>JALAZF010000137.1:11176666-12485000 GCA_022829125.1 Lathyrus tuberosus | reverse complement strand
CAACACAATGGAAATGAGGCAACAACACAAACAAGAACATAACGTTCTACAACACGGCAAGGTCTCAACAACATCAACCAAACAAGAATACCAACCTCCTTGTCACACAACCTTATTACATCAATGCCACGATTCGCCAATCGTACATACAACCAAAACATCCACCTACTAAGTATCCCATGAATACCATTCAAACCTTTCATCTAACACTTCCATTCCGAAACGTCCATTAGTCTCATCATTTCTACAGATTTCCAATGTTCAACCTAAGAACTCTTACAAGTCAGACACGTATATTCGAAACGTGCCACATCACGCTTCCGATGCGCACTCTGTTGACTCGTAACCATCAAAACCACCAATCTCACGTCCAAAGTCAAACTTTTCACATACTTCCCAACAACCACTGTTCACTTTTAATATTTCAGTCACCCATTCTTTCATGTTATCTCCCACACCGGACACAAGCCTCTGAACTGCTCGAACAACTCTAATTCTCGGACCACCAAAACCGACATACCTAGAAACTTCCGACTTAACTCCTCAGACACAACAACAACTCTTCCCAAAGGATAATTCAAGCCAAATTCATAACTTATCACGAATCCTAACCATTCTCGTTGTCTCTATTCATTCAAACCAACCCAGTACTCAATATTCTTGTACTTACCAAATACTTCGAATCTAACATCATAAAGTTAATACTTCTAATATTCCAACATAATACCACTGCCAATAATCCCAATTTCCACAACAATACTGATCCTTTCACGAATCCTCAAATGTCGAAAAACACAAGCCATGACTTCCCTTTTTCAAGTCCACTGAAGTAACGAAAACACTAATCTCGGAAAAGCCTTCCATACCCTTCGATAATAACCAACAAAATCCAACAAGTTTCTAATCACCTTAACTAACTTCGGAGCCTCTACTCAAACAATCACTACGCTTATCAAACACTCCAACAATTGTAATTCTAATCAAACTCAACCAATACCATACCCTTTACTTAATCCTGAAAGTAAACACTTATTCTCAATTGTCACCATATACCACTGTCCGTACTCCACACCAAATTCCATCCTATTGCAACAACCAACCAAAAAGGGAACTATCAAAGAATTTCAAATCGTTTGCAATTCGTCACAATTCAAAACTTAATCTATGCAAAACGCAACCGCAAGTTCCCATACAATTCACTTAGCAGCTATAGCCTCGACCGTTCACTGTTGTCCAACTAAGTTAACACTCTACTCTCTGAGAACAACCCTTAGTAATACCCACTCATTATCCCTCAGAGACATTCCAACTTAATCCACATACACAAACCTCTAATCCGTCTCATCTTCTAATATAAGAATTCTCACCGACTCAACAACGCAGTCTGTAACCATCAAACAAAAATCTTGATTCCGCGTCACCGTCAGATATAAAACCTTCCTCAACTTGACAAAATAATCCGCAATTATTTCCTTAAATTTCAAGTAATCCATTCCGCACCATTATCAAAGCCGGAAAGACACGTCCATTCCATCCAACATAATTCCCGTCTGCTATCAACAAGAGATTAAGGGTGATCAGTTCCTCAATTTGTCAATAGACAGCCGACAACCATGATGAAGCATAAACCGTCTCCACCAAACCATAATAGCATCCACTACATCCTATGCACAAAACTACCTAAGGCACAAATCCTTAGTTGACGTAAACCTTACTTCTGCATCCCTTCTTGAACCAGAAACCACACTTATAATCCTGTAATTCACAACCCACTGAGCCAGCGCTTTACACCTGAAACACCACGGAGAAGTACCAGCTTCTCCCCCACTTATCTCATTCTACCCTCTCCAACTGTAGACACACTAAATCCATTACACGCCTTTACCATAAATGGTCAAAGAACAATTTAAACAAACCAAAAAAGTAATTACTGACCCCATTGCTGGAGTATCAATAACCATCTTACTACCCCAATAAGACAACAACAAATCTAAACACTTCACGCATTCACACGAAATAAACGAATGAGTCGTCCCAATATCAACAATAGCAATTAAAGGTATATTATTAATAAATAAGTACCTTGAATCAAACGATCCGCACTAGTAGTCTCAACTCCTGCCAATGCCACAGCCTTCCTACCAGTCTGAGCTTTCTTCGGCTTCGTACACCCCGTGCTAATATGACCTGTTTCACCACAGTTGAAACATCGCACCTTAATTCTCCTACAATCCGCTGCAACATGTCCCGAAACTCCACAATTGGAACATTTCAGTTTATTCCTTCTACAATCCATTTGTCGATGCCCTACTTCTCCACACTTGTAACATTTAATGTAACACTTCGGAGGACCAGACATTCCTCCCCCACTTGCCTTTCTCTCAAAGTTACCCCTCGTCACATAAGGCCCACTACGAGACTGTTGTTTCCCTTTCCTGTCATCCACACTCTTATTGCGAGTGGCACGCACCTTACAATCCCCTTCGTACATCCTACAATTGTCCACCAATTTAGAAAACCTTCTAATCCTCAGATAACCGATTGCCCGTTTAATCTCCGGACGCAATCCGTTCTCATATTTCACACACTTAGAAAATTCAGCGGTCGCTTCCGGATAATGAGGATAAAACTGCACCAGTTCCACAAACTTAGTCGTATACTCAACAACGAACATATTACCTTGTTTTAATTCCAAAAATTCAATCTCTTTCTTTTCCTTCACTCCCTCAGGATAATACTTCCTCCGAAACTCTCGGCCAAATAAAATCCAAGTAACCTCTTCCTCATCCACTTCCAACCCTTGGCGCAAACTAACCCACCAATCAGCTGCTTCTTCCTCCAGCATGCAAGTACCCAATCTCACCTTATTCTCTTCCGCACAATCCATCACACGGAAGATTCTTTCAACCTCTTCAAACCAAAATTGTGCACCATCCGGATCATATCTCCCCTTGAAGATAGGCAGCTTATTCTTTCTGAACTCATCATTACCCATAACATCCGGTACATCTTGCACAGCTCGGGCCATATTCTGTTCATCCAAATACAGATACTATGGTTAACCAACAACTCACCAGCACACGACTGCTGCACAACGGCAACACGCCTAAAACGACAGACACAACAGACACAGACTGACACAAACTGACACAAACTGGCTCTGATACCACTTAATGTGATGCCCCCAATCTATACCCCCAATTAACACGCAATTAAATCGGTAAAAAGAAAATTCGAAAATTGATCAGAGTATATTTGAAACATCATGGCATAGAAAGGAGACATCACATCAATTTGAAACCAAACACATAACAACATGTAACACCTGCTCATAAATGATATGCAACATGGGGTAACAATCATACAGAGGAATCTTTGTTCCTCACACCCACTTTTCAGAAATTAGAATTAAAGCGGAAAATCTAAAGTCTGAACAACGTATATACATATAAACATATAAACATGTCTGTCATACATCAAGTTATACATGTACAACCAAAATATATCATCAGATATACAAAACAATCACAAACGGCCACCCTATGCTACCCGGAGTCACATATCAGAGTCGAATGACAAAAGAATGAAGACGCAACGCTTCACAAAAGAATACCTCCAGCAACTCTAATCTGCAACGCCTCATAGAGCGTTATAAAACAGCAGAAGGGTGAGAAAAACAACCATAATATCATTGCATATAATTATATAATAACACAAGAATACACAAATAACCACATTTCTCACCACCATTACACCACGTTTCTAATATAACATAACACAGCACACTTTTCACGTATCAAATACCACTGCACTCCAATCATTCACAATTTCACAAAGATCACATATAACATGATACAGAACAATTCTCAAGCATTGACACCACTATACCTCAAACATACAAACATACACGTAATCACCAACACAATCACACATATTCCATTCCATCAATCACATTCACAATTACATGCACAATTAAATCATGACGAATGCAAATGCACAGAGACCGACACCACGACTCTATGCACATGCCATGCGGTACCGACTTCCATTGTCACGTCATTTTGTCACGTCATTAGTCCACTCAGGAACTATTGGAACCATCGCTCGTTACTGAGAATCTCAAGTAACTCCCCGTCGGGCCTACGATGTTCACCCGTCGCTTTAAGTCCTCAGGCATCGCCTCGTATTTTCGTGGCCCACGACGTTAAGGATTGCTTTAAGTCTCCAAAGGAGCCCACAATCGTCTATACTCATCGCTTTAAGTCCTCAGGCAGCGCCTCATATTTTCGAGGCCCACGATGTTATAGCGGATTCCCTCAGGAATCAAATCGTCACTCAGGACGTTTCAACAATGCATTTCATGATGTTTGGCATACAATGACTCATGACATTTAGTATGCACACATATACACATCCATAATCATGCATAAATCAATAATTACCACACATCGCATTTTCTTACCGTAAGGCCACCAATCATCATCACAACAACACATAAGTCATACCACATTCGAAGCAACACCATAAAGCATAATACAAGTCAAATACGCACCATTAAAATGACAAAAGTCGACCATCGACACTATTCACATTTCCCGACAAAATAAAATCGGCTAACAAATTCTAAACCATCATAAATAGAAAGTACAGCTCAATGGCTTTCCAATGCATCAAACCACGCCTCAAACCGAATCACATATCAAAAGTTATGCAGAAAACAAAATTACACGAACAGCACTGTTCGCTGGGCGAATCTCCCTCGCGAGCATTCGCTAGCTCCTTCGCTAGGCGAACATCCCTCGCGAGCATTCGCTAGATCCTTCGCTAGGCGAATGTTCCAGCGAACCAACTGTTAGATAAAAACAGACACTAAGTTCGCTAGGCGAACCCCCTGGCGAACCAAGGCAGCAACTACCAACATTTAAAACACCCAAACTTCGCTAGGCGAGCACTCTAGCGAACCTTCGCTCACGCCTTCGCTAGGCAAATACCCGTAGCGAACCTTCGCTACCCTTCGCTGAATGGTTCGCTAGGCGAACCTGCGAAAACTCAGAATCCTTCAGCGCTGTTTGAAAACCCAAAAATGATATTTTCCAACCCAAACCATTTCCAAATCAACATATTTCAATCAGAACCTATTCTAATCATGTCAACAAGCAAACTACCACCTTTACATCGATTTCCAACCGTTAAACCATCGATTCTACTCATTTTATCGTTTTCGACCTAAAAGTAAAAAAACATGGACAGCAAGAGAATCATCCAAACACATTCATACATAATCATAAACAAGCATAGTATAATCGAGTTTCGCACCCTTACCCGATTAAATCGATTCCTAGAAGTTGTTTTCTTTGATTCCTAGCTTTTTCCTCTTTTTCCCTCTTTTCTCTTCTTTCCCTTCTCTTTTCTTCTTCTCCTTTTCTTTCTCTTACTATTTTCTTTCTTTTCTAATTCTCTCTATTTCTATTCTTTTTTTTTTCTTTTTTCTTTACTAACTTAGTAAATAATTAGGGAAAAGACTAAAATACCCTTACTCTCAATTATCTCACAAACGATCCCAAAATGCGATAAAATATAATCATATCGAAAAATAACATAATTTCAGATAAAAGTCGAAAATAAAATAATATAATAATAAAATAATAAAAAACGACTCACTTAAATAAAAATACTAAAACTGGGGCGTTACAACTGCAACAGCAACAGCAACAGTAACAGCAGCAACAGCAACAACAGCAACAACAACAGCAGCAACAGCAACAACAATAACAACAACAGCAACAACAACAACAACAACAACAACAACAACAACAGCAACAACAGCAACAATAACAACAACAACAACAACAGCAACAACAATAGCAATAGCAACAACAACAACAGTAACAACAACAACAGCAACAACAACAACAGCAACAGCAACAGCAACAACAACAACAGCAACAACAACAACAACAACAACAACGACAATGACGACAACGACGACAACGACGACAACGACGACAATGACGACAACGATGACGACAACGATGACAACGACGACAACGACGACAACTACGACGACGACGACAACGACAACGACGACAACAACGATGACAACAACGACAACGACGACAACGACGACGACAACGAGGACAACGACGACGACAACGACGACAATGACAACAACGACAACAACGACAACAACGACAACAACGACAACAACGACAACAACGACAACAACGACAACAACGACAACAACAACAACGACAACAACAACAACAAAAACAACAACAATAATAATAATAATAATAATAATAATAATAATAATAATAATAATAATAATAATAATAATAATAATAATAATAATGTTGCGGTGGAATATAATAATATTTGACCACACCATGACTTTATTTTAGGCAATTTCTTAATGCACCACCCAAGTTTCTTAGGCACCACATGAAATTATTTTTTTGCCCCTCTATTCCGGATGTGCACATCCGGACGCACCAAATTTTTAAAAATCGTAGAGATTTTCCGGATATGCATATCCGAAAACAATTCTGATGTGCACATCCGGAAGTATTTCTTATCAGTTCGCGCCAGACGTTCTTCCCCCCTCATTATTCACCTTTCCATTTCCAAAATCTCTCAAACTCTCTCAAACTCTCAAATTTTCAATCACCACAAATCTCGATTTTTTCCACTCGAGTTCGGCGCAGACATTTAGAGTTTCGGAGTAATTTTCGAGTAATCGATTTAGAGCAGACATTTAGGTGTAGAAATTGTTAGGTTGTATGAATAACATAGGTTAGAGACAATGTAGGTCATTTTTACTGCTTCAAACGGACGATCAGGGCATAAAAATGCCCTTTTGGTTGTTACAGTGGCCATGGCTGTCGTTTTTAAACTTAAAAATACGTACCGGATGTACAGATCCAAAAATATTGAAACGTTTAGTGTTTCCGGATGTGCACATCCGGAAATACCCAACGTTTAAAATTCTGCGTCCTTCCGGATGTGCACATCCGGGAATACCTAACGTTTAAAATTCTGAGTCCTTCCGGATGTGCACATCCGGAAGACTATTTTTTTTCCTTTTTTAATTTTGCTTATTTGTTTGTTTTTTTTTAATTATTTTTAAACAAAATTTAATTTATTTATTATGCTTTGCAGATTAGATGGCTGGCAGAGACGATCGTACCATACATGGACGGACAGCTCAGCACGCATCTGTCCGACGTGAGCGGATGCAGTCTACAGCCGAGGCTTCCGACGCAGAGGGAGTTGGGGTAGCCCCTACAGCTGAGGGACATCCTACACCACAACCATCCACATCTCGGAGGCGTCGGGATTCTACTGCTAATTCATCAGGGTCCTAGTCCGCACGCAGGCGTCGTCGGGAGACTACAGCTTCATCAGTTGCTCCTCCTCGTTTCCCTGTTGTTGTTCCTGTTCTAGAGGGTGATCACCCAACACATGAGGGTGTTGACGATGATGACGATTTCGATGAGCTGGGCGGTTACCCCGGGGGACCGTCTAATATGTCCCTACTCGCGGGGTACTCTGAGCATACTGCCAAATTTGTCTGGCTAGGACAGGTAACCTTTCTCGGTTTATTTATAGAATTGTATTCGTTGAAAATATGTTCATTTGTAACATTGTTTTATTTGGAAATTTTAAGGATAAGGATTCACAGAAGTTCTATAACCATGGGGGCAAGGTTATGGACACGATTGAGATGCTGCCAGAGGCTGAGTGGTTCACGTCTGCACTTGCGGAGTCTGGTCTTGGAGGCCTGTCTAGGATTGGGTATTCCCAGATCCAGTACAGTATCCTGATGGCATTTATTGAGAGATGGCACCCTGAGACATCCTCATTCCATCTACTGTACGGCAAGATCACGATCACGCTAGACGACATCTCGTGCCTCTTACATCTACCGATCACGGGTACCCTTCTGAGTCACGGTAGGATGACGAAGGCGGACGGCATAGAGTTGTTGGTTACAGAGCTTGGGGATAGCCCAGAGAAGGCACATGCGGAGGCGCACCAGTTGAGGGGCGCACACGTCTAGTTCTCATTTTTTATGGATAGATTTACTGAGGCGCTTACAGAGGCAGGACGGGCAGATGGTGATCTAGCTGAGGTGGCGATCCATAGGACGCGTGCCCTAAGGTGCTACTACTTGTTTTTGCTAGGCACGCAGGTGTTTGTGGACACCAGCGCCTATTATGTTGATATCGTCTACCTCAGGTACCTTTCGGATCAGACAAAGATCCATCGGTACAACTGGGGGGCGGCTGCGCTGGCATTCACCTATTCCAGGCTCTCTGATGGTTGCCGCTGGGCAGCCAAGACTGTGGCAGGTAGCTGTGCGCTATACGTGGTAACAATCTAATATTCTAAGTGATTTTTTCATTTCTTTTCTTTCTGTATTCATTATAATGTTTGACACCCATGTTATGTTTTCCATTTCAGGCGTGGATTTTACAGCACTTTCCCTATATTACTGGTTGGGGGAGTGCCCAGGGGTACACTGAGGATATTCCACGTGCTGCTGCATTTGTCCTGCTCAGAGGGAACCAGGCGCCGGACCCCTTCAGAGTGTATCTAGATCGGATGGCTGCTGAGGACGTTTTGTATTGCCCCTATGCCGCTCACCGTGTGATGCGCCCGTTCGATGAGGTTTGTTTATTCTCAGGATGGTTGGCATGCAGTTCGACCGTTACTGCCCGATACTTTCCAGAGCGCGTCTTGCGTCAGTTCGGTTACACGCAGACGATCCCCATGATGCCTCATGAGTCTGCTCCTCTAGGCTTGACCGCAGGCAGATAGATGAGCTATATGCTAACGACCAGTCCCACTTGGTACCGGAGGAGGCTCGGGCGACTAGAGCGGAGACAGACTGGAGTGTTGCTGCCGGGTACATCGTGTGGTTCTACAGCGTCTCACACCCATGCATGGTGCCCACTGCTGAGGGATCGCAACCCATACCTGCTCATCAGGAGATGTTAGAGGAGCGGCAGTCTCAGCTGGACCACACTCAGGATGTCCTACCACGCTGTCGTCAGATAGAACAGATAGCGCAGCAGGCCATTGCGGACGGTCACCTCCCTGAGGGCTCCGGTGCCAGACTTGCCGTGGACAGGATTATTGCGATTGCTCAGGGGGCACTTCAGTACCGCAAACATCGATCCAGGATGGAGGGTAGGGGCAGAGGAGCAGGGGAGCCAGGAGAGATCCTTCGCCATACGCAGTAGTTCTTTGTTTGATGTATTATATTTATATTAGATGTATGCACTGTATTTTGACAGAGATTTATTATATATATATATCATTTTATTTTATATATGGATGTTGTCAAATGTATATTAAATTGCGACGATTTATTAACATATGCGACCAAGTAAAAAAACCGATTTTAAAAAAAAAAATAATGTTCTGCCTTTTTCCGGATCTGCAGATCAGGAATGTTTCCGGATGTGCACTTCCGGAAAGAATCATCGTTTTTAAAAATATTGGTGCGTCTGGATGTGCACATCCGGAATCAGGGGGCAAAACCGAAAATTCAGATGGTGCCTAAGAAACAAGGGTGGTGTGATAAGAAATTTCCTTATTTTATGATGTGTGGGACAAAGAATAATACCATTAAAAAAATGATCTTAAAAAAAATTAATCAATTTATAAACAAATCCACACGAGTAAGGAAAATAAAATAAAGTGGCGAGTACATACTGTTTGTTTAGCTAGTTCGATGAAACCGGTTTATTCAGAGGAGAAGAGTAACTTTCAAATTTATTATACTTCAAGAGTTCTCACAAGAGATTACAAAAGATTTACAACTAAAAGGTCTTCCAAGTTCCCAAGAACATCTCCAATTTTTTACCCAACGGTTTCTCAATCTCTCAATATACGAATTACACAAACCCAAAATATTTAGAATAGTTTCTCAATCATCTTAGATGATCTCAAGGGTCTTCCATTTCTTATAACAATGAGTCTTAAGAATCTCTTCCTTTGCCTTTCTAAATTTCTTTTTAGAAAACTCTCCAGTGAAACTCGTATGTCACTCATAAAAAAAGGATGGGAGGTTTGTTCTAAAGGTTTCAAGAAAAACACAATGCCTTACTCTAAAATGCGTTGTGTTTCAACAAAAATACAAGAATGCACTATGTTTCAAAAAATGCACTACATTCTCGCGAATGAATTTTTGATATTTTTGAGTCAATCTGTACAATTCATCACCATGGTTCTTAAATCAAAGGTGATGCCAATTTACCCATCAACCACCTTACTGCTCTCTCCAAAGGTTGAATTACTCTTCAACGAACTTGTTCAAATCTAATAAATGCTTGAACCTTGATTTAGGTATTTGCATAGTTTTTTAGTTAACCTCCAACTAAAAACCAAGTTTTTCTCCACCATAGCTTCTGATTTTTTCACCTAAAGGTCTTTACTCTTCATCCTATTAGGAGTTCATTGAAAGTAACATATATGCTTATGATGAATTTTAATTCTCCATATTCCGCATTCTATTGCTTGTAACCATTCGCACAATGAAGATACCCTACATAAACCGCGCACTTAAGACTTTTAAATTATAGTAGTCTACCTTCACAATCCACACATTTTCACACATTTTCGACCCTGAAACAATGATTCACACACCACCCCGCGTTTAGCTCTAGTGCTATAGCCTGTATAATCAAACATGTTTATGGACAATAAATTTTTGTTCAGCTTGCTTATAATCTACCATGGAGTGAATGCTCTCTTAATTCTTAGGACTAAGGGTGAGTCGTTTGTTTTTATTTTTGGCTTTGGGTTATACTTTTCAAAATAAAAAAATTTAAATTTTTAAGCTCAATAGGGGTTACAAGAGATCACTTTCTCACATATTAGCTTTATGGTCAACTAGTTTCACTCAAATATAAACAAAGTTCCTTTATCATCTCCATGATTTAAAACAATTTAACAATTAACATGTAATGAATTAAAATAACAGAGATTATGCAATGCCAATTTTCCAAAAGAAGGTACGTAAACAATGGAATCTCACACAAATCTCACTAGCTGGCTTACAATTATCATATGACTGGTTTACAATTCCATGGTCTAGGTGAAAGTATGCTTTAACAAAATAATTGGTTCAGATTTATGCAAATATTCAAGGATTACCACAAGATTAATCTTAGAATAAAATTTTTGACAAAACATTTATGAATTATGCAAGTTGTTTGACTTAACCTAAATCATAAAGTCTAGCACCATATTGTTAATGCAACCATGTCTACCAGCAAATCAAAAACTTATTCAATAAAACATAAAAACTAGAAAACAATAATATGAATGCATCAAATTCTAACTATGAAACAAAAGCAAGATACACAACACACATTTGAAACAAACAAAAGTAAACTAAATGAAATTTAAATGGTTGAAAAGTAAAATTTATCCTCATTGGCGTGCTCCTTAATCATCATTTTCCTCGTCCTTTATCTCCGAATTTTCATCCTCATCTCTCTCATCATCCTCAACTTTAGTTGGTCCTTGTTGTGCTGCTCCTCATTAGGATAAAATGGATTGCCCACAGGCCATACACATAGTGCATCAAATGCTGTCAATTAAAGCGGTGCTTTGCGGTTTCAAATTGTTGTCGGGCTTCAAAGTTAAGTTCTTTAAGAGTAGAATTGGTGGTGTGAATCTTAGTGCATATTTCTTGGAGGCTTCCTCAGATTTCTTCCACTGTGAAGTTTTGAAGCTCCCTTGCAGGTTTCTTGGGGGTGGTTATAGGAGACAGCCTGAGGAAGATTCATATATGGAAGGATGTTATTGACCTTGTGAGACGTAGATTAACAGATTGGAAAGGAAAGAATCTGTTTATTGGAGGCAGGGTAGTGTTAATCAACGACGTGCTTAACGCGATGCCTTTGTATTCTCTGTCTTTCTATAAAACTCCAGCAGGTGTTATTAAGATTCTTCAGAGCATTCAAAGTAACTTCCTATGGGGTGGCTAGCTGTTCTAGCAGGAAGAAAATTCATTGGGTCGATTGGAAATCCGTATGCGCGCCGAAAGTGAAAGGAGGTTTGGGCATCAAGGATATTTCGTATTTCAATAGGTATCTTCTTCTTAAGTGGAAATGGAGGTGCTTGAACTCCAAAGATATCGTTTAGAAAGGTATTATCGAGAACAAATATGCGAAGAATGGATTAGGCCTGGCTATTATGGGTTATGACGGTTCAAAAGGAAAGAGTTCTGAACCTATTTGGTGGCGTGATCTCATGGCGCTGAGTTACGACAGCAGCGTTGGATCAGATTTGTTCGTAGATAGTTTGAAGTGTTCGCTGGGTAACAGGAAGAAGGCGGTGTTCTGGCATGGCAAATGGATTATCGATGAACCTCTTAAGGTTTTTTTTCCTAACTTATTTCTTTTTTCTCTTAATCCTTGTGGTTCAGTAGCTGATATGGGCATGGGGAGGGGGGCGAATTGGGAGTGGAAGTTATGTTTCCATGGATACCCTTCTGGTTCGGTTATGGAAAGGGAGAAGAAGGATATGTTGGATATTTTACAGAATGTGAGGCCTATGGTAGAAGAGGAAGATTGCTTTGTTTGGGAACCTCATAAGAGTTCTTCTTTTCTGTTTTGTCTTGCTATGATATTTTGTTTCAGGACTGGGTGGTGAGCGAAATTGCGGAAGATATTATAAAAGGGTACAAAAAGATTTGGGAGGCAAAAATCCCTTCTAAAGTTTAGGTTTTTGTTTGAAGGTTATTTAGAGACTGCATAGCGACCAAGGATCAGTTGGCTAGAAGGAGTATAGGGGTTGGAGGGGGGTCTCTGTTATGTCTGGCTTGTGGGAGTTTTTATGAGAATATCAATCATGTTTTTATGGAATGTGATTATGCAGGAAAAGTGTGGAAGGGGATTGAAAAGTGGTATGGTGTGCAGGTGTTTAGAGGAGGAAGATGTTTATATTCTTTTGCTCTTTTTAATTGTTCATAAAAAATAGCTACAAGTAACTCTTTGGGGAATATCATATGGGCTGCAACTGTGTGGCTTTTGTGGGATAGCAGGAACAACTTATCCTTTAAGGACAAGTTCAAGTCGGTTGATGACACTATAAACTCAATCAAATTCTTTACTTGGAGATGGTTATTTGTAGGAAATATTTATCTTAGTTGTTTGTTTTATGATTGGTACACTCCGCCTCTTGAGTGTATCAAGATGATGTAACTGTTTTGTGTTGTAATTTTGGGTTCGTACACCCCTTATGCTGCTTTAATTAATTACTTATTGAAAAAAAGTTGTTAATTAAAGAACTTGATAGGTGTAAGGACCAGGATGTTGTAGCTACAACCAATGTAAGGATTCATTCAATGTCCTCATCCCCTTTTTGTGGAGAACCATGTCTTTTCAAATTATAAGTATAGAAAGCTCTGATGTTGTGGTATGTGGAATCAAATTTTGTGGTTGTGGGCACATCTTTAATGTGTTTTGCAAGGTTTTTGTGCATATTTCATTAATACATTTTCATGAGTGCATCATCAAGTCAAGGTTGATGGAGCAAAACACTTATTCGACCATCGAAGCCTATAGGCGCTTGAACAATCTAAAAAACATGGGATTTCAAGGGGTCCATTTTTCTTTAAATGGAGGGTATCCCATATTGGGTTTGCTATGATCATGGCCATGTTGACTTCCTCTTCAAATAACAAGAGACACTGGGTGTGAATTGTGATAAAAAAACGTTTTTAGAAACTTTAAAAATTAAATCAGTTTTTGGATTCCAATGTCACAGGTGAGATTTTAGCAATTGACATAGTTTCTTGATGAAGTTATTTATCTTTTGACACATTTTCACTAATCATTTAAACTTCTTGATTCTTTTTATTTACTTCAAACTTTTTATTTTGTTTGATGATGTTTATTATTTTTTATTCTTTGTCATCACCAATACCTTTGACGTACATGTTCAACACATAGAACCACAACCCCCCCCCCCCCCCCCCCCCTCCCCCCTCCCCCCTTCCTTTTTGATAATGACAACACATATTTTAAGGAGATGGCTAAAACATGGGTTAATAAGAAAAAAAAGTTTGGGTTCTTAACCTCTCAATACAAATTAAAATAATATATCCCCTCTAAAAGTATACTTCTTCCTCTTTTGCATAATCAAAAAAGAGGAAATTTACATCACATAACCTTCACATCAAACACATTTAAAAGAATAAAATATGTAATTGCCAAACAAACTTATAAATAGACAAAATTAAGGAGTTACAAAGATAAAACAGATTAAAAAACAAAATTAATAGACAAAACAATATAAACAGATAATAACTAATATTCTACGCTTTCGTATTCATCACCACAAAACTTAGGAGTAATAACAACCCCATGTCAGCTATATGATATGTGTTCCGGATTGGACCAATTGCTAGGCATGACCCAAGTCGCTTCTGCTTCCAGAACGGCCCGATTGCCTAAGTCCAGCAGGTGTGGGGCAACATTTACCTTTATGTCCCTCTATCGGGTACATGTGGACAGATGAGCCTCAAGGTCATTTGCTCTTCCCTGGTATTCCTGTCCGTTACGCACGGCTCCATCATCACTAGGCCAAAACTGGACAAAGACAGTGCTTTATGGACAAAGCGCTGCTATAGGTGTTTAAAAAATTTCGCTAAAAAAAAAACGCTGTAATAGACAGCCTTTAGACAGCGTTTTTCAAAAGCGCTGTTAAATTCCCTAAATGGAAGCCACCTTAGAAAGCGCTGTCTATAGGTTTTACCTTAGAAAGCGCTTTAAAAAAGCGCTCTTATAGGTTAACCTTAGAATGCGCTTTCAGAAAGCGCTGCTATAGGTCTTAAATTCTCCTCACTTTAGAAAGCGCTTTCTAAGGAAAGCGCTCTCATAGGTAGCACTTATGAAAGCACTTTTTGAAAAGCGCCCTCTAAAGTCATTTATGAATTAAAATATAAACACATTTCATATCATTTTCAGAAACAACTTTTCATTTTCTGCAGTCAACCGTTCTTTCTGCTGAAACCCTTGCGTTCAATCATTCTTGCATGCTGAAACTGCTTTCATTGCCGTCGTTCTGAAACCTTTGCCATCACCGTAGTCGTCGTTCTAAAACTGTTGTCGTCACCGTTGTCGTCACCGTTATCATCGTCCTATTGCTGAAGCTATTCGTGTGTGCCCTAATGGTAGAGTCGACTTTAGGTCTTTCGCTGAAGTCATTAGAAGGGAAGATGGTAACAATCAGAAAGATACAATTGTGAATGATAAAGTGAAGTTGGAATACATTTCGGAGGGGCTGTTGAAGGACAAACTCAAGAAGGCCTATGTTGGTGTTGTACTCTCGCCAGGCACTTCATATAATATTAAAAAGGAATTCAAAATAGAAGGTTATTTCTCTATTAAAGTTACTCCGTTGGGATCGAATATCTGTTTACTTGAAGAATCAGTTAAAGGAGAAATTCATGATTTGATTGTGGATGGTGAAGTTTGGTGGCAGAAGTGGTTCCAGACCATTAGACCTTGGAAAGAAACCGATGTGGATAACGATAGGGACGTATGGATATGTATCTACAGTGTTCCTTGTCAAGCGTGGAATATGGATTTCTTTATGCAGATTGTGAATTCAATCGGTGTCTTTATTTGTGCTTATGAGTATACGAAGTCTGGTGATTTCAAAGATGTAGCGAGATTAATAGTAAAGGTTCCGTGTTCTTTCGTCATTGATGAATCTATGAAGGTATCTATTGACAGAGTTTCTTTTGAGATTTTGTTGAGAGAAGACTTCCATGGATATATTCGTGCGCTTCCTCTTAAGCATCCTTGTTCTGATTCGAGTTCGAATTCGTCTGGTTTGGAGGATGAAGAGCGTTGCATATTCAATGTAGAATCTGATGAAGACTTCAATGAAGGTGTAGACTGTTCTAAAGATGAAGTTTTGTTGCCGGTTAGGGAAGAGGGTGAAGAGGTGGATAACGGTGTCAAGGGGAGTTTGTGGTTAGTCCAACAGTCAATAACATTAATTTTATGTAGCAGGCTTTATCTGAGAATGAAAATGACAAGAGGAGGTATTTTGAAAAGGATGTAGAGAGGGGTACTATTGAAGCGGCGTTGATAGCATTAAAAGGGAAAGATTGTCAGTCTACGTTCTTGTGATAATAGGGTCGGTGGGACCTTTTCTTGTGATAGTACTGATACTAAGGTAACTTATACGCAGAAGGATTTGAAGGGTGGGAATTTCGAGTTTTTGGCTTTAGGTGGGGATAAAGTGGTCCCTCTTAATGCTCCAAATATTTGTTGCACAAGAAAAAATACAATTAAAAGTATTAAACTTAAACATCTTTATGGAGTTGGAGGGCCCCACAGAGGTTTTAATAGTAGGTCTTTGAAAAAGTAATTAAGTAGAAGGGGGAAGTTGGGAAAAGAAGGGGCGAAGAATTAGAAGAAGGTAAGGGCGCTGGAGGGTTTAATATTTCTTCTTCAGGATGTTCGCAGTCTATAGTTTCGGTTTCGAGGAAAATGTTTCACGGCGAGTGGCCGAATGTGTCTGGAATGGACAGATGTAATAAGAGGTGTTCTGGACTGAACTAATGGTTAGAATTGGCCCAATCCGCCTCTACTCCAGAGCAGCACAAATTTCCTAAGTCCAATCCGCAGAGGGGTGAAAGTTACCTTTCTGTCCCTCCAACCGGGCAAGGAATACAACGTTCCTCCGCGGCATTACTGCCAGTCACGCACGGCTCCATTGCTCCCCAAACAGCAATGGGTAGTTGCCCGGAACTATGCCTATGCCTGACATAACGGCTAGTTTTAGGCACCTTGCCCGACATAACGACTAGTTCGGGCAGTTACCTATTCTTTGGGGAAAACGATTATTTCGCCCCGAAAATAAGACCGTTGGCCACGCGCTGGGGGCTCTATATAAACCCTCTCAAGCGAGAGGGTCAGGTATCCAATATTCACCCTAAGAATTCATACTTTGTACTTTCCCCTTTTCTCTGACCCTTTCTTACTTGAGCGTCGGAGTACCTTACAGGTACACCCCCCTCCTCTCCATACGACCAGCATCCCTGACGCACTTGGCGGCCCGATTTTACAGGATCTGATCTAGCCTTCTCCTGATCGTCGCTGCTCCTCTTCTCCTCGAAGGAACCGTTCACCTTCTCCTCGAAGGAACCGCTCACCTTCCCCGCGAAGGAACCGTTCACCTTCTCCTCGAAGGAACCGCTCACCTTCTCTTCGAGGGAACCGCTCCCCTTCCCCACGAAGGAACCGCTGCCGCGAGCATCCCGCTTGGTCCCCATCATACACCAGTTCCAGCAGCGACGATGAGCCTTGCGATCCGTTGTCCTAGGAGATCTTGGCTACCCATCTCCCTAAAGGCTTGGAGAAACCCCCGTGACTTGGCACGTACGACGAGACCACCGACCCCGACGATCACATCGAGAACATCGATGCGCTGTTAGACTACCGCAGCGTACGGGGCACCATCAAATGCAGATTATTCCCGACCACACTCCGGAAGGGAGCGATGACATGGTATAAGAAACTGCCCGAGGAGTCCATTACCTCGTGGAGACAGCTGGGCAGGATGTTCTCGCGGCACTTCACAGCATCTCGCCGCCACCCCCAAAACTGAGGCCTCTCTTGGAGCCATAATCTGGGGGAAAGACGAACCTCTTCGTGCATACATCGAGAGGTTCAACAAGGAAGCTGTACAAGTCCCGACAACGGACGAAATAAAGAAGTTCCTACTCGAGCAAGGGCTCTGCCCAGGCTCCGAGTTTTCTAAAGCCATTGGCCTCGCACCACCGAGGAACTTAGATGCCTTCCTCCTCAAAGCTCAGTCACACATTCAGTACGAAGAGAAGGTTGCGGCTAGCAACGTTCGAGCATCACGCCATCAGGAGAATGCTCGGGCATCCAGAGGAGAAGAAGCTTTGACATCTCGTCGAGGAGAACGGAGGCGCGAGGACCATCCTCGTAACTCCCGTGACACCAAAGGGCTCTCAGGGCAGTTCCATGACTACACTCCCCTGACCGTCTCCAAGGAAAAGATCTTGTCCGAATGTGCCAATACGGAGTTCAAACAGGCTGGGGTCCATTTCTCTAAACAAATGTCGAACAGACCAAAAGTGGACGAATCAAAATACGGCAGTTTCCATAAAAGTCACGGCCATACTATGGAGGACTGCATCCACCGGAAGGATGCCATTAAAATACTGACCAGGGACGGGCACCTGAAGCAGTTCACGAAGAAGAAGGATACTCCTCGACAGGATGCCCAGGAGTCCAAGAAGGTCGAGGAGGAAGTGCCCTCCTCAGAAGACGCCAACATACAGGTCGCTATGTTCATATCGCGACCGGAGGACTTCTACGTCCCTGACAGGCTCAGCGCCACTGCTTATTTCGCGGCCCACAGCCCGTGGGAGACTTTTCCCTCCGCCATGGTCGTCTCTAGCAGGGACTTCAACAAAGTCACTGTGGGCTCCATGAAACAGAAGTTCGAGCACCTGATCAACACGAGCTCCAACAAAGTGACCACGCTTGATCAGGCCCAAAAGGGCTCCGTCCCCATCTCCTTCTACCAGGAAGAACTCCTCGGCGGCTCCCCGAACTCAAGCATACCTCTGCTCGTCAGATCCCGGATGGCGAACTTCGACGTTCGTAGAATACTCATCGACCAGGGCAGCTCGGTCGACATCATGTACTCCCAGCTGTTCTCAACACTTCAGCTGGACGAATCGCCCCTTACCCCCTACGTAGGGTCTGAAATGCAGGGATTCAACGGGTCCGTGACCAAGCCGTAGGGATATGTCGAACTGATCGTAACCTTTGGATCAATTGAGACGGCCGGATCCATCAAGGTGCAATTTCTGGTGATCGACTGCCCGTCGCTCTACCAATGCATTTTCGGAAGGCCAACTCTGGTCGAGTTGGTAGCAGTGCCCTCAATGGTCCACCTGAAGATGAAGTATTACACTTCGAAGGGAATGGTCGCCACCCTCCACAGCGATATAGAAGCTGCCCGACGGTGTTTGGAAGCAGCTGCAAATGGACTCAACACCATTGCTCCCAAGCCAAAAGTGTCGAGTAAGCTAGCACTACCAAGCAGCTCCGAGGAGGCAAAGCCTCTTCCCCAGGTCGACTCTATCAACCTCGACAGTCGCTTCCCCGAGGGCCAACAGAAGGAACGAGCAGCTTCAGCCAGCCCGTCCACGTTATCCAGCAGCAGCTCCCATCTGATGCTCCCAATCCCGGATGGCAACTTCGAGATAGTTCTGTTCGGCGAAGACCCCCAACGGGGAGTGAAGATCGGAGCAGACCTACCTGACATCGCGAGGAAGCAGCTCAAAGCATGCCCCCGAGGAAATGCCGACCTCTTCGCATGGAGCGCCGCGGAAATGCCTGGCTTGGATCCATCTGTCGCTTTTCACCAGCTGACCATTGACCCGACCGTCAAGGCCGTAGCACAACGTAGGAGAAAGCAGTCTCCGGAGAAAACGGAGGCTGCTGAAAAAGCTGTAAAGGACCTCCTCGAGGACAAATTTATTTCGGAGGCCAAGTATACCACTTAGTTGTCCAACGTTGTATTAGTTTAAAAATCTAATGGAAAATGGCGCACGCGCATTGATTATACCGATCTCAATAAGGCATGCCCGAAGGATGCCACCCACTCCCCAATATTGATAAACTTGTTGATAACTCTGCTGGTTTTAAACTTTTATTATTCATGGACGCCTACTCGGGCTACAACCAAATCCTAATGGAAATGTCTGAAAAAAAATATACGACCTTCATGACCAAATCGGGCAACTATTACTACAATGTAATGCCCTTCGGCCTGAAGAACGCCGGAGCAACGTTACCAACGAATGATGAACAAAGTGTTTCGGGGAGAAATAGGCGACATGCTCGAAGTCTACATGCACGACATGATCGTAAAATCCCGCGAGGAAACCGATCACACTGCCCATTTGAGAAAGGTCTTCGAACAGGCCAGGAAATACAAAATGCGTTTTAACCCGGAGAAGTGCACGTTCGGTGTCTGAGCAGGCAAGTTCCTCGGCTTCTACTTAACGGAACGAGGAATCGAGGCCAACCCCGACAAATGCTGGGCATTCTCCGAGTTTCCTACGCCCAAGTCCAAAAATCCATCCAGTCCCTCAACGGGATGCTCGCGTCACTATCTCGTTTCGTGGCCAAGTCCGCCCAGCACGCCCTACCATTCTTCAAACTCCTCCGCAAAGAGGCAGCATTTGAATGGACCGAGGAGTGCGACAGGGCCCTTCTCCACCTGAAACAAGCACTCTCAGAGCCACCGGTCCTCTCCCGCCCGGACAATAGCGAAACCTTGTACCTATACCTGGCCGTTACGACCGAAGAAGTAAGTGCCGCTCTCATCCGCGAGACACCTGACGGGCAGAAGCCCATTTATTTCACGAGCAAAGCTCTGCAAGGACCAGAGTTAAGATACCAATAGATAGACAAGGTGGCACTGGCCCTCGTCAACGCAGCCAGAAGATTAAGACACTACTTCCTGGCTCACACGATCGTGGTTTAAAAATATCAGCTCATAAAGTAGCTGCTCGGACGACCAGATATGGCCGGCCGAATGGTCAAATGGTCACTGGAACTGTTCAAGTTTTACATCCAATATGAAGGCTGAAAAGACCTCAAGGCCCAAGCTTTTACCGACTTCGTCGCCGAGACGACATTCACAGACTCCCCCGCGAGCGAAACGCACAAATGAACCATCTTCGTCGACGGTGCCTTAAGCTCGGCAGAAAGCGGCGCGGGCATCATACTGGAGAGCGACGGAGGAATTATCGTCGAGGTATCACTCACACTGTCCTTTCCAACCTCCAATAACCAGGCTGAATATGAAACCTTCCTCGATAGGCTACGCCTCGTCGAGGACCTGGGCGCAGAGGAAGTCGTCATTTGTACAGACTCACAACTTGTGGCCCTACAGGTTCGGGGAGAGTACCAAGCCAAAAACGACAACCTGACCGAATACTTGACCCTGGTAAAAAAGGAAATGCAAAAGTTCACAACATTGGAAGTAAAACACATTCCCCGCGAACATAATGTGCGAGCAGACGTGCTATCCAAACTAGCCAGCACGAAGAAGAAAGGCAGAAACAAATCCGTCATACAGGAGGTACTTCCTCGACCCAGTATCAAGAAGGCCTCCCTGACACTCGACGTACAGGTGATCGGCGACCATAACTACTGGATGACCCTAATCTACAACTATCTCGCCAAAGACGAACTCCCGCCTAACCCAAAGGAGGTCAGCGTAATCAGGCGAAGAGCCTGATCATATGTTTTAGTCGAAGATAAACTATACAGACGGGGATTCTCCATTCCGCTACTCAAATGTGTTGAGGAGGAGATGGTCGCACACATCCTGCGCGAAATCCACGAGGGAATCAACGCCCAACATCTCGGCGGAAGGTCCCATGCCCGAAAGGCTCTCCGAGCAGGCTACTATTGGCCGACCATGCAAAACGATGCGAAAGAACACGTGAAGAAATGTAACAAGTTCCAACGGCACGGGGACATGCACCTGGCCCCGCCTAATGAGCTCAAGGCTTTGTCCTCCCCGTGGCCATTCACCTGGTGGGGCCAAGAACCCTTCGTGGTAGGATTAAGTCAGAACAAATATCTCATAGTGGGCGTGGACTATTTCACAAAATGGATAGCGTCAGAAACTCTAGCCAAAATAACTGCCCTCAACATCCTGCGTTTCTACAAATGAAACATCCTTGCACGTTTCGGTATTCCCCAAGCGATAGTAACAGACAATGGGACACAATTCACAGACAGGAAGTTCTAAGACTTCGTCGCCCAACTGGGCATGAAGCAGCACTTCGCATCCATGGAGCACCCTCAAACAAACGAGTAGGATGAAGCGGCCAACCGAGTCATCCTTCGAGCCCTCAAGCGAAGGCTGGACGAAACAAAGAGGGCAAGGGTTGAGGAACTGCACAGCGTACTGTGGGCATACCGTACAACCCCATACTCAACGACCGGAGAAACACCCTTCTGTTTAGCATACGGGACCGAGGCTGTAATTCTCATCGAAGTTCACGTGCCCTCTAGGTGGACAGAGTCGGCCCTAGACGAGGAGATGAACAACAAATCATTGAGAGAAGAGCTAGACCTCGTCGAGAAAATCCAAACCGGGGCAGCCCTTCGAGAAGCCTCACTAAAACAAAAAATTACCATTAGGCACAACGCCAAGGTGATACGATGAGAGTTCGACGTGGGAAGCCTCGTTCTAAGAAGAAACCATAAAGACTTTCGCGAAGGCAAACTAGCAGCCAACTAGGAAGGACCCTATCGCGTCCGAGCAAAAATAGAAAATGGGGCCTACTACCTGGAACATCTCACTGGGGACGAACTTGCTCGACCATGGAATACTGAAAAGCTAAAGCAATACTACTGCTAAATCCTCAGTTCGACCCATCACAACGACGAACGTCGGATACCGACCACTATGCACGTCTAGGTACAAGCGTCGCATACGAATAAAGCAGAACCTCGCTCAGTAACGAGTCGCGTAACTGCTCGACAACGGTCCTCGATCGAGCATCGCTGTCGTCAAAGTACCATGACTGGTAGAACCCCAGCTCGCGATGGGACGTTCACGCCACGAACTCAGGCCTCAAACGCGACCTGAGCTTCGCACCCCGCCAGGACATTCCTCAGCCGTTCGAACAGTTCCCCTCACTGTCGAACACATCTGCAATGAGTAACCCCCCTAAAAAATTTACGCAAGTCAAATACTCCCAATCACGGGCAGATACACATGTACAACGAGCATGAATACAGTACTTAGCAGAAATTAAAAGCAAGTAAATTCATACAAACAACAGAATCAAACATATGATAATTTAACATAATAAGTGGCCGCAAGGGCCACGATTATACTTAGTTACACAAAACGGGAGCCATACCTCCCAAAAAAATAAATTATAAACAATTCCACGGCACGCAGGCTGGACAAATTACAAAAACTTCAAAGATACGAACTCCTCACTCACCCACCTGCTCGGCTGGCTCTGACTGAGATCCCTCGTCCTCTGCGGGCTGATACTTGGGCGTACCTTCAAGGAGACCGTCGGGCATGACAATACGACCATCCTCAACATGCGCCAGGTAGTGAGTACCCTCGACAGAAAAATCGAGCTCAGGGTTCACCACCCTTAATTGAGCCACGACATTCACGAAAGACTCCTCCGCAACGATAATGCCGTCATCCTCGGTCGTCAGTAAACGGGAAACCAACTCGGATCTCGTCTTCAATGCCTTCACGTTTTCCGGCTCGTCGACACCCGGGGCATTGACCGCCCTCAGCTCCCTGATCAGCTCCTCGGCAACTTTCTTCTCTGCCGCCAACGTGGAGTTCTCCTCCTTTAGCCTAGCCGCCTCCTCTTCAGCCTTCTTCCGAGCCTCGCCAGAGCTCTTGAATTCTTCCTTGACGGATGACACAGAAGCCCAGGCAGCATTAAGTTCGGACTCAGTTATAGAGTCCCCTTCGGCGTAAACAGCGGCCATCTCCAGCATCCTAACCAAGGCAGAGGCGTCTTGAGCCACCAGCGCCCTCTTGCTCTGGTGATCCATACCTTCCAAGCAAAGAGATTCCTCCCGGGGAACGACCCAAGAGTTGCCTTCAAAAAACCTCCTATCAAGGATACAAGGAGGAAGATCGAATTTTCCTTTCTCCGGCACCCGGGTAAGGTCCATAGCGTCATCCACCCTTTTCCGCTTGGGTCGACCAGCCAAAGAAAGAGGAGACCCCCAGGGAGCAGAGGTAGGAGACGAGAAGGTCCCCGTAGCAGATTGAACAGGGGAAGGAGCACGAGCACCAGAAAAATGGGATTTTGAAGGGGCCGCCCCGACCTTATTCCTCGCGAGAGCGTTCCTTACAACCCTGTCATGGGCTTGAGGCATCTCACGTGCACAAACAAAACACGAACAGGTTAGATACGAGGAAAAGAAATAACGCAAACAAAATCTAAATAACTAATATTACCAAGCAGCTTCGCAGCATCCACAAGAGTCTTGCACTTCAGTAGTGCCTTGATATTGACGAATCGACGCTCAACCCTCTGGCTCCCGTCCTCGTCGAAGATCGGGCTATCCTTGCTCGTCCATAACTCAGCGAGCCGGAATGAGTTGACCCACTTCAATAACGCCTCGTATGCCACGGCGTCCTGCCCGCGTAGATCACTCGGCTAGAAGACATAGTTGTTGGGCTTCTTGGCAAAATGGTCGGCGCCCAGTGGAGGGGGAACTTGTAAAGCCTCCGCCCAATAAACCTCCCTTCCTCGTCATGCAACTCGTTCCCATTCTTGTCAACTTCAATCTCCCAGACATATCTACTGTCCTGGGCAACCTCGGACACGGGCTCGATGACGTAGTACCATTCCTTGAATGTCCGGATGGACTCCAAAAACGGCTTGAACAGCTTGCGGGGCTGCTTCAAAGAGACTCAGCCGTACTTTCTCCCCGATAGCTGCCTTTGAAGATGGAAAACGGTGAAGAACAGGGGGAGAGTAGCCCCTAGGGAGAGATGCTCACATACCAACTCAAAGGCCCGGATGAAGGCCAGCGAAATAGGATGCAGTTATGTAGGGGCTAACTTCAAATGCTCGAAAAATGACTGCTGGAAATCAGTGAACGGTAACCTCAGGCCTAGCTCCTTAAAGGCGTATTCATACATTGTGAAACAGTCCAAGTAGTTCGTGCAGACCCGATCATTCACGGAAGGGAAGTGCACCTTCCACTCTCCCTCCGGTCCAACCTCTGTAAAAGCGTCCCTCGAATACCTCGCAAAAGAAGACATATGCTCAGCAGGTTTAGCCACCTCCCATTCCTCAGCGGAATCCACGACGACGTCCTCGTACATGTAGTCCATCTCCTCTTCCTCTCCAACATCGCCAGGACAACTCGAAGCCGTTGAACTAGTAGCCGTCGAGGTGCTATTGTCCTCGGAGCCTGTTTCTTCCTTGGACGTATCTATAATAACTTATCTCTCTGGCCCCGTCGCCATTATAATCGCATGTAAAGCAAAGAATAAAGTGAATTTGACAGCAAATCAAATCCATCATTCCTCTGCTAAGTCAAGTGAAAGGGCGCGCAAAAGGCTGAGGACAACGTTCCCGGCCAAAGCCCTAACATCAGAGGATGAGCTGACACCTCCCCGCGAGGAGACGCTCGAAGCCAATAATCCCGAGCGAGGAGCTTCCCCACACTCGTGCCCAGTTTTCGGTTGAAGCTTCGCCAGAAATCGCAAAGCGTCACCGGAATCTGGGAACATCCTACAGGAAAACTCATCACCCACGTAGATGATGAGCAGACAAGGAAATCACATATGCATAGCTGCCACAACATCGCCGCGAACCACCCTCCTCACTGGAACGCACCGCTAATTCCGACGACAGGTCAGAGGCAGAAAAATGGCACAACCACCGTCTACCACCAACAATCGCCGGAAACTCACTCATTTTGTCCTCTAAACCTAGCCGTAACCGCATACAACCTATCATTAACAACGGAAAGGAGCAAAAACAAGCAAGGGATCAGAAAACTTACTTTTTTTGAATAGAAAAAAGTAGTTGCTCGAAGCTTGAAACGGTGGTCGGAGTAGGTAGAAGGCGTCACGGGCAAGAGTACTGAAGGAAACGAAAGAAAATCAGAATGAAAAGTTCCAAACTGAACGAATTTCCCCCTTTTATACAAAGTGGCACGTGCGAACACGCGCTCGTAAGCCATGATGGCTATCAACTAGCCATCATTACCTATTAACTGCTACACGGAGCTTGATGCACACGTGGTAACCCAACGTTTCCAATTCTGTCTGACCAGTAGTCTCCCTGAACTACGGGCAACAAGGTCACGACCACGAATCTCACAAAAATCGGGGGTCACGGGTACTTTGAGACAACCCTCTTCGTCTTCAAACGACGACCCTATGCTGGCTCCCCGGAGCAACGAGGAGTCCTTAAGTCATCACTCTCAAGCTCGGGAGCAACGACTTGGGGGGCTCCTGTTCTAGACTGGACCAATGGCTAGAATTGGCCCAATCCGCCTCTACTACAGAGCGGCCCAAATTGTCTAAGTCCAATCCGCAGAGGGGCGAAAGTTACCTTTCTGCCCCTCCAACCAGGCAAGGAATACAACATTCCTTCCCGAAATTACTGCCAGTCACGCACGGCTCTATTGCTCCCCGAATAGCAATGGGCAGTTGCCCGGAACTATGCCTATGCCCAACATAACAGCTAGTTTTAGGCACCCTGCCCGACATAACGGCTAGTTCGGGAAGTTACATATTCTTTGGGGGAAAACGGTTATTTCACCCTGAAAATAGAACCGTCGGTCACGCGCTGGGGGCTCTATATAAACCCTCTCGCTTGAGAGGGTCAGGTATCCAATATTCACCCTAAGAATTCATACTTTGTACTTGCCCTTTTTCTCTGACCCTTTCTTACTTGAGCGTCGGAGTACCTTGCAGGTACACCCACTCCTCTCCATACGACCAGCATCACTGACGCACTTGGCGACCCGATTTTACAGGATCCGATCCAGCCTTCACGATCAAGAGGATTAGGGAGAACCTACACTCCAACCTGGGGGTGAAGATTTGGAATGCAATTTCTAATTTAGAGGTGGTGAAGGGGGAGTCTAAGGGAGATTATCAAAGGAGAATAGTTGAATTAGAGAGAAGAGATAAAGCCGAATTGTTAGGAAGGAAGGAGACTTTGAATGTGTTGTGATGATTGTTGGCTCTTTGAATATTAAAGGGGGATGTAGTAGAGTTAAAAGAAGTAGAATTTCTCAAATTATTTCAAATAGTAAAGCAGATGTGTTTATGTTACAAGAGACCAAGATTCAAGATTTGTCTGATAGGGTGGCTTGGAACTTTTGGTGCAATAAAGATGTCGAGTATTCCTTTTCTATTTCAGAAGGGTTGTCCAGAGGTATGTTAATTATTTGGAAAATTAATTCGGTTGATGTTTTATGTAGCTTTAGAGGTACTGGTTATTTGTGGGTTAAGGTAAGTTGGAAAAGTAATTTGTATTATGTGGTTAATATTTATTCACCTTGTCCTCTTAAGTTGAAAAGAAATTTGTGGAGGAAGTTGTTGGAGTTAAAGTCGTTTTCGACGGATGGAGAATGGGTTTTTGGTGGAGATTTTAACGCGGTTAAAAATGCACATGAACGGAGGGGGGGAACCGCTTTCAACTCAAGATTGGAATGGAAAAGTTTTGAAGATTTAATTAATGAGGGTAGTTTGGTGGATTTACCTTGTAAGGGGAATAAGTTTAGTTGGTACGGGGGTGATGGTATGGCTAAAAGTAAAATTGACCGTTTTTTGGTTACGAATGGAATTATTGATAGATGGGGAGTGGTGGGGAAATTGATTGGTTTGAGGGATATTTCAGATCATTTCCTGATATGGTTATTGGTGCAGAATTCGGATTGGGGCCCGAAACCTTTCAAAGTAAATAATTAGTGGTTCTGAAATAGGCGGTTTCTTCCTTTTGTTGAAAAAGAGTGGAAAAAGTTAGTAGTGGGGGGGGAGGAAAAATTTTATTCTTAAGGAGAAATTGCGTCTTTTAAAAGAAAGCCTCAAATGGTGGAACACAAATGTTTTTGGGAGGATCAATTTGGAGATGGAGGACGGGGTGAGGGAGTTGAATTTAGAGGATGATGTGGAAGCGGATTTTGGGGATGTGGAGGGGGAGAAGGAGTTGTTGAAGAAGAAGATAACTAGTGGCAAGTTTTGGATAAACCTCAAGATAAAGGAGAATATGCTTATTGAAAAGTCAAGACTAAATTGGTTAAATGATGGTGATTCTAATAGTAAATTTTTTCATAGAGTCATGAAGGAGAGGTGGAGGCGCAACTTTATCGGTTCCATGGGAACTGATAATGGTATTGTGGATAAGGTGGAGGAGGATAAGGAGGAGGTGAGGAGTCATTTTGCGGCAAAGTTTATTGAGTCGGTTGTTGTTAGACCCGTTCTTGATGGTCTTTTCTTCAAAGGTATTAAATGCATGGATAAATCTCTTCTTGAAGCTCCTTTTTCGGAGGAAGGGATTAGGGGGCGGTTTGGAGTTGTGATGGTACCAAAAGTCCGAGTCTCGATGGTTACTCTTTCTTATTTATTAAGAAGTGTTGGAATTTTATGAAGGAGGATTTTATTGGGTGCTTCCATAGTTTTCATTCCGGTGCTTGGTTCTCAAAAGTTTTCATTTCTTCTTTCTTGACTTTGGTGCCTAAATCTTCTAATACGTTATGCTTGGATGATTATAGGCCTATTTGTCAAGTGGGTTGTGTGTATAAGGCTATTTCCAAGCTCTTGGCGGCTAGACTTAA
Source organism: Lathyrus tuberosus (assembly GCA_022829125.1). Classification (NCBI taxonomy): domain Eukaryota; kingdom Viridiplantae; phylum Streptophyta; class Magnoliopsida; order Fabales; family Fabaceae; genus Lathyrus; species Lathyrus tuberosus. The sequence goes on along the minus strand of JALAZF010000137.1, from coordinate 12,456,603 downwards.
GGTGGTGTTGAATTCGATTATTTCGAATTGCCAAAGTGCTTTTGTTCCAAGAAGACAATTATTAGATGGAGTTTTGGTGGCTAATGAATTGGTAGACTTTTCTAAAATGGAGGGAAGAAGTTGTTTGCTTTTCAAAGTAGACTTTGAGAAGGTGTACGATAAGGTTAGTTGGAATTTTCTTAGATTTATGTTAAGAAAAATGGGTTTTGGGGAGGTTTGGATGAAGTGGATGGAGCTCTTGTGTTTACTAGTAAAATGTCGGTGTTGGTTTATGGTAGTCCTATGAAGGAGTTTGTTGTTGAGAGAGGTTTGAGACAAGGAGATCCTCTCTCTCCTTTTCTTTTTGTAATAGTGACGGAAGTTTTAAGGGGAATGGTTTCTAAGTCGGTGGAGAATGATGAGTTTGAGGGTTTCAACTTAATGGATTTTTTGGTTGATATTCTTCAATTTTTGGATGATACTTTATTGATATGGGAAGGAAGTTGGAAGCATGTTTGGGCCATCAAACCTGTTTTGAGGGGTTTTGAAATTGTTTTCGGTTTGGGTATTAATCTCCATAAGAGCAAACTAATTGGAATCAATATTAGTGATTGTTTCTTGGAGATGGCTTCTTTTTTCCTATCTTGTAGAAAGGAGGAGAGTTCATTCAATTTTCTTGGAATTCCAATTGGTTTTAATTCTAACGGTTCTTCTTTGTGGACGGATTTAGTGACAAAATTGAAAAGGAGGCTCTCTTGTTGGAATAATCGGCTCCTTAGTTTTGGGGGTAGACTAACTTTATTAAAATTGGTTCTCTGGAGTTTGTCGATTTTCATGCTTTCTTTCTATAAAGCTCCGGTGAAGATAGTAAAAGAAATTAGTAGTATTCAAAGCAATTTCCTTTGGGGGGAGGAGGTTGTGAGGAAAATTCATTGGGTGAGTTGGATGAAGGTGTGTCTCCCGATTGAAAAGGGGGGCTTAGTTTGCGTAGAGTGGGTGATTTTAGTTTGGCACTTCTTAATAAATGGAGATTGAGGATTTTAGAGGAAACTAATGCTTTATGGTACAAAGACCTTAAGGTAAGGTATGGTGATATTAATTTGAGGGTTGTGGATTCCGGGAATTGTCTTAGTAAGAAGACTCGGTGTTCTTTTTGGTGGAGGGATATTATTGGTGTGGAGAAAGGCATTTCAAAAAATTTATTTATCTCTAATTGTAGATTTTCAATCGGTAATGGTTTCACTTCCTCCTTTTGGCTTTCTTGTTGGCTTAATGAAATTTGCTTTAAGGATAAATTCCTTCTTCTTTTTTGTTTATCTTTCCTTAAAGATGTTTCGGTGGAATGTATGGGAGGATGGAATAGTGATGGATGGTATTGGGGGAATTTTGGGGTTGGTGTTGTTGTAGAGGGTTGGGCTGCCACCGAAATGGAGTTGATGCGGTCCGACTTGTAGCTGGTCTGGCCAGATGTTTCGGCCTTGGATTCGGTCCGTTGGTTAGCTAGCACGACGGAGGTTTATTCGATTAGTTCTTTTTACTAGATTATTACTTTCCTTCGCAGTCCTTTCTGACCGAGTGAGATTTATGATGAAGCTTTTTCTTTAGTTTGGAAGATGGTTGTTCCTTTTAAAATCAAAGCTTTTGGTTGGAGGTGCTTTTTGAATAAGCTGCCCTCTAAGGATTCTCTTTCTATTAGAGGTTGTGTTATTCCAAATAGTGATTTGAATAGTGTCTTTTGTTTGTTCGGGAACGAATATTTAACCCATATTTTTTAGGGTTGCCTGGTGGCTATTTTTGTTTGGAAGGAAGTGGCCGATTGGATTGGTTTTGAGGACAATGGTTCTAGTAATCTTAAGGGGAGTTTCTTAAAGTGGTGCTCTTATTGCAAGCGGAATAAGGTGAAGCACGGTTAGGAAGGAGTTTTTTCGTTGGCTACTTCTTGGTCTTTGTGATTGTTGTGGAATGTTAAGGTTTTAGTTTGGAGATGGTCTTACATCGGGAAAATTACAATTACCAATTATAGCTTTTATGAATTTAGTCAGTTTCCTTTGTATTATTTATCTTAAGGCTTAATTGGTGTGTAATTTTCTTTTTCGAGCTTGGTCTTGTTTTCTGTAAGTGGGTTCGAGAACCCTTTGTTCTCGTTTAAATATATTCATTGCTTATTGAAAAAAAGGAATTTATTCAATTCACATTGTGTTTGTTTTATTACTTGTTTCAAATCGTAACAAATCGTTTGAAATGTTTTTTTTTCTTTCCTTTAGTCTTAGTAAGCCTTTTTAATATAAGGGTTAATAGGAATTTTTCTACTGCCATATATTGCTGACATGGATTATATCATATGTCAGTCATGCATAGGATTACTTTAGACGTGTAACGTTTGATTATATTAATGCTATGGATGGCAATGGGCAGAGTATGGATAGGGTACTATAATACTCGTCCCCATACCCGCAATTGAAAAAATTCCTCGTACCCGAGCCCATACTCGCTAGGGTATCAAAATTGGCACTCGTCCCCGTAACCTAAGGATATATAAGTGCCCGTACTCGTACCCGTTACCCGCATTTCTAATAAAAAAAAATTTATCAAGTATAAAATATCATAATATTTAAAGTTTTTAAAAATATTAAAAAGTTTTTAAAATTTTTTATTGTTGAAATTGTGAAATAAATGATCGCTCATATTAAATATATAGTAGTTTAAAATTGATTTTTTTATAAATTTTATAAACATTTATTTTTATATAATAATATAAATTAAAATATATAAATATATATTGTCCGGGTATGGGGCGGGCTGGGTACTACCCGTACCCATCCCCGCTTATTTAAGTGGGTAATTACCCGAGCCCGTACCCGTACCCATTTTTGCGGATTTTCCTTTATCTTATGTTTTATCATTATTATATTGTGATATGGATCTATTGGATCTTTGGTACTTGGGTATTTCTAATTATGACATAAAACACACGTCACAACAATTTTTTTGAAAATTTTAAAATTCTGCCATGTGGGCATCCGAAGTTTATTATTTTTGTGTCGCAACGCTCCTTTTTAGCCACATGAATTTCATGTAACTAAATCACAGGGCTAAATGACATGGCTGAACACCTATTTTCTTATAGTGTATTATATAATATGAAGATTTAGAATCAATTTGAATAGTGTGAGAAATGAAATGATTTCATGTTGTAATACCCTAATTTTTACCCCTAAGATCCCACATATCATTTGGCATTTTTGCATACCGCAAACAAGATCACAATCTTTTGACTCTCCTGAGTATTTGTGTATTTTCTCCACTGCTTTATTATTTTCTTCTTTTTACTAACCTCTAACCAAAATACCAAAAATATTTTGCAATTTTTGCTTGTTTCTTCTTCTATGTGTGATTAGGGTTTTGCAGGGAGATTGATGGCAAAAGTATGGTTTGGAATCAAGTATGGCTATTCAATTGTGGTTGAGGTTAGATGGAAGTTTGACTTAATCTTGGTCAAACTATCAAGAGATTGCTTCAATTTCAAATTGGTTGTGGCAGTGGGCAATTTCTCGAGCAGTGACTGTCAAGTTGTTGTGTAGTGATATCCATCATGTTCATTTGAGTTCACCAGTCCAAATATGGTTCATCTGTGGATTTATTTTCCTAAAGATTGATTAGATCAAATTCCAAGTGATTCAGAATTCATTTGATCAGAGATTCAAAGGTTGACAGTCATGGCTTCAGTTGCAAATTGTTCAGTAGCGGTTGTACGCGCTTTATCAGGGGCTTGTGAAAAAAAAAGAGAATCAAGATTGGTTTTGGGCTAAAAATAAATATTTGTTATCCATGATCCATATCCATTTCCATTTTGGTTATCCATCTACTAAACCATATTGCTTTTTTTTATCCATTATCCACTTTTAAATATCCACTTCATAAACCATTTCTTTTTTAAATAAATTTCTAAACCATTTTTTTTATTCATATCCATTTTTTCTAAACCAAATTCTCTAAACTATATTTCATATCCAAGATATCATATCCATGACTAAATTCAATTTCAAATTCAATTCCTAAACCCACATTTTTTTATCCATTCTTAAATTTATTTCATTTCCAAATATCCCTTTAAAAATCCATAAACCATTTTAATCCAATTTATATCCATATCCATAAATCATTTTTAATTCAATTCATATCCACATCAAAATTTCCAATAGTCATTTTTAAGTCAATAACCAAAACTTTTGTTCTTTTTTAATCCACTTTCATTAAGCCCAATTCCAAAATAATAGGTCCAAGCCTTGATACAATTACCACTCACGAGCCAATTTCAGCCATGAATTTTACGCCGCCAATTTCAAAGTGTCAGTTGCTACTTGAAATGATAGCTGGTACAAAAAGCCAATAGCTACAAATACGACAAGCCAACTGCAGCGAATGAAAAGGAAACAAGCTTCAGCCAAAAAGAAAAAAACAATATCCCAGCCAACGCCAAGCCTAAGTCAACACGCAGCAAATTTCAAACCAAGCGCAGGGGAAATTCAAAAAAAGCAGCGAATAAAATTTTAATATTAGCCAACAATCAAGCCACACCAAGTTGTCAAGAGCTACCACTTCACTATCCAAAACGCTGCGCAATGTGAATAAAACGTTGCGCAATGTGAATAAAATGCAGAAAATTACATGGCTAGATTCAGCAAGTATCACGCTGCATATTCACAGATCGAAACGCAAGAAAAAATTGGAAAACGGCAACAGAAAACTCAGTTCAAAAACTCAGCTCTTCTGCTATAAATAGGGGCAGCTCCTCCTTCATTTGGCAAGCTTGGATAGCCAAAATATTGCTGCACAAATTTCCTCAAGCTTCAACCAAAATCCATCTTCAAACCTTCACTACAAAAGCTTCGAAAATAAGATCTCAAGCTTCAACCATCAATTTGCAAACATCAATATCAAACCTACAAAATTCAAAAAAACTCAACACCTTCAAAAGGTTCATCCACGACTCACAACAATTCGTCGTAACTCAACCTTGATTCAGATCTACAACAACAACAAGGAAGTAGAAGAGGTAGAAGAAGTTTTATTTCAAATTGAAAGAAATTCAGAGCAATTTGGTTTACCTATTTGCTTCGTAATGATTGTCGTAAATCTGGACTTGGATTTTCCACGTCGTTATCGGTTTTTCTCGCGAGCTTTCACACCATAAATTCACACATCTTGGTTTATTGATTCTTGGAACCGTGTAAAGAATCCAAATAATATTGCTACGCCTTATTGAGATTTGCTGGTTCTCTCGTTTCTGCCATCAGAAGCGTTGCGTGAACAAGGGAGAGAGAGAAGCTCGGCTGCAAAATTCGAGAGAAGCGGCAACAGCCCGACCACCGCGTATGGAAGAAGAAGAGGAATTGTTTTTCTTTTCCTCGAAAAGTGGCAGTGCGATGAAAACCGAGAGAGAAAGAGAAATAGTGCCGCGTTTAACTCTTGGGGGAGATGATGAACATTGGTTCTGATCCTTTTGCCATTTCCATATTTTTTCTTTTTTCACTTATGATGGATTGGGCTTGGCCCGTGTAGGTTTTTGGCTCCATCACCACCTTTTTTTTTTGAATAAAACCTCCCTCTCTTTTTGTCAATTTTTTTTCCTTTTCTTTAAATTTTCTTTTAGTTCTTTTTTTATTGATTTCTTCTTTTATTTTAAATTTTTGAATTTACTACTTTTTCTTAAAAGTTGTATTAGAAACATTTCTTGAAAAAATCATTTAAAAAATGGTATAATTCTTTTTTTCTTTTTATTTGATTTTGAATTCTCTTTTTGGTTTTATTGTTGGTTGTGTGGATCATAAATGTTAGATCCACTTCTCTTCATCTTGTTTCTTTTTATTTTGATCGATGAAAGTCTAAGATCTTGGAATTTCGTTGGTGAATTTCGAGCAAGACGAGATCGTTACCATTTTTCTTTTCGTGCGGTATCGCTTTCGGATGACGATCTATATATCGTTCATCTACTAAGATAGTCACTTCTTCTCCTCCTCATTCTTAAATTTTCAAAATCTTCTCCCTTTTTCAAAACCTTCTTGTTTTCAAATTTAAAACCGCTTTCATAATAAAACCTTGACTTTGGTCAAGTGTTTTTTTAAGTTTTGTTTTCTTTAATAAATGTCAATCAATGTTAACCATGCTTTGACCATTTCATAAAAACATAAAAAAATACAAAACTCATCCAAATTTTTTGTGTTTTTTTGCACCTTTTTCTTTTAAACTTTTCAAAAAGAATTAGACATGCGTCATTTTTTATGATGAGATGTAAAACTCCTAACCATGGTATTTTGTTGAAAGTATGGTCATTTTCCACTTAGATGTTGAAGTGATTAGTCTTGTTGATGTTAATCCAAGCAAATCATCCATCTTAATGTGATGCAAATGCCTCTTTCCCTTACCTTTGGGTAATTAGTTGAGTATTCTCTCTTGAGAATGATAGATTGTCTTTTTCAAGATAAAATAAAGCACAACCAATGATTTTCATTCTTTGTACCATGAACTACGAGGTTTTGATCCTACATTGTACATTGTGGGTACGTAGGCATGAGGCAATAAGTCTCTCCACACACAAAAATGTTAAAAAATAATTCTCCTCTCATCTCCTCAATCTCTTTACAAGCAAACCATTTTCAAACCAAAAGCATGAATACATCAAAGAGCTCCTATAGAGTACTATAGATGTATTAGGTGCGTAAAACCTTCCCTTTACATAACCAACCCCCTTACCCATTCTCTGTTTGTTCTTGTTTTTTAGAACTCTTTAGGTTTTGTTCGCTCTTTTTCCTTTTCCTTTGTGGATAAAATAAAAGTGCGGTTGCGACTCTTGTTTATTTTTTAGTTAAGTTAATCAATAGCTTACACTCACAAATTTCCCCGCTACAGAAAAGTGGCGACTCTACTGGGGATCATTTCCCTCGAGGGGTTTAGCCTACTTTGATTTATTTACTGCATTTTGTCTGATTTGCTTGTTACTTGTTTGTTCTGTTTGGGAGTTCCTCTGTGTGTGAGATAGGTCCTTAACCCGGACCAGAGTGCACTTTGAGATAGGGGATAGTATAGTCAAGGGAACTATGAAGGAGTTGAAACCTGAAAAAGAAGAACTTGAGAATCTATCTGCTCGGTGGTCGCCTCTTTGGAATTACTGATGCTGATCGAGCGATCGAGAAGGCATTACTTTTTCCATAGAAGCCTATAACACTGAGGACAGTAGTAACCCTTAACCCATCCTAGCCTTTTTAGGATCGTAGCGCGGAAGCTATGAAGATTCAAATCTGACTTAGCTGTCATGTGATACTATACTCAGGTTAGATTCTCTTGAGGATAACTACCAACCTCCAAGCAAATCGGTGTGCTGGTGTGTCTGATAGTGGATTGTGAACCCTGGGCACTTAGTTAGAACCGCTGTTGTCTGCAGATACAATGAAGACAAAACCTTAGTACATACCTTTGTGGGGTTGGTTCTTACCCTTGGCTTCATGCTCGTGACTTGAACCTTGACCTGTGTGCTTTGTGTGATCTTGTTTGTGGGTGTTGGATTCATGCACTCATGCATTCATGAGCATTCTTTTGGAAGGTTTCAAGGAACTTAAAGGTGTTATTGCAAACATTGCAGGTACTTTTGTTATGGATTTTGGAAGGAGAAGTACCAAGAAGTACACTTTCAAGAGTCCTAAGTTAGAGGGTTTGAGAGAGCTAGGATCTTTGGTTGTTGATACCAAGAAGTTTGAGTCCAGATATGGAAGGCTTTTATCTCTCTTGAAGGTTGATATGGCTGAAGGATTGCTTGCTACTTTGGTTCAGTTCTATGACCCTTTTCTTCATTGTTTCACCTTTCCTGATTATCAGTTGGTACCTACCCTAGAGGAGTATTCTCTTCTGCTTAGTTTGCCTGTTTATGGTCGGATTTTCTCCGGTTTGGACCCTGCTCCCGAGCATGATGTTATTGCGAAGGCTACTCACTTGAAGATTTCCGAGATTAAGGCTCGCATGGATACCAAAGGAAAAATTCTTGGGTTACCCGCTAAGTTCTTGATGGATAGAGCTCATCATTTTGCTAGTGTGAAGAACGCAGTTGCTTTTGAGGCTATTTTTGCCTTACTTATTTATGGATTGTTCCTCTTCCCGAATGTTGAGAAATTTCTCGACATCAACGCTATTCAGATCTTCTTGATTGGGAATCTAATTCCCACTTTGCTTGCCGATGCTTACCATTCTATTCACCTCAGGAATTTCCATGGTGAAGGGATGATTATCTGTTGTGCTCCTTTGCTTTACAAGGGGTTTATTTCTCACTTGCCAAAGTCTGCAGCTTTCTGGAATCTCAAGGATGGCTAATATTGGTCGCGGAAAATCATATCTCTCACTCATTCAGATATTGATTGGTGTAGCCGTGTTCCTTTTGGAGTGATGATTATTGATAGTTGTGGTGATTTTCCCAACGTGCCTCTTCTTGGTACAAAGAGAGGAATTAGCTACAATCCGGTGTTGGCTTGTCGTTAGTTGAGATATCGTTTGCGAGAGGTACCGAAGAACATTCATTTAGCCGGTCTCTTTTTCTAGGATGAAGAATATCAGGTTGCTCTCAAGAGAGAAATTGTGGAAGCTTGGTGCAACGTTCATAGAAAAGGAAAGGAAAGTTTGGGAAATCCGAATTGTGTCTCTTCAGAACCTTACCTCCAGTGGGTTAAAAATATAGCTATTACTTTGAAGATGCCTTATAAGCACCTGGAGCCTTTATCTCTAACCGATAAGAAGCCTATTCTTTACTTTATGGAAGACACAGAGAAGCTTCAGATCGCTTTGGCCGAGATGCAACAAGAGAGAGATGCTTGGAAGAACAAGTATCAGATTGATGAGTTAGATATTGCAAGACTTCAAGAGAACTTCAAGAAGAAGAATGAAGAGGAAGTTTCCAATAAGAAGAGAAAGGTGCAAGAGGATTTATTTTCCTCTCGCATTCAGCCAGTTTCCGATATTCCGAAGAATTCAGAATCTCCTTGGAAGTTGATCGTCGATAAGTTGCTGGTTGAGAAGACTCAGATGCAGGCCCACATCAAGAAGCTGGAAGATAGAGCCGGGACTTATTCTCATAGGATTCTCTAGGGATCTAGTTTTCTTCATTCTCTATTGTTTTAGGATTCTTGAATTTGTACTTCCGAGATGTAATCTTTTCCATCATTAATGAATGAGATTTTGGTATTTCAGGTAACAATGTTTGCAAATTGCTTTATAGTTCCTTGAAAACTTGCATTTGCATTTGCATATCAAGCGTCTCTTGCATTTGTTTCTTGCCTTTTCTAGGTGTCTTATTGTTTGTCTTTGGTCTTCGTTCAGCCAAGTTGTCGCACCAGTATAATACTCGGGCTAATCAGAGAAAGAAGAGGATTTGGATGATTTCCTGTCATTCGTACCAAGTTCAAAGCAGATACTGAAGGATAATGGAGAGAACATAGAATGTTGATCCCATGTCAGGCTTTATAGTGACAACCAATCCGGTGTACGATTTTCCCCTGGACGACGGTGCTCCACAAGTGGATGTTCCTACTCGATCCCGACCTGTGCAAAATGATTTGGTTGGTCAAGTTGTTGAAAAAGATTCTCGATTTTCAAGGTATATGCCAAATCCTCATAATGTCCACCCTGTGATAGAGATGATCGACGGTGAGGTATTAACCTTCAAGGAAGGAAGCCCATTTGTGGATGGAACACCTTTATGATGATGAAGATAAAAACTCAAGGAAGTTCCTATTGCCGATGTTAGTGGAGTGACCCTCAGCGGTCGTGCATTTGCTTTTGTGTCTCCCAAGAGAGTTGAAGGTGTCCTTTCAAGCTCAGATTGAGACAATCTCTTCAAATCTCAGGTTTATTACTGCAATTTTAGTTGTAATCTTTTATGATTATTAATGCTTTGTTTTCATGTAGAAACTTGTTTGATTTTGAATATTAATCATAATTCAATGAGTATGTTTGTCTTGAAGTAGTCCATTTGCCTTCGCTCATAATTTGTTTTTCCTGCATTTGCAATACCAACTTCTTATTTAAACTCTTGGAGGGAGGATGATGAAGTGAAAACGCAAAATTTCTGGTTGTGTGCTTTTGAATAAGACCCTGCTGATGATGTACATACATTGTTTCAAATTCCCAATCACCGGAGATATAAGGAAGATAATCCCTTGTTAACCCCTTTGAGCCTTGAAGTAGGAGTTTCTTTTCTAAATAAAAAACCCTTACATTTAACCTGGGGCAGGGTAGTCTTCAGTTAATTTGACCAAGTGTCCAAATTTCAAAAGGAGTGTGTATCTAGGGACCAACCACAATGGTTATCCCTCATTCCAAAGGAAAGAGGCGGTCACAACCCTTTTAACAAGTCAGATAAGCCAATGTCACTGATTTGTTCAAAAAAAAAATTAAAAGGAAAAGCCCGCTAAGTCGAAATCTTCGAAACAAGTGACTTAGGCAAAAATTGGGGCATCCCGCTGGACATCAAAAATTCAAAAAATCAGTCCAGGCAAAAGTTAGGGAAAATAAAAGAATGAAAAGCGCGAAAAGCAAAAAGAAAGGATTACAAAGTAAAATCCTGAACAAATTTGTGTGACTACAAAGTCAAAAGACAAAAGGGTGACTGTTATTCCCCAAATAACCTCATTGGTTCTTAAACCATCCATTTTATCCTTCTGAGAGATAAATATTCAGGTCTAATTATCTGAATATAGGACTGAAGAACATCACGGAGATTGGGTGGGTACAAATAAATTTTGAGCCTAAAAATCTTTTTTTCTGAAAAACCGTGAACCAGACCAAGTTATAACCCCCAAAAGACCTAATTGAAGTAAGGTTTATTTTAAGAGCATAATCCAAACGAGATAGAGTTCCTAACTCCCATGAGTTGCGCTAAAAGATCTTCATTGGTATTGCATGTGCATTCAAAAAGGAATGTCGTATCTAAACTAGTGATTCATTCACAAGGTTCTGCGGCATCTTTTCAGAAAAAACTTCAAGATTAACATGTCTGTTGCATTAGAATTATCATTCTCAGAATTAACATTTTCTACTTGCATACATTTGTTGACATCATAGAAGCTTACATTTGAGCATCAATGATGAGCTTAATATTTTGAGGCCTGAAACTCTGATGAGTAATTGGCCAATCACCTCAAGGAATTATCATATCCAGGGGCATGTTGCCTGAGGATTTTGTTGAGCATGAGCAAGTTTGTTTTCCTAGTTGATGTTTTCACAGGGGCAAAGCTTGAATTATCCATTGATCAAAGAATGTGCCAAGTTCAGTGAATCTGGGGCAGTTACGTCGAGATTCGATGAATCTCTCAGAGTTTGAAGACACTAGGGAACTTTGATGGAGTCGAATCCTGAAAAAGAAGAACTTGAGAATCTATCCGCTCGGTGGTTGCCTCGTTGGAATTACTGTTGCTGATCGAGCGATCGAGAAGGCATTACTTTTTCCATAGAATCCTATAACACTGAGGACAGTAGTAACCCTTAAACCATCCTAGCATTTTTAGGGTTGTAGCATGGAAGCTATGAAGATACAAATCTGACTTAGCTGTCCGGCGATTCTACACTCAGGTTAGATTCTCTTGAGGATAACTACCAACCTCTGAGCAAATCGGTGTGTTGGTGTGTTTGATAGTGGATTGTGGACCCTGGGAACTTTGTTAGAACCGCTGTTGTCTGCAGGTACAATGAAGACGAAACCTTAGTACATACCTTTGTGGGGTTGGTTCTTACCCTTGGCTTCATGCTCGTGACTTGAACCTTGACCTGTGTTCTTTGTGTGATCTTGTTTGTGGGTGTTGCATTCATACACTCATGCATTCATGAGCATTCTTTTGGAAGGTTTCAAGGAACTTAAAGGTATTATTGCAAACATTGCAGGTACTTTTGTTATGGATTTTGGAAGGAGAAGTACCAAGAAGTACACTTTCAAGAGTCCTAAGTTAGAGGGTTTGAGAGAGCTAGGATATTTGGTTGTTGATACCAAGAAGTTTGAGTCCAGATATGGAAGGCTTTTCTCTCTCTTGAAGGTTGATATGACTGAAGGATTGCTTGCTACTTTGGTTCAGCTCTATGACCCTTTGCTTCATTGTTTCACCTTTCCTGATTATCAGTTGGTACCTACGCTAGAGGAGTATTCTCTCCTACTTGGTTTGCCTGTTTATGGTCGGATTTTCTCTGGTTTGGACCCTGCTCGCGAGCATGATGTTATTGTGAAGGCTACTCACTTAAAGGTTTCTGGGATTAAGGCTCGCATGGATACCAAAGGAAAGATTCTTGGGTTACCCGCTAAGTGCTTGATGGATAGAGCTCATCATTTTTCTAGTGTAAAGAACACAGTTGCTTTTGTGGCTATTCTTGCCTTACTTATTTATGGATTGTTCCTCTTCCCGAATGTTGAGAACTTTATCGACATCAACACTATGCAGATCTTCTTGGTTGGGAATCCAATTCCCACTTTGATTGCCGACGCTTACCATTCTATTCACCTCAGGAATTTCCATGGTGAAGGGATGATTATCTGTTGTGCGCCTTTGCTTTACAAGGGGTTTATTTCTCACTTGCCGAAGTCTGTAGCTTTCTGGAATCTCAAGGATGGTTTATATTGGTCAGGAAAATCATGTCTCTCACTCATTCATATATTGATTGGTGTAGTCGTGTTCCTTCTGGAGCGATGATTATTGATAGTTGTGGTGATTTTTCCAACGTGCCTCTTCTTGGTACAAAGGGAGGAATTAGCTATAATCTGGTGTTGGCTCGTCGTTAGTTGGGATATCCTTTGCGAGAGGTATCGAATAAAATTCATTTGGCCGGTCTCTTTTTCAAGGATGAAGAATATCAGGTTGTTCTCAAGAGAGAAATTGTGGAAGCTTGGTGCAACATTCGTAGAAAAGGAAAGGAAAGTTTGGGAAATCTGAATTGTGTCTCTTCAGAACCTTACCTCCAGTGGGTTAAAAATATAGCTATTACTTTAAAGATGCCTTATAAGCACCAGGAGCCTTTATCTCTAACCGATAAGAAGCCTATTCTTTAATTTGTGGAAGACACAGAGAAGCTTCAGATCGCTTTGGTCGAGATGCAACAAGAGAGAGATGCTTGGAAGAACAAGTATCATATTGATGAGTTAGAGAATGCAATACTTCAAGAGAACTTCAAGTAGAAGAATGAAGAGGAAGTTGCCAACAAGAAGAGAAAGGCGCAAGAGGATTTATTTTCCTCTCGCATTCAGCCAGTTTCCGATATTCCAAAGAGTTCAGAATCTCCTTGGAAGTTGATCGTCGATCAGTTGCTGATTGAGAAGACTCAGATGCAGGCCCACATCAAGAAGGTGGAAGATAAAGCCGGTACTTCTTCTCATAGGATTCTCTAGGGATCTAGTTTTCTTCATTCTCTATTATTTTAGGATTCTTGAATTTGTACTTCCGAGATGTAATCTTTTCGATCATTAGTGAATGAGATTTTGGTATTTCAGATAACAATGTTTGCAAATTGCTTTATAGTTCCTTGAGATTCTTGCCTTTTCTAGGTGTCTTATTGTTTGCCTTTGGTCTTCGTTCAGCCAAGTTGTCGCACCAGTATAATACTCGGGCTAATCAGAGAAAGAAGAGGATTTTGCTGATTTCATGTCATTTGTACCAAGTTCAAAGCAGTTACTGAAGGATAATGGAGGGAACATAGAATGTTGATCCCATGCCAGGCTTTATAGTGACAACTAATCCGGTGTACGATTTTCCCCCGGACGACGGTGCTCCACAAGTGGATGTTCCTACTCGATCCCGACCTGTGCAAAATGATTTGGTTGGTCAAGTTGTTGAAAAAGATTCTCGATTTTCGAGGTATATTCCAAATCCTCAGAATGTCCACTCTGTGACAGAGATGATCGAGGATGAGGTATTAACCTTCAAGGAAGGAAGCCCATTCGTGGATGGAACACCTTTATGATGATGAAGATAAAAACTCAAGGAAGTTCCTAATGCCGATGTTAGTGGATTGACCCTCAGCGGTCATGCATTTGCTTCTGTGTCTCCCAAGAGAGTTGAAGGTGTCCTTTCAAGCTCAAATTGAGACAATCTCTTCAAATCTCAAGTTTATTGCTGCAATTTTAGTTGTAATCTTTTATGATTGTTAATGCTTTGTTTGCATGTAGAAACTTGTTTAATTTTGAATATTAATTATAATGCAATAAGTATGTTTGTCTTGAAGTAGTCCATTCGCCTTCGCTCATAATTTTTTTTCCTGCATTTGCAATACGAACTTCTTTTTTAAACTCTTGGAGGGAGGATGATGAAGTGAAAACGCAAAATTTATGGTTGTGTGCTTTTGAATAAGACCCTGCTGATGATGTACAGGCATTGTTTCAAATTCCCAAACACCGGAGATATAAGGAAGATAATCCCTTGTTAACCCCTTTGAGCCTTGAAGTAGGAGTTTCTTTTCTAAATAGAAAACCCTTGCATTTAACCTGGGGCAGGGTAGTCTTCAGTTAATTTGACCAAGTGTCCAAATTTCAAAAGGAATGTGTATCTAGGGACCAACCACAATGGTTATCCCTCATTCCAAAGGAAAGAGGCGGTCACAATCCTTTTAATAAGTCAGATAAGCCAATGTCACTGATTTGTTCAAAAAAAATTTTAAAAGGAAAAGCCCGCTAAGTCGAAAACTTCGAAACAAGTGACTTAGGATAAAATTGGGGCATCACGTTGGACATCAAAAATTCAAAAAATCAGTCCAGGAAAAAGTTAGGGAAAATAAAAGAATGAAAAACGCGAAAAGCAAAAAGAAAGGATTACAAAGAAAAATCCTGAACAAATCTGTGTGACTACAAAGTCAAAAGACAAAAGGGTGATTGTTATTCCATAAATAACCTCATTGGTTCTTAAACCATTAGTTTTTATCCTTCTGAAAGATGAACATTCAGGTCGAATTATCTGAATATAGGACTGAGGAACATCACAGAGATTGGGTGGGTACAAATAAATTTTGAGCCTAAAAATCTTTTTTTCTGAAAAACCGTGAACCAGACCAAGTTATAACCCCCAAAAGACCTAATTGAAGTAAGGTTTATTTTAAGAGCATACTGCAAACGAGATAACGTTCTTGACTCCCATGAGTTGCGCTAAATGATCTTTATTGGTATTGCATGTGCATTTAAAAAGGAATGTCGTATCTAAACTAGTGATTCATTCACAAGGTTCTGCGGCATCTTTTCAGTGAAAACTTCAAGATTAACATGTATGTTGCATTAGAATTATCATTCTCAGAATTGACATTTTCTGCTTGCATACATTTGTTGACATCATAGAAGCTTACATTTGAGCATCAATGATGAGCTTAATATTTTGAGGCCTGAAACTCTGATGAGTAATTGGCCAATCACTTCAAGGAATGATCATATCTAGGGGCATGTTGCCTGAGGATTTTGTTGAGCATAAGCAAGTTTGTTTTCCTAGTTGATGTTTTCACAAGGGCAAAGCTTGAATTCTCCATTGATCAAAGAATGTGCCAAGTTCAGTGAATCTGGGGCAGTTACGTCGAGATTCGACGAATCTCTCAGAGTTTGAAGACACTGGGGCAGATTATTTCAAGTCCTTATCGTACAAAGTTTCTGGAGGGCAATTTCTTATATATCATGCAATTTGGGGCTGATCAAACACAACAGAACTCGGTATACTCTCAAGCAGAGTTTGTTCATGTTGATATCTCCCCAGTAGAGCTTGTTGATATTTCCTCAGCAGGGTTCGTTCTCGCTCCTTTGGCATAATTTATTGACAGATCCCTAGTAGAGTTTATTGATATTTACTCAGCAAAGCTTGTTCCTATGAATGTGATCAGTTATTGACAAGGTGATAGGTTTGTTGTGATGTGTTGAATTCATAAGGTCCAATGCTGTTTGGTTTCTCCCCAGCTAGGTCTTGATCTGAATCCTCTCGAGCTGATTATGTTATGGTCAGACAGTTGAGTAGTTTTGAGGTCCACTTCTCCTTAATGGTGGCCCCCACGTAGAGATTCATTATTGGTGTCCCCAGCCGAAATCATATGAGGAATCCCCACTCAGAGTTTTACCCTCTAGACGTGTTGTTGTTGCTTTGGATGTCCCCAAATAGAGAGCGATGTTATTCTCTTCTAAGAAGCATTGACGTGGTGATCGCTTGTCGTGTTTCATCTCGTCTTGTGGATGTTTTTCTCTCTAGATTGTTCTACCCAGGGATTTATCCTTGATGATTCTCCAACGAAAGCAGTGTATTATCATTTCTAAGTATAGAGCAGTGATGTTAATTTCTCATTTCCCCCGGCAAGTCCAGAATGTACTTCTTTCCTGATTGTTTATTTTTAGAGAAGATTGTGCATCACTGTTGTGGCTATTCCCCAGTGAAGTCGCTGATGATATCTTTATTCAAAGGATATTGATATATTAGTCACCTGTTGGGTTTTCTCTCACTCATGATGAGTATTAATCTAAAATCCCCCACAGTTTGGCCTTTTCCTGTTTTCCTCGGCAAGTCCAGGATGCTTTGCTCAGAATTGGTTAATCCTCTGAGAGCGTTCTCGTATCTCCAGCAGATTTGCCTTGTTTTCAGCAGCAGATCTCTTCATCCTTTTGAAATGGAAGTATCTGTGAATTTTTATGATCCCCAAGAAGATTCAGAAAGATTGGGTTTCTATGATTCCCCAACAACTTTCCGTCCATCCTCAAAATAGAGTTTATGTTATTATCTTCTTTGCGGATCATCGATGTTAGAAGATTGATATTTGGGTCTTTCTCCAAGGAGTATCTTCTTTTCTCCAGCAAGATTTGACCCTTGTAGTAGGATTTATTTTCCTTTGATGGCTTTTGTTTATCTCTTGCAGGATTTCTTCAGGTAAATGCCTAGTAGAATTGCTAATGATATTTCCATCTTGTTGAGATTAGCCGAGTATTCAGTGGTGTTGTGATGTTTATTTCACCCTCTGTTTTTTCTTTATATCTGTTTTGTCAGCATATTCATACCTATACGCATTGCATGCACATTCTTTTGTTGTGCATAGCATATTGTTGGTGCATTGTGCATTTTGCATTTGTGTTGGTGCTTCTTTGCTCGCTGGTGTTGTTATCCCCATAGAGCGTGTGTGTCCTCTCTCCATTTAGAGTGTCGACCCGTAAGCATTAAAATGCCTATCTTTATTGATTCTCCACTGAGTTTATTTCTCGTGGATGAGTTTAATTCAGTTTCCTCTCCAGTTCATTATCTGGATGGAATTAATCTCCAGTTGAGATATTTCCTCCTCGGGATGAGTCTTGTTTGACCGTTTCTCTCCATCTTGTTCCTGGATTGAACTTTGGTCCCCTGCAACATTTGTTTGGATCTCTATCCTGTGAAACCTAGATTGAGAGTACATTTATTTTCCACCTTTGAGGATTATGCGCCCTTCAGCTGAAATCCGCGTATGATTCCCCTTGTGGAAAGTTCAATACTATTTCGTGGCATTCCTTTATTTGAGAAGCCTGAGGCGATGCCGTTATTACCTTTTGTGACTCCAATGAATGGTAAGTCTCTTCGGTTTGATGGGATCGTTCGTTGTTGAGATTTTGTGACTCCAATGAATGGTAAGTCTCTTCGGTTTGATGGGACAGTTTGTTGTTGAGATTTTGTGACTCCAATGAATGGTAAGTCTCTTCGGTTTAATGGGACAGTTTGTTGTTGAGATTTTGTGACTCTAATGAATGGTAAGTCTCTTCGGCTTGATGTGACAGTTCGTTGTTGAGATTTTGTGACCCCAATGAATGGTAAGTCTCTTCAGTTTGATGAGACAGTTCGTTGTTGAGATTTTATGACTCCAATGAATGGTAAGTGTCTTCGGTTTGATGGGACAGTTTGTTGTTGATATTTCGGGACTCCGATGAATGTTAAGTCTCTTCGGTTTGATGGGACAGTTCATTGTTGAGATTTTGTGACTCCAATGAATGGTAAGTCTCTTCGGTTAGACGGGACAATTCGTTGTTGAGATTCTTCTACTCCAATGAATGGTAAGTCTCTTCGGTATGACGGGATAGTTTGTTGTTGAGATTTTGCGACTCCGATGAATGGTAAGTCTCTTCGGTTTGATGGGACAGTTTGTTGTTGAGAGTTTGTTACTCTGATGAATGATAAGTCTCTTCGGTTTGATGGGACAATTCGTTATTGAGATTCTTCTACTTCAATGAATGGTAAGTCTCTTCGGTATAACGGGACCGTTTGTTGTTGAGATTTTGTGACTCTGATGAATGGAAAGTCTCTTCGGTTTGATGGGACAGTTCGTTGTTGAGATTTTGTTACTCCGATGAATGGTAAGTCTCTTCGGTTAGATGGGACAGTTCGTTGTTGAGATTCTTCTACTCTAATGAATGGTAAGTCTTTTCGTTATGACGGGACAGTTCGTTGTTGAGTTTTTGTTACTCCAATGAATGGTAAGTCTCTTCGGTTTGACGGGACAGTTCGTTGTTGAGATTCTTCTACTCCATTGAATGGTAAGTCTCTTCGGTATGACGGGACAGTTTATTGTTGAGATTTTGTGACTCCGATGAATGGTAAGTCTCTTCGGTTTGATGGGACAGCTCGTTGTTGAGATTTTGTTACTCCGATGAATGATAAGTCTCTTCGGTTAGACGCGACAGTTTGTTATTGAGATTCTTCTACTCCAATGAATGGTAAGTCTCTTCGGTATGACGGATAGTTTATTATTGAGATTTTGTGACTCCGATGAATGGAAAGTCTCTTCGGTTTGATGGGACAGTTCGTTGTTGAGATTTTGTTACTCCGATGAATGGTAAGTCTCTTCGGTTAGATGGGACAGTTCGTTGTTGAGATTCTTCTATTCTAATGAGTGGTAAGTCTTTTCGGTATGACGGGACAGTTCGTTGTTGAGATTTTGTTACTCCAATGAATGGTAAGTCTCTTCGGTTTGACGGGACAGTTTGTTGTTGAGGTTTGTTACTTCAATGAATGGCAAGTCTCTTCGTTTAGACGGGACAATCTGTTGCTGAGATTTTGGTTACTCTGATGAATGGTAAGTCTCTTCGGTTTGATGGGACAGTTCGTTGTTGAGATTTTCTGCTCCGATGAATGGTAAGTCTCTTTGGTTAGACGGGACAGTTCGTTGTTGAGCTTTTCTACTCCGATGGATGGTTAGTCTCTTCGGTATGCTAGAGATTGTTCATTGTTGAGTTATTGATTTTCCCCAGTTGAGCCTTGTTGTGCTAGGTCTTCCCTGTTGAGTTATATCCTTGTTATGTTATGGTTTATTTCCATATACAGTTATCCCCAATTTAAATCTTTTCCTCAGCTGAGTCCCAGTAGTTGTGCGGTGTGTTCCCCGGCTAGTTGGTGGTCTCCTATGATGTGTTTCCCCGGTGGAGTTTCTTTCTTCCGTTCTTCTTTTTGTTTATCTCCTGTGGCATATTCTCCCCACAATGGTCTTGTGTCTGCATATCATCTGCATAATCATATCATGTTGTGGTCTTTTAAGGCCAAAAATTAAGTTTATTGTTATATTTAAGTCTCTTCTATCTCGTCGAGACAAAGATGCCCATCTTCTTATCTCCGGATAGAAGAAACTTAAATAGGGGCAGCTGTAATACCCTGATTTTTACCCCTAAGATCCCACATATCATTTTGCATTTTTGCATACCGCAAACAAGATCACAATCTTTTGACTCTCCTGATTATTTGTGTATTTTCTCCACTTGCTTTATTATTTGCTTCTTTTTACTAACCTCTAACCAAAATACCAAAAATATTTTGCAATTTTTGCTTGTTTCTTCTTCTCTGTGTGATTAGGGTTTTGCAGGGAGATTGATGGCAAAAGTATGGTTTGGAATCAAGTATGGCTATTCAGTTATGGTTGAGGTCAGATGGAAGTGTGACTTAATCTTGGTCAAACTATCAAGAGATTGCTTAAATTGCAAATTGGTTGTGGCAGTGGGCAATTTCTCGAGCAGTGGCTGTCAAGTTATTGTGTGGTGATATCCATCATGTTCATCTGAGTTCACCAGTCCAAATATGGTTCATCTGTGGATTTATTTTCCTAAAGATTGATTCGATCAAATTCCAAGTGATTCAGAATTCATTTGATCAGAGATTCAGAGGTTGACAGTTATGGCTTCAGTTGCAAATTATTCAGTAGCGGTTGTACGCTCTTTATCAGGGGCTTGTGAAAAAAAAAAGAGAATCAAGATTGGTTTTGGGCTAAAAATAAAGATTTGTTATCCATGATCCATATCCATTTCCATTTTGGTTATCCATCTACTAAACCATATTCCTTTTTTTTTATCCATTATCCACTTTTAAATATCCACTTCGTAAACCATTTCTTTTTTTAAATAAATTTCTAAACCATTTTTTTTATCCATATCCATTTTTCTAAACCAAATTCTCTAAACTATATTTCATATCCAAGATATCATATCCACGACAAAATTCAATTCCTAAATCCACATTTTTTTATCCATTCTTAAATTCATTTCATTTCCAAATATCCCTTTAAAAATCCATAAACCATTTTAATCCAATTTATATCCATATCCATAAACCATTTTTAATTCAATTCATATCCACATCCAAATTTCCATTAGTCATTTTTAAGTCAATAACCAAAACTTTTTTTCTTTTTTAATCCACTTTCAATAAGCCCAATTCCAAAATAATAGGTCCATAAGCCAAAATTGTCAGGTGCAAAAAGCAACAGGCCCATGATACATTACAAAAATTAAAAAAATATAACAACTCCCTACTAAACCAAACACGGCCCAATAACCATAGTTTCCAAGCCTTTATACAATTACCACTCACGAGCCAATTTCAGCCATGAATTCTACGCCGCTAATTTCAAAGTGTCAGCTGCTACTTGAAATGATAGCTGCTACAAAAAGCCAATAGCTGCAAATACAACAAGCGAACTGCAGCGAATGAAAAGGAAACAAGCTTCATCCAAAAAGAAAAAAACAATATCCCAGCCAACGTCAAGCTTAAGTCAACACGCAACAAATTTCAAACCAAACGCAGGGGAAATTAAAAAAGAGCAGCGAATAAAATGTTAATCTTAGCCAACAATCAAGCCGCACCATGTTGTCAAGAGCTACCACTTCAATATCCAAAACGTTGCGCATTGTGAATAAAACGCAGAAAATTACATGGTTAGATTCAGCAAGTATCACGTGCATATTCACAGATCAAAATGCAAGAAAAATTTGGAAAACGGCAATAGAAAACTCAGTTTAAAAACTCACCTCTTCTGCTATAAATAGTGGCAACTGTAACGCCCCAGTTTTGTCCGTTTTATTTTAATTGAGTCTTTTTGATTATTTTATTATTATTTTATTTTATTTTTGACCTTTATTTGGAAATATGTTATTTTTCATCGTGAATATATTTTACCGCGTTTTGGGAACAATTGCGAGATAATTGAGAGTGAGGGTATTTTGGTCTATTCCTAATTATTTACTAAGTTAGAAAGAAAATAGAAATATAAGGGGGAGGAGAGAAAATAGAGAGAAAGAAATAGAAAGAAGGAAAAAGGAGAGAAGGGAAGAGAGAAAAGAGGAAAAGCTTGGAAATCAAAGGAAACAACTTCTAGGAATCGATTTAATCGGGTAAGGGTGTGAAACTCGATTATCTTATTGTTGTGTATGATTATGTATGTGTGTTTGCATGTTGTATTGTCTCGTTCGGTAGTTTTTCGGGTATAGGTCGAAAATGTGTAAACGAGTAGAAATCGATGTTTTCACGGACGGAAATCGATATAATTTGTGTTGTATGATCTCTATATGTGTATGAACCATGGCTATTAACGGTTTTGCTGATGGAAGTGATTTGGGGAAGAAAATGGAATTTTTGGGGGTTTGGAACAGTGCAAAAACGAAGCAGAAATTCTGCTTCTGGTGTGAAGCGCCGGGCGATGTCTAGTCCTCCGAGGTGTTACATTAAGTGTCACAAGTGTGGGGAAGTAGGACATCGTAAGTTGGATTGTAGGAGGAATAAACTGAAATGTTCTAATTGTGGAGGTTCGGGACATGTCGCAGCTGATTGTAAGAAAATTAATGTGCAGTGTTTCAACTGTGGTGGAACAGGTCACATTAGCATGGGGTGTACGAAACCGAAAAGAGCTCAGACTGGTGGGAAGGTTGTTGCATTAGCAGGTGATGAGACTACTAGTGCGGACCGTTTGACTCAAGGTACTTGTTTTATTAATAGTACGCCTTTATTTTGCTATTATTGATACTGGAGCGACTCGTTCGTTTATTTCGTATGAGTGCGCGAAGAGTTTGAATTTGTGTTGTCTTTTTGGATGGAGTGAGTTGGTTATTGATACTTTTGTCTAGGGGTCGGTAATTACTCTTTGGGTTTGTCTAATTGTTCTTTGACTGTTTATGGCAAAGGATTTGTAATGGATTTGGTGTGCTTACAGTGGAAAGGATTAGAATGAGATAAGTGGGGGAGAAACTAGTACTTCTCCATGTTGTTTCAGGTGTGGAGCGCTGGCTCAGTGTGTTGTGAAGTGCAAGATTATAAGTGTGGGTTCTGTTCAAGACGGAAGGCCGAAGTAAGGTTTATGTCAACGAAGGATTTGTGCCTTAGGTAGTTTTGTGGATAGGATGTAAGGAATGCTATTATAGTTTGGTGGAGACGGTTTATGCCTCATCATGATTGTCGGCTGTCTATTGACAAATTGAGGAACTGATCACCCTTAATCTCTTGTTGATAGCATACGGGAATTATGTTGGATGGAATGGACGTGTCTTTCTGGCTTTGATAGTGTGTGCAATGAGTTGTTTGGAATTTAAGGAAATGGTTACAGATTGTTTTGTTGTTTCGATGAAGATTCTTATATCAGAAGATGAGATGGATTAGAGATTCTAGTATGTGGTTAAGTTGTGAAGTCATTAAGAGTCCTTTTTGGTTGGTTGTTGCAATAGATTGGAATTTGGATTGTCAATGGAAGAAATTGTCTATGGACTACGGACAGTGATATAGATTGACGATTGGGAATAAGTGTTCACGTTCTGGATGAGGTAACTGGAATGGTTTGGTTGTGTCTGGTTAGAATTACAATTGTTGGAATGTTTGATCAAAGTGGTGATTTGCTTGAGTTGAGGCTTTGATCGACCTTGTGTGACGGGTTATATTTGTTATCATTGGAAGTAGATACGATGTTACTATGAGAGGCTCCGAAGTTAGTTAAGGTGATTAGAGACTTTTTGTACTTTGTTGGTTATTACCGAAGGGTATGGAAGGCTTTTCCAAGAATTGCGTTTCGTTGCTTCAGTGGACTTGAAAAAGGGAAGTCGTGGCTTATGTTTTTCGACATTTGAGGATTCGTGAAAGGATCAGTACTATTGTGGAATTGGAATTGGTTGCAGTGGTATTATGTTGAAATATTGGAAGTATTATTTTTATGATGCTAAATTCGAAGTGTTTGGTAATTACAAGATTATTGAATATTGAGTTGGTCTGAAGGAATAGAGACAACGAGAATCTGTATGCGTGTCTGTTTTGATGGTCAGAGAATTGGAATTATTGGAGCAGTTCAGAGGCTCGTGTTTGGTGTGGTTGGATATATTGGCAGTGAACCGTGATTTTTGGTGAATTTGAGAAAGAGTTAGAGTTTGAGCGTGAGATTAATAGCCTAGATAGTTTCGCGTAATCAGAGTGCGCAGCGGAAGCGTGATGTGGCACATTTCGTATATGCGCGTCTGACTTGTAAGAATTCGTAGGTTAAGCATTGGGAATCTGTAGGAATGGTGAGACCAATGGATGTTTCAGAATGGAAGTGTTAGGTGAAATGTTTGAATGGTATTCATGGGCTACTAAGTAGATGGGTGTTTTGGTTATATGTTCGATTGGTGAATCGTAGCATTGTTTTGATAAGGTTGTGTGACAAGGAGGTTGGTGTTCTTGTTTTGTTGATGTGGTTGAGGCCTTGTTGTGTCGTGGAACCTTATGTTCTTGTTTATGCTGTTGCCTCGTTTCCATTGTGTTGGTTCGAGTGCGAGTGACTAATTCCTGTATGGGGGATTAGGGGAGTGTTACCTAGGGAGAGGGTAACAATCTTGTTGTGTTTCGGTTCAAGAGTGAACCTGTGAGTTGTGTTTTGTGTATTCCTTGAGTTGTACGTTGGTCGTCAAGTGCATTGTGTGGGCTTTGTATCTTGTTGTTGTTGTGGCCGTCGTTGTCGCGTCGTTGTTGTATCTGCTGCTAGCAAGGTGTTTGTCAGCTGTGTTATTCGTCGTGTGCCTTTTGGTAGTCCTGATGTTTGTTGATCGGATGCGAGGGACGTGTCCGAAGTTGTTCGTCTCGGTATTTTCGAGGACGAAAATTTCTAAGTGGGGGAGAATTGTAACGCCCCAGTTTTGTCCGTTTTATTTTAATTGAGTCTTTTTGATTATTTTATTATTATTTTATTTTATTTTTGACCTTTATTTGGAAATATGTTATTTTTCATCGTGAATATATTTTACCGCGTTTTGGGAACAATTGCGAGATAATTGAGAGTGAGGGTATTTTGGTCTTTTCCTAATTATTTACTAAGCTAGAAAGAAAATAGAAATATAAGGGAGAGGAGAGAAAATAGAGAGAAAGAAATAGAAAGAAGGAAAAAGGAGAGAAGGGAAGAGAGCAAAGAGGAAAAGCTTGGAAATCAAAGGAAACAACTTCTAGGAATCGATTTAATCGGGTAAGGGTGTGAAACTCGATTATCTTATTGTTGTGTATGATTATGTATGTGTGTTTGCATGTTGTATTGTCTCGTTCGGTAGTTTTTCGGGTATAGGTCGAAAATGTGTAAACGAGTAGAAATCGATGTTTTCACGGACGGAAATCGATATAATTTGTGTTGTATGATCTCTATATGTGTATGAACCATGGCTATTAACGGTTTTGCTGATGGAAGTGATTTGGGGAAGAAAATGGAATTTTTGGGGGTTTGGAACAGTGCAAAAACGAAGCAGAAATTCTGCTTCTGGTGTGAAGCGCCGGGCGATGTGCTCGTTTCGCCGGGCGGTTTTGAGAGGCGCAGAGGTGCCAAGTTTCTGACTCTTTGAGTCATTTGGGTGGAATTGGCGTCGCCTGTGCTTCGCCGGGCGAAGTAGAGGCAAAACGTGTTTCACCGGGCGGTTGGCGTGCTTCGCCGGGCGGTTGGGAGTTTTTTTAAATAATTCTTTTCCTTAAAAAAATTCATAACTCTCGAACCGTATTTCCGATTTAAGCTTTATTTATATCGTTGGAAAGCTATTGAGCTGTAATTTCTTATTATGATGGTTTGGAATTGTTAGCCGATTAAATTATGTCGGGAAATGTGAATAGTGTCGTTTTGTCGACTTTTGCCGTTTTAAGGGTGTGTAAATGATGTGTATTATGCTATGTGCTTTTGATATGGATATCGTATGACTTGTATGACTTGTATGATGTGAATGCATGTGATGACATGTTGTGGTGATGAATTGTGGCCGAAAGGCAATTAAATGCAATATGTTGTATTTGATTATATATGCATGTTTAGGGTTGCATATATGTGTGAAAATGCATGGTTGTCATGAGTTCTTGTGTGTCAAGCATCATGATATGCATCATTATTGCGTCCTGAGTGACGGCGGTTCCGGTGGGGAATTAGCTATAACATCGTGTGCCTCGAAAATATGAAAGGTATGAATAGCCTGAGGACCTAAAGCGATGGTTATATGCAATTGCGTCCTGAGTGACGGCGATTCCAGTGGGGAATCAGCTATAACATCGTGTGCCTCGAAAATATGAAAGGTATGAATAGCCTGAGGACCTAAAGCGATGATTATAGACGATCGTGTGCCTCGAAAATATGAGGTGAGAAAAGCCTGAGGACTTAAAGCGATCCATAAACACCGTGTGCCCGTGTGTGTGGTGTGAGCGGTGGTTGAACATCGTAGGCCCGACGGGGAGTTACAGTGATGTAACGAGCGATGGTTCTGCAGAGTTCCTGAGAGAACTAGTATTGTGATTTGATGGAGTCAGTACCGCATATGCATTTGGATAGAGTCGTTGTGTCGGTCTCTTTGCATCTGCATGAGTTATGATTGCATTGGTTATATGTGGAAAATCATGATTTAGTTGATTATGTGTGAGACATGGTGATTGAGCTGTGATAGCATTTGTGAATGGAGGTGCATTTGTGTTAAATGTATTGAATTATGAATGATATGTATTTGGGTATAAGCATATGCATTATGCGTGAATATGTGATTATGTGAATATAATCTTTATATGGTTCGGGTGTTGGCGTGTAATAATTGGGAATGACATTGATGAGTTGAAACATGTATAATTGTGTCGATGATGAGTGTGTTGTATATTATTGAGATGTATTGGTGACGTGTATATATGAAATATGTGTTGAATTGATGGTGGTGCATTTGTGGTGAGAATATTCTATATGTGTATTTTGTGTTATATATAATTGTATGCAACTGTATTATGATTGTGTTTCTCACCCTTCTACTATTTTATAATGCTCTATGAGGCATTGCAGATTAGTGGCTGGAGGTCTTTTTGTGAAGCTTAGGACTTCATTCTTTTGTCGGTCGGCTCTGATATGTGACACCGGGTAGTTAGGGAGGCCGTTTGTGATTATTGTGCATTATGAATATGTATAGTTTGGATTGTACATGTATGACAAACTTTTTATATTTATGATAATCAGTTTTAGATTTTCCGCTTTATTCTAAAATCTGATTTAAATGTGGGTATAAGGAACTGAGTTCCTCTGTTGATTGCTACCCCACTATTGCATATCTTTATGGGCAGGTGTTATATGTTTTGTTTCAATATAATGTGATTCTCCCTGTCTATGCCATGATAATTGAAATATACTCTGATGAAATTTTGAATTTTGAATTATTTATTTGTTTACTTGGGGGTATAGATTGGGGGTGTTACAGCAACCCCTCCTTCATTTGGCAAGCTTGGATAGCCAAAATATTGTTGCACAAATTTCCTCAAGCTTCAACCAAAATCTATCTTCAAACCTTCACTACAAAAGCTTCGAAAATAAGATCTCAAGCTTCAACCATCAATTTGCAAACATCAATATCAAACCTATAAAATTCAAAAAAGAATTAGACATGAGTCGTTTTTTATGATGAGATGTAAAACTCCTAACCATGGTATTTTGTTGAAAATATGGTCATTTTCCACTTAGATGTTGAAGTGATTAGTCTTGTTGATGTTAATCTAAGCAAATCCTCCATCTTAATGTGATGTAAATGCCTCTTTCCCATACCTTTGGATAATTAGTTGAGTATTCTCTCTAGAGAATGACAGATTGTATTTTAAAAATAAAATAAACCACAACCAATGATTTTCATTCTTTGTACCACGAACTACGAGGTTTTGATCCTACATTGCACATTGTGGGTACGTAGGCATGAGGCGATAAGTCTCTCCAAACACAAAAATGTTAAAAACTAATTATCCTCTCATCTCCTCAATCTCTTTACAAGCAAACCATTTTCAGACCAAAAGCATGAATACATCAAAGGGCTCCTATAGAGTACTATAGATGTATTGGGTGCGTAAAACCTTCCCTTTACATAACCAACCCCCCTTACACATTCTCTGTTTGTTCTTGTTTTTTATAACTCTTTAGGTTTTGTTCGCTCTTTTTCCTTTCCCTTTGTGGATAAAATAAAAGTGCAGTGGCGACTCTTGTTTATTTTTTAGTTAAGTTAATCAATAGCCTACACTCACAAATTTCCCCGCTATAGAAAAGTGGTGACTCTGCTGGGGATCATTTCCCTCGAGGGGTTTAGCCTACTTTGATTTATTTACTGCTTTTTGTCTGATTTGCTTGTTACTTGTTTGTTCTATTTGGGAGTTCCTCTGTGTGTGAGATAGGTCCTATACCCGGACCAGAGTGCACTTTGAGATAGGGGATAGTATAGTCAAGGGAACTTTGAAGGAGTCAAATCCTGAAAAAGAAGAACTTGAGAATCTATCCGCTCGGTGGTTGCCTCTTTGGAATTACTGATGCTGATCGAGCGATCGAGAAGGCATTACTTTTTCCATAGAAGCCTATAACATTGAGGACAGTAGTAACCCTTAACCCATCCTAGCCTTTTTAGGATCGTAGCACGGAAGCTATGAAGATGCAAATCTGACTTAGCTGTCACACGATGCTACACTCAGGTTAGATTCTCTTGAGGATAACTACCAACCTCCGAGCAAATCGGTGTTCTGGTGTGTCTGATAGTGGATTGTGGACCCTGGGCACTTTGTTAGAACCGCTATTTTCTATAGGTACAATGAAGACAAAACCTTATTACATACCTTTGTGGCGTTGGTTCTTACCCTTGGCTTCATGCTCGTGACTTGAACCTTGACCTGTGTGTTTTGTATGATCTTGTTTGTGGGTGTTGCATTCATGCAACCATCCATTCATGAGCATTCTTTTGGAAGGTTTCAAGGAACTTAAAGGTGTTATTGCAAACATTGCAGGTACTTTTGTTTTGGATTTTGGAAGGAGAAGTACCAAGAAGTACACTTTCAAGAGTCCTAAGTTAGAGGGTATGAGAGAGCTAGGAGCTTTGGTTGTTGATACCAAGAAGTTTGAGTCCAGATATGGAAGGCTTTTATCTCTTTTGATGGTTGATATGGCTGAAGGATTGCTTGCTACTTTGGTTCAGTTCTATGACCCTTTGCTTCAGTGTTTCACCTTTCCTGATTATCAGTTGGTACCTACGCTAGAGGAGTATTCTCTCTTGCTTGGTTTGCCTGTTTATGGTCGAATTTTCTCTGGTTTGGACCCCGCTCCTGGGCATGATGTTATTGCGAAGGCTACTCACTTGAAGGTTTCCGAGATTAAGGCTCGCATGGATACCAAAGGAAAGATTCTTGGGTTACCCGCTAAGTTCTTGATGGATAGAGCTCATCACTTTGTTAGTGTGAAGAACATAGTTGCTTTTGAGGCTATTCTTGCCTTACTTATTTATGGACTGTTCCTCTTTCCGAATGTTGAGAACTTTCTCGACATCAACGCTATTCAGATCTTCTTGATTGGGAATCCAATTCCCACTTTGCTTGTTGATGCTTACCATTCTATTCACCTCAGGAATTTCCATGGTGAAGGGATGATTATCTGTTGAGCGCCTTTGCTTTACAAGTGGTTGATTTCTCACTTGCCAAAGTCTGCAGCTTTCTGGAATCTCAAGGATGGTTTATATTGGTCGCGAAAAATCATGTCTCTCACTCATTTAGATATTGATTGGTGTAGCCGTGTTCCTTCTAGAGTGATGATTATTGATAGTTGTGGTGATTTTCCCAACGTGCCTCTTCTTGGTACAAAGGGAGGAATTAGCTACAATCTGGTGTTGGCTCGTCGTCAGTTGGGATATCCTTTGCGAGAGGTACCAAAGAAAAAATCATCTTAATTACATTAATTTAATATGAGGGTAATAGTTAAAAAATGAAAAGTATATTTAAAAATTTGAGTAAAAAATTATGTTTAAGATAATTGGTGGAATGTTGTCTTTCTTAAACTGGTGGAACACAAACAAGGTAATTTTCCACAATTTTTAGTAAAAAACTAAATTGGAATTTCGTGTTACGCGTTTTCATAATCACTTTCCTTTACTTCCTCTTTACTTTCCACGTTAATGATCTAATTAATTAAGACCATTTCTTAATACACCACCCTAGTTTATTATACACCACGTGAAATTATTTATTTGCCCCCCAGTTGCGGATGTGCACATTCGGACGCACCATTTTTTAAAAAAACGTTGCCTTTTTCTGTATGTGCAAATCCGGAATAACAATTTACGCGTATTCCAGATGTGCACATCCGAAAAAATGGTATATTTATTTTAAAAAATAATAATAATATGTATTTTAGCAGAGTAACGATCATCCAGCAATCGTGACAAACATGATCTCTGTAACCATAAGTTATATATCCAAAAAAGGCACTGTGAATATTCGAACTCTCAAATCTATCCTCGAAGATTGTTGGAAAAATCAAGATCCACAGTAAAACATTACTTCTTTGAGGTTATCCAAAATAAATGACACCAGAGTCGACACAAAGTTGGTGGTACTCCTATTACCACTTGCAGAACCAATGGACTGACTTTGGGTCACAAGATACAGAGGAATTGTTTCTTCTCAGGTTCATTGCGAGGAGATAATTCAAGATCTCTTTAAAATAACAGTGGATCCTTAGAATGGAAATTGACCCGCTGGAATGATAAGATGATTTTGTTAGATTTATGTATTCCTCATGATAGGATAATTCAGGGAGTGGCGTGTGGCTTTCTATAAATCAACTAGGTTTAAGCCTAAAAGGATTATATTTTACAGGTTCGCGTTGGTTTTTTCTAAATGATACATACTGATGTCTATTGATGTATATGTATATATTATAACTTGTATATTAATGATACAGTTCCTCATGCTTATTATGCACACATGCTAGCTTTCCGGCCTCGATACTACATAAGTGAAGTCGAAAATTCTGATTCTGGTTCTGCAAGTGGTAATAGGAGTACCACCAACTTTGTGTCGACTCTGCTGCCATTTATCTTGGATAACGTCAAAGAAGTAATGTTTTACTGTTGATCTTGATTTGTCCTAGAATCTTTATATAATCCTTTTAGGCTTAAACCTAGTTGATTTATAGAAAGCCACACGCCACTCCCTGAAATCCACAATGGTAAATAATAATGAGTTATTTATGCATTCAAACACTTTTCTTGTATCGTGTAAGTTAGTAAGTAGTCTCATTCTTAACCTTTCACCTTTCACTCTGTAATGCATGTTTACTTCATTTACATTGACTGAAGATATTCATCATGCTTTCAAGAATCTCTCCACTGAACTTTATGCTAAAGATGTTCATTTTCGCATGGAGCTTATTCTAGTACATTTACCCTAGAGTTTGTTATAAATTCTGATGACATTACTGCTACTGGTGCACCAACCACATTACTTATTTTCAATAACGAAAAGGGTTTATCTCTGAAAAATATTGAGTCCATCTGTAGTGTTGGAGGATCAACAAAGAAAGATAACAGGAGCAGTGGTTACACTGGAGAGAAAGGTACATTCTCAGATTTGATATGTTTTTAATCTCATTCTCATTAGAATTTATATTAACTTGCGATACGAAGAACAAAGTTTTCTATTGCAAAGATACGAAGAACAAAGTTTTCTATTGGAGAGATACGAAGAACAAAGTTTTCTGTTGAAGAGATACGAAGAACAAATTTTTCTAGAGTTGTATTTACAGTTGACAAATCTCAAGGTATTATTTTTCCAATATTGAAAAAGTTTGAGACTGGAGACTGCTCTTGGTTAAGTACGGGTGCGGATGATGTCACTTTAGAACTTAAGGCACCTCTACTTGAAAGTGTTTACATAAGACAAAATTCTAAGTCACTGACTCGCGAGCCACGTCTCTGCAAATGTTGAGCTTGTTTCTCTAATTTTTGTCTTATTTAGACTTTGTTTTATTACAAATCATTAGGGAATATTGGAATTCAACCATGAGCTTCTTAACTCTGCTGCTGTGCCAGATTGTTTGACATCCACTCTCCAAGTTGTGAAATTTGGAAATGTCAGTGGAGACGAGCATGAGCTTATATTAGCTAAATATTTAATGGAAAATGGTACAGTGCTTGAGAGGATGAGTTTCTCCTTTGCTAATTCAACAAACAACAAATACAGTAGCCTTCGAACTAATCTCTTCTCGCTCTCCTCATTCGAATGTATATTAACTTGCGATGATATATTAACGTATGCGACCAACCGACAAAACCGATTTAAAAAAAAAAAAAGTTATGCTATTTTCCGGATCTGCAGTTCCGGAATTAAAAAAAATAAAGCTATACTATGTTTCCGGATGTGCACATCCAGAAAATATCAACGTTTTTTTAAAAAACAGTGCGTCTGGATGTGCACATCCGGAATCAGGGGGCAAAAATGAAATTTCACGTGGTGTATAAGAAACTAGGGTGGTGTATTAAGAAATGGTCTTAATTAATTACTTATTTATAAAAATATCTAAATGGATTTTTGTTTGTTACGCGCTTTTGAAACACCTTTATAACACATGCACGCAAGTTTTTTTATTTTATAAGCAAGTTTCATTATAGAAAAGAACAATGGTTTCTCGAAATCACTTACAAAAGTGAGGAAAACCTCGAAACGAAAAGAAAATTACAACCCAATTGAGCATTATGATAAGTAGAACAAAGGAAACTTACAAAACTCATAAACGCTACAATTGGAGCGAGTAATTTTCCCGATGAAAGACCATCTCCACACTAACTCCTTAATGTTCCACACCGTATCCAAAACATTCCAACTATCGTTCCTAAAGATGATTCTATTCCGCAAATTCCACAAGAACCAAGTCGTTGCCAACCACACACATCCCTCTTTCCCTCTTTTCACCCTTCTTAACTTCAAGAAGGCACACCATTTAAGAAAACTTGCCTTAATATTACTAGCTTCCCAATCGTCAAAACCAATCCACTCGGCCATCTCCTTCCAAACCACCAAAGAGACTCCACACATCAAAAAAATATGATCTACCAAATCCACCGACGAGGTGCAAAAGGTACATTCCAAACCACTATTCAGAAAAACACAACCTCGAGTAACCCTCTGAAGGATTCAAGACCCAAGCAATCTTCACATCGCCATTGGGCTCCGACCAAATATGATCCAACAAGAGCCGCATCCTTACCATATCCATCGCAACACCACCTTCCAACGGGCTGGCAACCCCAAAATCTACCCACAACCATCTCTCCTCAAGCCACCCTCCCATGCAAGCCACCGAAACATCTTTAAGACAAGACAAGTGGAAAAGAGAAAGGAAACAATTCTTTAAACAACTATTTCCAATCCACCAAGAGTGCCAAAAAGAAGAAGAGAAACCATTACCAATAGAAAATTTGCAATTAGGAACAAAACAATTTCCCGATGAACCTTTATCCAAAACACATAAATCTCTCCACCAAAAAGATGCTCCCTCCGAATAAGGAGGTCTACTATCAACCGCCCCTAACTTCAAATTGATATCTCCATATCTAGCTTTAAGAACATTGTACCACAAACCATTATTTTCCTATAATATTCTCCATCTCCATTTGTTGATTAAAGCCACATTAAAGTCATCCACCCTTCTCAATCCCAAACCGCCTTTATTAAGCGGAAGACACACTTCCTTCCAACTAACCCAATGGATTTTTCTTTTTTCCACCTTGCTCCCCCAAATAAAATTACTTTGAATTCTAGTTATCTCTTTAACTACCTTTACCGGAGCTTTGTAGAACGAAAGCATAAAGATAGAGACACTAGAATGAACCGACTTCAAAAGAGTAAGTCTTCCCCCAAAACTAAGGACTTTATTATTCCAAGAATAAAGCCTCCTTTTAATCTTCCCCACCAACTCCTTCCACATTTCATTCCTATTAAATTTAGGCCCAATTGGAATTCAAAGAAAAACAAATTTACTCTCCTCCCTCCTACAAGAATGGAAGAAAGAAGCCACCTCCAAGAACCTAGGACCAATATTGATACCAATGAGTTTGCTCTTATGCAAGTTAATTCCCAAACCGGATACTAATTCAAAACCACTCAACACCGCTTTAATAGCCCAAAGATGTTTCCAACTTCCCCCTCCAAACAATAAGGTATCATCCATAAATTGAAGAATATCCACGAAACACTTGCCCTTTATATTAAAACCTTCAAATTCCCCATTCACCACCGACCAACCAACCAATCCATTCAAACCTTCCGCTACAATCACAAAAAGAAAAGGAGAAAGAGGGTCTCCTTGTCTCAACCCTCTTTCCACAAAAAATTCCGTCGTAGGACTACGATTAACTAACACCGACATCTTGGTTGAAAAAATCAAAGCATTCATCCATTTTAACCAAACCTCCCCAAAACCCATTTTACGAAGCATATAATTAAGAAAGTTCCAACCAACCTTATCATAAGCTTTCTTGAAATCAACCTTGAAAAGTAAACAGCCTCTACCCTCCTTATTAGCAAAGTCTACCACTTCATTAGCAACCCAAACTCCATCAAGCAATTGCCTACCCGAAACAAAAGCACTTTGGCAATTAGAGATTACCGAATTCAAAACCAACTTCAATCTCATCGCCAAAAGCTTAGATAACGCTTTATAAACACACCCAACAAGAAAAGTAGGCCTAAAGTCGTCTAATCCCAAAGGATTAGAAGATTTACGAACCAAAGTAAAAAAGGAAGAAACAAAAACTTTAGAGAGAAAAACTCTGGAATGAAAACTTTGAAAGCAACTAATGAAATCCTCCTTCATAAAGAACCAACACTTCTTAATGAAGAGAAAAATGTAACCATCGGGACCCGGGCTTTTAGAACCATCACAACTCTAAACCGCCTCTTTAACTTCCTCCTCCGAAAAGGGAGCTTCAAGAAGAATACGATCTGAATGACAAATACACTTGAAATCGATACCATCAAGTCTAGGCCTATCGAAATCTAGCTCAAAAAATTTCGAGGCAAAATGTCTCCTCACTTCCTCCTTCACCTCTTCCACTTTATCAATAATACCATTATCCGTCGAAATACAGCCGATAAAGTTACTCCTCCTCATTTCTTTCATAATTCTATGAAAATATTTACTATTAGAGTCCCCATCGTTAAGCCAATTCAATCTAGCTTTTTGGATAAGCATGTTTTCCTTAATCTTCAAATTCACCCAAAACTTACTACTACCCCTCCTCTTCTTTCTCAAAAGATCTTCCCCCTCCATCTCACCTAACTCAACCACCTCATCATCCCCTTCATTCAAATCATTCACGCCCTCCTCCATATCCAAGTCAACTCTACCAAAAATATGAATATTCCACCACTTTAGTCTTTCTTTTAATAACCGAAGCTTTTCTTTTAACACAAAATCTTTCCTCCCGACCACGTAAAGCTTTTTCCACTCCTCTTCCACAAAAGGGAGAAAGGAAGAGAAAGATAACCATTCATTGTTAACTCTAAAAGGTTTAGGACCCCAATTCGCTTTATCGACCAAAATCTAAATCAGACAATGATTCGAAATGTCCCTCTCGCCAATCAATGGACCCACCGCCCCCAATCTTCAAGGATCCCCTCCGTGACCAAGAAATGATCAATCCAACTTTTAGCCTTGCCATCCTCTCCATACCAAGTATACCTTTTCCCCTTACATGGTAAG
The DNA here is from genome assembly GCA_022829125.1 of Lathyrus tuberosus. Taxonomy (NCBI): domain Eukaryota; kingdom Viridiplantae; phylum Streptophyta; class Magnoliopsida; order Fabales; family Fabaceae; genus Lathyrus; species Lathyrus tuberosus. Next base: position 12,421,368 of record JALAZF010000137.1, on the reverse strand, counting down.
TCCACCAAATTACCTTCCGAAATAAAAGTCTCAAAAGCCCTCCACTCGGATCCCAAATTAAAAGCGGTTCTACCTCTCCGCTCATGAGCATTTTTTACCGCATTGAAATCTCCCCCAAATACCCATTCACCCTCCATAAATTTGCTCTTCAAATCCAATAAATTCTTCCACAAAATTCTTTTCAAAACAAGAGAGCAAGGAGCATAAATGTTGACAATAAAATAAAATTTTCCTCTCCACTTAGCCTTGACTCCCAAGTAACCCGCACCTCTAAAGCTACTAATAACTTTAACCGAATTAGAATTCCAAAGAATAAGCAGACCACCTGACATCCCAACCGAATTAGAAAAAGAGTACTCAATATCTTTGCTTCTCCAAAAGCTCCGAGCAACTTGGTCCAAAAAATCATGTATCTTCGTCTCTTGAACTAAAAACATATCCGCATTTCCTTTAGAAATTAAATGAGAAATCCTACTCCTTTTGGCTCTATTACACCCCTCTGATATTTAAAGAACCCACAATCATTTCGAACAATTTAAATTCACCTTCCCTTTAAACATCTTTTCTTTATCAACTCTCTCCATTTCAATTAATCTTCTTTGGAAGTCCCCCTTAGTCTCACCCTTCTCAATACCTAAATTAGAGATAGCTTCCCATAATTTATCACTGAGATTAGAATATAGATTCTCAAGAAACCTTAAATTGCATCTGTCAATACCAGATTCTGCCGAATGATCGCCGTGATACACCATTCCCTTTCCTACCTCCTTGCTGCCCCAACTATTAAAACTAACAGAAATTTCTTCACCCCCCAAAGAGAGAGAAGCAGTACCGTGTCTCTTCCTCCCTTTAATAACCTTCAATTTTCTTTTCTTGTTTTTAATTCCAGTAAAATAACCTCCCTTCTCATAAAAGTGTTTAAGTTCTACACTTTTCAATGATTTCCTATTATTTCTAATCACATTGTTCGGTACTTTGCTTGGGTCCCTATCCATAATTTTGTCCTGCTGCGCACTAAGAATAGGCAGCGTGCACATTACTGTGGTCCCCACCTCAACATCAGGACAACAAACAACAACTTTTGAACCATTTGCCAAAGAAATATCCTGCAAATAGCATTCTTTAAGAGAGGAAACAACTTTATCGAAAACTCCACCAGCTGATCCACTACCTACTTCAATCCCTATGTCATCATCATTCCTTTCTAAAAGCTGCTGCTAACTGTCCTTATTTTTATCCAAAGAAACCGAAGGGCAAAGAGTATCTCCATCTCCATGAACAAAATCCGTCGCACCAACTGCTACACCGGCCGGAGAGGTAGTTTCTAAAACATGTTCTTCAGAGCACTCCGAAAATATCTCATTACAGGTACCATTAAACTTGCTTCTGAGTTCATCTTCCGAGTTTAACGTAACGCAACGCTTGCTTAGTTCTTTTTATTCTTCATCACAAAACTCTCTCACATCCATTCACATTCAGATCTTCTTCTTCAACATCTTGTTGCCCGGGGCTCCAATCCAAGCGATTAACATCTCGAGAGGATAAGGTAGCTCGCGAGACTTCCGGCCATGGTTTCTATCATTAATTAGGTGTATTCGACCTTATTCTTCTCGGGATCGACACTTCCATCGGATCTGGTATCTTCGTCATTTCCGGACAGTTGCTCATGACATCGAACCTAGTATGAGTTATCTAATGTTATGCTTATGCTTTTCCACTAATTATTTAATATATCGGATTTTAAATAAAAGGTATCAATGTCACCATTAATTCATTTTGTAAATTGTCAATGTATTATTACATCTGATTTAAACTCATGATGTCCATTATGAGTTTCATGAATTAGTTCATGATATTGATAACGCGAATTCGTATCGTATTTTCCGAATCATTACGCGCACTTTTAGTACCATTTTATTGAGTCTTTTATACTATTTGGTTTGATTTATTATGTTTTCATTTGTTTTTATGTCGACAGGTGTTTAATCGGTAAGTATGGAAAAAAGAGCAAAAACAGAGCTAAAGAGTGAAGAAAAACAGCAAAAATGCAAGTTTTGGCCTCCCCAACTGAATGGCGCTCGCCATTTTCCCCTACAGAGGAGAAAGGAGTTCACCATGTCCCAAAAAAGGAGGTAATTCACCTTTTGAGCTAATGACGGTCCCCATTAGGAATACGACGGTCGCCATTATACGCGGGAGCAGTTTTTCAGTGACAGTTTGACAGTTTTGCTTGTTTTGAATTCAAATTCGATCCCAGCCTTTCTGGTGTGTTTTGGGGGGAACCGAGTTGCGCGAAAGCGCTTCCAAATTCTTTAGCCTAACTACAGATTTACTTTCTAAAGCAGCAATTGCTCACACTGAGTAGTTGTTGCACTGTTGTAATCTTATACATTATTGCCGATTGTACACTTGGAACGATTTGTCATTCAATAGAAGTTGTTTTCATTCCAGTTTATTTCAGGTTATTTACTTTCCCGTCTTTACTGCATTGTTTAGTTTACTTGCTTGCAACATAACTTGATTTCAAGATAAAAACTTAAATCTGTGTTCCTGTTAAAATCAATCAGTATGTATGATTTAATTTCCAGCATTGTTAATATGTTAGTTTTAAGAGTTAGTATGTTAGGCTAATTCTGTCTGAGTCCGACGTATGATAACCGACGTTACCGACGGGACTCCGTAGATGTATTATGTACGAAATCGTAATTGTATGTCGTTTTGGTTATAATTTCTATGCATAATTTAAGTAGCTTTGTCATGAGAGTGAGAAGTTATTTAACATTGCTTTGTCATGAGAGTGAGAAGCATATAAAGGTTTGAGCCAAGATTCGCGAGAGCGTGAGGAGCGAACCAGATAGTAGAAATTAGGCATCATATCTAAATACAGCGAGAGCGCTTTTGTAACACTCATATATAAAACTCATACATCAAAGCATAAATATTATATATAGATCCAAGTGTTTGGTACTGAAACACATAAGCTCCTAGTTAACACATTGTATACAATTAAATGCCCTAAAGTACAAAGTACAAAAACCTAAGGCATATCATACACAAGATGTTCGAATGATAAAAACTAAGAACTTGATCAACAATGATCTCAAAATAAACTCCGCTACGGAAGCTAGCCATCAACAAGCAAGGAAAAGATCACACGACCTTATCCTTACCCTTTTCGAAACCTGAAGCACCTGAAATACATCAACAACGTGGGGTGAGATACATCAAATCTCAGTGAGTTCCCTATCTTATGGGTTCTCTCTAATTAACAAGGTTCTAACAATCTTAACTCATGTCCGGGGAAAAGGGGAAAGGACTCTTGAGTTCACATTTCAATTCTCACACTATATGTAAACATGCCATGAGTTCATCAACTCAAAAGTATCACTAATCGATAACCATACCAAGGTATCTCCTGTTCCCGTCCACTTCTACATCTAGAAGGCGACACTAGTCATAGATCCTTGTAATCTACTTGACATACGAATGGATTCGGGTTCTACGGACCATTAACCGTTATGAATCGTCACTTCACACTGGCCATTAACCGTCACAAGCATACGCTCCATGGGCGCCATTCGTACAATACGAGGAATCAAACCTGCCAAGTAGTTGTGCATCCATTTCAGAGGAGTCCGGGACTTATGTAGCTACACTCAAGATAAACCGGTTACGATTACGTAATCACACACACGAACATGATTGTATTCGACAATCACCAGGCTATCATGCCTCAAGGCCTCTCTTGCCTTTCAAAACTCAAAGGTTAACCAACATGTTCCATACTAGTGTCTCCAAACCTTCTAAATTCTCCTATAGTTTATAAGGGGATTTACTCACTCTTTCTATTTCTTTTCCATATTAACATACATATTCAATTACGATCATGTTAAACAATAATAGGATAAGCAAGACATGTCATAATTGCATAGTAGAATAATTTATAACAATTAAAACATAATTAAAACACTTTTGAACTTTCCTGATTATTAAGTCGGTCGGTAAAATCGACATATTTCATCTCCATTGTGTAGAATATTTCCTCGACTTTACATCGATATAAAGAATGATCGAATCCGATAAACGAGCCGAAAGTTATGAATTTTATCATTTTTAGAAGAAAAACTCTAAGTCCCAGGTCGCGCTAAGCGCGCCCCTGTCCGCGCTAAGCGCGCATCTCGCTGCCATTTGTGTTTGCAAGATTTCAACACTGCGCTGAGCGGGCTTCTGCGCGCTAAGCGCGCTCTGCGAAACTCAGAAATATGCTTCAGTAAAACAGAAATTTCCCACACATCCAAACCTCTTCTCAACCATAAATTACAACCAACAGAGGTGCTACAACCTAGTTCTAGCACGGTTTGATCAACAACATTCTAAAAACATATATTTCTCAAGAACACAAAGTTTCACAAAACCTAACATTTCTAATCAAACCAAAACATCAAAACAATCAACAATACATGTTTCTATAAGCACATTGAGCATTCATTTCGATTTATATCAATTTCCAACCGTTAAAACATTGTTTTCAACATTCTAACCTAATACTACCTCCGTTCCTTTTTATAAGAGACAAGTCACTTTTTAGGTTCATTGAATAATCAATGTATCTAGTCTATAAACTGACCAAATACATCCATTATTCAATGAATTTAAAAAATGAGTTGTCTCTTATATATAGGAACGGAGGTAGTAACTCATATTATCCAAAAACTCTAAAATGAGGTTTCTAACTAGAACCCACCTTGAGATGAGCAAGATGAAGATGATGAGAAGATTGGGTGAAGATTTGATAAATGGATGATGATGATTCTTGAAGTTCTTGAACTTTTCTTCCAAAACCCTTTTTCTCCTCTTTTTCTCCTTCCTTTCCTTTTCTTTCTTTCTTTCTTCTTTCTCTCTCTTTCTGACTATCTTTCTCTTTTTGTTTGGAAAGTGGGAGGAAAAGGAAATATATAGTAAACTAGTATTAGAAATAATACTACTAAATATCCAAAAAGTCTCTTAAGTCCAAATTAATAAAATACCTCGGAGTCAGGTAATATTAATTGGATTTATTCTAAGTTCCACAATTACTCTAATTATTTTGTCAAATAATTTCTCAGAGTACACTGGGCTTAGTCGATCACAATATAATATTATCCGGAGTAATAAAATACGGGGTATTACATCCTCCCCCCCTTAAATAGAAATTCGTCCTCGAATTTAAAGATTACCTGAACAGATGAGGGTAAGCATCTCGCATTTTCGATTCAAGTTCCCAAGTTGCATCACCCGGATGAGTTACATCACACTGCACCTTAACGAGATAAATGTACTTGTTCCTTAATACTTTCATTTCTCTTCCCACAATGCGGCTCGGTTGAGGTTCAAACGTTAAGTCTGCTTCTATTTCAATAGTATTCGGTATAATCAGCTGAAGAGGATCTGGAACAAACCTCCGAAGTTGAGATACATGGAAAACATCGTGCATTTCCGACAGAGAAGGAGGTAAGGCCAACTTGTACGCTACTTCGCCAATCCTTTCTAAAACTTGATACGGTCCCACGTATCTCGGACTTAACTTCTGTGACTTAAACGGTCCATTTAGTCTTAATCTCGGAGTAACTTTCAAAAACACATGGTCACCTTCTTCAAATTCTAAAGGTCTCCTTCGATTGTCCGCATAACTCTTTTGTCGATCTTGTTCTTGCTTAATTTTCTCGCAGATCATTCGAATCTTTTCCATAGTCTCTTGGATAATTTCGGGTCCTAAGATTCTATCTTCCCCAACTTCCGCCCAACACAAAGGGGTCCTACACTTTCTTCTATACAAAGCTTCATAAGGAGCCATTCCGATGCTCGCATGATAACTATTATTATAAGAAAACTCAATCAATGGTAGAAGTTCTTTCCAATTCCCTTTACTCTCTAACACACAAGCTCTCAATATATCCTCCATTATTTATATTGTTCGTTCAGTTTGACCATCCGTCTGAGGATGATTAGACGTGCTCAAACGCAACTCCGTACCCATAGCTTGTTGAAAAACTTTCCAAAACCTTGAAGTAAACTTCAGATCTCTATCCGAAACAATATTAGAGGGAATACCATGCAATTTTACAATTTCCGCAACAAACAACCTCGCAAGATGACTCGCTTTGAAGGTAGTCTTCACGACCAAGAAATGCGCTGACTTTGTCAACCGATATACTATTACCTGTAGCGAGCGATTTTGGACGCGGTTCTTAAGCGCTGATCGCTCTCTGCGATTGAGCTTAAACTACAGGTCGATTCATTTTTTATCCTATTGTGAGCTGAATAAGGAAGGGAAATAGATGTCTCCAATTAACCCTGCTTTGCATACTGAGTTTAAACAGCGGTCTGTTAGGTTACGAATGCTATCAATGTGGGGGGCCTTTGTACTGGTTATTTGTATTTTTGCCAATACTGGTTTCTCTCTTTTTAGGACTTGACAGAAGGTTTCTGGCGGGGAACAAGGATTAGGATGTTAGGACTGACTTTTTTGAATTACTGCTTTTGATTGATGGGGATATGGGATTTGGTTTTTTTGTTTAGTGTGCTCGCTAAGATCTTTTCTTTCAATCTTATGCCTACGTATTCCCGTTTACCGAAACAGGGAAATCAGAGCGTTCGTAGTTGCTCCTATTCTAGGGGAGGAAATGGGTGTTTTGGTGTCTTGTTCAAAGCCCAAGACGTGAAGCGAAAAGGTGGTTTGTATCTTGTTCAAAGCCCAAGATGTGAAGCTGAAGGTCCCAACTTTAGAGATAATTTGTCATCTCTAAAGAGGGGGTTGTATGTCACAACTGTATATAAAGGAGAATTACTTTAACCGGGATACGCGGATCCTAGCAATGCCATAATTTCCTTTAAAGGGGATTTTAACCTGAAGGAGAAGACTTTAACTCAGTGTAGAGCAATGCTATCTTTCCTTAGGAATTTCTCATGCTAAAAGAGGGACAGTGGCATGGATGTAGATGATCTAGAGGCTTGCCGCTTACAGCGATTAGATGAAGGGGAAAGAGTTGTTGAAGTTTGTGTACTGTGAACGAGGCACAACTTTGATGCTAAAAGGTTAATTGGATTAACTAGTGGTTTTTTTATACAAAGCCTAAGAGGAGGCTATTATGTGTCTCGTACAAAGCCTGAGAGGGAGGCTAAAAGGTTTTGATTCAACGAGGGAATCTTTTGGTATCTCGCATAAAGCCCGAGATGGAGGCTATTTGACTCAACAAGAGAGTTTTTGTATCTCGTACAAAGCCCGAGATGGAGGCTGTTATTCGTTTGGCTCAATAAGAACCTTTTTGTATCTCGTATAAAGCCCGAGATGGAGGCGAAAGGGGGATTGACTCAACGAGGGAGTCTTTTATGTGTCTCGTACAAAGCCCGAGAGAGAGGCTGAACGTTGTTTGACTTCACTGGGGAGAATCATTTGTACAAAGCCCAAGAGGAGGCTATGGTGAGTGTTTAGTTAAGTGACAGGTCCAGTATACTGATTTTGAAAGAGAAAATCAGTTCTTATATGAGAAACACTGTACTCATGGATTTGATTCAAGGATCCGGGTTATTCCTGTTCTTTAAGGAAGCGGGAAATCCGAAGGGTATTGAGACTGTCCGAGTTTGTGGGTTTCCTTCCTATTTAACGAAGGGGTCACTTGAGAATGTTTTTGAGACTCAAGGAAGTTAGACTGTCCAAGTCTAGAGTTTTATCTTTTGTACTATGCTTTGAGGAGCGGTAGTAGACTCTATGAAAGGACTGTTCTATGAAGATGACTAAGTTATGTTCCTATACCTCTAGGAGGTCGTCGGGACAATTTGTATGAAGCCCAAGAGGAGGCTGGAAACTTTTAAGAAGCCGACGAGTCCTTGTATTAAGCCCAAGAGGAGGCTATCATTCCCGGAGGAAGAGATCATTATACGAAGCCTAAGAGGAGGTTGTGAATACTTCTAAGAAGCTGTAGGGTCCTTGTACTAAGCCCAAGAGGAGGCGGGGATGCTTTTAGGAAGCCTGTGGGTCCTTGTACGATGCCCAAGAGGAGGCCGATGCTTTTAAGAAGCCCGTGGGTCCTTGTACGATACCCAAGAGGAGGCCGATGCTTTTAAGAAGCCCGTGGGTCCTTGTACGATGCCCAAGAGGAGGCCGATGCTTTTAAGAAGCCCGTGGGTTCCCAAACCCCGAGAAATTCAAGGCAATGCTATTCACCGAGAATAGATCAAAGTCAGGAAAGTTCGAGAATTTGGAAGAAACTCAAAGATGCCATTCATGGAGAATACATTCATCTCTGGGAGTAGAGTTTCTTGATGATTCCTAATGAGGACAGCCTGAGAGAAGACTGTATCTGGTGATCCTATTGGGGATCTAGTTGTCTATTTCTAAAAATAAACGAAACGGCGTCACCTAGTTCTAGACGTAGTTGCCGGGGAAACTCAAAATATCTATACTACTATTACACAGTTGATATGAGTTTATGAAAGAAGAGTTACAGTGAAACAGCCCCACAATACAGTTATATGTATATGAAAGCGGTAAATGAAAGCAATAACCACTTACTCGGTTGTAGAGCTTCCATGTTGTTTGGTTAGTTGTTCAACAAAGAAATATTGAAAAGAACAATATATTCAAAATCAAAGGAGAAAGTGCTTTGAAAAAGAAAGATTTGGGGCTTACAGCTCAAGGAGAGGCCCATGGTTTTATCAGTGAGTGCACTGTTGAATTTGTACAGAGGGACTTATACAAGTGACTGAGGCCCAAAAAGGTTTTCTGTACAAAGGGATGGGTCTTATACTCTCTCAAGAGGCCCAAAACGTTTTAAAGAAAAATAGTGGGGCTTATAACATGAGGGTAGGCCCAGTTGATTTTTCGTTAAAAATGGCGATCGCGCCGGGATTTTCCTTTTAACGCAGAGGGACTTATACAATAAGTGAGACCCAAATGATTTTGGTTAAAAGGGGGTTGGGTCTTACACTCTAATAGAGGCCCAAAAAGTTTGAATGGGTCTTATAACTCAAGGAGAGGCCCAAGGTTATTTTTCAAAAGGCGACGATCGCGCCGTTTGTTTTTAACGGTATCGGGACTTATACAATACACTGAGGCCCAAAAATGATTTTGTCAAAAAAAGGATTGGGTCTTACACTCTATTAGAGGCCCAAAAAGTTTGAATGGGCCTTATAGCTCAAGGAGAGGCCCAAGGTTATTTTTCAAAAGGCGACGATCGCGCCGTTTGTTTTTTACGGTATCGGGACTTATACAATACACTGAGGCCCAAAAATGATTTGGTCAAAAAAAGGATTGGGTCTTACACTCTATTAGAGGCCCAAAGTGTTTTGAAAATGATTTATGAGGGTTGAATTAATCCAAAAACCCTAATTTGTTTTCAAAAATGTATTTAATTGAATAAAAATTCAATTAAAAATGATCAAAATTGTTTAACACATGGAAAACAAATTGTGATCTTGGATTAATGCTTCAAAAATTAAGTATTGACCTACAAAATAATTAGAAGGCATTAAAAGTTGCAAAATCAATGTAGAAAAAATATTTAAAATGTCAAAAACAATTAAAATATTAATTCTTTGCAAAAATATCAATTATATGAAATAAATAATATTTTTGGGATTTTATGTTAAAATAAAATATTTTAACATTTTTGTGAATTATTAAAAAAAGAATCAACTCAAAATCATTAAAACTCAGAGAGAAATTAATTTTTGAATCAATTAAACAAAATCACAAAATTCAAATATTTGAATTTGTGAAAAAGGCGCCACGAACACAAGCAAGAACACGCGCGTTTTTCTGGGTTTGGCTGATTTGCGTTTTCCATCCAATCTCACTGAATACGTAATCATATCATGTAATCCACATATCATTATGCTCGTCTCAACCTCACGATCATGTCTATAACACTTAATTTCATTTAAATTAAACATAAAACATGAAATCACGAAAAAACCTCAAGAACCCTAATTTCTGCATGAAGGCTAGGATTTTTGATACATGATTCAAACAATGCAATTAATTGAGGGAAAACATTCTATGCATGATTATGAACATATGACCAAATTATTGTGCGAGGAAATATGCATAGATTGAGAGATGACCAAGTATATGCTTACCTCTAAACCGTGACAGCAAGTGCAATGTGATTTTTGATTTGGAGGTGTTACAGATGAGTGGTGATGATCTGAACAGCTTTCCTACACCCTATGGAGTGTGCTTGAATGCTTAGACTTGATTGAAATTGGCTGGATCAATTCGTGGCATCTCAGCTGCAACTTGATTGGAAATTTGAGCAACCAGCTGGTGATTTTGTGAAATTGATGTTTCAGAAGTGATCTAAGTGTTTAGATCACTTCTATATGATGTATGTGAGGTGTGTGAGTGATTGGTTTGATTGGAAAAGCTCTCAAACTCAAAACCCGATAGTTACCTTGCTAAGAAAGGCATTTTTGCCAAGAGAAAGAGATTTTGAGAAAGGCAAGTGTTGTAGGCCTTTGGTGTACTTAAACTGAACACAATTGAGCTCTATTTATAGTAGAGCAAGTTTGTTTTGCAAGGAATAGCGAATGGAAGCTGGTAAGTAGGTTTGGCCAATGTTGTCCAATGGAAATACAAGTCTCCTCTAGCCATTGACTAGAGGTTAGGGCACAGAGCTTTGATTCCCTTGGTCTTGGATAAGTCTTGACTGATTTCAGATGAGAATGGCTCAGTCCATGCCACCTTGATGCTTCCATTGAATGCCTCAATCCAAATTTGGAGTCTTGTCCCTATTTTGGCCATTCTAGATTCAACATGTTATTTCTTGTTCCATGGACTTTGGAGGCTTGGCAGAGTGATTGTCCCCTTTAGATTCAATCCTCAGATGTGTCCAAGTGGATAGGAGCATTTGAATTTGGCTGATTTTGGCAAATCGAGCCAAAATGCAAAATCTGCCTTGCCTTTGACAGATTTCAGCAAGGCAACTTGACAATGTCATATCTCATGGTGTAAGTTGAATTTGGCAATGTTCTTGGCCATTTTGGAAAGCCCTTACATGATACAACAACTGTTTGAACATGTTTGATTTTGATCTCTTCTGATTCCAAGTGAAAAATCCCTCTACATTTGGAAAAAATTGAAGTAAAATCTGACTTAGTGAAATTTTCACTAAGTGTTGGAACAAAGTGTGATTTCTTAATTTTGATCACTCCATAACTCAAAATCCTTAATGAATTGGACTTAGGTCTAGTTGAAGTTTTTGTAGAGGGTAATGAGGGCTACAAATCCATCTTTGGATGAGAAAAAATGGCCTTGTGGTTTAGGAGTTATGATCCTTCAAAGTTGGTACCCTTGTTACTTTATTTTTAACTTAGAAATTTTTTTAAGTTTTTATGGTTACCCCTTTTACAAGTTATCCAACTTTTCTTGATTTTTCTTGATGAATGATGATTCAAATCATACATTAACATCATTTTAGGGTTAAAAAACCATTTTGGTGAAAAATCTCAAAAAGTCAAAGTTGACTTTTGTGCACAGTTGACTTTTTATCAGATGAATTCCAAACTGTGCAATTCTTCATGAAATCATGTCCTTGACCTAAATCAAACTTGATGGACATATTTCATGGATGTCAGAGGGTATATTGATGCATGTCACAGGGCTTGGGAGCATGTCCTGGTCAAAAGTCAAAGTTACAGTTGACTTTTTCCTTAAAACCCTAATTGTGGTGCAGATGAAATTGAGACTTGTTGCTCAAGCTTATTGGATTAATCCATTGTTACAAATGGATCAATATAGCTCATTAGAGACCCTCAAATCCTCTCTTGAGGTCTTGGCTCTTGATTTGCCCCAAAAGTCAACTTAGGGGTGAATTAGGTCAAGAAACCCTAATTCCTGATTTTTTGATGAATGCATCCCCCAAGGCAAAATTGACTTGATGAATGGGTCCATGAGGTTCCATGGAGTACATTAGGTTATGTTTTGGATCTTTGGCTTGTGCCCAGATGAAACTTCCCATCTGGAGGCCCTGGTTGACCAAAACCCTAATTTGGTGATACTAGCGATCTTGAGACTTAATCCACCTAGAAGGGAGCAGCCTTGTGCTTAATCCTTTAAGTGGGAGTCCTTTTAATCCTTTGTGGATATGTTAGAGGCTAGACAAGTTGAAGATCATGTCATTCCTTGATTGATCCTTTGTCTAAGAGCTCAACAACCCTTGAGGTATTTGATGAGGCATGAGGGTTCATCCATATTGTGATGATGATTTGCACAATGATGGGAAATCTTAGTGGTCAAAATTTAGGGTATGACAGATGCCCCTATTTAATCTTCTTGGACCCGAAGGTGAGAATGACGAAGGTATTCGGGCATTCGGGGTGCAAGAGGATTAAATATTGGAATACCCGAAATTTTGATGGTGGTTATGAATGGTAGCTTGCGCATTCATCTTTTTTTGCTAAGCAAGGATGCTTAGAAAAGGTAAAATTCCCCTCGATCCTGGTCTTCGGCCAAGGAACAGGTCTTAGTTGCGGAAACAAACTTCCCCTCGATCCTAGTTCCCTACCAAGGAACTGGTCTTAGTTTCTGATTTAAACTTCCCCTCGATCCTGGTTTCCTACCAAGGAACTGGTCTTAGTTTCTGATTTAGACTTCCCCTCGATCCTGGTTTCCTACCAAGGAACTGGTCTTAGTTTCTTTTGTCAATAAACTTTATTGACAAGGAACGCAATTTGTAGCGGATTTCCTTCAAACTTCTCGCCGAATTTTCCTGGTGAGATGCCATTTGTCGATTCTACTGGGGAAAGCGAGTCTCTTGAGAGACTGCTCCCGCTTGGGGTCTTTACATCATACTTTTCTCGGAGATCTTCTCGGAGAAATGCCATATGATGTGATCCAATTTTGAGGTGCCGATGACCTTTTCATCAGCGGGTTTTCGGAGAAATACTGATGTACTGCCGAACCTTTGCTTAAGAGGCTTCCTCTGGGGATTTTTCTTAATCCGGGAAAGCAAGGATATCATCTTCAATGGCGAAGAGTGACATCTGTTGAAGGTTCTCTGGCCTTTCAGAGGTTCAAGTTATCAAAGTGGTCGAGTGCCGACTCTGATCTAAAGATACACTGGTGGCGAGGTTGTTCAGACACAACGTTTCCTGATGAGGAAATAACTGACAACTCGATTGAGAGAACTCCTATCACTAAGGGACAAGACCGGCTAAAGTGATAGCGATGCAATATGAAATGTAAATGAAAATCAATAATGCATGATGTATGTATGTATATGCTGACAAAACTGACGCGACATACAAACCAAAAGATGAGCATGACTGGATACTCGGCCATCGCTGGTTCAAGATTGCAATTCCACCTTGCTTAGGAGAGATAGTCCCTACGGGGAATACCGTTGATCGGGCTTAGGAGATAAGAACTCGGCCGAGATGTGTCAGACGAAACAAGGTCTCTGACACAGTTGATCCTTCATTCAGGCGTACTGGGTTAGAAGGAGTACTTTAATTCTGTACTTTGAGGCTCGAACGCCTTTGGAGACGCAATCAACGTTCTTTCGATGTTCAACAGTCAAAAGAAATGCCATCTTTATTTTTAAAAGCAGAAAAAGTTTAACAAGTAAATTCATTTTGTTTTATTTCAATAATCGTTGATCATGTTAAAATGTCGTTCTATAAAGCTAAAACAAATAAGAATTACAAACAAAAGCACAAGGGCTCAAATTTTATTGATAAGGTGGAGATCAGCCAAACGCGTGATTCCAAAGAGTATATACAAAGTTTGAAAATGGTAATTTACAGGGAAAAGGGCTACGTTGAAACATAACGACCACTATCCTTCTACCAACTTTGAATTCGGGACATCCTGGGCTTCTGTCGAAGATGACCTTGACTGGAATTTTCCTCCAATGGATGGTGTAACTGCTGCTGAGGGACTTACCTCTGTTGAACATAGTTACTTGCCATTATCCCTAATTTTTGCCTGGATTGTACTTTAAGATTTCCAACCCATCGGGATGATTTTTTTTCATGTCTCTAACTTTTGCCTGGACCGCCCTATCGGGTTTTCAATCCACCGAGACGTTTTTTTTAGACGAAGTATTTCTTGACTACATCAACATTCTTGGGGTAGGCAAATTCCTCTCCGTCCATGGTTGCAAGTCTCAAGGCGCCGCCTGAGAAAGCTTTCGTGACCACATAGACGCCATCATAATTCGGAGTCCACTTGCCCCGAGAATCAGTGAGAAAAGATTGTATCCTCTTGAGCACGAGGCCTCCTTTCCTGAAGATGCGAGGTCTGACCTTTTTGTCAAATTCCTTCTTCATTCTCTGTTGATACAACTGACCGTGGCATAGTGCTGTGATTCGCTTCTCTTCGATCAGGTTCAGTTCGTCGTGTTCGGTGAGCTTAGCTTCCATCAGTACTCGAATTGATGGGATCTCTACTTCTATGGGGAGAACTGCCTCCATGCCATACACTAGAGAGAAAGGGGTTGCCCCTGTTGAAGTGCGAACAGATGTACGATAACCGTGAAGAGCAAAGGGTAGCATCTCATGCCAGTCTTTGTAGGTTACAACCATCTTCTGAACAATCCTCTTGATGTTCTTGTTAGCCGCTTCTACCGCTCCGTTCATCTTGGGTCGATAGGGAGATGAGTTATGGTGTTCGATCTTGAACTCAGCGCACAACTCTTTCATCATCTTATTATTCAAGTTAGATCCATTATCTGTAATGATCTCGCTTGGAACACCATAACGGCAGATGATATTGTTTTTGATAAATCAGACCACCACTTGTCGGGTTACATTAGCGAATGACGCTGCTTCGACCCACTTGGTGAAATAGTCAATGGCTACCAGAATGAACCGATGTCTGTTTGAAGCCTTGGGCTCAATCATGCCAATCATGTCGATTCCCCATATGGAAAATGGCCACGGGGAAGAGAGAACTTTGAGATGGGATGGCGGTACATGAATTTTATCGGAGTATATCTGACACTTGTGACACTTCCTCATGTACTTGTAGCAGTCCGATTCCATGGTCAACCAGTAGTACCCTGCTCTCAGAATTTTTCTCGCCATTGTGTGTCCGTTGGCATGAGTGCCAAAGGATCATTCATGAATTTCTTTCATCAGCATTTCTTCTTCTGGTCTGTCGACGCATCAGAGCAAGACCATGTCAAAATTTCTCTTATAGAGAGTGTCACCACTCAGGAAGAAGTTTCCAGCCAATCTTCTGAGGGTCTTCCTGTCTTTTCTGAGTGCCCCATGTGGGTACTCTTGTTTCTGAAGGAAGCCTTTGATATCGTGATACCAAGGTTCGTCATCTATGACTGCTTCGACCGCGAAGATGTAAGCGGGCCGTTCAAGGCACATTATGTCGATCTTAGGTATGTCGTTCCATTGACCTACACTAATCATGGAATAGATAGTGGCTAATGCATCAGCCATGTGATTCTCATCACGAGGGATGTGATGAAACTCAACTCTGTTGAAGAAAGGTAGCAACCTTCTTGCGTAGTCTTTGTAAGGAATCAATCCTGATTGGTATGTGTTCCAATCTCCTTTGATCTGATTGATAACCAAGGATGAGTCGCCGTATACGTCCAAGTTTTTTATCCTTAAATCAATCGCTTGTTTGAGACCCATAATACAAGCTTCGTATTCGGCCTCGTTGTTCGTACATTTGAACGTAAGTCTGGCAGTGAAAGGAATGTGGGTACCCTGAGGGGTAACAATTATTGCCCCAATTCCGTTTCCGTAATGATTAACTGCTCCGTCAAAGATAAGTCCCCACTGGGAACCTGGCTCTGGCCCTTCACTGGGTAGCGGTTCATCGTAATCTTTCATTTTTAGATACATGACATCTTCGTCTGGGAAGTCAAATCCAATTTATTCTTGATCGTCAATCGGTTGATGAGCCAAATGATCGGCTAAAATACTTCCCTTAACGGCTTTTTGAGCGTGGTATTCTATGTCATATTCTGATAACAACATCTGCCAACAGGCAATTCTTCCCGTGAGAGCAGGCTTTTCGAAGACATACTTGATTGGATCCATCTCGGAAACCAACCAAGTAGTATGACGAATCATGTACTGGCGAAGACGTTTGGCTGCCCAAGCCAAAGCACAACAAGTTTTCTCAAGCATCGTGTACCGAGTTTCACAGTCGGTGAATTTCTTGCTCAAATAGTAGATGGCAGACTCCTTCCGTTTAGTTTCGTCTTGTTGGCCAAGTACACACCCCATTGAGTCCTCTAGGACTGTGAGGTAAATGATCAGTGGTCTCCTTCCACTGGAGGTGATAGAATCGGTGGATTCAACAAGTATTCCTTAATACTGTCGAAGGCAGTTTGGCAATCTTCTGACCAAACGCAATCCTGGTTCTTTTTTAGTAATTTGAAAATCGGCGAACATGTCGCGGTCATAAGGAATATGAATCTGGAGATGTAGTTCAAACGTCCCAGGAATCCTCTGACTTGTTTTTCAATTTTCGGAGAAGGCATTTCTTGAATGGCCTTGACCTTGTCAGGATCAACCTCAATTCCTTTCTGGCTGACGATGAACGCTAAGAGTTTCCCTGAACGGACACCGAAGGTGCACTTGTTGGGATTCAAGCGGAGCTTGAATTTTCTTAAACGTTCGAGCAATTTTGAGAGATGTTCAACGTGCTCACTCTCTGTTTTTGATTTTGCAATCATATCATCGACATATACCTCGATTTCTTTGTGTATCATGTCATGAAATAGAGTAGTCATGGCCCTTTGATAGGTTGCCCCAGCATTCTTCAAACCGAACTGCATTACCTTGTAACAAAAGGTACCCCATGGGGTAATGAACGAAGTTTTCTCCATGTCTTTCAGCACCATTTTGATCTGGTTATAGCCCGAGAATCCATCCATGAAGGAGAAAATTTTGAACTTTGTTGTCCTGTCCACCAGCATGTCAATGTGTGGTAAAGGAAAGTCGTCCTTTGGACTTGCCTTGTTCAGATCTCGGTAGTCGACACACATTCTGACCTGTCCGTCCTTTTTGGGAACGGGTACGATGTTGGCTAACCATTGAGGATATTCAGATGTAGCGAGGAAACCCGCGTCAATCTGTTTCTGCACCTCCTCTTTGATTTTGATGGCCATGTCCGGGTGAGTCCGTCTCAATCTTTGCTTTACTGGCGGACATTTCGATCTTAGTGGTAAGTGATGTTCCACGATGCTGGTATCCAACCCTGGCATATCCTGATAGGACCAAGCGAATATATCAGGAAATTCTCTGAGAATCTTTATCAAACCCTCTATGGCAGCTGGACTGAGCAGTGCCCCAATCCTGATTTCTTTTTTCTCTTCCTCTGAACCCAAGTTTACCGTTTCCAACGGTTCTTCGTAAGGTTCAATGGACCTTTCCTCTTGTCTGAGTAGTCGGGAGATCTCTTCTGGAATTTCATTGTCAACTTCTTCTTCAGCCCCAAATATCGGGAACCCAAAGTTGGGAGAAAGCATCGGATCGTATGTTTCAACGGGGTTTAAAACAAGCAATCTGCATGACGTGATGATTCGTGTATAGAAGGGATAGAGAAAATGCAAGTGTGTACAGTGTTTTTATTTTACTGCTTGTTTTTATTTTTATTGTTTTTTAGGATTACCATTTTTTGAAAAAAGCAAAAAGAAAAAACAACAATTAATGCAGAAATTATAGAACGACGTTATTTTATTAATGAACAAGTCGACTCTTGAAACTACAACCCTATAAAACAAAACTCAATCGCTTCGGGCAAAGCGAAGAGGGAAAATTTACAGAAAGCGAGCCCTATCAAAACATCCATTTCACCTGGGCAGGGTGAAAGGTTAAAGATGGCAATTACTTTGACTGATGAACGATCTTCGGAACCTCGACGGCAACCCATTGGCGGCGAACTCCTCGGTGAATCACAAAGTCTGGCACCTTCCTTGATTTGTCTTCAGAAATGACACTGATTTCTGGTGGAGCAGGATCATTGGAATCTGTCTCCCAGGCAGAATTGTCATAGGAGAATTCCTCTGTTGCATTTTGCAGAGTATTTGTCCTCTCAACTGTATTTTCCCATCCAGTTGGCTGGATATCTTCGAGCCTGATACGAGAGCTTTCGGGAGCGGTGCACTTGACCTTATAGTCGTATTTTTCACTTGGTTCTCCCAAGGTGTCCCAAACTTCTTTGGGACTGGAGGAGTCATTTGTCTCGATGACGTTGACCTCAGGAAAAGCATAGTTGATGAATTCAAGTCCTGCAAATGTTGCGAATTCATCCTCATGTTGAGCAGTTTCTGAATGACTTGAGTGTTGATCCCATGACATGGTGGGGACGCAGGTATTCTGTTCAATGATGCTCAGCTGAGTTTCATTACTCGGCTGACTTTCTTGCCCCAAGTTTCCTAGATAAGGTTGCCACATTGACAGACCATCCATTGGGCCATAGTAGTTGTAGTCAAAATTGTCTTTCATCAGAGTGTCCTCCTCTAATGAATTTGGCGGAGCATGGCATCCTTTTGGATCACAATCCCCGTAGATCATTTCGACATCTGACCGTGGTATAAATCTCGGACTCTGTGCGGGATAGCAAAATGGTATAGGCACCCCTTCTTGAGACATATAACCGTCCTCATTAAGATAGGACTTCCATTCTTCATCCGTATCAGAGGGATCTTCCTCATTGATAGCATGTACTGCTTGAGACACTGGGTGGAGGAAACCTCCACTGTGGAAGAAGTTTTGAAGGGGATGAAGACTTTCGTCGTTAGCAGCTGTCTGGGTACAGGTTGCAGAAAAACCAAGACCCTTCTTTGTTTTATTGTCAATAGGAATGACAAGCTGTCCCCATCCTGTTGTGTCGGTACTCTCGACCGCTTTGATAGCATCTTTGTATGAGGAAATCGAGGTTCCTCCTAGTCGCGATGAAAATTGGACGCCATAGTTATTAGTTAAATAGGATCGCATTTTTAATGTCACCACCGGTCTTTGATTTTATCCAAAGGAAGGGAGAAAAACTGAATTCCCACAATGCAATGCAAATGCACTAAGATTCTAAGTTCGGGGGTTTGTTATACCTAGGGAAGGTGTTAGCATCCTAGATATCTGTAGTACTCTACAGGAACCTCTTGATTCATTTATGTTATTTGTCATCTGTTTTGCTAAGGGTTTCAAGGGTAGGTGATTTACAATTTTTATTCCTAAGGGTGCTCGACAAGATATCGCATCTTATGCCTACATATCCTGTCAGAAGGGAATCAGAGCATTTGTAGTTCTTCAATTAAGGATACTAAATGTTTAAAGGTTTAGGAAAAGAAGATGAGTCATCATCTTAAGAAAGACCACCACTGTTTTTGAAAATGTGTGTATGTTGTGGGGCATGGGATTGTATGTCCCTTTCTTTGAGATGATTAACATCTAATTCTCTTGTATGGAGAATTTGGTAGGCTAAAGTTTGACTAAAGAGATCAAAGTTTATGGGGGACTAACCTAGAAAATCTATCCTAAGTTGTCTAATTGCCTTATCTTAAGGTGACGATTATGGATGCAAATGATATGCACCATGCCTAATAACATGGTTATTATGCATGGGATTTTCCTTTGGATATTAATGGGATTAAATTATGTTGTTTAGGCAAGGGCGCTAGCAAGGTGATGCTAGACTTGTGTCTGGTGACCAAAAGGTTGAATGCGATGCACGGAGGCGATCGACTTACATGGGTAGAAAATGGGCTCGACGTTGGATCGAGAATTTTAATATTATTTTAAAAAGGTTTAGACAATAGCAAACGAGCGTACAAATGGAACTAAGACATGATAAACAATAGATAAGGCACGATACAAGTTGACATAACATGAGGAGATAGAAGCAACATAAGCATGAGGATGACAATATGTTTCCTGATAGAGTATGGATAAGATGAACATGATTATAAGAACACATCAATATGCTTCAAATAGAATGATTAAAAATGATGTCAATATGCTTCAACCTTTAGGAAGACAAACGTATAGAATGATATTAAAGGTAATAATAAAGGGGAATGACATTCATGTAAAAGGTCAAAGATATGACAAGTCAATATGGATGGACTAATTCAAGGATTTAAACGAGTCATAGTGAAATGACATTTCAACCAAAATTGATAACTAATTGACAAGACAATTAAGGTTAACAATTATAACACATAAGGTGATTAAGATTGACTACACATGGATAATTAACCTTTAGAAATTAAACATTTGACCATACAAATTGACAATCAAAATTAAGACACAAACTTGATAATTCAAAATTAACAACCTAATTGAAAACGACATTCACAGTTAGAACTAATAATGCAATTCAAAATGCAATTGATAATTAAAACTAAAAGCTAATAAAGTAACTAACAATTAAAATATAAATCGATGATTAAAAAAAAATTGACAACATAATTAAAAATAACAATACAAATAAGGATAATTGAAAAATTAGAGGTTAGCAATTTAAATCAAAGGTTTAACAATTACCAACCAACATGCAAATTGACAATTTAAAAGGTAAAAGTTAATACAACAATTAACAATTAAAACATAGTAATTAACAAATAGAAACATCTCACATATTAATTAATTAAACAAATAAGAAACAAAGCATAAAATTAAAATAAATATTGGAATTTGGAATGAAGAAAAATATTTTAGGCAAAATAAAGTAAGGTAAGTTGTTTTTGCATTTTAGCAAACTCTAAATAAATGAACATGGTTTTCAAGCAAAAAGGGAAAGAAATGTCACATGAGGGGCTTGAACCCACGTCCATGGGCTCAATAACACAAAACCTTGGCCAGTTGTGCTAGACGCGGGTATTGAATACAATGAGTAGGCGTGAATATATATATATATTTGAAGCAGCGGAAATTAGAAAAACAAAAGGACTGGGTGGGGATCGAACCCCAGTCCTTATAGTTAAGGCGAAGAGAAACAGTAGCACACACATAAGTCCATCCGCTGGGGCGGGAATACGTCCGGGGATATATGTCACTTAGTAAATATATAACATTGCCTACGTGTGCATTTTCAAAATAACACAAATCAACCAACACAAACTACCCACGCTAGGTTGTTACAACATACCATTCACCAACACATTATCAAACTAGATAAGACAGAAATATATGATTATCATCACAGAATTATGAATTACAAAAAAACCAACAAGATTTCCATCATGTTAATAAATAATCCACAAAATGATGGAACAGTTGAGTGTATGGAGCAATTGATTCAAACATATTCATGGTAATAAATATACGACCAACACACGATATTCAAATGTAAACTCTACAAGGGTGTGACTTGAATACAATAAACATACATGGAACCAAATAGCAACATGGTATTGATTTTAGTTCATGCACCAAAACAAACTCAGGATTTAATATGCTTAAAGACAGGCAGCAGTGAGGTTGTAGGTTTTAAATATGTGATTGACAAGGTTAGGAGTTCAGGATGCGAACAGACGACAGGTGCATTAAAGCATGATGCAGTTAGTAGCAACAAATCTTTAAGACCATTGCATTACATGAAGTAAGAACAAGATCATGCAAACAAAAGTTCCATATGGCCATAGCAGCAAGCAAACAGCATACAAATTAAAGATTCAAAACTTGGCAGCAGCATATAGCACATTAGACTGAGTTCAATAGAATGACACAACTAACACACAAACATATGAATTGGAAACCATAATAGCAAAGCAAGGTTGAACTTCAGAAGAAATAGTAGTTAGTAGACAGGTTAAGAACAGTTCACATTGAAAGTAATAAGCTAGGTAAGTTGAAGGCAATTAGCATTTATGATATACCAAACTAAACTAAATTCATAGGTACCAGAAATTACATGATTAGAATGCATTTAAATAAAAGCAAGCAAAAATAGGATGGACATGGCAGTACATTGCACGTGAAACTTTCACTCTTGTCTAAACAAACCAACTTTGACATGACAGAAAAGGAAATCAAAGAAAATCAAGAGTCTAAACCTTAAGCTTTATCATGCACATGTATACTTCAACATCCCAATCTTTAGTACAAAAATCATCTTGTCTTAACATTGAAATCATGCTAAAGTCCAAATTGCAGACGAATTCATGGATGGATCAAACATTTAGGACATCCACATGTATGTTACGGTTATATTAACAAAGTAATCATATCAAAAGCAATATGCTTAGCAGCTTACTAATTCCAAAGTACAATACTCAACCTAATAGCATATCAAGACAGAACATTGGTATTCAGCTTAAGCCCACATTTGACACTACACTTATCAGGAAGGGTGTATTGAGAAAGCTTGCATTGCTGTCATAAAACAAAGATGTAAACAGATGTAAATAACAACTAAGTGTGAGTGCCACATATAAACATATACCACAGGCTGCATATTTATCATACTGATGCAAGTATAATCAGCAAACTTCAAACAGTTGGACAGTTAGGGACAGTAAAAACTCAAGTCAAAGCAAGGTGATCTTAGGGATAATTAAGCACATGATTTCTTGATAGTAAACACATGGTACCAGGACAAATATCTCATGATTTTAGAATCTGACATCAACCAGGGTTACATGGATACAAACAGATCAATAATCAATATTCCTCCTAATCTTAACATTTGCAAGAACACACATTATTGGAGACAACAAGTAAATCAAAATGGCAGTAGATAATACACCCCATGCTCAGTTTGAAACATTAACACCTCAATATACAACCTCTTAAACATACATATACCAGACCAAAACAGGATGTCATAAAGTTCAACAGATGATAAGGCATTTAAGGACTTTCATCTTAATAAGTGACAGTGATTTTATGGATCAACTCAAGTTTAGCAGCTCGACATTCAGAGACTAAAACCATTCAACCTAGAATGCAACTCAGCTTAAGTAAAAGATCAGGCTAACATAGATCTTATCAACTTTAATCAAAAGTGAAGTGAGGAGGGTTTATCAGGCAAGAGTTCCCACATTCTCACTTTCAGACCATGAAGAGCAATGATATTGACGTAATTATACAAACACATAAGGGCAAGGTAGAAGCTCTTATCTCTAATCCGCAGCTTACGAAGTAGAATCTTTCTTTTTTCTTGTGCCAAAACAAAACCAAAGAGTTTTTCTTAGAATATTTGAATGGTTACCTCTTTTCTCTCTTTGAATCCCCCCTCCCTCTGATGAAGTTGGAGGCTCCTTTTATAGGCAGCGAGTTGGTCAATCGCATTGAAAGTTCAGCAGACAAAATGAGTTTATCTTGGAGAGAGGGCAATCAATTGAAGCTACTACACGCATAGCAATAGCCTGAATTTCATCTTGAGCCAAGTGAAACGTGTATAGGCTGTTTTTGTGCTTCAATTTAGGTCTCGGTTGAGGTGAGAGCAGGTAGCGTGCAGAAACGAACAATCTTCTAAGCCATTTGGATGAATCAAACCGTCGAAGCTCAACGGGCAAGTGATTTGGGGAATTCGAATTGAAATAATGGCACGCTAAGGATTGATGATGGATTTGATTAATTGAATCACTAGTTTGAATTTCCCTCCTCTCCCTTGGAATCCGCGAACAAGAACGGGGAAGAAGGAACAATTTGGATTGTTTTGGTTTCTTGTACGCCACGTGTCACTTTTTCATTGGTTGGCAAATGAGGTTGAGAAGTCAAACAAAGTAATGCTTGCTCCTCATTGGTTCTTGGCAATGAAATTTAAATCCATATAGTTTGCAATGTATTTTTGGTAATGATTTTTTTTATAATCAATATAAGGTTTTTTGTAACATGGGCCTTTGGGTGAGAATCGGGGCCATTGACTGCCAAGTATCACAGAAACCCTAATTTTGAGGCACAGTGGGACTAAGGCTCAAACTCCTCTTGTCAAGGACCAATGAAGCTCGAATTCTTGTTGAATGAAGTCCCTTGAATGTAAATGACCTCAAGTAATAGGCAGACCACACAAGTTCCGACTTGATAGAGTCAATTCCTCAATAATTTCTTCGGAGCAAAATCCTAATTCCAAAGTTCTTGAACTGGAGATTTTTCGTTGATTTGACCTGCTTCGAAGCAACTCGGGGAGCTTCGTGGTAATATGTAAACCTAATTTGAACACAAAGAAACAAACTACAAGATATGGGTTAGCTCAGACAATGCATAGATGCTTGACCTAAGATGCACAAATGAAGACGACATCTTAGGGTCAAAAATTAGGGTGCGACAGATGCCCCTATTTAAGTTTCTCCTATTCGGAGATATGGAGATTGGAGTCTTCGTCTCGACAAGATAGGAGAGACTTAAATACAAACATTCACAAAATTTTTGGCCCTAAGATGCCGCCAAATGTACATGATATGGAATGATGCAAAACGAGGGAAAACAAGAAAGGAAACCCGACAAGGGACGACTCAGCGAGATACGACTCAAACGAGAAAAGATCTAACTCCACTGGGGGAAAAGAGGCTACCAACTGATAAGCACTTGGCGAGAACTTGCAAGGAACAGGATAACTTACCACCTGCTGGTAGCCTAAGCCAAGGTATCCAATTGCAACAAAAGGGCGTACATTACCTACTATCACACACGATAGCCTAAGCGAGGTAAGTACAAAAGGAAAGATGACCTACTACCACCACGGTAGCCTAAGCGAGGCATCTGACCAAAAAAAGGGGTGTGTTACCTACTATCAATCACATGATAGCCTAAGCCAGGTAAGCACAAGAAGGAAAGATGACCTACTACCACCACGGTAGCCTAAGCGAGGCATCTGACCAAAAGACAGACATATTACCTACTATCAAACATATGATAGCCTAAGCAAAGGTAATAGACTGGAAAAGAAGGATCACCTACTGCAAACTACGGCAGCCTAAGCAAAGGTATATGACCCAAAAGATATGGTATATTACCTACTATCAAACATATGATAGCCTAAGCAAAGGTAATAACCAAAATAAGCTTCCAATGATCAAAATATGATTCAACTTCTTCTTTAACTAAATGCTCCATTCAGAAAGGGTAAATAACTTCCTCAACGCTTCAAGGTTGTATGCCATGAACGGGTTTTCAAATAAAATGATGTGAGGTTGCATGTAGCGAGCAAAATCTTGAGATACAAGCTACGAGGTTGTCTGCCTTGAGTAAAATCTTGAACTTCCCACCCGAGAAAGATAAATACCTGTTGGAAAGTAACTTCACAGGGGATTGGAATTTTCACTGGAGATTAAAGACTTTAGTGGGAATCCACAGTTCATTGGAGATTAAGAAGTTTCCCGGGGATCTTCAAAAAGATGCAGGCCGGCTGACTTGCAAAATACTGCCTTCTCAAACAACGAGAAAGATCATCTGAATCTTCACCAAACTTCTCGGAGGGGTGCCATCTGATGGGAGAACAAGTTGATGATCTTGATAACTTCTGGGGACCGACAAATTGTCTAGAAAAGATACCGCCATTTGTCGTAGAAATCTTTGATAACCGAACTGCTCAAATAAAGAGCAGCTACTTGTCGTCTGGGTGTAAATCCCTTGAAATGTAGTAATCATCAGAGAAATAATTTGTGTCTTCCATAGAGATCTTCGAGTGAACTCTTCTTGGGAAGACAAAGTGCGAAATAAATGCACGCTTAATCCAGATTCAATATCTCAGAAGCATCCAAAATTGTGATTGTCAGGGACCAAAGTTCAATCCAGGAAATAACTGGAGAGAAACGGTCAAACAAGGACTCCATCCGTTGAGGATTGAACCCAACGGGTTTATGTCCATCCAAATGGAAAAGAGAACTAAAGCAAACACCTCCCACGAGGATCGGAACTTAGCGGGGAATTAGAAAGTATGTGCTTTTCCTGCCTAGGGTAGACGACTCTACTTGAAAGGAGCAGACAAACCCGATCATGTGGGGATAAACGCAACCAAAGCGACAGAACAAAACAAACAACACAAAATGCAAGATGCAAAAATGCCACATGCCATGAATCTAAATGCAAGGATGCCATGCCATGCTTATGCTTACAACAACGCGAACAAAGAACGGGAGACGAGAACAAGCAATTTGATACGAATACTCGGCCAATCTTGGCAATACAGCAGCATCACCGGGGATGAATGGCAAGCCCTTTCCCGAGACCGAATCCTGCCTCACAACTTCTCTGGGGAAAAGAAAAACACTCCGCTTGGGATGAGCATTGCGGCTTCACTCAGGATAGTCAAGATAAATCTTGGATTCCATTGAGAACGAATTGAACTCATGATCGAAGAGACTTTACGGGGGATAAAATAAATATCCATTGCGAGCTGAAGTAATTGGAATGAGCGTTGTAGCTGGATAAAATAAATATCCACTTTATCGGGGAAGTTTGGATCAATATAATAGTTGGAAATGTTGAACATAGAATTCTGAGGGGGTGAAATAAACATCCACCTTCACTGGAGAAGATTACGATAGTAAGAAAAATGCCAATAATGAGTGAAATAAACACTCGCTTCGCTGGAGGAAGCTTACAATGGTAAGAAAAATCCGATAATGAGTGAAATAAACACTCGCTTCGCTGGAGGAAGCTCACGATAGTAAGAAAAAATCCGATAATGAGTGAAATAAACACTCGCTTCGCTGGAGGAAACCGAAAATAAGATTCCGAGGGGATGAAATAAACATCCGCCCTCGCTGGAGAAGACTATGATAATCAGAAAAATCCAATGACGCGTGAAATAAACACTCGCTTCGGAGAAGCTCGGGTCAAAGTCGCGAGCCGAAGATGTCGGAGTTGAGACTTCATGGGGATAAATAAGTATCGCCGCGAACTGAAGTAGTCCGGGATGGAAATTACAGTCGGATAAAATAGATATCCATTTTGTTGAGGAAATGTCGGAGATAAAGATTTCTTGGGGATGAAATAAACATCCGCTTTCACTAGTGAAGATCGAGATAGTTCAACGAGGAGTGAAATAAACACTCGCTTCGCTGGGGAAGGTCGAGATAGTCCAACGAGGAGTGAAATAAACACTCGCTTCGCTGGGGAAGGTCGAAAACCGAAGAAACTTAACGGGGATAGTCACGATTACCTGGAGCAGAACTTACTGGGGTATGGCCACATTACCTGGGATAAATACCTTCTGAGACATGGATTATGGATGAAAACTCTGCATTGATGACCTGCAAGGTAGTCGCCACTTTGATTAACAGTTGTTGTGAATGGGAAACAATCTTCATTTCTCAAATGCCCCAGATCATATAGTTTAAGAAAATGTCGTTCCAAGAGGATTTTACAGAAAACTTGGTATTCGAGGTGTTCTAATGTATTCCAACTCTTGGAAAGATTCGTCGCATCTCGACGTAACTGGCTCGGATTGACAGTGTTCTGTGCAGTAAGTCTTCAAACAACGGAGAGATTTTCCAAATCTCGACGTAACTGCCCCAGATTAACGGTATCTTATACGACTGAATCTTCGAACTTGGATAGATTTACCAAATATCGACGTAACTGCCCCAGATGGACAGTGTTTTCGTATGACCGAGTCTCAAATCTCAACATAACTGCCCCAGACTGTCAGTGTTCTGAGTTTTCAAACTTGCTTCCCTGGGGTCAGACCGTGAAAGAAACAACTGGGAAATAACTTGCCCCTGCTCAGCAAATTTTTTTAGGTATCGTGCCCCTGGATACTATCATCTCCTTGAAATTGTTCTAAAATTTAGCTTATCATTGCCACACACATGTTAATTTCTATGATGTCGAGCAAATGTTAAGTAGAAGAATGTTAATTTTGAAACTGTTTGATGCAACACCATGTTTGTCTCGAAAATCTTATTAAAATATATTTTGGTGGTTGAACTACCGATTTTATAATGCCGACACAAATTTTGAACATAGCTCATAGGAGTCAGGAAACGATACCTCAATGAGTATGCCTTTGAAATAAACTCTGCTTCACTAAGGTCTTTTGAGGGTTGAATCATGGATTAGTTCACGGCTTAAAAAACAAAGGATATAAGGCTCAAAGTTTGTTTGTGCCCACCCAATCTTCGTGATATTTTTACTCCTTCTTTTTTGAAAATTACCCTGCCCCAGGTTAAGAATGAGGGTTTTTTTTAGAGAAGAAAACTCCTACTTCAAAGGCTCAAAGGGGTTGACGAGAGTTTATCTCCTTATATCTCCGGTGTTTAGGGATTTAAAACAATGCCTTGTATCACCAGTAGAGTTTTATTCAAAGTCATACCACAAGAGATCTTGCGTTTTGATTTCATCATCCTCCATTCAATTCTCTGCTAAGGCAAGAGATTGGGCAACATTGGCATTATAAAATAGAAATAACATTTAAAATGAGTGAAACGACTGGATTTCTTCAAGACAAACATTATTCATTGCATCAAACCTTCAAAATAACAAGCTTTACATGCAAATGACAAATGCATCAACGAACGTAGAAGATTACATATGAAAATAGCAAATAAGCTTAAAATACGACGAGCCATAGCCTAGAGAAAGTCGTCCTCTGTATCAATCCACCATGTGTAAGGAGGGGATTGTTTCTTGTTCAAGTGAAAGATGAATCTCAACTTGGGGTTCACACTCTTCGAAAGACAAGACTCCCTTCTGAACCATCTCTTTCACTTTCTCCTTCAAGACATAACATTCCTCGATATCATGGTCGGGTGCCCCTTGATGGAAGGCACAGGAAGCATTAGCGTTGAGACAACTCCTATGGGTCATCGGGATGGATAGCGGAGCTTCCTTCTTAATCAAACCATATTGTAGGAGGATGGGGAATAGATCAGCGTAGAGCACAGGGATGTCCCTATATTCACCACTTCGTTCAACTGGCCGATTAGAGGCAGAAGAACCATCCGGGCGTTGGGATATGGCCAGCTTTCGGACCAAATCCATCAGGCTCCTCTTGGTAACCTTTAAGTTTGCAACCTCGTTGCGAAGTTCTTGATTTTCCTGCTCTTAAGTGTCTATCAGATTCCTCATAGTGGTAGAAAAGGTTTCCATATTGGCTTTTAGTGCGGCAATCTCCGCTCGGAGTGCTTGGTTTTCCTATTCCAAATGATCCATCCTTTTCTTGCGATCGGCTCGAGTATCGTGTCGAGGTTTCAGCTTGTCTTTCTTTTAACAACAACTGATGAGGAGAAACACAGGTGAGGACTCGGAACACAAAAGAAATGCGGATGCAAATGCTAATGATGCGTATGATGTAACATTCACTTCAAGGAACTCGAAAGCGTAATTAAATATCGTAATTGGAAACTTTTTCATTGAAATTTTAAAGCTTTTGTTACAAACGGTACACCCTCAGGGCTTTTAGTACAACAAACAACAAAATACAACAAAGAGGAACTAGGGCTTCGATCCGCTGGATGATGCCCCCTTTTCTTCACTGATTTCGTCCATCAGCTTGTCAATCCTTTCCTGCAATATGTACTTGTCTAGTGTCAGTTTCTCCACTTCTGCTTTCAGCCTTAAAATTTCATCTAGTTCCACTACAGGAGGCTTGGGCCGAGGATACGACATTGTCAGAGCGAGGGCCCTCTTGCGTGACCACTCCAAGCAAGATTCTGTAACTGTGCAGTCAGGGTTTATTACCGCAGTCATTCCTTGTCTGTTGATTTGACGCCAAGCAAATAGAATCCGCATCTTCAGCTGGAGGTCTTCTCCTTCATAGAGAAAAATTATTTTCAAGTTCCCCGGGTCGGGTATCTCAGTCATTGGATGTCCAAGCTAGAGACGGGTGAGAGCAGGATTGTAACTGGTGCAACCTTTCGTGCCAAGAAGAGGCACATTGGAAAAATCACCGTAACTGTGAATCATGGGAATTCCTCCGTACATCGGATCATGCCAAACGATGTCCGGATGAGTGAGAGCCATGAGTTTAACGGGCCATTCAGAGCCATCCCTCACATCCCAGAAGGCCGGGGTCTTTGGTAGGTGCGAAATAAACCACCTAAAGAGGATAGTAGTACAACACACGATCTGACCTTCTCCTTTCAGGATCTTTGAATGAATTGAGTGGTATGCATTGGCCAACAGTGTTGGGACAGGATTCTTGAGCATGAAAATCCTGATAGCATGAACATCAATGAAATTCTCAACATTCAGAAACAAAAATAGACCATAAACCAGTAACGCGAAAAGATTCTCAAAAGCCCTAGTTTTTCCTTTGTCGGCGAACTCCTGAGCTTTCTCGAATAAGAATTGAGCAGGTAAACCGTCGATTCCTCCTATGAACATCATGTGGGTCTGGATCTCCAACAGCTTGATGCGAGTCACTCTCGCGATGTCTTCCTGACTGGGTCTTCCTTCTCCACCGTAGAACGGGGGTGAATCTTTGACGGGGATTCCCAATAGAGCAGAATACTCTTCTAAGGTGGGCATCAACTGGAAATCTTGAAAGATGAAGCAGTGGTAGATTACATGGTAGAGTTGAACCAATGTCTCTAATAAACCCTCAGCTACTTGTACCTGTAATAAAGAGAGAATATGCCCGTGTTTTGTGGCGAAGGCATCTGGATCCCTTATCCGACCTCATAGTTCCCTCAACTGTTCCACATCAAAAACCCTGAAGGTGTATGGTACCGTTCCTTTCCTTCCATGATCCATTTTACGATATCTAAAAACAGCAAACTTTATGTTCTTTGAAGTGAATGAGAATGAGAATTCAAATGCAATGAGATGCAAAAGTTCGTGGAATTTGAGTATTTATAATCGTCATAGAATACCAACGGACATGATTTCATTAATCATACAAAATTTGTTACAAGTGAAAGAACGGGAATTAAAAATTCGTAAGGAAAACATTACAACCGTTGATATTCTTACAAGAGTTTTTTAACAATGATTAAATAAAGGCTAATAAACGGCTTAAGGAGATTCCCCAAATAATCTTAGCTTGTACTTCTTAATCTCTTCTTCCATTCGGGACTTCTCGAGAACCAGCTCATCTATTATCGCTTCCCACGAAGTAGACTCAGGGTTTGAGGGACTTGGGTCTTCTTGTAACTCCCTCCTTTTGCAAGAGAGAACTTCCTCACTTTTTGCCTCTAGTTGTCTTTGAAGCACTTCATTCTTTTCCACAAGCACCTCACACTTATCCTTCCAAGCATTCCCTATCTACTGAGCTTTCCTTAAGGCGATATTTAATTCCTCTATCTCAGATGCAAAGATGAAGACAGGTTCTTCATTCAAGACCATAGGCTCTTGGCGATCATAGGGCATCCTTAGTTCAATAGCCCTTCTTCTGACCCATTGTAGGTAGGGGTCCATGGAGACACAGTTATGCTTCCCCAAAGCATTCCTATCTTTCTTGTGTTTGTCCCTCCAGGCTTCTAAAATCCTGCCCCTCAATTCCACATGCTCTTCGTAATCCTTGGAGAAAAATCCTTCTGTATGAATACCAAGGGGCTTGACCTTCAAAGGGTAACCGAACTGTCTGCGAGCTAAGACCGGATTGTAACTAGTTATTCCTTGTATGCCAAGAAGAGGCACATTCCTGAACTTTCCACAGCTATCAATGATCACAACATCCTCGTACCTATAAGGGTTATACCAATCAACGTCAGAATGAGTAAGGGCCGTGATCTTCTTAGACCACCATCCCTTTTTAAGGTCCCAGAAAATGTTAGCCTTGGGTAAGTGCGAAGTAAACCACTTGTACAATAAGGGTACACAGCAGGTGATCTGTCCTCCTTTGGCATGCTTCGAATGTATGGCGTGATAAGCTTCAGCTAACAAAGTAGGGACAGGGTTCCTCTTCATGAATATCTTGATAGCATTGAGGTCCACATAGTGCTTGAGATTGGGGAACAGAAAGGTACCATAAATCATTAAAGCATATATAGCCTCAAAGGCAGCCATGTCAGAATGCCTGGCATAATGATGAGCTTTCTCTACCAGAAATTTCATAGGCAAAACAGAAATCCCTCCTTTGGTAGTCATATTCCCTCGTATGTCTGCTAACTCCAAATGTGTCACCTTAGCAATCTCTTGTTCCTTAGGGTCCTTACCAAAAATGGGAAAAGGAGACTTATCCAAAATAGGTACACCGGTCAGACATGCATATTCCTCAAGAGTCGGCACCAGTTGGTAATCAGGGAATGTGAAGCAATGATATACCGGATCATAAAACTGAAGTAGGGTGGAGAGAAGTCCTTGATCAACCCTCACCTTCAACAAAAACAAAAGCCCCCCATATCTACGCTCGAATCCTTTTGGATCAACCAACAGAGTCTCTAACCTCCTTAGGTCACTTGTGTCAAAACTCTTGTAAGTATACTTCACGGTGTTCCTTCTTTCATTGTCCATGGTACCCTACGACGTAAATTAAAGACTCAGACTCCACGAACTTGAACGAAAATGATGCTTATGTATGCATGTATGCACAAACACACAAACAAGAGGGCACACAAACAAGCAAACAAAGAGTCCTAGGTTCAAAGGAGCATGAGTGGAGTCAAGGTCTACCCATCCCATAGGGTGGTGTGGTTTCAGAATGTACCTTCCGAACGGGTTCTAAGAGTTCCAAGAGTCTACGACCCATCTTTCGGATATTATCGACTTCCCAAATTACTCGGTTAGTCAATAATATTCTCAAGAGAATCTCGTCTGAGTGTAGTATCGCGTGACAATTATTTGGAAATGGACTCCCGCATAATCACCGCATTACGTCCTAAAAGGCCAAGTTGGGTTAAAGGTGCTACGGTCCTCAGTCTTAAAGGTCCTTGGTCGAAATTAATACCGTTTTCACGAATGTACTCGTTCAAACAATATTAAGTTCAAAAGAACCTAAACTGAGTGATGATTTTCTCAATTTGACTTTTCAGGAATCGACTCCGTCAAAGTACCCTTGACCATATCATCTCCTATAATTATACTCATGTCCGGGTCTAGGACTCCTCACCACTCAAAGTGACAACCCAAGCAAGCAGATAAACAAATATATACAAGTAATGAACAAAGAACATAAAAGAAGTAAGTTAAGGGGAACCCTCTTATGAGAATATCCCCAGTGAAGTCGCCATTTCAGTCGCGATGAAAATTGGACACCATAGTTATTAGTTAACTAGGATCGCATTTATAATGTCACCACCGGTCTTTGATTTTATCCAAAGGAAGGGAGAAAAACCGAATTCCCACAATGCAATGCAAATGCACTAAGATTCTAAGTTCGGGGGTTAGTTATACCTAGGGAAGGTGTTAGCATCCTAGATATCTGTAGTACTCTACAGGAACCTCTTGATTCATTTATGTTATTTGTCATCTGTTTTGCTAAGGATTTCAAGGGTAGGTGATTTACAATTTTTATTCCTAAGGGTGCTCGACAAGATATCGCATCTTATGCCTACATATCCTGTCAGGAGGGAATCAGAGCATTTGTAGTTCTTCAATTAAGGATACTAAATGTTTAAAGGTTTAGGAAAAGAAGATGAGTCATCATCTTAAGAAAGACCACCACTGTTTTTGAAAATGTGTGTATGTTGTGGGGCATGGGATTGTATGTCCCTTTCTTTGAGATGATTAACATCTAATTCTCTTGTATGGAGAATTTGGTAGGCTAAAGTTTGACTAAAGAGATCAAAGTTTATGGGGGACTAACCTAGAAAATCTATCCTAAGTTGTCTAATTGCCTTATCTTAAGGTGACGATTATGGATGCAAATGATATGCACCATGCACAATAACATGGTTATTATGCATGGGATTTTCCTTTGGATATTAATGCGATTAAATTATGTTGTTTAGGCAAGGGCGCTAGCAAGGTGATGCTAGACTTGTGTCTGGTGACCAAAAGGTTGAATGCGATGCACGGAGGCGATCGACTTACATGGGTAGAAAATGGGCTCGACTTTGAATCGAGAATTTTAATATCATTTTGAAAAGGTTTAGACAATAGCAAACGAGCGTACAAATGGAAATAAGACATGATAAACAATAGATAAGGCACGATACAAGTTGACATAACACGAGGAGATAAAAGCAACATAAGCATGAGGATGACAATATGTTTCCTGATAGAGTATGGATAAGATGAACATGATTATAAGAACACATCAATATGCTTCAAATAGAATGATTAAAAATGATGTCAATATGCTTCAACCTTTAGGAAGACAAACGTATAGAATGATATTAAAGGTAATAATAAAGGGGAATGACATTCATGTAAAAGGTCGAAGATATGGCAACTCAATATGGATGGACTAATTCAAGGATTTAAACGAGTCATAGTGAAATGACATTTCAACCAAAATTGATAACTAATTGACAAGACAATTAAGGTTAACAATTATAACATATAAGGTGATTAAGATTGACTACACATGGATAATTAACCTTTAGAAATTAAACATTTGACCATACAAATTGACAATCAAAATTAAGACACAAACTTGATAATTCAAAATTAACAACCTAATTGAAAACGACATTCACAGTTAGAACTAATAATGCAATTCAAAATGCAATTGATAATTAAAACTAAAAGCTAATAAAGTAACTAACAATTAAAATATAAA
This sequence comes from Lathyrus tuberosus, assembly GCA_022829125.1. Lineage (NCBI taxonomy): Eukaryota > Viridiplantae > Streptophyta > Magnoliopsida > Fabales > Fabaceae > Lathyrus > Lathyrus tuberosus. The sequence continues at coordinate 12,386,867 of JALAZF010000137.1, read as the reverse complement.
TCGATGATTAAAAAAAATTGACAACATAATTAAAAAAAACAATACAAATAAGGATAATTGAAAAATTAGAGGTTAATAATTTAAATCAAAGGTTTAACAATTACCAACCAACATGCAAATTGACAATTTAAAAGGTAAAAGTTAATACAACAATTAACAATTAAAACATAGTAATTAACAAATAGAAACATCTCACATATTAATTAATTAAACAAATAAGAAACAAAGCATAAAATTAAAATAAATATTGGAATTTGGAATGAAGAAAAATATTTTAGGCAAAAATAAAGTAAGGTAAGTTGTTTTTGCATTTTAGCAAACTCTAAATAAATGAACATGGTTTTCAAGCAAAAAGGGAAAGAAATGTCACATGAGGGGCTTGAACCCACGTCCATGGGCTCAATAACACAAAACCTTGGCCAGTTGTGCTAGACGCGGGTATTGAATACAATGCGTATACGTGAATATATATATATATATATATATATATATATATATATATATATATATATATATATATATATATATTGAAGCAGCGGAAATTAGAAAAACAAAAGGACTGGGTGGGGATCGAACCCCAGTCCTTATATGTATGACGAAGAGAAATAGTAGCACACACATAAGTCAATCCGCTGGGGCGGGAATACGTCCGGTGATATATGTCACTTAGTAAATATATAACATTGCCTATGTGTGCATTTTCAAAATAACACAAATCAACCAACACAAACTACCCACGCTAGGTTGTTACAACATACCATTCACCAACACATTGTCAAACCAGATAAGACAGAAATATATGATTATCATCACAGAATTATGAATTACAAAAAAACCAACAAGATTTCCATCATGTTAATAAATAATCCACAAAATGATGGAACAGTTGAGTGTATGGAGCAATTGATTCAAACATATTCATGGTAATAAATATACGACCAACACGCGATATTCAAATGAAAACTCTACAAGGGTGTGACTTGAATACAATTAACATACATGGAAGAAAATAGCAACATGGTATTGATTTTAGTTCATGCACCAAAACAAACTCAGGATTTAATATGCTTAAAGACAGGCAGCAGCGAGGTTGTAGGTTTTAAACATGTGATTGACAAGGTTAGGAGTTCAGGATGCGAACAGACGACAGGTGGATTAAAGCATGATGCAGTTAGTAGCAACAAATCTTTAAGACCATTGCATTACATGAAGTAAGAACAAGATCATGCAAACAAAAGTTCCATATGGCCATAGCAGCAAGCAAACAGCATACAAATTAAAGATTCAAAACTTGGCAGAAGCATATAGCACATTAGACTGAGTTCAATAAAATGACACAACTAACACACAAACATATGAATTGGAAACCATAATAGCAAAGCAAGGTTGAACTTCAGAAGAAATAGTGGTTAGTAGACAGGTTAAGAACAGTTCACATTGAAAGTAATAAGCTAGGTAAGTTGAAGGCAATTAGCATTTATGATATACCAAACTAAACTAAATTCATAGGTACCAGAAATTACATGATTAGAATGCATTTAAATAAAAGCAAGCAAAAATAGGATGGACATGGCAGTACATTGCACGTGAAACTTTCACTCTTGTCTAAACAAACCAACTTTGACTTGACAGAAAAGGAAATCAAAGAAAATCAAGAGTCTAAGCCTTAAGCTTTATCATGCACATGTATACTTCAACATCCCAATCTTTAGTACAAAAATCATCTTGTCTTAACATTGAAATCATGCTAAAGTCCAAATTGCAGTCGAATGCATGGATGGATCAAACATTTAGGACATCCACATGTATGTTACGGTTATATTAACAAAGTAATCATATCAAAAGCAATATGCTTAGCAGCTTACTAATTCCAAAGTACAATACTCAACCTAATAGCATATCAAGACAGAACATTGGTATTCAGCTTAAGCACACATTTGACACTACACTTATCAGGAAGGGTGTATTGAGAAAGCTTGCATTGCTGTCATAAAACAAAGATGTAAACAGATGTAAATAACAACTAAGTGTGAGTGCCACATATAAACATATACCACAGGCTGCATATTTATCATACTGATGCAAGTATAATCAGCAAACTTCAAACAGTTGGACAGTTAGGGACAGTAAAAACTCAAGTCAAAGCAAGGTGATCTTAGGGATAATTAAGCACATGATTTCTTGATAGTAAACACATGGTACCAGGACAAATATCTCATGATTTTAGAATCTGACATCAACCAGGGTTACATGGATACAAACAGATCAATAATCAATATTCCTCCTAATCTTAACATTTGCAAGAACACACATTATTGGAGACAACAAGTAAATCAAAATGGCAGTAGATAATACACCCCATGCTCAGTTTGAAACATTAACACCTCAATATACAACCTCTTAAACATACATATATCAGACCAAAAAAGGATATCATAAAGTTCAACAGATGTTAAGGCATTTAAGGACTTTCATCTTAATAAGTGACAGTGATTTTATGGATCAACTCAAGTTTAGCAGCTCGACATTCAGAGACTAAAACCATTCAACCTAGAATGCAACTCAGCTTAAGTAGAAGATCAGGCTAACATAGATCTTATCAACTTTAATCAAAAGTGAAGTGAGGAGGGTTTATCAGGCAAGAGTTCCCACATTCTCACTTCCAGACCATGAAGAGCAATGATATTGACGTAATTATACAAACACATAAGGGCAAGGTAGAAGCTCTTACCTCTAATCCGCAGCTTACGAAGTAGAATCTTTCTTTTTTCTTGTGCCAAAACGAAACCAAAGAGTTTTTCTTAGAATATTTGAATGGTTACCTCTTTTCTCTCTTTGAATCCCCCCTCCCTCTGATGAAGTTGGAGGCTCCTTTTATAGGCAGCGAGTTGGTCAATCGCATTGAAAGTTCAACAGACAAAATGAGTTTATCTTGGAGAGAGGGCAATCAATTGAAGCTACTACACGCATAGCAATAGCCTGAATTTCATCTTGAGCCAAGTGAAACGTGTATAGACTGTTTTGGTGCTTCAATTTAGGTCTTGGTTGAGGTGAGAGCAGGTAGTGTGCAGAAACGAACAATCTTCTGAGCCATTTGGATGAATCAAACCGTCGAAGCTCAACGGGCAACTGACTTGGGGAATTCGAATTGAAATAATGGCGCACTAAGGATTGATGATGGATTTGATGAATTGAATCACTAGTTTGAATTTCCCTCCTCTCCCTTGCAATCCGCGAACAAGAACGGGGAAGAAGGAACAATTTGGATTATTTTGGTTTCTTTTACGCCACGTGTCACTTTTTCATTGGTTGGCAAATGAGGTTGAGAAGTCAAACAAAGTAATGCTCGCTCCTCATTGGTTCTTGGCAATGAAATTTAAATCCATATAGTTTGCAATGTATTTTTGGTAACGATTTTTTTTATAATCAATATAAGGTTTTTTGTAACATGGGCCTTTTGGTGAGAATCGGGGCCATTGACTGCCAAGTATCACAGAAACCCTAATTTTGAGGTACAGTGGGACTGAGGCTCAAACTCCTCTTGTCAAGGACCAATGATGCTCAGATTCTTATTGAATGAAGTCCCTTGAATGTAAATGACCTCAAGTAATAGGCGGACCACACAAGTTCCGACTTGATAGAGTCAATTCCTCAATAATTTCTTCAGAGCAAAATCCTAATTCCAAAGTTCTTGAACTGGAGATTTTTCGTTGATTTCACCTGCTTCGAAGCAACTCGGGGAGCTTCGCGGTAATATGTAAACCTAATTTGAACACAAAGAAACAAACTACAAGATATGGGTTAGCTCAGACAATGCAAAGATGCTTTACCTAAGATGCACAAATGAAGACGACATCTTAGGGTAAAAAATTAGGGTGCGACACTCCTTGGGATTGATTGTCCTTGCTCACTGACAGTGCTTGGAACTGAGTTCCAATAACCTCCTCGGGTTCTATGCCAGTAGACGATGACAAGTTACTCACGAGCAAGGCTTGTTCCCCACAAACCGTGACAAGTTGATCGTTCTTGATGAACTTTAGCTTTTGGTGGATGGTTGAAGTGACCGCTCCAGCCTGATGTATTCAAGGTCTTCCTAATAAACAACTGTACGTTGCCCAGATATCCATGACCTGGAAAGTGACTTGGAAAGTGTGAGGATCAATAGTTATGGGAAGATCAACTTCACCGATAACTGTTTTTCTGGATCCGTCGAATTCTTTGACGACGACCTCGTTAACTCTTATCGGAGGGCCCTTGAATGATAATTGCATCAAAGTGGATTTTGGCATAACAATCAGGGCTAACCCTGTGTCTACCAGTATGCTGGCTAAAGCATCGTCCTGGCAGTTAACTATGATATTGAGCGCCATGTTATGACGGTGACCCTCTTCAGGTAGTTCTTCATCACTAAATCCCAAATTGTTGCAGGAAGTGATGTTAGAGACAATGCTATCGAACTGTCTGATTATTACATCCTGTTCCACAAAGGCCTACTCCAAGACTTTTTGTAGAGCCTCCCTGTGGGCTTCTGAACTGAGTAACAGTGATAATACAGAGATCTTTGAAGGAGTCTGTAACAACTGATCAACAATGTTATATTCACTCCTTTGGATGAGCTTCAGCATCTCATCATTGTTTTGCGAAAGGTCAAGATCACTGGATTGACCGACTGGTGGATCGGGAGCTTCTGTCTAAAGTTCCTTTTCTTTGTTAACTTCCCCAACCCCTCGGTTGAAGATTCTACCACTCCGTGTTACTCGACTGATGTCTGCAATGTTAACAACGGAGGGTAATGGAATTTCCTTTCCATTCTCAATTGTTGTCGCACCGTATTTGTAAGGGATAGCCTTAGCTGATTCATACGGTAGCGGTCCTGGTAGATAGATGACTACAGAAGCCTTTTGATTTTTCTGACCATCATAAGTAATCTCGATCCGTTCCCGGTTGGGAACTTTAGATTTGTCAAGTAGAGGAATAATGGCAAAAACATCCCTGGTCATGTGATGACTAGAGATCGTGACTACATCCTCAACTTGCTCGGCAAGGTAGTTCGGCGTCCAGTTGATGGGTCCAGAACCCGGATGTGGACGAATTTCTCCACGATCGACCTGACCCTGAAGAGCTGCTCTCACAAGGTAACACCCTTGGTTATTTTCTGAACAGGCGCTACAACTGTCATAGTTGTGTGGTGGCACCTGACCACGCCCACTTTGAATACAATGTAACCTTACTAGGTTAGCTTCCACTGATCGGACATCCTGACTTTGACGCCGGGTAGGATTCCTGTTGCTGATACTAATCTGCTGAGTATCTTCATCCATGTAGATTGGCATCCACCAATGATTTAACCAGTGCTGAAGTGCCTCCTGGACAAGGGTACAACCTCGATCGTTTCCACAACCTGCCTTACAGCTTTGATAGTCATGTGATATTAAGAATTCGAGTCGGACCTGCTCAGCATGTAACTCTACCAGGTTGGTATTCATCACGTGATTATCGAAGATCTAAACCATGTTGATCTGATAGGGATTCCTATCATGGTAGTCTTGGATCCATCCAAGATTCATCTGACGCTGGAGGGCCTCTTGTATGAAAGAGCATCCCTGTTTGTTTACCGAGCAAATCAGACAGGAACTGTAATCGTGCCGCGGAAGATTATGATACTGGCTTTGCCTTGAGTGCATCGCCACCAAGTTGACATTTATTGCACGGATGTCGTGGTTCTGAATGACGTTGGAGTTTGTATATACCATGTTAACTCCACGAACTCGGTGCCCTTGGATCCATCAGAGATCCATCTGTTCCTGTAGAGCTGCTTGCACTACCGAACATCCTTGGTTGTCTTTAGAGCAGATATCACACTGATTATAATTATGAGGTGGCACATGGCCATATCCACTCTGTCTACAATGCATCTTAACCAAATTGGGTTTTAACAAGAGTACATCGTGAATTTGATAGACATTGTTAAACTCTCTCTCAATCAAATTGACTGCAGCCTTCTCATGTTGAGGCAGCGGGTTCGTAAGGACATTAGGATTCGTATCCTTAAAAGATAAAACCCCGCTCCTAACAAGCTTTTGCACGTCGGACTTGAAATTGAGGCAAGTTTCTATTTTATGCCCTGATCCTCCTTGATGGTAAGGGCATGTCTGATCCACCTTAAACCAAAAAGGCAGATTTTCTGGTACTGCAAGAGGAGACTTAGTCTGGATGTGCCCCTTAGCCAGTAGTAACGGAAATAATTCTGCGTACAACACGGGTATAGGTTCAAATCCTGATGGTCGTGTTGTACGGTTGTTGTTATATGGAGGACGAGCCTGCTGAAGAGGCTGTTGTGTCCTTTGCTGATTAGGTTGGCTCTGCGCAACCTGAGGTTGATACATAGGAATAGGCGCAGGGTTGATAGCAGGAGTTACCGCCGCTACCGGCTGATAACGTCGCTTTTGCTTTCCGAGAGAGATATTCCCAATATCTTGCTCTTTTTTCTTAGGGAGAACACTACTGTATTTTTTAGTACCGCTCGTCGATCCAGTGTCTTTTACCAAACGTCCTTCTCGGATGGCTTCCTCAAGACGTACGCCCATGCCGACCATTTCGGTGAAATCGCTGGGCGCACTGGCAACCATTCGGTCATAGTAAAATGAGCTTAAGGTCTTTAAGAAGATCTTTGTCATCTCTTTTTCCTCAAGAGGTGGACAAATTTGAGCGGCAATTTCACGCCACCTTTGAGCATACACCTTAAAGGTTTCCTTGTCCTTTGTGACATCGATCTGAGTTGATCTCTGTCGGGTGCCATGTCCAAATTGTATTTGTATTGTTGGACGAAGGCAGTGCCAAGATCTCTGAATGTACTGATCGTAGTACGGTTTAAACCCATGTACCATTTGAGTGCGGCACTGGTTAAACTATCCTGAAAGTAGTGAATCAGCAGGTCTTGATACTCCGTCTGAGCTGACATACGCCGAGCGTACATCACCAAATGACTTTGAGGGCAAGAGTTACCCTTGTATTTTTCAAAGTCGGGCACTTGGAATTTGTGCGGGACTTTCACATTTGGGACCAAGTAGAGGTCTGCGGCGTCCTTTCCAAATAGATCCTGACCGCGAATGGCTTGCAGCTCCCTCTGCATTTCCATTAACTGCTCCTGGAATTCTTCCATTCTATCGAACACAGTCTCCTTCTTACCAGAAGGTGTCTATGGAATCTGTCCTTCCGAGACAGTGTGCACCACAGGGGGTGGTACCGTGACTACAGCAGTAAGTCTTGGCGCCTCCCGAAGTTTGTAACCTTCAGGAGTCTTCATCATGCCCCTTGCATCTTCGCTTTCCCGAAGTTTGTAACCTTCAGGCCCAGCGGCTTCTGTTGCGATTCCCTGATCTTCAGTGATCGGCGGAACATATCCCTCCGGGATATAGTTAACAGGCATGCCCCAAGGACGATCTTTCGGTATCTGATACCTAGGATCATACCTCTCCACTATGGGCATTGAGGTGATCTCTGAGATCACAGTTCGTTGTAGCTGAGCTTCTGCCATGGCTTGCATGTCGTTACGAAGCTTTCTCATATCCTCTCTCAGAGCGTCGATCTCTTCTTTCAACTCTCTATTTTCTTCCTCAAGATCATCCATCCTTTTCTGACGATTGGCCCGAGTATTATACGAATGAGACAGTTTGACTCTAGAACCGAGACATAAACGTGAGATTCGTAGGTAAGAAGAATACGCGATGTGAGAATGATGAATGCAATGATTATATTAACTGTTTAAATGTTTAATCAAAATAAACTTCGACAATTAGATTGCAAATATCAAACAGTGGGGAAACCCCTTTTTATTGAATTCCAAAGGATTACAGAAATGGAAATACAGTAGATTACAAAGTGCAGAAACAGAAACCTAAGCTAATGGGTCCCGAGTCCTCTCTGAAGAGAAATCAGGCGTTGATTCCGGTATCTTCCTTTTCTTTGACCGGGGCTCTTGGGCCGTTGTCGGGTTGTCATTCCTTTGCCAGGTGAAAGGAGTGAGCAAATTCCTTTGGTCATCTTGACTCTCTACAGCATGCTGCTCCAAAATTTCAATCAGAGCATCTTTTTCTTTCAGTAATTGCTGTATTTTGACGTACTCTATGTCGAGGGTGCGGTACTTGTTCTTCCAAGACCTCCTCTCCTTTTGAACTTTGTTGAGAGTAACCTGAAGCTTTTCGGTTTCCGTCATGAAGTACATGACAGATTCTTTTGGCGGAAGAATTCCGTAACGAGGATAAGGCATCTTTAGCTTGAGAGCTCTAGTTTGCACCCAATGGAGGTAAGGCTCCACCGAGACACAGTCTGGTTTTCCTAGAGACTCTCGTCCTTTATTATGAACGTGCTTCCAAGCTTGTACTATTTCCAATTTTAGTGCTCTGTCGTTTTCTCCTTCCTTGAAGAAAAGACCTTCCAGATGAACACCCCGTGGGACGTGTCTCATCGGGTATCCAAATTGACGACGAACCAACACCGGATGGTAGTTGATTCCCCCATTAGTTCCTATAAGGGGTACATTGGGGAAGTTTCCACAACGATCAATGATTCTGATTCCCTCATAGATCCTATTACACCAATCTATATCAGAGTTGGTAAGAGACATGATCTTCTGCGACCAACGTAAGGCACTCTTGCAATCCCAAAAAGCAGCAGACTTGGGGAAGTGGGAGATAAAACATTTATAAAGCAGAGGTACACAGCATGTGATCTCCCCTCCACTGTACAAATTCCCCAAGTGTACAGAATGATACGCATCTGCGAGCAAAGTCGGCACAGGGTTTCCAATGAGAAAAACCTTAATAGAATTGATATCGACGAAGTTATTGATGTTGGGAAACAAAAATAACCCATAGGTGAGCAAGACAAAGATGCTTTCAAAAGCAGTCACGTTCCCTATACTGGCAAAATACAGGGCTTTCTTTGTCAAGAACTGGGCTGGCAAACCTTGTATGCCACCCTTAGTGGTCATGTGAGTCCTGACCTCAGACTCGTCCAAATGAATTGCTCTTGCAATGACTGATTCTTTGGAATTTCTTCCAGTCTAGAAAATGGAACTCGATCCATAATGTGTAGATCGATCAAATGAGAATACTCCTCCAGCGTTGGTGCTAGCTGGTAATCAGGGAATGTGAAACAGTGATAAACAGGATCATAAAACTGAATGAGCACATCCATGATTCCCTCAATCACATGGACTCTTAACAGTGGTAGCAGACCTCCGTGCTTGGCTCTAAAAGCCTCAGGGTTAGTGATCATCCTTGCCAACCTTCTCAAATCCTCTAACTTTGGAACCTTGAAGGTATACGTATGAGTTCTCCTTCTACCGAAATGCATTAGCGTAATCCTCTTCTCTGATATTTGCAATCACAGTCTTAGTTTATTTTGAAAAAAACAGAGAGACTAGAAGAGAAGAATTTTTTGAATGTTTTAATGTTTTATTAAATGAATGCATGAATGCAGCACACAAAAACATAGGAAAAACATGGGGTCAAAAGGTCGTTGTCATGAAGTCAAGGCTCTACCCATCCCTAAAGGTTTATACTAGGGTGATATTTTGTACATGTACTCATTATCATCAGCTCCTCCCAGGAAAGCAAAACAACAAGCGGATCGCCAGCGAGTTGTAAAGCAATCTTAGAGTAAGTGCCATTCACCGAGAATAGATCACCAGCCTCAAATGAGGGTAGTATCGCGTAACAACTATTTCCGATAGTTTCCGCCCTACGAAAGGGTTTGGCTCCTCAGCTTCTCAGACTTAACAACCGGCCCATTGTCTAGGTGAGAGAATGGGTTGCGTTGGTCAGCCTCCACTTAGGTTGATGGTCGACCCCGTCGCCATCACTTATCTTAAGTGTATACTCAATCTTTCCACATACGACATCACCCGCATTCCCATTAGCACAAAAATAAACACGTATAGCAATTAGGAAAAGCAGTATATATATTTGTCCTAAACATCCTAGACCTTTAAAGCTAAGGATCCTAAGTTCCTGACAAAAAATGGGTTCCCCGGCGGAAGCCCCAATCTGTGGTTTTCACATAAGTGAAGAGAAGGAAGACCGTGCCTAGATCTAACTTTTACATTAGCCCCACGGTGGGCGCCACTTTTCTGTTGGCGGTCACCGCCATGAAAATGACTCACCCAAGGTTTAAATTGTAAGAAGGAAAGAATCGGCCCCATGGTGGGCGCCACTTTTTTGTAGCGAACGATTTTGGACGCGGTTCTTAAGCGCTGGTCGCTCTCTGCGGTTGAGCTTAAACTACAGGTCGATTCATTTTTTTATCCTATTGTGAGCTGAATAAGGATGGGAAATAGATGTCTCCAATTAACCCTGCTTTGCATACTGAGTTTAAATAGCGGTCTGTTAGGTTATGAATGCTATCAATGTGGGGGGCCTTTGTACTGGTTATTTGTATTTTCTCCAATACTGGTTTCTCTCTTTTTAGGACTTGACAGAAGGTTTCTGGCAGGGAACAAGGATTAGGATGTTAGGACTGACTTTTTTGAATTACTGCTTTTGATTGATGGGGATATGGGACTTGGTTTTTTTGTTTAGTGTGCTCGCTAAGATCTTTTCTTTCAATCTTATGCCTACGTATTCCCGTTTACCGAAACAGGGAAATCATAGCGTTCGTAGTTCCTCCTATTCTAGGGGAGGAAATGGGTGTTTTGGTGTCTTGTTCAAAGCCCAAGACGTGAAGCGAAAAGGTGGTTTGTATCTTGTTCAAAGCCCAAGATGTGAAGCTGAAGGTCCCAACTTTAGAGAGAATTTGTCATCTCTAAAGAGGGGGTTGTATGTCACAACTGTTTATAAAGGAGAATTACTTTAACTGGGATACGCTGATCCTAGCAATGCCATAATTTCCTTTAAAGGGGATTTTAACCTGAAGGAGAAGACTTTAACTCAGTGTAGAGCAATGTTATCTTTCCTTAGGAATTTCTCATGCTAAAAGAGGGAAAGTGGCATGGATGTAGATGATCCAGAGGCTTGCCGCTTACAGCGATTAGATGAAGGGGAAAGAGTTGTTGAAGTTTGTGTACTGTGAACGAGGTACAACTTTGATGCTAAAAGGTTAATTGGATTAACCAGTGGGTTTCTTATACAAAGCCTAAGAGGAGGTTATTATGTGTCTCATAAAAGCCCGAGAGAGAGGCTAAAAGGTTTTGATTCAACGAGGGAATCTTTTGGTATCTCGTATAAAGCTCGAGATGGAGGCTATTTGACTCAACAAGAGAGTTTTTGTATCTCGTACAAAGCCCGAGATGGAGGCTGTTGTTTATTTGGCTCAATAAGAACCTTTTTGTATCTCGTATAAAGCCCGAGATGGAGGCGAAAGGGGGATTGACTCAACGAGGGAGTCTTTTATGTGTCTCGTACAAAGCCCGAGAGAGAGGCTGAACGTTGTTTGACTTCGCTGGGGAGAATCATTTGTACAAAGCCCAAGAGGAGGCTATGGTGACTGTTTAGTTAAGTGACAGGTCCAGTATACTGATTTTGAAAGAGAAAATCAGTTCTTATATGAGAAACACTGTACTCATGGATTTGATTCAAGGATCTGGGTTATTCCTGTTCTTTAAGGAAGCGGGAAATCCGAAGGGTATTGAGACTGTCCGAGTCTGTGGGTTTCCTTCCTATTTAACGAAGGGGTCACTTGAGAATGTCTTTGAGACTCAAGGAAGTTAGACTGTCCAAGTCTAGAGTTTTATCTTTTGTACTATGCTTTGAGGAGCGGTAGTAGACTCTATGAAAGGAGTGTTCTATGAAGATGACTAAGTTCTATTCCTATACCTCTAGGAGGTCGTCGGGACAATTTGTATGAAGCCCAAGAGGAGGCTGGAAACTTTTAAGAAGCCGACGGGTCCTTGTATTAAGCCCAAGAGGAGGCTATCATTCTCGGAGGAATAGATCATTATACGAAGCCTAAGAGGAGGCTGTGAATACTTCTAAGAAGCCGTAGGGTCCTTGTACTAAGCCCAAGAGGAGGTGGGGATGCTTTTAGGAAGCCTGTGGGTCCTTGTACGATGCCCAAGAGGAGGCCGATGCTTTTAAGAAGCCCGTGGGTCCTTGTACGATGCCCAAGAGGAGGCCGATGCTTTTAAGAAGCCCGTGGGTCCTTGTACAATGCCCAAGAGGAGGCCGATGCTTTTAAGAAGCCCGCGGGTCCCCAAACCCCGAGAAATTCAAGGCAATGCTATTCACCGAGAATAGATCAAAGTCAGGAAAGTTCGAGAATTTGGAAGAAACTCAAAGATTCCATTCACGGAGAATACATTCATCTCTGGGAGTAGAGTTTCTTGACGATTCCTAATGAGGACCGCCTGAGAGAAGACTGTATCTGGTGATCCTATTGGGGATCTAGTTGTCTATTTCTCAAATAAACGAAACGAGGTCACCTAGTTCTAGACGTAGTTGCCGGGGAAACTCAAAATATCTATACTATTATTACACAATTGATATGAGTTTATGAAAGAAGACTTACAGTGAAACAGCCCCACAATACAGTTATATGTATATGAAAGCGGTAAATGAAAGTAATAACCACTTACTCGGTTGTAGAGCTTCCATGCTGTTTGGTTAGTTGTTCAACAAAGAAAGATTGAAAACAACAATATATTCAAAATCAAAGGAGAAAGTGCTTTGAAAGAGAAAGATTTGGGGCTTACAGCTAAAGGAGAGGCCCAGGGTTTTATCAGTGAGCGCACTGTTGAATTTGTACAGAGGGACTTATACAAGTGACTGAGGCCCAAAAAGGTTTTCTGTACAAAGGGATGGGTCTTATACTCTCTCAATAGGCCCAAAAAGTTTTAAAGAAAAAGAGTGGGGCTTATAACACGAGGGTAGGCCCATTTGATTTTTCGTTAAAAATAGCGATCGCGTCGAGATTTTCCCTTTAACGCAGAGGGACTTATACAATAAGTGAGGCCCAAATGATTTTGGTTAAAAGGGGGTTGGGTCTTACACTCTAATAGAGGCCCAAAAAGTTTGAATGGGTCTTATAACTCAAGGAGAGGCTCAAGGTTATTTTTCAAAAGGCGACGATCGCACCGCTTTTTTTTTTACGGTATCGGGACTTATACAATACACTGAGGCCCAAAAATGATTTTGTCAAAAAAAGGATTGGGTCTTACACTCTATTAGAGGCCCAAAAAGTTTGAATGGGTCTTATAACTCAAGGAGAGGCCCAAGGTTATTTTTCAAAAGGCGACGATCGCGCCGTTTGTTTTTTACGGTATCGGGACTTATACAATACACTGAGGCCCAAAAATGATTTAGTCAAAAAAAGGATTGGGTCTTACACTCTATTAGAGGCCCAAAAAGTTTGAATGGGTCTTATAGCTCAAGGAGAGGCCCAAGGTTATTTTTCAAAATGCGACGATCGTGCCGTTTGTTTTTTACGGTATCGTGACTTATACAATACACTGAGACCCAATAATGATTTGGTCAAAAAAAGGATTGGGTCTTACACTCTATTAGAGGCCCAAAGTGTTTTGAAAATGATTTATGAGGGAGGGTTGAATTAATCAAAAAACCCTAATTTGTTTTCAAAAATGTATTTAATTGAATAAAAATTCAATTAAAAATGATCAAAATTGTTTAACACATGGAAAACAAATTGTGATCTTGGATTAATGCTTCAAAAATTAAGTATTGACCTACAAAATAATTAGAAGGCATTAAAAGTTGCAAAATCAATGTAGAAAAAATATTTAAAATGTCAAAAACAATTAAAATATTAATTCTTTGTAAAAATATCAATTATATGAAATAAATAATATTTTTGGGATTTTTTGTTAAAATAAAATATTTTAACATTTTTGTGAATTTTTAAAAAAAGAATCAACTCAAAATCATTAAAACTCAGAGATAAATTAATTTTTGAATCAATTAAACAAAATCACAAAATTCAAATATTTGAATTTGTGAAAAAGGCGCCAAGAACACAAGCAAGAACACGCGCGTTTTTCGGGGTTTGGCTGATTTGCATTTTCCATCTAATCTCACTGAATACGTAATCATATCATGCAATCCACATATCATTATGCTCGTCTCAACCTCACGATCATGTCTATAACACTTAATTTCATTTAAATTAAACATAAAACATGAAATCACGAAGAAACCTCAAGAACCCTAATTTCTGCATGAAGGCTAGGATTTTTTATACACGATTCAAACAATGCAATTAATTGAGGGAAAACATTCCATGCATGATTATGAACATATGACCAAATTATTGTGCGAGGAAATATGCATAGATTGAGAGATGACTAAGTATATGCTTACCTCTAAACCGTGACAGCAAGTGCAATGTAATTTTTGATTTGGAGGTGTTACAGATGAGTGGTGATGATCTGAACAGCTTCCCTACACCATATGGAGTGTGTTTGAATGCTTAGACTTGATTAAAATTGGCTGGATCAATTTGTGGCATCTCAGCTGCAACTTGATTAGAAATTTGAGCAACCAGCTGGTGATTTTGTGAAATTGATGTTTCAGAAGTGATCTAAGTGTTTGGATTACTTCTATATGGTGTATGTGAGGTGTGTGAGTGATTGGTTTGATTGGAAAAGCTCTCAAACTCAAAACCCGATAGTTACCTTGCTAAGAAAGGCATTTTTGCCAAGAGAAAGAGATTTTGAGAAAGGCAAGTGTTGTAGGCCTTTGGTGTTCTTAAACTGAACACAATTGAGCTCTATTTATAGTAGAGCAAGTTTGTTTTGCAAGGAATAGTGAATGGCAGCTGGTAAGTAGGTTTGGCCAATGTTGTCCAATGGAAATACAAGTCTCCTCTAGCCATTGACTAGAGGTTAGGGCACAGAGCTTTGGTTCCCTTGGTCTTGGATAAGTCTTGACTGATTTCAGATGAGAATGGCCCAGTCCATGCCACCTTGATGCTTCCATTGAATGTCTCAATCCAAATTTGGAGTCTTGTCCCTATTTTGGCCATTCTAGATTCAACATGCTATTTCTTGTTCCATGGACTTTAGAGGCTTGGGTTAGTGATTATCCCCTTTAGATTCAATCCTCAGATGTGTCCAAGTGGATAGGAGCATTTGAATTTGGCTGATTTTGGCAAATCGAGCCAAAATGCAAAATCTGCCTTGCCTTTGACAGATTTCAGCAAGGCAACTTGACAATGTCATATCTCATGGTGTAAGTTGAATTTGGCAATGTTCTTGGCCATTTTGGAAAGCCCTTACATGATACAACAACTGTTTAAACATGTTTGATTTTGATCTCTTCGAATTCCAAGTGAAAAATCCCTCTACATTTGGCAAAAAGTGAAGCAAAATCTGACTTAGTGAAATTTTCACTAAGTGTTGGAACAAAGTGTGATTTCTTGATTTTGATCACTCCATAACTCAAAATCCTTAATGAATTGGACTTAGGTCTAGTTGAAGTTTTTGTAGAGGGTAATGAGGGCTACAAATCCATCTTTGGATGAGAAAAAATGGCCTTGTGGTTTAGGAGTTATGATCCTTCAAAGTTGGTACCCTTGTTACTTTATTTTTAACTTAGAAAATTTTCTAAGTTTTTATGGTTACCCCTTTTACAAGTTATCCAAATTTTCATGATTTTTCTTGATGAATGATGATTCAAATCATACATTAACATCATTTTAGGCTTAAAAAACCATTTTGGTGAAAAATCTCAAAAAGGCAAAGTTGACTTTTGTGCACAGTTGACTTTTTATCAGATGAATTCCAAACTGTGCAATTCTTCATGAAATCATGTCCTTGACCTAAATCAAACTTGATGGACATATTTCATGGATGTCATTGGGTATATTGATGCATGTCACAGGGCTTGGGAGCATGTCCTAGTCAAAAGTCAAAGTTACAGTTGACTTTTTCCTTAAAACCCTAATTGTGGTGCAGATGAAATTGAGACTTGTTGCTCAAGCTTCTTGGATTAATCCATTATTACAAATGGATCAATATAGCTCATTAGAGACCCTCAAATCCTCTCTTGAGGTCTTGGCTCTTGATTTGCCCCAAAAGTCAACTTAGGGGTAAATTAGGTCAAGAAACCCTAATTCCTGATTTTTTGATGAATGCATCCCCCAATGCAAAATTGACTTGATGAATGGGTCCATGAGGTTCCATGGAGTACATTAGGTTGTGTTTTGGATCTTTGGCTTGTGCCCAGATGAAACTTCCCATCTGGAGGCCCTGGTCGACCAAAACCCTAATTTGGTGATACTAGCGATCTTGAGACTTGATCCACCTAGAAGGGAACAACCTTGTACTTAATCCTTTAATTGGGAGTCCTTTTGATCCTTTGTGGATATGTTAGAGGCTAGACAAGTTGAAGATCATGTCATTCCTTGATTGATCCTTTGTCTAAGAGCTCTGAGAGGGCCTAAAACCCTAATCTTTGATAGTAGTGAATGCTCAACAACCCTTGAGGTATTTGATGAGGCATGAGGGTTCATCCATATTGTGATGATGATTTGCACAATGATGGGAAATCTTAGTGGTCAAAATTTGGGGTATGACATTACCCAAATCGAATCATAACCACCTTGCGTACGGGGTAAACCTACTGCAAAATCCATAGAAATATTATCCCATTTCCAAAGTGGGATTTCTAATGGTTGCAATATTCCACCCGGTCTTTGATGTTCAATCTTAACTTGTTGGCATACCGTACATTCCGACATGAAGACTGTAACATCTCTTTTCATACCGGACCACCAATAGTCCTTCTTTAAATCTTGATACATCTTTGAAGAACCCGGATGTATAGTAAAAGCACCTTTATGCGCTTCCTCTAAAATCCTTCTTTTCAAAGTCGCATCATTCGGAATGCAAATTCTTTGGTTAAACATAATCATTCCATCACTAGCATGCACAAAACCCGTTTGACTTAGCATCTCTTGCAACTTCTCGTCCAATACTTTTCCTTGTTGAATTTCATCTCTTAAAGTAGAATTGACGTTCAAATTCCCCATAATCACTCCATTAGGAGTCCACACAAATCGAAGATTTAAATCTCTAAACTTTTCCAACAACGAATATTCTAACATCATCAATTCGGCCTTTCTCAAAACTTTTCTACTCAAGGCATCGGCCACTTTGTTCGCTTTACCCGGATGGTATTTTATCTCTAGATCATAATCCTTTAAATATTCCATCCACCTCCTTTGACGCATATTCAACTCTTTTTGGTCAAAGAGGTACTTTAAACTCTTGTGGTCACAAAACATTTCAAAATGTACTCCATATGAATAGTGATGCCACACTTTCAAAGTAAACACCACCGCCGCTTGTTCCAAATCGTGGGTTGGATAATTCTTCTCGTGAATTTTCAATTGTCGAGAAGCATAAGCCACCACGTGACTTTCTTGCATTAAAACACCTCCTAATCCCATCTTAGACGCATCACAAAATACCTCGTACGACTTGCTAGGATCGAGAATAATCAGAACAGGAGCTGTAGTCAATCTTCCCTTCAAACTCTTGAAACTTTGTTCACACGCCGAATCCCACTCAAAGGGGTAATCCTTCCGAGTAAGCTTAGTCATTGGTAACGCTAATTGCGAAAAGTCTTTGATAAACCTTCTGTAGTAACCTGCTAGACCCAAGAAACTTCTAATTTCCGATACATTCTTCGGTCCCTCCCAATTAATCACAGGTTCAACCTTTGACGGATCCACCGCTACACCACCCTAAGATATAACGTGACCAAGAAAACAAATTTCAGACATCCAGAACTCGCACTTGCTTAACTTTGCAAAAAGTTGCTTCTCTTGTAAGATCGTTAAGACGATTCTCAAATGTCCTTCGTGCTCTTGTGGAGTACGGGAATAGATAAGAATGTCATCAATGAGGATCACAACAAATTGATCCAAGTAAACTTGAAATAACCAATTCATATAATCCATAAAAACAGCTGGAGCATTAGTCACACCGAAAGACATCACTAAGAATTCATAATGACCATAACGGGTCCTAAATGCAGTCTTAGGTACATCGGAACTCTTCACTCAGATTTTGTGATAACCCGACCTCAAATCAATATTCGAGAACACACAGGCTCCTTTCAATTGATCTAATAGGTCGTCTATCCATAGCAAGGGATACTTGTTCTTAATGGTGACTTTATTCAGCTGACGATAGTCAATACACAATCACATCCCGCCATCTTTCTTCTTTACTAACAAAACTGGGGCTCCCCATGGTGAGACACTAGGTCTAACAAAATGCTTAGCCATAAGCTCCTCCAATTGTCCCTTTAATTCTCTTAACTCCAAAGGTGCCATCCGGTATGGAGAAACGGATATAGGAGCCAGTTCCCGGTACCAGGTCAATAGAAAATTCCACTTCCCTCTCCGAAGGAAGAGAAGTGACATCTTCGGGGAAGACTTCGGAAAACTCGCAAACTACAGGAATATTTGAAACTTGAAGGTCGCTACTCCCCTCCTTAGTGAGAACCAACAGAACATATTTCTCTTCTTCAAACAAGAAATTTATCATTCCAACCGTACCTTCTAGAATAGTTGTTAAGACATCTTTCGGGGTAGAATCAATAGATGGAATGATGATAAGCTTTTCTTCACACCCAATAAACACCGAATTAGCAGAAAGCCAATCCATTCCCAAAACGGCATCAACTTTCTTAAGTGGTAAGCAAATAAGATCAATCTGAAAAACTCTACCGTCCACAGACAAAACACAGTTTTCACACATCAACGGTGTCTCAACCATTTCATCCATGGTGGTAGTGACCACCATAGGAGGAGACAAAGGAACGAACCACAACCCAAGTCGCTTCATACATTGCATCGATACAAAAGAGTGTGAAGCTCTGCAATTAAACAAAACAAAATAAGGAAATCCGTTAACGAAGCACGTACCAACAATTAAGGAATTGTCACTCTTCTTCTTCCTTGCATCTAAGGTATAAACCCTTCCTTGTGTCTGAGTCCTATTCTGAGGACAATCCCTTTTCAAATGACCCACCTTCTGACATTGGTAACACTTCACATTGTCTATACCACACCTTCCATAATGCATCCTTCCACAAGTGCGACACACCGGAGGTGTACTCGCCTTTGAATCTTGAACTTGCTTTCCTTTGAAGGCTTGTTTCCTAGGCCTGAATTGTTGGTTGGATCTTCCGTGATCCCCTTGATTCACTCTACTCGCAACACCTTCAGCTTGGACTTTCTTCAAACTATGCTCGGCCACATAGCATTGCCTTAAAACTTCAGCATATGTAGTGAACTCTCTCTGAGATACACTATGAGATATTTCAGCTTTTAGTCCAAACCAAAACTGGTCTATTTTCCACCTTTCATCAGGAGCATACATGGCCTGCCTAGAATAAGCAGCCATGTCCTCAAACTTCTCAGCATAACTGGCCACAGTTATACTACCTTGTCTTAATTGTTGAAATTCAGATTCTTTATGAGTCCTCAATGAGCTCGGAAAATACTTCTCCATGAAAATAACTTTGAACTGTTCCCAAACCTTAGGCACTTCCTGAATAGCCATCAAAGCCGAAGCGCTCTCCCACCATCTCATAGCGGGACCCTTCAGTGAATGAGAAGCGAATAACACCTTGTTCTCTTCGCTGCATTGGACTATCAAGAAAATCTTCTCCATACCAGAAGTCCATTCGTGAGCCTTCACGGGATCTAATCCACCATGAAATTCTGGGGAATTCATGCAAATAAAATCCTGGAATTTCCCACCTTCAGCTTCTGGAACAACTACCGTAGGATGCAAACCTCCATTCATTTGTTGCATCATTTGCTGCATGAATAGATTTTGTTGCTGCTGAATCTGTTGCATAAACTGATACAGAGGAGCATTGCCATCGCCGCCCGGCAGATTCGTCCCTTCAAGAGTGGTGTGGGGTCTACCACGAGTGTTTCTACGTCCTTCAGCCATGTTCCTAAAGGTCATACAAATAGGATTAAGTTGATCAGGCTCAATGCCATACATATAACACTTAAGACTAATGGTGACACGACGTATATGAAACGGAAAGAAATACTTATACTATATCATGGCTAGGTCGAGGATACGACCTGATCTGATACCAACTATAAACCCATATATAAAACTCATACATCAAAGCATAAATATTATATATAGATCCAAGTGTTTCGTACTGAAACACATAAACTCCTAGTTAACACATTGTATACAATTAAATGCCCTAAAGTACAAAGTACAAAAACCTAAGGCATATTATACAAAAGATGTTCGAATGATAAAAAATAAGAACTAGATCAACAATGATCTCAAAATAAACTCCGCTACGGAAGCTAGCCATCAACAAGCAAGGAAAATATCACATGACCTTATCCTTACCCTTCTCGGAACCTGAAGCACCTGAAATACATCAACAACGTGGGGTGAGATACATCAAATCTCAGTGAGTTCCCTATCTTAGGGATTCTCTCGGATTAACAAGGTTCTAACAATCCTAACTCAAGTCCGGGGAAAAGGGGAAAGGACTCTTGAGTTCACATTTCAATTCTCACACTATATGGAAACATGCCATGAGTTCATCAACTCAAAAGTATCACTAATCGATAACCATACCAAGGTATCTCCTGTTCCCGTCCGCTTCTACGTCTAGAAGGCGACCCGAGTCATAGATCCTTGTAATCTACTTGACATACGAATGGATTCGGGTTCTACGGGCCATTAACCGTTATGAACTGTCACTTCACACGGGCCATTAACCGTCACAAGAATACGCTCCATGAGCGCCATTCGTACAATACGGGGAATCAAACCTGCTAAGTAGTTGTGCATCCATTTCAGAGGAGTCTGATACTCATGAAACTACACTCAAGATAAACCGGTTACGATTACATAATCACACATACGAACATGATTGTATTTGACAATCACCAGGCTATCATGCCTCAAGGCCTCTCTTGCCTTTCAAAGCACAAAGGCTAACCAACATGTTCCATACTAGTGTCTCCAAACCTTCTAAATTCTCCTATAGTTCATAAGGGGGTTTTCCTCACTCTTTCTATTTCTTTTCCATATTAACATGCATATTCAATTACAATCGTGTTAAACAATAATAGGATAGGCAAGATATGTCATAATTGCATAGTAGAATAATTTATAATAATTAAAACCTAATGAAAACACTTTTGAACTTTCCCGATTATTTAGTCGGTCTTTAAAATCGACATATTTCATCTCCATTGCGTAGAATATTTCCTCGGCTTTACATCGATATAAAGAATGATCGAATCCGATAAACGAGCCGAAAGTTATGAATTTTCTCGTTTTTGGAAGAAAAACTCTTAAGTCCCAGGTCATGCTAAGCGCGCCCCTGTCCGCACTAAGCGCGTATCTCGCTTCCATCTGGGTTTGAAGGATTTCAACACCGCGTTGAGCGGGCTTCTGCGTTCTAAGCGCGCTCTGCGAAACTCAGAAAAATGCTTCAGTAAAATAGAAATTTCCCACACATCCAAACCTCTTCTCGACCATAAATTACAACCAACAGAGGTGCTACAACCTAGTTCTAGCAAGGTTTGATCAACAACATTCTAAAAACATATATTTCTCAAGAACACAAAGTTGCACAAAACCTAACATTTCCAATCAAACTAAAACATCAAAACAATCAGCAATACATGTTTCTATAAGCACATTGAGCATTCATTTCGATTTATATCAATTTCCAACCATTAAAACATTATTTTCAACATTCTAACCTAATAACTCATATTATCCAAAAACTCTAAAATGTGGTTTCTAACTAGAACCCACCTTGAGATGAGCAAGATGAAGATGATGAGAAGATTGGGTGAAGATTTGATGAATGGATGATGATGATTCTTGAAGTTCTTGAACTTTTCTTCCAAAACCCTTCTTCTCCTCTTTTTCTCCTTCCTTTTCTTTTCTTTCTTTCTTTCTTTCTTGTTTCTTTCTCTTTCTTACTATCTCTCTCTTTTTGTTTGGAAAGTGGGAGGAAAAGGAAATATATAGTAAACTAGTATTAGAAATAATACTACTAAATGTCCGAAAAGTCTCTTAAGTTAAATTAATAAAATACCTCAGAGTCAGATAATATTAATTGGATTTATTCTAAGTTCCACAATTACTCTAATTATTTTGTCAAATAATTTCTCAGAGTACACTGGGCTCAGTCGATCACAATATAATATTATCCGGAGTAATAAAATACGGGGTATTACAACTTTAGATGTTGATTAGGATATTATTGGCTTTCAAATAGTGTTTCTCAGTTACCGGGCGAGCGAGAGCAAAATCTTGGGATTAAGAGATATGGCTTTAGTTAAGACCGCGAGAGCGTGAGGCGGAGCCTTTAAGTCGGTATATTCTACAGAATAGGCATAATTAGTACCTGTATTCTACAAATCCCTTAGGAACACAAAATCCATATTTCGGGCTCGTTTTATCATTATTTTCAAACTTTTAGTAATTAGCGTTTATATTTCCATTCGTACCATTTTAATCATAGCCTTAGCTTTGTAAAGCAACGATAGATTACAGTAGGTTGACACTGGTCTCTGTGGGCTCGACAATCTTTTATATTACTTCGATAAATCTGTGCACTTGCGGAGCATCAAGATTTTTGCGCCATTGCCGGGGACCAACGGTCAATATTGTGATTCCGTCGTTGCACCGTATAGACTAGGGCACTATTGTTTGAAAAAAAAACACAAAAAAAAACTATGTATCACCCACATTTTCTCTATGACTACCACTCACAATATCTCGAGGAACCGCATCCAAATTACCTCTACAATTACCACTCCCAATACTTTGAGGAACCACAAGAATCTTATAATCCTGACCTTGAATTATTGATGGAGGATTTCAATACGTCACTCACTCACTTTCAACCAAATTTCCTATATGATTACCACTCCCAATACTTTGAGGAATCGCAAGAATCCCATAACTTCAACCTAGAAAAATGAATGGATGATTTCATTGAAACAACAACTAATTCTAGGCTAGAATCTATGATGGAGCGCTTTGTGGAGACACAAACTCTCCAGAATGAAGAGTTTAGAAAACAACATCTCGATACTTATGAAACCTTTAGGCAGATGAACATTGTGGTCGAGTTCCTCGCGACTCACACTGAGGAATTGGAAACTCAAATCTCTCTGCTTGCCCAAACACCTATAGGACACTCCCCTGAGAGACATGTGGATGTTGTAACGACCAGTAGTGAAAAACAAATCGAAAATCCTAAGGAGAGTGATAATAAGGATGATGAGAGTTCTGGTGAGGAAGGATTAGAGATTGATAAAAATCCCCCGACACCACTCGAAAGAGAGGTTGTCGAAGAAATAGAGAAGGAAGCATCTATTATTGTTCCACCTCCCTATACCCCACCAATTTCTTTCCGGCAAAGGTTTGTAGAAGTTAAGGTAGAATCCAAATCCAAAACATATGTGGAGGTATTGGAAAATATCCACACCGATACACCTTTGTCTGAGGTTCTGAATGAAAAGAGAAAATTTGAGGACCATGAAACTAGGGTTATCATTACTGTTAAGTGGGTAAGGTTAGATTTTGAGGTAGTGGATGAATTAACTAAACCCAAACTTGAAAAACTGATACTTAGGATAGATCCAGAACCACCACCACAAGTTCTAAAGAATGAACCACCCCACAGAAGGAAGAAAAGAAAAGGTGAGGGATATGTGAGATGGCTTGATAAGTGGCCATGGAAATCGAAGATTATTAGCCGTCGCACTATCAACGTTAAACAAAGCGCTGCGTGGAAGGCAACCCACAAGATTTTTAATTTAATGTTTTACTTTTATTGTTTGTGTTTGCAGGAAATAAAGAAATGTATTGCTTGTCATGTCTTAGCTACATCTAGGCAAAAATTCTTGATCCTAGAGATGAGCTGGTGCCCATGGACATTCCTATGAATGTCGCTGCTGGTGGTGACACCGATGATGAGTATGATAGGAGATAGCATGTGTCTCCCATTCATAACTCACCTTTTCATCGTTCTTCTCTTAGTCATGTTCCACCTGCACACACTGCACCATATCTTTCTAACATTTTTGCAGGTACTTCCACCGGAAGCGGGCAAATATGATGAGCTAATTCAAGAATTGCGTAATTAAAGATGTCATAAAATGCCAGACGCCAAACTAGAAGTGGTCAGTGAAGACGAGGACAAAAAGAGCAGGATCAGAGTAGATTTGGCCATGGTGGCAAGCAGTAGCATTCACACAGGTTCTATCTTTCCTTTTTCCACCTTTTATCAAAACATTGAGGACAATGTTTGGTTTAAGTGTGGGGGAGGAACTCTACCGCTTTACATTTATCGCTTTTTAGTTTGATTTATTGTTTTTTAGTCTATTTCATGCTTTTAGGAATTTTATCTATTTTTAATGTTTTATAGATTCTTTGCATGTGTTGCCGAGTCTTTATGAGTGCTTTTCACTTGTTATTCAATTTCCCCGAATTTCAAAAAAAATAAAAAAATTTTAACCTCCAACTATTTTTTGTTTCGATTCATGGCACGACACTCTCAAAGTATATAGGTTGTTTAGGCTGTGTTAGATAGACTTGGGAAAGTTTTGTAAATATCGGTACCTTTCCTACACCTTAGATTCCCTAAGTATGTGATATTAATTTAAATAGACATTATGCCAAGACCTTATGCCTAGTTTCTTAGAAGTAGCCTCTTGATTAGTTTGTACTAGAAGTCAGCACCATCCTTATGTACAAACTAAGTAACGAACCGATGCAAATATGTGTTGATCTCAAAAATTTGAATAATGTGATTTTTATAGAAAAAATGAATGAAAGACATGTTCCCGCTAAGTTAGGTGGTCCTCACCCCACCATTTAGCCTAAAGGTTGGGACTCTTGAAATTCGTAAGCAAAAGAAAACATAATGTGAGAAAAAGAAAAAAAAATTGAATGTCGAGATCATATAACCCAAACAGATTCACTTACCATGAAAGTACAAAGGATAACGGGCTTAATGTGATTGCGCGAGAATGAAAAAGAGGTGAAATAGGATGAAGGATATAGGTCGAGTTATAATGTCATGATTTGAATTGGTATTGCATAGGAAGGGAGTCTTTGTCCGCAAATGTGGAAATGTATCGTTATGATATCCTTGTTTTCACTATTTAGTACCTATCGATCAAACATTAGCCTAGAAGCCACGTATGATTAGAGTCTTGTTGTGCCTATGATTTGAACCGTGCTTATTTTATTTTTACTGTGTTGGTTGATTGCTTGAGGACAAGCAATGGTTTAAGTGTGGGGGTGTTGATAACTCGAATTCGTATCGTATTTTCCGACTCATTACACGCACTTTTAGTACTGTTTTATTGAGTCTTTCATACTATTTGGTTTGATTTATTATGTTTTCATTTGTTTTTATGTCGAAAGGCATTTAATCGGCAAGTATGGAAAAAATAGCAAAAACAGAGCTGAAGAGTGAAGAAAAACAGTAAAAATGCAAGTTTTGGCCTCCCCAACCGAATGGCGCTCGTCATTTTCCCTACAGAGGAGAAAGGCGTTCACCATGTCCCAAAAAAGGAGGGAATATACCTTTTGAACTAATGACAGTCGCCATTAGGCATACGACGGTTGCCATTATGCGTGGGAACAGTTTTTCAGTGACAGTTTGATAGTTTTGCTTGTTTTGAATTCAAATTTGATCCCAGCCTTTTTGGAGCCAAAATTATCTATAAATAGACCCATCTGGTGTGTGTTTTGGGGGGATCGGAGTTACGCGAAAGCGCTGCCGAATTCTTTAGCCTAACTACAGATTTACTTTCCAAAGCAGCAATTGCTCACACTGAGTAGTTGTTGCACTATTGTAATCTTATACATTATTGTCGATTGTACGATTGGAACGATTTGTCATTCAATAGAAGTTGTTTTCATTCCAGTTTAATTCAGGTTATTTACTTTCCCGTCTTTACTGCATTGTTTAGTTTACTTGCTTGCAACATAACTTGATTTCAAGATAAAAACTTAAATCTGTGTCCTGTTAAAATCAATCAGTATGTATGATTTAATTTCCAGCATTGTTAATATGTTAGTTTAAGAGTTAGTATGTTAGGCTAATTCTGTCTGAGTCCGATGTATGAGAACAGTCGTTATCGACGGGACTCCGTAGATGTATTAAGTACAAATCGGGATTGTATGTCATTTTGGTTATAATTTCTATGCATAATTTAAGTAGATTTGTCATGAGAGTGAGAAGTTATTAAACATTGCTTTGTCATGAGAGTGAGAAGCATATAAAGGTTTGAGCTGAGATTCGCGAGAGCGTGAGGAGCGAACTAGATAGTAGAAATTAGGCATCATATCTAAATACAGCGAGAGCGCTTTAGATGTTGATTAGGATATTATTGGCTCTCAAATAATGTTTCTTAGTTACCAGGCGAGCGAAAGCAAAATCATGGGATTAAGAGATATGACTTTAGTTAAGACCGCGAGAGCGTGAGGCGGAGCTTTTAAGTCGGTATATTCTACAACATAGGCATAATTAGTACCCGTATTCTACAAGTCACTTAGGAACACGAAATCCATATTTCGGGCTCGTTTTATCGTTATTTTCAAACTTTTAGTAATTAGCGTTTATATTTCCATTCGTACCATTTTAATCATAGCCTTAACTTTATAAAGCAACGATAGATTATAGTAGGTTGACATCAGTCTCTGTGGGTTCGACAATCTTTTATATTACTTCGATAAATTCGTGCACTTGTGGAGCATCAGATATCTTGTATTTATCTTTTTAATTTTTGACATTTCAGAGGGATTTGCCATTAGGCATTATTGGAAGCCTCTTAATATGTATTGCATTGTACATTGGATTATGCTTAGTGATTACTGATTGATGCACTCCTAAGAGAAGACGCTCCTTTGGCTGAAGCTTTTAAAATTTGTTCCTATTCTGATTAATATTGGTTCAATTGCTGGACTTACGACAACACTTTTGTTGGCCTCTATGTTCGGGTAAATAACATCTCAATCTATATTTCAAACTTGGAGATTATTGACATGCATCAAGTATGGAGATGATAGTGACCGACCACATTTGGTTTCATTCCTTGCTCTATCATTACAACAAGCAACATAATAGAAGACTCCACTAAACCATTTTTGCATAGTGCATCTATAATTTATTTATAAAAGACAACGTCAACCTCCAATCGTGACATCTTTAATTCTCGATAAACATTCATCGCTTCTTGGAACATTTTGCCTTTTGTGTACACGTCGATCATTGTGAAGTAAGTTAGTATATTTGGATGTATGTTCCGAACCTTCATTTCTTCAAATAGTTTCCTAATTTCAACATACATGTCATGCCTTTCGTACCTGGACAACAGAGTATTGCATGTTACAACGTCTGTTTTGATTCCACATATGTCAATCTCCTTGCACTTGTCAATTGCTTCATCAAAATAGAAGTCGTAACATACAATGCTATGTTGTCTAGGTATGAGTGGCAGGAAATGTATGTTGAAGTTAGAAGACTATTTGAAGAGACGAAGATGCAAAACATATATCTAAATACACTAACTTACTTTTCAATGATCGACGTGTACACAAAATAGGAATTTTTCCATGAAGCAATGAATATTTATCGAGAATTCATGATGTCGCGATTGGAAGTCAATGTTGTGTTTTATAGTGCAATCATAGTTCCACTATACAAAAAATAGTTTAGTAGAGTATTCTATTATATTGCTTATAAAAATGATAGATAAAGGAATCAAGGCAAATGTGGTCACTTTCAACTCCATAATTGATACATGTCAACAATTATCAACTTTGGAGTATAAAAATCACGGTTTCCTTGCAAACTATTGGTGTACTTTTTAGATTAAGTAAGGTGACGACTTGAAATTTTTCGATATGCTTGTTCTGTATGTTGTTCTAAATCATTCTCAACCTATTAGTTCATCACATAATTATCCAACTCCTGACTATTAGAGCGATAGATGTTATGTAGCAACGATTGATTAAATATATGTATGGTTTTTGACATATCTCAGTGTTCAACACCATTCCATTTGATTTTTTTTTTAATTTTTTTAAAAAATGATTAATTAGTATTAGTATATTGTATTTACTGTCAATGTCTCTTTCTGTATTTCATAGAATACGAGTTTCTTGTTACTTTATAGTATTTCCCTATCATAAACACAAAGAACAAATTTAATGAATGATATAAGTTTTCTTGATTGATAAATGTTCTTATTTTCTTAATTTCATTATTTTATTACACTACTTTACAATTATTAATGAACTAGATGGTAACCCGCGCAACGCGCGGAGATTATAAAATATATATTTTTATCAATTTTGTATTTATTTAAAGGGTTAAATATGTTTTTGATCTCTATAAATATCTCACTTTTCATTTTTAGTCCCTATAAAATAATGACATATTTTGATCCCTGCAAAATTTTTATGCATGCAGTTTTAGTCCTTACTATTTTATAAAATTTTGAAAACTATTTAATTACCCATAAACTTTTAAATTTTTGAATAATTTTTTTTCATAAGTGTTTAGAGTACTATAAAATGTTTCATTACAAAATTATATAATTTTTTAAAATGAGAAGAATTAAATATAAATTTTTTAAATTTCAAAACATAATGATAAAAGTAATGAAAATCTCGATTACTGTAATTGTAAATATTTTACTGTTTTAATAAAATATAGATATATTTAATTAAATTTTTTTTAATTGTTTTGTATTTGTGTTATACTATACAATGGGTATTGAGGTAGTTTCAAATTTTTATTTAAATAAAAAAAGGAATTACAAAATTATATAGATATTATTAAGTATTTTTTATTAGACTAAAATATGTTTATTGTTTTGAGTTTTTTGGCTATTTTTTTATATTAGTTTAAAGCAAGTTTGTTATTTGCAGGTATTAGAAATATTTCATGTAATTATTATAATTTTTTAATTTTAAAACTTAGAAAAAATTTAATTAATTATAGAAGTTGATCATATAATAAGATGATTTGCTATTAAAAAGTTTATCACATGATTATTGTTTTTTTTTTTTATATTTAGAAACCAAAATATTTCAATTTATGTTTTTTTTTATTAATTTGTAAATAAAGTTTAAATATGTTACGAAAATTGATCACTAATAAAATTATAGTAGTTATTAAAACTTTGTAAGAATATTACAAATTTAATATCATTTTTTATGTTAGCCAAACGTTTTTTTATTTTATTTTTGAATGATCGTTTATTTTTGTGCTAAATGTTTTTTAATTAAAAAAAAATAGTGTAGTTTTATATTTTTAGGTGTTAGACTCTAAAAAAAAAAAAAACAGTGTAGTTATTAGTAAAATAGTGTAGTTATTTTTTTAGTTGTAAGGTAAAAAGATTGAATTATATAAAGAGTGATAATTTTGTTTAGTTGTTATTAACCTTTCAGAGATATATATTAAAAAAAATTTGTAACATATAATTTTTGGAATAAAAGTTGAAGTGTGATTGTATTTAATTAATTTTTAAATAAAATTAAAATTAATTATAAAAATTGATAAACTAATAAAATTATTGTAATTATTAAAAATTTTAAGAATTTTAAATACTTTATATAATTTATTTTTGTCATCAGTTTTTTATTTTTATTTTTGAATGATCAGTTCTTTTTGTGATGTTTTGTAATTAAAAAAAATAGTGTAGTTATTATATTTTTTGATATTAGACTCTATAAAAAAAGAATAGTGTAGTTATTAACAAAATTGTGTGTTTATTATTATTTTTTATAAAGTTAAAAGATAGAATTATATAAAGAGTGATAATTGTGTTTAATTGTAATTATATCTTGTGAGATATTTAATAATAATATTTTTGTAACATATGATTTTCGGAATAGAAGTTGAAGTGTAACTATGTAAATTTGTTGCAAGATTCAATCTTAGGTGACACATCAGATTTTAATTGATGTGCAATTATAACTTACAGGGCATATTATTTATTTATCGTAACATAATCCACGACATTAGATTTAACATATTATAATAGATAATAGAAGTCTCATAAAATCTCTTTCTACTATAAATTAATTTTAAGTATCAACCTAATTACCTGTTTTTGCATGCTTAATATGTGTTTGCTTTTAAGGTTGTATTTGAAACCAACGAGAAGATAACCCAAACTTTAGACCAAATATAATTTGAGAGGAATTAAGAAAAGTATTTTTTTTTTGTTGGAATTAAGAAGTTGAGAACATATTTCTTTCAATGTTTTTAATGTTATTTGTGGACAAAAATTTTGAAATAGAAAATTAATTTATAAAATTGTCGGATTTAACTACTAATTAATTATAATGACGGGCAAAAAAGAGTGTGAAGATTGGGATTCAAACCCCAATTGACAGATAAATTGTAATCTTTGTTATAATCTGATTAGATAATAGTCTAAATAACTTTGAGTTAGTTTGGAGTTTGTTTGTGTGATTACATGTGATATAAGTAATCTCTCCACGTGTATGAAAAATGACCAATGTTGTAAGTTGAATAATGAACTTTTCTTACATTCTAACAAATGGTATCAGAAGCACTGGTTGATGATCCAAATGTGCCTCCTACAATAAAAAAATGCAGTTTCTATTTTCAAGATGGGAAAAGTTGTTATTTCTGTTATCCTCACTCTCGTATCATTCCTTCTTTCTTACTAAATTGTTTCCATGGTTTATTCGTCAAAATTCCAGAGACCAGTAATTCCCAAATTCGATGGATTCTGCAATCATTGAGCCATGTGTAAAACCCTATTTTCCGACTCACAAAATAATACAATATTTCAAAGTATATATTCGCCCAAAGGGTTTCGCACATTCTCAAATAAAATACATGTTTTTAAGTTAAACAACTTGAAGCGAAAAATGAAACATCCAACAACACCTTCACATAGTCTCATCAAATGAAAGTACTCAAATATCATTAGTTTTTGAAAAGAACACAGTAATTCTCCAAATAAAAGAAATAAAATCCCATCCATTATGTTAGAATATCTGAGCGACACAAAGTGCACTTGACAAAACGGAAAACAAAGAAGAAGGCAATGACCGTCACTCTTCAACACAACCGCACTACATGCTACCTGTATTTGCAACATGGGCATAAAAGCCACACACAAATAGAAAAAGGAGGTGAGAATAATCCTTACAAACGTTAGTGGTGAAACTAAACAACATGACAACTATAAAAATACATAGATCATTCTCACACAGCAACAACAACAATACAATTTATAATTCAATTACGAAATGCACCAACTTCTCCTCCAGTATGCATGTGGTGCCATAATTTTGGGTATCAGAAATATGTTACTAATTTATCCATGTCTCTGGTACCTCTCTAAACCACGTCTCTATTTGGACTTGAGACTGTCATGGTTCTTCTCTAAACCTGACCTCACTAAACATAAGTTCTATATAAAAAGCCTTCTTACTCTTTTTTCAGTCAATCCATAAGAAAATCTAAGAGAAATACAAAAGAGAGCTTATATTCTTTTTAATGTGTTTATCCATAAAACAAGTTTTTTTAATATATTATTAAACCATAATAATCCTTATTTTTACAAATCCCTTAAAGTTCCATCTTTTGTTACTTTAGATTTGACTAATAAAACTCAAACAATCATCAAAATCATTCTCAAAATTTCATACCTAAATAGGTTCGTCTCTTGAACCATAAGCCTATCAATTAGGACTTCACACTGTAATTCCTCTTAATTACTCAACTAAAAAGGATTCATTTAATTAATTTTAATAATTATATTACAACTAAAAAATTACCATTAACTGCGTAAAATTGTATTATTATTCATCAGCTCGAAAATCAACCAACAACACTCAAAACATCTCAATAGAGTTTTTTTATTATTTTATTATATACTCATAACTCATCAAAGGTTATATATATATATATATACACACACACATACACACACAACCCAACAAAGTTCACAAAAAAGTGTAACAGCTCTACGACAATTCGTAAATCTCAAAAATGATTTTAGAGTACTCAAAAGTACGCTAAACTGTTAAAAAATGCTCGAATAAGAGTCTTTCACAGATGATAATTCTACTGAACTCTAAGGGGCTTACTGCTTGACTCAATATTGCTAAAAATTAACACAAAGGTATAAAAAAAGTATGTGATGCTAATTTTTTTTTCATAGTGCATCTATGATTGCTTTATAAAAGACAACATCAACATCCAATCGCGGCATCTTGAATTCTCGATATACATTCATCACTTCATGTAACATTTTGCCTTTCGTGTACACGTCGATCATTGTAGAATAACTTAGTATATTTGGATGTATGTTTCGCGCCTTCATCACTTCAAATAGTTTTCTAACTTCAACATGCGTGTCATGCCTTCCGTACCTAGACACATATGTCCACATATGTTCATCTCCTTGCACTTTTAATTGCTTCATCAAAATAGAAGTCGTAACATACCATTCTATGTTGTATAGGTATGGATGGCAGGAAATGCATGTTGAAGTTTAGAGGCTATTTGAAAAGACGAAGGCGAAAAAAATACATCCAAATCCATTAAGTTACTCTTCAATGATTAGCGTGTACATGAAATGGGAATTGTTCCAGGAAGCAATGAATATTTATCTAGAATTCATAATGTCGCGATTGGAAGTTAATGTTCTGTTTCATAGTGCAATCATAGTTCCACTATGTGCAAAATGGTTTAGTAAAGATTTCTATTATATTGCTTATTGAAATGCTAGATAGAGAAATCAAGACAAATGTGGTCACTTTCAACTCCATGAATGATACATGTTAAAAATCTTCAACTTTGGAGTACGATAATCACGGTTTCTTTGCAAAACATTGAGTATTCAATTGAACAATCGTCTGTTATGCTTATTGATGTGCTTTTCAGACTAAGTCAGGTGACGACTTGACATTTTTCGACATGCTTGTTATGTATGATGTTCTAAATCATTCTCAATCTACTAGTCCATGACATAATTATTCAACTTTTGGCTATTAGATCGATAGAAGCTTTGTAGCACCGAATGATTGAAAATGTGCATGGTATCTGACATATCTCACTGTTTAACAACATTACATTTAATTTTTTAATTTAATTATATAAAATAATTTATTAGTATTAGTTTTTTTTATAAGCAATTTGTACCCAGCAAGATTCGAACCTGAGACCTTGAGAGGAGCACACTCTCAAGACCCAAGCGTTTCACCACTGGGCCACACACACGCACATATTTTTTAGTATTAGTATATTGCATTTGTTGTCAATGTTTGTGTTTGTATATCATAGAATACCAGTCTTTTGTTACTCTTTAGTATTTCATTGTCATAAGCGCAAAGAACAAATTTAATGAATGATATAAGTTTGCTTGGTTGATCAAGGTTCTTATTTTCTCAATTTCGTTATTTATTACACCACTTTAGAATTATTAGCAAAAGTCTCCTAAAATATCTATCTACTAAAAATTAATTTTAAGCATAATCCAATTTCTTGTTTTTGCATGCTTAATATGTGTTTGCCTTGAAGGTTTTATTTGAAACCAACGAGAATGTAACCCAAACTTTAGAACTGATATAACCTAAACTTTAGACCTGAAATAATTTGAGAGGAATTATTAAAAGTAAATTTTTTTGTTGGAATTAAGAAGCACAAGAAAGTTGAGAATGTGTTTCTTTCAAAGTTTTTAATGTTATTTATGGAAAAAATATTAAAATTAAAATTAAATATGTAAATAGTAATTCTCCAAATAAAAGAAATAACGTCCCTTTTCCAATCTCCAAAACCGAATTCTCCATCATAGAACTCATGCACGCTTTGGTACCAATCCATATAGAAGAAGAGACATGGTATTGCACCTGTCTTCCATTCTTGAACACTCTAGACTACAAAATATAACTCCAAATATTTGTCCCATTAAAGATAGACCAACATCTCTCGAGATTAGTGGCATCATTGATGGTTCTAATAGATCCTAAACCCAGCCACGACTAATGCATTATATATATGAGCACCTGCGGTTGAGTCACTTCATGAATTTAAGGCATAGAATATACACTAGGATAACTTTAGAGTTCCTGAATTCCTTCGATTACACACCAATGTAACGTGTACACCACGTACACGGAGGCACCATTTTTAGAATGTTCAATAAGGAGTACATTCTGAATCATGATGAACTAGGGGCCTACTTTCTCTTTAATGCAAGTGACGTCCATTGCGTCTTGTTATTCGCACTGTTGACGACCCAAAGGCCCATGACTTTGTGTTATACTTGGAAAGATTGACCGATGAAAGAACCCTTAACACAGAAGGGAGGGAAATCCTCCCATATCAATAACCCTACAATTAGGTATTTTCAAAAAGTTTTTGCCCATACCATTTTTGGCCGTGGAGATAGTAGTGGCAACGTGAATTCTAAAGAATTATTTTATTAATGTTGTTTTCCTCCTTATGAGGATCCACTTAGCTAAATTTATCCTCGCTAAGATGCAAAAGATCTATATGGCAAGTACTGGTGTGATCGCGATCCAAGGATTAATCACCTCCTTCGCCATAATCATAGGTTTAGAGAATGATGTGACCACTTTGGAGCCCATTCCGGTTAGTCGATCATTGGATGAAAGCTAATGTCTGGCACAAAAATTAATTAAAGCTAAAGGTCGGAATGAGTACTTCCTTATGATTAGAAACCAAGAGGTCACTACTAAAAAATTTACTTTTAGTGACCGAATTAGTGACTGAAAAATTTCGGTCACTCTAGTAACCGAATTAGTCACTAATATTAGACATCATGTTAGTAAAATTTTAAAAATTACTAAATCGATCACTAAATAAAATTAGCTACTGAATTAGTGACTGATATTTTGTGACCATAATTTTCAATCTCAAATAATCATTTTTATATAAATTAATTCATAAAAAAATTCAATGACCGAAATTTCGGTCACTAATAAATTTTTTTTTTGTTTTTTTCATTATTAAGTTGTTTCCTTCCCAATTTTCTCCTTTTATTTATTTATTTTTCTAAAAATTTTACATTTTTATTATTTTAACAAATAAAACATATATTTATATAAATAATTAACACATACAAATTTATTAATTGAAATAAAATATAATTTTAATGATAATTAGCGTACGAATTTTTTGAAATAATATTTGAAAGTTCTGTTTCATTTATGATATATACATTTCAAATATAAATTATACAACAAAAACCAAATGGCTTAGTGGACACTCGAAAGCCTCACAGAGGAAAGTGCATTGGTTTGATTCTTGCTAGACACAAAACTTTTATTTCATTTTACGTTTTTTAAACAATTGAAATTGGTCATTAAAATCGGTCACTAATTTCAGTCGCTAAAAGCGGTGACTAATTTCAGGCACTAAATTCGTCTCTAAAGGTTAGCGACTAGCACTTTTTCAACCGCAATTTGATAGTCGCATTATTGATCGCTATACGTTATAGTGACCAATTTTTAGCCTTTTTCGATCTCTAATTTGTCACTAAACGCGTATTTTTTAGTAGTGGGTATGAAGCATTGTATTGCCCAATCTGAACCGCATTAATATCTGAGATTAGGAAAATTGGTTATTCCCTTTGGACACTTCACTGGCTACTGTTGCCCACCCCACACCTTTTGTGCATGCTATTGATGCACCATGGGATGCTGACACTAATGAGGAGTATGATCAGAGAGAGCGACAATCCCCTATGCATACATCTTCCCCACCCCACCATTCATCTGCATACACTACACATCATTTTATTAACACTTTTGCAGGTACTGCTTCTTGGAAAGACGACTCTTTTTCTTACCATTAGTAGAGCACTGCGTATTATGTTATATCACATTCACACATGAGATCGTTGATATCCGCTCCGAGCTACAGGCACAGTATAATATTAATGCGGAGCGGGCCCAACTGTTTAATGTTTTGTATCAATAGCAGATTGGCATGAAAGTACACATACAACAAATGCAAACGAAGCAACTTACCATTAAACACACGCACCACGAGATGTTATAGTATGTGCATTATAATCAAGCAACTGAGGATCATCGTAATCAAATGATGGATCACCTAACTCAAGAGGTGTCTGGCTTCGACTGTTAATGGGAAACATGAACCATCAAGGATGTCGTTTATGTGGGCGAGGCAGGCGATTTTGCCGACAATGATTTCACACCACTAGGTTCTACTCCCTCTATTGCTCTTATTTCCTAAACTTTAGGACTACGTCTGATTTAAATGTAGTGGAGAAGCTTTATTGCATTCATTTACTTTATCGCCTTTTGTATTTCATCATGTCTTTTATTTTTCTTAGATTAGGTTGTTACTGCTTTATATATTTTTTCTCGTAGCATAATGTATGTTCTGAGTCATTGCTTATTTTATCGAGTCATTTATGCGTGGTTTTTTGCTCATTATTGAATTTCTGTTTTCTTGAGACCTACCAAAGTTTTTTAAAAGACTTAAGTTTTCTTAGTTCGTTTCGAAACTATATAGGTTATGAGAATAAGTAGGCAAGGTCGAGGAGACATGAGAAAATCTGACAAAATCGATATTGTCCTAACACACCAAGCCTCCCAATTTTGCATGCCAATTTAAATCCCCTTTTAATCTTAATCTTAAGATTGTGCTTGTGAAAAATCCTCGAACTAGCTTTTGTACCCATTCAGGCAACAATTGTAGTCACTAAGTAGGTCGGTCAACGAATAATAATTGAATAATCCATTGATAAGAAAAAGATGAATAAAAAGGAATAAATCACATTTATTGAGTTAGGTGACCCTTACCCAATTATATAGCCCAAAAGAAGCCGTTGAACCCTTTAAAAAGAAAGAAATGCATCTTTGAAAAAAAGGGAGAAAATTGAAATTTTGAAATAGATGTTTGGATTATAATCACTAACAGACTACCTAGCATGTAAGATGGGAGATAAAGGGTCTAAATGTGACTGTCACAAACGAAGAGGATTAAAACAAGTAGGGAAATTAGACTTTTATTCAAAGGCATCATTGGAACTAATATGCATAGGAGGGAGGCTTGTGTCCACAAGAGTGGTTTGTGTTGTTGCAATGCCCTTAGTGCTACATAAGTACCTATTGAGTCGATTCTAGCAGAGCTAATTTACATCATCCACGTATGAGTAGCTTCGGTAATTTATTATGCTTTGTGTCTTTCTATCATGCTACTGAATTTTATTATTTTGATGCTGGCTAAATTGCTTGAAGACAACCAAGGGTTCAAATGTAGGGGAGTTTGATAACACGAAAACACATAGTGTACTTTGACTCGATTCACATGCATTTTAATATCTATTTTATGCGTTTTTGTTGTGTTACACTGGTATTATATGTGCATTACAGGTACATGGTAAGCAGAGAACTTTCCAAGCTAAAAAGGCGAAGAAGCGAGACAAAATGAGGCGAAATTGCTGTCATGATGAGTTAGTAGCAGACTGATGTCCATTAGCCCTCCCTAACATCCATCAGCCCTCCTTGACGCCCGTCAGCCAGCAAAAAATGAAAAAAAGAAGAAAATCTCAGGGCTAGTTTTAGTTTATTTAATTAATTAATTATAATTAAAATAAAAATAAGGTCATAAATGTATAAATTAAATTCGAAACCCCATAATTAAAATTTTAAAAATTGTTGAATGCAGAATAGGGCAAGCAAGCAAAAATATTTATTTTCGGAAAAATTCCCTCTAGGATTTATGTCGTTTCCACAGAGATCGGTTCGAGGAAAAGAATGTCGTTAGACAATCTCTCGCGTTAATGAGTTTGGATTAAAATGGTTTTAAACAAGAAAACAGAAAAGTAAACATTAAAACAAAAGGAAATCATTCTTCAGAGAGAAAAACTCGTCCGACAATGCATATAAGTCACTCCTCACAAACTTAAACTTACCGACCAGTTATACTTCACCTACAATACTCCTCAATATCACCCATCATCGCTCACAACAAAGGTTATGTCTAACGCACAGTTGAGATAACAACCGTGTCACTCTCTTCGTCACTCTCGCGAGCGAAGCCTCGAAACACGGAAGGCATTAAGCTTCGACGCCTATTGAAGATTGTTAGCTCCTAAATCTATCTCTAGAGTCCAGAAACTAACAGACAATCATCTCTAATCGAAGTTCGCGAAGGTTATGTCTAACGTAACTCAAACCCCGCGCATAAAGCAAAAATTAGAGACAATCACCAATAAAGATTTGTAAAGCAAGTTTTATACAACGCCATGGGCGACAAATATAAATGAGATCATAGCAAATACATATACACAACTCAACCATAAAGTAAAACACAAAGAAAAAGAGAAATGAAACAAACATCTCGTGGTTTGTCGGAGCCGGTCGACGATCAATCCATCTCGGTTCATCCGTGTGCAAGCTCCATAGTTGTTTTCTAAGCTAATCTACCAAAGAATGAAGTTTGGAGACAAAAATCACCCCTAAACAACATAATCTAACAAAAGTGAAGTAAAATGAATTAAATACAAAATTCTGGTTCAGACAAATTCTCCTGGCAGATTGAAAATTCGCCAGGCGGATTCCCCTTTTTCTCTCACATCAGCTGCGTACATAAACCGCCTAGTAACAAATATCTACAGATGTCTCAAAACTCGCCTGGCGAACAAGACGCGAGCACAAGACAGCAGCAACTTGAATTTCCAACTTTTCTCTCGCCAGGGCCTCGCCACAGCCTCGCCTGGCGAAATTCTCAAATTCGCCCAGCGAATTGAAAATTTGCCTGGCGAATTTGACAGCACAACATTTTTCCAGCACTGTTTTATTCGTAACTTTTGAACCGTAACTCCGTTTTTCGCCCTGTTTGAAGCGCTAGAAAGCTTATTCAATACTATATACAACAATGGAAAGACATCCTTGATTGGATACCTTCAAAAATTGAGAAAAAATCTATTAAACTCAATGATATTTACACTATATGCAATATATACACTAAAACGTATCGTAAACATATTTATAAACAAATCGGGTTTTATTCGCACGATATTTACCACAAAGCATTGATAAATGCAACAAAACATATATACAAAAATAGGCACATTTTGCACTTATCAAACTCTCCCCAACTTACCTAATTGTTTGCCCGCAAACAAGAATTAAACAAACTTGAAAACACAAAAGCAATATCCAAAGAATGCCGAATCAACAGGTTTTGAAAAACGAAAACGAATGAATGGTTCAAATGAAAACGGTACACACAAAAAGTAAATACTTACCACTGGCTACGAAGAAAACATAGTCACGAAACAAACGCAAAATACAAAAATTATGCCAAACATCCTAAAAGAACACAAGTTCCAATGTGAATCACACCTAGCAAAAACAATCATCGGTAGATGAAAAACACACAATAAGGTACTTTACACTCACACAACACTCATGCAAACAAAAGACTAAATTATAAATACATCCACAAATTCGTATTGAACATACAAATGCAAGAATCACAAGGACTTTCAAGGTTGTAACGTGGTCGAGTCAACAAACAAGGGGCAATTTCTAAAGGTAATTGAAACAAAAACTTGCCTAAACCTAAGGGAGTGAAAAATCACAAAGATTCACACATAAAATTTCAACCAACTTCTTCCAAAATCCCAAGTGCTACACAACACACAATACTTATTTAGCACAATTATTGAAACACTTTCTGCTTCCTTTTTCAAGGATTTTTCTTTTTTCTTCCTTTTTCACTTTTTTCTTTTCTTTTCTTTGTCATATTTTTATCTTTTTTCTTTTCTTATTTAATCCGCATAGAACCCAACCAATGAGTACACAACCGTCCTCTCCCCAACTTGAATTCAACTGCACCATCATGTGAATACTCCCTAATTTCTAAGAGAAGGAAAAAATCCATACAACAACACAAAGTCGAGGTCCAAGAAAAAACAAAATCCATTCAAAAATACGTGAACTAAACACTCATAGACAAGCATTAAGTTCAAATAAAACATGGATCAAAAAGCTCAAAGGGGTTACGAATTCTCACACACTCACAAGGTGAATTGACTATATGGCTAAGGTAGTTGTGCTCAAAATGAAACAATTGTCTTGATCCTTTTCATGCATTCATATACACATCATAAACAACAGATTCAACATAATAAAATCCAGTTAGAACAAGAATGTTGGTTCTCCGCGCATATATGAACAATGGAAAGCCACCTCACAAAAAGGTTGGGAACTAAAGTGATTCACAATAAAACAAGTATACAAAAGAATGAATGGCATGAAAGTTTGTAAAAAGCCTAAGTATCATGAATATGCTAAAGTATAGAAAGCAATAAACACAAACCTCATACGTGTACAAAACTTAAAAAGATCATTACCAAACATCTGCAAGTTGAAACAAACCAACTTGGAAAATCACTAAAGCATCCTCAAATAAGTCAATCAAAATCTGTGAGCAAACAACAACCAAAAATATTCGAAAAGAAAAACTATAAAACATGCTTGTTTTACGTCGTAAGCTCGACGCCTTTACGATGCCTAATTAGAAACTTCCTCTCTTCATGCCATGGTGATGTCTCACCGCGCAACCAAAAGCAAGCGTCCTAACCAAACACTTAAACAAACGTTAATCTACAAGTATCAGTATAACAAGTGAAAATATACAATATATACGATATCTACAAAACTCAAAAACAAAGAAACTATCGCAATGCGATTCAATATCAAAACCGATCCCCGACAACAGCGCCATTTTGTTGAATGCAGAATAGGGCAAGCAAGCAAAAATATTTATTTTTGGAAAGAATTCCCTCCGGGATTTATGTCGTGTCCACAGAGATCAGTTCGAGGGAAAGAATGTCGTTCGAAAATCTCTCGCGTTAATGAGTTTGGATTAAAATGGTTTTAAATAAGAAAACAGAAAAGTAAACATTAAAACAAAAGGAAATCATTCTTCAGAGAGAAAAACTCGTCCGACAATGAATATAAATCACTCCTCACAAACTTAAACTTACCGACCAGTTATACTTCACCTACAATACTCCTCAATATCACCCAGCATCGCTCACAACAAAGGTTATGTCTAACGCACAGTTGAGATAACAACCGTGTCACTCTCGCGAGCGAAGCCTTGAAACACGAAAGGCATTAAGCTTCGACGCCTATTGAAGATTGTTAGCTTCTAAATCTATCTCTAGAGTCCAGAAACTAACAGACAATCATCTCTAATCGAAGTTCGCGAAGGTTATATCTAACGTAACTCAAACCCCGCGCATAAAGCAAAAATCAGAGACAATCACCAATAAAGATTTGTAAAGCAAGTTTTATACAACACCATGGGCGACAAATATACCTGATATCATAGCAAATACATATACACAACCCAACCATAAAGAAAAACACACAGAAAAAAAGAAATGAAAGAAACATCTCGCGGTTTGTCGGAGTCGGTCGATGATCAATCCACCCCGGTTCATCCGTGTGCAAGCTCCATAGTTGTTTTCTAAGCTAATCTACCAAAGAATGAAGTTTGATGAAGTTTGGAGACAAAAATCACCTCCAAACAACATAATCTAACAAAATTGAAGTAAATTGAATTAAATACAAAATTCTAGTCCAGACAAATTCGCCTGGCAGATTCCCCTTTTTCTCTCACACCAGCTGCGTACATAAACCGCCTAGTAACAAATATCTACATTCGCCTGGCGAATGAAAATTCGCCCGACGGATGTCTCAAAACTCGCCTGGCGAACAAGACGCGAGCACAAGATAGCAGCAACTTGAATTTCCAACTTTTCTCTCGCCAGGGCCTCGCCACAGCCTCGCCTGGCGAAATTCTCAAATTCGCCCTGCGAATTGAAAATTTGCCTGGCGAATTTGACAACACAACATTTTTCCAGCACTGTTTTATTCATAACTTTTGAACCGTAACTCTGTTTTTCGCTCGGTTTGAAGTGCTGGAAAGCTTATTCAATGCTCTATACAACAATGACAATACATCCTTGATTGGATACCTGCAAAAATTGAGAAAAAATCGATTAAACTCAATGATATTTACACTATATGCAATATATACACTAAAACGTATCGTAAACGTATTTATAAACAAATCGGGTTTTATTCGCACGATATTTACCACAAAGCATTGATAAATGCAACAAAACATATATACAAAAATAGGCACATTTTTCACTTATCAATCTCTCCCCAACCTACCTAATTGTTTGCCCGCAAACAAGAATCAAACAAACTTGAAAACCCAAAAGCGATATCCAAAGAATGCCGAATCAACAGATTTTGAAAAACGAAAACGAATGAATGGTTCAAATGAAAACGGTACACACAAAAAGTAAATACGTACCACTGGCTACGACGACAACATAGTCACGAAACAAATGCAAAATACAAAAATCATGTCAAACATCCTAAAACAACACAAGTTCCAATGTGAATCACACCTAGAAAAAACAATCATCGGTAGATGAAAAACACACAATAAGGTACTTTACACTCACACAACACTCATGCAAACAAAAGACTAAATTATGCATACATCCACAAATTCATATTGAACATACAAATGCAAGAATCACAAGGACTTTCAAGGTTGTAACGGGTCGGGTCAACAAACAAGGTATAATTTCTAAAGGTAATTGAAACAAAAACTTGCCTAAACCTAAGGGAGTGAAAAATCACAAAGATTCACACACAAAATTTCAACCAACTTCTTCCAAAATCCTAAGTGCTACACACACACAATACATTTTAGCACAATTAATGAAACTCTTTTTGTTTCCTTTTTCAAGGATTTTTCTTTTTTCTTCCTTTTTCACTCATTTTTTTTCTTTTCTTTGCCATATTTTTCTCTTTTTTCTTTTCTTTTTTAATCCGCGTAGAACCCAACCAATGAGTCCACAGTCGTCCTTTCCCCAACTTGAATTCAACCGCACCATCATGTGAATACTCCCTACTTTCTAAGGGAAGGAAAAAAATCCATACAACAACACAAAGTCGAGGTCCAAGAAAAAACAAAATCCATTCAAAAATATGTGAACTAAACACTCATAGACAAGCATTAAGTTCAAATAAAACATGGATCAAAAAGTTCAAAGGTGTTACGAATTCTCACACACTCACAAGGTGAATTGACTATATGGCTAATGTAGTTGTGCTCAAAATGAAACAATTGTCTTGATCCTTTTCATGCATTCATATACACAACATAAACAACAGATTCAACATAATAAAATCCAGTTAGAGCAAGAATGTTGGTTCTTCGCGCATATATGAACATTCAAAAGCCATCTCACAAAAAGGTTGGGAACTAAAGTGATTCACAATAGAACAAGTATAAAAAAGAATGAATGGCATGAAAGTTTGTAAAAATCCTAAGTATCATGAATATGCTAAAGTATAGAAAGCAATAAACACATACCTCGGACATGTACAAAACTTAAAAAGATCATTACCAAACATCCACAAGTTGAAACGAACCAACTTGGAAAATCACAAAAGCATCCTCAAATAAGTCAATCAAAATCTGTGAGCAAACAAAAAACAAAAACATTCGAAAAGAAAAACTATAAAACATGCTTGTTTTACGTCGTAAGCTCGACGCCTTTACGATGCTTAATTAGAAACTTCTTCTCTTCATGCCATGGTGATGTCTCACCGCGCAACCAAAAGCAAGCGTCCTAACCAAACACTTAAACAATCTTTAATCTACAAGTATCAGTATAACAAGTGAAAATATACAATATATACGATATCTACAAACCTCAAAAACAAAGAAACTATTGCAATGAGATTCAATATCAAAACCGATCCCCGGCAACGGCGCCATTTTGTTGAATGCAGAATAGGGCAAGCAAGCAAAAATATTTATTTTCGGAAAGAATTCCCTCCGAGATTTATGTCGTGTCCACAGAGATCGGTTCGAGGGAAAGAATGTCGTTCGACAATCTCTCGCGTTAATGAGTTTGGATTAAAATGGTGTTAAACAAGAAAACAGAAAAGTAAACATTAAAACAAAAGGAAATCATTCTTCAGAGAGAAAAACTCTAGTTTCGATTTTTCAGAGAGAAAAACTCTCGTTTCGACCTTCTTCCCGACTTTTTTTAATTTTTTTATTTTCGATAAAAATTCTAGTATTTTTTTTTACTTTTTTACTTT
The DNA here is from genome assembly GCA_022829125.1 of Lathyrus tuberosus. Lineage (NCBI taxonomy): Eukaryota > Viridiplantae > Streptophyta > Magnoliopsida > Fabales > Fabaceae > Lathyrus > Lathyrus tuberosus. Next base: position 12,342,670 of record JALAZF010000137.1, on the reverse strand, counting down.
CCTAACATTTTACGGTATTTGGAAAAAATATGACCAAAAGGGATTTACAGAAATTCATTGATAAACACAAAAGTATCACAATCATACCACTACTGCGCAAAAGCCATACCATAACATTTGGAATAGGGATACCACAACGCTTGACCAATCGTTGTGAGGTAATGGGTGATTGTATGGCTGGTGCTTTCCACCAACGGTCGCAAGACCGTGATAATAAAGCAGAACACGTGCTACCTATCACAATGGTGACTTATATCATCCGTTTGTGATATATGCATTTAGGTACTCGGTTCGAACCTAGTCCTCTACATGCATGCAAGAATGTCTTTTGAGGTGAACATGTCTTATGAGCCTTAATATTTTGGTGGAACAACTCATAATTTCAAATGCAAAATCATCAACATAAACTCTAAACACCTAACAATAGCATCTCTTATTATTTTGCATTAGAAGAATAGGAAGAAGGGAATATTGATTTTGACGATGATAAAGGTACACAAATATATATATATATATATATATATATATATATATATATATATATATATTTAAATTTAATTTAAACATTTAAGACCTTATTTTTAATTTAAATATAATTAATTAATTAAATAAACTAAAATTAGCCCTGAGATTTTCTTCTTATTTTCATTTTTTTTTTGGCTAATGAGCGTCGGCCTGCTACTAACTCGTCATGACAGCAATTTCGCAACATTTTGTCCCGCTTCTTTGTCTTTTTAGTTTGGAAAGGTCTCTGCTTACCATGTACCTGAAATACACATATAATACCAATGTAACACAACAAAAACACATAAAATAGACATTAGAATGCATGTGAATCGAGTCAATGTGCACTATGTGTTTTCATGTTATCAAACTCCCCTACATTTGAACCCTTAGTTGTCTTCAAGCAATTTAGCCAGTATAAAAATAATAAAATTCATTAGCATGATAGAAAAACACAAAGCATAATAAATTATCGAAACTACTCATACGTGGATGATGTAAATTAGCTCGGCTAGGATCGACTCAATATGTACTTATGTAACACTAAGGCCATCGTAACAACACAAACCACTCTTGTGGACACAAGGCTCCCTCCTAAGCATATTAGTTCTAATGATGCCTTTGAATAAAAATCTAATTTCCCTATTTATATTAATCCTCTTCGTTTATGACAGTCACATTTAGACCCTTTATCTCCCATCTTACATGGTAGGTAGTCTGTTAGTGAGTATAATTAAACATCTATTTAAAAATTTCAATTTTCTCCCTTTTTTTCAAAGATGCATTTTTTTCTTTTTAAAGGGTTCAACCGCTTCTTTTGGGCTATATAACTGGGTAAGGGTCACCTAACTCAATAAATGTGATTTATTCCTTTTTATTTATCTTTTGCTTATCAATGGATTATTCAGTTATTATTCGTTGACCGACCTACTTAGTGACTACAATTGTTGCCTGAATGGGTATAAAAACTACTTCGAGGATTTTTCACAAACACAATCGTAAGACTAAGATTAAATGGAGATTTAAACTGGCATGCACAATTGGGAGGCTTGGTGTGTTAGGACAATATCGATTTTGTCGGATTTTCCCATGTCTCCTCGACCTAGCCTTTCTTCTTCTCATAACCTATATAGTTTCGAAACGAACTAAGAAAACTTAAGTCTTTTAAAAAACTTTGGTAGGTCTCAATAAAACAGAAATTCAATAATGAGCAAAAAACCACGCGTAAATGACTCGATAACACAAGCAATGACTTAGAACATACACTATGCTACGAGGAGAAAAAATAAAGCAGTATCAACCTAATCTAAGAAAAATAAAAGACACGATGAAATACAAAAGGCGATAAAGTAAATGAAAGCGATAAAGCTTCGCCACTACATTTAAATCTGACGTAGTCCTCAAGTTTAGGAAATTAGAGAAAGATAGGGAGTAGAACCTGGTGGTGTGAAATCATTGTCGGCAAAAACGCCTGCCTCGCCCACATAAAGGACATCCTTGGTGGTTCATGTTGCCCATCAACACTCGAAGCTAGACACCTCTTGAGATAGGCGATCCATCATTTGATTACGATGATCCTCAGTTGCTTGATTATAACGCATATACTCTAACATCTCGTGTTGAAGTATTATTTCTAAAAATTCTTACACTAATTATCATTAAAATAATATTTTATTTAAATTAATAAATTTGTATGTGTTAATTATTTATATAAATATATGTATTATTTTTAAAAATAATAAAAACGTAAAATTTTGACCAAAAAACGTAAAAAAAAAATAAATAAATGGAGAAAATTAGGAAGGAAGCAACTTAATAATGAAAAAAACAAAAAAAATATTAGTGACCGAAATTTCGGTCAATGAATTTTTTTATGAATTAATTTATATAAAAACAATTATTTGAGAATAAAAATTATGGTCGCAAAATATCAGTCACTAATTCGGTGGCTAATTTTATTTAGTGACCGATTTAGTGACTTTTAAAATTTTACTAACATGATGTCTAATTCTGGTGGCTAATTCGGTCACTAGAGTGACCGAAATTTTTCAGTCACTAATTCGGTCACTAAAAGTGAATTTTCTAGTAGTAACCTATTGGTTTCTAATCATAAGGAAGTACTCATTCCGGCCTTTAGCTTTAATAAATTTTTGTGCCAGACATTAGCTTTCATCCAATGATTGACTAACCGGAATGGGCTCCAAAGTGGTCACGTCAATCTCTAAACCTATGGTTATGGCGAGGGAGGTGATTAGTCCTTCGATCGCAATCACACCAGTACTTACCATATAGATCTCTTGCATCTTAGCAAGGATAAATTCTGCTAAGTGGATCCTCATAAGGAGGAAAACAACATTAATAAAATAATTCTTTAGAATTCACGTTGCCACTACTATCGCCACGACCAAAAATGGTATGGGCTAAATCTTTTTGAAAATACCTAATTGTCGCGTTATTGATATGGGAGGATTTCCCTCGCTTCTGTGCTTAGGGTTCTTTCATCATTCAATCTTTCCAAGTAGAAAACAAAGTCAAGGGCCTTTGGATCGTCAACAGTGGGGTAAAAGATTTGGCTTTGTTAGATTAAAAAAAGTCGAAGACGAACATCTTCTTGCCATTAATTTAGACAACATCGTCATTAATGGTTCTAAGATATTTGTTAATTTGCCAAGATTTAGGAGAGATTTCAAGGATGATAGTGGAGTTCCCCATTCTAAGAACTGGAATCCGGTTAAGAAGTGTGTTGGTGGTCAGCCTTTTAGGTTTGAGGAAAGGCGTAGGTCTGATGATAAAGTATATTTTGTTCATGTTGCTAAAGGAGCATGGGATAGTAAAGTGAGTAAAGTGAGTAATTTGAATCAAGTCCTTCTTGGTAAAAAACCTAACTTTGCTCATTTGAGCTTCAATGTTAGTGGAGAAGAATTAGAAAGGTTTGAGCAGGCTTTTACTGGTGTCTTGGAGACTCCGGGTTCAGCTGTTGAGGTTTCTGAAGCATTTCAAATGGAAGGTTTTTTCAACATTAAGGTTACTCCTATGGGGGCTAATTTATGCCTCTTAGAAGAAGATAATCTGGGTGATATCAAAAAATTGATAACAGAGGATTCTAATTGGATCTCTAAGTGGTTTTCTGGTATCCATCCCTTGTCCCCTACTGATGTCGATCAGGTGAGACTCACTTGGGCCAAAATCTTTGGGTTACCATGTCATGTGTGGGGTGAATTTTTTTTCAAATTCTTAGCTGCAACCACTGGAACGTTTGTAAAGATGGATGAAGACACGAGCAAACATCTGAGATTTGACATAGCTAGAATTATGATTCGGACCAAATTTGCTATGCATCTTAACGAAGTAGTTAATATTGATGTGAATGATAGTGTGTATAGAATCAAGATAGTTGAGCATGCCTTTGGGCCTTACAAGAGAGATCAAGGAACATCCAAAGTTTCTTGCTTTGAAGAGGATAGTTCTGATGTCGTGGAGTCTGATTCGGATCAGGGAGGTGAAGGGGTGTTCCGCGATAACTCCTCTAGGGTTTGTAGTTCTCGTTCGAAGTTCTCTAGGTCACTTACAAAAGATCTGGTGGAGAGTGAATGTAGGAGCCCTGGTAACACTACAACATTTTTATCCTATAGCAACGCCTAATTTTTAGGAGGTAAAAATATTGTTCTTGTAGATTATAATATGCAACGATTTTTAGATTCCGTTGCAGTAGCTTAAATATTTATTTAAAATTTTATACAACGGCTAAAAATTGTTCTTGTATAGGACAAAGAGAACGGCTCCAATTAAGAACGAATTATAACCGTTCTCATATAATTTTTAATTATTTTTATAAAATATGGATTTTTTACACCGTTCTCATATGTTATTCTAAAACAATTTTTTTCATGAATAATGTCTCCAACGGGAATCGAACCGGTCACCATTAAATTTTTCTTTTCCATTTAGCGCTTAATTTTCATCGATCCCTTTCTGAAATTTCAATAAGCGCTTTTCTGAATTTTCACTTCCCTCCCAAATCATGAAAATAATGAATAGGGTTTGATTCTTGATTGGTGATTGTTGCATAGAGACAGAGAAAAAGTGCTTCACTCCAATTTATTGAGATATTTGTCAAGCAAAAGAAAAGAAAGAGAGAACCGTTGTATTGAGTAACCCTAACCCTTTCTTCTTGATCCCAAAAGTAACCACCCTTAACCCTTTCTTCTTCTTCCGAGCTTCTGCAATTTCCTAACCCTATCAAAACCTCCTTTCATCAAAAACTCCTTTCATCTACGAGCTCTCATTAAACTTGTATATGTCTCTACATGCTCTCATTCAACTTTCTCTTTTCTCTGCATAAAAATCTAACCCTTTTCTTTTTCGTAGGTCACAAATTTCGTACGTGATACTAACGGTGTGCGAGTTTTTGATTCATCCAAGTAAAAAGGTGAGAACTTGTTGAATCTCACATATCCGCGCATGCTCTCGTCTAATTATATCTGTATCGAACTCGAAATTGTTTGAATTAGCTGTTATATATGTATTTTATTTTAAGATTTGTGATATGAAATTACTTGCTAAACCTATGCACTACATGCCTCAGATATAAGTTCAATGAAACAAATGCATAAAATGAACTGATATGAGAAACAAATTCATCTACCTCGTAATGAAGTAGTGTCTCTACTCTCTTTGACTGTACTGTATTCAAAAAATGCATGCATGTTTGGAACTTGTATTGAGTCTATAGTTGTGTGATGAAGTTATAAGGTGCTGGCTAAAATTGATGTGGAAAAGGGATGAGCAGAATTACTGATAAATAATGTAGTGAGTTAGAGTGTATTGTTTAATTTTGTATCCATTCATCTTGTGTAATGTTCATGTTTGCATATGTTATTCATATGACTAAAATATGTGATTTAGTTCTCGTTTTATGTCGAAGTCTGATTTCGTAGAGTATGGTCAAGATGGGTGTGCTCTTTAGTTTATGGTTTGCAACAACCAGTCCAGTCTGCTGTTTCTGGTTTGTTTTAGTGCAGGAAGATTTTCGGTCTGGGGCCTACCAACAATGTTGTTTTGGTCTGCTTCAGGCTATTTACATTGCCATTTCGGTCAGTTACGACCTATCTCAAAGTTGTTTCGGCCTTCCGCATGCATCAACAACTCTTTGGTCTTATGTGAATTAGTTGCTTGTAAAAAATTATGTACTAAAATAGTGGCATTAGTTGGTGCTATAAGTATATTAATAAATTTGAATAGGAATAAGGCTGAGAGAACTAATTGAATTATGATTCAAAATACATGCATGTATGGAACTTTTATTGAATTTAGAGAGGGCTGGTGAAGTTATAAGGTGTTGCCTAAATTGATATGGAATAGAGTTGAGCATTATTACTGCTACATTTTTTTTCTGGTTTCCTTGACAGGTGGTTCCAAATAAAAAATAACCCTGCCAAATGTTCTAATTTTAACTGCATACTTGAAACTTTGCCAACTGTTCTAGTGTTTAGACTCACATGATATAGACTACTGATATAGTTCATGGCTATCTAAATAATCCCATATATTGTAACACTCAATATTGTTATCTTAATTAGTTGTCCTAGTTGTATTTTGACTTGAAATGTTTAGGATTATTATTAGTTATATATGGCATATTGTTGTATTCTGCTTGAAAAGTGCGAGATGAATATCATATAATATATGATATGGTCCATATTCAGAATGTGTTATGTTTCACATTGGAATACAAATAACAATTAGCATAAAACAGAAGATAATTTGAATTTGTGTTATGTTTGTCACATTGGAATATGTATTTTTTGCAATATTCTCATTTGAGCTTCATATTGTATCTAGGTTATACATTTCGGAGACAAGGTTATACTAGAAGACCATTTTGAACTAAGTTGGTTGGACAAGTCAAAATTCTTGTTTTACACTAAGGTTAGAAAATCTTCTATTGTTTTATATTAACATTTAATTTAGAGTAAACAAAATTCTTGAGAAATAATGATAGCTATAGTTATAATGCATAGATAGTACTCCTATAGTAGTTATATGATATTTGCATGATGAGATGTTGGAAGGGATCATTAATATTGTTTAATCATGTCATATGTGTATCATGTAATGGTGTTACTTAGTTGCTTAATTGTTCATTACACATACCACACCAGTTTGTTTCGGTATTAGCCGACATTTTGGATGTTTTTTATCTTGTGTATTTAGTTTAGTTTTTGTTGTTGTATTGTGGCCAATGGCAGTGTGTTTTGGGACTGATTTGGCTGCTGTATTATACTGAATTTTGTTTACTGTTGCACTTCGCTGGGATCCATAGTTTATGAAGTTGAGTGGTATGTGTTTAACTTAAGTATGGATAAAATTTTGGTTTCGTGTCTGGTAGTGGCCGAGGTGGAAATCGGATAATCGTCTTAGGGGCATGTATTGGATCTTGTTGATTTTCATGTTATGTGTCAGGGCGTGATGATCTGGTGATATGTAATTGCAAAATTTGTTTTTGGTGTAGATAGAGATACTGCAATGAATCAATGACTTTAGGATACTACAGAATCTGGAGTTTTGTTTGTCATTTGAATTTATGCATGGTTGAAGGTGATATTTATGTATGTTGTTTCAGATATTTTGTTTGTCATGAGTTTGACTATGAGTTTTCATTATTGTTGTTTCAGATTTTAGAACAATTTCTGTAAGTACCAATCATAAATGTCATGAGTTTGACTATCAGTTTTCATTATTGTTGCTTCAGGTTTTCGCCCGAGAAGATCTGGTACATTGATCAGATGCTAAAGGTTCTGTCTGAGGTATAAAAAATGATATTCTATAGCAGTGTATTATTTATTTGCCACACACATGCTGGTATCAATGATTTTTATTATCATTTTATATAATTTTATATTCAGGTCTATATATGATTTCGTGCCTCGATCTACATGTTTGCACCAGAATTATACTGCTTCTTTGTCAGTCACAAAATATAATTTTTGCTTCTGATTCAAAGGTGATTTCCACTGGAGCTTCAATTTAAATATAAATATTAGTTATAATTATAGTATCTAGATATTCTTTACTTGACCACAAATATTCTTTACTCATTGTTTTTTGTTTCCGAAGTTTTGGCTGGAGGTGCTAGGATATCGGGAAATCAAAACTCCGACGAAGAAATTTGCACGGCTAGAGGTGAAGTGACCCAACTGTTCGCAAGAAATTCACTTGAGGAGTTCAGTCGTAGAAAGAAAGGTGAAACTTTTCTTATAATAGTCATATCTTCTAATGAGTGTTGAGTATAAAAATGAGTTCATATTTTCTAATAAATATCTTTGAAAATGTGTCTGTGTTATTTAATTACTTGTAAAGGTCATGACAAACAGGGAAGAATAATTTTGTAAAAACTAGAAAACTTTAGGCAATGAATACTTTTGTAAAAACTAGAAAACTTTAGGCATCTAATACTAACCCCCACCCTCACAAATGAGTAGGCCCACCTCCAAAGAATTAGCAGGGCATAGGCCTCAGCACATACTTCAGAGCTACGTACAAATGCTATGTTCTGAATATTAAAATTTTCTAACTAAAATCAGGATTTTCGGTTTCAACACAAAAGATTAATATTTTGTGTTCCTTATATATATTTTTTTCATATTTGGTAGTCTCCTCGTAAACTCGATGGACAAGGAATGGACAAAGTTAAACCCTGCGAGTAAAGAGTACCAAAATGGTCTTGATTTTTTTCTAGATTATGCATACACCAAAGGAGAACCCCGCGGGAAAGAGATTTCGTGTCCTTGTGCTAATTGTTACAATAACAAATGGTTTACAAGGAATGAAGTACGAAATCATTTAATCGCATTTGGATTTCAAAAAGGATATGATGTTTGGGTTCGACATGGTGAGAAGAAATTGAAACCCGGTGATCTTAATGATAATCATATGAATCACGAAGAGGATGAAATTGATGATATTGATGGACTATTGCATGAAAGATTTAGAGACGTTGTACAAGCAGAAAATGAAGTAAATGTAGTCCTCAATGAAGATGCAAAAAAGTTCTATAATTTAGTTGAAGAAGCCAAACAAGATTTGTATCCGGGTTGCAAAAACTTCTCTAAATTGTCGTTCACCATTCGTCTTTATTTATTGAAGTGTCTTTATGGTTGGAGCAACGTATCATTCAATGCTCTCTTAGAGTTGTTGAGAGAAGCTATGCCTTCGTTGAACATCCCTGATACGTTCAACAAGACTAAAGGCATGATAAGGGACTTTCGCTTGGATTATAAGAAGATCGATGCTTTCCCTAATGATTGCATGATATATTGGAAAGATCACGAGAATGATACTTCTTGCCATGTTTGTGGTGCTCCACGGTGGAATGAAGATGTAGACGGAAGTGATAAAGTTGAAAAAAATGATAAGTCTCAGAAAGTTCCTTCGAAAGTTTTGAGGCACTTTCCCTTGATTCCTAGACTTCAACGACTATTTATGTGTTCAAAGACGGCTAGCTCATTAAGGTGGCATGATGAAGAGCGTTCGAAAGATGGGAAGTTGAGGCATCCTGCAGACAGAGAAGCGTGGAAAGAATTTGATAAATGTCATTCTGAATTTGCTGATGAGCCGCGTAATATAAGACTTGGATTGGCCAGCGACGGATTTAATCCATTTAGAACCATGAATTTATCTCATAGTACTTGGCCCGTGGTATTAATACCATATAACTTTCCACCTTGGTGGTGCATGAAGGCTGAGTATTCTATGTTGTCTTTATTAATTCCTGGACCACGTTCACCGGGGAATAACATTGATGTGTACCTTCAACCATTGATAAAAGAGTTGAAAGTGTTATGGGATTTGGGTGTAGAAACATATGATGCATCATTAAATCAAACTTTCCAAATGCGGGCAGCTCTCTTGTGGACTATTAGTGACTTTCCTGGGTATGCTGTGTTGAGTGGGTGGAGTACAAAAGGGAAACTAGCTAGTCCTTGTTGTAATTATGACACTAATTCGATATATCTGAATAGTAGTAAAAAGATGTGTTATATGGATCATCATGTTTTTTTGCCCGAGGATCATAAATATAGGTCAAATGTTAGGAGTTTCAATGGGAGCATAGAATATAGGCCACCACCAGAGTTGTTAACATGGGAAAAAGTCTCAGAGAAACTAAAGGACATCAACAATGCTTTTGGCAGGTTGCAAAAGAAAAGTAATAATGGTCCATGGAAGAAAAAAACAATATTTTTTGAGTTACCATATTGGAAGCATAATAGCTTACGCCACAACCTTGATGTGATGCACATAGAGAAAAACATATTTGATAGTATAATTGGGACTTTGTTGGATATCCCAGGAAAGACAAAAGATCATAAAAATGCCTGTTTAGACTTGCAAGAGATGGGTATTAGAAAGAAACTTCACCCTAAAGAGGTAGATCAAGGCAGAATGTCAGTGTTTGCAAAAACATGCTTTTCCATGTCTGCAAGTGAGAAAACTACTTTTTGTTCTGTATTGAAAAATGCAAAAATACCAGATGGTTGTGCTTCAAATATTTCAAGATGTGTTCAACTTGCTGAAAGGAAAGTTAGTGGATACAAGAGCCACGATGCACATTTCATGTTGCATTACTTGCTTCAGGTGGCAGTGAAAAGTACAATGTCAAACTAGGTTGCACACCCATTAATTCGTCTTTGTTCATTTTTTCGTTGTTTGTGTCAGAAAGTGATTGAGGTGGAAGATTTGGATATCTTGCAATCTGAGATTACAGAAACACTTTGTCAGTTCAAGACAATTTTCCCCCCGAGTTTCTTTGACATAATGGTTCATCTGCAATACATCTAGTGAATGAGGTAAGATTGGGAGGACCTGTTCAATTTCGGTGAATGTACTTTCCAGAAAGATATCTAGGAAAATTGAAGGGTTATGTTCGTAATAAAAGTTGTCCTGAGGGTTCTATTGCTGAGGGTTATTTGGTTGAAGAATGCTTGACATTTTGCTCTAGGTATTTGCATAGTGGTGTTGAAACAAAGTTCACTAGAATGACACGAAATAGCGATAGATGTGATCCTAATGAACATGAAAGTCCAAGCTCTTGTGTTAACGTTGGTCATCCTATTGGAGGAAAGAGAAAGGGTGAAGCAATTTCGTTGGATTGGAAGTCATGGAGTTTAGCCCATCGGTACATCTTATTCAATCATGAAGATGTCCAGAAATTTATAAGGTAAATGATGAATATACTTGTAGGTTTCAATTGCATAAATGAATTACTATATAATTACTTTAATAGTGTAATTTTTATTGTAGTGAGCATGAAAATGCAAATCCCAAAAAGAGAAAGGGGTGGAGCAAAGCAAAGAGTCAAGGGTTAGATTTTGTTGAATGGTTTAAGAAGCGTGCATTGTTAAGTGATGTATCTGGAAACCTTAGGAAGTTATCCAGAGGACCAAATAAAATTGTACGAAGTTTTTCTGGCTATGTAATTAATGGATATAGGTTTCATACAAAACATCGTGATGCTAGACGTAAAACACAAAACAGTGGTGTGACACTAGCGCCAATAACTGAAAGTTTTTCAAGTACCAAAGATGAAAATCCAATAACACAATCAGTAACTTACTATGGATTAATTACAGAAATAATTGAGGTTGACTATTATGGGAATTTGAAGTTTGTGTTGTTTAGATGTGATTGGTTTGAAGTTGAAGAGGAAAAATATGGGATGACTTGTGTTTACTTCAACAAGAGATGTTACATGGACGATCCTTTTGTATTGGCTTCTCAAGTCCACCAATGCTTCTACATTCAAGATCCTTTTGATGCAAACAAACACTATGTTATGAAGTCTATTCTGAGGGATTTTTTTAACATGAATGAACAATCAGATTCAAATCCCCATCAGTCGTATAATTGTGATCTATCAGATCATGCAGTGAATCTAGCTTCAGAGGATGAAAATTGTGAAGTTGAATTGGTTAGGAATGACATTCCACCAACAATTGTTGATAATTTTGTACCTATGCCAAATGTAATAGAATCAGACGACGATTCAAATTTATGACAATTTTTATGTAGTGTGAATTTCTTTTTGAAAAACTTTATGTATGTTATGGGTTTCAACGATATTGAGGTATTAATATATTCATGTTTTAGATATGTATCTATTGTTATTAAGTTTCTTTATGTATTTATCGTGGTTCTGACTTTATTTAGTTGTTAGTAATCTATTTTGGGTTGTTGGTGTGCTAGTAACAGTGCACCTGATGCTGTTTTTTAGAAATGCAGAAGAAATCCATGTGCACTTTCCTAGTAAGCCTCACTTTTGATTGCTACAGAACCTTGGCAGAACCTTTCCATTGAAACATTGAATATGTTCATTTGTTGCAGAACCTTGGTATATTAAGTTAGGATCATGCCACAGAACCTTGGTAGAACCTTTAAATTTGTTGAAGTTAACTCTCCAACTTGACATGTATAAGCTTTATTGATGTTGAAAGTAACTCTCCCTCACTTGGTGATGCAGAACCTTGGTAAATTAAGTTGGGATCATGCTGCAGAACCTTTAAATCTATTGAAATTAACTCTCCCTCATTTTCTTAATAATGAAAAACTTATTGTATGATTGTTTCTGTTGCAGGAAAATGACAAACAAGAACGATTTTGTGTTTGATATCCAAGCTAAGTCTAGCACAGATTTAAAATGGATGATGAAAATCAAGGTTGAAAAGGAAAAGCAAGCAAAAGTAGAAGCCCCTACGAAAACGATCGAATCGAGAAAAGTGTTTGTACAAAGCCATAACACTAGGAGGCAATCAGAAATAGAAGTCTCTAATAAAGTTGCCAAGCCGAGCAAAGTTCCTACTCTGAATAATAATAAGAGGAAACTGGAAGGAGAAGCCTCAAAGGAAATTACTGAGCCAAGAAAAGTACTTGTTCTGAATAATAATACGAAGAAATTGAAGTCTACGGTGGATCATCAAGTTAAAGGTTTGATTGAATCACAGGACTTAAAGAGTACCGGTGAGAAAACCAAAGAGGTAAGACTTTGAAGTATTATTTAAGTATTCTAAATGTGTCTATATACTTCTCAACTACAACACTTAAAGATGCGCCTCATGTTAGATTACTAGAGAATCACTTATTTACCATCAGTTTTTATGTTAGATTATTTATAGCTTTGATCTGGGTAAATGGAATGACCTTGGATGAAATTCCTATATTTTTTAACCTTGGATTAAATATGAATGAGTATTTACATCAAATTAGGTCTGTATTTGTTGGTATATTCTCAAAAGTTATCAATTCAACCTTAGTAGATAATGCAATATTGTTCTCTTAAATGAATTTTTGATTATTATTGATTTATATCAAGCTCATTATTCTCTTACAATCAGATTCTACAAAGCCTGAACAACTCTAAGAACAAGTCTCAACAAGCCTTTGAGAAAAAAACTGCAGGAACTGTACAACACAGTAACAGTAGGAGGCAATCAAAATTTGAAATCTCTAATAAATTGAAGTCTAGGTGGATTATCAAGTTAAAGGTTTGATTGAATCACAAGTCTCAAAGAACACCAGTGAGAAAACCAAAGAGGTAAGACTTTGAAGTATTATTTAAGTATTCTAAATGTGTCCATAGAATGACTATAAAGGCATATCTCTCAAGTTTTTTATAGCTTTAACCTAGGTAGCTGGATTCAGAATTATTATTGGTTGATATTAAGCTAATTATTCTTTTACAATAAGATTCTGCAAAGCCTCGACAACTCTAAGAACAAGTCTCAACAAGCCCTTGAGAAGAAACATGGAGTAGAAGAATTTGACAATGAAAATATAGAAGATAATGAAATGGAAGAATATATGGAGAATAACAACTATGATGGTGAGGAAGTTGAGGGAACAAATGTAAATAAAGTTGAAGGTAATACCTTAGGTGCTTCATCCTCAAGACTAACAAAAAAACGAGGAATAACTTTATGTCGGAAAATTCATGCACGGGAATTCAAAGATAGACAAGAAATCACCTTGAATGATGATGGACAACCAATTGGGCCAGATGAAAAGACAGTGTCTGAACTTAGTAGTTTTTTAGGGACAATAGGAAGAAGTTCAGTTTTATGTCCACTCACTTTCACTAGTTGGATTGCTTTGGTTAAGTTTTGGAAGGAAAAGGAGATAGATCCTGTGTGGGATTATGTCAATGTAAGTACTTTTTTTATTTGATATTGTGTGTCTGTTAGCATGCTTTAATGTATATATCTTTCTAAGTATATATTTTTGCAGGAAAAATACAATGTTCCAAAGGAAGGAAAGAAGTTTGTATTTGCTACTGTAAATGATGCTTGGAGACGATACAAATGCTTTCTTAAAAGGAAGCATTTTAGTCAGTATAAAACCTTGCGTGAGCAGCTAAAAAATCGTCCACAAGAGGTACCGGAAGAAGACTTTAGAAAGTTATTGGAGTATTGGAGAGATGAAAAAAATCAAGTAAGACATTTAGAATTGTTTTTTATTTCCTATTTACTTGGCTGATATTATTATTTAGTTTTAGTTCAGTTTTCAGTTAGCTTTCAGTTAGCTTTATTATGAGTAGAAAATGTCTTGGGATATAATGAGCTTAGAATGAAACATTGACAAGGTGATGTTTGCATGTTATTGTTGCTGGTATTGATGAGCTGAGAAGCATGGTTAGAAAATTATGGGGTGGAGTTCATTTATGAACTTGTTGTAATGCTGATAGAGTAATTTTTGTTTGGCTTTTGTTCTTGTTTTTAAATTCTTTAATGGTGTGCTCATGCATTGCATTGTAAGTGCTTTTGCCAAGTTTCTGTTAAATTATAATAATACATGTCATTATCTTCAGGAAGAAAAAAAATGTCTGGCTCGTGTAGATATAATTTATAAAGTTCCCGTTAGAAAAATTAAAGGAGTACTAAAACTGTAGGAAAATAAAATGAAGGTTACAATGTGTAAGACCCGTATATTTTAGTCTGTATGATATTATGATGTTTTATCATTTTAATCTATTTTTCTACTAAATTTGGAGTAGCGAGCAGATTATACCCGATATTTCTAGGGTGTTCGGTTGTGGTCTGGATTGATCCACGTGGTTTCTTTTTAATTCAATCAGACTTTTTCTATTGGCACGGTAGTTATATTGGATTCCGAATGTTTCTATGTTTTCGAAATTTCAAAAATGTGTTTCTGCCGATTTTTGGGAAAACGGGCAAATTATACCCGTCGTTTAAATTTTCACGGACTTCGATTGTCGTCAAAATTTAAATGGGAGTTTTATATATCGCCGATATTGAGAATTTAATTTTAATCTCAATATATATTTCTGAGTTAAGGAACAAAAATTTATTCGGAATAAAATTTATTCGAAAATTTTGGGTGGTTTTAATTAAAATGCGACGGTGAAATTTTTCGGTTTTCATAAAAAGTTGTTCGTGAGCGAGTTACGACTCGTCTGAGTCAGAACATTTTTTTAAGTGTGAGACATTAAATATCTAGATATTTTTGGGTTATACTATTATTATATGTTTTTAAGATAAGATCATTTAGATTTTTTGTTGAGATATTATTATTAAATCCATTAGATATTTTGTTGAGATATTATTATTATATCCATTAGATATTTTTGGCGGGTATATTATAATTTTATTCTTGACTTTTATTTTATAATATATCTTTTTTATCGATGTTTTCGTTTGATCGCGTTTTGAGAACGTTTAGGAGATATTTAGGCGAAAGGGTAAAACGGTAATCTTGCGGATTAGATATTTTAGAAAAGGATATGATGAGGATTAAGTGGAAAGTTTAGATTATATATATAGAGAGATTAGAGAGAAAGAAAGTAAAAGGAAAGAAAAGAAGAGGAAAGAAAGGAGAAGAGAGGAGAAAGAAAGAAAAGAGGGAAAAATGGGGAAAACATCCGAATCGGAGCCGGATCTTCGATTAAATCGGGTAAGTTTACTAAACTCGATTATCCTACGATAGTATATGTATATGTAGGTGTTTGTTTGGTTGGTTTTGGTTAGAAAATGTTAGGTTTTACATATTTGAGCAAAATTGGTAAAATCGATAGAAATCGATGTTTTCACGGATGAAATTCGAAATAAATTGCGTAGTTTAGTCGAGGAATGTTAGGCCGTGATTATTGAAACTTGTAAGATTGAATTCGGGTGATTTCGTAACTTTGGACATTTTTGAGAAATGAGGGTTTTAAGAATTGAATCGAAAACGGACATCGTAGAAATCGTGTTTAATGGTTCTAATTCACTACTATATGTTAGGTGAGTACGAGTATGTGGTTATTTCGAAGAAAATAATTGAATCGGTCGGATTTTCGGGTGGAAAGGCCAAAACCCGTAGGTTTTCGAGGCAAAACGGGGGTTTTCGGCGAAAATTTCGAAAATTCATATCTTTTGATCCGTAAGTCGGTTTTGATCCCCGTTCGAAGCGTTGGAAAGCTAACGGGATGTTCTTTCTATTAAAAATGGTTTGGAGGGCAAGAGATGATTTTAGTTTTTGTGGTTTTGAAAAAGTGTTGGTTTTATCACGTAAAGTGTGTGCGGTCGGTGTTTTACTGTGTGTTGTGCTTTTGTTATATAACGTGGAGCCAGTGAGCTGTTATATGATGTTCTGTGGGTGGCCTAATAGTGTGAATCCTAGATTTTTGGAATTTAAATTGTTGTTCAAAATAAATGAATTTAAATTGTGTGGGTTTTTCTATAGAGCGATTAGGTTAGTAATCGGGGAGTGAAAACCTAAAGCCCTAATTGTTTAGGTTAGCGATCAAGACCCAGCCTTATTGTAGATGTATCTGAGTTGGTTTTAACTTAAGTCCTTTGTGTATTTTATAAGGTTGAAAGTGTGAATCGGGTACGAGATTTCATCGTGAGAGACAAATCGATCTTACGTAGCGTAAGTTATTTGGGTTGGAAGCTTGCTCGTGTAAGGGCACTTTCTAACGATATTATATGTGATTGAATGCATGTGTGTTTGTATTCATGACTGTGTGCCCTTATGGGGATGTTTGAACGATTGTGTGCCAGTTGAGGTTGTGTGGTTATATTCATGATTGTGTGCCCGGTTGGGGATATGTGTTTATGCTATGATGCTAAACTTGTGATGTGCATTCATATGATTTGTGATAAATATATGTTTTGCTGTTGATGTGTATGTTGAGGAGGACAACACGAGGTGTGTCTGAGCCACCTGTTGGTACTGAGGATTGTTCATATGATCTGTGATAGATATATGAACTGAATTGTGAATTGTGATTTTACACTTTGTGATTATACATATTGTGGTTATATAAACTGTTGCATTTGCATGTGTGAGTTTATGCATACCATAGTTGCGTGTAGGTAGTTGGCGCCGAATGGGCCAGGGTGATGGGTTCTGAATCATCACCTAATCCTGAAGGGAATTCTACTGCACCAGGTGATGTGACTGAGCCGTCATCGATCCTTTGAGATCAAATTGAGTCAGGTGAATGCGAGGGAGGCAACACCGGGTGTGTGCAAGGGCAGCACTTTTGTGTCTGCGAGGCAGCACGGTTAGTGAGGACCCAATGGGGTATCATGACTCTCTGCGGAGAGGTTAAATTCCGTGATTCATGCATGGTGAGGGTACCCGACGAATTGGGACCACCAAATTCATATAGGTCTGCATTTAGGATGTTGGTGCATTGCATTTTTGTGTTAAATTAAATGTTGTGATTGTTACATATATCATACTGTCATCTCATTTATGTTGCTCTGCATATCATATTGTCATCTTATTCATGTTGTTATGTATATCATGTTCTGCTGGCATGTGTGTATTCTTCCATATATGTCGTTTTTAGATTGTGACCCTCTACTATTATTATGATGTGGCTAACGACCACCCAGGTTTAGAAGTGGTGATAGTTAAGGTATCCAGGTTTCGTGAAGGCTTGTATGATGCGATGTCTTTGGGCTAGGAATTCAAGATCAGCTTAGGGTCATGTTTTGATGTGTCCATGTTGTTGTTGTTGTTATTGGTAAAGCTGAGTGCTTATTTTTATGTGTATGGACAAATATTTATAACAGTGGGCATTACGCTGGTCCTATGTATGGAAAAGACTTAGATCGAAAGCTCGTACTCTGATTAATCATTTTTATTATTTTCCTGAAAAGACAGTTGTCAATATTATGTATGGCATTCAAAAAAAATATATATACACTCCCGCTGTTAAAAATCGGGGTGTTACATTATGGTATCAGAGCTTTGGTCGAAGATTTTCATGGGATTGTGAGTCGGGTGTCCTAAGCTGATCAAGTGTCGGGTTTAGTGGGAGTAAATGTTTGGAGTCCTATGTGTGATGTGGTTTGTGTCTTGAGTCCAGCATGATATGTGCCTAGGTAATCGGTTGTTTCTTAAATGAAGTTAAGGTCTCCCATACTACTTCAGTAAGAAGCTTAGTTAAACCCCTTGAGCATTTGTCGACGTTGGTCGACATGTGTCTCTGAATTCTTTAGAGGTGTTGATCTAGAGGGAGTGAGATTGAATCGAGTAAGGACTACAAGGTATTCTGCAGTAATGTTATGGATGAGAGGTTTTGTTTGTTCTTATCACTCCGAGGTGTTGAGTAGGGATGAGTGGAAGTCAAGGTTTCACAGGATTGTAAGTAAGGACTTGATTTGGAGGACCTTTTGAGAGAAAAAAGGATGGGATGTTCATTCCGGTGAGTTCCGAATGAGATGAGATGAAGTTTATGGACTATGAAGAAGGTAATATTTCTTTGGAATCAAAGAGCAGTTATAGATGTCGTTTGTAGACAATTACTATACTTGGAGATTAATGGGACATCTTCTCTAGGAAGGAAGCGGGTTACACGTTGAAAGTGGCCGAAACCTAGGAAAGTTGGAGGAAGGTTATACGAGTGGTAGGTGGTTGAGGGTTTAATTTGGTTTCTTAAGCTAGGTTAGATAGGTAACTAAATACCGTAAGGATGAATCATGTGATGTTAAAGGAAGGAAACCAAGTATCACATGGATAAGTTTTAGTAGAAGTGACCATCAGTGGAGTTGTCTTCAAAAAATTAGAAGTAGGAGGTTGGGAGAGAATGAGTATTATGGTTTATAGGAGGAAAAGGTAGAAGTAGCACCACGGATCTAAGAAATTATATGAGTAGAGTAGGGAAGTGCTAAAGCAATTCAAGTATGGGTGACATGGTTTACTAGAAATATCATACCGCGGGTAGACAATGGGTTGTTAGAAGAGTGATAAGACGCTGAAAGTTAATATCTGGAAGGACACAGAGCCATGTATGAAGAATTAATGAATGGAGTTATATGGTGTAACAAGTATATGGATTTCGTGAAGATCAAAGTTTAGATTTGGATTTAAGGATCGAACCTGAGAATAAAGAAAAGTTAGCAAAGAAATTTTGATTGGATAGTTGCTCTTTAAAAGTCAAGCGTTAAAATTTGAGATAAGTGCTAAGTGACTAGATGAATGAGTAAGATATGTCTGTTTTGGAAGGATAATTCTTTTAGAGTGTTAGATCATAGAGTAATAATGTTGGTTGATACCTTAGAAAAAGCTAGGATTGAATAAGAAACTGAGGAGTGAATGGATGTGTCCTGATGTTTAGCAAGAACTTATGCGAAAGAGGATTGGGTTGTGTTATAAAAGGATATTATGACCATTGGATAGTCATAAGCAATTGAAGATAGATAGAACAACGAAGAGTAGGTTGGATAGGACGAACATTGATTTGGAACAAGGATATTTAGATTGGGTGAAGGAGAGTAAAGATGTGGGTTGAAGTTGACAAGATAGAGGTCATGGTAGGTTGGGAAATGACTATAGGCGTTGGGTTGCTAAGATTTTTTGAAGTTGGAAACTCCTAGATGTTATAAGAGGATCTAGTATAAGGGACTTTGGAGTTGCAGTATCGTAAAGGTGGTTACAAAGGAAGAATAAGGTTGTATGCAAGCAAGAAAGTGCTCAGGTAACACAGATTTTTTAATAAGAAGGTTGACTACCTCGTTGCTTAGGAAGGACTACCAAGGATATGGCCCAAATGGAAATGGGAAGGATACTAAGCATTTCCTCAAGAGTGTATGCTATAGATGATGGGGTTGCGCTCAGACGTAAAGTTGATATTTAAGAAGCGATATAAGTGGTACGAGAATAATCCTGCGGTTGGAAATTTTGATATCACAAGGTTAATGAGTAGTGTATTAGTGACTAGATGGGTGGTTATATTCAGAATTAGGATGATGAAGTTACTAAGTGAAAAGCCTGTTGGAGATTCCACATGAGACATGAGAAGTCTGGACGAGGTTAAGTACATTATGTCATTGATGAACGAATGGGTGGAGTGAAAAGATTGGTATGGGGAAATAAGTGTCAAGACGAAGTGTGAGAGGAACGTATAGAGATGTGAATCAGGTCGATTTAGAATCCGTGCAAGAAATTACCTCACCCACAATATGGAAAATGTGATTGTAAGTGTATGTTTAAGAGAAAAAGGTGCAACTAGATTGGGTGACATAAGGTGCATTGGGCATATTCGGAAGTAGAGAGGATCAAACATTTGCCTATTAGGACGAAATCAAGTATGAAATGGAAATGTTTGGTGGAGACTAGTAAGACTTGGATTCATCGTACTGTTTATGACAAAGAGTAGAGTAGCATAATGGAAAATATGCATTGAGAAAATATTGGATGTTAGAGGTTGACATCGAGAACAGTTTAACAACAGAAGATGAGATATGAGAACAATAAAAAATGGTTTGATTGATGAGCTCTTTGAGGGAAATAGAATTTAGTTGTAAGAGGAAAAGGAAACTCAATGAATTTTTGGAAGCAGGTGTAGGATAACACGAAAGACGTGGTATGTCAAATGGTGATAGCCAACGAAGAGGATCATTTATGTTAAGGCATGCGAGAGTAAGCTGAGTAATGATTTGAAAGTGAGGTAGTTGTGTTAGAGTGTGATCCAATAGTTTAAGACTAGGGAAAACGGAATTTGTGAGAGTTTCAATCACCGACTAGATGTTGGGATGGTAGTATTAAGATGGTGATTGGGAATGATTATGGATGTGAACATATACAGGTCGCCACAAATATTGAGATGGAAGGAATAACTAAGGATTTATGGACATTGGGAAAAATGTGGAGTTCTCTACTTAGATGACTACTTCGTTTGGAGTGAAATAGGTTAAATTTGTACTTGGGTTTTAGCTGTTACTGTTTTGGAGGATACTCAATGGTTGTTCCGAGCTGAGTGAGCGTGAGAGAAACCGTAATTTGTTTTGGGAAATTGTGTCTCACTTTAAGAGAGTGAAGTAGCAGGAGTTTGGAGGAAACATTTAGGAAACCTCGAAGCGATTGTTGGACCCTTGTGCCTCGCATATATTTGAGAACAAGTTGAGAAGGACACTATCGTAATTAGGTAATGATGATTTATTCCACCATCATGGTTGTCGCCTACTTATTGACAAATTGAGGAACTGATCATCCTTAATCTGTTGTTGATAGTAGACAAGATTGTGTTGAATGGAATGAATGATTCTTGCCGGCTTAGATAGTGTGGGGTTTTAGCGTTGCGTCTAGAGTCCGAGTCAATGTGACTTTGTAGAGGGTTGCAATAGGTGCGCGGTCGTTCTGGTGAGTGTGTTAGTGATAAATTGGTAAGTTGTTACATTTACCTCGAGTTTCGAGGACGAAACTCCTTTTTGGTGGGTAGTAATGTAAGACCCGTATATTTTAGTCCGTATGATATTATGATGTTTTATCATTTTAATCTATTTTTCTACTAAATTTGGAGTAGCGAGCAGATTATACCCGATATTTCTAGGGTGTTCGGTTGTGGTCTGGATTGATCCACGTGGTTTCTTTTTAATTCAATCAGACTTTTTCTATTGGCACGGTAGTTATATTGGATTCCGAATGTTTCTATGTTTTCGAAATTTCAAAAATGTGTTTCTGCCGATTTTTAGGAAAACGGGCAAATTATACCCGTCATTTAAATTTTCACGGACTCCGATTGTCGTCAAAATTTAAATGGGAGTTTTATATATCGCCGATATTCAGAATTTAATCTCAATATATCTTTCTGAGTTAAGGAACAAAAATTTATTCGGAATAAAATTTATTCGAAAATTTTGGGTGGTTTTAATTAAAATGCGACGGTGAAATTTTTCGGTTTTCATAAAAAGTTGTTCGTGAGCGAGTTACGACTCGTCTGAGTCAGAACATTTTTTTAAGTGTGAGACATTAAATATCTAGATATTTTTGGGTTATACTATTATTATATGTTTTTAAGATAAGATCTTTTAGATTTTTTGTTGAGATATTATTATTAAATCCATTAGATATTTTGTTGAGATATTATTATTATATCCATTAGATATTTTTGGCGGGTATATTATAATTTTATTCTTGACTTTTATTTTATAATATATCTTTTTTCATCGATGTTTTCGTTTGATCGCGTTTTGAGAGCGTTTAGGAGATATTTAGGCGAAAGGGTAAAACGGTAATCTTGCAGATTAGATATTTTAGAAAAGGATATGATGGGGATTAAGTGGAAAGTTCAGATTATATATATAGAGAGATTAGAGAGAAAGAAAGTAAAAGGAAAGAAAAGAAGAGGAAAGAAAGGAGAAGAGAGGAGAAAGAGAGAAAAGAGGGAAAAATGGGAAAAACATCCGAATCGGAGCCGGATCTTCGATTAAATCGGGTAAGTTTACTAAACTCGATTATCCTACGATAGTATATGTATATGTAGGTGTTTGTTTGGTTGGTTTTGGTTAGAAAATGTTAGGTTTTACATATTTGAGCAAAATTGGTAAAATCGATAGAAATCGATGTTTTCATGGATGAAATTCGAAATAAATTGCGTAGTTTAGTCGAGGAATGTTAGGCCGTGATTATTGAAACTTGTAAGATTGAATTCGGGTGATTTCGTAACTTTGGACATTTTTGAGAAATGAGGGTTTTAAGAATTGAATCGAAAACGAACGTCGCAGAAATCGTGTTTAATGGTTCTAATTCACTGCTATATGTTAGGTGAGTACGAGTATGTGGTTATTTCGAAGAAAATAATTGAATCGGTCGGATTTTCGGGTGGAAAGGCCAAAACCCGTAGGTTTTCAAGGCAAAAGGGGGGTTTTCGGCGAAAACTTCGAAAATTCATATCTTTTGATCCGTAAGTCGGTTTTGATCCCCGTTCGAAGCGTTGGAAAGCTAACGGGATGTTCTTTCCATTAAAAATGGTTTGGAGGGCAAGAGATGATTTTAGTTTTTGTGGTTTTGAAAAAGTGTTGGGTTTTATCACGTAAAGTGTTTGCGGTCGGTATTTTACTGTGTGTTGTGCTTTTGTTATATAACGTGGAGCCAGTGAGCTGTTATATGATGTATTGTGGGTGGCCTAATGGCGTGAATCCTAGATTTTTGGAATTTAAATTGTTGTTCAAAATAAATGAATTTAAATTGTGTGGGTTTTTCTATAGAGCGATTAGGTTAGTAATCGGGGAGTGAAAACCTAAAGCCCTAATTGTTTAGGTTAGCGATCAAGACCCAGCCTTATTGTAGATGTATCTGAGTTGGTTTTAACTTAAGTCCTTTGTGTATTTTATAAGGTTGAAAGTGTGAATCGGGTACGAGATTTCATCGTGAGAGACAAATCGATCTTACGTAGCGTAAGTTGTTTGGGTTGGAAGCTTGCTCAGGTAAGGGCACTTTCTAACGATATTATATGTGATTGAATGCATGTGTGTTTGTATTCATGACTGTGTGCCCTTATGGGGATGTTTGAACGATTGTGTGCCAGTTGAGGTTGTGTGGTTATATTCATGATTGTGTGCCCGGTTGGGGATATGTGTTTATGCTATGATGCTAAACTTGTGATGTGCATTCATATGATTTGTGATAAATATATGTTTTGCTATTGATGTGTATGTCGAGGAGGACAACACGAGGTGTGTCTGAGCCACCTGTTGGTAATGAGAATTATTCATATGATTTGTGATAAATATATAAATTGCGATTGATGTGTATGTCGAGGAGGACAACACGAGGTGTGTCTGAGCCACCTGTTGGTACTGAGGATTGTTCATATGATCTGTGATAGATATATGAACTAAATTGTGAATTGTGATTTTACACTTTGTGATTATACATATTGTGGTTATATAAACTGTTGCATTTGCATGTGTGAGTTCATGCATACCATAGTTGCGTGTAGGTAGTTGGCGCCGAATGGGCCAGGGTGATGGGTTCTAAATCATCACCTAATCCTGAAGGGAATTCTACTGCACCAGGTGATGTGACTGAGCCGTCATCGATCCTTTGAGATCAAATTGAGTCAGGTGAATGCGAGGGAGGCAACACCAGATGTCTGCAAGGGCAGCACTTTTGTGTCTGCGAGGCAGCACGGTTAGTGAGGACCCAAGGGGGTATCACGACTCTCTGCGTAGAGGTTAAATTCTGGGATTCATGCATGGTGAGGGTACCCGACGAATTGGGACCACCAAATTCATATAGGTCTGCATTTAGGATGTTGGTGCATTGCATTTGTGTGTTAAATTAAATGTTGTGATTGTTACATATATCATACTGTTATCTCATTTATGTTGCTCTGCATATCATATTGTCATCTTATTCATGTTGTTATGTATATCATGTTTTGCTGGCATGTGTGTATTCTTCCATATATGCTGTTTTTAGATTGTGACCGTCTACTATTATTATGATGTGGCTAACGACCACCCAGGTTTAGAAGTGGTGATAGTTAAGGTATCCAGGTGTCGTGAAGGCTTGTATGATGCGATGTCTTTGGGCTAGGAATTCAAGATCAGCTTAGGGTCATGTTTTGATGTGTCCATGTTGTTGTTGTTGTTGTTATTGGTAAAGCTGAGTGCTTATTTTTATGTGTATGGACAAATATTTATAACAGTGGGCATTACGCTGGTCCTATGTATGGAAAAGACTTAGATCGAAAGCTCGTACTCTGATTAATCATTTTTATTATTTTCCTGAAAAGACAGTTGCCAATATTATGTATGGCATTCAAAAATATATATATATATACACTCCCGCTGTTAAAAATCGGGGTGTTACACAATGTTTGTGTAATTTAGGATAAAATAAATTTTGTTGGTCATATCAATTCACTAATATTGTAGAGTTGAATTTTTAAGTGTACAGTTATGAATATTATGGTTTTTATAAATTTCTTTATATATTTTACAATGTAGTCAGTATATACATTTCATGTTGAATACTGAACAGTATGTTGAATATTTAACTATGAACAATATGTTGAATATTTAACTATGAACAGATAGATCCTTTAGTTAGCTTGGCTGATATTTAACTATGAACATTTTATGTTGAACACTGAACAGTATGTTGAATACATTTCATGTTATACTGTCAACTTTATAGTTACATGTGCTTGTGTGATATTGTGTTTAGCAAAAGTTATTTTTTTTATATCGATGAATGTAGGAAGTCAGTCATCAAAATGCCCAAAATATAGCTCAACTGAGATGGAGACATCGAACGGGGAATAAAGGCTTTGCTATTATAAGAGAAAAAATGGTATTCTATTTAAACTTATTCTAAGTGAATATTAAACTATGCTACTTTATTAATATTCTCAAACTCTTTTTTATTTGGTTTAGCGTGAAAGTAATGAAGATAAAGAACCACCGACTCAAGCTGAAATGTTCATTGCTACACGACAAAGTAGGAAGGGAAAAGAGTTAGATCAAGAAACCAACCATGCAATTGTAAGTTAACGATCTTACTGGTTTAGCTTCTTCTGCTTCAACTGGTTTCTCTTCTTCTTTCATTAACTATCTAGATTAGAAATAGTTTAGCTTTTCTTTTTGGAATCAGAAGTGAGACCTGGGAAGTAACAACTTCTGGTATAGGTTCTCCTTTTGCTTCAGGCAACGGAGATATAACTTTGGACATTCTCTTTGTTTTCTTTGTTATAGTATTGCAGATTGCTTGAGGCTCCACTATTCCCTTTATCAATGTTTGTTGTTGATTTGCAAATATTCACCCAATTTTTTGGTTGTAATAAATGTTACTGCAATGTGAATAAAGTGTCACCACTAATAATCTTCACAAGTGCGCCCTTATCACAAATTACAACTGTTTTGTATACTAAATTATTGATTTTTTACTATAGTTTTCAATATATAAAATTGAGAAATTAGTTAATTAATACTACAAAGTCATATAGTGATTAATTTATAGATGACAATTTGTCAAATAGATAATTAAATCAATGGTTATCATTATCGACTAATAGTTCAGTAACTAGAGTTTAGTGGCATTTTACAAATTGATTTTCAAAATTTTAAAATAGTATAGGAGTTATATATATCTTATATTTTTACTCACACGTAAATTCAACAATAATTCTAAATATGTCATGATGGTATTCGTAATTTTAGAGTGGTTGCAATGTATAGTTTGTGGTTGTTGGTTGTAACTGATAAGAATCTAAAGTGGCATCAAATTATGTTATTCCATGGATATCCTTTATTGGTATGTAATGTCGACCAAGTATAGTGATGTAATGTATGTGCACAATTTTTTCTGCACATATCATACTGGTTGCAATATTTTGATTGTTTTCTCTTTTGCCTTTTATTTACTACTACTATATTATGTATATGTATGCTAGATAAAACTTAAAGACTTGATTGAAAATCCTGGACAATCTTCTTCAGAAGCTTTTGAAAGTGTATCGGGCAAACAAAAACCTGGGAGATTGCGTTGTCATGGAAGAACCTCAACACCGACTCTCTTGAAAAGAAATGAAGAAATTGCAAAACTTAAAAGAGAGCATGCAATGAGGTTAGACAATTTAATGATAGGATACAAGAGATGGAGGAGAAAATTCGTCAAGATAAGGAAGAAACGAATAGAAAAATTCAACTTCTTCCTAAGACCGTTTTGAATCAGAACACCTCAGAGTTGGATATAGAGGCTTTGACAGCTTTGATATCTGCTCCTGATGCTAACAGTGCCTTACGTTCTTCTACATCAACACATGCTCCAACTAATGATCAAGTAATATTGAATTCTTGTATGCTTTCAATTATAATTTTAGAGCTTTCAGATAACAATCTTATTTAAATTATAATCTTATTACTTTTATTTTGCAGGCAATGAATGATGATATCAATGAAGATTTTCAGTCATTCGAAGATGAAGAGACATAGATGAAGAGATGTGTAGATATAGATTTTCAAGTTATCTTTTATATATTAAAGATGTTATTTTGAATATGAATGATGATTGACATTTAAATATGTAATTTGAAGATGTTTTCTTGATTATGAATCAATGATTGACATTAGATATATATATATATATATATATATATATATATATATATATATATAAATAATTAATGAATTATGTTGTTTTGTTATGTAATTTTTTAACATTTAAGATCATTTTAAAATTTATATATTATTAATATTATTATATAAAAAATATGTGTAGGTGATATTATTTATAGGTTTAAAATTTAAATGAATTTTAATTTTATTTTAAAAAAAATCATTTATTACAACGGTTTTGAAGTGTTATTGTAGCTTCGAAGAAGAAATTAAGGCATGGATATACCAGAACGGTCAGAAAATTACTACGGTTAACACCGTTGTTGAATTTCAGAAAGCAGCTGTTCCCTAAAACAATCCAATTGCAACGGTTTTCATATGAAAACGGCTTAAACCGTTGCTATATGAAACCGTTCTCAAAAGAAATCAACATCAACGGTTCTAAGAAAGGTGTTGTCGTTGGTTAAAAAACCGTTCCTAAAGGCTACAACAACGCCTTGGATTACCACGGTCTAAACATCGTTCTGGTAGGAAACGCCAACGATTTTTTGAGATTTTGCAATAGTTTTCAACCATTGTTGTATAGTTGAAATGTTGTAGTGTAAGGAATACGAGATAGGAGTTTTTGAAGAAGTAAGTGAGTCTGCTTGTAAGTTGGCTCCAGTTGGTGGTTGTAGTCACAGTGAGGAGGTTAGGGACTTTGTTATTCCAATACAACCACAAGGTTCATCACCTGATAGCGACAAGTATTTTTTGATGGCTGGAGAAAGTGAAGGGGAAAGTGTTGACAAAAGCCAATCCATGGGTTCTAACCCTGATCATGTTACATGCTCTCTTGAGATACAAAAAAAGAGCTGTTGAGAAAGAGATAATCAAGATGAATGATGAGAAAAGGTTAATGTGTGGTGATTTGTCTAGACATGCTGATATGTCTTCTTGTCATGAGGCACTGATTGTAGTTGAGAATGGTCCTTTAAATTTTGAAAGCATGGGGGGGTCTTCTCTGTTGAAGAAGAAGAAAAATAAAATTATCAAAGACATATATAAGAAGACAAAGATCCCATTCGTCCCCTCGTATTATGCTACTTTGTTGCAAGCTGAGAGTTCTCACCCTAGGTCTGTTAGAGCTCAACTTGGTTAGAGTGGTGGAACAAAGGAGAAGTTGGCTTCATTACCTGTCATTATGGCTCCTGATCCGATCGACAATTCCATTTCTGATTCTGGTTTCATTCAGAACAACTCAAGGATTAAGAAGAAAATGGAGAACCGTCATTCTAGAGTTTGGAAGTCTATAAAATCTTTAGGTATAGAAGCGGAGGAAGACGATGAAGTCTTTGAAAATATTATGAGAAATCTTGAAGAGGTTGACAGAAAATCGAAGAAAGGTAAGAAGGTGGCTACTAATGGTTCAACATGAATTTAGTCACATACAATATAAGAGGGTGTGGGGGTGTGCTAAAGAGGAAGAAAATTAGAGATACTCTTCATAAGGTAGGTGCAGAAATTTGCTTCTTACAGGAAACAAAATGCACAACGATGACAGATGATTTAGTATACAGTCTATGGGGGGACAGATTCTGCCAATGATCTGCAAATAATTCTAATGGGTTCTAAGGTGGAATGGTAATTATTTGGAAAGACAATGTTATGGAACCTATATGCAGCTATAGGGGCAAAGGCTAACTATGATTGCAAGTTATATGGAGAGGTAAGAAGTGCTATATGTTTAATATCTACTCCCCTTGCACTATCATAGAGAAAAGGGAACTTTGGTCCTGTCTCATCAATCTTAAAAGTTGTCTGGAACCTGGTGAGTGGATTCTAGGAGGTGATTTTAATTTAATTAAGTCTGCTGCTGAACAAAGGGAACTTTGTGTTGCTCAGATATTCTAACGCAATGGATGGGATGTTATTTCTTTTATTTGGAGAATTACTGTGTTCTTTTTAAAAACTAATGATATTTGAGTACTTTCATTTGATGAGACTATGTGAAGGTGTTGTTGGATGTTTCATTTTTCGCTTCAAGTTGTTTAATTTAATAAAATGTATTTTATTTGAGAATGTGCGAAACCCTTTGGGCGAATATATACTTTGAATTATTGTATTATTGTGTGAGTCGTAAAATAAGGTTTGACACATGGCTCAATGATTGCAGAATCCATCGAATTTAGGAATTACTAGTCTTTGGAATTTTGACGAATCAACCATGGAAACGATTTAGAAGGAAAGAGGAATGATACGAGAGTGAGGATAACAGAAATAACAACTTTTCCCATCTTGAAAATAGAAACTGCGTTTTTTTATTGAAGGAGGCACATCTGGATCAACAACCAATGCTTCTGATACCACTTGTTAGAATGTAAGAAAAGTTCATTATTCAACTTGCAACATTAGTAATTTTTCATACACGTGGAGAGATTGCTTATATCACAAGTAATCACACAACCAAACTCCAAATTAACTCAAAGTTATTTAGACTATTATCTAATCAGATTATAACAAAGATTACAATTGATATGTCAATTGTGGTTTGAATCCTAATCTTCACACTCTTTTTTGCCCGTCATTATAATTAATTAGTAGTTAAATCCGACAATTTTATAAATTAATTTTCTATTTCAACATTTTTGTCCACAAATAACATTAAAAACATTGAAAGAAATACATTCTCAACTTCTTAATTCCAAAAAAAAAAATTACTTTTCATAATTCCTCTCAAATTATATTTGGTCTAAAGTTTGGGTTACATTCTCATTGGTTTCAAATACAACTTTAAAAGCAAATACATATTAAGCATGCAAAAACAGGAAATTGGGTTGATACTTAAAATTAATTTATAGTAGAAAGAGATTTTATGGGACTTCTATTATCTATAATAATATATTAAATCTAATGTCGTGGATTATGTTACGATAAATAAATAATATACCATGTAAGTTATATTTGGCACATCAATTAAAATCTGATGTGTCACCTAAGATTGAGTGTAACTTCAACTTATATTCCGAAAATCAGAGGTTACATAAATATTATTATTAAAAATTAAACACAATTATCACTCTTTATATAATTCTATCTTTTAACTTTATAAAAAATAATAATAAATACACAATTTTGTTAATAACTACACTATTCTTTTTTTATAGAGTCTAATATCAAAAAATATAATAACTACACTATTTTTTTTAAATTACAAAACATCACAAAAAGAACCGATCATTCAAAAATAAAAATAAAAAACTGATGACAAAAATAAATTATATAAAGTATTTAAGAGATTAATTAGAATACACTGTCAGTGTAAAACAACTTTACACTGTCAACCAATTAGAATGAGTTATTTTGACACATGGGATGAGAAAAACTTGGAAGAAGTAGTTATTAAAATGATTTATTAATAATTTATTTTTTTTATTTTTAATTTCATAAATATGTGTCAAAATAACTAATTCTAATTGGATGACAGTGTAAAGGAGTTTTACACTGACAGTGTATTTCAATTAATCTCATTTCTTCTATTAATTGGAATACACTGTCAGTGAAAACAACTTTACACTGTCATCCAATTATAATTAGTTATTTTGACACATATTTATGGAATTAAAAATTAAAAAAAAAAAATTATAAATAATTTTTTTTAATAACCACTTCTTCCATATTTCTCTCTTCTCATGTGACAAAATAACTAATTCTAATTGGATGACAGTGTAAAGTTATTTTACACTGACAGTGTATTCCAATTAATCTCTTATATAAAGTATTTAAAATTCTTAAAAATTTTAATAATTACAATAATTTTATTAGTTTATCAATTTTTATAATTAATTTTAATTTTATTTAAAAATTAATTAAATACAATCACACTTCAACTTTTATTCCAAAAATTATATGTTACAATTTTTTTTTTTAATATATATCTCTAAAAGGTTAATAACAACTAAACACAATTATCACTCTTTATATAATTCAATCTTTTTACCTTACAACTAAAAAAATAACTACACTATTTTACTAATAACTACACTATTTATTTTACTTTTAGAGTCTATCACCTAAAAATATAAAACTACACTGTTTTTTTTTTTTTTTAAAACATTTAGCACAAAAATAAATCGATCATTCAAAAATTAAAAAAAAAAACGTTTGGCTAACATAAAAAAGGATATTAAATTTATAATATTCTTACAAAATTTAATAACTACTATAATTTTATTAGTTGATCAATTTTCGTAACTTATTTAAACTTTATTTACAAATTAATAAAAAAAACATAAATTGAAATATTTTGGTTTCTAAATATAAAAAAAAAATTAATCATGTGATTAACTTTTTAATAGCAAATCATCTGATAAAATGATCAACTTTTATAATTAATTAAATGTTTTCTAAGTTTTAAAATTAAAAAATTATAATAACATGAAATATTTCTAATACCTACAAATAACAAACTTACTTTCAAGTAATATAAAAAAAAATAGCCAAAAAAACTCAAAACAATAAACATATTTTAGTCCAACAAAAAATACTTAATAATATCGAAATAATAAACATATTGTAATTCCTTTTTTTATTAAAATAAAAATTTGAAACTACCTCAATACCATTGTATAGTATAACACATATACAAAACAATTAAATTTTTTTTAATTAAATATATCTATATTTTATTAAAACAGTAAAATATTAACAATTACAATAGTCGAGATTTTCATTACTTTTATCATTATGTTTTGAAATTTAAAAAATTCATATTTAATTCTTCTCATTTTAAAAAATTATATAATTTGGTAATGAAACATTTTATAGTACTCTAAACACGTATGAAAAAAATTATTCAAAAATTTAAAAGTTTATGGATAATTAAATAGTTTTCTAAATTTTAGAAAATAACAAGGACTAAAACTGCATGCATAAAAATTTTGCAGGGATCAAAATATGTCATTTTTTTTATATGGACTAAAAATGAAAAGTGAGATATTTATAGGGATCAAAATCATATTTAACCCTTTAAATAAATACAAAATTGATAAAAAAAAAATATATTTTATAATCTCCGCACGTTGCGCGGTTTACCATCTAGTTCACTAATAATTCTAAAGTAGTGTTATAAAATAATGAAATTGAGAAAATAAGAACATCTATCAATCAAGCAAACTTATATCATTCATTAAATTTGTTCTTTGTGTTTATGATAGGGAAATACAAAAAAGTAACAAGAAACCCGTATTCTAAGAAATACAGAAAGAGACATTGACAGCAAATACAATATACTAATACTAATAAATCATTTTTTTAAAAAATAAAAAAAAATCAAATGGAATGGTATTGAACACTAAGATATGTCAAAAACCATACATATATTCAATCAATCGTTGCTACATAACATATATCGATCTAATAGTCAAGAGTTGGATAATTATGTGATGAACTAATAGGTTGAGAATGATAATTAAAACAACATACAAAACAAGCATATCGAAAAATTCCAGGTCGTCACCTTACTTAATCTAAAAAGTACACCAATAAGCGTAACAGACGACTACTGTTCAATAGAATACTCAATAGTTTGTAAGGAAACCGTGATTTTCATACTCCAAAGTTGACAATTGTTGACATGTATCAATTATGGAGTTGAAAGTGACCAAATTTTCCTTGATTCCTTTATCTATCATTTTTATTGTAACACCCATATATAACAACATACATCAAAGCATATATATTATACATGAATCCAAGTATTTGGTACTGAAATACCATAAGTTCCTAGTTAACACATTATATACATTAAATGCCCTAAATACAAAGTCTAAAGTCTACGGCATAACGTATATAAGATGTCCCAAAAAGCACTAAGAACTAGATCAATACAATGATCTCAAAATAAAGCATCACAGCGGAAGCCATGCCATCTCAAAAGCTACGATCCGTAAGGAAAAGTCAAACCACTTTGTCCTTACCCTTCGCCGAACCTGTAGTACCTGTGATGTAAACAACAACGTGGGGTGAGATACATCAAATCTCAGTGAGTTCGCTATCTTATATGTCCTCTCGGCTTTACAAGGTTCTAACAAGCCTAACTCAAGTCAAAAGGGAAGGGAAGTGACTTTGAGTACACACACATACACTATATGGAAACATGTCATGAGTTCATCAACTCACAATGTCACTAATCGGTAACCACGCCAAGGAATCCCCTGTTCCCGTCCGCTTTTACATCTAGAAGTCGACCCGAGTCATGGATCCTGGTAACCTACTTGACATACGAATTGGTTCGGGTTCTACGGGCCATTAACCGTTATGAACCGTAACTTCACACGGGCCATTAACCGTCACAAGCATACGCTCCCAGAGCGCCATTTGTACTGCACGTGGGAATCAAACCTGCCAAGTAGTCGTGCACATGTTTCAGAGGAGCTCGAGACCCATGAAACGCACTCACAAGATAACCGGTTACGATTACGTGATCTCACACAGACGTGATTGTATTCGACAATCACAAGGCCTTTACGCCTTATCACAACCAAACAGTTAACACACATGTTCCATACTAGTGTTTATTCCATCTACATTTTCGGACATTGTTTACGGTAATATTCCTCACTCTACCTATTTTGTATTTTAACATGCATACATATTCAAACATGCTTAGCAATAAGAACGTCGGAAAAATATTCATTAATCACATAATGGAACCATAATTCAATATACCACCAATTACACAAATTCGTGGTTCCCTCCGATTTATTTAATCGGGCAATAAACTGATATTTCTCACTACCATTAGCTAGAATATGTTCCTAACTTCATAACGATAACAAGAATACTCACATCAGATAAACGAGTCAAAAGTTATGAAAGAAACAAGTTGGATGATCTGCTATGTTCGCATTGTGAAGAAGCCAGCAAATGCTCGCTTCTTCATTCGCAATGCGAAGCTGCCAGCGAATGCCTAGCCAACACTGGTTCGATGCCCCATTCGCAGTGCGAACGTCTGGCGAACAGTGGCAGAACCAAAACAAGCTAAGGTTCGCAGTGCGAACCACTGGTGAATGTCTGGCGAATGTTCTCCTTTCCATTCGTCGTGCGAACAACCAGTGAGTGCACGATTTCCCCTTCGCTGGGGGATTCGCAGTTCGAATCTGGGAAAATGCAGAAGTTCTGCAGCATAACAGCTGAGTTCCCATGGGTCCAAAACTTCACCCAAACATATCCAAACATCCTACAATCTGATATAGATAATTCTACACTCATATAACTTATACTACTCAGTTTGTAGCACATTTCAACCGTTAAATTTCATCGATTATCAATTTAAGCAATTTTCATAAAAATCTAACTTAAGCTATAATCATTTCTAACTCTAAACTTAAGTTTCTATCTAGAACCCACCTTGAATAGATGAAGATGGTGAAGATTGGAAGATGATTTGATGAAGATTTGATGATGTTCTTGATGATTTTGATCTTGGACTTTTTCCTCTTTTTTCTCTTCTTTTCCTTCTCTTTTCTTTCTCTCCAAAACCCTTTCTATCTTTTTCTTTCTCTTGGTCTAATAAGGAAAATGAATGGAAAAAAAAAGATATAGTATAATATCATCAATTAGCAACACTACTAATTGTCCAAAAAGTCTCTAACGTCCAAATACTTAAATATCTCAGAGTCAGATAATATTAATTGGATTTCCTCAAAGTTCAACAGTTACCCTAATTATCTCTGCAGATAATTTCTCAGAGTACACTGGGACTCAGTTGATCACAACGAATATTATCCAGAGTAAAATAATTTACGGGGTATTACATCCTCCCCCCTTTAAATAGAAATTCTCCCACGAATTTAAAACAATTACCTGAAAAGATGAGGATAAACCTCCCGCATCTCCGATTCCAATTCCCAAGTTGCATCTCCCGGATGTGTCTCATCCCATTGGACCCTAACAAGAGGAATCTCTTTACTCCTTAACACTCTAGTTTCTCTTCCGGTGATACGACTCGGTTGTGGCTCAAATGTCAAATCTGCCTTTATCTCAATTGTATCTGGTAAAATTGGCTGAAGAGGATCTGGGACAAATTTCCGAAGCTGAGATACATGAAAAACGTCGTGCATCTCTGACAAAGAAGGCGATAAGGCTAATCTGTAAGCTACTTCACCAATTCTTTCCAAAATTTGATATGGTCCCATGTATCTCGGACTTAACTTCCGCGACTTAAATGGTCCTTTCAATCTCAATCTCGGAGTAACCTTCAAAAATACATGATCACCCTCATCAAATTCCAAAGGTCTCCTACGGTTGTCCGCATAGCTTTTCTGACGATCTTGTGCTTGTTTGACTTTATCACGGATCATCCTAATTTTCTCTGTAGTTTCGTTAATAATCTCGGGTCCCAACATTCTATCTTCTCCAACCTCCGCCCAACACAATGGTGTCCTACACTTCCTTTCATATAATTCTTCATAAGGTGCCATACTAAGACTTGCATGATAACTGTTATTATAAGAGAACTCGATCAACGACAAAAGTTCTATCCAATTTCCTCAACTTTCAAGTACACTAGCTCTCAGCATATCTTCCATGGTTTGTATTATCCGTTTCGTCTGACCATCCGTTTGCGGATGATTCGACGTACTCAAACACAACTTCGTGCCCATCGCTTGTTGAAAAGCTCTCCAAAATCTCGAAGTAAATTTTGGATCTCTATCTGAAACGATACTAGTAGGAATACCATGCAATCTCACTATCTTCGAAATGAACAACCTTGCGAGATGACTCGCCTTGTAGGTAGTCTTCACAGCTAAGAAATGAGCGGATTTCATTAACCGATCCACGATTACCCAAATCGAATCATAACCACCTTGCGCACGGGGTAATCCCACTGCGAAGTCCATCGAAATACTATCCCATTTCCACACCGGAATTTCTAAAGGTTGCAACAAGCCACCCGGCCTTTGGTGTTCAATTTTCACTTGTTGGCATACCGTACATTCCGATACATATACCGCAACATCCTTTTTCATCCCGGACCACTAATAGTCCCTCCTTAGATCTTGGTACATTTTTGAAGATCCCGGATATATAGTAAAAGCACCCTTATGCGCTTCTTCCAAAACCCTCCTTTTCAACTCCGTGTTATCCAGAACACAAATCCTTCGGTTAAATACTATAACTCCGTCGGTAGCTCGTACAAAACCCGGTTGAAATAACACTTCTTGTAACTTCTCGTCTAACCCTTGCTCTTGTTGGATTTTCTCCCTAAGAGTAGAATTGATATGCAAATTTCCCATAATCACACAATTCGAAGTCCAATTAAATTGAAGATTTAGACCTCTAAACCTTTCCATTAAGGCATACTCTAGCATCATTAAGTCGGCACTATGCAACACTTTCCTGCTTAAAGCATCTGCCACCTTATCCGCTTTACCCGGATGGTACTTTAGTTTTAAATCATAATCCTTCAAATACTCCATCCACCTTCTTTGACGCATGTTCAACTCTTTCTGGTCAAAAAGATACTTTAGACTCTTGTAGTCACTGAACATCTCAAAACGTACACCATACAAATAGTGACGCCACACCTTCAAAGTAAACACAACTGCCGCCAATTCTAAGTCATTCGTCGGATAATTCTCTTCATGGACTTTTAACTGTCGTGAAGCATAAGCCACTACATGTCCATCTTGCATTAACACACCTCCTAATCCCTTTTTCGATGCATCACAATATACCTCATACAACTTGCTAGGATCAGGAATAATCAAAACAGGGGTGGTCGTCAAGCTATTCTTCAAACTCATAAAACTTCTTTCACAAGCCGAATTCCATTCATACGAACAATCCTTCCGAGTCAGTCTCGGCATCGGTAAAGCTAGTTGAGAAAAGCCTTTAATAAACCTTATATAATAACCTGCTAATCCCAAGAAACTCCTAACTTCGACAACGTTCTTCGGTCTCTCCCAATTAATCACCGCTTCTACTTTTGATGGATCCACTGCCACACCTCCTTGAGATATGATATGCCCAAGAAAATTAACATCCGACATCCAAAACTCACACTTACTAAGCTTGGCAAAAAGTTGTCTCTCTTGTAAGATGGATAAAATGATTCTTAAGTGTTCTTCGTGCTCTTGAGGGTCACAAGAATAGATAAGAATGTCATCAATAAAGATCACCACAAATTGGTCCAAGTAAGGTTGAAATATCCGATTCATATAATCCATGAAAACTGCCGGAACATTAGTCACACCGAAAGGCATTACGAGGAATTCATAATGACCATAACGTGTCCTAAACGCAGTTTTCGGTACATCTGAACTCTTCACCCAAATCTGATGATAATCCGACCGTAAATCAATCTTCGAGAACACACAGGCTCCTTTTAATTGATCTAACAAATTGTCTATCTTTGGTAATGGGTATTTGTTCTTGATGGTGACCTTATTCAACTGACGGTAATCAATACACAACCGCATTCCACCATCCTTTTTCTTTACCAACAACACAGGAGCTCCCCAGGGCGAAACACTTGGTCTAACAAAATACTTAGCCAACAACTCTTCCAATTGATCCTTCAATTCTATTAATTCAAGTGGTGCCATCCAATACGGAGAAACGGATATTGGAGTCGTTCCCAGTATCGGGTCAACAGAGAATTCCACTTCCCGCTCCGGGGGAAGAGAAGTGATATCCTCGAGGAAAACTTCAGGAAAGTCACAAACTACCGGAATACCCGAAACTTGACGGTTACTACCCTCCTCCTTAGTAAGAATCAAAAGAACGGATTTTTCCTCCTCAAACAAGAAATTAATCATTCCAACCGTACCTTCTAAAATAGTAGTTAACACATCCTTCGGAGTGGCCTCGGTAGAGGGGATAATGATTAGTTTTTCTTCACACCCGATGAACACCGAATTAGCTGAAAGCCAATCCATACCCAGAACAACATCCACTTTCTTAAGCGGTAAGCAAATCAAATCAATCTGGAAAACTCTTCCATCCACAGATAAAACACAATTTTCACACATTAAAGGTGTTTCCACTATCTCATCCATGGCAGTAGTAACCACCATGGGTGGAGACAACGGAATAGCGTGCAACCCCAGTCGCTTCACACATTGCATCGATACAAAAGAATGTGTTGCTCCACAATCAAATAACACAAAACAAGGATTTCCATTAACCAGACACGTACCAGCAATTAAAGAATTGTCACCCTTTGTTTTTCTTGCATCCATGGTATACACTCGCCCGGTATTCTTCTTTTAAGGACAGTCTCTCGCCAAATGGCCCATTTTCTGACACTGATAACACCTCACACCTTCGATGCCACACCTCCCCTGATGATTTCTACCACAATGACGACATACAGGAGGTGCACTAGTCCTAGAACTCTGAACTTGCTTCCCTTTGAAAGATTGTTGCCTTGGTCTGAATTATTGATTCGATCTCCCTCGATCACTCAGATTCAACCTACTCAATTCTCCTTCCGCTTGTACCTTCTTCAAACTATGCGCCGCCACATAACACTGCCTTAACAATTCAGCATAGCTAGTGAATTCCCTTTGAGACACGCTATGTGAAATTTCATCCCTTAAACCAAACAGAAACTGATCGATCTTCCACCTCTCATCAGGAGCATACATAGCCTGCCTAGAATAAGCAGCCATAACCTCAAACTTTTCCGCATTGGAAGCCACAGTCAAGTTACCTTGTCTCAGATGTTGAAACTCAAATTCTTTCTGAGACCTTATGGAACTTGGGAAATACTTCTCCATAAAAGTTATCTTAAACTGCTCCCATACTTTCGGTACCTCTTGAATTGTCATTAAGGCTGAAGCGCTTTCCCACCATCTCATGGCAGGACCCCTTAACAAGTGTGAAGTAAAGATCGCCTTGTTTTCTTCACTGCATTGAACTATTAAGAAAATCCGCTCCATACCAGATATCCATTCATGCCCCTTCACCGGATCTAATCCTCCCTGAAACTCCGGAGGGTTCATACGAATGAAATCCCTAATGGTTCCCCCTGCAGCTTCAGGAACGACCACTGGAGGATGCATTCCACCAGCCATTTTCTGTACCATTTGCTGCACAAACTGGTTTTGTTGCTGCTGCATCTGCTGCATGAATTGATACAAAGGGGCATTCTCCCGGTCACCTGGTGGATTAGTCTCGGCAGGAGTGGTTCTCGGTCTACCCCGGTTGTTTCTGCGTCTGTCTGCCATGTTCCTAAATGTCATACAGATAGGATTAAGATGATCAGGCTCAATACCATAAATATAACACGTAAGACCCATGGCGACACAACGCATATGAAACGGAAAGAAACATTTATACTATTTCATGGCTAGGTCGAGGACACGACCTGCTCTGATACCAACTGTAACACCCATATATAACAACATACATCAAAGCATATATATTATACATGAATCCAAGTATTTGGTACTGAAATACCATAAGTTCCTAGTTAACACATTATATACATTAAATGCCCTAAATACAAAGTCTAAAGTCTACGGCATAACGTATATAAGATGTCCCAAAAAGTACTAAGAACTAGATCAATACAATGATCTCAAAATAAAGCGTCATAGCGGAAGCCATGCCATCTCAAAAGCTACGATTCGTAAGGAAAAGTCAAACCACTTTGTCCTTACCCTTCGCCGAACCTGTAGTACCTGTGATGTAAACAACAACGTGGGGTGAGATACATCAAATCTCAGTGAGTTCGCTATCTTATATGTCCTCTCGGCTTTACAAGGTTCTAACAAGCCTAACTCAAGTCAAAAGGGAAGGGAAGTGACTTTGAGTACACACACACTATATGGAAACATGTCATGAGTTCATCAACTCACAATGTCACTAATCGGTAACCACACCAAGGAATCCCCTATTCCCGTCCGCTTCTACGTCTAGAAGTCGACCCGAGTCATGGATCCTAGTAACCTACTTGACATACGAATGGATTCGGGTTCTACGGGCCATTAACCGTTATGAACCGTCACTTCACACGGGCCATTAACCGTCACAAGCATACGCTCCCAGAGCGCCATTCGTACTGCACGCGGGAATCAAACCTGCCGAATGTTCGCATTTCCATTCGTCGTGCGAACATCCAGCGAGTGCACGATTTCCCCTTCGCTGGGGGATTCGCAGTACGAATCTGGGAAAATGCAGAAGTTCTACAGCGTAACAGCTGAGTTCCCATGGGTCCAAAACTTCACCCAAACATATCCAAACATCCTACAATCAGATATAGATAATTCTACACTCATATAACTTATACTACTCAGTTTGTAGCACATTTCAACCATTAAATTTCATCGATTATCAATTTAAGCAATTTTCATAAAAACCTAACTTAAGCTATAATCATTTCTAACTCTAAACTTAAGTTTCTATCTAGAACCCACCTTGAATAGATGAAGATGGTGAAGATTGGAAGATGATTTGATGAAGATTTGATGATGTTCTTGATGATTTTGATCTTGGACTTTTTCCTCTTTTTTCTCTTCTTTTCCTTATCTTTTCTTTCTCTCCAAAACCCTTTCTATCTTTTTCTTTCTCTTGGTCTAATATGGAAAATGAATGGAAAAGAAAAGATATAGTATAATATCATCAATTAGCAACACTACTAATTGTCCAAAAAGTCTCTAAAGTCCAAATACTTAAATATCTCAGAGTCAGATAATATTAATTGGATTTCCTCTAAGTTCAACAGTTACCCTAATTATCTCTGCAGATAATTTCTCAGAGTACACTGAGACTCAGTTGATCACAACGAATATTATCCAGAGTAAAATAATTTACGGGGTATTACATTTATAAGCAATATAATAGAATACTCTACTAAACAATTTTTTGTATAGTGGAACTATGATTGCACTATAAAACACAACATTGACTTCCAATTGCGACATCATGAATTCTCGATAAATATCCTTTGCTTCATGGAAAAATTCCTATTTTGTGTACACGTCGATCATTGAAAAGTAAGTTAGTGAATTTAAATATATGTTTTGCACCTTCGTCTCTTCAAATAGTCTTCTAACTTCAACATACATTTCCTGCCACCCATACCTAGACAACATAGCATTGTATGTTACGACTTCTATTTTGATGAAGCAATTGATAAGTGCAAGGAGATTGACATATGTGGAATCAAAATAGACGTTGTAACATGCAATATTTTGTTGTCCAGGTACGAAAGGCATGACATGTATGTTGAAATTAGAAAACTATTTGAAGAAATGAAGGTTCGGAACATATATCCAAATATACTAACTTACTTTACAATGATCGACGTGTACACAAAAGGCAAAATGTTCCAAGAAGCGATGAATGTTTATCGAGAATTAAAGATGTCACGATTGGAGATTGACGTTGTCTTTTATAAAGCAATTATATATGCATTATGCAAAAATGGTTTAGTAGAGTCTTCTATTATGTTGCTTGTAGTAATGATAGAGCAAGGAATGAAACCAAATGTAGTCGGTCACTATCAACTCCATACTTGATGCATGTCAATAATCTCCAAGTTTAAAATATAGATTGAGATGTTATTTACCTGAACATAGAGGCCAACAAAAGTGTTGTCATAAGTCCAGCAATTGGACCAATATTAATCAGAATAGAAACGAATTTTAAAAGCTTCAACCAAAGGAGCGTCTTCTCCTAGGAGTGCTTCAATCAGTAATTACCAAGCATACTCCAATGTACAATGCAATACATATCAAGAGGCTTCCGATAATGCCTAATGGTAAATCCCGCTGACATGTCAAAAGTTATAAAGATAAAAACAAGATATCATGAACTAATTCGTGAAACTCATAATGGACATCATGAGTTTAAATCAGATGTAGTAATACATTTACAATTCACAAAATGACTTAAAGGTGTCGACACTGATAACTTTTATTTAAAATCCAATATATTAAATAATTGGTGGAAAAGCATAAGCATAACATTAGATAACTCATACCAGGTCCGACGTCATGAGCAACCGTGTCGGTAATAAAGAAGATACCGACTCCAATGAAAGCATCGATCCTGAGGAGAATCAGGTCGAATACACCTAGTTGACGGGAGAGACCATGGCCGGAACTATCGCGAACTGCCTTATCCTCCAGAGATGTAGAAGAAGAAAATCTGAATGTGAATGGAAGATGAACAAGTGTTATGTTACGTTACTGCGTGCATGTGTTATAAAGGTGTTTCGAAAGCGCGTAACAAACGAAAATCCATTTAGATATTTTTATAAATAAGTAATCAATTAATTAGATCATTAACGTGGAAAGTGTAAAGGAAAGCGATTATGAAAACGCGTAACACGAAATTCCAATTTAGTCTTTTTCTAAAAATTGTGGATAAATTACCTTGTTTGTGTTCCACCAGTTTAAGAAAGACAGTATTCCACCAATTATCTTAAACATCAATTTTTTTCTCAAATTTTTATATATTCTTTTGATATTTTCACTATTACCCTCATATTCAATTAATGTAATTAATGTGATTTTTTCTTTCCTCTTTTATTATTATAGTCAGGTTTGTTTTAATCAATCATGCAACAAACCTATTTTTTTTTTCTTTTTTGCCAATTTGGTGTAACTTGCCTATGTAGTAAATGCAGGATGATATGAACCCGTTTTTAATGAAAACTCTACTATAACTTTACTGATGCATCAACATGTTATCCCCTTTTTTTTTGCAAATTTTCTTCTCTGTACTGCTGAACTTGTTTGTATTCTTTCACATTTTAGAATTTTGAAAGTAGAGTAAAACTTGCATTTCTCTCTTTTTTTTTTTTGAAATTTGACCTGGCTTGTCTATCAATCATATATCACGAGCATATTTGAATGATATTGGCCTCAATCTTTGATTTAAACTTTCTTTGTGTGATAGGTCTTGGATAATGATGGTCATGACTATAAGAGAAAGTTTTTTGGTGATAATATGAAGACTTTGATGGTGAACCAAAAGTGGTTGGAATTGCTTGGAGTTGAAGACGAAAGGGCCATGGAAGCTTGAAGCTTAAGTATTCAATTTTTATGAAGTTTGTTATTGAAACTTGTAATGTATTCAAACATTCATGGATGTACCAAATCCAACTAATTGTAAAAAGAGATTAATTTGCAATTTTTTCAAGAATTCTTCTTAGGATGTAACAATAATAAATAAAACCATTAGGTTCCTACACCTTTCGTCATAGTTTCTCTCAACATACCCTACAAAAACAACAAAATATATCCCACTCTTATCATTCACTCAAAATAATCAACAAATCCCCAACATACCGCAAATGAATCAGATCAATAGTAACACAAATACATACAAGAGGTTCCTATAGGATGCTATAGATACTTAGGGTGCTAGTACCTTCCATTTGTATAACCACCCCTGATTCCCGAAATCTCAAGTGCATTGTTTTGCAATGCACACTCACGGGTTTATTTAGATTTTCTTCCCTTCCCTCCGTTTGGGATAAATAAAAAGTTCACATCTAAAGGGCAACCTTGGGAAAAAAAATCGCGCTGTACAGAAAAATTGCGACTTCACTAGGGAAGTAGGGATTTCATCCACCCTAAAAGGGTAAAGCCTATCTTACATATATTTGTGATTTTTATTGTTGATATCACTTACTTGTTATTTTATTCATCCTATTTTTTTGGGCACTCTGGTTGATATCTATGAGTGAGACAAATCCTAACCCGGAATTGAGTGTACGTAAATAAGATAGGGCATTGATTAGGGATGGCATTAATATTTTTAAAAACTTAAAATATTATGATATTTTATACTTGATAAATTTATTTTTATTAGAAATGCGGGTAAAGGGTACGAGTACGGGCACTTATAAACCCATAGGGTACGGGGACGGGTGCCAATTTTGATACCCAAGCGAGTATGGGCTCGAGTACAGGGATTTTTTGCAACTGCGGTTATGGGGACGGGTACTATAGTTCCCTACCCATATTCTTCCCATTGTAGTCCCTATCATTGATATAATCAAAAGTTACACGTCTGAAGTAATCCTATGCATGACTGACATATGATATAATCCATGTCAGCAATATATGGCAGTAGAAAAATTCCTATTAACCCTTATATTAAAAAGGCTTACTAAGACTAAAGGAAAGGAAAAAAAATATTTCAAACAATTTGTTACGATTTGAAACAAATAACAAAACAAACACAATGTGAATTGAATAAATTTCTTTTTTTTTTCAATAAGCAATGAATATATTTAAACGAGGACAAAGGGTTCTCGAACCCACTTACAGAAAATGAGACCAACCTCGAAAAAGAAAATTACACATCAATTAAGCCTTAAGATAAATAATACAAAGGAAACTGACTAAATTCATAAAAGCTATAATTGGTATTTGTAATTTTCCCGATGTAAGACCATCTCCAAACTAAAAACTTAACATTCCACACCACATCTATTATATTCCAAACATCATTCCTAAAAATGATCTTATTCCTCAACAATCACAAAAACCAAGAAGTAGCCAACGAAAAAACTCCTTCCTTACCGCGCTTCACCTTATTCCGCTTGCAATAAGAGCACCACTTTAAGAAACTCTCCTTAAGATTACTAGAACCATCTTCCTTAAAACCATTCTAATCGGCCACTTCCTTCCAAACCAAAATAGCCACCGGGCAACCCAAAAAAATATGGGTTAAATATTCGTTCCTGAACAAATAAAAGACACAATTCAAATCACTATTCAAAATAATACAACCTCTAATAGAAAGAGAATCCTTAGAGGGGAGCCTATTCAAAAAACACCTCAAACCAAAAGCTTTGATTTTAAAAGGAACAGCCATCTTCCAAACTAAAGAAAAAGCTTCATCATAAATCTCACTCGGTCAGAAAGGAATGCGTAGGAAACTAATAATCTAGTAAAAAGAACTAACCGAATAAACCTCCATCGTGCGAGCCAACCAAAGGACCGAATCCAAGGCCGAAACATCCGGCTGGACCAGCTACAAGT
Organism: Lathyrus tuberosus; assembly: GCA_022829125.1. Lineage (NCBI taxonomy): Eukaryota > Viridiplantae > Streptophyta > Magnoliopsida > Fabales > Fabaceae > Lathyrus > Lathyrus tuberosus. The sequence continues at coordinate 12,297,831 of JALAZF010000137.1, read as the reverse complement.
CGGACCGCATCAACTCCATTTCGGTTGCAGCGCCACCCTCTACAACAACCCCAACACCAAAATCCCCCCAATACCATCTGTCACTATTTCATCCACCCATGCATGCCACCGAAACATCTTTAAGGAAAGATAAATAAAAAAGAAGAAGGAATTTATCCTTAAAGCAAATTTCATTAAGCCAACAAGAAAGCCAAAAGGAGGAAGTGAAACCATTACCGATTGAAAATCTACAATTAGAGATAAATAAATTTTCCGAAATTCCTTTCTCCACACCAATAATATCCCTCCACCAAAAAGAACACTGGGTCTTCTTACTAAGACAATTCCCAGAATCCACAACCCTTAAATTAATATCACCATACCTTACCTTAAGGACTTTGTACCATAAAGCATTAGTTTCCGCTAAAATCATCCATCTCCATTTATTAAGAAGTGTCAAACTAAAATCATCCACTCTATGCGAAATTAATCATCTTAAATTAATCATCCACAAATTGAAGAATATCAACAAAATAACCCTTTAAGTTGAAACCCTCAAACTCATCATTCTTCACCAACTTAGAAACCATTCCCCTTAAACCTTCCGCCACTATTACAAAAAGAAAAGGAGAGAGAGGATCTCCTTGTCTCAAACCTCTCTCAATAACAAACTCCTTCTAGGACTACCATTAACCAACATTGACATTTTACTAGTAAACACAAGAGCTTCCATCCACTTCATCCAACTAACCTTATCGTACGCCTTCTCAAAGTCTACTTTGAAAAGAAAACAACCTCTTCCCTCCATTTTAGCAAAGTCCTCCAATTCATTAGCCACCAAAACTCCATCTAATAATTGTCTTCTCGGAACAAAAGCACTTTGGCAATTTGAAATAATCGAATTCAACACTACCTTAAGTCTAGCCGCCAAGAGCTTGGAAATAGCCTTATACACATAACCCACTAGACAAATAGGCCTATAATCATCCAAGCATAACGTATTAGAAGATTTAGGCACCAAAGTCAAGAAAGAAGAAATTAAAGCTTTTGAGAACCAAGCACCGGAATGAAAACTATGGAAGCACCCAATAAAATCCTCCTTCATAAAATTCCAACACTTATTAATAAATAAGAAAGAGTAACCATCGGGACCCGGACTTTTGGTACCATCACAACTCCAAACCGCCTCCCTAATCTCTTCCTCCGAAAAAGGAGCTTCAAGAAGAGATTTATCCATGCAATTAATACCTTTGAACGAAAGACCATCAAGAACGGGTCTAACAACAACCGGCTCAATAAACTTTGCCGCAAAATGACTCATCACCTCCTCCTTAACCTCCTCCACCTTATCCACAATACCATTATCCGTTCCCATGGAACCGATAAAGTTGCGCCTGCTTCTCTCCTTCATGACTCTATGAAAAAATTTACTATTAGAATCACCATCATTTAACCAATTTAGTCTTGACTTTTGAATAAGCATATTCTCCTTTATCTTGAGGTTTAGCCAAAGCTTGCCACTAGTTATCTTCTTCTTCTTCAACAACTCCTTCTCCCCCTCCACATCCCTAAAATACGCTTCCACATCATCCTCTAAACTCAACTCCCTCACCCCATCCTCCATCTCCAAATTGATCCTCCCAAAAACATTTGTGTTCCACCATTTGAGGCTTTCTTTTAAAAGGTGCAATTTCTACTTAAGAATAAAATCTTTCCTCCCCTTCACTACTAACTTTTTCCACTCTTTTTCAACAAAAGGAAGAAACCGCCTATTGGAGAACCACTCATTATTTACTTTGAAAGGTTTCGGGCCCCGATCCAAATTCCGCACCAACAACCATATAGGGCAATGATCCGAAATATCCCTCAAATCAATCAATTGCCCCAACACTCCCCATCTATCAATAATTCCGTTCGTAACCAAAAAATGGTCAATTCTACATTTAGCCATACCATCACCCCCGTACCAACTAAACTTATTCCCCTTACAAGGTAAATCCACCAAACTACCCTCATTAATTAACTATTCAAAACCTTTCCATTCCAATCTCGAGTTGAAAGCGGTTCCCCCCCCCCCCCCCCCTCCGTTCATGTGCATTTTTAACCACGTTAAAATCTCCACCAAAAACCCAGTCTCCATCCGTCGAAAACGACTTTAACTCCAACAACTTCCTCCACAACTTTCTTTTCAACTCAAGAGGACAAGGTGAATAAATATTAACCACATAATACAAATTATTTTTCCACCTTACCTTAACTCCCAAATAACCAGTACCTCTAAAGCTACATAAAACCTCAACCGAATAGATTTTCCAAATAATTAACATACCTCAGGACAACCCTTCTGAAATAGAAAAGGAATACTCGATATCTTCATTGCACCAAAAGTTCCGAGCCACCCTATCGGACAAATCTTAAATCTTTGTCTCTTGTAACATAAACACATCCACTTTACTATTTGAAATAATTTGAGAAATTCTACTTCTTTTAACTCTACTACATCCCCCTCTAATATTCAAAAAGTCAACAATCATCACAACACATTCAAAGTCTTCTTCTTTCCTAACAATTTGGCTTTATCTCTTCTCTCTAATTCAACTATTCTCCTTTGATAATCTCCCTTAGACTCCCCCTTCACCACCCCTAAATTAGAAATTTAATTCCAAAGCTTTACCCCCAGGTTGGAGTCTAGGTTCTCCCTAATCCTCTGATTACATCTGTCCATTCCAGACACATCCGACTGCTCGCCGTGAAAGATTTTCCTCGAAACCGAAACTATAGACTGCGAACATCCTGAAGAAGAAATATTACACCCTCCAGCGCCCTTACCTTCTTCTAATTTCTCAGCCACCTCTTTTCCCAACTCCCCCCTTCTACTTAATTGCTTTTTCAAAGACCAACTAATAAAACCTCTGCGGGGCCCTCCAACTCGATAAAGATGTTTAAGTTTAATACTTTTAATTGTCTTTTTTCTTGTGCAACAAATATTTAGAGCATTAAGAGGGACAACTTTATCCCCACCTAAAGCCAAACACTCGGAATTCCCACCCTCCAAATCCTTCAGCGTACAAGTTACCTTAGTATCAATGTTATCACAAGAAAAGGTCCCACCGACCCTATTATCACCAGAAGACGTAGGTTGACAATCTTTCCCTTTTAATGCTATCAGCGCCACTTCAATAGTACCCCCCTCTACATCCTTTTCAAAATACCTCCTCTTGTCATTTTTATTCTCAGATAAAGCCTGCTACATAAAATTAATGTTATTGACTGTTGGACTAACCACAAAACTCCCTTCCACACCGTTATCCGCCTCTTCACCCTCTTCCCTAACCGGCGACAAAATTCCATATTCAGAACCGTCTACACCTTCATTGAAGTCTTCATCAGATTCGACATTGACTATGCATCGCTCTTCATCCTCCGAACCAGACGAATTCGAACTCGAATCAGAACAAGGAAGCTTAAGAAGAAGCGCACGAATGGGTCCATGGAAGTCTTCTCTCAACAAAATCTCAAAAGAAACTTTGTCAATCGATACCTTCATAGATTCATCAATGACTAAAGAAGACGGAACCTTTACCATTAATCTTGCTACATCTTTGAAATCATCAGACTTCGTATACTCATAAGCACAAATAAAGACACCCATTGAATTCGCAATTTGCATAAAGTAATCCATATTCCACGCTTGACAATGAACATCGTAGATACAAATCCATATGTCCCCATCGTTATCCACATCGGTTTCTTTCCAAGGTCGAATGGCTTGGAACCACTTCTGCCACCAAACTTCACCATCCACAATCAAATCATGAATTTCTCCTTCTACTGATTCTTCAAGTAAACTGAGATTCGATCCCAACGGAGTAACTTTAATAGGGAAATAACCTTCTATTTCGAATTCCTTTTGAATATTATATGAAGTGCCTGGCGAGAGTACAACACCAACACAGGCCTTCCTGAGTTTGTCCTTCAACGGCCCCTCTGAAATGTATTCCAACTTCACTTTATCATTCACAATTGTATCTTTCTGATTGTTGCCATCTTCCCTTCTAATGACTTCAGCGAAAGACCTAAAGTCGACTCTACCATTAGGACGCACACGAATAGCTTCACAATAGAATGATGATAAGAACGAGGCTGAAAACCCTCCCTAGACCCTCCCCTATTCTCTTTACTCTCTACCCGCATCCCTCTGCTAAACCTATGAGGGTTAGCATGGATCTTCCTGCCTTCAATCTGGATATTATCTAACTTGATTACAAGAACCCTCTCATCCCCCACCTCTCTAAACCTTGCAAACCCAAATCTCTTACCGAACTTGTTCCTTCTTGGTGATATCACTACCTCAACCACCTCTTTAACACAACCAAACAAAGCAAAAATATCCACCGATTTGATCATATCAAGTATCTCAGAGAAATAAATCGACGTTAACGAAGCGCCTGCTTCCGACAACGGATCTCCCCCTTGTTATAGATGTCCCACCTTCAAACAATGTTCCTGAAACACTTTTTCGGCACCCTTTTCCACTCCATCTTAAAATGCAGCCAACCAAAACCATACACAAATAGGTTTAGTGCAAACAGGTTTAGTGCACTTGAATCATTGTTGCAGATGAGTGAAAACAGACGAAAAGGAATTGAATAAATTTCTAACATTTAATCATACACAAATAACATGAAAATTTTATTTTATTAACTCAACAACTTTTATATAAAAATTATTAAATGAATATAATAAAATAGTGTAATAAAATTAGATTCCCACATTTTTATAATTAAAATAATTAATATAATAAGTAAGTGGAAGAAAATTAGTTCTTACAAAATAACTATTATAATAACATAAAGTAAAAAATATTACTAGAAAAAAATAATTTCTATGAAATAATTAAAAAATGAATATTGGAGAAAATTAGTTTTTATAAAATAATTATTATAATAACATAAAGTAAAAAAAAAATTACAAAAAGAAAATAATTTCTATAAAATAATTACAAAAAAGAAAATATGAGAGAAAATTAGTTTAATTAGTTTACAACTTTAATGAATATGATATTTATAGAAAAAAAAAACTAAATTGGATATTCGTCGTTACGAGCATTTTCATAATCACTTTCCATTCCTTTTCACTTTCCTTGTTATTGATAATTATCTAATTAATTGATTAATTATTAATAAAATATTAGTATTCAACACCTTTATAAGACATGCACACAGTAACGTAACATAACACTTGTTCAGATCTTCTTCTTCTTCATCATGTTTCTGGTCCTCGATGCTCGCGATAGTTTCGGCCATGGTCTCTCCGACTAGGTGTATTCGACCTTATTCTTCGAGAATATGCATTATTGGAAGCCTCTTGGTATGTATTGCATTGCACATTGGAGTATGCTTAGTAATTACAACACTCTAGTTGGCTTCTATGTTTAGGTAAATAACGTCTGGATATTGATTGATGTGCCTAATGGCATGTGCTAATGTACATGCATGGCAATTTTTTTTTCTGATGAGAAGTCTTGGCTATATATTGGGCTCGAAAAGGATGGTTTCCTACCTGCAATATTTACTAAAGTTCACCCCCAAACGCCACACACCTATTCATTCTAAGATTTGGGCTAGCTGTATTGCCAGTACTATGGCTGGTCTCTCCGGAGGAGAAGGCGTCTATACGATTTTTAACAAACTTACGGTTTTTCTCCTTTTTCACAATTAATGTTTGACTATCAATAGTTTGTCAATTACTTTGAATTTCTTACTCCAATTACTTACGACAATATTGTTGACATGCATCAATTATGGAGTTGAAAATGATCACATTTGATTTCATTTTTTACTCTATCATTGCTATAAAGCAAGATCCCACTAAATCATTTTTGCATAATGCATCAATGATTGTTTTATAAAAGACAACATCGACTTCCAATCCCATCATCTTGAATTCTCGATAAACATTCACCGCTTCTTGGAACATATCCTCTTTCGTATACACGTCGATCATTGTAGAATAAGTTAGTATATTTGGATATATGTTTCACGCCTTCATCTCTTCAAATAGTTTTCTAACTTCATCAGACATGCCATGTCTTCCATCCCTGGACAACATAGTATTATATGTTACAACGTCTATTTTCATTCCTCATATGTCCATCTCCTTGTACTTATGAATTGTTTCATCAAAACAGAAGTCGTAACATAAAATGTTATGTTGTCAATGTATAGATGGCAGGGAATGTTTGTTGAAGTTAGAAGACTATTTGAGGAGACGAATGCGTAAAACATATATCCAAATCCATTAACGTGCTCTTCAATGATGGACATTACACGAAATGTAAATTGTTCCCGGAAGCAATGAATATTTGTTGAGAATTCATAATGTCGCGATTGGAAGTCGATGTTGTGTTTTATAGTGCAATTATAGTTCCACTATGCAAAAATGGTTTAGTAAAATCTTCTATTATAATGCTTATTGAAATGATAGATAAAAGAAAAGGTAAATGTGGTCACTTTCAACTCCATAATTGATACATGTCAACAATCGCCAAATTTGAAGTTTGGAAATCATTGTTTCTTTGCATACTATTGAGTATTAAATTGAACAATCGTTTGCTACGCTTGTTGATGTGCATTTAAGAATAAGTCAGGTGACGACTTGACATTTTTCGATATGCTTGTTCTGTATGATGTTCTAAATTATTCTCAACCTACCAGTCCATCACATATTTATGCATCTCCTAGTTATTAGATCGATAAAAGTTATGCAACACATATTGATTGAATGTGTACGATATTTGACATATCTCAGTGTTCAACACCGTTACATTTAATTTTATTAATTTATTTTTAAAATGATTTATTAGCTTTAGTATATTGCATTTGTTGTTAATGTTTGTGTCTGTATTTCATGGAATACGAGTCTTTTGTTAATTTTTAGTATTTCCTTCTCTTAAGCGCAAAGAACAAATTTAATGAATGATATAAATTTTCTTGATTGATGGATTCTTATTTCTTTAATTTCATTATTTTATTACAATATTTTAGAACTATTATAGGGGTGTGTGTGCGCGCGCGTGTGTGTTGAGTTATATATATATATATATATATATATATATATATATATATTAGAACTTAAACAATCATCAAAATCATTCTCAAAATTTGATACTAAAACATGTTCCTTTCTTGAACCATAAGTTCGCATATTATCAGGTCACACTGTATTTCCTCTGAATTACCAAACTAAAAAATATTTATATAATTAATTTTAATAATAACATTATAACTAAAAAATTATCAATCAACAAGTAAAGTTGTATTATTACTCATCAGCTCAAAAATCAACCAACAACACTCAAAATATCTCAATAGAGTTTTTTTTAATCATTTTATTATATACTCGTAGCGCATCAAAGGTTATCAAAATTCATATATATAACTCAACTGAGTTCTCAAAGAACTGTAACAGTCCTACCACAATTCCTAAATCTCAAAAATAACTTTAGAGCACTCAAAAGTACTCAAAAGTGCTAAAAATGCTCCAATAACAGCCTTTCACAGGTGATAATTCTATCGAACTCTAAGTGGCTTAAAGCTTGACTCAATATTTTTCAAAAATAACACAAAGGTACTAAAAAGGTTGCTGAGATAACACCCGAATTCGAAAACTACCAAAATAGTCGACGATCTAGCCAACAAACTTCTGCCGCTCGGACCCGCTGACCCGTTTCGATTCACTGTCGTACGGCTGCCGCGCATCGTACTCTAATACCGACACAAACAATGACTCAGAACATACATTATGCTACGAGAAAAAATAAGTAAAACAGTAACAACCTATTCTAAGAAAAATAAATGAAATGATGAAATACAAAAGCGATATAGTAAATGAAAGCGATAAAGCTCATCCACTTCATTTAAATCCGACGTAGTCCTCAATTTTAGGAAATAAGAGCAAGAGAGGGAGTATAACCTGGTGGTGTGAAATCATTGTCGGCAAAAACCCCTGCCTCGTCCACGGAAACGGCCTCCTTGATGGTTCATGTTGCCCATCAACACTCGCAAGCTAGACACCTCTTGAGATATGTGATCCATCATTTGATTACGATGATCCTCAACTGCTTGATTATAATACACATACTCTAACATCTCGTGCTGCGTGTGTTTTAGGGCAAGTTGCTTCATTTGCATTTGTTGTATGTGTATTATCATGTCAATCTGCTATTTTTTTTTATAAGCGAAAAATATATTCAAATTGGATACAAAAGGGTGTATCCAACCCATCTACAAAAAATTCCAACTTACACCCTTATGAAACTACAAAAACTCACAAGGGGATTTGGTCCATTCATAGTAATTACATGTATATCTCCTGTTAGTCCGTTTTCCTAACCACCACCAAGTATACAAAATGACTCTCATCTCTATCAAATCAAAATCCCACACCTCTCTATTAAACACAATGTTATTCCTAGTTGACCATAGACACCAACGTATTGTCAACCAAAGGCCTACTTTATTTTTGATAGCAACCTTGTTGTCTACAAGCGCTTGCAACCAGTAATGGAACAATTCTAGCAATGAGTCATGAATTCCTACATCAATGTCTAACCATTTTCCAACAAAACTCCAAATCTTCAATGACTTTTCACATGAATATAATAGATGAAGTGCATTCTCCTCAACCCTTTGACAGAACGGACATAACATAGATTCACCACTCAAAGCAATGTGCCGTTTATGTAAGTTTTCTCTCGTAGCCAACCTATCCTGAAATAATCTCCAACCAAACATCTGGATTTTTGGGTGAGCAGATGATAGCCAAATCAATTTAAAAACATCAACCAACATATGTTGAGAATGTTGCAAACTGTGTGCCTTAATTAGCAAATCGTAACCTGAACTTGACGTGTACTGCGTGACGTCTCCAACCTCCCAAATCACACAATCTTCTTCTGTTAGCGCCAAGGTATCGACTGGTAACATTCTATTCAACTCACACTAGTCCTGCAAACTGCTACCTATAGGAATGTTGTTGACAAAATCAAGGGACAAAATACCTGCGTTCACGTTGCTGCTGCGGAACTCCATGACTCTGCCTCTCTTATTACAGGAATTCTCCCATAAGCTAGGAAATTGTACAGCCAAGGATTGGTTTCCACACCATTTGGATAACCAAAACAGGGTGTTATCCCCACAACCTATATCATGTTTCAGATGTTGCGAAAATCCACCAACACCAAACATTTCCCAAATCTTAAATAAATCTCACCACCACAGTGACGGTTCGAGACTATAATTTGGCAGGGAACCAATATGTAGATCAACAATGTGGTCCGGGTACCTAACCACCACAACTCCTTGCCATATCCTCCTTTTTATAGATAACAACTTCCATAACCATTTTGCCATTAAAGCAACATTAAACCATTTGACATGTTTGACTCCCAGCCCACCTTCCTCCTTCAGTTTACACACCTCACTCCACCTTACCCATGAAATTCTTTTGGACTGAGCAGAACCACCCCAAAGGAACCGACATTGAATACTTGTTATGAGCTTAACCACTTTACACGGCATCAAATACATAGACATATAGTGTATAGGTAAATTAGATAACACAGTATTGATGAGAGTGGCCCTGCCAGCCATTGACAATAATCTTCCTTTCCACGTTGAGAGCCGCTCTTAAATTTTCTGAATCATTGGTTTCCAAAATGCGATCTTTCTATGATTTCCACCAACATATACTCCCAAAAATTTGAATGGAAATGTATCTACTTGAACACCAAGAAAGCATTCTGCCGCTCTTAAAACATACTCCTCCACACCTATGCCATACAAGGAACTTTTCTTATAGTTTATTTGTAGCCCCGACACCAGTTGAAAGCCTTTTAGCAAAGCTTTGACAGTCCAAATATTTGACCAAGAACCGTCTCCCACTAATATTGTGTCATCAGCATATTGTAATAATTCATATGATGTTTTTGAGTTGAGTTTTAACCCATTAAAACTAGCATTCTGAGAAGCTCTTTTTATCAATACAGCAAGTCCTTCAGCAGCTATTGCAAAAAGGAAGGGGGAGATAGGGTCGCCTTGACGTAAACCACGCGAAACCTTGAAATCCCGGGTTGGGTTCCCATTTACCATGACAAACATAAAACTACTCATAATAGTTCCTTCAATCCACCCCAGAAATTTACTTCCAAAGCCCATATAATGCATAATGTCCTTTAGATAGCTCCATTCAACCCTGTCATAAGCTAAAGCAAAGTCCACTTTTAGCATTAATGTCTTAGAGTTGCTCCTCCTTGCATAATCAATTAATTCATTTAGAACCAAAACGCCATCTAGGATGTTATGTCCTTCTATGAATGCCGTTTGAGTGGTCGAGACAATATTGTCCATAACTTTCTTAATTCTCACCACCAAAAGCTTTGAAACAACTTTGTAAATTGACCCTATTAAACAAATAGGACGGTAATCCTCCAAACCACAAGGATCTTCCTTTTTTGGAATCAGTGCAATGAAAGAAGAAGTAAACACCTTTGGGAGGACACCCTTCTCAAAGAACTGAAGTATACAGTTAGAGAAATCCGAACCCAACACCTCCCAACATTTTTTTATGAATTTCAGGTTAAAACCGTCTGGCCCAGGACTCTTGTCTCCTTCACTTGAAAACACTACTTGCTTCACATCTTCATGCGTGAATGGAGCCTTCATCGCCATACTTTCTTCCTCATTCATACTCATAAAACCTTCACTACCAATCTTAGGCATAACTCTGCAATCTTTCTTAAACCTTCTTTCAAAGTGACTTGCCACAACTTCTTTAATACCATCTACATCTTCAATTAATTCACTTTCAACTTGAATCGCACTAATTGTGTTCAACCTGTTTCTATTCCTAATGGCAGCATCGTAGAACTTGGTGTTTGCATCCCCCTCATTAATCCATTTCGTTCTCGCTTTCTGTTTAAGGATACTTTCCTTGATTCTCAGATGCTTCCATGACTCATCTTCTGCTACCCTTCTCGACTTCAACATATCAGTATTGATCTCTACACTGTTTTGAGCAATACAATCTTCAACTTCATTAATAGTACTAGTATTCTCATTGATCTTAGTATCAATCCAACCAAAGACATTAGCATTCCACCAACGTAACCGATTCCTTAGATGCTGGAACTTCTTGGATAAAACATAAAACACATCACCCTCAACCTTGTAAGATTCCCACACACCTCTAACAAAATGGAGAAACTCATGATGCTCTAACCAACAGTTCAACACTTTAAACCGTTTCGGACCCCAGTTGATATTTTTTGCCATAATCGTCACAGGCCTATGATCAGAGATGTCTCTGGACTTCACATTTTGTGTGATCGAATTCCAATTACTAAGAAGACCAGGTGAGATAATAAACCTGTCTAACCTGCTAGCAGACTTACCAGATGCGTTAAACCAAGTATATCTATTGCCTCGTACCGGGATATCCACACACCCAGTCATTTCAATAAATTCTTTAAAATCCTCCATGATTCTACTACTTTATATACAGCTACCACATCGCTCTCTTCTATTTTTGATGGCGTTAAAGTCCCCGCCAATGACCCATTCGCCAGCTGCCAAAGTGTCTTTCAGTTGAATGATTTTGTTCCATAGTAACCTCTTATCTGAATTGGAGCAAGATGAATAAATGTTTAAGAAATAAACATTGTGCCCTTTCCACCAAGCGTTCATTCCAAGGAATCCCTTTCCTTTAAAACTACTAACCGGAACCAAACAATTTTTCCTCCAGATAGTGAGGATCCCACCTGCATATCCCACAGCGCCTGAACTAGACCACAAACAACTATCATCTCCCCACATTTCATGAACTATTTCATTAGTCATCAGCTCACACTTGGTTTCCTGTACAAATACTACATCTACACCTTCATTTTGTATTAGTTTCCGAATCCTCCTCCTCTTAATGCTGCTTCCACATCCTCTTATGTTATATGTCATAAAATTCATAATCTACCCTTAGCTGCACCCTTCATAACTCTGCTTCCCTGCCTCTCCTCAGTTTCAAAATTCTTAATGCAATTCTCATAAATCTCATCATCTTCTTCAGCTTCTACTCCCATCTTCTTTATGGAATCCCAAATTCTATGAGGGAGATTATCTAACTTTTTTTTTATCCTCGAATTACTTTTCTGTACCTCCTCATCACCTATAGAATTGCCCCCGGATGAGGGAGTTCCTCCAATACTAGAAATCTCTTCCTCGGATTCCAAGCTCGAGAGAATTGGTTTAGTAGTGACTTCTCCATACGATTTATGTTCGTTCAGAAGTGTTGCGTAATACGACGGAGCAAAAGGTATCTTAATTTTATGATATATTTCATCAAGTAGAACAACCTTTTTCTTTATCCTCTTCTCAGAGCCTCTAGTCTGCTGAATTTGCTCTTCAAAACTTTCTCTTAGCTCTTTATTCAATCCTACGGCTAATCTTCCAACTTCCCCGCCTCTATTTACTTTTGTAGTTTCTACCCGTGATTCTTCATCTATTTTGTGTCGCTGTCTTACTTTATGTACAGAGTCATGAGGTTCTGGCCATTGAAAAGATACGTCAACCTGTCTACGTTGCTTTTGGTTACCAACTAGGTCAGTCAATTCCTTATCTCCACCAGCCACAGGGCTACTTTGTCCATTCTTTTGGTTTACTTCAGTACAAGGAATATACCTACTCTCCTCGGGCCCCTCCCTATCTCCATTTGAATTTCTCTCCTCATTTACTTTTTGACGCCCCCCCCCCCTCGAGAATCTCTCTCCTCCTCTTTTTCTACGCTACCACCTACATCCTCCTTCGGAAGTTTTTCATCAACCTTCAGAATTTCATCGTCTTCAATACTTTCATTAATAATGGACACATCTCCATCACTATCCGACGACGAAATATATGAACTGTCTTCCCTGGAAAGCTCATTTGCAACCCAAGGTTTTCTAATGCCAATTGAATCTTCTCTTACTTTAATCCTATAAACCTTATCATTAACTTCAATGTTGAACACTTCGTTGAAGTTCATAGCAAATTTAGTTCTGACTAGAATCCTTGCAACATCCAATCTTGTCATACTTTTAGTCTCCCAGTCAGCTTTCACATACTCTCCTATCCGACCAGCTAGGAATTTATAGAACTTGTCACCCCACACATGACAAGGCAACCCGTAAATGCTGATCCAAGTTAGTCTTTCGTTGTCAACATCATCTGGAGACCAAGGATGGATATCGGAGAACCATCTGGAAAACCAAACTTCATCTTCTTTCATCATTCTCATGATGCCCCCAATTTCCTCCTCCTCCAATAACCATAAATTCGCTCCTAATGGTGTGGCTTTGATATTAAAATAGCCTTCGACATGTAAAGCCTCCTGTATTTCGAATGCAGTACCAAGTTCCTCCAAAATGTCGACAAAAGCTTTTTCAAATCTTACCATTTCTTCCATGTTTACGTTGAAACTAAGATGTGCCAACTCCGGTTTATCTCTCATTAACCATTGATTCGAACCCCTCTTATGGCCCTGTTGGCCTCTTCTGTCCATTTGAATAATCTGAGCATAAGATAGATTTCCATTATCAACTATTTTTACATTGCTCCATTGGAACCTAAAATCAGTCGTATTCATCCCTGCAGCTTGATGAGCCTTCTGATCTTTAGGTTGAACTTCCCTGTCTCTCCTTTGAAATCTAGGTTTATTAGCGAATATCTTCCTGCCATTAATGACAATGTTGTCCAATTTAATGGCAAGGAGATGTTCATCCTCCACCTCTTTAAACTTCACGAAACCAAATCTCTTTCCCCTCTTATCTCTTCTCGGCAGAATGTATACCTCCAACACAATTCCATATTCTCTAAATATATTAAACATCTATTTTGCTTCGAATGCCTCTGGAAATTCTGAGAAAAAAAAAGAAGACACCATGTCAAAATCCGACTTAGTGCTTTTTCCATCATGAGATTTCCACACAGACCTCCTCGCCATTGCCACCTTCGAGTAACTGTTTCTATTGACCTTTTTCCATTCTTCCTCCTTCTTCGACTGCATTTTTGCTTTCCCTAACCCAGAACCTATAAATGTGTAGAGGAAGTCCAGAATAACCGACGTTAAAGGGAAAAGCTCTGTGAAGAAGATCCACAGGGAGGAAGGTCCCTAGCCCTAAGGCTAGGACTTTAAACCAAACCCTGATAAACCTAACAGAGGCAAACCCTAAAACTCAGGTGAACGGGCGGACACGGTTCTCCAATCTAAAATTAATGGACATGGTACATTGATACAGAATTTGAATTTGACTATCTGCTGTTGATACATAACATTAAACAATTGGGCCAGCTCCGCATTAATATCATATTGTGCTTGTAGCTCAAAGCAGATATCAACGATCTCATGTCTAAATGTGCTATAATCATACTCAGCAGTGCTCTACTAATGGTAAGAAAAAGATCATTTTTCCAAGAAGCGGTACCTGCAAAAGTGTTAGTAAAATTATGTGCAGTGTATGCAGATGAATGGTAGGGTGGGGGAGATGTATGCATAGAGGAGTGTCACTCTCTCCGATCATACTCCTCATTAGTGTCAGCATCCCTTAGTGCATCAGTAGCATGCACAGAAAGTATGGGGTGGGCAACAGTAGTCGGTGGAGTGCCCAAAGGGAATAAACGATTTGCCTAATCTCAGACATTAATGCGGTTCCATTGGGCAATACAATGCTCCGTACCTCTTAGTTTCTAATAATAAAGAAGTACTCATTCCGGCCTTTAGCTTTAATCAATTTTTGTCCAAGACATTAGTTTTTGTCCAATGATCGACTAACCGGAATGGGCTTTAAAGTGGTCACGTCATTCTCTAAACCCATGATTATGGCGAGAGAGGTTATTAGTCCTTCGATCGCGATTGCACCAGTACTTGCCATATAGATCTCTTGCATCTTAGCGCGGATAAATTCTTCTATGTGAATCCTCCTAAGAAGGAAAACGACATTAATAAAATATAACTCTTTAGAATTCACGTTGCCACTATTATCGCCACGGCCAAAAATGGTATGGGATAAATTTTTTTGAAAATACCTAATTGTCGGGTTATGGATATGGGAAGATTTCCTCCCTTCTGTGCTAAGGATTCTTTCATCGGTCAATCTTTCCAATTAGAACAAAAAGTCAAGGGCCTTTGGGTCGTCAATAGTGTGAATAACAATGACGCAATAAACGTCACTTGCATTAAAGAGAAAATAGGCCCATAGTTCATCATGATTTAGAGTGTACTCCTTATTGAACATTCTAAAAACGGCGCCTCCGTGTACGTGGTGTACACGTTACATAGGTGTGTAATCGAAGGAACTCAGGAACTCTAAAGTTCTCCTAGTGAATATTCTATGCTTTAGAGTCAAGAAGTGACTCAACCACATATGCTCATACATATAATGCATTAGTCATGGCATGGGTTTAGGATCTATTAGAACCATCAATGATGCCACTAATCTCGAGAAATTTTGATCTATCTTTAATGAGACAAATATTTGGAGTTATATTTTGAAGGCTAAAGTGTGTAAGAATGGAAGACATGTGTAATACCATGTCTCTTCTTCTATATGGATAGGTACCAAAGCTTGCATGAGTTACTATTTACAAATTAAATTTAAATTTTAATATTTTTTCCATAAATACTATTAAAAACATTGAAAGAAACACATTCTCAACTTTCTTGTGCTTCTTAATTCAAAAAAAAAAAATACTTTTCATAATTCCTCTCAAATTATATCAGGTCTAAAGTTTGGGTTATATCAGTTCTAAAGTTTGGGTTGCATTCTCGTTGGTTTCAAATACAACCTTCAAGGCAAACACATATTAAGCATGCAAAAACAAGAAATTGGATTATGCTTTAAATTAATTTATAGTAGAGAGAGATTTTAGGAGACTTTCACAAATAATTCTAAAATGGTGTAATATATAAAGAAATTGAGGAAATAAGAACCTTGATCAATCAAGCAATCTTATATCATTCATTAAATTTGTTCTTTACGCTTATGACAAGGAAATACTAAAGAGTAACAAAAGACTCGTATTCTATGAAATACAAAAATAAACATTGACAACGAATGCAATATACTAATACTAATAAAACATTTTATAAAATAAATAAATAAAATTAAATGTCATGTTGTTAAACAGTGAGATATGTCAGATACCTTACACACTTTCAATCATTTCGTGCTACATAGCTTCTATCGATCTAATAGCTAAAAGCTGGATAATTATGTCATGGACTAGTAGATTGAGAATGCTTTAGAACATCATACAGAAAAAGCATGTTGAAAAATGTCAAATTGTCATTTGACTTAGTCTGAAAAGTACATCAATAAGCATAACAGACGATTGTTCAATTGAATACTCAATGGTTTGCAAAGAAACCGTGATTTTCGTACTCCAAAGTTGACGATTTTTAAAATGTATCAATTATGGAGTTGAATGTGACCACATTCGTCTTGATTCCCTTATCTAGCATTTCAATAAGCAATATAATATAAGACTTTATAAAACCATTTTGTACATAGTGGAACTATGATTGCACTATGAAACACAACATTAACTTCAAATCGCGACATCATGAATTCTAGATAAATATTCATTGCTTCCTGGAACAATTTCCATTTCATGTACACACCAATCATTGAAGAGTAACTTAATGGATTTGGATACATTTTTTGCGCCTTCGCCTCTTCAAATAGTCTTCTAACTTCAACATGCATTTCCTGCCATTCATACCTAGACAACATAACATGGTATGTTACAACTTCTATTTTGATGAAGCAATTGAAAGTACAGTGAGATGGACATATGTGTCCAGGTACGGAAGGCATGACATGCATTTTGTAATTAGAAAACTATTTGTAGAGATGAAGGCGAGAATCATACATCCAAATATACTAACTTATTCTACAATGATCGACGTGTACACGAAAGGCAAAATGTTCAGTGAAGTGATGAATGTTTATCGAAAAATTCAACATGTCACAATTGGAAGTTGATGTTGTTTTTTATAAAGCAATCATAGATGCATTATGAAAAAATTTGTTTAGCATTAGCTACCTTTTTGATACCTTTGTGTTATTTTTTTAGAATATTTCGTAACCTGACCCTCTTAAATGAGAGGGTATTTATA
This sequence comes from Lathyrus tuberosus, assembly GCA_022829125.1. Classification (NCBI taxonomy): domain Eukaryota; kingdom Viridiplantae; phylum Streptophyta; class Magnoliopsida; order Fabales; family Fabaceae; genus Lathyrus; species Lathyrus tuberosus. Next base: position 12,280,647 of record JALAZF010000137.1, on the reverse strand, counting down.
GAGAGTTCCCAGCGCGGGGCCAACGGTCACTTGCATTGGGCTGGATAGCAAGGCCCAATCCAAGCAACTGCCAGGGCTTATAGGGCGTAGTGAAGACCAGCACGTGGTCTTCGTCCTGGTGTAAGGTCCCTAAATCTCCGGAAGTAGGGCAGACCGATTCCTTCGGGAGTGGGAAGTTACAAGAGAACGCGTCCTCGAGGGGAGGAGCACGTGGGTGTCGAGGAGAGGTGCGTGCATGGGCTATATGCCTCTGTTCGATAGTGTTTACCCCCCCCCCCCCCCCATGAATTCTAGATAAATATTTATTGCTTCCTGGAACAATTTCCATTTCATGTACACACCAATCATTGAAGAGTAACTTAATGGATTTGGATACATTTTTTGCGCCTTCGCCTCTTCAAATAGTCTTCTAACTTCAACATGCATTTCCTGCCATTCATACCTAGACAACATATCAAGGTATGTTACAACTTCTATTTTGATGAAGCAATTGAAAGTGCAGTGAGACGGACATATGTGTCCAGGTACGGAAGGCATGACATGCATTTTGTAATTAGAAAACTATTTGTAGAGATGAAGGCGAGAATCATACATCCAAATATACTAACTTATTCTACAATGATCGACGTGTACACGAAAGGAAAAATGTTCAGTGAAGTGATGAATGTTTATCGAAAAATTCAACATGTCACGATTGGAAGTTGATGTTGTTTTTTATAAAGCAATCATAGATGCATTATGAAAAAAGTTGTTTAGCATTAGCTACCTTTTTGATACCTTTGTGTTATTTTTTTAGAATATTTCGTAACCTGACCCTCTTAAATGAGAGGGTATTTATAGAGAGTTCCCAGCGCGGGGCCAACGGTCACTTGCATTGGGCTGGATAGCAAGGCCCAATCCAAGCAACTGCCAGGGCTTATAAGGCGTAGTGAAGACCAGCACGTGGTCTTCGTCCTGGTGTAACGGTCCCTAAATCTCCGGAAGTAGGGCAGACCGATTCCTTCGGGAGTGGGAAGTTACAAGAGAACGCGTCCTCGCGGGGAGGAGCACGTGGGTGTCGAGGAGAGGTGCGTCCACGGGATATATGCCTCTGTTCAACAGTGTTTACCACCCCCTCCCCCCTTCCCCGTGCCCGACGTCCGAGGGAATTGGTACGTGCCCGACACGGAGGCGACTTTGGGCCTCGATGGGCCTTCGCTGGTCATTGGGTTTGGGCCTGCCCGACAGTAGGGCAGACGTTGGCCTAGTCCAGAACAGGAGCCCCCCAAGTCGTTGCTCTAGGGTGTCAGAGTAATGACTTAAGGGACAGTACTATGTCTAGGACGTATCCCGTCGGGGGAGGGATTCTAAACGAGGAGCGGCTGGTCAATCGGGCATAAGTAAATCAACCTACTCATGCTAGTTTGGCCGCGGCTGGGTGACGTTGCGGGGATATGAGAAGTTTGAAGCGAGGAAAATGGTAGGACGCATGTTGGGGAATGAAAAGACGTGCGTGGGGAAGCATGTGAAACATGTCACACCTCATCATTTCCTAGGGCGGCTATGCTAGGGTAGCATAATCGATTGCTTAGGAAATCCTCGAGTCTCGTGAGGCCCTTATAAATGGGGTCATCCAGTTTCATTTGCACTTTCGCTCCACCTTTGCTCAGGCTCTCTCTTTCTTCCTTCTCTATTTTTCCACCGTTCGCCGCAACCGACTGCCGTGCCGGAACCCTTCCGGAAGTGTATTTCAACTAAGTTCCTCTCTTTTTTCTCCTTTTGTTTGCATTTATATGGTGGTTTTATGGTGAACTGATGAAGTTCTCATGGAAATCACGAAATCTTCGGCGAAAACGACATAATTTCTTAGTTTCTTTGTTGAATCTCGCGGGGAGAAGGGATGAATACCCCGGGGACAATAAGAACGTCCCGAGGACACGAGATGAAACTCTCGGGGTCCTTGCCAATATCTCCTCTGTGGGAGGGATCCTTCCCAAAGCGGCATACCGGTGACCTGAGGATGGTCACGGGGATGTTCGTCGGTTGTCACGGGGACACGGGCGAGTGCGACAGTCTCGGGATCCCGACGTTGCTTCTTCGCCCTTTCACTTGAACAGCGGTGGAGGGATGAATTTGATATGGATCATCGAATTCACCGTTTCCTTCTACTTTTCAGGTATATGGAAGCTTTGTCCGTGTCTGTGGTCGTGCGATCGTTAGACGTCGACGACCAGCTTGACTCTCCGATGGCGCCGACCACCAGCGCCGAGGAACGTCCCCTTGCGGAGTGGGTTAGCGACGAGTCGCTAAACATGGCTTCCCAGTTCTTCGACGAGGACGAAGATGATATCTTTTGTACGGTCGAGCACCGGCTGGTGAACTCCCCAGAGACGTGGAAGGTGTTCCGGCCTCTGGCACGCCATCACATTTGTTCGACATATCGAGGGATGAGGTTCCCCCTTTATGAATTCATGTTCGACGAGGCGGGGTGGCGTTTTCCCTTTACGGATTTCCAAAAAACGGTGTTCATTCGGCTGCGCCTGGCACCCTCGCAGCTCCATCCTAACTCCCTTGCTTTTATCCCAGCATTCGAGCTCGTTTATAAATATCTCCAGATCAAGGCAACCGTGCCCCTTTTCTTTCGTATCTTCCACCTCTAACGACAGGTCTCCGACGGCAGGCACGGATGGGTGTCTTTTAAACAAGTGAGCAGCCTCTTCCACACCTTCCCGGACTCTGTTCGGGACTTTAAATATCCGTATTACATCGTGAGGCCGGTCACGCTTGAGGCTGTGAATTTGGTGTATCGCCGGGTTTTCCGCGAAGTGGACGGGCAGAAGGAGGAGGTCCTCGAACCAAGATCCCCCTTGTTCTGGACAGAAAAACATTTCAAAAAGGGGACAGACAGCTACATTGTCAGCCCTGGCTGACTTTGCGAGGGGGATCGTCTGGCGTATGAGAAAATAGTCGCCTTTGTCAATGGGTTTAACAAACCCAAGCTCGTGACGTCGGACAGAGAATTTGTCCGGGGTGACGACGGGCAGGTCTTAACGAAGCGCTGGTTAATCAACACGAGGGCCCTCCTCAAGACGTTTTTCGACGAGGATGCCCTCGAGTTGTTAGGTGGTGGAATCCTCTTTGACTTGATTTTTCTTCACACCCTAGTTTCTGATTTACTGACACATTTTATTTCTTTGCAGGCAAGATGTCGGATGCTGAGGAGCGCATCAAGAAACTGAAGGCTGCCTGTAGTTCGAAGAAAAGAGGTAAAAGCCATATCGAGCAACTCCAATCGCAGATCCCTGGTCCCACTCCGACAACCGGGGTTTTTTCTGGCTCTCCCCAGGACAGCGACTCCCCCAGCACATAAAACTCCTCGAAGAGACAACGGCTTACTGATCATGTGGACATCGACTTCACTGAGAACGAAAGCCCTCCCGCTGTGAAATTTGTGCTCCCGCCTTGTCACTCGAGGCCGAACTTCTTTACGGGGAACAATTCCCTATGCGTTGGTGCACCCGAAGTTCATACATTCTTGGTTGTTGACAGGGCCTCTCAGAGAAGGGCGCTGGTGGAGGACGTATCCCCGGTGATGCGGGTTTGCGCTGCTTCCTTGGTCCTGAACGATGAGACATGCCCGACGGACGAGCTGAACAAGTTGTGGGAGAGCTTCAAGTCCATCTCGGCTGAAATGGAGAAGGTGGGCAAGGAGCTGAGTGACTGCATAAACCAGAACAAGGCCCAAGTCGTGCTTCAAGAGAGGTTGGAGGAGAGGCTGAAGAACGTAAGGTGGAGAGGAAGCGTCTCTTGGTGAGGAACGTCGAGCTGGAAGAAGCTGTTCGCCCGGCTGAGGATGAAACCGAGGAAGACAAGTTGTTGACTTCGCGGGCAGAATTGATAGCGAAACTTAGGGATGCCGAGCAGGATAACCTTGTGGCGGCTAACATAGGTTTCAGGAACGCCGTGCAGCAGCTTCGGGTTCTCAACCCCGACCTTATAACTGAAGGGACTGACCCCGACTACGAGGTGGTCGACGGTCAGATCGTGCAGCTGTTGCAAGAGGAAGAGGTCGGCGGAGGGGCAGACGAACACGAGCAGCCAGAGGGGACCGTCGCCGACTAGGTTTTTCCTTTCTCGTTTTGTTTGGCCTGCGAGCCATTTTATTTTTTGGGGCTTTTTGATACTTGTTTGTAATACCTGTACAATGGGTTTTTGCCCGCTTACTGCATTTTTATTTATCTGCGCGTGTGATGTTTATATGTTTTCGCTTGTGTGTGATGTTATTGTATTTGCTATACTTTATTTATTTTTGTCTAAGTAATAGAGATTCTGGGAATTTGCTGGACTTCGATAATCCTCGCCTGCGTGGAGAGCTGGCCGAGTGGTCGGAGGTGTATTCCGACCTTCAACGAGGCTAAGAGCTCGGTCGAGGTCTTAGCTCTATGGCATGAACTTCCCATTGCGAGCTGGGTGTTCTGCCTAATTGGTACAACGACGACGGAGCTTGATCGAGGTGTCCTCGTCGGATCAAAAGCCCTCGTGCACACACAACGCAGCCCTTGATCATTGTGTTTTGTATACGGTTGTCACGCTTGTACCCTAGTGCATCCCCGTAACCACGATGCTAGTGTATCGCGGGTAGTGCTTAACTGTAGTACTTTTTAAGCTTCTCAGCGTTCCATGGTCGAGCAAGTTCTTCCCCGTGTAGATTTTCGAGGAAGTAGGCTCCTGTCCCCGTTTTCATGCGGACGCGGTACGGGCCCTCCCAGTTCGCGGCGAGTTTGCCCTCTCGCGAATCTTTCTGGTTCCTTCGTAGGACGAGGGTGCTGTTTACCTTGAAAATTGGTAAACAACCGCTGATCTTCTAAAACAACAAAGTTCTAGTAACTTACAGGATCGATCAGATTGATCCTAGGACATGTGCTATGAGTGTATTTAGAATATTTCACAATAAGGCAAAGTATACATTTCGACCGTGCATATAAATAAAAGAACGTGTTTTGAAATGTAAATGAAAGTGATAAAAATCAAAGAAATGTTTATGTCGAACAACACATCAAAGAAAAAAGGCTGAATGTAAAGGTTTGATAAAAATTGGAGTTAAATGTTGGAGAAAAGTGCATCAAGATCTTAAAATTCAAAACTGTAAATGTCCAAAAGTAAAGACTTTGCAATATAAATGACTTGAAAAGTAAAGGTTTGTGAAAATATTTTAAAGTAAAGAATCTAAAACAGAAACTTCAAAGTAAATTGCATTGCAAAAAAAGATAATGGTGATTACAATCACGTACATTCTCACTTCACTTGTTTCTCGACACACTGGATACTTTGAGTGAATATAGAGTTACTTGTACAAATATGATTTTTTCACAGCTATTCTAACTCTAGAACTAACATATTTATAATACTCTAAAGTAACCACCATTTGACGATTTACTCCTAAAAAAACCCACTACTTGGCGCCTTGCATGACTTCAGCATTTGAATATTTGCCACTTGTCCTCTTTTCAAATTCAAATAGTGAAAACTTCCCTCCACTATTCAGTTGTAACTGCAGCGCATTATCCATAACCATTTTACCCTGTCGAATTGACTCTTTGGACTTCGAAATGTTTGAAGTCTTAAAATCATTCTCTTCGACTCAGGCTTTCAACAAATATGATCGAAGCCTTCTGGTCGAAACCTTCTTTTCCTTTAGCTTATTATTTTAAAGAATAACTTCTTTAAAAGCCAAATCTATTTGAAATCATGTAGCGTCGAAATTAGGAGCTAACAAATTGCCCCCCAAAAATGTCCTTTCGCCAGTGTTGGTACGAAGGTCATTTTTTGATAGAACCATATTCGACGCTTGCGCATTCGACTATGAGAAGATGTGGTCATAAATGACTAACCCAAGATCTAGAAACTATTCAATTTCTTTCAATCACGCTTATGACGTCATACCATAATGGCAAATCTTCAAATGTCTTTTCCGCCGTATCCTTGAACAGTTTTCATCATCACCTTTCTTGGAACTAGACATTTGCAGTCAGATCATAACTGACACCATTCAAACAATTTTGCAAAAAACGGACACACGTACCACTATCCACTTTGCTCCATTGGTGGATTGACAACCTTTTTAACTTCCAAACGCCTATAAATACCTTTTTCCATAACTTATTAAACTTTTGCATTCTCAGAATTTCTTGCAACCATATTTCTTCATCCTTCAAACTCTCTCAAGAAAAACCCAGAATGCATTCTCACTTTTCTTCAACTTCCAACAATGGCATCTTCACAAACCATTCCCCAAAAAACAAAAGGTCAAAAAGGTAGAGCCACACAATTCAATCAATCCCTTCCACCATTTTCGAACATTCCAGGACCTAAGGTGGTGAAGAATCAACAGTTCATGCCAGAACCCCTCCTTGCAGAAGCGAGGAGCATTTACGAGTCTCATTTAATGATTCCTCTCATTGTGTCTGATAAACCTTATGCTTTATGTGGCCCCTTAGCTGATGTTAAGCCTACCGATGAAAAACTTAGTGATTTTTTCCCTTCTTACCGTAAATCAAGACCTTTAGGGCAAAAGAGCAACCCTAAGGAAGATGAAGCTTCCCCTGATACACCCACCTTGACTAAGATGGATCTTAGGTATCTTTATGATGGTACTAGATTGGTAAGAGTTGTTAACCAGTTAAAGGATTTTGACCTTTGGATGACCAGGATGGAAAAGGTCAAAGCTGATCATTGGAAAACCATTGGAATTTATGTTCTGCTTATGCTGTTGAAGACCAATATTCCTTATTGTTTGAACCTACTGGCAGTATCACTTTACTTTTGGGATAATGCCCACTACACTTTTCATCTTCCTTGTGGGATGGTTACCCCCACGCTCTTCGACCTGGCTGCCATTGCAGGGCTTCGACCAGATGGCATTTCATATGATCCTGAAACTGATGCAGAGGATACCATAGGGATCTCTGATTCCAAGCTTACATACACCCACTTTATAAACCACCACAAACGTGACACTGAAGAAATAACTGACAAGGAACACATTGCATTCCTCACCGTATGGTTGTCGAGGTATATATTTTGCTCAAAATCCCTACAGGTGGCCAAGAAATATCTCACTCTGGCCAACCAACACTATGCCATAAAAACCTTTAGACAGCGCTTTTTTTGGCATTACACAGCGCTTAAAAGCGCTGTCTAAACTAGCGCTGCTAAAAGATTAGACAGCACTTTGGTTAATGTAAGAAGCGCTGTCTAAAGGGGTGTTTTGACTGAAAAAATGATGTCAAAGCACTTGATCCCGTTATCATTGTGCAGAACATACAAATGCACTTGATCCCGTTCATCCCTTGATATTGTCACAATTTTATTTCCAATTAATTGTTTACCTTCCTTTTTTTCGAAAATATGAGTTTTGGGGAGTCCAATCAATTGAACATTGGACAAATATTCAGTACAAAACTCAACCGCTTCTTCAACAATGTATCGTTCAACAATACAACCCTCTGGTCGACTTCGGTTTTTCACGTACCCTTTTAATATTTTCATATAATGTTCAGCAGGGTACATCCATCTCATATAAGCTGGTCCACACAACTGTGTCTCTTTCACAAGATGAACAACTAGATGTACCATAATGTCAAAAAAAGAGGGAGGAAAATACATTTCAAGCTCACACAAGGTAATAACTATTTCTTTTTGTAGTGTTTGTAAGATCTCAGGATCGATCACCTTACTACAAATTGACCTAAAGAAAAAACACAATTTAGTTATGGCGCTTCTTACTTTTTCTGGCAAAATAGAACGTATACCTATTGGTAGAAAATGTTCCATTATAACATGGCAATCATGTGTCTTTAAACTCTTCAACTTGAGGTCTTTCATAGACACAAGTCTTCTAATATCTGAAGAGTATCCTTCTGGAACATTAACTTCACTCAGAAACTTACACAATATTTTTTTCTCCTTTCTTGATAGAGTAAAAGCAACAGGTGGTAGATATGTTCGTCTTCCTTTCTTCACGGGTGCTAATTCAGTTCTTATTCCCATTTTTAACATGTCCTCCCTTGCTGTAAGGCCATCCTTATACTTTCCTTTTATATTGAGTAACGTACCAATAACACTTTCAATTACATTTTTTTCAATATGCATAACATCGAGAAAATGTATCACGTACAAAGACTTCCAATTTGGCAATTCAAAAAATATCGACCTCTTCTTCCACCCACCTTTGACAACCTTATATGTAAAAGGCTTGCCAAACTGAGTACACACATCTTTCACCTTTTCAAAAACTTGGTCACCTGACAATGCAGGTGGAGCTTTACGCTGTTCGGTGTCTCCATTTAATGCTTTTCTCCACCTACGGTAGTGATGATTAGAATTTAAGAATCTACGATGACCGAGAAAGACATTCTTTTGACCAAACTCCAATCGCGTCGAATCTGTTTTATCTTCACAAATAGGACACGCATCTTGACCTTTTATGCTGTACCCTGATAGATTTCCGTATGCTAGAAAATCATTAATTGTGCAAAACAACATCGCCCTCAAGTTGAAACTTTCTTTCCTATACCCATCATAAACCTCCACACCATTCTGCCACAAAAACTTTAAATCTTCGATTAAGGGTGCCAAGTATACGTCTAAGTCAATCCCTGGTTGTTTAGGCCCAGAAATTAACATAGATAACATCATGTACTTACGCTTCATACATAGCCATTGAGGTAGGTTATAAATCATAAGAATCACAGGCCATATGGTATGTGAGATACTTTGAAGACCATGCGGGTTCATTCCATCAGTAGATAATGCCAAGCGAAGGTTTCTTGCTTCTTCTCCAAAATCAGGATAATCATTATCAATTTTCGACCACTGTGGTGAATCAGCCGGATGTCGATACTTTTCATCAATAATTCTTTCATCTGCATGCCAAGTCAGGTGTCTTGCATCGGTTTCACTACGAAACATACGCCTAAATCTCAGAATTATAGGAAAATACCATAAGACTTTTGCTGGAGACAATTTTTTCTTATATCGAGACAAACCGCATTTTGGGCACTCAGTTAACGATGCATATTCGTTTCGAAACAAAACTCAATCGTTTGGACAAGCATGTATCTTATCATAGCTCATGCCAATAGAGCACAACATTTTTTTGGCCTCATAGGTTCGATTAGGAAGAACATTATCCTCCGGTAGCATTTCTCTCATAAGGGCCAACAACTCTGTGAAACTTTTATCCGACCATCCATTGCCCGCCTTTAAGTTGTACAACTTTAATACCGCAGACAGTCTTGTAAATTTAGTGCAACCTTTATACAACGGTTTCTTTGCATCGCTTACCAACCTCTCAAACATTTTGGGACAATCATGAAGATCTTCTTCAAGTGCTTCTGCAATCTCTTCGACTCGATCACGATCGTATGTTTCCGTGTCTTTGTCGTCTGAAGCATAGGTCGTATTACTTTTCCCACTCGGTTCAACATTCTCGTTAGTTTTCTCACCATGAAATATCCAACACTTATAACTTCGATCAATTCCATGCATCAGTAAATGCGATTTCAATCCATCTGCGTCAACCCGACCCACATAACAACAACCCAAGCAAGGACATTTCATTTGACTAGGGTCTTCAACGTGTTGAACAGCAAACTTAACGAATTCCAATACCCCATTCTCGTACTCTTTGGACAATCGATCGGCAGACATCCATTTTTTATCCATGGTTTTCCTACTTATTAAGGTAAACAAAAACACTACTATAATTATTCACGCAACTATTTCAAAAGAACATAAAAGAAGATTAATACAAACTTTTATTTCACGTATCGTCTACCATATGAAGATTTGAGTGCAAGAATAAAATACCTTTCTCGTAGTAGCACTTGGTTCAAAACAAATTATCCTCAAACAACAATCTGAAAAGAACAATCACAAGAGAGATTAAGGCAGGAATAAGCCATTGAAGAATTCCAAAATTGAATCGTTTATAGTTTTGAATTTAAAATCATAAAACCAAGATATTAATATCCATAAGAGAACAACAAAACACTTAGTACCTATACCCCACTCTATATCTTGATTTAATTTTTTTGGTTAATCAAGGCATAGTTGTTTATAAAAGAGACAGTATGGTTTACATCAATCAGATTCCTCAAAGAAGAACCCTAAAAGCAGAAATGTTCATATCAGAAAATGGACCTTACAAATCCATGGAACAGTTGTTGGATGACTGAGAAAAAACTTGTAATGATTAAAGTAATGGAGTCTTGTTATGACCCTAACCATCTCTAACGTTAAACATAACAGAAAAGAAGAAATCTTACCGAAACGGTGGAGAACGGTGGAGTACGGTGGAGGACGGTGGAGGACAATGGAGGAAGGACGACGGCGAGACTGTAACCGAGACGGTGGAGGAAGGTGGACGACGGTGGCGTGAGCTGTTCTTCGTTCGTTCTCGTCGTTCGCAGTTCGCAGCAGAGGGAAAGAATAGAGATATGAAAAATAGAATACTGATACTAATCAGTTTTTTATTTTAATTAATAAGACCTTAGACAGCGCTTTTTAGAAAAGCGCTGGCTAATATAGGCCTTTAGCAGCGCTTTTTACAAGCGTCGGATAATATTGGCCTTTAGCAGCGCTTTTGAGATTATTTTTTTTTTAAATTTATATGACTCTAGAAAGCGCTTTTGAGAAAAGCGCTGGCTAATATAGGCATTTAGCAGCGCTTATCAGAAGCGCTGGCTAATGTGGTCCTTTACCAGCGCTTTTAAAAAAGCGCTGTCTACGGTAGGACTTTTAGCAGCGCTTTTTACTCTTTTTCGTATACAGTTTCCGTGTTTTATTTTTTATTTAACTTATAGCAGCGCTTTTACATAAAAGCGTTGTCTAAGGTGCGCTAGTAAAAGTCATTTTTGGCGTAGTGCAACTTCACAACAACAGAGGAGTTTGCCTTAGTGGGTTGATTTTGGCAAACCTCTATGAGTCTCTCAGCGAAGGGGCAGCTCAACTCAAAGACTTGGAGGCCCAGGGCACTGTACACCTGAATGGCCCTCTCTGGCTGCTTCAATTATGGCTTAATGCAACTTTCGAAGCTAGCCTTCCCAGGAAAGGGCAAGTCGATGAGGACTCTGCTGAAATCAAAGAAAGGAGGGTCGAAGGTACTTGCCTGGTGAAACTCACGCCCAATGATGATGGGGAAACTCTCAAAGGAGCCTTATCCAGTTACATTATGATGTTTGCCAAGCGGTATGATTTCATACCCAGCATGGTCCCTTTTGCTGAAAGAAAATGTGGACCTGAGTGGTTTACAGGGCCATTCCCTAATTCATTCAAAAAACTCCATACTGAATCTATTTCAATCTGGGAAGCCTTTTTTATTCCTAGATTTATCATTCACAGGCTGAATCTTGGAAGAGATATGGCAGCCTTGATTGCTTACCAACCGAACCTTGTCCTTCGACAGTTTGGGTTTATTCAAATTTTCCCTAAGTGTATGTATGAGAAGAAAGGCCATGTAGTCCTTCATACTTCCAGTTTTGATGAAGGAGGTGCTGCAATCCCTTTGGACCGGTGGAACGCTAGAAAAGTAACTCTTTCCCCTGTGCACTTTCAACCCACATTTTTGTGCACTAAACCATTTCACAACTGGTGGTCGAAGTACTACAGTGAACAATTTCTTGATGTTACTACCTTCTCTTCATTACTTGACCAAGCTTTTCTTGATGTGCAGGAGAAAACCAAGAGTAAGTTCATTCATGTCAAAGAAATTCAGGCCTTCCAAAAGTTCTTTGAAACTATCTATCGGCCAGATGATATTAGTCGAACCGTTCATGAGGCTGCCGTCACTTTGAAGGAGAAATTTCTACAAAAAATGGATCAGTTAAAAATACCTTCAAATGTTCCTCTTGAGAAACATTTTGAGGTGGCTTTTGAACTCTTTCCTCCAAAGTTCCCTCGACTGCGTAACGTTGATTTTGGAGTGGCACTCCCCCCCCCCCCCCCAATTCCAGATTGGTTTGTCTGTGGTGAGCACCTAAAACTCCTTCGACAGAAGTCTCAACCGAAAGCCCAACAGGTGGTTGCGACTAAACATCTGCTGGACAGTTTCAAAGGACACCTTCATATAGGGGTCGAGGATGTTCGTGTCGAATCCTAAATATATGATGGTTTGAGGCCCTCGATTTGTGATTTTTAACTAACCACTCAATTATTAATCTTGTAATAATCATCTGTCATTCAGCTATGGCCATGAAGACCAACTCATCGAAGGGTGCTGCAAGAGTCGAAAAGGAAACTGAAGGCACAAAGGTATTTTATATCCCTTGCCTAAATCTTTTTGTGTAACCAACTTCTAATATTTGCATCACCTTTTAGACTGCTCGAAACCCTCCAACGCCTTCAAAAAAAGGCAAGAAAGGTGCTCAAATAGTTGTCCCTTCAGATGCTGATGATGAATCCCCTGAGGAGGTAGTGGCTAAAAAGAAAAGGAAGCTTACCAAAGCTTCTGGAGCTACCACCCAATCCCCCTCAAAGGCAGGCAGAATTCTTGAGAAGACACCTGCTGATAGTGGTGTCAAGAAACAACTCTCCAAGATTGCGTCGAAAATGACTACTGGTGTTCCTGAGAGCGCAAACTCAAGTCCTTATGCCGCAACTGTATAGGTATGCACACAATCTTTACTCAGCATTTGCATTCCTTGCTCAGATTTCTTTCAATCTTATTCTCTTTACTTGTGGTTTTCAGGCTGATGTAGGTGGTTCTAACCCACCACAAACTTCATTCAGCTTTGCAACAACTATCCTGGATAGCCAAGGTGAGCCAACTTGTCACCCTACCTCTGACCTTGGTTCTGGATATAGTTCACTGAGCGAAATTAATCAACCTATCCCTCTTACAGTTCCTCCTTCTGAAGAAGATGAAACAAACAAAAACTCGCCCACCAGGACCAACACTCAACAATCCCAGACAGATGGCTTTGAACATGAAGAGGATGATGTTTCTAACCAATAACCTCTCGACCATACAGAGACCATTTCCATGGACTTAGAAGGAAGGCCAGTTGAAGAGGAAGAAGAGGAGGTCGAAAATAAAGAAGAACAAGAAGAAGAGAGGGAAAGGACTGAGCATGATCAGACTCATTCACCTGTGGCTGAAACAGGTCCTGTCAACAATCCAACTCCTGGGCCTACAGATACTTCGACTAATGGAGGATCCCCCACTAGAGACCCACTGGCTGCCCTTAAATGGTCGAATCCTCGAGAGTATGCAAGAATGATACTTGGGAAGAAGTACAGCTCTTCAGGTACTAGCCTTAGTACTTCGACCAGTTTTGAGGGTCCAGCTCCAGATGACTTTGCCAGCCCTATCCTTCAAAAGATCAAAGACAAATTCTTCAAGGGAGATATCCACAATGTCTTACTTTCAGATCGAACTGCTCCTCTCTTCCTGAAAGATAGCCTCCAAAAATTGGACCTCTCGACTCTTAGTAAAGATGTGTCTGAATTCCTTGTGGAGTTTACTGCTTTAGTAAATCAGATGTCTAAATACTTCAAACTTCTTTCCAAGATCCAACACACCATTGAAATTACAACTGGATTGGAACATTCAGCTTGGGATAAAGCACACGCATCAGAAGCTAAGGTCGAAAATCCGGAGATTGACCAAAACAAAAGGCAGGCAGAGATAGAGTCGAACTAAAAGGACATTGTTACCTTGAAGCAGCAAATTGAAGAACTGCAAAAATCTTTGTAATTAAAGTACTCTGCCTCTTTTCTTGGAAATCATGAAAATAACGCAGCTTTTAACAGCTTAGTGTTGCAATGGCACAAGTTTCTATTCCATAAAGGAATATTAATAGCGTAACCCTAGGGCATATTCCCATGAGCAATTTCACGTGTTTCCATTGTTGACTGGCCAATCCTTACAAGGCTTTGCCTCTATAAAATCCTCTTTACATGAGCCATATTTTGCACCCACTGAAGCAAGCATGAGTACTTCCTCAAAGAAGGCAGTGACCAAGAAGGTGGCTGAGGAGACAAAGAAAGTTGAGGCAACAACTACTGCCTACAATGATACTTCAACTGGAGCAACCTCTCGCGCCAAGAAGTGAGAAACTAAGATGAAGGTACCCAAGAAAGGACATTCCAAAGCACAAAACTCTGATGATGAAGCTGACGAAGATTATGTCACCTTCCTCAACTCTATTAATTGGAGAGACTATGAATGATCTTTCTCCTAGGTTTTATGTTGTTGTACTTGTTTCCTTTCCTTTGTATGCCATTTTGGCCTCACATGGCCTATTTTGGCTTTTATAATCTGAATAAAACTTATGTCTTAATATGAATCTCTTGCAAAATAGGCTTATATTTTTTCAAATATTTCCCATTTACCCTTAAGACTCTTAGATCATCCTCCATCTCTTGAACCTCATAAGCATTATTACTGAATGCCTTAATAATTTGAAAAGGACCTTCCCACTTAGGAGACCACTTCCCCAAAGATCTGGTCTTTCGATCCATATGCAATATCACTTTCCCCACTAGATCCCCAACTGAAAAGGTTTTAATCTTGACCTTTTTATTATAAGACTTCTCCACCCTTTTCTTTTGCCTTTTCAGCAACTCTAATGCATGAAGTCTTTCTTCATCTAAATCCACTAACTCATTAAGCATCATATTCCAATAAGATTCAGATGGAATCTCATGATGCTTTTGAATTCCTATGGACTGAAGATAAATTTCTACAGGCAAAACTGCATCATGACCAAAAGTCAGTCGAAATGGGGTAGTATTAGTTGCCTCTTTGGGGGACGTTTGACATGCCCAAAGTATTTGGTCCAATGTCTTATGCCAATTTCTTGGCCTCTTTCCCACATGCTTTTTTATCAACCCTATAACTACTTTATTTGCCGCTTCGACTTGGCCATTAGCTTGAGCATAATAAGGTGTGGATGTCAAAAGCTTGAATCCCATTTCCTTGAAAAATTCTTGCATTTTTTGACCAGTAAAAAGTGATCCTTGGACTGTTGTAATTGTCTCGGGGATTCCAAACTTATAGATGATGTGTTTCTGAATAAATTCGATCACATCTTCTTGATCAACATTTGGTAAAGGGATAGCTTCGACCCATTTGGTAAAATAGTCAATACCCACCAAAATGTACTTATGATTTTTTGATGATGCTGGTCGAATTTATCCAACCAAATCCAAAGCCCTTCCTCTAAAAGGCCAAGGTTTCACTATAGAGTGTAACTTACTTGCAGGGACGTGTTGGATGCCAGCATGGACTTGACATTCTTGACAACCCTTAGAAAATTCAATACAATTTTTCAACATTGTAGGCCAATACATGCCTTGTTGAAACAACAACCATTTCATTTTATGGCCTACCTGATGTGCCCCACATGCCCCGCTATGGACGGTTGAAAGGGCTAAGTATGCCTCTGCCTCGCTAAGGCACTTAAGTAATACTCCCTCAGGAGTCTTTTTGAATAATTCATTACCCAACAAGACATAACTTAAAGCTTGATACTTGATTTTCCTTTCTGTCGAAGCTATTGGATTTTTCAGGTAATCCATTATAGGTTTTCTCCAATCCTTGTCAGTTATAATATCAACTGCCAGAATTGCAAAGTTGTCTTCATCAGCATATCCAAGCTTAGTTTCTTTCAAGTCTGATGGGGCTAGTCCTACTAATACTACCTTCCCTCTGACTTCGATTGCATCTTGTAATTTTTCTTTCAAAATTTTATACCCTGATGCAATCTGGGCCAAGTCATTGGCAACCTGGTTTTCCAATCTAGGGATGTGTCGAAAACTAACTGCGTCGAACTTTTTTAGCAGTCGATTCACAACTACAAAGTACATAATCAAGTTTTCTTTTATGCATTTGTATTCTTTGGTAACTTGTTTAATGACCAACTCTGAGTTTCCCATTATTTCGACATGAGTTGCCCCCAATTCCAACAATATTTCAAGTCCAGAAATTAAAGCTTCATACTTAGCCTTGCTGTTAGAACAACGACCTTCAATTTTATACTTGAGTGTTGTTGGAATTTTATTTGAAAAATAACAAGCACTCCTATACCTGTCCCATCTTTGTGGCTTGACCCGTCGAAGTATAACTTCCAAGGTTCCACTTCAAGATAGTTCAGAGGGATTTCATTTATAGAGTGGTCAACTATAAAATCTGCCACTACTTGTCCTTTAACAGCTTTTAAAGGCTTATAAGTTAAAGAATATTCAGTTAATGCTAATGCCCATTTTCCAATTCGACTGTGCAAAATGGGTTTGGACAACATATGTTTAATAATGTCATAACGAGAAGAAACATAAACATCAACTGGTTTTATATAATGCTTCAATTTTGTACAAGAGTAATACAAACATAAACATAATTTTTCAATCATGCTATATCTAGTTTCTGCATCATTTAAAACTCTACTAAGGTAATAAATGACCCTTTCGATGCCATCATCATCCTCATGAGCTAACATGCTCCCTAAAGTTCTGTCTGACACAGCTATGTACAATCTCATACTCTTATTCCTACAAGGTGGTGAGAGAATAGGGGGTGACTCAGGTACTCTTTGATCTTGTTGAAGGCTTCCTGTTGAGCTTGCGTTTTCCCACTTAAGTTAGATATAAATCTACTCAAGAAATTTATTTTGCCAAAGAGAGACTGCAATTCCTTCTTTGTTGATGGCGTTTTTGCTTCCATGATGGCTTTGGTTCTATTCTGGTTAATTTCAATCCCCTTCTCATGGACCACAAAGCCTAGGAAATGCCCCGCCTACATATAAAAAGCACATTTGAGAGGACTCATTTTAAGACCATGCTTTCTCATCCTTTCAAAGGAATGTCGAAGATGGCTTAAGTGATCTATTCCTGAACAAGACTTAACAACAATATCATCAATATAGATTTGCATAAAAGTCTCAATGAAATCATGAAAGATAGAATTCATTGCTCGCTGGTAAGTTGCCCCAGCATTCTTTAAACCAAAAGGCATTACTACCCATTCATAGGTGCCTAACGCCCCTGGACATCGAAAAGCAGTTTTTGGGACATCTTCCTCAGCAATGAATATTTGGTTATAACCACAATAACCATCCAACATACTTAAGTATTCATGTCCTGCAGCAGAATCAATCAGCATTTCTGCCATAGGCATAGAATATTCGTCTTTAGAAATTGCAGAATTTAGATCTCTAAAATCTATACAGACCCTTAAAGAACCATTCTTTTTAATAACTGGTACAATATTAGCTAACCATTCGACATACCTAGCTGTACGGATGAACTTGCATCTAAGTAGCCTTTCAATTTCCTCTTTGATTTTGGAAAGGATTGTTGGGGCAAACCGTCTTGGATTTTGCTTGACTGGCTTTTTCCCAGGTATGATTGGCAACTTATGTTCAACAAGCTCTCTCCTCAAACCAGGCATTTCGTCATAGTCCTAAGCGAAGCAATCCTTAAATTCCTTCAATAGTTGGACCATTTTGACTCTGAGTTGTGGGTCGAGACTAGCACTAATATAAGTAGGCCATTTTACTCCCCCTTCACCCAAGTCAATTTCGTCCAAAGGATCTTGCGCCAGCATTTTAATATTGTCTGACAGTGGATCCTTTTCAAAACCTAAAGGCTCATTATCATAAATAGCATCAAGCCTTTGGTTTTGGTCTTCGATTTGAGACCATCTGGTGGTTCAGGTTCAAAGTCCTTATCAGGGCCTGCTTTAAAATTTTTAGTTTTGGCTTCGACAGCCATGTGGTCTTGTACAGCCTCCAAGGCCGTTTGTAATTTGGATTCAGCCACATAGGCCGAAATTCTCTGTAGTACATCGAATTCAGTCATTGTTACTGAATTCACTTCCCCATCCTGTGGGGTCTACTTCAGGCAGCGCATAGTATGGGACATTGCCTTCTTCCTCTATGACCTCTCTGTCCCATCGAAATCCCTCTGCTGGGTGTAACTATAATGAGTAGAATGCATGGTCATCTGGGTTGAAATCAAATGCTGCTGGAGTACAAGGCGCAATATGTGCCAAGTTTTTATCAAACTTAACACCATAAACGTGATTAACAGGCACCTTAAAGTACCATTGGTCAGCTTCAATGTTTTCAACTATGCCATCAAGCCTCCAGATTGTTATTCGCTGGTGCATTGATGAAGGTACTGCTCCAATGCCATGGATTCATTCCCTTCCCAGCAGAATGTTGTAGTTAGCTTTGCTTTCGACTACCATAAACAAGGTAGGTCTTGTTACTGTACCCACAGTCAAATAAACCTGTAAGACACCTAGAGTGGTCCCAATCTTCCCTTCATAGTTAGAAAGGAACATGTTGTGGGGTTTAAGATCAGTGTCGAATTTACCAATCTTACTTAGCAGAAAATGTGGCATTAAATTGACAGTAGCCCCACAATCCACCAAGATCTTATTCATAGCTACGTTCTCTACTTTCCCTGTAATGTACAGAGGTTTCAAGTACCCTTTCATGGCCTCAGTTGGTCTTTCGAAGAAAACATTTTGCTCTTCAACGCAGCCATTGTTCATCACATAGTAGCACACAGGTTGGTGTGCTGCCATTTCAGCCTCAACATTGGCGTCCAAGTTTTCCACTTCAGTTATCCTGTCGTATTCTCTTGGCATCACTGAAATCACATTGACAATGATATCTAAGGAGGCATCAGAGTCTGAATCAAAGTTGTGGGTCAGATCTTCGTCCTCAGCTGCTTCGACTGCCAACTTCTCAGCTTCTTCCTTCTTGGAAGTAAACAGCTTTCGCCCCACAGGCAGCTGGTTTGTTGTTTTCATGCCAACACCTTTATTTCTAGCTGGCAAAACATTAGTACTGGTCTCAGTCGAATCTTTAGCTTGAGCTTCCCTTAAAGCCTTCCTTCGTCTTTGTTCCTTTCTCCACTGGGACCTATACATGGGATTTTTGCCCTTGTAATTCTCAGAGATATAAGCAAATTTGTTAGAGGACTTGAACTCTTTCTGGTACTCCATTAAAGAACCTCTTGCCATGTCGAAATTCTTCCAACTCTGCTTCCCTTTTCCTGCTGCTTCAACTGGTTTGACCCACCTTCCAGTTGGTACTTCACCGCTGGGCTTGAAAGTAGCTTGCTTAGCCCTTGGCATTTGTGACCTTTGGCCAAATTGCTTTCGAGGAGTTTTCCTTGGGTCGAAACCTCCTGGCCATTGAGCAGCTCTTTTCTCACGTCTAGTCTTGGCTTCTTTTCCCACTTGGAGGTTATGAGCAGTCTCTTTGTCAAAAATGGCACTGCACCTAGGGCACAGCATGACTTCATAGTTTTTGCCTTGGCACCTGTGGAGAAAATCAACAATGGTTTCTTCTTTCCTAGGGTAAGCCAGCTTGGTGCAGTCTTCTTGTTCATCAATATCCATGGCCTGTCTGTCAGTAACTTCGACCATGTTTATGTTAACTTCATCCTTTAGGCGTATTTTGGAGAAGTAGACATCAAGGCCCTCAGCAGCCTCATCCATCTGTTTGAACTTGTCAGCAGTTTCTTTTGTTACCATCTGTAGCTTCGACTCTTCAGCTCCATCATGGATCTCGACTGTAGCCTCAGCGTCGAACCTTTGGACTTCAGTAGATGCCCTAAAGTAGTGTTCAGCTGCCGTACATATCAGATGCTCAAGCTGGCAACCATCCATTTCCTGAACCTCCCTAATAAACACAACATCATTGGTAAGGTCCTCAGTAACCTCAACCACTGTGGCATTTCTGCCAAGAGCTTCGTTGGTGCTAACACTATCTAAACTGCTGTCAGACAATTCAACCAGTTCAACCATGTTAACCTCATCAGGCTCTACGTAATTTACTTTAGCTACTTCGAGAGGGTCAAAATCAATTTTCATCTGGTTCTTAGTCTTCTCCCCAAACCTGAGTCTGCCTTCCTGAATAGCATTCTACACCAAATCCCTGAAAAGAAAACATTGAGAAGTTTTATGACCCAAATAGTTATGGTATTTACAAAAATCTCTCTTTTTTCTTTGCTCTAAAGGTGGTATTTTAGCACCAGGAGGCACTAGTATTTGACCATCCTTAACTAACAAATCAAAAATTTCATCACATTAGTGATGTCGAAAGTGTATGTTTTCTTTGGCAACGTATCGTTCTTTTCAGATTCGACAGGATTTTTCCATTTAAAGGGACTAATAATTTATAAGAATAAGGATGGCCTTTCTTAAGTTCAGCAAGGTCTATTTCATTTTCATCGAACCTAACAGACTCATCATATAACTCTTCGATACCCTCCTGGTATTCGACGTAAGCTATCTTCTTGTTTTTGTTCGCCCTAGCCTTCTCGTCCTTAAGACGTTCTAGCTGTTGAACTCTACCAGCCAACTGGGCCATATCCCTCAGATACTGGGTATCTAGTTTTTTCCTGATAGAATAATCAAGGCCACCAGCGGCCATTTCGACAAGTTCATGCTCAAGCACCTGTGTAAAGCACCTAGCCTTGAGTAGTCGAAATCTATTCAAGTAATCATCTATTGGCTCATTGAACTTTCATTTCACACTAACCAATTTCTTCAAACTAATTTTAGTTTGCCCCATGTAAAATTGCTCATGGAATAAACGTTCTAACTGGGTCCAGTTACAAATCGAACCAGATGGCAAAGTAGTGAACCACGTGAATGCATTTTTAGTGAGGGAACTAGGGAAATACTTCACCCTTAGACTCTCATCATTTGCAATCTTACCAGCTTCGATTAGGTAGCGCGCCACATGTTTGACTGTAGATTCTGTAGTGTCCCCTGAAAACTTAGTAAACTTGGGTACTTTCGTCCTGGGGGCAATTCAGTTTGGAGTATATAATCAACTATAGGTGAAGTGAAGTTTGGCCTAGAAAAACCCATATTCAGGCCATTTCGGCCATTATTCTCTCGACCATAGCTGCCAAATTGTTCTCCGCTGCTATATTATTGCGTCGAACCTGATTCACATCTTGATCAGCATTTTGATTTCTATTTACTAACATCACCCTTGGTTCCTCCTCTTCTTGTATAGGTATTTGATGTCTAGGAGGTTCATCCCTAGGTGGTTCGACCATCTCTTGATTCGCCGGATTCGCTGTTTAATTATTTTCCCTCATTTCAACTCCTTGATTTTGGTGTCGAACAGGGCCAGGCATTCCCATGAATTCTGCTATACGCGCCATCTGGGTTGTCATCATTTGATTGGTTTAAGTAGTATTCTGAATCAATGGCTGGAAAATCTCTCCCATTGTCTGAGACAAAGTATGAACCATTTGCATGTTGCTCTGATCCATCTGTTGCCTCAAATATGCTGCAGATTCGTTTGTTAAACTGGGTCCTTGAGCAGAATATCCCAAACATATGGACTGGCTATTTCGACCCATGTTGACTCCAGAACTTGATTCCTGTAAAGGGGAAGACATCACATTTTATGAATATATAGGGGGTACAGTACACAAATTCTGCATCATTGACGTTGACATGCCATAGATTGGGTTCCTAGGCTGAGGTTGTGAATGTCCTGGGGGAGGAAATTGCCTATACGTCAAAATTCCTCCTGGTGGAGTCTGAGGATTTGTTACTGATGGACCAATGTACTCCAGGACTGGCTGAGTGTAAGGCTTCACATATGTTGCTCCTGGTCCTGCTGTCGAAGGTGTTGGCTCTGTAATCATGGTTGACACTATTGACCTTCCTGTCCAAGCAACTGGATTTAACGCCACGCTGCTCCTTGGTAATTCATGAGGATTGATGGTGCTGTTCTGAGCGCTTGAACTGCTTGGTTGAGGATTTGTCCCAGCAGAACTGGGGTTTGAATTCCCTTGGCTAGATTCCATTTTCTTTGTGCTTCATTTCTTTGGTCTATATTCCTCTGAATTGGATACCTTTCCACTTCTCAAGTGCATACAATGGAGTTTTGCCACAATATTTCGACCAATGAAACGAAAAAAATTTAACAAGGCAATTATAAAATTTCCTTTTGGCAGTTATCTAGAAGTTATAAACTTCCAAACACACGTTTAGCACTGTCCCACTGGGCGTGCCAATTTGTTTACCTTGAAAATTGGTAAACAACCACTGATCTTCTAAAACAACAAAGTTCTAATAACTTACAGGATCGATCAGATTGATCCTAGGACATGTGCTATGAGTGTATTTAGAATATTTCACAATTAGGCGAAGTATACATTTCGACAGTGCATATAAATAAAAGAATGTGTTTTAAAATGTAAATGAAAGTGATAAAAATCAAAGAAATGTTTGAGTCGAACAACACATCAAAGAAAAAAGCTTGAATGTAAAGGTTTGATAAAAACTGGAGTTAAATGTTGGAGAAAAGTGCATAAAGATCTTCAAATGCAGAGTTGTAAATGTCCAATAGTAAAGACTTTGCAATATAAATGACTTGAAAAGTAAAAGTTTGTGAAAAGATTTCAAAGTAAAGAATCTAAAGCAGAAACTTCAAAGTAAATTGCATTGCAATAAAAGATAATGGTGATTACAATCACGTACATTCTCACTTCACTTGTTTCTCAACACACTGGATACTTTTAGTGAATATAGAGTTACTTGTACGAATATGATTTTTTCACACCTATTCTAACTCTAGAACTAACCTATTTATAATACTCTAAAGTAACCACCATTTGACGGTTTACGCCAAAAAAAACCCACTACTTGGCGCCTTGCATGTCTTCAGCATTTAAATATTTGCCACTTGTCCTCTTTTCAAATTCAAATAGTGAAAACTTCCCTCCACTATTCAGTTGTAACTGCAGCGCATTATCCATAGCCATTTTACCCTGTAGAATTGACTCTTTGGACTTGGAAATGTTTGAAGTCTTAAAATCATTCTCTTCGACTCAGGCTTTCAACAAATATGATCGAAACCTTCTGGTCGAAGCCTTCTTTTCCTTTAGCTTATTATTTTAAAGAATAACTTCTTTAAAAGCCAAATCTATTTGAAATCATGTAGCGTCAAAATTAGGAGCTAACAGGTGCCTACCTGAAAATCACGTTTGATAACTTTGTCGTTATAACATAAAGTTATTTGCTATTTAAGTGAGGCTCCCCAGAGGGATGCGCCCGTCCTTATTTCCTCGACAAAGTCGAGCTCTTCCCTTAGGGCCTCGTTGTTCGCCTCCTCGTTGAGGGGGGCTTGCGTCCTCCTCGAGGGTTCCCTGATCTCCACGGGGATCACCGCTTCCGTTCCGTAGGTCAGAAGAAAAGGGGTCTCCCTGGTCGTGGAATGTGGGGTTGTTCGGTAGGCCCAGAGGACGCTGTGTAGCTCCTCGACCCACCATTGTTTGGCGTCAGCTAATCGACGTTTCAATCCTCGGAGGATCACTCTGTTCGCTGCCTCGGCCTGTCCGTTCGTTTGGGGATGCTCGACCGACGTGAAGTGCTGCTTCGTGCCCAGTTTGGTGACGAAGTCTCGGAAGTTCTTGTCGGTGAACTGTGTCCCGTTGTCAGTGACAATCGCTTGGGGCACGCCGAACCGGGCGAGGATGTTCCTTTTGTAGAAATGGAGTATGTTGAAGGCCGTGATTTTGGCCAGGGCTTCCGCCTCGATCCACTTCGTGAAATAATCTACGCCGACGATGAGGTATTAGTTTTGGTATGACCCCACGACGAAGGGCCCGAGGATATCCATTCCCCACCACGCAAACAACCACGGGGATGACAGTGTTTTGAGCTTGTTAGGGGGAGCGAGGTGCATGTCCCCGTGCCACTGGCACCTATCGCACTTCCTGACGTGTTCTTTGGGGTCCTGTTGCATGGTGGGCCAGTAATACCTTGCCCGAAGCGCCTTTCGGTCTAAAGATCACCCGGCGAGGTGCTGTGCATTGATTCCCTCATGGATTTCCTGGAGTATACCGGGGACCTTGGTCTCCTCGACGCACCTGTGAACCAGCCTGCAGGACCTCTTGGTTCGCGAGAGACCCGAGGGCGGCCTTCTTTCCTTCTTTCTCCTCCACGTCGGGGAGGAGAGTCCATTATCTGTGGTCGCGGGGGCCTTCCTTCCGTCTGGAGTCGAGGGCAATCATTGGAGGAGGTCTTCCAAACGGCGAGGTCTGCGGAGGCCCACGGACTTGGAGAAATCGGATCGAAGTCGCAGTCCCAGGATGATTAAAAACTTCTTCATGTCGTCGGTCGTGCGGACCTCGACAGCTTCCCTGGTGAACCTCTCAATGTAGTTCCTGAGAGACTCATTCTTCCCCTGGAAGATGCTCTCTAGCGCGGCCTCCGTCTTCGGGTGTCGACGAGATGTCGTGAAGTGTTTGGTAAAGTGGTCTCTTAGTTGCTTCCAGGACGTGATCGACCCGGGCGCTAGACATTTGTACCAGGTCATGGCGCCCTTCCGCAGGGTGGTGGGGAAAAGCCTGCACTTAATGGCCCCCTTAACGTTTCTGAAGTTGAGCATGGCCTCAAAACTTTCGACGTGATCTTCGGGGTCGGCTAGGCCGTCGTAGGTCCCCAGTGGTGGGGGTTTCTCCATGCCCGCAGGGATTGGGGCGTCCATGATCTCCCATGACAGGGGGGCCCTCTGGTCGTCGTCGTCGCTTCCGGCTGGGGACCCAGATGGGGATCGGTGGTGTCACCCAGGTCCCTGTCGTGGAGGGGAGTTCCTAGAATGGTTCCTCGGCCTCTCTTCAGCGATCTTGCTCCTCTTGGTAGTTGAGGAGGGTCTGGGTTCCTTCCGAGGCAAAGAACGATGGCGCTTCTGGGAGGTTTCTGGCTGGGCGCGCTCCAGGCATGGTCGGCGGCCCGCACGCACCGGTGAGGGGGTCCGAGATTCTTCCGGGGAGTCCTTTGCAGGGAAGGACAACGGCGAGGTGAAGGTGGAGGATGATGTCTTCGGGGGGAAGATCTTCGTGCGCGTCCTCGATCGAGCGCTTCAATTCTGAGATTCTGGTGCATGATCAGCTGGTTGGTCTGGTTGACCAAAGCGTATACGGCAATGGTGCTCGTATCTGCATTAGGCGGATGAGCAACTGGCTGAAGGGCGATTTGCTGGTCGCCTTGTTGGGCGGCGTCATAGGCCGCGTCTTCGGAAGATGGGGAGGCGGTCCGCCCGTCTCTGGGATCGACTTCGTCAACGTGAGCAGCAGGGTTGTTCTCCCGATGGTCCTTGTTCTCGAGTTGCACGAGAACGGTGTCCAGAGCTTTGTTCGCAGACGGATTGTTGGCCATGTTGTTGATGAACGGAGGAATTGCTTTGGTTTAATGGTGAAGGAAAAACGGGGAAGCAGTGAGTTCCCACAGACGGCGCCACTGATTATACCTGGATTAGACAGTTAGATAGTGGCCAATAACGTCGTATGGACTTCAGCTCCGGTGATGGTGATACGGTGGGGGGGGGGGGGTGTACCTGCAAGGTACTCCGATGCTCAAGTCAGGTAAGGTCAGAGAAAAGCAAATACAAACATGTGAGTTTAGAATATTTCGTAACCTGACTCTCTCAAATGAGAGGGTATTTATAGAGAGCCCCCAGCGCGGGGCCAAGGGTCACTTGCATTGGGCTGGATAGCAAGGCCCAATCCAAACAACTGCCAGGTCTTACGTGGCATAGTGAAGACCAGCACGTGGTCTTCACCCTGGTGTAACGGTCCCTAAATCTCCGAAAATAGGATAGACCGATTCCTTTGGGAGTGGGAAGTTACAAGAGAACGCGTCCTCGTGGGGAGGAGCACGTGGGTGTCGAGGAGACGTGCATCCACGGGTTATATGCCTCTGCTCGACAATCTTTACCCCCGCGTGCCCGACGTCCGAGGAGATTGGTACGTGCCAGACACGGGGGCGACTTTGGGCCTCGTTGGGCCTTCGCTGGTCATTGGGCTTGGGCGTGCCCGACAGTAGGGCAGGCGCTGGCCTAGTCCAGAACAAGTAATATTATCACTTGTGAAAAACTGTTATTGGAGCATTTTTTAACAGTTTAGTGTACTTTTGAGTACTCTAAAATCTCTCTCTCTATATATATTAGATGTCAAACATGTTATATATTAGTATACAATAATTGGCATTTTTCATTAACTTTCCATGCGGAATCGGGTGATTTAAGTGATTAATTGTGTTGTAGTGCGTACATTGGAATATATGTGTGGAGCTTGTAATTTGTGTGTTAATGTGCAGGTTTAGGCATAAAAGGAGCAAAAGTGTGAGACACATGGAGCGGATGCAAGTTCCACTGAAATTATTGCTGCAACAGAGCATTTACAGTGCGAAGAATCTGGCGAGGGTCCAGCGAAGGTTCGCACTACGAACGACAGCGAAGGCGCCAACGAATGATGGCAGTGAGTTCCACTTTTGAAATGACAAAGAGTTCGCACTGCGAACTCCTGGCGAGGGTCCAGCGAAGGCTCGCTGGTTGTTTCGCAGTACGAAGATGCTAGTGGGGGAGGCAGTAAGTTCTGGAATTTAATTTTCCTGGCTCGCTAGTTTATTCGCAGTGCGAATGAGCTAGCGAGTGATTCGCTGTGCGAAGGAATGGTTCGCACTGCGAACGCGCGATTTCTGCTTGGGGCGGTTTAAGTCTCAGAGGCACTTAAAGTGCCATTTTCTCTCATTCGCAGTGCGAATGATGTGCTCGCAGTGCGAATAGTGCAGATTTCAGAAGTGTATAAATAGATTTTCACTTTATTTGTTTGGGATCTTTTGTTCATTTTTCACTAGAAAACATAGTTTACAGTATTTTGATCATCAAAGAGTGTATTTTCACTTGGAGAAGCTGAAGTCACATCCATTCTCGATTATTCGTCGTGGATGCTCATTCATCTCCTCTCTTTACTTGTTATCCAATCTACCATGAGAAGTGGTAGCTAAACACTCAATGTTGAGGTTAGAGGTAGTTGATCCTGCTTTTATGTATTGTTGTTGATCTATTGTGTATGAACAAAGTCTTTGATCAATATTGTTAGTTCTTGGATTGGCCGGAATTTTGGTAAAAACAAAGTATGTTCAATGTTGATGTCAAGGTGCTGATGTTGCAACATTGAAGTCTTAACACTGGGCTGTGTTAAGTAATTAATTGCTGAAGTTGGATGTCTGATGTCACATAGGTGATGTTGTGACATCAGATCTGCAGAATTAACAACAACAGGCTGTGATGTTGTTAGGGTTGAGTATTAGCTGGAATTGTGGAGAGCAAGCTGTCTCATTGGATGCGAATATCTTGGGATAGATATTTGCTGCTGCATAGGAGATCTGGTGCAGATTTGTAGGAGATTTAAAAGGTTGAAGATTTAAAAAGATTTTAGGAGAAAATCTGTTTTAAATATTCAGTTTTAAATAACAAATCTGGGAGATATTGTAGCAAGTCCAAGACCAATTCAAGGAGCTATATAAAGCGCACAAGACCAAAGGAAAAAGCGACAGAAAATATTCAGAAGATCAGGAGCTGGAGGCTTAGTGTCTAGAGTTTCTTTAGAGTGCTTGTATTTACACTATTCTAGGGTTTGAATAGGTGTCATATTCTGTCCTCTCTAGAAGCTGTGAAGCAATAGAGAGTGGTTGCTTGATCGAAGCTGTGAAGTAAGATCAAGGTTACTCAAAGTGGTCTCTTTGAGTGTTTGTAAGGGATTGAGTGGTGTTGTCATACCTAGGTGGGTTCTTAGGTAGGAAGTCATTAGTAGAGTATAAGTTTAGGAGATTGTCAACGGGTTGTTGAGTCTGTAAATTATATCTACAAGTAGTGAATTCCATCCCTGGCTTGGTAGCCCCCAGAGTAGGTTGGTTGTAACCGAACTGGGTCAACAATTCTTGGTGTTATTTTGCTGTTATTGTTGTCCATTGTGCAGAGTGTGTTGTTGTGACATCGCACCTTAACATCACACGTCTGATACCAGAATTTCAATTGGTATCAGAGCAGGCATCCTGTCTGTCTCTGGGTGAGATCTAGGGAAGTTACTTTCTGGTGTAAAGATGGACAAAGAAGTTGGAGGATTCGTCAACAGACCCCCTATTTTGGATGGATCCAATTATGATGATTGGATGCCAAGGATGACCACCTTCTTAAAATCCTTGGACAGCAGGGCTTGGAAGGCTGTTTTTAAAGAATGGAAAGCACATGTCATGTGTGAGAAAGATGATGCTGGCAAAGATAAAGAAGGCACCTCTAAGCCAAAGCCTGAAGAAGAGTGGACCAAGGAGGAAGATGAGCTTGCCCTTGGAAATTCCAAAGCTCTAAATGCCATCTTCAATGGAGTGGATAAGAATATCTTCAGGTTAATCAATACCTGTGAAGTTGCAAAGGAAGCGTGGGATATTTTGCAGTCTACTCATGAAGGAACATCTAGAGTCAAGATGTCAAGACTTCAGATTTTAACATCAAAATTTGAAAGCCTAAAGATGAAGGACGATGAGACTATTCATGACTTCCACATGAATGTTCTGGAGCTGGCTAATGCATCGAGTGCTCTTGGTGAGAAAATGTCAGATGAAAAGCTTGCAAGAAAGATCCTTAGATCCCTTCCTAAGAAGTATAAGATGAAGGTTACTGCCATAGAAGAATCACAAGACATTAGCAAGATGATAATAGATGAGCTCATTGGATCTCTTCAAACTTTTGAACTTGGGTTGAATGAGGAAGAACCAGAAAAGAAGCCAAAGAGTATAGCTCTGGTGTCAAATGGTGAAGAAGAGAAAGGGAAGAGTTCTGAATCTCAGGAGGATCTATCTCAGGCCATAGTTATGTTGGGAAGACAGTTCACCAAAGTGTTCAAGAGAATGAACAATAACTCCAGGCCTAATGTCAAGAACATGACTTCTGACACCAGCAAGAAGGATGAAGAGAAAACTGCCCTAGATAAAGGAGTTCAGTGCTTTGAGTGTGAAGGGTATGGACATGTCAAGAAAGAATGTCCCACCTTCTTGAAAAAGCAGAAGAAGGACATGACGGTTTCCTGGTCTGACTCAGATAGTGAAAGTGAAGGTGAGTCAGCAAAGCATGTTAGAGCCCTAACAGGAGCTGTTGTTTCTGATGATGATTCTAGTGATGGAGAAGTAACTTATGAGGAGTTAGCATCTACTTATCAAGAGCTGTGTTTAAAAGTGTTGAGATTTGTCAAAAAAACAAGTGCCACAAGCAACAGATTGCTCAGCTAGAGAATGAAAATACTGATCTGGAAAATGAAGTGGTGCTAGTTAGAGCTCACCTTGATCAAATGACCAAGTCTGTTAGGATGCTGAGCTGTGGTACAGACACACTTGATAAGATCCTCCAGTCAGAAAAAGCTGCTGGAGACAAAGCTGGGATAGGTTATGTGGCTGAGGATAAGGGAACTTCAGAAGAAAGCACTTCAGGTTCAAAGAAGGAAGTGTCACAACTTTTATCTCAACATCAACCAAAGAAGCAGGATCCTACCCCTAAGAAAGCTGATGTTTCACAACCTAAGAAGATTGAGAAGAAGACTGGTCCTAATCAGAAGAGAAAGAATCCACAAGGAGCTAGTCAGTATATGCCCCCACAATACCACAAGAGCATGCAAGCTGTTCAGCTCAAACAGCACATGTCTCATCAGGTGTCTCAACATCAGGACAACTGGTATGGTTATGGATATGGATACACCAATGTTGTTCCTCATATCTATGGAAGAAGAAAGCCACACCATCATGGGAGACAATCCAGGAAACAGCATTCTCAGCCTTCTTATGGGAGAAGATACCAGCATTATAGATGGCAGGGCAGTTATGGTAGGAGGAGACCACATTATGGATGGCAGCCTAAGCAATCTCATCATGGCAGAAGATTCAGAGATGAAAGGGTGAGATGCTATTATTGTGGAAGGTTTGGACATATGCAGTACTCTTGCTACAAGCTGCATGGATACCCTTTGCCCCAAAACAGATGGAGAGAGTACAGGCCCAAAGTTGTTAAACAATGGGTACCTAAGGAGAAGGTGAAGTGCTTATTGGCTCACATGGCTGACAAGGAGGTTGAAGAAGGAACATGGTATTTTGACAGTGGGTGTTCCAAACACATGTCTGGATGTAGATCCATGTTTGCTGAATTTAGACCTTGCTCCTCTCATGAGGTTATGTTTGGCAATGGAGAAAAAGGTGTTGTTGCAGGAGTTGGGAAAGTGAAAGGTGATGGTAGACCAGAACTTGACAATGTTCTATTTGTCAGTGGTTTAAATGTAAATTTGATCAGCATAAGCCAGTTGTGTGATGAAGGTCACAAGGTAAACTACACTAAGGAAGAGTATGTGGTATCTGATGAAAATAATCAGGTTGTTATGAAGGGTGCCAGAACCAGAGATAACTGCTATCAGTGGATTTCTCTTGAAGGGAGTACAACTAATGATGGTCAGGTTGATGTTATAACATCAGACTATGACGTCAGGATGCTGAAAGGTCACTCAGAGTTAATGAGTCCTGATGTGAATTGTTTAAAAGGAAAGTCTTTATGGAGGGAGAAAATTAGTAATTGGTCTTTAAAGAATACACAAAATCTGGCGCCTTGCCTCAGACCCTCATTTCCTATTATAGCAAAATCGCAGTTCATCAAAACTCAAATCTCACTTCTGTTCGTCGCGGAATAACGCTCATCGCGGAATAACGCTAGGGTTTCTACAGATGAGTACTCTGAAGATGAAGCTCTAAATATACAACCCATCTCCGTAATGTTACCAGCGTCAGGTAAACCTAGACCATCCAAACTTGCTTCTAAAAGGGCCACAACTACTTTTAAAAATACTGAAATAAAGAAGCTAGTTACCAGTATCCTATTTAGTGATAAATCAACACCTAGGTCATCCATGTCTCAAACTGTGGTAGAAAAGTTTGATGTTGACAAGAGTATGGGTAATCTGGCAACCAAAATACTGGACAAAGGAATACCTGTGAAAGGAATTTCTGTACCGTTGAATCAGATGCCAGCAGAAAAGGTAGACATGCAAGGAGAAGAGTCTGATCTTCATAGACTTGCTGTGTCTGTCATTGAGGATTCTGAAAGAGAAGGGGAAGAAGAAGATGTGCATGAGGAAATTAATGATAGAACTACTCCTGAAGAAGAAAAGAATGAGGACGTGATCAATGTGGTTGAATTATCTGATAATGAAGTCATTGGAAATGTTGTTCCAAGTATTGCCAAGAGACTAAAGATAAGGAAAGGAAAGACTAATGAATCCTCTCCTAAGAAGCCTACTGAAGGAAAGAAGAAAACTGTTGTTGGTCCCACAAAACCTTGGAGCAAGGTTGTTACACCTTCCAAAAAGAGAAAGATTAGAAAAGAATCTGAGTCTGAGGATGAAGTTGAGGAAGATGTCCATGACATCACACCAGTCAGAAATACCATCTTGAAGAGAATTTCTGATAAAGTCCCTGAAGTGCCAGTAGACAACATATCCTTTCATTATGCGAGCAGTGCTTCCTTGTGGAAGTTTGTGTGCCAAAGGAGGTTAGCTCTGGAAAGGGAGCTTGGAAAGGATGTCTTGGAGATGAAAGAAATTATGGACCTCATTCATGATGCTGGACTACTAAAGACTGTGACCAGATTCTCTAAGTGCTATAGAGGACTTGTTAAGGAATTTGTTGTCAACATTCCCACAGACATTTCTGACAATAGAAGTGTGAACTACATGAAGGTGTATTTTAGGGGACAATGTATTGACTTCTCCCCTAGTACTGTCAACAAATATCTGGGAAGAAATGAGCAAGAGGAGTGTGAGCTGGAGGTGACTGATAATGAAGTGTGTAGAGAGATCACTGCCACTCAAGTTAAGGTGTGGCCACTGAAAAATAAATTAACAGCTAGCAAACTCAGTATCAAGTATGTTATCTTGCACAGAATGGGTGCTGCTAACTGGGTACCTACTAATCACAAAACCACCATAACTGTGGGATTAGGAAGGTTCATCTATGCTATAGGGAAAAAGGTCAAATTCAACTATGGAAGCTATATATTTGATCAAGTAGTGAAGCATGGTGCCACCAATGCTATCAAAATGCCCATATCATTCCATTCCCTTATCTGTGGAATGATCTTAGATCAACATCCTGGAATCTTAACCAGTACAGAGGTAGCATGTAAGAGGGAGTCAGCTTTATCTTTTCATCCCAAACTGTTTGCTGGGAGTCATGTTCCAGACATTGTTACAACATCATGTTCTGGGGTTAAGAAGGTCAGTACAAAATCTGAGCTGATTGAAGAATTAAAGGCAACCTGCAAGGATCTTGATATGGTTATCAAAACCAGCACTGTCAGAAAAATGAAGATTGAGCAGATGATCAAAGACTTGGAACAGGGAGAAGATAATGGGAATGGCGACACTGAGGATTCCAGGTCAGATGAAGGTGATGAAGATGCTGATGGTACCAGCTCGGATGAAGACTAACCTCCATCTGCTGTCATTAGATAATAGTTTAGTTTTTTTTGTTTTGCTATGCTGGCTGTGTATTTTGAATAGTGTGTTGTTGTATGCACTTTTTATGTTTTTCCTTCTATGATTTGTTTTGCCTGGTTGCTAACTGTGAGGCTAACAATGAGAGCTAGGGTGTACTGACTATAGTTAATAGGGCTTCTGATTGAAGCTTGTCTAATTTTGGCTAAAAAGGGGGAGAAATAGCCAAGAGAATTAACAAACAGGGTCAAAGAATGCCAAATGCTCCTATTAAGGGGGAGTAATTGACAGATGCTATGCTGGTTGGTGCATTGAGGGGAAGTACTCATTACTGCTAAACATGTGCAGCAGTGTTGAAGATTGAGGGGGAGCAGCATTGTTGAATGTTGTTGCTGTTGAAGATGTTACTGCTGGATGCTAATGCTGAAGTAAATTGAAGATGCAGCTGTAGTTGAAGATAATATGTGCAGCTGTTTGAAGTAAATTGAAGATTGATATATGCTGAAGAATTTATTTGAGCAACAGGGTTTTTGTGAAGAAAAGATGTTACTGCTGATGCTGCTGCTTGGAGTTTCAAGTTTCAAATTATTAATTGAAGTTTTATTCCGCTGCTAAAGTCTCTGAAGGTGCAGAGTGCAAAGTTTGTTTGCAGAGTGCAGAGATTGTTTTAGCCAAAATGAGCCAAAGGGGGAGATTGTTAGTTCTTGGATTGGCTGGAATTTTGGTAAAAACAAAGTATGTTCAATGTTGATGTCAAGGTGCTGATGTTGCAACATTGAAGTCTTAACACTGGGCTGTGTTAAGTAATTAATTGCTGAAGTTGGATGTCTGATGTCACATAGGTGATGTTGTCACATCAGATCTGCAGAATTAACAACAGCAGGCTGTGATGTTGTTAGAGTTGCGTATTAGCTGGAATTGTGGAGAGCAAGCTGTCTCATTGGATGCGAATATCTTGGGATAGATATTTGCTGCTGTATAGGAGATCTGGTGCAGATTTGTAGGAGATTTAAAAGGTTGAAGATTTAAAAAGATTTTAGGAGAAAATCTGTTTTAAATATTCAGTTTTAAATAACAAATCTGGGAGTTATTGTAGCAAGTCCAAGACCAATTCAAGGAGCTATATAAAGCGCACAAGACCAAAGGAAAAAAGCGACAAAAAACATTCAAAAGATCAGGAGCTGGAGGCTTAGTGTCTAGAGTTTGTTTAGAGTGCTTGTATTTACACTATTCTAGGGTTTGAATAGGTGTCGTATTCTGTCCTCTCTAGAAGCTGTGAAGCAATAGAGAGTGGTTGCTTGATCGAAGTTGTGAAGTAAGATTAAGGTTACTTAAAGTGGTCTCTTTGAGTGTTTGTAAGGGATTGAGTGGTGTTCTCATACCTAGGTGGGTTCTTAGGTAGGAAGTCATTAGTAGAGTATAAGTTTAGGAGATTGTCAACGGGCTATTGAGTCTGTAAATTATATCTACAAGTAGTGAATTCCATCCCTGGCTTGGTAGCCCCCAGAGTAGGTTGGTTGTAACCGAACTGGGTCAACAATTCTTGGTGTTATTTTGTTGTTATTGCTGTCCATTGTGCAGAGTGTGTTGTTGTGACATCACACCTTAACATCACACGTCTGATACCAGAATTTCAAATATAGATGATGTTGTTTTCTCTTAATGATCCATGTGTGATTTGTTTTGCTCTAGACATAGATTCTACAAATCATGACCTAACAATTTTATCTCTTAAAAACCAAACTCTAGACATAGATTTGGGATTTGCTATTCGCATTGTGTTGATCTTAATGATTGTTGTTTAGATTGTTAGCGTGAGACATCATCTAACGGTCTAAACAACGATACTCACGACTTCGCTTTAGACATAAACTTAGTCGGGAGGATACACGGTTATATTGGTCGGAAACCGAGTTCATATGCTTGATTAATCGTTTATACGTGAAAAGGATTGGCGAAATCTAACCTTAACATGCTTTTATCAAAACTTTTACAAAATCTTTGTCACCAAGTTAATCTTTGCTACAAATGAATGTTAACCACAATTGAGAAACTTTTGAAACCATTGAACTTAGAATATCCCAACTATTGAACGACACACATCAAATATCAAACAATCTCTGTGGATACGATTAAAAACAACCCCCACTAGTACTCTACTAACAAAATGGCGCCGTTGTCGGGGATTGTTAAGTGATATTGCAAGCATTGTGATAGTTGAGCTATTTTAAGCTTGTTACCAACTTTATCTTGAACTTGTTAATCTGTTTTGTTTAGTGTACAGACTTAGTTTATGCGAGGGAAACTACCGGCGGACCAACTTCTTTTCGATCCTGAGATTGAGAGAACCGCTCGTAGAATCAACAGCAGAACTAGACGAAGGAGGCAGCTAGCGAGACAGAAGCGAGAACAAGAGGAAAATACTTCTACACCACCACCAGTTCCACAGATCTTTCCTGTTATGGAGGCAAATCCACCACCACCACCGCCACCTGCTTCTAGGCCTTGTACAAATAGTCCGAGACACAATGCTCAGTTCGCTCGCCATGCACACAACGGTCGTCATGCTGAAATGAAGACCGGTATTCTTCAGCTGTTATATCAAAGTCCATTTACGGGTATGGATCATGAAGATCCTTTTACCCATCTTTCAAAATTCTATGAAATAGCGGGAGCGACTGGTGCACCGGAAGCAGAAAAGGAATCTTTGTTTAAGAGACTATTCCCGCATTCCCTCATTGGGAAGGCAAAGGAATGGTATCTTGATTAGTCAACGGCCATAATGACGGATTGGAACCAATTGGAAGAGAAATTTTTGGAGAGATTTTTCCCTCACACTCGGTTTATGGAAGCAAAGACCGCCATCGCGGTATTCACACAAGGAGTAAATGAATCTCTCAACGAAGCTTGGGAGAGGTTCAAATCAATGTTAAAAAAGTGCAAAGGCCATGGTTTTGATGAATTGTCACAAATTCATATATTTAGAAATGGGCTGCAACTTGTACACAAAACCTTGTTAGATGCCACCGCTGGTGGATCCTTGTTAAGCAAAACCGCAGCAGAAGCCACAGCTATCATTGATAAGATGGCCTTGAACGATCATCAAGGTAGTCACAACCGTGGACCTTCTCAACGAACTCCAGGAGTGTTGGAATTAGGAACAAACGATGTTATCCTTGCGCAGAACAAGTTATTATCACAACAGGTTGAGTTGTTAACTAAGAAAATGTCTAAATTGCCGCAACAATTCAAAGAGATGCAGGAATCTTCAAGTAAAAATGTGCAAGTGTTAGTTTGTGAATTATGTAGAGGTGACTATCCGACCGGTTATTGTCCTCCCGTTGTGGAGGAAGCAAATTACGCGGAAAATCAAGGATACCAACCCCAACCTGCGTATCAACAAGGCAACCAAGGTTACCAACAAAGGGCTAACCAAGGTTATCAACAACAACGGAGACCGCAAGAAGCCAGACCATCAAACCGTCAACAATATCAAAATTACACTCAACCTCCGCAAGCTCCCGTTGGAAATACGAAGATGGAAGACACTCTCACACAATTTATGCAAATGGCAATTTCCAACCAAAAGAACACCGATGCGGCCATAAGGAATCTTGAAACACAAGTCGGGCAATTATCAAAACAATTGGCCGACCAACAAAAAGGGCACTTTACGGCAAATACGCTTCCGAATCCTAAAGATTGCAAAGCAATTCTCACAAGAAGTGGAAGAGAGATTGAGATGGTTGTAGGTAAAAGAGTAGTGGAGGAGGAGGTTGTAGTTGAAAATGAAAAAGAAAAAGAAAGGAGATTGAAGTAGAAAAAAATGTTGAGGGTGTTTTAGTTGAAAATGAGAAGGAAAAAAGTGAGAATGAGAAAAAAATAAAAAGTGAAGAAAGAGTAAAGAAAACTAGGAAGGGAAAAGAGCCGATGAACAATATTCCGATTCAACATCTACCGTATCCTCATGCTCCTACAATGAAAGATAGTGCACGACACTATTCTCGATTTATGGATATTTTCAAACAATTACAAATAAATATTCCATTTTCCGAGGCTTTGGAGCAAATGCCTAAATATACGAAATTCATGAAGGATATCCTTACGAAAAAGAAGAGATATATGAATCAAGAGACGATTATGGTAGATGCAAGTTGTAGTGCCATCATTCAACGTACTCTCCCGAGGAAAGAATGTGATCCGGGACGAGTTACATTGCCGGTTACGATAGGAAACATGTATGTGGGCAACAGATTGATTGATTTGGGCTCTAGCATCAACTTGATACCTTTGTCGATTGTGAAACAGTTAGGACACATGGAATTGAGGTCCACGCAAATGAATTTGCAACTCGCGGATAAATCCACTACCCGTCCTCACGGTGTAGCGGAAGATGTGTTGGTCAAAGTGGACAAATTTTTGTTTCCGATTGACTTTGTTGTCATTGAAATGAAAGAGGATGAGGATGCGCCTTTGATTCTTGGAAGGCCTTTCATGAAAACTGCCCGAATGGCAATTGACATGGACGATGGTCTCATGAAAGTGAGAGTCCAAGATGAAGAGGTGTGTTTTAATCTTTATGATGCCATGAAGCACAAGAAAGATAAAGGTGATTGTTTCCGGATCGATGCAACGGAGGAAGCAAGTTTTGAAGTTACAAAGAAAATTCATATCATTGATCCTTTGCAAAGAGCTTTGGATGATTCCTTGGAAGTATTCTCGGTTGAAGAAGAGCAAGCTCTTGAAGAGTGTTTGTTAGAGCTTGAAGGTTTGGAAGAATTGCAACCTTGGGAGTATGAAGAGGAAATTCTAAAAAAGTGGTTAATGATGAACATCCAAACTTGAGCTGAAAGTGTTACCGTCAACCTTGAAGTATGCTTTTCTCGATGACGGTGGTAATAAACCGGTGATCATAAGTAGTATTTTGTCTGAAAACGAGGAAAGTCGCTTAATTCAAGTGTTGAGAAAGAATCAAGATGCAATGGAATGGACTTTGTCCGATCTCAAAGGCATAAGCCCTTCATATTGCATGCACCGTATATTTATGGAGGAAGATTTTAAACCGGTTGCTCAACCTCAACGCCGGTTAAATCCAATCATGAAAGAAGTGGTTAGAAAATAAGTGGTGAAAATGTTAGATGCCGGAATGATTTATCCCATTTCTAATAGCCCGTGGGTTAGTCCGGTGCATGTGGTACCAAAAAAGGCGGATTAACGGTGGTCCGAAACGAGAAGAATGAGCTCATTCCAACAAAAGCCGTTACCCGCGTGGAGAATGTGTATCGACTACCATAGGTTAAACAAAGCTACGAGAAAAGATCATTTCCCTCTACCTTTTATGGATCAAATGCTCGAAAGGCTTTCCGGTCAACAATTCTACTGTTTTTTGGATGGTTATTCGAGTTACAACCAAATTATTGTGAACCCGGAGGATCACGAAAAAACCGCTTTTACATGTCCTTTTGGAATCTTCGCTTATAGGAGGATGCCGTTTGGATTATGTAATGCACCGACGATTTTTCAGCGGTGTATGCAAGCTATCTTCTCGGATTTGATCGAAAAGACAATTGAGGTCTTTATGGATGATTTCTCCGTTTTTGGACAATCGTTTAATTTGTGCTTGAAAAATTTGGACACGGTGTGTGGAAACCAATTTGGTGCTTAATTGGGAAAAATGCAACTTTATGGTGAACGAGGGAATTGTGCTCGGTCACAAAGTTTCTTCAAAGGGCCTTGAAGTTGATAAAGCCAAGGTGGACGTTATTGAGAAATTGCCACCACCGATGAATGTCAAAGGTATAAGGAGTTTTCTTGGACACGCCGAGTTTTACCGTAGATTCATCAAGGACTTCGCCAAGGTCGCAAAGCCGTTGAGCAACTTGCTTGTCCAAGGTAAGATTTTTGACTTTGACGAGTCTTGTCTTTTTGCGTTTAATTTTTTGAAAAAAAGTTTAACTACCTCACCGATAATCGTTGCACCTAACTGGAAATTGGATTTTGAATTAATGTGCGATGCAAGCGATTATGCGGTTGGGGCTGTTTTGGGTTAGAGGAAAACTTTTCCACGCTATACATTATGCGAGCAAAGTTTTAAACGAGGCTCAAATTAACTATGCAACAACTGAGAAAGAGTTGCTTGCCATAGTGTATGCGTTGGAGAAATTTCGTTCCTATTTGATTGGTTCACGAGTCATCGTTTACACGGACCACTCGGCTATAAGGTATCTGCTCACCAAACCTGATTCTAAGCAGAGGCTTATTCGTTGGATCCTTTTGTTACAGGAATTTGATCTTGAAATTCGTGACAAAAAAGGATCCGAGAATTTTGTGGCAGATCACTTATCCCGCCTGGTAAACGTTGACGTGACCAAGAATGAATGTGAGGTCAAAGAGGAGTTCCCTGATGAAAAATTGTTTAGAGTGCAGGTTAGACCGTGGTTCGCCGACATGGCTAACCACAAAGCCACCGGATTGATACCGGACGGTCTAACGCACCACCAAAAAAGAAAATTTTTGTCTGACGCCAAGTCTTTCGTATGGGACGAACCTTATTTATTTAAACTTGGTGTCGACAACCTCTTAACAAGGTGTGTCACATTGGAGGAATCCACGAATATTCTCTGGCATTGTCATAACTCTCTGTATGGAGGACACTTTAATGGGTTGAGAACGGCCACTAAAGTCCTTTATTCAGGCTTTTATTGGCTGTCATTATCAAAGATGCGCATGCGCACGCCCTTAGTTGTGACAGGTGCCAGAGAAGTAGAGGAATTTCACGGCGGCACGAGATGCCTTTACAAAATATGTTGGAAATCGAAGTTTTTGACTATTGGGGGATCGACTTTGTCGGTCCATTCCCATCGTCCTTTTCCAATGAATATATTTTGGTCGCCGTTGATTATGTGTCTAAGTGGGTGGAGGCGATAGCTTGCGCTAAAGCCGAAGGAAAAACTGTTTTGAAATTTTTGAAAAGACACATTTTTGCGC
Organism: Lathyrus tuberosus; assembly: GCA_022829125.1. Taxonomy (NCBI): domain Eukaryota; kingdom Viridiplantae; phylum Streptophyta; class Magnoliopsida; order Fabales; family Fabaceae; genus Lathyrus; species Lathyrus tuberosus. Next base: position 12,241,326 of record JALAZF010000137.1, on the reverse strand, counting down.
GTTTTGGTACTCCTAGAGTGTTAATAAGTGATGGAGGGTCTCACTTCTGTAACACTCAGCTTGACAAAGCTTTGGAGCAGTATGGTGTGAAGCACAAGGTTGCCACACCATATCATCCTCAAGCTAATGGTCAAGCGGAGGTATCCAATCGTGAGATAAAACGTATTTTGGAGAAAACTGTTTCGGCCTCGAGAAAAGATTGGGCCAACAAATTGGATGATGCTTTGTGGGCGTATCAGACCGCTTTTAAGGCTCTGATCGGTCTCACACCGTTTAAAATTGTATATGGTAAGAATTGCCACCTGCCCGTTGAGTTGGAGCACAAGGCGTTTTGGGCCTTAAAATTTTTTAATTTTGATCCAACTCTTAGCGGCGAAAAAAGAAAAGTGCAATTACAGGAATTGGAGGAATTACGCCTTCAAGCGTACGATTCCAATAAACTGTACAAAGAGCGTGTAAAGTCTTACCATGACAAAAAAATAATCATCAAGCAATTTGAGGTGGGACAGCTGGTCCTGCTATTCAATTCTCGGTTAAAATTGTTCCCGGGAAAGTTAAGGTCTAAATGGTCGGGTCCGTTTCGGATACGAGAAATCAAGCCTTATGGAGCAGTTATAATTGAAGACACAACAACCAAAGAGAATTGGACTGTGAACGGCCAAAGATTGAAAGAGTACCTTGGAGGTGATTTCGAGCGGAATCCCGCCATTGTTCCCTTCCGCGATCCGTGAGATTGTGGTGGACCGTCGAGCTTAGCCGACGTTAAATAAGCGCTCGTTGGGAGGCACCCCAACATTGTAAGTATTTTTCTTTTATTTGCTGTTTGAAGTCATTGTTGTGAGACTAGTATTGTAAATTGTAGTATGGAACCATATGCAGTATGGCAGCAAGACAGACCTGAAAATTTTAAAAATCTGTCTTGTTCGCACTGCGAATCTGGGGCGAGCATTCGCTGGCCATTCGCACTGCGAACATCAGCGACCAGACTGGGTGGTTTTACTGCCACATCATTAAAAAGTGAGGGTTTTGTTATGGGTGGGCCTGCATGTAGGCCCAAGACCCATGTTGAAATTCTAATGACTTGGGGGGGCCCTAGTCCTTTGCCTCTCACTTTCAACCAAAAGAAAAAAAAAACCCTCAAGACTTCTTTCCCTCTCACGTGCAATTTTCTGTCATTCTCTCAAGTTTTTTTTCTCTCAATTGCCAAGTCCAAACAAGGTTTGAATTTTGTTTCTATGTACTTTCTGTTATTGTGATTTTGTTTGGAAATTTACATGAGAAATCTTTAAGCATTTGGGTTAGAATTATGTGTTAGGTTTTTCAATGCATGTCAAATTTTCTGCTGGTTTTAGGGTTTAGATGACATGTAGAATCTTGTTATGTAGTGAAATCTGGGGCTGATAATTTTTTTAAAGTTTTCGTGCATTCGCTGGCTTGTTCGCACTGTGAATCTGGGGCGAGCGTTCGCCAGGTTTTGCAGTGCGAGTGTTCTAGCGAGCAGCCCAGATATTTGTTTTTTTTTAGTTCATTCTGATGCATATGTGTCCTATTTTCTAATACTCTGTCTTGGTGTTTTTGTGTGGATTTGTTTGTCATTTGTGCAGATGGGTCCTAAAACCATGATCAAGAAAAGGAAAACATCAACATCCAGACAGGTTCCAATTCGTTTCGATGACACTCGTTTCAAGGGTATTAGGCAGGCGCAGAGATATGAGGTATTGGAGACAAGAACCATCCTTGCTGAAAAGAGATTTATTCTGAATGATCAAGGGACTTATCGATCGGTAGCTGCCCTCTTGCATGAAAAAAAGTGGGATCAGCTGATAACGCCCCTTGATTCGTACAATGTGGAGATGGTTCGAGAATTTTATGCCAGCGCCCTTCCTGATGAGGGGGATCTATTTAATTGGACTACTGTTGTTGGAGGGACAACTGTGAGGTTTGACAGAAGGACAATTAATCGAGTTCTTGGAGACCCTCTTCCATTGCGTGCTAGTGAGGAAGATGATTACCACAGGAACCTTAACCGCAACAGGGTAAAAATGACCACTGATTTGTTGCGCCCGGGTAAAAATGTGAAGTTCAATCATTCGAGAGTTGCTGTGAGGTATCATCGAGAGGACATGTTACCTTTGGCTCAGCTTGTTTTACTTTTGGTTGTCACCAACATTAAGCCAAAGTCACATTCCTCTACCGTTCTGATTCCTTTGGCTCACCTTGTACACAACATCCTTACAAACGTGGAATAATAGCAGATGAAATAAGGTCCATTATCGAGAGTGGATTAGGAGGGAACGCTTCGAGGAAAAATTCCCCTCTTGCTTTTCCGTGCCTAATCATGTCCTTATGTGCTGAAGCTGGTGTTAATTTGCCTTCGCGTCGTCAGGTCACTATCACGTCGGCTATCGATGATCGATATGTCGACAAATTTTGCAAACCAAAGGGTGGTAGGACTGAGTCTTCTGCTACAGCTACAGGGGCTGGTACGAGCGAGGGTGACACTTTTGAGGCGCCGAATTTCTATCCTTATCAACAGGAGATCTGCCGTTTACAACTGGGATTGGATGGCCGCTTCTCAGCGCACCATGCTTGATTTACATGACTCTATGCAGGTACTCCAGCTACAAATTCGGGATCCCGCCGCGGAGCATACTATGATGTCGAGGAAGCAGTTCCTCGCACATGCTGGATGGCCTGAGGTGAGGCCAGTTTTCGGAGGGGGAGAGGATTCAGCTGGTGGTCCTGCAGGTGATGAGGCTGATGAGGATGGAGATGGTGATGAGATTGAGGGTGATGGCACTGATGTGGAGGTCTTTGGTAATACTTCTGATGAGGATGAGGATGAGATGGTTACCGAGGTTTTGGAGATTGAGTCCAAAGAGGACTAATTTTGTGATTTTCAGATGTGTGTACTTCCTTTGGTCTCCAAAGTGAAGTTTTCTTATATTTTGTATTTTTCAGCTTTTACTAGTCTATTGTATCCACATAGTGGAATATTTTGATATTGGTGTACTTGTACCCTAGTGGTACCATTTTGGATATTGTAGGTGTTCTTACAACAAGCACTTTAATTATTATTATTAGTAATGTTAAGCGTTTTGTGTAAATTATTGTTGTTGCAATTTTACTTAAATTATTAATATGTTTTCATGTTAATATTCCTTCTTTTATGATGGAATTTTGGAAGTAGGTTGAAGACTCTTGATTTTAAAGAAAGATTCCTCCATGATGTGAGAGCTATGATAGTATCTTAAGCATTGTGTTGCGACAAGGTACATCGTTACCTGGTTCGAGAATTTTGTATGTTTTAGAACTGTGTGTCTTGTGCGATTGATAATGTTGTTTCATGTTACAACTTCCTTTGAATGCATGTGTCATTTTAGGATAAAAAACCATTAAAAGTGAGAAGCCTCCAAAGTATACTATATGCTAAGGATTGTTGATGAATGTTGTTTTTACTTTTAATTCATGCTGTATCTTGTGACCATGTGATTTTGTGGAAGTAGGAGAAGTGATCAAGGCACTTATTGATAGTGAGCACAACCATGTCCATATATTAATTCACCCGTGAGTAGTGAGCATTTGGTAGCCCCTTTGAGCCTAAACAGTATAGAACTCAGTTTAGTGATGAACTTGTTTTATGTACATAATTTGCAAGTTTGGTTCATCACTAATATTGGTGAGTTTCTAACATTTTCTTCTTGAACCTTTGAAATTGTAAACTTTTACTTCCTGGCCTTAAAAAGCAAGGACCATTCACTTTAGGTTGAGTCGAAAATGAGTTGGGGAGAATAAAAAGAAGATGGGTGCATTACTCCAAAATTTGAAAAACAAATTCAAGTAAGCATGTAAAGAAAAGAGTGTGAATATGAGGTACAAATGAGAAAATGCTTGCTTGAATGAAAAAAAAAATGTAGAATCAATAATTGTGCACGGTAGTTTGTGAGGGTGTATTGAAAAATTGGTGAAATGAAGTTGAGATGTGTGTATATGTGTATAGTGAATGTTCTTTTGCTTCAGCAATTTCGTTTCAAAGACCATTAGAATGTCCCTTTTTTGTTTACCCGACCAAGCTACAACCTTGAAGTCCTTAGTGATCTTTTACTTCCATGATTTCTTTTGTGTTCATTGAGATATAGTATGAATTGCTTAATATTTGCATCATTGGTCATTTAAGTGTATTTGTCCCGTGCCAGTATGCACGTTTGTCGTTAAGCCTTTTTTGAAGAGGAGTGTAGAATGACATGTGCAGGATGAGTTAGTTGTCTCTTGAAACATTGTTTGAAATTGTTTATGAGGCAAGTTCTTTTACGTTATAGGTTCTTGAATTGTGTAATTGTGCGTTGTTGTGATCGTTGTTTAGTTGAGTCGTTTTTCGCGTCTTGGTTGAATTGAATGCTCGAGCAAATCTTCGTGAGAGACATACTTTGCTTGAGGACAAACAAAGAGTTAGTTAGGGAGAGTTTGTTAGATGTCAAACATGTTATATATTAGTATACAATAATTGTCATTTTTCATTAAGTTTCCATGCGGAATCGGGTGATTTAAGTGATTAATTGTGTTGTAGTGCGTACATTGGAATATATGTGTGGAGCTTGTAATTTGTGTGTTAATGTACATGTTTAGGCATAAAAGGAGCAAAAGTGTGAAACACATGGAGTGGATGCAAGTTCCACTGAAATTATTGCTGCAACAGAGCATTCGCAGTGCAAAGAATCTGGCGAGGGTCCAGCGAAGGTTCGCACTGCGAACGACAACGAAGGCGCCAGCGAATGATGGCAGTGAGTTCCACTTTTGAAATGACAAAGAGTTCGCACTGCGAACTCCTGGCGAGGGTCCAGCGAAGGCTCGCTGGTTGTTTCGCAGTGCGAAGATGCTAGCGAAGGGAGGCAGTAAGTTCTTGAATTTAATTGTCCTGGCTCGTTAGTTTATTCGCAGTGCGAATGAGCTAGCGAGTGATTCGCTGTGCGAAGGAATGGTTCGCACTGCGAACGCGCGATTTCTGCTTGGGGCGGTTTAAGTCTCAGAGGCACTTAAAGTGACATTTTCTCTCATTCGCAGTGCGAATGATGTGCTCGCAGTGCGAATAGTGCAGATTTCAGAAGTGTATAAATAGATTTTCACTTTATTTGTTTGGGATCTTTTGTTCATTTTTCACTAGAAAACATAGTTTACAGTATTTTGATCATCAAAGAGTGTATTTTCACTTGGAGAAGCTGAAGTCACATCCATTCTCGATTATTCGTCGTGGATGCTCATTCATCTCCTCTCTTTACTTGTTATCTAATCTACCATGGGAAGTGGTAGCTAAACACTCAATGTTGAGGTTAGAGGTAGTTGATCCTACTTTTATGTATTGTTGTTGATCTATTGTGTATGAACAAAGTCTTTGATCAATATAGATGATGTTGTTTTCTCTTAATGATCCATGTGTGATTTGTTTTGCTCTAGACATAGATTCTACAAATCATGACCTAACAATTTTATCTCTTAAAAACCAAACTCTAGACATAGATTTGGGATTTGCTATTCGCATTGTGTTGATCTTAATGATTGTTGTTTAGATTGTTAGCGCGAGACATCATCTAACGGTCTAAACAACGATACTCACGACTTCGCTTTAGACATAAACTTAGTCGGGAGGATACGCGGTTATATTGGTCGGAAACCGAGTTCATATGCTTGATTAATCGTTTATACGTGAAAAGGATTGGCGAAATCTAACCTTAACATGCTTTTATCAAAACTTTTACAAAATCTTTGTCACCAAGTTAATCTTTGCTACAAATGAATGTTAACCACAATTGAGAAACTTTTGAAACCATTGAACTTAGAATATCCCAACTATTGAATGGCACGCATCAAATATCAAACAATCCCTGTGGATACGATTAAAAACAACCCCCACTAGTACTCTACTAACAATATATATATATATATATATATATATATATATATATGTATATATATATATATATATATATATATATATATATATATATATATATATAACCTTTGACGAGTGATGAGTATATAATGAAATGCTAAAAAAATTCTATTGAGATGTTTTGAGTGTTGTTGGTTGATTTTCGAGCTGATGAATAATAATACAATTTTACCTAGTTATTGGTAATTTTTAGTTATAATATAATTATTAAAATTAATTAAATGAATATTTTTTAATGGAGTAATTAAGAAGAATTACAGTGTGACCAGATAATTGACGGGCTTATGGTTCAAGAGAAGTAATCTATTTAAGTATGAAATTTTGAGAATGATTTTTATGATTGATTGAGTTCTATTACTCAAATCTAAGGTAACAAAAGACGGAACTTTAAGGGAAATGAAAAAATGAGGATTATTTGGGTTGAAAAATATATTAAAATCACTTGTAGTAGGGATACACACTAAAAAGAATATAAGCTTACTTTTGTATTTCTCTTAGATTTTTTTATTGATTAACTGAAAAAAGAGTAAGGATTCTTTATATATATATATATATATATATATATATATATATATATATATATATATATATATATATATATATATATATATATATATATATATATATATATATATATATATGTGTGTGTGTGTGTCTATGTATATTTATAGTTGTCTTGCTGTTTAGTTTCACGGCTAACATTTGTAAGGATTATTCTCACCCTTTTTTTCTGTTTGTGTGTGGATTTTATGTCCATGTTGCAAATAAAGGTAGCATGTAATGCGGTTGTGCTGAAGAATGATTGTCATTGTCTTATTCTTTGTTTTTTGTTTTGTCAAGTATACTTTGTGTCGCTCACATATTCTAACACAATGGATGTGATGTTATTTCTTTTATTTGGATAATTATTGTGCTCTTTTAAAAAACTAATGATATTTGAGTAATTTCATTCGATGAGACTATGTGAAGGTGTTGTCGGATGTTTTATTTTTCACTTCAAGTTGTTTAATTTAATAACAGGTGTTTTATTTAAGAATGTGCGACACCCTTTGGGTGAAAATATACTTTGAATTATTGTATTATTTTCTGAGTCGGAAAATTGAGTGTAACACATGGCCCAATGATTGCAGAATCCATCAAATTTGGGGATTACTGATGTCTGGAATTTTGATGAATCAGCCATGAAAACGATTTAGAAGGAAAGAATGAATGCTTCGAGAATGAGGATAACAGAAACAACAACTTTTCCCATCTTGAAAATAGAAACAACATTTTTTTATTGAAGGAGGCACACCTAAATCAGCAACTAGTGCTTTTGACACCACTTGTTAGAATGTGAGAAAAGTTCATTATTCAACTTGTAGCATTGGTAATTTTTCATACACGTGGAGAGATTACTTATATCACAAGTAATCACCCAAACAAATTCCAAACTAACTCAAAGTTATGTAGACTATTATCTAATAAGATTATAACAAAGATTACAATTTATATCCCAATCTTCACACTCTTTTTTGCCCGTCACTATTATTAATTAGTAGTTAAATCCTACAATTTTATAAATTAAATTTCCATTTCAACATTTTTGTCCACAAATAACATTAAAAACATTGAAAGAAACACATTCTCAACTTCTTAATTCCAACAAAAAAAATATACTTTTTATAATTCTTCTCAAATTAAATCAGGTCTAAAGTTTAAGTTACTTGTCGGTTTCAAATACAACCTTAAAAGTAAACACATATTAAGCATGCAAAAACAGAAAATTGGGTTGATATTTAAAATCAATTTATAGTAGAGAGAGATTTTATGAGACTTCTATTATCTATTATAATATATTAAATCTAATGCAGCAGATTATGTTACGATAAATATCTCATATAAGTTATATTTGGCACATCAATTAAATTCTGATGTGTCACCTAAGAATGAATCTTGCAACAAATTTACACAATTACATTTCAACATCTATTCCAAAAATCTTATGTTACAAAAATATTATTATTAAATATCTCACAAGAGTTAATTACAATTAAACACAATTATCACTCTTTATATAATTCTATCTTTTCACCTTACATATAAAAAATAATAATAAATACACAATTTTGTTAATAACTACACTATTCTTTTTTTATAGAGTCTAATATCAAAAGATATAATAACTAAACTATTTTGTTAAACTACAAAACATTACAAAAAAAAAACGATCATTAAAAAAAAAACTGATGAATAAAATAAATTATATAAAATATTTAAAAATTTTACAAAATTTAATAATTACAATAATTTTATTAATAGATCAATTTTCATAATTAATTTAAATTTTATTTAAAAATTAATTATATACAATCACACTTCAACTTTCATTCCAAAAATCATTAATTATATACAATCACACTTCAACTTTTATTCCAAAAATCATATGTTACAAAATTGTTATTATTATATATCTCGGAAGGGTTAATAACAATCACACTTCAATTATCACTCTTTATATAATTCAATTATTTTACCTTACATCTAAAATAACAACTACACTATTTTACTAATAACTGCACTATTTAATTTTGTTTTAGAGTCTAACACCTAAAAATATAAAACTACACTATTTTTTGAAATGAAAAAACATTTAGCAAAAAATTAAATCGATCATTCAAAAATAAAAATAAAAAACGGTTGGCTAACATAAAAAATGATATTAAATATGTAAAATTCTTACAAAATTTAATAACTACAATTATAATTTTATTAGTTGATCAATTTTCGTAACTAATTTAAACTTTATTTACAAATTAATAAGAAAAACATAAAAAGGAAATATTTAGGTTTCTAAATATTAAAAAAAACAATAATCCTGTAATTAACTTTTTAATAGCAAATCATCTTATTATTTGATTGACTTTTATAATTAATTTAATTTTTTTTAAGTTTTAAAATTATAAAATTATAATAACATGAAATATTTCTAATACCTACAAATAACAAACTTACTTTAAACTAATATAAAAAAAATAGTAACAAAATTCAAAACAATAAACATATTTTAGTCCAACAAAAATTAATTAATAATATCGAAATAATTTTGTAATTCCTTTTTTATTTAAAATTTTTTTTGAAACTACCTCAATACCATTGTAAAGTATAACACAAATACAAAACAATTAAAAAAATTTAAATTAAATATGTCAATATATTGTTAAAACCGTAAAATATTTACATTTACAATATTTAAATAAATACAAAATTGATAAAAAAATATATTTGCGTTTAGTTCATTAATAATTTTAAAGTAGTGAAATAAAATAATGAAATTATTGAAATAAGAACATCTATAAAACAAGCAAACTTATATCATTCATGAAATTTGTTCTTTGCGTTTATGACAAGGAAATACTAAAAAGTAACAAGAGACTCGTATTTTATAAAATACAGAAAGAGATATTGACAAGGAAAACAATATACTAATACTAATAAATCACTTTAAAAAATTAAAAAAATCAAATGTAATTTTGTTGAACACTAGATATGTCAGATACCATACACATATTCAATCAATCGTTGTTACATCACTTCTATCGATCTAAGATGTAGAAGAAGAAGACCTGAATGTGAATGAAAGTGACAAGAGTTTTGAGATGAAAAATAAGAAGAATCGAGCAAGCGTTACGTTACGTTACTGTGTACATGTGTTATAAAGGTGTTTCGAAAGCACATAACAAACGAAAATCCATTTAGATATTTTTATAAATAAGTAATCAATTAAGTAGATCATTAACGTGGAAAGTGTAAAGGAAAGTGATTATGAAAACGCGTAACACGAAATTCCAATTTAATTTTTTTCTAAAAATTGTGGATAAATTACCTTGTTTGTGTTCCACCAGTTTAAAGACAGTGTTCCACCAATTATATTATATAATACACTATAAAAAAGAGGTGTTTGTTGGGAATAATATAACAAGTGTGAGTAGTATGGATAATAGGCTCACATTGGATAGGAATGTGGTGACTTGAGCATTTATAAGTGGGAAAACCCATACACCTATCACCTTAAGGTTTTAGGTGGACAAGTGGTGTGTCTCTCACAAAGGTGCCTAGTCCTACACTATGTATCAATGCTCCCTAGTAAACTCCACCCAACAATGTTCAGCCACATGATTTAGTGACATGAAATTGATGTGGCTAAAAAGGAGCGTTGTGACACGAAAATAATAAACTTTGTATTTTCACATGATGGAATTTTAAAATTTTCAAAAAATTCGTTGTGACGTTTGTATCATGTCGCTAATAAATGTTAGTAGATCACTTCTTTTCCATGCCAATCTCCCTAAATCTTTTTGGTATTTTTGCACTATGTCATGCCACTTACCTTATTAACAGACTTTGCAGCCCCAACCTCCAAAATCATAACCCTTATGAACTTTTATTCAAAACACATCCTTCTTACACCAATCTGAAAACCTTTGGATGTCTTGCTTATGCCTCTACCCTCCTTAGAAATAGAGACAAACTGGATCTTATGGCCACCAAGTGTATTTTCCTTGGTTTCACTATGGGTATCAAAGGATACCTCTTATTTGACCTACATAATAGATCTACTTTCACTTCAAGGAACTATATTTTCTATGAAGACACATTCCCTTACACATCATCCTCCACTCAGCCCTCGCATCCTGACCCTCATTCTACAACTAACACATTTATCTTTGATCCCATGGTTCCTACAGAATTTATCACACAATCAACCCATGATATTATTGACCCTATCAGTTCTCCTAAACACAATGCTATTGCTGATCCTAGGCGTACTACCACAATTCTACCCCCTGACTATCAACCATACTCACCACATATGAACACTCCACACCATACCCCTAAATCATCTACTTCCACACATTCTTCCCCTTCACAACTTGATGCATCACCCATAACAGAGAAAAACTCACCAGAAATCACTACCCTTAGACAGTCCACCAGAATTAAGTATGCACCAGATTTTTAAAAAGATTTTGTTTGTAACGTTTCTATGCCTTCTATTCTACATGACATATCTACTTATATTTCTTATAAACGTCTTTCTCCTGCATATTTTTCATATGTTTCTGCCATTACCACTGCCTGTGATCCTGTTTCATATAAGCAAGCTTGTGTTCATCCTCATTGGGTAAAGGCTATGGAAAATTAAATTCAAGCCTTGCAAGCCAATCAAACATGGACATTTACCTCATTACCTCATAGCAAGAAATCTATAGACTGTAAGTGGGTCGACAAGACGAAATTCAATTCTAATGGAACTTTACAAAGGTATAAATCTAGGTTAGTTGCTCAAGGTTTCCAACAAATCCAAGGTATTGATTTCTTTGACACTTTTTCCCCGGTTGCAAAACTCACCACTGTAAGAATTCTTCTTCCTATCGCTTCATCTATGAACTTATTCATGCATCAAATTGATGTGCACAATTCTTTTTTACATGGAGATATGGATGAGGAAGTTTATATGACTTTGCCTTAAGGTATTACTCCCTCATATCCAAATCAGGTGTGTAAACTTCTCAAATCTATCTATGGTCTCAAACAGTCCAGTAGACAATGGTTTGAAAAGCTTTCACAGGTTTTACTCAATAATAATTTTATGCAATGTTCATCTGACCATTCCCTTCTTATTCACACATCTCATAACTCTTTCACTTTCCTTTTTATATATGTTGATGACCTTCTGATGGCAGGTAACAACATGACTATCATCAACCAAACTAAGGACATTCTCCAACATCATTTTCACATAAAGGACCTTGGTTCCTTAAAGTATTTCCTAGGACTAGAAGTGGAACACATCAGTTCCGGCATCAACATTTGTCAAAGAAAGTACACCTTGGACCTGCTATCTACCTCTAGTTTACTTGGGTGTAAACCTGCAACAACACCTATGGCTCGTGATACTCATTTGCAGATTACGGATGGTGTACCCTTGGCTAACGCTACTAAATATCGAAGACTTGTGGTCCAGCTCATTAATCTGCTTAATACTCGACCAGACATATCCTATTCAGTCCAGTAACTCAGCCAGCACATGAGTTGCCCTACTGACCTTCACTACAATGCTGCTCTTAGCGTCCTTCGTTATCTTAAAGTTGCTCCTGGTCAAGGTTTATTCTTTCCCAACACATCTTCTCTTCAACTTAAAGCTTTCTTCGATTGAGATTGGGAAACCTGCCCTGAAACACACAAATCCGAAGATGAATTAGAAGTAGGAACATCAGTAGCCGTGATTCTGTCATATCCTTTATAGATATATTTGAAAAGGTACTTGATTGAAGTACTTTAGTTACACCACTCAATATTCATGTGAGCTTCATATTTTAGGAGCAACCTTGTGTTGTACGGAACGACATTCCTTATTGGCCATAGAAACACCGCATTTGAAAATAGAATGTGTTTTCGAACTTCTTTTTGTAAAGTGGATAACCATCGTTATCAATAATGGTCTCTTCATTGAATATTTTGGGAAAAAAACTTTGAGCATCTTCTATTCTTCATGCATGGAGATGTTATTCTGGACAAACCACAAGGACCGTGCATCATGTGCGATTTGACTAACTGATACAACTTAAGATGTAGAATAGGGTATGGAATTTCAGCAGAGATGATGTTGTCGATATCAGGTGGTGTAGGATACTTACTTTGTGGATACAAGAAAATAAGAATGTGAGCATGTGGCAAGCCCTTTTTCTGGAATTCAATTGTATACATGTCTAAAACACACATAAATTCAGTGTTAATGAAAACCGAACGTGTATAAACACTACGCCAAAAATAAGTTTAGACGGCACCTAAAAGATAGCGCTTTTATACAAAAGCGCTGCTAAAAAGATTAAAAAAATTTCGCTAAAAAAAAGCGCCTTAAAAGAAAGGCTTTAGAAAGCGCTGTAAAAGACTGCCACCTTAGACCACCTTAGAAAGCGCATTCCAAAAAGCGCTGCTATAGGTATTACTTTAGAGAGCGCTTTTAAAAAGCGCTGTCTAAAGGCCACCTTAGAAAGCGCTTTCAGAAAGCGCTCTTATAGGACTTTAATTATTTTCACTTTAGAAAGCGCTTTCTAAGGATAACCGCCCTCTAAAGTCCTGTACTAATTAAAATATAAAACAATTCTAAACATTTTCAGAGACACTTCTATTCATTTTCTCTCTCCACCGTTTATCTAAACCCTTGCCGTCGTTCTTGCATGCCATTATTGCCGTCGTTCTTTGCCGTTTGCCGTCACCGTTGCCGTCACTGTTGCATTCCATTCGTGAAAACGTTGTTGTTGTTGTTCTTTTTCTCTTATCCTCTAAAAACGAAAGGTAGATTGTTACTATTTTATTATTCATTTCTCTGTTTTCAAAATTTGTTTTGGATTTGATTTTAATGCTGAAAAAGTTTTCACGATGAGGATAAAAGCTCCCTCTTTTATTGCAGAATCAAACCTATTTTTTACTTTTATTTTTCATGTATATTTGGCAAAGTATCAATCCCTTTTTTTTACAAATGTCCCTCTTTTTTTATAATAAGCTCATTGTGTTATGCATTCATGATACAACCAAGTTTTGTGGAAGGTATTTTCACAACGATGACTATTATTGAAAACATACTTCATGATACAACCTAGTTTTGTGGAAGGTTACTTTTAAATATTTTCTACTGTATATTTGGCAAAGTTGATTAGTATAAACAACCTAGTATTGATTGAAATTGTATTTCGCTAGTTGTGTTGTACTGTTTTTCCAATTGATTGTGTTTGGTCTATCATTTTTTCCCAAGTTCATTTCTTTTATTTTCTAGAACTTGTGACTTTTTGTTATAAGTTAATTGTCTACTTTATACTTATTGAGTAGAGATTTTTTTTAATACTTTAAATTATAATTGTCTACTTTATAAGTTAATTTGAATTTTTTTGATACTTTAAATTATAAGTTAGTTGCCACTTATCAAGTTATGACTCATAATTGGTCAATTAATGATATTTCATTTTATGATACGTGTATAGGGGTTACTTGTGTTCAAAGTGTGAAAGTCGGATCGTTTCCCTACAGGTATAACATTTTTTGTTTTTGTTTTTGTTTAGTTTAATTAGTATAACTATGGATAAGAAATGGATGTCTTCAAGTCGATTGTCGAAAGAGTACGGCAATGGGGTATCGGAATTCGTTAAGTTTGTTGTTGCGCACGCCAAAGACCCCAGTCGAATGATATGTCCTTGCTTGGGTTGCTGTTTTGGGAGTTGGGTTGACGCGGTTCAGTTGGCATCGCATTTATTGAGGAGTGGAATTGATAGAAGTTATACATGTTGGAATTTGCATGGTGAGAAAATTAACGGGAATGTTGAATCGGGGGATATTACGACCTACGCTTCATACGACAATGACACAGATACATACGATTCTGATCGAGTCGAAGAGATTGCAGAAGCACTTGATGAAGATCTTAAGGATTGTCCCAAAATGTTTGAGAGGTTGGTAAGCGATGCAGAGAAACTGTTATATAATGGTTGCACCAAATTTACAAGATTGTCTGTGGTATTAAAGTTGTACAACTTAAAGGCAGGCAATGGATGGTCGGATAAAAGTTTCACAGAATTATTGGCCCTTATGAAAGATATGCTTCCAGAGGATAATGCTCTTCCCAATCGAACATATGAGGCCAAAAAGATGTTGTGCTCTATTGACATGAGCTATGATAAGATACATGTCTGTCCAAACGATTGCGTATTGTTTCGAAATGAGTATGCATCGTTAAATGAGTGTCCTAAATGTGGTGTCTCTCGATATATGAAAAAGTTGTCTCCAGCAAGAGTCTTATGGTATTTTCCTATAATTCCGAGATTTAGACGCATGTTTCGTAGTGAGACCGATTCAAGACACTTGGCTTGGAATGCAGATGAAAGAATTATTGATGGAAAGTTTCGACATCCGGCAGATTCACCACAGTGGATGAAAATTGATGATGATTATCCTGAATTTGGAAAAGAAGCAAGAAACCTTCGCTTGGCATTATCTACTGATGGAATGAACCCACACAGTATTCAAAGTATCTCACATAGCACTTGGCCTGTGATCATAATGATTTATAACCTACCTCCATGGCTATGTATGAAGCGTAAGTACATGATGTTATCTATGTTAATTTCTGGGCCTAGACAACCAGGGAATGACATAGACGTATACTTGGCACCCTTAATCGAAGATTTAAAATTTTTGTGGGAGAACGGTGTGGAGATTTATGATGGGTATAGGAAAGAAAGTTTCAACTTGAGGGCGATGTTGTTTGGCACAATTAATGATTTTCCAGCATACAGAAATCTATCAGGGTACAGCATAAAAGGTCAATGTGTGTGTCCTATTTGTGAAGATAAAACAGATTGGACGCGATTGGAGTTTGGTCAGAAGAATGTCTTTCTCGGTCATCGTAGATTCTTAAATTCTAATCATCACTATCGTGGGTGGAGAAAAGCATTCAATGGAGAGCCAGAACATGGTAGAGCTCCAACTATATTGACAGGTGATCAAATTTTTGAAAAGGTGAAAGATGTGACAACTCAGTTTGGAAAGCCTTTTGCACATACACTTGTCAAGAGTGGGTGGAAGAAGAGGTCAATTTTTTTTGAACTGCCATATTAGAAGTCGTTGTATGTAAGACATTTTCTCGATGTTATGCATATTGAAAAAAATGTATTTGACAGTGTTATTGGTACGTTACTCAATATACCAGGAAAGTCTAAGGATGGCCTTAAAGCAAGAAAGGACTTGGTACATATGGGGATAAGAACTGAATTAGGAGCCTTGAAGAAAGTAAAACGAACATATCTACCACCTGCTACATATACTCTATCTAGAAAGGAGAAAAAAGTATTGTGTAAGTTTCTAAGTGAAGTTAAAGTTCCAGAAGGATACTCTTCAGATATTAGAAGACTTGTGTCTATGAAAGACCTCAAGTTAAAGAGTTTAAAGACGCATGACTGCCATGTTATAATGGAACATTTTCTACCAATAGGTATACGTTCTATTCTTCCAGAAAAAGTAAGAAGCGCAATAACTAAATTGTGTTTTTTCTTCAAGTCAATTTGCAGTAAGGTGATCGATCCTACGATTTTACCAATATTGCAAAAAGAAATAGTTATTACTTTGTGTGATCTTGAAATGTATTTTCCTCCCTCGTTTTTTGACATAATGGTTCATCTAGTTGTTTATCTAGTGAAAGAGACACAATTGTGTGGACTGGCTTATATGAGATGGATGTACCCTGCTGAACATTATATGAAAATATTAAAAGGGTGTGTGAAAAACCGAAGTCGACCAGAGGGTTGTATTGCCGAACGATACATTGTTGAAGAAGCGGTTGAGTTTTGTACTGAATATCTGTCCAATGTACAATCAATTGGACTCCCCAAATCTCATATTGTCGAAAAAAAAGAAGGAAAAAAGTTAATTGGAAATGAAGTTGTGACAGTATCAAGGGTCGAACGGGATCAAGTGCATTTGTATGTTCTGCACAATGAGAATGAGGTTGAGCCGTATGTTGAAATGCACAAGGATGTTCTCTGAGGTTTAAATCCGAATAGAAATGAGAATTGGATAGTACGAGAGCACAATCGAAGTTTCATACCTTGGTTTAAGGATCATATTTATTCAAAGTATTATTCAGACCGCGATTCAATAACAGAAAGGTTGAGATGTTTAGCATATGGTCCAAGTATGGTCGTGTTTTCTTATAGCACATACGCAATTAATGGATACACATTTTATACCAAAGAACAAGATGATAAAAGTACTATGCAAAATAGTGGTGTCACCGTGGTAGCTGAAGCAATGCACATTTCAAGTGTGAAAGACTTAAACCCCAAATTTGCAAATCTGTCATATTTTGGGGTTATCGAGTGCATTTGGGTGTTTGATTATGAGAAGTTTCAGATTCCTATATTTCGTTGCAAGTGGGTTGAAAATAATAATGGCGTACGAATGGATAAGTCAGGATTTTTGCAAGTGGATCTTAATAGGGTGGGGTACAAAGATGAGCCTTTTATTCTAGCCTCTCAAGCTAAACAAGTGTTCTATGTCACTGATCCGACAAGTACAAAATGGTCTATAGTGCTTTTATCTAACAAAGTAATTGATGAAAACGTTGGAGATCAAGGTGATATTGATGTTGATGTTGATATTGAATCATTTACTAGAAATGATCAAGATGAAAATATTATAGCGATTGTATCATATACTAGAAATGATCATAATGAGGGTATTTGGATCAATCCAACCGTCTGTGTTGTTAAGAGACGGGTAGAACATACTCCAAACAAGAAAAGAAAGAGACGTTAGTGAAAAAGGTACTAGTTGTAAAATTATAGCTTATATCATTCACTATAGCTTATATCATTCAATGGATTAGGATCATGGATTTTTATATTTGTCATTTAATTTCTATTTTTTTCTTTCTTACAGGTCAAATGTCTAGTAACCAGAAAGATACACACGAGTACCACGGGCTAGAGCAACCAATATTACATGGGTCAAAGTGGAGGTATATTAATTTTCACAATATTGCTTATTAGTGATGCTACTTGATAACACAAAACATCTATATATTATTTATTAACTAATGCGTATTTTGTTTTGTTATGTAGTATTTCGATGATATGGCGTGTCCTTATTACACGAGGAAACAATTGCAAGATACTAAGGAGGAATTGTGCGAATTTTTTATTGCAAGAATAATTCTTTCTTGAATGTATAGTTTTGTGAATGTAAATTCTAGTTTATTGAAATGTAAATTCTATGCAGGTTTGAAACCATACAATAGAATTTGTGCGAATTCTGCATATAAATTTTAGTTTATTGAAATGTACAAATTCTAGTTTATAGAATTTGTGCGAGTTCTGCATTAATGTAAATTCTAGTTTTGAAATAGAATTTGTTGATGGAAATGCGTATCCATAGATACTGGTTTATTGAAATGTGAATTATACAGGTTTATGAAAATGTGAATTATACAGGTTTCTGCATAAAAAAATGGTTAAAATGGGATTTTAAAAAAAAATCTTCAAAATTATACGTAGACAAAAGACAGCGCTTTTGAGAAAAAACCGCTGTCTAAGGTTATACATTAGACAGCGCTTTAAAAAGCGCTGTCTAAAGTCCACCTTTAGAGAGCGCTTTTAAGGAAAAAGCGCTCTCTAAAGGTATAAAAAAAATCATTATACGTATACATTAGACAGCGCTTTCAAAAGCGCTATCTAAAAGCACCTTTAGAGAGCGCTTTTGAAGGAAAAAGCGCTTTCTAAAGTTTTAAAAAAAAAATTTAAATTTTAAACGTATACTTTAGACAGCGTTTTTAAAAGCGCTGTCTAAAGTCCACTTTTAGAGAGCGCTTTTTCATAAATAAAAAAGCGCTGTCTTTACCTACGACAGCGCTGGCTTAGACAACGCTTTTAAGCACTATCATAGACCAAGAAAAGCGCCCTCTTTTTCCTTGTTTGGCGTAGTGAAAATAATATAATGAAGTAGCAAATTGTAGATGACTTACATGCCAAAACTTTTCCAAGTACATGTCGTTGGGTTAAGTCTATCATGAGTTCATCAAACTTGATCTTGAATACTTTGGAAACAATATCAGGTCGATCAAGTGCCTTTAAATTATCTTTGGACATCAGTCGTGTAATCTAAGGCCAATTGGGGTTGCACGTAAAAGTAATAAATAAATCAAGAAAGCCAAGTGTGATAGAGATAGCCATACCATCAAAATATAGTTGGTCCATGTAACGTTTTCCCCTACTAACGAAGAAGGAAAAACAACTCTTCTTCCTGTTTTGGTTTGTTTGTTTTTTTAGCCACCCTCGTGTTGTTCATTAAGTTGTTTATACATTCCAACTCTTAACTTAGATGGTTCTTCCTCAACCAATTAAGACACTCTGTTTCCATCATTGTGTATCCATCAACCAAAAATTGTTGGAAGAGTCTTCTGGAATGCAACAATGTTTTGACTTCATCTATCCGTTGGTGCAACCGAAAACATAACCAATCTTTGATGGTTTGAAAATTTTTCTTGGTAACAACCTTTTCATGTCTATATTTGTGGAGTATGTTAGGCTTATATATATTTTCACCATATGGAAAATTAATGGGTATTGATAGGCCAAGTAACTTAGATGAAAATCGTCAATCCTTTGTAATTGACCAATATGGCGTTGTACAATTATGTCTCTTTTTGATGCAAAATCTATATCCCTTAACTATTAGAGCTGCAACTTCAGACACAGTAGGGCAATTATACGTGTGACCATCAGTGGATCTTTTAGAGATAAGCCTAAGCTTCAAATGATGATATGTGTTATTCTTCAACATGTCCTTTGCCATTCAAAAAGCTTTTGCATGAGGGTTATTCTCATCTAATATGAAGTTGAGACTTGTAGCTTTATATTTGTCAATGTGTTTATTGCCATTGTCATATAAAGAGAAAATTCGAATGTTAATATTCATAGAAAAGGAAAGGGTGATAATTAAGTAGTAATGAAAAGGTTTAAAACCTAAAACACTTCATTCTATTGAAAAATTCATTGTTTGTGTCAAAGATATACAACTGTGCATATTTTGGTGGTTGTCTTAATTCAGATAGCAAGCTTCCGATTCAGTGGCAAGTTTGACCATGCAGTCGCAGAGTAGGTGGACCCCGTCCCCCCTTAGTATTGGATGTGTCAGATTTCATGCCTGGGGACGTGAATGAAAACATTGCATTATATGTTCAATTGTTGTTTTGAAAATTCTTAGCATAGTGGCAGTTATGATCAAACAAAAGTTATTGTAAAATAGGTGGTGGTGGCTGAAGCATTGGAAGTACAATTTTTCCTCCCTTGCAACATAGTTGGAACATCGGAAGAATTGAGTGTCTTGACTTGCCTCTACGCTATTGATACCACATAGAAGCATGACAATGTTGGCATTCCCATAAAGAATCTCCTTATCTGAATAAACTGCAATTCAAAAAATAATAAAAGCAATGTGAGGACATCAGTCAGATGAAATATACTTGGACATATATGTTTGTTGAAACTACGTTATGTATTCTGGAATAATATGGTTACTTAACCAACTTTGAGCGTAAGAACTTCCTAAAGGAAGAGAGTTTTGGTCATCATCATCTTCAAAGTTATGATCAAAAGTGTTCTCTTCATCAGAATTTTGTGAAGTGTCAATATTAGAATTAGCCGAATTCCTAATATTCGGAGGCTATGAAGATTTATTGCCTTCACAAAAAAAGACGGTGAATGTAGACTCCTTAATTGTGGCTCATTAATATTGGTGATACGAGGAGGTGTCACCGCATTGAAGACATTTATAAGATTCACTCGTGTTGGTAGAGGAATTCTTGCCCTTTTAAATGTGTTTTTTTCGTAGTGATGACAACAAATGAAGAAGTATGAATTGCATGTATTGTATAAATTTGTAGAAAGTGGTGTAATTTGTTGAGGATGACTAGTTGAGCCAGAAGTGAGATTGTTTGATGCACTATCAGCTGGGTAAACATTCTTCTTGTCGCATTGTAGTAACGTGTTTTTTTGTTCATCAGACATAAGTTTTATTTATTTTTCTTGCAAGAGATGCAGGTGTCACTGTTGTTTTGTTGTGATTGTTCCATATCAGGTTAATGTTAATCTGATGAACAAATCATAAATAAGCAATTATGAAAAGGGAATAGGGAATGAAGTAAATGAATAGGAAAAAACAATTTTAATGGTTACAAACTCATTTGTATAATGAGCATTACAATAAAAGTTGTTTTCTGATAAAGTGTAAAAAACAGCAACATGCAGAATGATAATGTAGATGTAGAAATGAGTATCATGACCTTGTATTGGAGATGAAAATTATGAATCACAAATTTGATTTATTGGATGTAGTCATGTAAGACATGTTAAATTAGCGAATAGTTGGTGTTCAAAACTGTATCTTGAAGACTTAGTTTGGTATTAAGTGGTGGAAGAAAACTCTTTGTCCATGGTAACTTGGAAAAGTACAGTGCGTGATATTTGAAAAAATAATTAAAATAAAAATCTTATAAAAAAAATAGGTGTTGACAATGGTAGGCAGGACATTAAAAATTTGTCTTGAGAGATGTGTTTTAGCAGGAGACGAAAAATAAGTGTAAAACAAATTGAGAAAAAAATTACTTAAAGAAAATAATTTCTAGAAAATTATTAAAAAATGAATATGGGAGAAAATTAGTTTTTACAAAATGATTATTATAATAACATAAAGTAAAAAAAATTACTAAAAAAAATAATTTCTATGAAATAATTAAAAACTGAATATGGGAGAAAATTAGTTTTTACAAAATAACTATTATAATAACATAAAGTAAAAAAACTTACTAAAAGAAAATAATTTCAATAAAATAATTAAAAAAAGTATATGGGAGAAAATTATTTTTTACAAAATGATTATTATAATAACATAAAGTAAAAAAAATTACTAAAGAAAATAATTTCTATGAAATAATTAAAAAATAAAAATGGGAGAAGATTAGTTTTTGCAAAATAATTATTATAATACCATAAAGTAAAAAAAAATACTAAAAGAAAATAATTTCTATACAATTGTTTAAAGAGTTTACAACATTTATAAATAAGATATTTATAGAAAAAAACTAAATTGGATTTTCGTCGTTAGGCATTTTCATGATCACTTTCCATTACTTCCTATTCAGTTTCCATTCGTTTTCACTTTCCTTATTATTGATAATTATCTAATTAATTGATAAATTATTAATAAAATAATTGTATTTAACACCTTTATAAGACAAGCACACAGTAACGTAACATAACACTTGTTCAGATCTTCTTCTTCATCTTGTTTCTGGTCCTCGATGCTCGCGATAGTTTCGGCCATGGTCTCTCCGACTAGGTGTATTCGACCTTATTCTCCTTGGGATCGACGAGCCGGTATCTTTGTCGTTACCGGCACGGTTGCTCATGACGTCGGACTTGGTATAAGTTATCTAATGTTAATACTTATGCTTTTCCACCAATTATTTGTAAATTGTAAATATATCATCTGCTGTGTCTGATTTAAACTCATGATGTCCATTATGAGTTTCATTCTCTTTTTATTTTCACGAATTAGTTCATGATATCTTCTTTTTATCTTTTTGATTTTTGACGTTTCAGCAGGATTTGCCAATATGCATTATTGGAAGCCTCTTGGTATGTATTGCATTGTACATTAGAGTATGCTTAGTAATTACAGCACTCTTGTTGGCCTCTATGTTTAGGCAAATAACGTCTGGATATTGATTGATGTGCCTAATGGCATGTGCTAATGTACATGCATGGCAGAATTTTTCTTTCTGATGAGAAGTCTTGGCTATATATTGGGCTCGAAAAGGATGGTTTGCTACCTGCAATATTTACTAAAGTTCACCCCAGACGCCACACACCTATTCATTCTAAGATTTGGGCTAGCTGTATTGCTAGTATTATGACTGGTCTCTTCGGCAGAGAAGGCGTCTATACGGTTTTTAACGAATTTACGGTTTTTTTGTTTTTCACAATTAATGTTTGACTATCAATAGTTTGTCAATTACTTTAAATTTCTTACTCCAATTACTTACGGTGATATTGTTGACATGCATAAATTATGGAGTTGAAAATGATCACATTTGACTTCATTCTCTGCTCTATCATTGCAATAAAACAACATAATAGAAGATCCCACTAAATCATTTTTGCATAGTGCATCTATGATTGTTTTATAAGAGACAACATCGACTTCCAATCCCAACATTTTGAATTCTCAATAAACATTCACTGCTTCTTGGAACATTTTCTCTTTCGTAAACACGTCAATCATTGTAGAATAAATTAGTATATTTGAATATATATCTCACGCATTCATCTCTTCAAATAGTTTTCTAACTTCATCATACATGCCATGTCTTCCGTCCTTGGACAACATAGTATTATATGTTACAACGTCTGTTTTCATTCCTCATATGTCCATCTCCTTGTACTTATGAATTGTTTCATCAAAACAGAAGTCGTAACAGACAATGTTATGTTGTCAACGTATGGATGGCAGGGAATGTATGTTGAAGTTAGAAGACTATTTGAGGAGACGAATGCGTAAAATGTAACACCCCCTTTCTATACCCCCAAATAATCAAATAAATCATTTAGGCACGCATTGGAAATTTCATCAGAGTATAATTGTAAACACGGCATAAAAAGGCATGTCACATTATGCTTGAAATTAAAACATACAACACCTGCTCAACAAATGATATGCAACAGTGGGGTAACTTTCAACGTAGGAACTCAGTCCTTACACCCACATATCAATATTTAGAATAAAAGCGGAAACATCTAAAATATTGAATAACAACCACATATATACCTCAACATATATATATATACATCATGTTTATATACACAAATTCATCAGCAAGATACATATGCAAATGTATCACAATAAGATCAAAACGTCCTAGCTACCCGGTGCTACATATCAGAGCCAACCGACCAAAAAGGTATGAAGACACACTTCACAAAAGACCACCAGATACCTAATCTGCAATGCCTCGTAGAGCATCATAAAACAGCAGAAGGGTGAGAAATATTATCATAATAACAATGCATATAATCATATATCTCAACACAAAAGTATACACATAACACATTCTCACCATTCTACCATTCCACATAAACATACATATTATATTCATTCTTCAATGCATCATTACAATGATACAATTCTTATGACAATTCATCACATCCCATTCAATATACATCGCAAGGCATATATATATATATATATATATATATATATATATACACTACAACAAAAAGGACTTATAACATCTCACCTTAGACAGCGCTTTATTACAAAAGCGCTGCTATAGGTCAAAAACACGGAATCTATTAATTTAATAAAGGAAAAGCGCAAAAAAATATAAGACCTTAGACAACGCTTTAGTGAAAAGCGCTGTCTAAGGCCTTTTAAATTTTTAAAAAAATTTAATGGAAAATATTAGACAGCGCTTTCCTTAAAAGCGCTGTCTAAGGCCTTTTAAATTTAAAAAAAATATAAGACCTTAGACAGCGCTTTTAAGGAAAGCGCTGTCTAAGGTCTTAAATATTTAAAAAAATAAAAACAAAAGCGCTGTCTAAGGCCAATCTTAGAAAGCGCTTTTAAAGCGCTGTCTAAGGGCCACCTTAGAAAGCGCTTTGTTGAAAAGCGCTGTCTAAGGTCTAATAAAATTAAAATATATTAATATACTCAGTTTTCATTTTCAGTTTTGCGCTCTTTCTTCTCCCTCCCCTGTTGCGAACGGATACTTGCGAACCTGAGCTAAACCCTTGCCGTCGTCCACCGCGCCGTCGTCCACCGTTCCTCCCTCATTTCGCGACTCCGACGACCTTTACTCCACCGTGACCGTCTGTTCCTCTCTCATTTCGCGTTTTCGTCACTCAGTTTGGAAGTTTAAGAGTTTCAGATTATTACACATTTTATAAGGTATGCTGATAATGTTGCTGTTGATAATGTTGTTGTTGATGTTGATAATAATGTTGTTGTTGATGTATTACACATTTTACACGTTTCAGAGTATTACACATTTTACACGTTTCAGAGTTTCAGTTTGGAAGTTTCAGAGTTTCAGAGTTTCAGTTGATAATGTTGCTGATAATGTTGATAATGTTGTTGTTGATGTTGATAATAATGTTGTTGTTGATGTTGATAATAATGTTGTTTATGTTGTTGCTAATGTTGGACTGTTGCTAATGTTGATAATGTTGCTAATGTTGTTAATGTTGTTGCTAATGTTGGACTGTTGTTGGATATAAGAATAAAATATGTGCTAACTTCATTTTTGGTGATATAGGAATAGAATCAATATAATGTGTTAGTTTAGTTTGTTCTTGTTAACATTTTTCTACATTGTTAACTATTGCTATATAATGTGTTTGTTTAGTTTAGTTTAGGTTAGTGTTAGTGTTAGTGTTAGGTTAGTGTTAGTGTTAGTGTTAGTGTTAGTTTAGAACATCTATTATAGTTTGTTCTTGTTAACATTTTTCTACATTGTTAACTATTGCTATATAATGTGTTTGTTTAGTTTAGTTTAGTTTAGGTTAGTGTTAGTGTTAGTGTTAGGTTAGTGTTAGTGTTAGTGTTAGTGTTAGTGTTAATGTTAATAATGTAAATTCTTGAGGTTGTTGTTCTAAAGAACCGAAATTCAAAGCAATTTTGTTAATGAAGTTAATTGCTTTGAATTTCTTAGTTTGGACTTGTTATGCTAATGTTAAATTCTTTCTAACTGTTAGGATTAATAAGTAGGAAAACCATGGATAAAAAATGGATGGATGCCGATCGATTGTCCAAAGAGTACGAGAATGGGGTATTGGATTTCGTTAAGTTTGTTGTTCAACACGCTGACGCTGAAGAGCTCAATCGAATAAAATGTCCTTGCTTGGGTTGTTGTTATGTTGGTAGGGTTGACGCAGATGGGTTGAAATCGCATTTACTGATGAATGGAATTGATCGAAGTTATAAGTGTTGGATACATCATGGTGAGAAAATTAACGAGAGTTGTTGGCCCTTTTGAGAGAAATGCTACCGGAAGATAATGTTCTTCCCAATCGAACCTATGAGGCCAAAAAAATGTTGTGCTCTATTGGCATGAGCTATGATAAAATACATGCTTGTCCAAACGATTGTGTTTTGTTTCGAAAGGAATATGCATCGTTAACTGAGTGCCCTAAATGCGGTTTGTCTCGATATAAGAAAAAATTGTCTCCAGCCAAGGTCTTATGGTATTTTCCTATAATACCGAGATTTAGGCGCATGTTTCGTAGTGAAACCGATGCAAGACACCTGACTTGGCATGCAGATGAAAGAATTATTGATGGAAAGTTGCGACATCCGGCTGATTCACCACAGTGGTCGAAAATTGATAATGATTATCCTGACTTTGGGGAAGAAGCAAGAAATCTTCGTCTGGCATTATCTACTGATGGAATGAACCCGCATGGTCTTCAAAGTATCTCACATACCACATGGCCTGTGATTCTTATGATTTATAACCTACCTCCGTCGCTATGCATGAAGCGTAAGTACATGATGTTATCTATGTTAATCTCTGGGCCTAAACAACCAGGGAATGACATAGACGTATACTTGACACCTTTGATCGAAGATTTAAAGATATTGTGGGAGAACGGTGTGGAGGTTTATGATGGATATAGGAAAGAAAGTTTCAATTTGAGGGCGATGTTGTTTGGCACAATTAATGATTTTCCAGCTTACGGGAATCTATCAGGGTACAGCATAAAAGGTGAAAAAGCGTGTCCTATTTGTGAAGATAAAACAGTTTCGAAGCGATTGGACTTTGGTCATAAGAATGTCTTTCTCGGTCATCGTAGATTCTTAAATGCCAAACATCACTACCGTGGGTGGAGTCAAGAATTCAATGGAGACACCGAAGAAGGTAGAGCTCCACCTATGTTGTCAGGTGACCAAGTTTTTAAAAAGGTGAAAGATATGCGTACTGAGTTTGGCAAACCTTTTGCACATAAGGTTGTCAAAGGTGGGTGGAAAAAGAGGTCGATATTTTTTGAATTGCCATATTGGAAGTCTTTGTACGTGAGACATTTTCTCGATGTTATGCATATTGAGAAAAATGTATTTGAAAGTGTTATTGGTACGTTACTCAATATAAAAGGAAAGACTAAGGATGGCCTTAAAGCAAGAAAAGACTTGGAAGCGATGGGGATTAGAACTGAATTAGCACCCGTGAAGAAAGGAAGACGGACATATCTACCACCTGCTGCTTTTACTCTGTCTAGAAAGGAGAAGAAAATATTGTGTAAGTTTCTGAGTGAAGTTAAAGTTCTAGAAGGATACTCTTCAGATGTCAGAAGACTTGTGTCTATGAAAGATCTCACGTTGAAGAGTTTAAAGACACACGACTGCCATGTTATAATGGAACACTTTCTACCAATAGGTATACGTTCTATTTTGCCAGTGAAAGTAAGAAGCGCCATAACTAATTTGTGTTTTTTCTTTAGGTCAATTTGTAGTAAGGTAATCGATCCCGATATCTTACCAACACTACAAAAACAGATAGTTATTACCTTGTGTTAGCTTGAAATGTATTTTCCTCCCTCTTTTTTTGACATAATGGTACATCTTGTTGTTCATCTTGTGAAAGAGACACAGATGTGTGGACCAGCTTATATGAGATGGATGTACCCTGCTGAACGTTATATGAAAATATTAAAAGGGTACGTGAAAAGCCGAAGTCGACCAGAGGGGTGTATTGTTGAACGATACATTGTTGAAGAAGCGGTTGAGTTTTGTACTGAATATTTGTCCAATGTTCAATCGATTGGACTCCCCAAAGCTCATATTTTCGAAAAAAAGGATGGTAAAAAATTAATTAGAAATAAAATTGTGACAGTATCAAGGGATGAACGGGATCAAGTGCATTTGTATGTTCTGCACAATGATAATGAGGTTGAGCCATATGTTGAGATGCACAAGGATGTACTCCGAAGGTTAAATCAGAACAGAAATGAAAATTGGATAGTACGAGAGCACAATCAAAGTTTCATACAATGGTTAAAGGATCATATTTATTTGAAGCGCTCTTCAGATCCTGCTTCAGTAACAGAAAGGTTGAGATGTTTGGCATATGGTCCAACTTTGCATGTGTATTCTCATAGCGCATACGCAATTAATGGATACACATTTTATACCAAAGAACAAGACGATAAAAGTACTATGCAAAATAGTGGTGTCACCGTCCTAGCTGAAGCAATGCACATATCAAGTATGAAGGACTTAAACCCCAAATATGCAAATCTGTCATATTTTGGAGTTATTGAGCACATTTGGGTGTTTGATTACGAGAAGTTTCAGATTCCAATCTTTGGTTGGAAGTGGGTAAATAGTAGTGGCATACGAATGGATAAGTCTGGATTTTTGCAAGTGGATCTTAATAGGGTGGGGTACAAAGATGAGCCTTTTATTCTAGCATCGCAAGCTAGACAAGTGTTCTATGTCACTGACCCGACGAGTATGAAATGGTCTATAGTGCTTCTATCTAACAAAGTGGTTGATGATAGCGGTGTAGATCAATGTGATAGCGGTGTAGATCAATGTGATATTGATGTTGAGAATGGGTTGAATAGAAATGATCAAGATGAGGATCTTATAGCGGATGGGTCATATATCAGAAATGACCATAACGAGGGAATTTGGATCCATTCATCCGTCCGCATTGATAAGAAACAAGTAATTCATATTCCAACCAAGAAAAGAAAGAGATGTTAGTGAAAGAGGTAAAATTTGTTATATACTTGATTTCTTTATTATATTTGTTATATATT
Source organism: Lathyrus tuberosus (assembly GCA_022829125.1). Classification (NCBI taxonomy): domain Eukaryota; kingdom Viridiplantae; phylum Streptophyta; class Magnoliopsida; order Fabales; family Fabaceae; genus Lathyrus; species Lathyrus tuberosus. The sequence goes on along the minus strand of JALAZF010000137.1, from coordinate 12,212,973 downwards.
ATGTCATATTTGTTATATTTGATATCCTTGATTTTTTTATTACATTTGTTATATATTATGTTTGATATCCTTGACTTCTTTATTATATTTGTTATATATTATGTCATATTTTTTATATTTGATATCCTTTATTTCTTTATTATATTTGTTATATATTATATTTGATATCCTTGATTTATTTATTACAGGTTAGATGGCTACTAACAATGATGACCCACATGCTGATGATCACGCACATGATGATGATCATCCACATGATGATGGTCCATGCGTATATACGCAACGTCTTTATGGACAACCAAGAAACGGAAAAGTTGTACTTTTTACCGTTTAATACTGGGTTAGATTTTCATTCTAAATTCATCTATTATATTTTTTTTTGTATTTTGACTTCGTGTAGAAAGTTTCTATCTAACACTTGTTTAATCTTACAGTGGACATTGGTTGTTGGTTGCAATCAATCCTATCCGCGGAGTAGTGTATTATCTGGATTCCTTAGGAAATGATTGGACCACATACCCGGATATGAAGGACTGTATTGACACGTAAGTGAAATTGTTCTAAATAGAAATGTGTATATTTATTTATTTATGTGAATTGTTCTAAATATTCATTTATATTTTATTAGCACTATACAAGCATTCCTAGAACATCGGGGAATCGACCACACCATTACATGGAATTATGTGAAGGTATATTAATTATCACATGTTTTATTATATTAGTGATGCTTACTTGATAAAACTTAGAATTTATCCATATTTTATTTTCATTTGTAGTGTCCTCGGCAACGCAATCAAATAGATTGCGGCTATTTCATGTTGAGATTTATGAGAGACACTATTTCGTTGGATCGAATGGAGATTCCACCCGATGTATGTATTTCTAACTTATGAGTTATTTTAACACATATCTCTCATATTGTCTAATGAAATAGTTAAAACTAAATCAAACTATATGTTATATTATTATGTAGTATTTTGAAGAATTCAGGAGTGCTACTTACACAAAGGCTCTATTGGATGAAATCAAAGAGGAGTGGTGTCAATACATTATGGAGCTCGGAATTTTACAAACTTAAGGTATAATATTATACTCTTACTTTAATTGATGAGAATTTTAATATGTGTAACTTTGGTTGGAGTAATGCTTTGGTTGGATGCAATTTTGGTGTATATACTTTGAATTGCAATTTTGGTGTATATACTTTGAATTACAAACTTTGAATTACAATTTTGGATGCAATTTTGGTGTATATACTTTGAATTACAATTTTGGTGTATATACTTTGAATTGCAATTTTGGTGTATATACTTTGAATTACAAACTTTGAATTACAATTTTGGTGTATATACTTTGAATTACAATTTTTGGTGTATATACTTTGAATTTTAATACTTTGAATTACAATCTTTGTGTTTTCAGGACCTATAATGTAGATTGAAGCAATGTTTTGGTTGGATGCAATTTTGGTGTATATACAATTTTGGTGTATAAGTAATATGTGCATTGTAGAAAAAATGCTTTGGTTGGAAGCAATAACTTTGGTTGGAAGCAATGCTTTGGTTGGATGCAATTTTGGTGAATAAGTAAAATGTGCATTTGTAGAAAAATGTAATGATTTGTAATTATAAATAGGTGCATATACAATTTTGGTTTGTAATTTTAAATATATATATTGGTATGAAATGCCAATTTTGGATATATAATTTTGGTGTAGAAAGGCCAATGGTTTGAATTGCCAATTCTGAAAAAAATTGCTGGTTGAAAATTACAGGTCAAATTCTGGTTGAAAAAACCTGGTAAAATTGTGGTTAAAAAAAAATTATATAAAATTTTTCGTACACCTTAGACAGCGCTTTTGGTGAAAGCGCTGTCTAAGGTCCACTTTAGACAGCGCTTATGGTGAAAGCGCTGTCTAAGGTGTACTAAAAAAGTCAAAAATGGAAGGTCTTAGACAGCGCTTATGGTGAAAGCGCTGTCTAAGGTGTACTAAAAAAGTCAAAAAAGGAAGGTCTTAGACAGCGCTTTTGGAGAAAGCGCTGTCTAAGGTGTACCAAAAAAGTCAAAAAAAGGTAGGGCTTAGACAGCGCTTTTGACGAAAGCGCTGTCTAAAGTAATCCATATAATGTGAAAAAGCGCTGTCTAAAGGTACCATAGACAGCGCTTTTCATTAAATACACGCCCCGTTAGACAGCGCTTTTGGTAATACCAAAAGCGCTGTCTAAACCTATAGCGTCGCTGGTTTATACAGCGCTTTAAAGCGCTGTCTAAAGGCTAAAAAAGCGCTGTCTAAAACCGTTTTTGCGCTTGTGATATATTATATACGAAACCAAGCATATTCATCACAATGCTTATCATTCAACATAAACACATATATTCATGTTCATTCACCCATGCACAAATACAAGGATGACCAATGCAAATCATAGAGACCGACTCACGACTCTATACAAATGCAATGCGGTACCGACTCATTTCATCTCAAGTTCAATTGAAGAACTTATTGGAACCATCGCTCGTTACTTAGTGTAACTCCCCGTCGGGCATACGATGTTCACCCATTGCTACCACCTCTCAAAAGGCTTACAATGTTTATGGATTGCCCCCACCTCTCAAAAGGCTTACAATCCGATTGCTCCCACCTCTCAAAAGGCTTACAATCGTTTGTAATCATCGCTCCCACCTCTCAAAAGGCTTACGACGTTACAACGGATTCATCTTAGAACCCCACAATACAAGAATGCACATCATGATGCTTCACATACAACATGACTCATGATACTCTTGACATGCATAAATATTCACAATATAGTCATGCATTCATCACACACAATCCACATACATTCACATCAATTGTGCCAAACGGCAACCGAACGTTTTCACAAATAACCAAACAATTCGATTTACGGTTTACCGGAAAAGTCGATTAAAAGTCGGCTAAAAATAATATTTTCCATCATCATCAAAAAGTACTCATCCACAGCTTCGATTCGATATAAAGAAAACTTAAATCCGATAAACAACGAAGAAGATATGTATATCTCAAAATAACGCAAAAACATAAACCGGAGGCCCGACACTACGAAACGGTTCGAAAATACTGTTCCAATTGGACCAGGTTTAGACCTCAAAACTATTTTTCCTAGAAAGAACATCTCGTTAGCTTCCCAACGCTTCAAACGGGGGTCAAAACCGACTTACGGTTCAAGAGATATGAATTTCCGAAGTTTCCCGACAAACCAGAATTTTATGGTTCAGCACAGTATGTATCGATACATAGACTTTATGTATCGATACAAAAAGACCTCATGTATCGATACATAGCACGCATGTGTCGACACATGCTGTAGTGAAAATGTTGTTTTTCCCAATTTTCACAGTATGTATCGATGCATAGGGGTTATGTATCGATACATAAACCATTTCGTATCGATACATAGCTGTTATGTATCGATACATAACTCTGTTTTTCCTCAAAAACCAGATTTTCTCAAAATACACCATTGTTGTTCCTTTTCCAAAATGCCCAGAAACTCGACTAAATCGAACATTTTCACCGAAACAAACATATACGCACAACCACTAAATACATAAGAACAATTTAGAACACATAAACGAAATTTCTACGACGTTCGATTTTTCGATTAAATTTCAACCTTTCAAAAACCAGAATTTTCAAACATCACCAAATCGAATAAAAAGCACGCTATACGACGACCTAACCTTACTCGATACAACTACGTAATTTATTTCGAATTCTAACCGTGAAAACATCGGTTTCTATCGATTTCCTACGATTCGACCTAAACGGAAACAACAACGGAAACATACCGAAAACTAACCGGAACATAACCAAACTTCATGAAACTTTAAACAGCAGCTCACATACATATATCCAACCAACACATGTATTTATATGACTTTTCGACCGTAAAAACATCAGTTTCTATCGATTCCGTCAAATACGGCATAAACGAAAACATATGGAAAACCAACCCAAACATCCACACAAAACACATACATAATCATACACAAAGTTAGGATAACAATATTTCACACCCTTACCCGATTAAATCGACTCCGAAAGATTGATCTTGGTGATTTTCCACACTTTTCTCTTTGCTCTTCTCTTTTCTCCTTTTTCTCTCAAAATTCTGTTTTTCTCTCTTTCTCACCTCTAACTTTCTATTTCTATTCTTTTTCTTTCTTATACTTTTCTTTCTTTCTATTTCTTTATATTTTCTCAAAATATCTACTAACTAACTAACTATCATTAAATGTGAAATATCTAAAATACCCTCCAATCTAATATTCCCCGCAAACTCTCAAAAACGGTAAAATCACATAATATGCAAACATAACATATTCACACACCAATATCACAAATAACATAATTATTGCCCAATTAAATAAAAGACTCCACCAAATAGAATCAATCAACACAAAAATGGAAATATCAAAATCGGGCTGTTACAACTCTCCCCCACTTTTGAAATTTTCGTCCTCGAAAATATTACCTGATTCAAACAACTCCGGATACGACTCTCGCACCCCACTCTCTAATTCCCAAGTCATATTGCCCTCCGAAGCGTCTCCCCACGCTACTTTCACAAGCGGAATATCCTTGCCTCTTAGCTTCTTAACTTCACGATCCAAAATCTTAATCGGTAAAACTTCAACCGTAAGATTATCTCTCACTTCTACCTCGTCCATAGGAATAATATGTGACGGATCCGGAACATACTTCCGAAGTTGCGAAACATGGAAAACGTCATGCAAATTCGAAAGATTCGGAGGCAACGCCACACGATAAGCCACAGCGCCAACACGTGCAGTAATCTGATACGGACCAATAAAACGAGAAGTCAACTACTTCGAATTCAAAGCACGACCCACACCCGTAACCGGTGTAACTCTCAAAAACACATGGTCGCCTTCTTGAAACTCAAGATCCTTCCTTCTCTTATCATGATAGCTCTTTTGTCTACTTTGAGAAGCTTTCATCTTCTCCCGAATAAACTTCACTTTCTCCGTCGTTTCTTGTACGAATTCTGGTCCAACAATCGCCCTCTCACCAGTTTCATGCCAACACAAAGGTGTTCGACATCTCCGACCATACAAAGCCTCAAATGGTGCCATACCAATACTCGAATGAAAACTGTTATTATAGGTGAACTCAATCAACGCTAAATAACTATCCCAAGCACCACCTTGCTCTAGCACACAAGCACGCAACAAATCCTCCAACGATTGAATCGTCCTCTCGGTTTGACCATCTGTTTGCGGATGGTAAGCCGAACTCAATCTTAGCTTAGAACCCAAAGCCTCTTGTAAACTCACCCAAAATCTCGATGTAAATCTCGGATCTCGATCTGATACAATACTCTTAGGAACACCATGTAACTTCACAATCACACGAACATAAATCTCGGCTAACTTCTCCAAAGGATAACTAATGTCAATTGGAATAAAGTGAGCAGATTTAGTAAGCCTATCAACAATCACCCAAATAGCATTATGACCTCTTTGCGTATTCGGCAATCCCGTAACAAAATCCATCGATATACTATCCCATTTCCATTCCGGAATATCCAACGGTTGCAACAAACCACTAGGCTTCTGATGTTCCACCTTCGACTTTTGACAAGTCAAACACGCATACACAAATCGAGCCACATCCCTCTTTAAACCGGACCACCAAAAGATCTTCTTCAAATCTTGATACATCTTATTCGCACCCGGATGAATACTTAAATTACTTCGGTGTCCTTCCTCTAAAATCATCTTCTTCAACTCCGCGTCGTCGGGTATACAAATACGACCACGGAATCTCAAAACTCCAAAGTTATCAACCTTGAAATCCTCATTCTCATTCATCATTAAATCAACGAACTTCAAATCCAACTTTTGCTTTTCACTAACCGTTGCAAGAAAATCATTCGTAACATGTAACATACCAAGTCTCACACTTCGCGGCGTCATTTCACAAACCAAACTCAAATCTCTGAAATCCTCCAAAAGTTCCCATTCTGTCATCATTAATGCGGACATATGTAACAACTTTCGACTTAAGGCATCGGCTACCACATTCGCCTTACCCGGATGGTAATTCAAACTAAAATCAAAATCCTTCAAAAGCTCTAACCACCTTCGTTGTCTCATGTTCAATTCTTTCTGATCAAATAAATATCTTAAGCTTTTGTGATCACTAAAAACTTCAAATCTTGCACCATAAAGGTAATGCCTCCAAATTTTCAAAACAAACACCACCGTCGCTAACTCCAAGTCATGCGTAGGATAATTCTTTTCATGCACTCTCAATTGTCTTGAAGCATATGCCACAACTTTTCCATCTTGCATCAAAACACCACCTAAACCAATCAATGAAGCATCACAATATACAACAAATGGTTCATTAGGATTCGGTAAAATCAAGATCGGAGCCGTTGTCAACCTTCTTTTTAGCTCAATGAAACTCTTTTCACAATCTATATCCCAAATGAAAGCCTTTCCTTTACAAGTCAATTGCGTTAACGGAAGTGCCAACTTCGAAAATCCCTCTATAAACCTCCGATAATAACCCGCCAAGCCTAAAAAGCTTCGAATCTCCGTAACCGACCTAGGAGTCTCCCACTGCATCACCGCATCAATCTTAGATGGATCAACACTAATACCACTCCCGGAGATAACATGTCCAAGAAAACTTACTTCCGATAACCAAAAGTCACATTTTGACAACTTAGCATACAATTGTTTCTCTCTCAAAATTTGCAACACAATTCTCAAATGCTCTTCATGCTCTTCTTGAGACTTAGAGTAAATCAAAATATCATCGATGAACACAACCACAAAACGATCCAACTGTTCATGAAAAATACGATTCATGTATTCCATAAACACCCCCGGCGCATTAGAAACCCCGAATGGCATCACGGAATATTCGTAATGACCATACCGTGTCCTAAATGCCGTCTTCTGAATATCCTCGCTTTTCTCACGAATTTGGTGATATCCCGATCTCAAATCAATCTTACTAAAGACACGCGCACCAACCAATTGGTCCATCAAATCATCAATCCTTGGAAGCGGATACTTGTTCTTAATTGTCACCTTGTTCAACTGTCGATAATCAATACATAACCGCATACTTCCATCCTTTTTCTTTACCAACAATACCGGAGCACCCCAAGGAGAAACACTTGGCCTTATAAATCTTTTGTCCAACAAGTCATTCAACTGCTTCTTTAATTCTATCAACTCCGATGCCGACATACGATACGGTGCCATCGAAATCGGTCTAGTGCCAGGAACTAGATCAATAGAGAACTCAACTTCTCTTTCCGGCGGTACATCCGCAATATCCTCCGGAAACACTTCTGGAAAATCACACACCACTGGAAACACATCAATACCAATCTTACTCTCCACTGACCATGATGCAAACAAACCAAACAATTGAGCTTCATCCTCTAAAAGTTTCTTCAACTCTTTAGTAGATAGAAAACTCTCATCTTCATTATCTTCCAAAGAAGGAAACCTTACCAACTTATGATAGCAATCTATATGAACTCGATTAAATTGCAACCAGTTCATACCCAAGATTACATCAAATCCCTCCAACGGCAAACACACTAAGTCTATCTCAAAGTCTTTACCATAAATGGTCAAAGGACAACTTACACACACCAAAGACGTAGTTACCGACCCTGAAGCAGGAGTCTCAATAACCATCTCAATAACCATCAAAGACAACGCAAGATTCAAACGCTTCGCGCACTCAGACGAAATAAATGAATGAGTCGCTCCCGTATCAATAACAGCAACTAAAGGTGTACTATTAATAAAGCATGTACCTTTAATCAAACGGTCTACACTAGTGGTCTGAGTCCCCGCCAATGCAAACACCTTTCCGCCCGCTTGAGCTTGTTTCGGCTTAGTACACTTAGTACTAATGTGACCCACTTCTCCACAATTAAAACACTTCACCATATTCCTCCTACACTCAGCAGTAGAATGCCCAATACCTCCACAGTTAGAACATCTCCCAACGGCCTTCCTACACTCAGTTGCTTTATGACCCATTCCACCACAATTGAAACACTTAATGAACCCAGAACTTCCTCCTCTAGATCTCTTATCAAAGTTTCCCTTATATTTACCCTTATCAGCGGGGGTCACATAAGGTCCACTTCTAGCTTACTGTTTCCCTCTCCTCTCATTCACACTCTTGTAATGTGTAGAACGAGCTTTGCTATCTTCCTCGAAGATTCTACAACATTCAGTCAAATTCGAAAACCTCCTAATCCTTTGATATCCCACAGCTTGCTTAATCTCAGGACGCAAACCATTCTCATATTTAATACACTTTGAGAACTCAGCAGTAATCGCAACATAATGAGAATGAAATTGAACCAATTCAACAAACTTAGCAGTATAGTCCACCACTGACATACCACCTTGTTTCAATTCCAGGAATTCCATCTCTTTCTTCCCTTTCACACTTTCAGGGTAATACTTCAGCAAAAACTCGGTACGAAACAATTCCCAAGTTACCTCTTCATTATCCACCTCAAGAATTTCACGCATACCGACCCACCAATCGTCGGCTTCTTCCCTCAGCATGTGAGATCCAAGCCTCACCTTATTCTCTTCCGCACAATCCATGACTCTGAAGATTCTTTCAATCTCTTTCAGCCAAAGTTGAGCACCATCGGGATCAAATCTTCCTTTGAAGACCGGTGGTTGATTCTTCCTGAACTCTTCATTAGCACTTACATTCGGCGCACCCTACACCGCCCTAGCCATTGCTTCCATAGCAGCAGCCATCGCATTATCGTTTCTACCAGCCATATTCTGATCACTCCCAAAATAACAACAAAGGTTAAACAACAGTTCAACCAACACAACAACGAGACAGACACGACTGACTCAACCTTGGCTCTGATACCACTTAATGTAACACCCCCTTTATATACCCCCAAATAATCAAATAAATCATTTAGGCACGCATTGGAAATTTCATCAGAGTATAATTGTAAACACGGCATAAAAAGGCATGTCACATTATGCTTGAAATTAAAACATACAACACCTGCTCAACAAATGATATGCAACAGTGGAGTAACTTTCAACGTAGGAACTCAGTCCTTACACCCACATCTCAATATTTAGAATAAAAGCGGAAACATCTAAAATATTGAATAACAACCACATATATACCTCAACATATATATATATATATACATCATGTTTATATACACAAATTCATCAGCAAGATACATATGCAAATGTATCACAATAAGATCAAAACGTCCTAGCTACCCGGTGCAACATATCAGAGCCAACCGACCAAAAAGGTATGAAGACACACTTCACAAAAGACCACCAGATACCTAATCTGCAATGCCTCGTAGAGCATCATAAAACAGCAGAAGGGTGAGAAATATTACCATAATAACAATGCATATAATCATATATCTCAACACAAAAGTATACACATAACACATTCTCACCATTCTACCATTCCACATAAACATACATATTATATTCATTCTTCAATGCATCATTACAATGATACAATTCTTATGACAATTCATCATATCCCATTCAATATACATCGCAAGGCATATATATATATATATATATATATATATATATATATATATATATTATATACGAAACCAAGCATATTCATCACAATGCTTATCATTCAACATAAACACATATATTCATGTTCATTCACCCATGCACAAATACAAGGATGACCAATGCAAATCATAGAGACCGACTCACGACTCTATGCAAATGCAATGCGGGTACCGACTCATTTCATCTCAAGTTCAATTGAAGAACTTATTGGAACCATCGCTCGTTACTTAGTGTAACTCCCCGCCGGGCATACGATGTTCACCCATTGCTACCACCTCTCAAAAGGCTTACAATGTTTATGGATTGCCCCCACCTCTCAAAAGGCTTACAATCCGATTGCTCCCACCTCTCAAAAGGCTTACAATCGTTTGTAATCATCGCTCCCACCTCTCAAAAGGCTTACGACGTTACAACGGATTCATCTTAGAACCCCACAATGCAAGAATGCACATCATGATGCTTCACATACAACATGACTCATGACACTCTTGACATGCATAAATATTCACAATATAGTCATGCATTCATCACACACAATCCACATACATTCACATCAATTGTGCCAAACGGCAACCGAACGTTTTCACAAATAACCAAACAATTCGATTTACGGTTTACCGGAAAAGTCGGTTAAAAGTCGGCTAAAAATAATATTTTCCATCATCATCAAAAAGTACTCATCCACAGCTTCGATTCGATATAAAGAACACTTAAATCCGATAAACAACGAAGAAGATATGTATATCTCAAAATAACGCAAAAACATAAACCGGAGGCCCGACACTACGAAACGGTTCGAAAATACTGTTCCAATTGGACCAGGTTTAGACCTCAAAACTATTTTTCCTAGAAAGAACATCTCGTTAGCTTCCCAACGCTTCAAACGGGGGTCAAAACCGACTTACGGTTCAAGAGATATGAATTTCCGAAGTTTCCCGACAAACCAGAATTTTATGGTTCAGCACAGTATGTATCGATACATAGGCTTTATGTATCGATACAAAAAGACCTCATGTATCGATACATAGCACGCATGTGTCGACACATGCTGTAGTGAAAATGTTGTTTTTCCCAATTTTCACAGTATGTATCGATGCATAGGGGTTATGTATCGATACATAAACCATTTCGTATCGATACATAGCTGTTATGTATCGATACATAACTCTGTTTTTCCTCAAAGACCAGATTTTCTCAAAATACACCATTGCTGTTCCTTTTCCAAAATGCCCGGAAACTCGACTAAATCGAACATTTTCACCGAAACAAACATATACGCACAACCACTAAATACATAAGAACAATTTAGAACACATAAACGAAATTTCTACGACGTTCGATTTTTCGATTAAATTTCAACCTTTCAAAAACCAGAATTTTCAAACATCACCAAATCGAATAAAAAGCACGCTATACGACGACCTAACCTTACTCGATACAACTACGTAATTTATTTCGAATTCTAACCGTGAAAACATCGGTTTCTATCGATTTCCTACGATTCGACCTAAACGGAAACAACAACGGAAACATACCGAAAACTAACCGAAACATAACCAAACTTCATGAAACTTTAAACAGCAGCTCACATACATATATTCAACCAATACATGTATTTATATGACTTTTCGACCGTAAAAACATCAGTTTCTATCGATTCCGTCAAATACGGCATAAACGGAAACATATGGAAAACCAACCCAAACATCCACACAAAACACATACATAATCATACACAAAGTTAGGATAACAATATTTCACACCCTTACCCGATTAAATCGACTCCGAAAGATTGATCTTGGTGATTTTCCACACTTTTCTCTTTGCTCTTCTCTTTTCTCCTTTTTCTCTCAAAATTCTGTTTTTCTCTCTTTCTCACCTCTAACTTTCTATTTCTATTCTTTTTCTTTCTTATACTTTTCTTTCTTTCTATTTCTTTATATTTTCTCAAAATATCTACTAACTAACTAACTATCATTAAATGTGAAATATCTAAAATACCCTCCAATCTAATATTCCCCGCAAACTCTCAAAAACGGTAAAATCACATAATATGCAAACATAACATATTCACACACCAATATCATAAATAACATAATTATTGCCCAATTAAATAAAAGACTCCACCAAATAGAATCAATCAACACAAAAATGGAAATATCAAAATCGGACTGTTACAACTCTCCCCCACTTTTGAAATTTTCGTCCTCGAAAATATTACCTGATTCAAACAACTCCGGATACGACTCTCGCACCCCACTCTCTAATTCCCAAGTCATATTGCCCTCCGAAGCGTCTCCCCACGCTACTTTCACAAGCGCAATACCCTTGCCTCTTAGCTTCTTAACTTCACGATCCAAAATCTTAATCGGTAAAACTTCAACCGTAAGATTATCTCTCACTTCTACCTCGTCCATAGGAATAATATGTGACGGATCCGGAACATACTTCCGAAGTTGCGAAACATGGAAAACGTCATGCAAATTCGAAAGATTCGGAGGCAACGCCACACGATAAGCCACAGCGCCAACACGTGCAGTAATCTGAGACGGACCAATAAAACGAGAAGTCAGGATCGAAGTCGCAGTCCCAGGATGATTAAAAACTTCTTCATGTCGTCGGTCGTGCGGACCTCGACAGCTTCCCTGGTGAACCTCTCAATGTAGTTCCTGAGAGACTCATTCTTCCCCTGGAAGATGCTCTCTAGCGCGGCCTCCGTCTTCGGGTGTCGACGAGATGTCGTGAAGTGTTTGGTAAAGTGGTCTCTTAGTTGCTTCCAGGACGTGATCGACCCGGGCGCTAGACATTTGTACCAGGTCATGGCGCCCTTCCGCAGGGTGGTGGGGAAAAGCCTGCACTTAATGGCCCCCTTAACGTTTCTGAAGTTGAGCATGGCCTCAAAACTTTCGACGTGATCTTCGGGGTCGGCTAGGCCGTCGTAGGTCCCCAGTGGTGGGGGTTTCTCCATGCCCGCAGGGATTGGGGCGTCCATGATCTCCCATGACAGGGGGGCCCTCTGGTCGTCGTCGTCGCTTCCGGCTGGGGACCCAGATGGGGATCGGTGGTGTCACCCAGGTCCCTGTCGTGGAGGGGAGTTCCTAGAATGGTTCCTCGGCCTCTCTTCAGCGATCTTGCTCCTCTTGGTAGTCGAGGAGGGTCTGGGTTCCTTCCGAGGCAAAGAACGATGGCGCTTCTGGGAGGTTTCTGGCTGGGCGCGCTCCAGGCATGGTCGGCGGCCCGCACGCACCGGTGAGGGGGTCCGAGATTCTTCCGGGGAGTCCTTTGCAGGGAAGGACAACGGCGAGGTGAAGGTGGAGGATGATGTCTTCGGGGGGAAGATCTTCGTGCGCGTCCTCGATCGAGCGCTTCAATTCTGAGATTCTGGTGCATGATCAGCTGGTTGGTCTGGTTGACCAAAGCGTATACGGCAATGGTGCTCGTATCTGCATTAGGCGGATGAGCAACTGGCTGAAGGGCGATTTGCTGGTCGCCTTGTTGGGCGGCGTCATAGGCCGCGTCTTCGGAAGATGGGGAGGCGGTCCGCCCGTCTCTGGGATCGACTTCGTCAACGTGAGCAGCAGGGTTGTTCTCCCGATGGTCCCTGTTCTCGAGTTGCACGAGAACGGTGTCCAGAGCTTTGTTCGCAGACGGATTGTTGGCCATGTTGTTGATGAACGGAGGAATTGCTTTGGTTTAATGGTGAAGGAAAAACGGGGAAGCAGTGAGTTCCCACAGACGGCGCCACTGATTATACCTGGATTAGACAGTTAGACAGTGGCCAATAACGTCGTATGGACTTCAGCTCCGGTGATGGTGATACGGTGGGGGGGGGGGTGTACCTGCAAGGTACTCCGATGCTCAAGTCAGGTAAGGTCAGAGAAAAGCAAATACAAACATGTGAGTTTAGAATATTTCGTAACCTGACTCTCTCAAATGAGAGGGTATTTATAGAGAGCCCCCAGCGCGGGGCCAAGGGTCACTTGCATTGGGCTGGATAGCAAGGCCCAATCCAAACAACTGCCAGGTCTTACGTGGCATAGTGAAGACCAGCACGTGGTCTTCACCCTGGTGTAACGGTCCCTAAATCTCCGAAAATAGGATAGACCGATTCCTTTGGGAGTGGGAAGTTACAAGAGAACGCGTCCTAGTGGGGAGGAGCACGTGGGTGTCGAGGAGACGTGCATCCACGGGTTATATGCCTCTGCTCGACAATCTTTACCCCCGCGTGCCCGACGTCCGAGGAGATTGGTACGTGCCAGACACGGGGGCGACTTTGGGCCTCGTTGGGCCTTCGCTGGTCATTGGGCTTGGGCGTGCCCGACAGTAGGGCAGGCGCTGGCCTAGTCCAGAACAAGTAATATTATCACTTGTGAAAAACTGTTATTGGAGCATTTTTTAACAGTTTAGTGTACTTTTGAGTACTCTAAAATCTCTCTCTCTATATATATTAGATGTCAAACATGTTATATATTAGTATACAATAATTGGCATTTTTCATTAACTTTCCATGCGGAATCGGGTGATTTAAGTGATTAATTGTGTTGTAGTGCGTACATTGGAATATATGTGTGGAGCTTGTAATTTGTGTGTTAATGTGCAGGTTTAGGCATAAAAGGAGCAAAAGTGTGAGACACATGGAGCGGATGCAAGTTCCACTGAAATTATTGCTGCAACAGAGCATTTACAGTGCGAAGAATCTGGCGAGGGTCCAGCGAAGGTTCGCACTACGAACGACAGCGAAGGCGCCAACGAATGATGGCAGTGAGTTCCACTTTTGAAATGACAAAGAGTTCGCACTGCGAACTCCTGGCGAGGGTCCAGCGAAGGCTCGCTGGTTGTTTCGCAGTACGAAGATGCTAGTGGGGGAGGCAGTAAGTTCTGGAAATTAATTTTCCTGGCTCGCTAGTTTATTCGCAGTGCGAATGAGCTAGCGAGTGATTCGCTGTGCGAAGGAATGGTTCGCACTGCGAACGCGCGATTTCTGCTTGGGGCGGTTTAAGTCTCAGAGGCACTTAAAGTGCCATTTTCTCTCATTCGCAGTGCGAATGATGTGCTCGCAGTGCGAATAGTGCAGATTTCAGAAGTGTATAAATAGATTTTCACTTTATTTGTTTGGGATCTTTTGTTCATTTTTCACTAGAAAACATAGTTTACAGTATTTTGATCATCAAAGAGTGTATTTTCACTTGGAGAAGCTGAAGTCACATCCATTCTCGATTATTCGTCGTGGATGCTCATTCATCTCCTCTCTTTACTTGTTATCCAATCTACCATGAGAAGTGGTAGCTAAACACTCAATGTTGAGGTTAGAGGTAGTTGATCCTGCTTTTATGTATTGTTGTTGATCTATTGTGTATGAACAAAGTCTTTGATCAATATTGTTAGTTCTTGGATTGGCCGGAATTTTGGTAAAAACAAAGTATGTTCAATGTTGATGTCAAGGTGCTGATGTTGCAACATTGAAGTCTTAACACTGGGCTGTGTTAAGTAATTAATTGCTGAAGTTGGATGTCTGATGTCACATAGGTGATGTTGTGACATCAGATCTGCAGAATTAACAACAACAGGCTGTGATGTTGTTAGGGTTGAGTATTAGCTGGAATTGTGGAGAGCAAGCTGTCTCATTGGATGCGAATATCTTGGGATAGATATTTGCTGCTGCATAGGAGATCTGGTGCAGATTTGTAGGAGATTTAAAAGGTTGAAGATTTAAAAAGATTTTAGGAGAAAATCTGTTTTAAATATTCAGTTTTAAATAACAAATCTGGGAGATATTGTAGCAAGTCCAAGACCAATTCAAGGAGCTATATAAAGCGCACAAGACCAAAGGAAAAAGCGACAGAAAATATTCAGAAGATCAGGAGCTGGAGGCTTAGTGTCTAGAGTTTCTTTAGAGTGCTTGTATTTACACTATTCTAGGGTTTGAATAGGTGTCATATTCTGTCCTCTCTAGAAGCTGTGAAGCAATAGAGAGTGGTTGCTTGATCGAAGCTGTGAAGTAAGATCAAGGTTACTCAAAGTGGTCTCTTTGAGTGTTTGTAAGGGATTGAGTGGTGTTGTCATACCTAGGTGGGTTCTTAGGTAGGAAGTCATTAGTAGAGTATAAGTTTAGGAGATTGTCAACGGGTTGTTGAGTCTGTAAATTATATCTACAAGTAGTGAATTCCATCCCTGGCTTGGTAGCCCCCAGAGTAGGTTGGTTGTAACCGAACTGGGTCAACAATTCTTGGTGTTATTTTGCTGTTATTGTTGTCCATTGTGCAGAGTGTGTTGTTGTGACATCGCACCTTAACATCACACGTCTGATACCAGAATTTCAATTGGTATCAGAGCAGGCATCCTGTCTGTCTCTGGGTGAGATCTAGGGAAGTTACTTTCTGGTGTAAAGATGGACAAAGAAGTTGGAGGATTCGTCAACAGACCCCCTATTTTGGATGGATCCAATTATGATGATTGGATGCCAAGGATGACCACCTTCTTAAAATCCTTGGACAGCAGGGCTTGGAAGGCTGTTTTTAAAGAATGGAAAGCACATGTCATGTGTGAGAAAGATGATGCTGGCAAAGATAAAGAAGGCACCTCTAAGCCAAAGCCTGAAGAAGAGTGGACCAAGGAGGAAGATGAGCTTGCCCTTGGAAATTCCAAAGCTCTAAATGCCATCTTCAATGGAGTGGATAAGAATATCTTCAGGTTAATCAATACCTGTGAAGTTGCAAAGGAAGCGTGGGATATTTTGCAGTCTACTCATGAAGGAACATCTAGAGTCAAGATGTCAAGACTTCAGATTTTAACATCAAAATTTGAAAGCCTAAAGATGAAGGACGATGAGACTATTCATGACTTCCACATGAATGTTCTGGAGCTGGCTAATGCATCGAGTGCTCTTGGTGAGAAAATGTCAGATGAAAAGCTTGCAAGAAAGATCCTTAGATCCCTTCCTAAGAAGTATAAGATGAAGGTTACTGTCATAGAAGAATCACAAGACATTAGCAAGATGATAATAGATGAGCTCATTGGATCTCTTCAAACTTTTGAACTTGGGTTGAATGAGGAAGAACCAGAAAAGAAGCCAAAGAGTATAGCTCTGGTGTCAAATGGTGAAGAAGAGAAAGGGAAGAGTTCTGAATCTCAGGAGGATCTATCTCAGGCCATAGTTATGTTGGGAAGACAGTTCACCAAAGTGTTCAAGAGAATGAACAATAACTCCAGGCCTAATGTCAAGAACATGACTTCTGACACCAGCAAGAAGGATGGAGAGAAAACTGCCCTAGATAAAGGAGTTCAGTGCTTTGAGTGTGAAGGGTATGGACATGTCAAGAAAGAATGTCCCACCTTCTTGAAAAAGCAGAAGAAGGACATGACGGTTTCCTGGTCTGACTCAGATAGTGAAAGTGAAGGTGAGTCAGCAAAGCATGTTAGAGCCCTAACAGGAGCTGTTGTTTCTGATGATGATTCTAGTGATGGAGAAGTAACTTATGAGGAGTTAGCATCTACTTATCAAGAGCTGTGTTTAAAAGTGTTGAGATTTGTCAAAAAAACAAGTGCCACAAGCAACAGATTGCTCAGCTAGAGAATGAAAATACTGATCTGGAAAATGAAGTGGTGCTAGTTAGAGCTCACCTTGATCAAATGACCAAGTCTGTTAGGATGCTGAGCTGTGGTACAGACACACTTGATAAGATCCTCCAGTCAGAAAAAGCTGCTGGAGACAAAGCTGGGATAGGTTATGTGGCTGAGGATAAGGGAACTTCAGAAGAAAGCACTTCAGGTTCAAAGAAGGAAGTGTCACAACTTTTATCTCAACATCAACCAAAGAAGCAGGATCCTACCCCTAAGAAAGCTGATGTTTCACAACCTAAGAAGATTGAGAAGAAGACTGGTCCTAATCAGAAGAGAAAGAATCCACAAGGAGCTAGTCAGTATATGCCCCCACAATACCACAAGAGCATGCAAGCTGTTCAGCTCAAACAGCACATGTCTCATCAGGTGTCTCAACATCAGGACAACTGGTATGGTTATGGATATGGATACACCAATGTTGTTCCTCATATCTATGGAAGAAGAAAGCCACACCATCATGGGAGACAATCCAGGAAACAGCATTCTCAGCCTTCTTATGGGAGAAGATACCAGCATTATAGATGGCAGGGCAGTTATGGTAGGAGGAGACCACATTATGGATGGCAGCCTAAGCAATCTCATCATGGCAGAAGATTCAGAGATGAAAGGGTGAGATGCTATTATTGTGGAAGGTTTGGACATATGCAGTACTCTTGCTACAAGCTGCATGGATACCCTTTGCCCCAAAACAGATGGAGAGAGTACAGGCCCAAAGTTGTTAAACAATGGGTACCTAAGGAGAAGGTGAAGTGCTTATTGGCTCACATGGCTGACAAGGAGGTTGAAGAAGGAACATGGTATTTTGACAGTGGGTGTTCCAAACACATGTCTGGATGTAGATCCATGTTTGCTGAATTTAGACCTTGCTCCTCTCATGAGGTTATGTTTGGCAATGGAGAAAAAGGTGTTGTTGCAGGAGTTGGGAAAGTGAAAGGTGATGGTAGACCAGAACTTGACAATGTTCTATTTGTCAGTGGTTTAAATGTAAATTTGATCAGCATAAGCCAGTTGTGTGATGAAGGTCACAAGGTAAACTAACTAAGGAAGAGTATGTGGTATCTGATGAAAATAATCAGGTTGTTATGAAGGGTGCCAGAACCAGAGATAACTGCTATCAGTGGATTTCTCTTGAAGGGAGTACAACTAATGATGGTCAGGTTGATGTTATAACATCAGACTATGACGTCAGGATGCTGAAAGGTCACTCAGAGTTAATGAGTCCTGATGTGAATTGTTTAAAAGGAAAGTCTTTATGGAGGGAGAAAATTAGTAATTGGTCTTTAAAGAATACACAAAATCTGGCGCCTTGCCTCAGACCCTCATTTCCTATTATAGCAAAATCGCAGTTCATCAAAACTCAAATCTCACTTCTGTTCGTCGCGGAATAACGCTCATCGCGGAATAACGCTAGGGTTTCTACAGATGAGTACTCTGAAGATGAAGCTCTAAATATACAACCCATCTCCGTAATGTTACCAGCGTCAGGTAAACCTAGACCATCCAAACTTGCTTCTAAAAGGGCCACAACTACTTTTAAAAATACTGAAATAAAGAAGCTAGTTACCAGTATCCTATTTAGTGATAAATCAACACCTAGGTCATCCATGTCTCAAACTGTGGTAGAAAAGTTTGATGTTGACAAGAGTATGGGTAATCTGGCAACCAAAATACTGGACAAAGGAATACCTGTGAAAGGAATTTCTGTACCGTTGAATCAGATGCCAGCAGAAAAGGTAGACATGCAAGGAGAAGAGTCTGATCTTCATAGACTTGCTGTGTCTGTCATTGAGGATTCTGAAAGAGAAGGGGAAGAAGAAGATGTGCATGAGGAAATTAATGATAGAACTACTCCTGAAGAAGAAAAGAATGAGGACGTGATCAATGTGGTTGAATTATCTGATAATGAAGTCATTGGAAATGTTGTTCCAAGTATTGCCAAGAGACTAAAGATAAGGAAAGGAAAGACTAATGAATCCTCTCCTAAGAAGCCTACTGAAGGAAAGAAGAAAACTGTTGTTGGTCCCACAAAACCTTGGAGCAAGGTTGTTACACCTTCCAAAAAGAGAAAGATTAGAAAAGAATCTGAGTCTGAGGATGAAGTTGAGGAAGATGTCCATGACATCACACCAGTCAGAAATACCATCTTGAAGAGAATTTCTGATAAAGTCCCTGAAGTGCCAGTAGACAACATATCCTTTCATTATGCGAGCAGTGCTTCCTTGTGGAAGTTTGTGTGCCAAAGGAGGTTAGCTCTGGAAAGGGAGCTTGGAAAGGATGTCTTGGAGATGAAAGAAATTATGGACCTCATTCATGATGCTGGACTACTAAAGACTGTGACCAGATTCTCTAAGTGCTATAGAGGACTTGTTAAGGAATTTGTTGTCAACATTCCCACAGACATTTCTGACAATAGAAGTGTGAACTACATGAAGGTGTATTTTAGGGGACAATGTATTGACTTCTCCCCTAGTACTGTCAACAAATATCTGGGAAGAAATGAGCAAGAGGAGTGTGAGCTGGAGGTGACTGATAATGAAGTGTGTAGAGAGATCACTGCCACTCAAGTTAAGGTGTGGCCACTGAAAAATAAATTAACAGCTAGCAAACTCAGTATCAAGTATGTTATCTTGCACAGAATGGGTGCTGCTAACTGGGTACCTACTAATCACAAAACCACCATAACTGTGGGATTAGGAAGGTTCATCTATGCTATAGGGAAAAAGGTCAAATTCAACTATGGAAGTTATATATTTGATCAAGTAGTGAAGCATGGTGCCACCAATGCTATCAAAATGCCCATATCATTCCATTCCCTTATCTGTGGAATGATCTTAGATCAACATCCTGGAATCTTAACCAGTACAAAGGTAGCATGTAAGAGGGAGTCAGCTTTATCTTTTCATCCCAAACTGTTTGCTGGGAGTCATGTTCCAGACATTGTTACAACATCATGTTCTGGGGTTAAGAAGGTCAGTACAAAATCTGAGCTGATTGAAGAATTAAAGGCAACCTGCAAGGATCTTGATATGGTTATCAAAACCAGCACTGTCAGAAAAATGAAGATTGAGCAGATGATCAAAGACTTGGAACAGGGAGAAGATAATGGGAATGGCGACACTGAGGATTCCAGGTCAGATGAAGGTGATGAAGATGCTGATGGTACCAGCTCGGATGAAGACTAACCTCCATCTGCTGTCATTAGATAATAGTTTAGTTTTTTTTGTTTTGCTATGCTGGCTGTGTATTTTGAATAGTGTGTTGTTGTATGCACTTTTTATGTTTTTCCTTCTATGATTTGTTTTGCCTGGTTGCTAACTGTGAGGCTAACAATGAGAGCTAGGGTGTACTGACTATAGTTAATAGGGCTTCTGATTGAAGCTTGTCTAATTTTGGCTAAAAAGGGGGAGAAATAGCCAAGAGAATTAACAAACAGGGTCAAAGAATGCCAAATGCTCCTATTAAGGGGGAGTAATTGACAGATGCTATGCTGGTTGGTGCATTGAGGGGGAGTACTCATTACTGCTAAACATGTGCAGCAGTGTTGAAGATTGAGGGGGAGCAGCATTGTTGAATGTTGTTGCTGTTGAAGATGTTACTGCTGGATGCTAATGCTGAAGTAAATTGAAGATGCAGCTGTAGTTGAAGATAATATGTGCAGCTGTTTGAAGTAAATTGAAGATTGATATATGCTGAAGAATTTATTTGAGCAACAGGGTTTTTGTGAAGAAAAGATGTTACTGCTGATGCTGCTGCTTGGAGTTTCAAGTTTCAACTTATTAATTGAAGTTTTATTCCGCTGCTAAAGTCTCTGAAGGTGCAGAGTGCAGAGTTTGTTTGCAGAGTGCAGAGATTGTTTTAGCCAAAATGAGCCAAAGGGGGAGATTGTTAGTTCTTGGATTGGCTGGAATTTTGGTAAAAACAAAGTATGTTCAATGTTGATGTCAAGGTGCTGATGTTGCAACATTGAAGTCTTAACACTGGGCTGTGTTAAGTAATTAATTGCTGAAGTTGGATGTCTGATGTCACATAGGTGATGTTGTCACATCAGATCTGCAGAATTAACAACAGCAGGCTGTGATGTTGTTAGAGTTGCGTATTAGCTGGAATTGTGGAGAGCAAGCTGTCTCATTGGATGCGAATATCTTGGGATAGATATTTGTTGCTGTATAGGAGATATGGTGCAGATTTGTAGGAGATTTAAAAGGTTGAAGATTTAAAAAGATTTTAGGAGAAAATCTGTTTTAAATATTCAGTTTTAAATAACAAATCTGGGAGTTATTGTAGCAAGTCCAAGACCAATTCAAGGAGCTATATAAAGCGCACAAGACCAAAGGAAAAAAGCGACAAAAAACATTCAAAAGATCAGGAGCTGGAGGCTTAGTGTCTAGAGTTTGTTTAGAGTGCTTGTATTTACACTATTCTAGGGTTTGAATAGGTGTCGTATTCTGTCCTCTCTAGAAGCTGTGAAGCAATAGAGAGTGGTTGCTTGATCGAAGTTGTGAAGTAAGATTAAGGTTACTTAAAGTGGTCTCTTTGAGTGTTTGTAAGGGATTGAGTGGTGTTCTCATACCTAGGTGGGTTCTTAGGTAGGAAGTCATTAGTAGAGTATAAGTTTAGGAGATTGTCAACGGGCTATTGAGTCTGTAAATTATATCTACAAGTAGTGAATTCCATCCCTGGCTTGGTAGCCCCCAGAGTAGGTTGGTTGTAACCGAACTGGGTCAACAATTCTTGGTGTTATTTTGTTGTTATTGCTGTCCATTGTGCAGAGTGTGTTGTTGTGACATCACACCTTAACATCACACGTCTGATACCAGAATTTCAAATATAGATGATGTTGTTTTCTCTTAATGATCCATGTGTGATTTGTTTTGCTCTAGACATAGATTCTACAAATCATGACCTAACAATTTTATCTCTTAAAAACCAAACTCTAGACATAGATTTGGGATTTGCTATTCGCATTGTGTTGATCTTAATGATTGTTGTTTAGATTGTTAGCGTGAGACATCATCTAACGGTCTAAACAACGATACTCACGACTTCGCTTTAGACATAAACTTAGTCGGGAGGATACACGGTTATATTGGTCGGAAACCGAGTTCATATGCTTGATTAATCGTTTATACGTGAAAAGGATTGGCGAAATCTAACCTTAACATGCTTTTATCAAAACTTTTACAAAATCTTTGTCACCAAGTTAATCTTTGCTACAAATGAATGTTAACCACAATTGAGAAACTTTTGAAACCATTGAACTTAGAATATCCCAACTATTGAACGACACACATCAAATATCAAACAATCTCTGTGGATACGATTAAAAACAACCCCCACTAGTACTCTACTAACAAAATGGCGCCGTTGTCGGGGATTGTTAAGTGATATTGCAAGCATTGTGATAGTTGAGCTATTTTAAGCTTGTTACCAACTTTATCTTGAACTTGTTAATCTGTTTTGTTTAGTGTACAGACTTAGTTTATGCGAGGGAAACTACCGGCGGACCAACTTCTTTTCGATCCTGAGATTGAGAGAACCGCTCGTAGAATCAACAGCAGAACTAGACGAAGGAGGCAGCTAGCGAGACAGAAGCGAGAACAAGAGGAAAATACTTCTACACCACCACCAGTTCCACAGATCTTTCCAGTTATGGAGGCAAATCCACCACCACCACCGCCACCTGCTTCTAGGCCTTGTACAAATAGTCCGAGACACAATGCTCAGTTCGCTCGCCATGCACACAACGGTCGTCATGCTGAAATGAAGACCGGTATTCTTCAGCTGTTATATCAAAGTCCATTTACGGGTATGGATCATGAAGATCCTTTTACCCATCTTTCAAAATTCTATGAAATAGCGGGAGCGACTGGTGCACCGGAAGCAGAAGAGGAATCTTTGTTTAAGAGACTATTCCCACATTCCCTCATTGGGAAGGCAAAGGAATGGTATCTTGATTAGTCAACGGCCATAATGACGGATTGGAACCAATTGGAAGAGAAATTTTTGGAGAGATTTTTCCCTCACACTCGGTTTATGGAAGCAAAGACCGCCATCGCGGTATTCACACAAGGAGTAAATGAATCTCTCAACGAAGCTTGGGAGAGGTTCAAATCAATGTTAAGAAAGTGCAAAGGCCATGGTTTTGATGAATTGTCACAAATTCATATATTTAGAAATGGGCTGCAACTTGTACACAAAACCTTGTTAGATGCCACCGCTGGTGGATCCTTGTTAAGCAAAACCGCAGCAGAAGCCACAGCTATCATTGATAAGATGGCCTTGAACGATCATCAAGGTAGTCACAACCGTGGACCTTCTCAACGAACTCCAGGAGTGTTGGAATTAGGAACAAACGATGTTATCCTTGCGCAGAACAAGTTATTATCACAACAGGTTGAGTTGTTAACTAAGAAAATGTCTAAATTGCCGCAACAATTCAAAGAGATGCAGGAATCTTCAAGTAAAAATGTGCAAGTGTTAGTTTGTGAATTATGTAGAGGTGACCATCCGACCGGTTATTGTCCTCCCGTTGTGGAGGAAGCAAATTACGCGGAAAATCAAGGATACCAACCCCAACCTGCGTATCAACAAGGCAACCAAGGTTACCAACAAAGGGCTAACCAAGGTTATCAACAACAACGGAGACCGCAAGAAGCCAGACCATCAAACCGTCAACAATATCAAAATTACACTCAACCTCCGCAAGCTCCCGTTGGAAATACGAAGATGGAAGACACTCTCACACAATTTATGCAAATGGCAATTTCCAACCAAAAGAACACCGATGCGGCCATAAGGAATCTTGAAACACAAGTCGGGCAATTATCAAAACAATTGGCCGACCAACAAAAAGGGCACTTTACGGCAAATACGCTTCCGAATCCTAAAGATTGCAAAGCAATTCTCACAAGAAGTGGAAGAGAGATTGACATGGTTGTAGGTAAAAGAGTAGTGGAGGAGGAGGTTGTAGTTGAAAATGAAAAAGAAAAAGAAAGGAGATTGAAGTAGAAAAAAATGTTGAGGGTGTTTTAGTTGAAAATGAGAAGGAAAAAAGTGAGAATGAGAAAAAAATAAAAAGTGAAGAAAGAGTAAAGAAAACTAGGAAGGGAAAAGAGCCGATGAACAATATTCCGATTCAACATCTACCGTATCCTCATGCTCCTACAATGAAAGATAGTGCACGACACTATTCTCGATTTATGGATATTTTCAAACAATTACAAATAAATATTCCATTTTCCGAGGCTTTGGAGCAAATGCCTAAATATACGAAATTCATGAAGGATATCCTTACGAAAAAGAAGAGATATATGAATCAAGAGACGATTATGGTAGATGCAAGTTGTAGTGCCATCATTCAACGTACTCTCCCGAGGAAAGAATGTGATCCGGGACGAGTTACATTGCCGGTTACGATAGGAAACATGTATGTGGGCAACAGATTGATTGATTTGGGCTCTAGCATCAACTTGATACCTTTGTCGATTGTGAAACAGTTAGGACACATGGAATTGAGGTCCACGCAAATGAATTTGCAACTCGCGGATAAATCCACTACCCGTCCTCACGGTGTAGCGGAAGATGTGTTGGTCAAAGTGGACAAATTTTTGTTTCCGATTGACTTTGTTGTCATTGAAATGAAAGAGGATGAGGATGCGCCTTTGATTCTTGGAAGGCCTTTCATGAAAACTGCCCGAATGGCAATTGACATGGACGATGGTCTCATGAAAGTGAGAGTCCAAGATGAAGAGGTGTGTTTTAATCTTTATGATGCCATGAAGCACAAGAAAGATAAAGGTGATTGTTTCCGGATCGATGCAACGGAGGAAGCAAGTTTTGAAGTTACAAAGAAAATTCATATCATTGATCCTTTGCAAAGAGCTTTGGATGATTCCTTGGAAGTATTCTCGGTTGAAGAAGAGCAAGCTCTTGAAGAGTGTTTGTTAGAGCTTGAAGGTTTGGAAGAATTGCAACCTTGGGAGTATGAAGAGGAAATTCTAAAAAAGTGGTTAATGATGAACCATCCAAACTTGAGCTGAAAGTGTTACCGTCAACCTTGAAGTATGCTTTTCTCGATGACGGTGGTAATAAACCGGTGATCATAAGTAGTATTTTGTCTGAAAACGAGGAAAGTCGCTTAATTCAAGTGTTGAGAAAGAATCAAGATGCAATGGAATGGACTTTGTCCGATCTCAAAGGCATAAGCCCTTCATATTGCATGCACCGTATATTTATGGAGGAAGATTTTAAACCGGTTGCTCAACCTCAACGCCGGTTAAATCCAATCATGAAAGAAGTGGTTAGAAAATAAGTGGTGAAAATGTTAGATGCCGGAATGATTTATCCCATTTCTAATAGCCCGTGGGTTAGTCCGGTGCATGTGGTACCAAAAAAGGCGGATTAACGGTGGTCCGAAACGAGAAGAATGAGCTCATTCCAACAAAAGCCGTTACCGCGTGGAGAATGTGTATCGACTACCATAGGTTAAACAAAGCTACGAGAAAAGATCATTTCCCTCTACCTTTTATGGATCAAATGCTCGAAAGGCTTTCCGGTCAACAATTCTACTGTTTTTTGGATGGTTATTCGAGTTACAACCAAATTATTGTGAACCCGGAGGATCACGAAAAAACCGCTTTTACATGTCCTTTTGGAATCTTCGCTTATAGGAGGATGCCGTTTGGATTATGTAATGCACCGACGATTTTTCAGCGGTGTATGCAAGCTATCTTCTCGGATTTGATCGAAAAGACAATTGAGGTCTTTATGGATGATTTCTCCGTTTTTGGACAATCGTTTAATTTGTGCTTGAAAAATTTGGACACGGTGTGTGGAAACCAATTTGGTGCTTAATTGGGAAAAATGCAACTTTATGGTGAACGAGGGAATTGTGCTCGGTCACAAAGTTTCTTCAAAGGGCCTTGAAGTTGATAAAGCCAAGGTGGACGTTATTGAGAAATTGCCACCACCGATGAATGTCAAAGGTATAAGGAGTTTTCTTGGACACGCCGGGTTTTACCGTAGATTCATCAAGGACTTCGCCAAGGTCGCAAAGCCGTTGAGCAACTTGCTTGTCCAAGGTAAGATTTTTGACTTTGACGAGTCTTGTCTTTTTGCGTTTAATTTTTTGAAAAAAAGTTTAACTACCTCACCGATAATCGTTGCACCTAACTGGAAATTGGATTTTGAATTAATGTGCGATGCAAGCGATTATGCGGTTGGGGCTGTTTTGGGTTAGAGGAAAACTTTTCCACGCTATACATTATGCGAGCAAAGTTTTAAACGAGGCTCAAATTAACTATGCAACAACTGAGAAAGAGTTGCTTGCCATAGTGTATGCGTTGGAGAAATTTCGTTCCTATTTGATTGGTTCACGAGTCATCGTTTACACGGACCACTCGGCTATAAGGTATCTGCTCACCAAACCTGATTCTAAGCAGAGGCTTATTCGTTGGATCCTTTTGTTACAGGAATTTGATCTTGAAATTCGTGACAAAAAAGGATCCGAGAATTTTGTGGCAGATCACTTATCCCGCCTGGTAAACGTTGACGTGACCAAGAATGAATGTGAGGTCAAAGAGGAGTTCCCTGATGAAAAATTGTTTAGAGTGCAGGTTAGACCGTGGTTCGCCGACATGGCTAACCACAAAGCCACCGGATTGATACCGGACGGTCTAACGCACCACCAAAAAAGAAAATTTTTGTCTGACGCCAAGTCTTTCGTATGGGACGAACCTTATTTATTTAAACTTGGTGTCGACAACCTCTTAACAAGGTGTGTCACATTGGAGGAATCCACGAATATTCTCTGGCATTGTCATAACTCTCTGTATGGAGGACACTTTAATGGGTTGAGAACGGCCACTAAAGTCCTTTATTCAGGCTTTTATTGGCTGTCATTATCAAAGATGCGCATGCGCACGCCCTTAGTTGTGACAGGTGCCAGAGAAGTAGAGGAATTTCACGGCGGCACGAGATGCCTTTACAAAATATGTTGGAAATCGAAGTTTTTGACTATTGGGGGATCGACTTTGTCGGTCCATTCCCATCGTCCTTTTCCAATGAATATATTTTGGTCGCCGTTGATTATGTGTCTAAGTGGGTGGAGGCGATAGCTTGCGCTAAAGCCGAAGGAAAAACTGTTTTGAAATTTTTGAAAAGACACATTTTTGCGCGTTTTGGTACTCCTAGAGTGTTAATAAGTGATGGAGGGTCTCACTTCTGTAACACTCAGCTTGACAAAGCTTTGGAGCAGTATGGTGTGAAGCACAAGGTTGCCACACCATATCATCCTCAAGCTAATGGTCAAGCGGAGGTATCCAATCGTGAGATAAAACGTATTTTGGAGAAAACTGTTTCGGCCTCGAGAAAAGATTGGGCCAACAAATTGGATGATGCTTTGTGGGCGTATCAGACCGCTTTTAAGGCTCTGATCGGTCTCACACCGTTTAAAATTGTATATGGTAAGAATTGCCACCTGCCCGTTGAGTTGGAGCACAAGGCGTTTTGGGCCTTAAAATTTTTTAATTTTGATCCAACTCTTAGCGGCGAAAAAAGAAAAGTGCAATTACAGGAATTGGAGGAATTACGCCTTCAAGCGTACGATTCCAATAAACTGTACAAAGAGCGTGTAAAGTCTTACCATGACAAAAAAATAATCATCAAGCAATTTGAGGTGGGACAGCTGGTCCTGCTATTCAATTCTCGGTTAAAATTGTTCCCGGGAAAGTTAAGGTCTAAATGGTCGGGTCCGTTTCGGATACGAGAAATCAAGCCTTATGGAGCAGTTATAATTGAAGACACAACAACCAAAGAGAATTGGACTGTGAACGGCCAAAGATTGAAAGAGTACCTTGGAGGTGATTTCGAGCGGAATCCCGCCATTGTTCCCTTCCGCGATCCGTGAGATTGTGGTGGACCGTCGAGCTTAGCCGACGTTAAATAAGCGCTCGTTGGGAGGCACCCCAACATTGTAAGTATTTTTCTTTTATTTGCTGTTTGAAGTCATTGTTGTGAGACTAGTATTGTAAATTGTAGTATGGAACCATATGCAGTATGGCAGCAAGACAGACCTGAAAATTTTAAAAATCTGTCTTGTTCGCACTGCGAATCTGGGGCGAGCATTCGCTGGCCATTCGCACTGCGAACATCAGCGACCAGACTGGGTGGTTTTGCTGCCACATCATTAAAAAGTGAGGGTTTTGTTATGGGTGGGCCTGCATGTAGGCCCAAGACCCATGTTGAAATTCTAATGACTTGGGGGGGCCCTAGTCCTTTGCCTCTCACTTTCAACCAAAAGAAAAAAAAAAACCCTCAAGACTTCTTTCCCTCTCACGTGCAATTTTCTGTCATTCTCTCAAGTTTTTTTTCTCTCAATTGCCAAGTCCAAACAAGGTTTGAATTTTGTTTCTATGTACTTTCTGTTATTGTGATTTTGTTTGGAAATTTACATGAGAAATCTTTAAGCATTTGGGTTAGAATTCTGTGTTAGGTTTTTCAATGCATGTCAAATTTTCTGCTGGTTTTAGGGTTTAGATGACATGTAGAATCTTGTTATGTAGTGAAATCTGGGGCTGATAATTTTTTTAAAGTTTTCGTGCATTCGCTGGCTTGTTCGCACTGTGAATCTGGGGCGAGCGTTCGCCAGGTTTTGCAGTGCGAGTGTTCTAGCGAGCAGCCCAGATATTTGTTTTTTTTTAGTTCATTCTGATGCATATGTGTCCTATTTTCTAATACTCTGTCTTGGTGTTTTTGTGTGGATTTGTTTGTCATTTGTGCAGATGGGTCCTAAAACCATGATCAAGAAAAGGAAAACATCAACATCCAGACAGGTTCCAATTCGTTTCGATGACACTCGTTTCAAGGGTATTAGGCAGGCGCAGAGATATGAGGTATTGGAGACAAGAACCATCCTTGCTGAAAAGAGATTTATTCTGAATGATCAAGGGACTTATCGATCGGTAGCTGCCCTCTTGCATGAAAAAAAGTGGGATCAGCTGATAACGCCCCTTGATTCGTACAATGTGGAGATGGTTCGAGAATTTTATGCCAGCGCCCTTCCTGATGAGGGGGATCTATTTAATTGGACTACTGTTGTTGGAGGGACAACTGTGAGGTTTGACAGAAGGACAATTAATCGAGTTCTTGGAGACCCTCTTCCATTGCGTGCTAGTGAGGAAGATGATTACCACAGGAACCTTAACCGCAACAGGGTAAAAATGACCACTGATTTGTTGCGCCCGGGTAAAAATGTGAAGTTCAATCATTCGAGAGTTGCTGTGAGGTATCATCGAGAGGACATGTTACCTTTGGCTCAGCTTGTTTTACTTTTGGTTGTCACCAACATTAAGCCAAAGTCACATTCCTCTACCGTTCTGATTCCCTTGGCTCACCTTGTACACAACATCCTTACAAACGTGGAATAATAGCAGATGAAATAAGGTCCATTATCGAGAGTGGATTAGGAGGGAACGCTTCGAGGAAAAATTCCCCTCTTGCTTTTCCGTGCCTAATCATGTCCTTATGTGCTAAAGCTGGTGTTAATTTGCCTTCGCGTCGTCAGGTCACTATCACGTCGGCTATCGATGATCGATATGTCGACAAATTTTGCAAACCAAAGGGTGGTAGGACTGAGTCTTCTGCTACAGCTACAGGGGCTGGTACGAGCGAGGGTGACACTTTTGAGGCGCCGAATTTCTATCCTTATCAACAGGAGATCTGCCGTTTACAACTGGGATTGGATGGCCGCTTCTCAGCGCACCATGCTTGATTTACATGACTCTATGCAGGTACTCCAGCTACAAATTCGGGATCCCGCCGCGGAGCATACTATGATGTCGAGGAAGCAGTTCCTCGCACATGCTGGATGGCCTGAGGTAAGGCCAGTTTTCGGAGGGGGAGAGGATTCAGCTGGTGGTCCTGCAGGTGATGAGGCTGATGAGGATGGAGATGGTGATGAGATTGAGGGTGATGGCACTGATGTGGAGGTCTTTGGTAATACTTCTGATGAGGATGAGGATGAGATGGTTACCGAGGTTTTGGAGATTGAGTCCAAAGAGGACTAATTTTGTGATTTTCAGATGTGTGTACTTCCTTTGGTCTCCAAAGTGAAGTTTTCTTATATTTTGTATTTTTCAGCTTTTACTAGTCTATTGTATCCACATAGTGGAATATTTTGATATTGGTGTACTTGTACCCTAGTGGTACCATTTTGGATATTGTAGGTGTTCTTACAACAAGCACTTTAATTATTATTATTAGTAATGTTAAGCGTTTTGTGTAAATTATTGTTGTTGCAATTTTACTTAAATTATTAATATGTTTTCATGTTAATATTCCTTCTTTTATGATGGAATTTTGGAAGTAGGTTGAAGACTCTTGATTTTAAAGAAAGATTCCTCCATGATGTGAGAGCTATGATAGTATCTTAAGCATTGTGTTGCGACAAGGTACATCGTTACCTGGTTCGAGAATTTTGTATGTTTTAGAACTGTGTGTCTTGTGCGATTGATAATGTTGTTTCATGTTACAACTTCCTTTGAATGCATGTGTCATTTTAGGATAAAAAACCATTAAAAGTGAGAAGCCTCCAAAGTATACTATATGCTAAGGATTGTTGATGAATGTTGTTTTTACTTTTAATTCATGCTGTATCTTGTGACCATGTGATTTTGTGGAAGTAGGAGAAGTGATCAAGGCACTTATTGATAGTGAGCACAACCATGTCCATATATTAATTCACCCGTGAGTAGTGAGCATTTGGTAGCCCCTTTGAGCCTAAACAGTATAGAACTCAGTTTAGTGATGAACTTGTTTTATGTACATAATTTGCAAGTTTGGTTCATCACTAATATTGGTGAGTTTCTAACATTTTCTTCTTGAACCTTTGAAATTGTAAACTTTTACTTCCTTGCCTTAAAAAGCAAGGACCATTCACTTTAGGTTGAGTCGAAAATGAGTTGGGGAGAATAAAAAGAAGATGGGTGCATTACTCCAAAATTTGAAAAACAAATTCAAGTAAGCATGTAAAGAAAAGAGTGTGAATATGAGGTACAAATGAGAAAATGCTTGCTTGAATGAAAAAAAAAATGTAGAATCAATAATTGTGCACGGTAGTTTGTGAGGGTGTATTGAAAAATTGGTGAAATGAAGTTGAGATGTGTGTATATGTGTATAGTGAATGTTCTTTTGCTTCAGCAATTTCGTTTCAAAGACCATTAGAATGTCCCTTTTTTGTTTACCCGACCAAGCTACAACCTTGAAGTCCTTAGTGATCTTTTACTTCCATGATTTCTTTTGTGTTCATTGAGATATAGTATGAATTGCTTAATATTTGCATCATTGGTCATTTAAGTGTATTTGTCCCGTGCCAGTATGCACGTTTGTCGTTAAGCCTTTTTTGAAGAGGAGTGTAGAATGACATGTGCAGGATGAGTTAGTTGTCTCTTGAAACATTGTTTGAAATTGTTTATGAGGCAAGTTCTTTTACGTTATAGGTTCTTGAATTGTGTAATTGTGCGTTGTTGTGATCGTTGTTTAGTTGAGTCGTTTTTCGCGTCTTGGTTGAATTGAATGCTCGAGCAAATCTTCGTGAGAGACATACTTTGCTTGAGGACAAACAAAGAGTTAGTTAGGGAGAGTTTGTTAGATGTCAAACATGTTATATATTAGTATACAATAATTGTCATTTTTCATTAAGTTTCCATGCGGAATCGGGTGATTTAAGTGATTAATTGTGTTGTAGTGCGTACATTGGAATATATGTGTGGAGCTTGTAATTTGTGTGTTAATGTACATGTTTAGGCATAAAAGGAGCAAAAGTGTGAAACACATGGAGTGGATGCAAGTTCCACTGAAATTATTGCTGCAACAGAGCATTCGCAGTGCAAAGAATCTGGCGAGGGTCCAGCGAAGGTTCGCACTGCGAACGACAACGAAGGCGCCAGCGAATGATGGCAGTGAGTTCCACTTTTGAAATGACAAAGAGTTCGCACTGCGAACTCCTGGCGAGGGTCCAGCGAAGGCTCGCTGGTTGTTTCGCAGTGCGAAGATGCTAGCGAAGGGAGGCAGTAAGTTCTTGAATTTAATTGTCCTGGCTCGTTAGTTTATTCGCAGTGCGAATGAGCTAGCGAGTGATTCGCTGTGCGAAGGAATGGTTCGCACTGCGAACGCGCGATTTCTGCTTGGGGCGGTTTAAGTCTCAGAGGCACTTAAAGTGACATTTTCTCTCATTCGCAGTGCGAATGATGTGCTCGCATTGCGAATAGTGCAGATTTCAGAAGTGTATAAATAGATTTTCACTTTATTTGTTTGGGATCTTTTGTTCATTTTTCACTAGAAAACATAGTTTACAGTATTTTGATCATCAAAGAGTGTATTTTCACTTGGAGAAGCTGAAGTCACATCCATTCTCGATTATTCGTCGTGGATGCTCATTCATCTCCTCTCTTTACTTGTTATCTAATCTACCATGGGAAGTGGTAGCTAAACACTCAATGTTGAGGTTAGAGGTAGTTGATCCTACTTTTATGTATTGTTGTTGATCTATTGTGTATGAACAAAGTCTTTGATCAATATAGATGATGTTGTTTTCTCTTAATGATCCATGTGTGATTTGTTTTGCTCTAGACATAGATTCTACAAATCATGACCTAACAATTTTATCTCTTAAAAACCAAACTCTAGACATAGATTTGGGATTTGCTATTCGCATTGTGTTGATCTTAATGATTGTTGTTTAGATTGTTAGCGCGAGACATCATCTAACGGTCTAAACAACGATACTCACGACTTCGCTTTAGACATAAACTTAGTCGGGAGGATACGCGGTTATATTGGTCGGAAACCGAGTTCATATGCTTGATTAATCGTTTATACGTGAAAAGGATTGGCGAAATCTAACCTTAACATGCTTTTATCAAAACTTTTACAAAATCTTTGTCACCAAGTTAATCTTTGCTACAAATGAATGTTAACCACAATTGAGAAACTTTTGAAACCATTGAACTTAGAATATCCCAACTATTGAACGACACGCATCAAATATCAAACAATCCCTGTGGATACGATTAAAAACAACCCCCACTAGTACTCTACTAACAATATATATATATATATATATATATATATATATATATATATATATATAACCTTTGACGAGTGATGAGTATATAATGAAATGCTAAAAAAATTCTATTGAGATGTTTTGAGTGTTGTTGGTTGATTTTCGAGCTGATGAATAATAATACAATTTTACCTAGTTATTGGTAATTTTTAGTTATAATATAATTATTAAAATTAATTAAATGAATATTTTTTAATGGAGTAATTAAGAAGAATTACAGTGTGACCAGATAATTGACGGGCTTATGGTTCAAGAGAAGTAATCTATTGAAGTATGAAATTTTGAGAATGATTTTTATGATTGATTGAGTTCTATTACTCAAATCTAAGGTAACAAAAGACGGAACTTTAAGGGAAATGAAAAAATGAGGATTATTTGGGTTGAAAAATATATTAAAATCACTTGTAGTAGGGATACACACTAAAAAGAATATAAGCTTACTTTTGTATTTCTCTTAGATTTTTTTATTAATTAACTGAAAAAAGAGTAAGGATTCTTTATATATATATATATATATATATATATATATATATATATATATATATATATATGTGTGTGTGTGTGTGTGTGTGTCTATGTATATTTATAGTTGTCTTGCTGTTTAGTTTCACGGCTAACATTTGTAAGGATTATTCTCACCCTTTTTTTCTGTTTGTGTGTGGATTTTATGTCCATGTTGCAAATAAAGGTAGCATGTAATGCGGTTGTGCTGAAGAATGATTGTCATTGTCTTATTCTTTGTTTTTTGTTTTGTCAAGTATACTTTGTGTCGCTCACATATTCTAACACAATGGATGTGATGTTATTTCTTTTATTTGGATAATTATTGTGCTCTTTTAAAAAACTAATGATATTTGAGTAATTTCATTCGATGAGACTATGTGAAGGTGTTGTCGGATGTTTTATTTTTCACTTCAAGTTGTTTAATTTAATAACAGGTGTTTTATTTAAAAATGTGCGACACCCTTTGGGTGAAAATATACTTTGAATTATTGTATTATTTTCTGAGTCGGAAAATTGAGTGTAACACATGGCCCAATGATTGCAGAATCCATCAAATTTGGGGATTACTGATGTCTGGAATTTTGATGAATCAGCCATGAAAACGATTTAGAAGGAAAGAATGAATGCTTCGAGAATGAGGATAACAGAAACAACAACTTTTCCCATCTTGAAAATAGAAACAACATTTTTTTATTGAAGGAGGCACACCTAAATCAGCAACTAGTGCTTTTGACACCACTTGTTAGAATGTGAGAAAAGTTCATTATTCAACTTGTAGCATTGGTAATTTTTCATACACGTGGAGAGATTACTTATATCACAAGTAATCACCCAAACAAATTCCAAACTAACTCAAAGTTATGTAGACTATTATCTAATAAGATTATAACAAAGATTACAATTTATATCCCAATCTTCACACTCTTTTTTGCCCGTCACTATTATTAATTAGTAGTTAAATCCTACAATTTTATAAATTAAATTTCCATTTCAACATTTTTGTCCACAAATAACATTAAAAACATTGAAAGAAACACATTCTCAACTTCTTAATTCCAACAAAAAAAATATACTTTTTATAATTCTTCTCAAATTAAATCAGGTCTAAAGTTTAAGTTACTTGTCGGTTTCAAATACAACCTTAAAAGTAAACACATATTAAGCATGCAAAAACAGAAAATTGGGTTGATATTTAAAATCAATTTATAGTAGAGAGAGATTTTATGAGACTTCTATTATCTATTATAATATATTAAATCTAATGCAGCAGATTATGTTACGATAAATATCTCATATAAGTTATATTTGGCACATCAATTAAATTCTGATGTGTCACCTAAGAATGAATCTTGCAACAAATTTACACAATTACATTTCAACATCTATTCCAAAAATCTTATGTTACAAAAATATTATTATTAAATATCTCACAAGAGTTAATTACAATTAAACACAATTATCACTCTTTATATAATTCTATCTTTTCACCTTACATATAAAAAATAATAATAAATACACAATTTTGTTAATAACTACACTATTCTTTTTTTATAGAGTCTAATATCAAAAGATATAATAACTAAACTATTTTGTTAAACTACAAAACATTACAAAAAAAAAACGATCATTAAAAAAAAAACTGATGAATAAAATAAATTATATAAAATATTTAAAAATTTTACAAAATTTAATAATTACAATAATTTTATTAATAGATCAATTTTCATAATTAATTTAAATTTTATTTAAAAATTAATTATATACAATCACACTTCAACTTTCATTCCAAAAATCATTAATTATATACAATCACACTTCAACTTTTATTCCAAAAATCATATGTTACAAAATTGTTATTATTATATATCTCGGAAGGGTTAATAACAATCACACTTCAATTATCACTCTTTATATAATTCAATTATTTTACCTTACATCTAAAATAACAACTACACTATTTTACTAATAACTGCACTATTTAATTTTGTTTTAGAGTCTAACACCTAAAAATATAAAACTACACTATTTTTTGAAATGAAAAAACATTTAGCAAAAAATTAAATCGATCATTCAAAAATAAAAATAAAAAACGGTTGGCTAACATAAAAAATGATATTAAATATGTAAAATTCTTACAAAATTTAATAACTACAATTATAATTTTATTAGTTGATCAATTTTCGTAACTAATTTAAACTTTATTTACAAATTAATAAGAAAAACATAAAAAGGAAATATTTAGGTTTCTAAATATTAAAAAAAACAATAATCCTGTAATTAACTTTTTAATAGCAAATCATCTTATTATTTGATTGACTTTTATAATTAATTTAATTTTTTTTAAGTTTTAAAATTATAAAATTATAATAACATGAAATATTTCTAATACCTACAAATAACAAACTTACTTTAAACTAATATAAAAAAAATAGTAACAAAATTCAAAACAATAAACATATTTTAGTCCAACAAAAATTAATTAATAATATCGAAATAATTTTGTAATTCCTTTTTTATTTAAAATTTTTTTTGAAACTACCTCAATACCATTGTAAAGTATAACACAAATACAAAACAATTAAAAAAATTTAAATTAAATATGTCAATATATTGTTAAAACCGTAAAATATTTACATTTACAATATTTAAATAAATACAAAATTGATAAAAAAATATATTTGCGTTTAGTTCATTAATAATTTTAAAGTAGTGAAATAAAATAATGAAATTATTGAAATAAGAACATCTATAAAACAAGCAAACTTATATCATTCATGAAATTTGTTCTTTGCGTTTATGACAAGGAAATACTAAAAAGTAACAAGAGACTCGTATTTTATAAAATACAGAAAGAGATATTGACAAGGAAAACAATATACTAATACTAATAAATCACTTTAAAAAATTAAAAAAATCAAATGTAATTTTGTTGAACACTAGATATGTCAGATACCATACACATATTCAATCAATCGTTGTTACATCACTTCTATCGATCTAAGATGTAGAAGAAGAAGACCTGAATGTGAATGAAAGTGACAAGAGTTTTGAGATGAAAAATAAGAAGAACCGAGCAAGCGTTACGTTACGTTACTGTGTACATGTGTTATAAAGGTGTTTCGAAAGCACATAACAAACGAAAATCCATTTAGATATTTTTATAAATAAGTAATCAATTAAGTAGATCATTAACGTGGAAAGTGTAAAGGAAAGTGATTATGAAAACGCGTAACACGAAATTCCAATTTAATTTTTTTCTAAAAATTGTGGATAAATTACCTTGTTTGTGTTCCACCAGTTTAAAGACAGTGTTCCACCAATTATATTATATAATACACTATAAAAAAGAGGTGTTTGTTGGGAATAATATAACAAGTGTGAGTAGTATGGATAATAGGCTCACATTGGATAGGAATGTGGTGACTTGAGCATTTATAAGTGGGAAAACCTATACACCTATCACCTTAAGGTTTTAGGTGGACAAGTGGTGTGTCTCTCACAAAGGTGCCTAGTCCTACACTATGTATCAATGCTCCCTAGTAAACTCCACCCAACAATGTTCAGCCACATGATTTAGTGACATGAAATTGATGTGGCTAAAAAGGAGCGTTGTGACACGAAAATAATAAACTTTGTATTTTCACATGATGGAATTTTAAAATTTTCAAAAAATTCGTTGTGACGTTTGTATCATGTCGCTAATAAATGTTAGTAGATCACTTCTTTTCCATGCCAATCTCCCTAAATCTTTTTGGTATTTTTGCACTATGTCATGCCACTTACCTTATTAACAGACTTTGCAGCCCCAACCTCCAAAATCATAACCCTTATGAACTTTTATTCAAAACACATCCTTCTTACACCAATCTGAAAACCTTTGGATGTCTTGCTTATGCCTCTACCCTCCTTAGAAATAGAGACAAACTGGATCTTATGGCCACCAAGTGTATTTTCCTTGGTTTCACTATGGGTATCAAAGGATACCTCTTATTTGACCTACATAATAGATCTACTTTCACTTCAAGGAACTATATTTTCTATGAAGACACATTCCCTTACACATCATCCTCCACTCAGCCCTCGCATCCTGACCCTCATTCTACAACTAACACATTTATCTTTGATCCCATGGTTCCTACAGAATTTATCACACAATCAACCCATGATATTATTGACCCTATCAGTTCTCCTAAACACAATGCTATTGCTGATCCTAGGCGTACTACCACAATTCTACCCCCTGACTATCAACCATACTCACCACATATGAACACTCCACACCATACCCCTAAATCATCTACTTCCACACATTCTTCCCCTTCACAACTTGATGCATCACCCATAACAGAGAAAAACTCACCAGAAATCACTACCCTTAGACAGTCCACCAGAATTAAGTATGCACCAGATTTTTAAAAAGATTTTGTTTGTAACGTTTCTATGCCTTCTATTCTACATGACATATCTACTTATATTTCTTATAAACGTCTTTCTCCTGCATATTTTTCATATGTTTCTGCCATTACCACTGCCTGTGATCCTGTTTCATATAAGCAAGCTTGTGTTCATCCTCATTGGGTAAAGGCTATGGAAAATTAAATTCAAGCCTTGCAAGCCAATCAAACATGGACATTTACCTCATTACCTCATAGCAAGAAATCTATAGACTGTAAGTGGGTCGACAAGACGAAATTCAATTCTAATGGAACTTTACAAAGGTATAAATCTAGGTTAGTTGCTCAAGGTTTCCAACAAATCCAAGGTATTGATTTCTTTGACACTTTTTCCCCGGTTGCAAAACTCACCACTGTAAGAATTCTTCTTCCTATCGCTTCATCTATGAACTTATTCATGCATCAAATTGATGTGCACAATTCTTTTTTACATGGAGATATGGATGAGGAAGTTTATATGACTTTGCCTTAAGGTATTACTCCCTCATATCCAAATCAGGTGTGTAAACTTCTCAAATCTATCTATGGTCTCAAACAGTCCAGTAGACAATGGTTTGAAAAGCTTTCACAGGTTTTACTCAATAATAATTTTATGCAATGTTCATCTGACCATTCCCTTCTTATTCACACATCTCATAACTCTTTCACTTTCCTTTTTATATATGTTGATGACCTTCTGATGGCAGGTAACAACATGACTATCATCAACCAAACTAAGGACATTCTCCAACATCATTTTCACATAAAGGACCTTGGTTCCTTAAAGTATTTCCTAGGACTAGAAGTGGAACGCATCAGTTCCGGCATCAACATTTGTCAAAGAAAGTACACCTTGGACCTGCTATCTACCTCTAGTTTACTTGGGTGTAAACCTGCAACAACACCTATGGCTCGTGATACTCATTTGCAGATTACGGATGGTGTACCCTTGGCTGACGCTACTAAATATCGAAGACTTGTGGTCCAGCTCATTAATCTGCTTAATACTCGACCAGACATATCCTATTCAGTCCAGTAACTCAGCCAGCACATGAGTTGCCCTACTGACCTTCACTACAATGCTGCTCTTAGCGTCCTTCGTTATCTTAAAGTTGCTCCTGGTCAAGGTTTATTCTTTCCCAACACATCTTCTCTTCAACTTAAAGCTTTCTTCGATTGAGATTGGGAAACCTGCCCTGAAACACACAAATCCGAAGATGAATTAGAAGTAGGAACATCAGTAGCCGTGATTCTGTCATATCCTTTATAGATATATTTGAAAAGGTACTTGATTGAAGTACTTTAGTTACACCACTCAATATTCATGTGAGCTTCATATTTTAGGAGCAACCTTGTGTTGTACGGAACGACATTCCTTATTGGCCATAGAAACACCGCATTTGAAAATAGAATGTGTTTTCGAACTTCTTTTTGTAAAGTGGATAACCATCGTTATCAATAATGGTCTCTTCATTGAATATTTTGGGAAAAAAACTTTGAGCATCTTCTATTCTTCATGCATGGAGATGTTATTCTGGACAAACCACAAGGACCGTGCATCATGTGCGATTTGACTAACTGATACAACTTAAGATGTAGAATAGGGTATGGAATTTCAGCAGAGATGATGTTGTCGATATCAGGTGGTGTAGGATACTTACTTTGTGGATACAAGAAAATAAGAATGTGAGCATGTGGCAAGCCCTTTTTCTGGAATTCAATTGTATACATGTCTAAAACACACATAAATTCAGTGTTAATGAAAACCGAACGTGTATAAACACTACGCCAAAAATAAGTTTAGACGGCACCTAAAAGATAGCGCTTTTATACAAAAGCGCTGCTAAAAAGATTAAAAAAATTTCGCTAAAAAAAAGCGCCTTAAAAGAAAGGCTTTAGAAAGCGCTGTAAAAGACTGCCACCTTAGACCACCTTAGAAAGCGCATTCCAAAAAGCGCTGCTATAGGTATTACTTTAGAGAGCGCTTTTAAAAAGCGCTGTCTAAAGGCCACCTTAGAAAGCGCTTTCAGAAAGCGCTCTTATAGGACTTTAATTATTTTCACTTTAGAAAGCGCTTTCTAAGGATAAGCGCCCTCTAAAGTCCTGTACTAATTAAAATATAAAACAATTCTAAACATTTTCAGAGACACTTCTATTCATTTTCTCTCTCCACCGT
The DNA here is from genome assembly GCA_022829125.1 of Lathyrus tuberosus. NCBI lineage: Eukaryota > Viridiplantae > Streptophyta > Magnoliopsida > Fabales > Fabaceae > Lathyrus > Lathyrus tuberosus. Next base: position 12,172,466 of record JALAZF010000137.1, on the reverse strand, counting down.
TTATCTAAACCCTTGCCGTCGTTCTTGCATGCCATTATTGCCGTCGTTCTTTGCCGTTTGCCGTCACCGTTGCCGTCACTGTTGCATTCCATTCGTGAAAACGTTGTTGTTGTTGTTCTTTTTCTCTTATCCTCTAAAAACGAAAGGTAGATTGTTACTATTTTATTATTCATTTCTCTGTTTTCAAAATTTGTTTTGGATTTGATTTTAATGCTGAAAAAGTTTTCACGATGAGGATAAAAGCTCCCTCTTTTATTGCAGAATCAAACCTATTTTTTACTTTTATTTTTCATGTATATTTGGCAAAGTATCAATCCCTTTTTTTTACAAATGTCCCTCTTTTTTTATAATAAGCTCATTGTGTTATGCATTCATGATACAACCAAGTTTTGTGGAAGGTATTTTCACAACGATGACTATTATTGAAAACATACTTCATGATACAACCTAGTTTTGTGGAAGGTTACTTTTAAATATTTTCTACTGTATATTTGGCAAAGTTGATTAGTATAAACAACCTAGTATTGATTGAAATTGTATTTCGCTAGTTGTGTTGTACTGTTTTTCCAATTGATTGTGTTTGGTCTATCATTTTTTCCCAAGTTCATTTCTTTTATTTTCTAGAACTTGTGACTTTTTGTTATAAGTTAATTGTCTACTTTATACTTATTGAGTAGAGATTTTTTTTAATACTTTAAATTATAATTGTCTACTTTATAAGTTAATTTGAATTTTTTTGATACTTTAAATTATAAGTTAGTTGCCACTTATCAAGTTATGACTCATAATTGGTCAATTAATGATATTTCATTTTATGATACGTGTATAGGGGTTACTTGTGTTCAAAGTGTGAAAGTCGGATCGTTTCCCTACAGGTATAACATTTTTTGTTTTTGTTTTTGTTTAGTTTAATTAGTATAACTATGGATAAGAAATGGATGTCTTCAAGTCGATTGTCGAAAGAGTACGGCAATGGGGTATCGGAATTCGTTAAGTTTGCTGTTGCGCACGCCAAAGACCCCAGTCGAATGATATGTCCTTGCTTGGGTTGCTGTTTTGGGAGTTGGGTTGACGCGGTTCAGTTGGCATCGCATTTATTGAGGAGTGGAATTGATAGAAGTTATACATGTTGGAATTTGCATGGTGAGAAAATTAACGGGAATGTTGAATCGGGGGATATTACGACCTACGCTTCATACGACAATGACACAGATACATACGATTCTGATCGAGTCGAAGAGATTGCAGAAGCACTTGATGAAGATCTTAAGGATTGTCCCAAAATGTTTGAGAGGTTGGTAAGCGATGCAGAGAAACTGTTATATAATGGTTGCACCAAATTTACAAGATTGTCTGTGGTATTAAAGTTGTACAACTTAAAGGCGGGCAATGGATGGTCGGATAAAAGTTTCACAGAATTATTGGCCCTTATGAAAGATATGCTTCCAGAGGATAATGCTCTTCCCAATCGAACATATGAGGCCAAAAAGATGTTGTGCTCTATTGACATGAGCTATGATAAGATACATGTCTGTCCAAACGATTGCGTATTGTTTCGAAATGAGTATGCATCGTTAAATGAGTGTCCTAAATGTGGTGTCTCTCGATATATGAAAAAGTTGTCTCCAGCAAGAGTCTTATGGTATTTTCCTATAATTCCGAGATTTAGACGCATGTTTCGTAGTGAGACCGATTCAAGACACTTGGCTTGGAATGCAGATGAAAGAATTATTGATGGAAAGTTTCGACATCCGGCAGATTCACCACAGTGGATGAAAATTGATGATGATTATCCTGAATTTGGAAAAGAAGCAAGAAACCTTCGCTTGGCATTATCTACTGATGGAATGAACCCACACAGTATTCAAAGTATCTCACATAGCACTTGGCCTGTGATCATAATGATTTATAACCTACCTCCATGGCTATGTATGAAGCGTAAGTACATGATGTTATCTATGTTAATTTCTGGGCCTAGACAACCAGGGAATGACATAGACGTATACTTGGCACCCTTAATCGAAGATTTAAAATTTTTGTGGGAGAACGGTGTGGAGATTTATGATGGGTATAGGAAAGAAAGTTTCAACTTGAGGGCGATGTTGTTTGGCACAATTAATGATTTTCCAGCATACAGAAATCTATCAGGGTACAGCATAAAAGGTCAATGTGTGTGTCCTATTTGTGAAGATAAAACAGATTGGACGCGATTGGAGTTTGGTCAGAAGAATGTCTTTCTCGGTCATCGTAGATTCTTAAATTCTAATCATCACTATCGTGGGTGGAGAAAAGCATTCAATGGAGAGCCAGAACATGGTAGAGCTCCAACTGTATTGACAGGTGATCAAATTTTTGAAAAGGTGAAAGATGTGACAACTCAGTTTGGAAAGCCTTTTGCACATACACTTGTCAAGAGTGGGTGGAAGAAGAGGTCAATTTTTTTTGAACTGCCATATTAGAAGTCGTTGTATGTAAGACATTTTCTCGATGTTATGCATATTGAAAAAAATGTATTTGACAGTGTTATTGGTACGTTACTCAATATACCAGGAAAGTCTAAGGATGGCCTTAAAGCAAGAAAGGACTTGGTACATATGGGGATAAGAACTGAATTAGGAGCCTTGAAGAAAGTAAAACGAACATATCTACCACCTGCTACATATACTCTATCTAGAAAGGAGAAAAAAGTATTGTGTAAGTTTCTAAGTGAAGTTAAAGTTCCAGAAGGATACTCTTCAGATATTAGAAGACTTGTGTCTATGAAAGACCTCAAGTTAAAGAGTTTAAAGACGCATGACTGCCATGTTATAATGGAACATTTTCTACCAATAGGTATACGTTCTATTCTTCCAGAAAAAGTAAGAAGCGCAATAACTAAATTGTGTTTTTTCTTCAAGTCAATTTGCAGTAAGGTGATCGATCCTACGATTTTACCAATATTGCAAAAAGAAATAGTTATTACTTTGTGTGATCTTGAAATGTATTTTCCTCCCTCGTTTTTTGACATAATGGTTCATCTAGTTGTTTATCTAGTGAAAGAGACACAATTGTGTGGACTGGCTTATATGAGATGGATGTACCCTGCTGAACATTATATGAAAATATTAAAAGGGTGTGTGAAAAACCGAAGTCGACCAGAGGGTTGTATTGCCGAACGATACATTGTTGAAGAAGCGGTTGAGTTTTGTACTGAATATCTGTCCAATGTACAATCAATTGGACTCCCCAAATCTCATATTGTCGAAAAAAAAGAAGGAAAAAAGTTAATTGGAAATGAAGTTGTGACAGTATCAAGGGTCGAACGGGATCAAGTGCATTTGTATGTTCTGCACAATGAGAATGAGGTTGAGCCGTATGTTGAAATGCACAAGGATGTTCTCTGAGGTTTAAATCCGAATAGAAATGAGAATTGGATAGTACGAGAGCACAATCGAAGTTTCATACCTTGGTTTAAGGATCATATTTATTCAAAGTATTATTCAGACCGCGATTCAATAACAGAAAGGTTGAGATGTTTAGCATATGGTCCAAGTATGGTCGTGTTTTCTTATAGCACATACGCAATTAATGGATACACATTTTATACCAAAGAACAAGATGATAAAAGTACTATGCAAAATAGTGGTGTCACCGTGGTAGCTGAAGCAATGCACATTTCAAGTGTGAAAGACTTAAACCCCAAATTTGCAAATCTGTCATATTTTGGGGTTATCGAGTGCATTTGGGTGTTTGATTATGAGAAGTTTCAGATTCCTATATTTCGTTGCAAGTGGGTTGAAAATAATAATGGCGTACGAATGGATAAGTCAGGATTTTTGCAAGTGGATCTTAATAGGGTGGGGTACAAAGATGAGCCTTTTATTCTAGCCTCTCAAGCTAAACAAGTGTTCTATGTCACTGATCCGACAAGTACAAAATGGTCTATAGTGCTTTTATCTAACAAAGTAATTGATGAAAACGTTGGAGATCAAGGTGATATTGATGTTGATGTTGATATTGAATCATTTACTAGAAATGATCAAGATGAAAATATTATAGCGATTGTATCATATACTAGAAATGATCATAATGAGGGTATTTGGATCAATCCAACCGTCTGTGTTGTTAAGAGACGGGTAGAACATACTCCAAACAAGAAAAGAAAGAGACGTTAGTGAAAAAGGTACTAGTTGTAAAATTATAGCTTATATCATTCACTATAGCTTATATCATTCAATGGATTAGGATCATGGATTTTTATATTTGTCATTTAATTTCTATTTTTTTCTTTCTTACAGGTCAAATGTCTAGTAACCAGGAAGATACACACGAGTACCACGGGCTAGAGCAACCAATATTACATGGGTCAAAGTGGAGGTATATTAATTTTCACAATATTGCTTATTAGTGATGCTACTTGATAACACAAAACATCTATATATTATTTCTTAACTAATGCGTATTTTGTTTTGTTATGTAGTATTTCGATGATATACCGTGTCCTTATTACACGAGGAAACAATTGCAAGATACTAAGGAGGAATTGTGCGAATTTTTTATTGCAAGAATAATTCTTTCTTGAATGTATAGTTTTGTGAATGTAAATTCTAGTTTATTGAAATGTAAATTCTATGCAGGTTTGAAACCATACAATAGAATTTGTGCGAATTCTGCATATAAATTTTAGTTTATTGAAATGTACAAATTCTAGTTTATAGAATTTGTGCGAGTTCTGCATTAATGTAAATTCTAGTTTTGAAATAGAATTTGTTGATGGAAATGCGTATCCATAGATACTGGTTTATTGAAATGTGAATTATACAGGTTTATGAAAATGTGAATTATACAGGTTTCTGCATAAAAAAATGGTTAAAATGGGATTTTAAAAAAAAATCTTCAAAATTATACGTAGACAAAAGACAGCGCTTTTGAGAAAAAACCGCTGTCTAAGGTTATACATTAGACAGCGCTTTAAAAAGCGCTGTCTAAAGTCCTCCTTTAGAGAGCGCTTTTAAGGAAAAAGCGCTCTCTAAAGGTATAAAAAAAATCATTATACGTATACATTAGACAGCGCTTTCAAAAGCGCTATCTAAAAGCACCTTTAGAGAGCGCTTTTGAAGGAAAAAGCGCTTTCTAAAGTTTAAAAAAAAAAATTTAAATTTTAAACGTATACTTTAGACAGCGTTTTTAAAAGCGCTGTCTAAAGTCCACTTTTAGAGAGCGCTTTTTCATAAATAAAAAAGCGCTGTCTTTACCTACGACAGCGCTGGCTTAGACAACGCTTTTAAGCACTATCATAGACCAAGAAAAGCGCCCTCTTTTTCCTTGTTTGGCGTAGTGAAAATAATATAATGAAGTAGCAAATTGTAGATGACTTACATGCCAAAACTTTTCCAAGTACATGTCGTTGGGTTAAGTCTATCATGAGTTCATCAAACTTGATCTTGAATACTTTGGAAACAATATCAGGTCGATCAAGTGCCTTTAAATTATCTTTGGACATCAGTCGTGTAATCTAAGGCCAATTGGGGTTGCACGTAAAAGTAATAAATAAATCAAGAAAGCCAAGTGTGATAGAGATAGCCATACCATCAAAATATAGTTGGTCCATGTAACGTTTTCCCCTACTAACGAAGAAGGAAAAACAACTCTTCTTCCTGTTTTGGTTTGTTTGTTTTTTTAGCCACCCTCGTGTTGTTCATTAAGTTGTTTATACATTCCAACTCTTAACTTAGATGGTTCTTCCTCAACCAATTAAGACACTCTGTTTCCATCATTGTGTATCCATCAACCAAAAATTGTTGGAAGAGTCTTCTGGAATGCAACAATGTTTTGACTTCATCTATCCGTTGGTGCAACCGAAAACATAACCAATCTTTGATGGTTTGAAAATTTTTCTTGGTAACAACCTTTTCATGTCTATATTTGTGGAGTATGTTAGGCTTATATATATTTTCACCATATGGAAAATTAATGGGTATTGATAGGCCAAGTAACTTAGATGAAAATCGTCAATCCTTTGTAATTGACCAATATGGCGTTGTACAATTATGTCTCTTTTTGATGCAAAATCTATATCCCTTAACTATTAGAGCTGCAACTTCAGACACAGTAGGGCAATTATACGTGTGACCATCAGTGGATCTTTTAGAGATAAGCCTAAGCTTCAAATGATGATATGTGTTATTCTTCAACATGTCCTTTGCCATTCAAAAAGCTTTTGCATGAGGGTTATTCTCATCTAATATGAAGTTGAGACTTGTAGCTTTATATTTGTCAATGTGTTTATTGCCATTGTCATATAAAGAGAAAATTCGAATGTTAATATTCATAGAAAAGGAAAGGGTGATAATTAAGTAGTAATGAAAAGGTTTAAAACCTAAAACACTTCATTCTATTGAAAAATTCATTGTTTGTGTCAAAGATATACAACTGTGCATATTTTGGTGGTTGTCTTAATTCAGATAGCAAGCTTCCGATTCAGTGGCAAGTTTGACCATGCAGTCGCAGAGTAGGTGGACCCCGTCCCCCCTTAGTATTGGATGTGTCAGATTTCATGCCTGGGGACGTGAATGAAAACATTGCATTATATGTTCAATTGTTGTTTTGAAAATTCTTAGCATAGTGGCAGTTATGATCAAACAAAAGTTATTGTAAAATAGGTGGTGGTGGCTGAAGCATTGGAAGTACAATTTTTCCTCCCTTGCAACATAGTTGGAACATCGGAAGAATTGAGTGTCTTGACTTGCCTCTACGCTATTGATACCACATAGAAGCATGACAATGTTGGCATTCCCATAAAGAATCTCCTTATCTGAATAAACTGCAATTCAAAAAATAATAAAAGCAATGTGAGGACATCAGTCAGATGAAATATACTTGGACATATATGTTTGTTGAAACTACGTTATGTATTCTGGAATAATATGGTTACTTAACCAACTTTGAGCGTAAGAACTTCCTAAAGGAAGAGAGTTTTGGTCATCATCATCTTCAAAGTTATGATCAAAAGTGTTCTCTTCATCAGAATTTTGTGAAGTGTCAATATTAGAATTAGCCGAATTCCTAATATTCGGAGGCTATGAAGATTTATTGCCTTCACAAAAAAAGACGGTGAATGTAGACTCCTTAATTGTGGCTCATTAATATTGGTGATACGAGGAGGTGTCACCGCATTGAAGACATTTATAAGATTCACTCGTGTTGGTAGAGGAATTCTTGCCCTTTTAAATGTGTTTTTTTCGTAGTGATGACAACAAATGAAGAAGTATGAATTGCATGTATTGTATAAATTTGTAGAAAGTGGTGTAATTTGTTGAGGATGACTAGTTGAGCCAGAAGTGAGATTGTTTGATGCACTATCAGCTGGGTAAACATTCTTCTTGTCGCATTGTAGTAACGTGTTTTTTTGTTCATCAGACATAAGTTTTATTTATTTTTCTTGCAAGAGATGCAGGTGTCACTGTTGTTTTGTTGTGATTGTTCCATATCAGGTTAATGTTAATCTGATGAACAAATCATAAATAAGCAATTATGAAAAGGGAATAGGGAATGAAGTAAATGAATAGGAAAAAACAATTTTAATGGTTACAAACTCATTTGTATAATGAGCATTACAATAAAAGTTGTTTTCTGATAAAGTGTAAAAAACAGCAACATGCAGAATGATAATGTAGATGTAGAAATGAGTATCATGACCTTGTATTGGAGATGAAAATTATGAATCACAAATTTGATTTATTGGATGTAGTCATGTAAGACATGTTAAATTAGCGAATAGTTGGTGTTCAAAACTGTATCTTGAAGACTTAGTTTGGTATTAAGTGGTGGAAGAAAACTCTTTGTCCATGGTAACTTGGAAAAGTACAGTGCGTGATATTTGAAAAAATAATTAAAATAAAAATCTTATAAAAAAAATAGGTGTTGACAATGGTAGGCAGGACATTAAAAATTTGTCTTGAGAGATGTGTTTTAGCAGGAGACGAAAAATAAGTGTAAAACAAATTGAGAAAAAAATTACTTAAAGAAAATAATTTCTAGAAAATTATTAAAAAATGAATATGGGAGAAAATTAGTTTTTACAAAATGATTATTATAATAACATAAAGTAAAAAAAATTACTAAAAAAAATAATTTCTATGAAATAATTAAAAACTGAATATGGGAGAAAATTAGTTTTTACAAAATAACTATTATAATAACATAAAGTAAAAAAACTTACTAAAAGAAAATAATTTCAATAAAATAATTAAAAAAAGTATATGGGAGAAAATTATTTTTTACAAAATGATTATTATAATAACATAAAGTAAAAAAAATTACTAAAGAAAATAATTTCTATGAAATAATTAAAAAATAAAAATGGGAGAAGATTAGTTTTTGCAAAATAATTATTATAATACCATAAAGTAAAAAAAAATACTAAAAGAAAATAATTTCTATACAATTGTTTAAAGAGTTTACAACATTTATAAATAAGATATTTATAGAAAAAAACTAAATTGGATTTTCGTCGTTAGGCATTTTCATGATCACTTTCCATTACTTCCTATTCAGTTTCCATTCGTTTTCACTTTCCTTATTATTGATAATTATCTAATTAATTGATAAATTATTAATAAAATAATTGTATTTAACACCTTTATAAGACAAGCACACAGTAACGTAACATAACACTTGTTCAGATCTTCTTCTTCATCTTGTTTCTGGTCCTCGATGCTCGCGATAGTTTCGGCCATGGTCTCTCCGACTAGGTGTATTCGACCTTATTCTCCTTGGGATCGACGAGCCGGTATCTTTGTCGTTACCGGCACGGTTGCTCATGACGTCGGACTTGGTATAAGTTATCTAATGTTAATACTTATGCTTTTCCACCAATTATTTGTAAATTGTAAATATATCATCTGCTGTGTCTGATTTAAACTCATGATGTCCATTATGAGTTTCATTCTCTTTTTATTTTCACGAATTAGTTCATGATATCTTCTTTTTATCTTTTTGATTTTTGACGTTTCAGCAGGATTTGCCAATATGCATTATTGGAAGCCTCTTGGTATGTATTGCATTGTACATTAGAGTATGCTTAGTAATTACAGCACTCTTGTTGGCCTCTATGTTTAGGCAAATAACGTCTGGATATTGATTGATGTGCCTAATGGCATGTGCTAATGTACATGCATGGCAGAATTTTTCTTTCTGATGAGAAGTCTTGGCTATATATTGGGCTCGAAAAGGATGGTTTGCTACCTGCAATATTTACTAAAGTTCACCCCAGACGCCACACACCTATTCATTCTAAGATTTGGGCTAGCTGTATTGCTAGTATTATGACTGGTCTCTTCGGCAGAGAAGGCGTCTATACGGTTTTTAACGAATTTACGGTTTTTTTGTTTTTCACAATTAATGTTTGACTATCAATAGTTTGTCAATTACTTTAAATTTCTTACTCCAATTACTTACGGTGATATTGTTGACATGCATAAATTATGGAGTTGAAAATGATCACATTTGACTTCATTCTCTGCTCTATCATTGCAATAAAACAACATAATAGAAGATCCCACTAAATCATTTTTGCATAGTGCATCTATGATTGTTTTATAAGAGACAACATCGACTTCCAATCCCAACATTTTGAATTCTCAATAAACATTCACTGCTTCTTGGAACATTTTCTCTTTCGTAAACACGTCAATCATTGTAGAATAAATTAGTATATTTGAATATATATCTCACGCATTCATCTCTTCAAATAGTTTTCTAACTTCATCATACATGCCATGTCTTCCGTCCTTGGACAACATAGTATTATATGTTACAACGTCTGTTTTCATTCCTCATATGTCCATCTCCTTGTACTTATGAATTGTTTCATCAAAACAGAAGTCGTAACAGACAATGTTATGTTGTCAACGTATGGATGGCAGGGAATGTATGTTGAAGTTAGAAGACTATTTGAGGAGACGAATGCGTAAAATGTAACACCCCCTTTCTATACCCCCAAATAATCAAATAAATCATTTAGGCACGCATTGGAAATTTCATCAGAGTATAATTGTAAACACGGCATAAAAAGGCATGTCACATTATGCTTGAAATTAAAACATACAACACCTGCTCAACAAATGATATGCAACAGTGGGGTAACTTTCAACGTAGGAACTCAGTCCTTACACCCACATATCAATATTTAGAATAAAAGCGGAAACATCTAAAATATTGAATAACAACCACATATATACCTCAACATATATATATATACATCATGTTTATATACACAAATTCATCAGCAAGATACATATGCAAATGTATCACAATAAGATCAAAACGTCCTAGCTACCCGGTGCTACATATCAGAGCCAACCGACCAAAAAGGTATGAAGACACACTTCACAAAAGACCACCAGATACCTAATCTGCAATGCCTCGTAGAGCATCATAAAACAGCAGAAGGGTGAGAAATATTATCATAATAACAATGCATATAATCATATATCTCAACACAAAAGTATACACATAACACATTCTCACCATTCTACCATTCCACATAAACATACATATTATATTCATTCTTCAATGCATCATTACAATGATACAATTCTTATGACAATTCATCACATCCCATTCAATATACATCGCAAGGCATATATATATATATATATATATATATACACTACAACAAAAAGGACTTATAACATCTCACCTTAGACAGCGCTTTATTACAAAAGCGCTGCTATAGGTCAAAAACACGGAATCTATTAATTTAATAAAGGAAAAGCGCAAAAAAATATAAGACCTTAGACAACGCTTTAGTGAAAAGCGCTGTCTAAGGCCTTTTAAATTTTTAAAAAAATTTAATGGAAAATATTAGACAGCGCTTTCCTTAAAAGCGCTGTCTAAGGCCTTTTAAATTTAAAAAAAATATAAGACCTTAGACAGCGCTTTTAAGGAAAGCGCTGTCTAAGGTCTTAAATATTTAAAAAAATAAAAACAAAAGCGCTGTCTAAGGCCAATCTTAGAAAGCGCTTTTAAAGCGCTGTCTAAGGGCCACCTTAGAAAGCGCTTTGTTGAAAAGCGCTGTCTAAGGTCTAATAAAATTAAAATATATTAATATACTCAGTTTTCATTTTCAGTTTTGCGCTCTTTCTTCTCCCTCCCCTGTTGCGAACGGATACTTGTGAACCTGAGCTAAACCCTTGCCGTCGTCTACCGCGCCGTCGTCCACCGTTCCTCCCTCATTTCGCGACTCCGACGACCTTTACTCCACCGTGACCGTCTGTTCCTCTCTCATTTCGCGTTTTCGTCACTCATTTTGGAAGTTTAAGAGTTTCAGATTATTACACATTTTATAAGGTATGCTGATAATGTTGCTGTTGATAATGTTGTTGTTGATGTTGATAATAATGTTGTTGTTGATGTATTACACATTTTACACGTTTCAGAGTTTCAGTTTGGAAGTTTCAGAGTTTCAGAGTTTCAGTTGATAATGTTGCTGATAATGTTGATAATGTTGTTGTTGATGTTGATAATAATGTTGTTGTTGATGTTGATAATAATGTTGTTTATGTTGTTGCTAATGTTGGACTGTTGCTAATGTTGATAATGTTGCTAATGTTGTTAATGTTGTTGCTAATGTTGGACTGTTGTTGGATATAAGAATAAAATATGTGCTAACTTCATTTTTGGTGATATAGGAATAGAATCAATATAATGTGTTAGTTTAGTTTGTTCTTGTTAACATTTTTCTACATTGTTAACTATTGCTATATAATGTGTTTGTTTAGTTTAGTTTAGGTTAGTGTTAGTGTTAGTGTTAGGTTAGTGTTAGTGTTAGTGTTAGTGTTAGTTTAGAACATCTATTATAGTTTGTTCTTGTTAACATTTTTCTACATTGTTAACTATTGCTATATAATGTGTTTGTTTAGTTTAGTTTAGTTTAGGTTAGTGTTAGTGTTTGTGTTAGGTTAGTGTTAGTGTTAGTGTTAGTGTTAGTGTTAATGTTAATAATGTAAATTCTTGAGGTTGTTGTTCTAAAGAACCGAAATTCAAAGCAATTTTGTTAATGAAGTTAATTGCTTTGAATTTCTTAGTTTGGACTTGTTATGCTAATGTTAAATTCTTTCTAACTGTTAGGATTAATAAGTAGGAAAACCATGGATAAAAAATGGATGGATGCCGATCGATTGTCCAAAGAGTACGAGAATGGGGTATTGGATTTCGTTAAGTTTGTTGTTCAACACGCTGACGCTGAAGAGCTCAATCGAATAAAATGTCCTTGCTTGGGTTGTTGTTATGTTGGTAGGGTTGACGCAGATGGGTTGAAATCGCATTTACTGATGAATGGAATTGATCGAAGTTATAAGTGTTGGATACATCATGGTGAGAAAATTAACGAGAGTTGTTGGCCCTTTTGAGAGAAATGCTACCGGAAGATAATGTTCTTCCCAATCGAACCTATGAGGCCAAAAAAATGTTGTGCTCTATTGGCATGAGCTATGATAAAATACATGCTTGTCCAAACGATTGTGTTTTGTTTCGAAAGGAATATGCATCGTTAACTGAGTGCCCTAAATGCGGTTTGTCTCGATATAAGAAAAAATTGTCTCCAGCCAAGGTCTTATGGTATTTTCCTATAATACCGAGATTTAGGCGCATGTTTCGTAGTGAAACCGATGCAAGACACCTGACTTGGCATGCAGATGAAAGAATTATTGATGGAAAGTTGCGACATCCGGCTGATTCACCACAGTGGTCGAAAATTGATAATGATTATCCTGACTTTGGGGAAGAAGCAAGAAACCTTCGTCTGGCATTATCTACTGATGGAATGAACCCGCATGGTCTTCAAAGTATCTCACATACCACATGGCCTGTGATTCTTAGGATTTATAACCTACCTCCGTCGCTATGCATGAAGCGTAAGTACATGATGTTATCTATGTTAATCTCTGGGCCTAAACAACCAGGGAATGACATAGACGTATACTTGACACCTTTGATCGAAGATTTAAAGATATTGTGGGAGAACGGTGTGGAGGTTTATGATGGATATAGGAAAGAAAGTTTCAATTTGAGGGCGATGTTGTTTGGCACAATTAATGATTTTCCAGCTTACGGGAATCTATCAGGGTACAGCATAAAAGGTGAAAAAGCGTGTCCTATTTGTGAAGATAAAACAGTTTCGAAGCGATTGGACTTTGGTCATAAGAATGTCTTTCTCGGTCATCGTAGATTCTTAAATGCCAAACATCACTACCGTGGGTGGAGTCAAGAATTCAATGGAGACACCGAAGAAGGTAGAGCTCCACCTATGTTGTCAGGTGACCAAGTTTTTAAAAAGGTGAAAGATATGCGTACTGAGTTTGGCAAACCTTTTGCACATAAGGTTGTCAAAGGTGGGTGGAAAAAGAGGTCGATATTTTTTGAATTGCCATATTGGAAGTCTTTGTACGTGAGACATTTTCTCGATGTTATGCATATTGAGAAAAATGTATTTGAAAGTGTTATTGGTACGTTACTCAATATAAAAGGAAAGACTAAGGATGGCCTTAAAGCAAGAAAAGACTTGGAAGCGATGGGGATTAGAACTGAATTAGCACCCGTGAAGAAAGGAAGACGGACATATCTACCACCTGCTGCTTTTACTCTGTCTAGAAAGGAGAAGAAAATATTGTGTAAGTTTCTGAGTGAAGTTAAAGTTCCAGAAGGATACTCTTCAGATGTCAGAAGACTTGTGTCTATGAAAGATCTCACGTTGAAGAGTTTAAAGACACACGACTGCCATGTTATAATGGAACACTTTCTACCAATAGGTATACGTTCTATTTTGCCAGTGAAAGTAAGAAGCGCCATAACTAATTTGTGTTTTTTCTTTAGGTCAATTTGTAGTAAGGTAATCGATCCCGATATCTTACCAACACTACAAAAACAGATAGTTATTACCTTGTGTGAGCTTGAAATGTATTTTCCTCCCTCTTTTTTTGACATAATGGTACATCTTGTTGTTCATCTTGTGAAAGAGACACAGATGTGTGGACCAGCTTATATGAGATGGATGTACCCTGCTGAACGTTATATGAAAATATTAAAAGGGTACGTGAAAAGCCGAAGTCGACCAGAGGGGTGTATTGTTGAACGATACATTGTTGAAGAAGCGGTTGAGTTTTGTACTGAATATTTGTCCAATGTTCAATCTATTGGACTCCCCAAAGCTCATATTTTCGAAAAAAAGGATGGTAAAAAATTAATTGGAAATAAAATTGTGACAGTATCAAGGGATGAACGGGATCAAGTGCATTTGTATGTTCTGCACAATGATAATGAGGTTGAGCCATATGTTGAGATGCACAAGGATGTACTCCGAAGGTTAAATCAGAACAGAAATGAAAATTGGATAGTACGAGAGCACAATCAAAGTTTCATACAATGGTTAAAGGATCATATTTATTTGAAGCGCTCTTCAGATCCTGCTTCAGTAACAGAAAGGTTGAGATGTTTGGCATATGGTCCAACTTTGCATGTGTATTCTCATAGCGCATACGCAATTAATGGATACACATTTTATACCAAAGAACAAGACGATAAAAGTACTATGCAAAATAGTGGTGTCACCGTCCTAGCTGAAGCAATGCACATATCAAGTATGAAGGACTTAAACCCCAAATATGCAAATCTGTCATATTTTGGAGTTATTGAGCACATTTGGGTGTTTGATTACGAGAAGTTTCAGATTCCAATCTTTGGTTGGAAGTGGGTAAATAGTAGTGGCATACGAATGGATAAGTCTGGATTTTTGCAAGTGGATCTTAATAGGGTGGGGTACAAAGATGAGCCTTTTATTCTAGCATCGCAAGCTAGACAAGTGTTCTATGTCACTGACCCGACGAGTATGAAATGGTCTATAGTGCTTCTATCTAACAAAGTGGTTGATGATAGCGGTGTAGATCAATGTGATAGCGGTGTAGATCAATGTGATATTGATGTTGAGAATGGGTTGAATAGAAATGATCAAGATGAGGATCTTATAGCGGATGAGTCATATATCAGAAATGACCATAACGAGGGAATTTGGATCCATTCATCCGTCCGCATTGATAAGAAACAAGTAATTCATATTCCAACCAAGAAAAGAAAGAGATGTTAGTGAAAGAGGTAAAATTTGTTATATACTTGATTTCTTTATTATATTTGTTATATATTATGTCATATTTGTTATATTTGATATCCTTGATTTTTTTATTACATTTGTTATATATTATGTTTGATATCCTTGACTTCTTTATTATATTTGTTATATATTATGTCATATTTTTTATATTTGATATCCTTTATTTCTTTATTATATTTGTTATATATTATATTTGATATCCTTGATTTATTTATTACAGGTTAGATGGCTACTAACAATGATGACCCACATGCTGATGATCACGCACATGATGATGATCATCCACATGATGATGGTCCATGCGTATATACGCAACGTCTTTATGGACAACCAAGAAACGGAAAAGTTGTACTTTTTACCGTTTAATACTGGGTTAGATTTTCATTCTAAATTCATCTATTATATTTTTTTTTGTATTTTGACTTCGTGTAGAAAGTTTCTATCTAACACTTGTTTAATCTTACAGTGGACATTGGTTGTTGGTTGCAATCAATCCTATCCGCGGAGTAGTGTATTATCTGGATTTCTTAGGAAATGATTGGACCACATACCCGGATATGAAGGACTGTATTGACACGTAAGTGAAATTGTTCTAAATAGAAATGTGTATATTTATTTATTTATGTGAATTGTTCTAAATATTCATTTATATTTTATTAGCACTATACAAGCATTCCTAGAACATCGGGGAATCGACCACACCATTACATGGAATTATGTGAAGGTATATTAATTATCACATGTTTTATTATATTAGTGATGCTTACTTGATAAAACTTAGAATTTATCCATATTTTATTTTCATTTGTAGTGTCCTCGGCAACGCAATCAAATAGATTGCGGCTATTTCATGTTGAGATTTATGAGAGACACTATTTCGTTGGATCGAATGGAGATTCCACCCGATGTATGTATTTCTAACTTATGAGTTATTTTAACACATATCTCTCATATTGTCTAATGAAATAGTTAAAACTAAATCAAACTATATGTTATATTATTATGTAGTATTTTGAAGAATTCAGGAGTGCTACTTACAAAAAGGCTCTATTGGATGAAATCAAAGAGGAGTGGTGTCAATACATTATGGAGCTCGGAATTTTACAAACTTAAGGTATAATATTATACTCTTACTTTAATTGATGAGAATTTTAATATGTGTAACTTTGGTTGGAGTAATGCTTTGGTTGGATGCAATTTTGGTGTATATACTTTGAATTGCAATTTTGGTGTATATACTTTGAATTACAAACTTTGAATTACAATTTTGGATGCAATTTTGGTGTATATACTTTGAATTACAATTTTGGTGTATATACTTTGAATTGCAATTTTGGTGTATATACTTTGAATTACAAACTTTGAATTACAATTTTGGTGTATATACTTTGAATTACAATTTTTGGTGTATATACTTTGAATTTTAATACTTTGAATTACAATCTTTGTGTTTTCAGGACCTATAATGTAGATTGAAGCAATGTTTTGGTTGGATGCAATTTTGGTGTATATACAATTTTGGTGTATAAGTAATATGTGCATTGTAGAAAAAATGCTTTGGTTGGAAGCAATAACTTTGGTTGGAAGCAATGCTTTGGTTGGATGCAATTTTGGTGAATAAGTAAAATGTGCATTTGTAGAAAAATGTAATGATTTGTAATTATAAATAGGTGTATATACAATTTTGGTTTGTAATTTTAAATATATATATTGGTATGAAATGCCAATTTTGGATATATAATTTTGGTGTAGAAAGGCCAATGGTTTGAATTGCCAATTCTGAAAAAAATTGCTGGTTGAAAATTACAGGTCAAATTCTGGTTGAAAAAACCTGGTAAAATTGTGGTTAAAAAAAAATTATATAAAATTTTTCGTACACCTTAGACAGCGCTTTTGGTGAAAGCGCTGTCTAAGGTCCACTTTAGACAGCGCTTATGGTGAAAGCGCTGTCTAAGGTGTACTAAAAAAGTCAAAAATGGAAGGTCTTAGACAGCGCTTATGGTGAAAGCGCTGTCTAAGGTGTACTAAAAAAGTCAAAAAAGGAAGGTCTTAGACAGCGCTTTTGGAGAAAGCGCTGTCTAAGGTGTACCAAAAAAGTCAAAAAAAGGTAGGGCTTAGACAGTGCTTTTGACGAAAGCGCTGTCTAAAGTAATCCATATAATGTGAAAAAGCGCTGTCTAAAGGTACCATAGACAGCGCTTTTCATTAAATACACGCCCCGTTAGACAGCGCTTTTGGTAATACCAAAAGCGCTGTCTAAACCTATAGCGTCGCTGGTTTATACAGCGCTTTAAAGCGCTGTCTAAAGGCTAAAAAAGCGCTGTCTAAAACCGTTTTTGCGCTTGTGATATATTATATACGAAACCAAGCATATTCATCACAATGCTTATCATTCAACATAAACACATATATTCATGTTCATTCACCCATGCACAAATACAAGGATGACCAATGCAAATCATAGAGACCGACTCACGACTCTATACAAATGCAATGCGGTACCGACTCATTTCATCTCAAGTTCAATTGAAGAACTTATTGGAACCATCGCTCGTTACTTAGTGTAACTCCCCGTCGGGCATACGATGTTCACCCATTGCTACCACCTCTCAAAAGGCTTACAATGTTTATGGATTGCCCCCACCTCTCAAAAGGCTTACAATCCGATTGCTCCCACCTCTCAAAAGGCTTACAATCGTTTGTAATCATCGCTCCCACCTCTCAAAAGGCTTACGACGTTACAACGGATTCATCTTAGAACCCCACAATGCAAGAATGCACATCATGATGCTTCACATACAACATGACTCATGACACTCTTGACATGCATAAATATTCACAATATAGTCATGCATTCATCACACACAATCCACATACATTCACATCAATTGTGCCAAACGGCAACCGAACGTTTTCACAAATAACCAAACAATTCGATTTACGGTTTACCGGAAAAGTCGATTAAAAGTCGGCTAAAAATAATATTTTCCATCATCATCAAAAAGTACTCATCCACAGCTTCGATTCGATATAAAGAACACTTAAATCCGATAAACAACGAAGAAGATATGTATATCTCAAAATAACGCAAAAACATAAACCGGAGGCCCGACACTACGAAACGGTTCGAAAATACTGTTCCAATTGGACCAGGTTTAGACCTCAAAACTATTTTTCCTAGAAAGAACATCTCGTTAGCTTCCCAACGCTTCAAACGGGGGTCAAAACCGACTTACGGTTCAAGAGATATGAATTTCCGAAGTTTCCCGACAAACCAGAATTTTATGGTTCAGCACAGTATGTATCGATACATAGGCTTTATGTATCGATACAAAAAGACCTCATGTATCGATACATAGCACGCATGTGTCGACACATGCTGTAGTGAAAATGTTGTTTTTCCCAATTTTCACAGTATGTATCGATGCATAGGGGTTATGTATCGATACATAAACCATTTCGTATCGATACATAGCTGTTATGTATCGATACATAACTCTGTTTTTCCTCAAAAACCAGATTTTCTCAAAATACACCATTGTTGTTCCTTTTCCAAAATGCCCAGAAACTCGACTAAATCGAACATTTTCACCGAAACAAACATATACGCACAACCACTAAATACATAAGAACAATTTAGAACACATAAACGAAATTTCTACGACGTTCGATTTTTCGATTAAATTTCAACCTTTCAAAAACCAGAATTTTCAAACATCACCAAATCGAATAAAAAGCACGCTATACGACGACCTAACCTTACTCGATACAACTACGTAATTTATTTCGAATTCTAACCGTGAAAACATCGGTTTCTATCGATTTCCTACGATTCGACCTAAACGGAAACAACAATGGAAACATACCGAAAACTAACCGGAACATAACCAAACTTCATGAAACTTTAAACAGCAGCTCACATACATATATCCAACCAACACATGTATTTATATGACTTTTCGACCGTAAAAACATCAGTTTCTATCGATT
Source organism: Lathyrus tuberosus (assembly GCA_022829125.1). NCBI lineage: Eukaryota > Viridiplantae > Streptophyta > Magnoliopsida > Fabales > Fabaceae > Lathyrus > Lathyrus tuberosus. Next base: position 12,153,331 of record JALAZF010000137.1, on the reverse strand, counting down.
CCGTCAAATACGGCATAAACGGAAACATATGGAAAACCAACCCAAACATCCACACAAAACACATACATAATCATACACAAAGTTAGGATAACAATATTTCACACCCTTACCCGATTAAATCGACTCCGAAAGATTGATCTTGGTGATTTTCCACACTTTTCTCTTTGCTCTTCTCTTTTCTCCTTTTTCTCTCAAAATTCTGTTTTTCTCTCTTTCTCACCTCTAACTTTCTATTTCTATTCTTTTTCTTTCTTATACTTTTCTTTCTTTCTATTTCTTTATATTTTCTCAAAATATCTACTAACTAACTAACTATCATTAAATGTGAAATATCTAAAATACCCTCCAATCTAATATTCCCCGCAAACTCTCAAAAACGGTAAAATCACATAATATGCAAACATAACATATTCACACACCAATATCACAAATAACATAATTATTGCCCAATTAAATAAAAGACTCCACCAAATAGAATCAATCAACACAAAAATGGAAATATCAAAATCGGGTTGTTACAACTCTCCCCCACTTTTGAAATTTTCGTCCTCGAAAATATTACCTGATTCAAACAACTCCGGATACGACTCTCGCACCCCACTCTCTAATTCCCAAGTCATATTGCCCTCCGAAGCGTCTCCCCACGCTACTTTCACAAGCGCAATATCCTTGCCTCTTAGCTTCTTAACTTCACGATCCAAAATCTTAATCGGTAAAACTTCAACCGTAAGATTATCTCTCACTTCTACCTCGTCCATAGGAATAATATGTGACGGATCCGGAACATACTTCCGAAGTTGCGAAACATGGAAAACGTCATGCAAATTCGAAAGATTCGGAGGCAACGCCACACGATAAGCCACAGCGCCAACACGTGCAGTAATCTGATACGGACCAATAAAACGAGAAGTCAACTACTTCGAATTCAAAGCACGACCCACACCCGTAACCGGTGTAACTCTCAAAAACACATGGTCGCCTTCTTGAAACTCAAGATCCTTCCTTCTCTTATCATGATAGCTCTTTTGTCTACTTTGAGAAGCTTTCATCTTCTCCCGAATAAACTTCACTTTCTCCGTCGTTTCTTGTACCAATTCTGGTCCAACAATCGCCCTCTCACCAGTTTCATGCCAACACAAAGGTGTTCGACATCTCCGACCATACAAAGCCTCAAATGGTGCCATACCAATACTCGAATGAAAACTGTTATTATAGGTGAACTCAATCAACGCTAAATAACTATCCCAAGCACCACCTTGCTCTAGCACACAAGCACGCAACAAATCCTCCAACGATTGAATCGTCCTCTCGGTTTGACCATCTGTTTGCGGATGGTAAGCCGAACTCAATCTTAGCTTAGAACCCAAAGCCTCTTGTAAACTCACCCAAAATCTCGATGTAAATCTCGGATCTCGATCTGATACAATACTCTTAGGAACACCATGTAACTTCACAATCACACGAACATAAATCTCGGCTAACTTCTCCAAAGGATAACTAATGTCAATTGGAATAAAGTGAGCAGATTTAGTAAGCCTATCAACAATCACCCAAATAGCATTATGACCTCTTTGCGTATTCGGCAATCCCGTAACAAAATCCATCGATATACTATCCCATTTCCATTCCGGAATATCCAACGGTTGCAACAAACCACTAGGCTTCTGATGTTCCACCTTCGACTTTTGACAAGTCAAACACGCATACACAAATCGAGCCACATCCCTCTTTAAACCGGACCACCAAAAGATCTTCTTCAAATCTTGATACATCTTATTCGCACCCGGATGAATACTTAAATTACTTCGGTGTCCTTCCTCTAAAATCATCTTCTTCAACTCCGCGTCGTCGGGTATACAAATACGACCACGGAATCTCAAAACTCCAAAGTTATCAACCTTGAAATCCTCATTCTCATTCATCATTAAATCAACGAACTTCAAATCCAACTTTTGCTTTTCACTAACCGTTGCAAGAAAATCATTCGTAACATGTAACATACCAAGTCTCACACTTCGCGGCGTCATTTCACAAACCAAACTCAAATCTCTGAAATCCTCCAAAAGTTCCCATTCTGTCATCATTAATGCGGACATATGTAACAACTTTCGACTTAAGGCATCGGCTACCACATTCGCCTTACCCGGATGGTAATTCAAACTAAAATCAAAATCCTTCAAAAGCTCTAACCACCTTCGTTGTCTCATGTTCAATTCTTTCTGATCAAATAAATATCTTAAGCTTTTGTGATCACTAAAAACTTCAAATCTTGCACCATAAAGGTAATGCCTCCAAATTTTCAAAACAAACACCACCGTCGCTAACTCCAAGTCATGCGTAGGATAATTCTTTTCATGCACTCTCAATTGTCTTGAAGCATATGCCACAACTTTTCCATCTTGCATCAAAACACCACCTAAACCAATCAATGAAGCATCACAATATACAACAAATGGTTCATTAGGATTCGGTAAAATCAAGATCGGAGCCGTTGTCAACCTTCTTTTTAGCTCAATGAAACTCTTTTCACAATCTATATCCCAAATGAAAGCCTTTCCTTTACAAGTCAATTGCGTTAACGGAAGTGCCAACTTCGAAAATCCCTCTATAAACCTCCGATAATAACCCGCCAAGCCTAAAAAGCTTCGAATCTCCGTAACCGACCTAGGAGTCTCCCACTGCATCACCGCATCAATTTTAGATGGATCAACACTAATACCACTCCCGGAGATAACATGTCCAAGAAAACTTACTTCCGATAACCAAAAGTCACATTTTGACAACTTAGCATACAATTGTTTCTCTCTCAAAATTTGCAACACAATTCTCAAATGCTCTTCATGCTCTTCTTGAGACTTAGAGTAAATCAAAATATCATCGATGAACACAACCACAAAACGATCCAACTGTTCATGAAAAATACGATTCATGTATTCCATAAACACCCCCGGCGCATTAGAAACCCCGAATGGCATCACGGAATATTCGTAATGACCATACCGTGTCCTAAATGCCGTCTTCTGAATATCCTCGCTTTTCACACGAATTTGGTGATATCCCGATCTCAAATCAATCTTACTAAAGACACGCGCACCAACCAATTGGTCCATCAAATCATCAATCCTTGGAAGCGGATACTTGTTCTTAATTGTCACCTTGTTCAACTGTCGATAATCAATACATAACCGCATACTTCCATCCTTTTTCTTTACCAACAATACCGGAGCACCCCAAGGAGAAACACTTGGCCTTATAAATCTTTTGTCCAACAAGTCATTCAACTGCTTCTTCAATTCTATCAACTCCGATGCCGACATACGATACGGTGCCATCGAAATCGGTCTAGTGCCAGGAACTAGATCAATAGAGAACTCAACTTCTCTTTCCGGCGGTACATCCGCAATATCCTCCGGAAACACTTCTGGAAAATCACACACCACTGGAAACACATCAATACCAATCTTACTCTCCACTGACCATGATGCAAACAAACCAAACAATTGAGCTTCATCCTCTAAAAGTTTCTTCAACTCTTTAGTAGATAGAAAACTCTCATCTTCATTATCTTCCAAAGAAGGAAACCTTACCAACTTATGATAGCAATCTATATGAACTCGATTAAATTGCAACCAGTTCATACCCAAGATTACATCAAATCCCTCCAACGGCAAACACACTAAGTCTATCTCAAAGTCTTTACCATAAATGGTCAAAGGACAACTTACACACACCAAAGACGTAGTTACCGACCCTGAAGCAGGAGTCTCAATAACCATCTCAATACCCATCAAAGACAACGCAAGATTCAAACGCTTCGCGCACTCAGACGAAATAAATGAATGAGTCGCTCCCGTATCAATAACAGCAACTAAAGGTGTACTATTAATAAAGCATGTACCTTTAATCAAACGGTCTACACTAGTGGTCTGAGTCCCCGCCAATGCAAACACCTTTCCGCCCGCTTGAGCTTGTTTCGGCTTAGTACACTTAGTACTAATGTGACCCACTTCTCCACAATTAAAACACTTCACCATATTCCTCCTACACTCAGCAGTAGAATGCCCAATACCTCCACAGTTAGAACATCTCCCAACGGCCTTCCTACACTCAGTTGCTTTATGACCCATTCCACCACAATTGAAACACTTAATGAACCCAGAACTTCCTCCTCTAGATCTCTTATCAAAGTTTCCCTTATATTTACCCTTATCAGCGGGGGTCACATAAGGTCCACTTCTAGCTTGCTGTTTCCCTCTCCTCTCATTCACACTCTTGTAATGTGTAGAACGAGCTTTGCTATCTTCCTCGAAGATTCTACAACATTCAGTCAAATCCGAAAACCTCCTAATCCTTTGATATCCCACAGCTTGCTTAATCTCAGGACGCAAACCATTCTCATATTTAATACACTTTGAGAACTCAGCAGTAATCGCAACATAATGAGAATGAAATTGAACCAATTCCACAAACTTAGCAGTATAGTCCACCACTGACATACCACCTTGTTTCAATTCCAGGAATTCCATCTCTTTCTTCCCTTTCACACTTTCAGGGTAATACTTCAGCAAAAACTCGGTACGAAACAATTCCCAAGTTACCTCTTCATTATCCACCTCAAGAATTTCACGCATACCGACCCACCAATCGTCGGCTTCTTCCCTCAGCATGTGAGATCCAAGCCTCACCTTATTCTCTTCCGCACAATCCATGACTCTGAAGATTCTTTCAATCTCTTTCAGCCAAAGTTGAGCACCATCGGGATCAAATCTTCCTTTGAAGACCGGTGGTTGATTCTTCCTGAACTCTTCATTAGCACTTACATTCGGCGCACCCTACACCGCCCTAGCCATTGCTTCCATAGCAGCAGCCATTGCATTATCGTTTCTACCAGCCATATTCTGATCACTCCCAAAATAACAACAAAGGTTAAACAACAGTTCAACCAACACAACAACGAGACAGACACGACTGACTCAACCTTGGCTCTGATACCACTTAATGTAACACCCCCTTTCTATACCCCCAAATAATCAAATAAATCATTTAGGCACGCATTGGAAATTTCATCAGAGTATAATTGTAAACACGGCATAAAAAGGCATGTCACATTATGCTTGAAATTAAAACATACAACACCTGCTCAACAAATGATATGCAACAGTGGAGTAACTTTCAACGTAGGAACTCAGTCCTTACACCCACATCTCAATATTTAGAATAAAAGCGGAAACATCTAAAATATTGAATAACAACCACATATATACCTCAACATATATATATATATATATATACATCATGTTTATATACACAAATTCATCAGCAAGATACATATGCAAATGTATCACAATAAGATCAAAACGTCCTAGCTACCCGGTGCTACATATCAGAGCCAACCGACCAAAAAGGTATGAAGACACACTTCACAAAAGACCACCAGATACCTAATCTGCAATGCCTCGTAGAGCATCATAAAACAGCAGAAGGGTGAGAAATATTACCATAATAACAATGCATATAATCATATATCTCAACACAAAAGTATACACATAACACATTCTCACCATTCTACCATTCCACATAAACATACATATTATATTCATTCTTCAATGCATCATTACAATGATACAATTCTTATGACAATTCATCATATCCCATTCAATATACATCGCAAGGCATATATATATATATATATATATATATATATATATTATATACGAAACCAAGCATATTCATCACAATGCTTATCATTCAACATAAACACATATATTCATGTTCATTCACCCATGCACAAATACAAGGATGACCAATGCAAATCATAGAGACCGACTCACGACTCTATGCAAATGCAATGCGGGTACCGACTCATTTCATCTCAAGTTCAATTGAAGAACTTATTGGAACCATCGCTCGTTACTTAGTGTAACTCCCCGTCGGGCATACGATGTTCACCCATTGCTACCACCTCTCAAAAGGCTTACAATGTTTATGGATTGCCCCCACCTCTCAAAAGGCTTACAATCTGATTGCTCCCACCTCTCAAAAGGCTTACAATCGTTTGTAATCATCGCTCCCACCTCTCAAAAGGCTTACGACGTTACAACGGATTCATCTTAGAACCCCACAATGCAAGAATGCACATCATGATGCTTCACATACAACATGACTCATGACACTCTTGACATGCATAAATATTCACAATATAGTCATGCATTCATCACACACAATCCACATACATTCACATCAATTGTGCCAAACGGCAACCGAACGTTTTCACAAATAACCAAACAATTCGATTTACGGTTTACCGGAAAAGTCGGTTAAAAGTCGGCTAAAAATAATATTTTCCATCATCATCAAAAAGTACTCATCCACAGCTTCGATTCGATATAAATAACACTTAAATCCGATAAACAACGAAGAAGATATGTATATCTCAAAATAACGCAAAAACATAAACCGGAGGCCCGACACTACGAAACGGTTCGAAAATACTGTTCCAATTGGACCAGGTTTAGACCTCAAAACTATTTTTCCTAGAAAGAACATCTCGTTAGCTTCCCAACGCTTCAAACGGGGGTCAAAACCGACTTACGGTTCAAGAGATATGAATTTCCGAAGTTTCCCGACAAACCAGAATTTTATGGTTCAGCACAGTATGTATCGATACATAGGCTTTATGTATCGATACAAAAAGACCTCATGTATCGATACATAGCACGCATGTGTCGACACATGCTGTAGTGAAAATGTTGTTTTTCCCAATTTTCACAGTATGTATCGATGCATAGGGGTTATGTATCGATACATAAACCATTTCGTATCGATACATAGCTGTTATGTATCGATACATAACTCTGTTTTTCCTCAAAGACCAGATTTTCTCAAAATACACCATTGCTGTTCCTTTTCCAAAATGCCCGGAAACACGACTAAATCGAACATTTTCACCGAAACAAACATATACGCACAACCACTAAATACATAAGAACAATTTAGAACACATAAACGAAATTTCTACGACGTTCGATTTTTCGATTAAATTTCAACCTTTCAAAAACCAGAATTTTCAAACATCACCAAATCGAATAAAAAGCACGCTATACGACGACCTAACCTTACTCGATACAACTACGTAATTTATTTCGAATTCTAACCGTGAAAACATCGGTTTCTATCGATTTCCTACGATTCGACCTAAACGGAAACAACAACGGAAACATACCGAAAACTAACCGAAACATAACCAAACTTCATGAAACTTTAAACAGCAGCTCACATACATATATTCAACCAATACATGTATTTATATGACTTTTCGACCGTAAAAACATCAGTTTCTATCGATTCCGTCAAATACGGCATAAACGGAAACATATGGAAAACCAACCCAAACATCCACACAAAACACATACATAATCATACACAAAGTTAGGATAACAATATTTCACACCCTTACCCGATTAAATCGACTCCGAAAGATTGATCTTGGTGATTTTCCACACTTTTCTCTTTGCTCTTCTCTTTTCTCCTTTTTCTCTCAAAATTCTGTTTTTCTCTCTTTCTCACCTCTAACTTTCTATTTCTATTCTTTTTCTTTCTTATACTTTTCTTTCTTTCTATTTCTTTATATTTTCTCAAAATATCTACTAACTAACTAACTATCATTAAATGTGAAATATCTAAAATACCCTCCAATCTAATATTCCCCGCAAACTCTCAAAAACGGTAAAATCACATAATATGCAAACATAACATATTCACACACCAATATCATAAATAACATAATTATTGCCCAATTAAATAAAAGACTCCACCAAATAGAATCAATCAACACAAAAATGGAAATATCAAAATCGGGCTGTTACAACTCTCCCCCACTTTTGAAATTTTCGTCCTCGAAAATATTACCTGATTCAAACAACTCCGGATACGACTCTCGCACCCCACTCTCTAATTCCCAAGTCATATTGCCCTCCGAAGCGTCTCCCCACGCTACTTTCACAAGCGCAATACCCTTGCCTCTTAGCTTCTTAACTTCACGATCCAAAATCTTAATCGGTAAAACTTCAACCGTAAGATTATCTCTCACTTCTACCTCGTCCATAGGAATAATATGTGACGGATCCGGAACATACTTCCGAAGTTGCGAAACATGGAAAACGTCATGCAAATTCGAAAGATTCGGAGGCAACGCCACACGATAAGCCACAGCGCCAACACGTGCAGTAATCTGAGACGGACCAATAAAACGAGAAGTCAACTTCTTCGAATTCAAAGCACGACCCACACCCGTAACCGGTGTAACTCTCAAAAACACATGGTCGCCTTCTTGAAACTCAAGATCCTTCCTTCTCTTATCATGATAGCTCTTTTGTCTACTTTGAGAATCTTTCATCTTCTCCCGAATAAACTTCACTTTCTCCGTCGTTTCTTGTACCAATTCTGGTCCAACAATCGCCCTCTCACCAGTTTCATGCCAACACAAAGGTGTTCGACATCTCCGACCATACAAAGCCTCAAATGGTGCCATACCAATACTCGAATGAAAACTGTTATTATAGGTGAACTCAATCAACGCTAAATAACTATCCCAAGCACCACCTTGCTCTAGCACACAAGCACGCAACAAATCCTCCAACGATTGAATCGTCCTCTCGGTTTGACCATCTGTTTGCGGATGGTAAGCCGAACTCAATCTTAGCTTAGAACCCAAAGCCTCTTGTAAACTCACCCAAAATCTCGATGTAAATCTCGGATCTCGATCTGATACAATACTCTTAGGAACACCATGTAACTTCACAATCACACGAACATAAATCTCGGCTAACTTCTCCAAAGGATAACTAATGTCAATTGGAATAAAGTGAGCAGATTTAGTAAGCCTATCAACAATCACCCAAATAGCATTATGACCTCTTTGCGTATTCGGCAATCCCGTAACAAAATCCATCGATATACTATCCCATTTCCATTCCGGAATATCCAACGGTTGCAACAAACCACTAGGCTTCTGATGTTCCACCTTCGACTTTTGACAAGTCAAACACGCATACACAAATCGAGCCACATCCCTCTTTAAACCGGACCACCAAAAGATCTTCTTCAAATCTTGATACATCTTATTCGCACCCGGATGAATACTTAAATTACTTCGGTGTCCTTCCTCTAAAATCATCTTCTTCAACTCCGCGTCGTCGGGTATACAAATACGACCACGAAATCTCAAAACTCCAAAGTTATCAACCTTGAAATCCTCATTCTCATTCATCATTAAATCAACGAACTTCAAATCCAACTTTTGCTTTTCACTAACCGTTGCAAGAAAATCATTCGTAACATGTAACATACCAAGTCTCACACTTCGCGGCGTCATTTCACAAACCAAACTCAAATCTCTGAAATCCTCCAAAAGTTCCCATTCTGTCATCATTAATGCGGACATATGTAACAACTTTCGACTTAAGGCATCGGCTACCACATTCGCCTTACCCGGATGGTAATTCAAACTAAAATCAAAATCCTTCAAAAGCTCTAACCACCTTCGTTGTCTCATGTTCAATTCTTTCTGATCAAATAAATATCTTAAGCTTTTGTGATCACTAAAAACTTCAAATCTTGCACCATAAAGGTAATGCCTCCAAATTTTCAAAACAAACACCACCGTCGCTAACTCCAAGTCATGCGTAGGATAATTCTTTTCATGCACTCTCAATTGTCTTGAAGCATATGCCACAACTTTTCCATCTTGCATCAAAACACCACGTAAACCAATCAATGAAGCATCACAATATACAACAAATGGTTCATTAGGATTCGGCAAAATCAAGATCGGAGCCGTTTTCAACCTTCTTTTTAGCTCAATGAAACTCTTTTCAAAATCTATATCCCAAATGAAAGCCTTTCCTTTACAAGTCAATTGCGTTAACGGAAGTGCCAACTTCGAAAATCCCTCTATAAACCTCCGATAATAACCCGCCAAGCCTAAAAAGCTTCGAATCTCCGTAACCGACCTAGGAGTCTCCCACTGCATCACCGCATCAATCTTAGATGGATCAACACTAATACCACTCCCGGAGATAACATGTCCAAGAAAACTTACTTCCGATAACCAAAAGTCACATTTTGACAACTTAGCATACAATTGTTTCTCTCTCAAAATTTGCAACACAATTCTCAAATGCTCTTCATGCTCTTCTTGAGACTTAGAGTAAATCAAAATATCATCGATGAACACAACCACAAAACGATCCAACTGTTCATGAAAAATACGATTCATGTATTCCATAAACACCCCCGGCGCATTAGAAACCCCGAATGGCATCACGGAATATTCGTAATGACCATACCGTGTCCTAAATGCCGTCTTCTGAATATCCTCGCTTTTCACACGAATTTGGTGATATCCCGATCTCAAATCAATCTTGCTAAAGACACGCGCACCAACCAATTGGTCCATCAAATCATCAATCCTTGGAAGCGGATACTTGTTCTTAATTGTCACGTTGTTCAACTGTCGATAATCAATACATAACCGCATACTTCCATCCTTTTTCTTTACCAACAATACCGGAGCACCCCAAGGAGAAACACTTGGCCTTATAAATCTTTTGTCCAACAAGTCATTCAACTGCTTCTTCAATTCTATCAACTCCGATGCCGACATACGATACGGTGCCATCGAAATCGGTCTAGTGCCAGGAACTAGATCAATAGAGAACTCAACTTCTCTTTCCGGCGGTACATCCGCAATATCCTCCGAAAACACTTCTGGAAAATCACACACCACTGGAAACACATCAATACCAATCTTACTCTCCACTGACCATGATGCAAACAAACCAAACAATTGAGCTTCATCCTCTAAAAGTTTCTTCAACTCTTTAGTAGATAGAAAACTCTCATCTTCATTATCTTCCAAAGAAGGAAACCTTACCAACTTATGATAGCAATCTATATGAACTCGATTAAATTGCAACCAGTTCATACCCAAGATTACATCAAATCCCTCCAACGGCAAACACACTAAGTCCATCTCAAAGTCTTTACCATAAATGGTCAAAGGACAACTTACACACACCAAAGACGTAGTTACCGACCCTGAAGCAGGAGTCTCAATAACCATCTCAATACCCATCAAAGACAACGCAAGATTCAAACGCTTCGCGCACTCAGACGAAATAAATGAATGAGTCGCTCCCGTATCAATAACAGCAACTAAAGGTGTACTATTAATAAAGCATGTACCTTTAATCAAACGGTCGACACTAGTGGTCTGAGTCCCCGCCAATGCAAACACCTTTCCGCCCGCTTGAGCTTGTTTCGGCTTAGTACACTTAGTACTAATGTGACCCACTTCTCCACAATTAAAACACTTCACCATATTCCTCCTACACTCAGCAGTAGAATGCCCAATACCTCCACAGTTAGAACATCTCCCAACGGCCTTCCTACACTCAGTTGCTTTATGACCCATTCCACCACAATTGAAACACTTAATGAACCCAGAACTTCCTCCTCTAGATCTCTTATCAAAGTTTCCCTTATATTTACCCTTATCAGCGGGGGTCACATAAGGTCCACTTCTAGCTTGCTGTTTCCCTCTCCTCTCATTCACACTCTTGTAATGTGTAGAACGAGCTTTGCTATCTTCCTCGAAGATTCTACAACATTCAGTCAAATCCGAAAACCTCCTAATCCTTTGATATCCCACAGCTTGCTTAATCTCAGGACGCAAACCATTCTCATATTTAATACACTTTGAGAACTCAGCAGTAATCGCAGCATAATGAGAATGAAATTGAACCAATTCCACAAACTTAGCAGTATAGTCCACCACTGACATACCACCTTGTTTCAATTCCAGGAATTCCATCTCTTTCTTCCCTTTCACACTTTCAGGGTAATACTTCAGCAAAAACTCGGTACGAAACAATTCCCAAGTTACCTCTTCATTATCCACCTCAAGAATTTCACGCATACCGACCCACCAATCGTCGGCTTCTTCCCTCAGCATGTGAGATCCAAGCCTCACCTTATTCTCTTCCGCACAATCCATGACTCTGAAGATTCTTTCAATCTCTTTCAGCCAAAGTTGAGCACCATCGGGATCAAATCTTCCTTTGAAGACCGGTGGTTGATTCTTCCTGAACTCTTCATTAGCACTTACATTCGGCGCACCCTGCACCGCCCTAGCCATTGCTTCCATAGCAGCAGCCATCGCATTATCGTTTCTACCAGCCATATTCTGATCACTCCCAAAATAACAACAAAGGTTAAACAACATTCAACCAACACAACAACGAGACAGACACGACTGACTCAACCTTGGCTCTGATACCACTTAATGTAACACCCCTTTTCTATACCCCCAAATAATCAAATAAATCATTTAGGCACGCATTGGAAATTTCATCAGAGTATAATTGTAAACACGGCATAAAAAGGCATGTCACATTATGCTTGAAATTAAAACATACAACACCTGCTCAACAAATGATATGCAACAGTGGAGTAACTTTCAACGTAGGAACTCAGTCCTTACACCCACATCTCAATATTTAGAATAAAAGCGGAAACATCTAAAATATTGAATAACAACCACATATATACCTCAACATATATATATATATATATATATATATATATATATATATATATATATATATATATATACACATCATGTTTATATACACAAATTCATCAGCAAGATACATATGCAAATGTATCACAATAAGATCAAAACGTCCTAGCTACCCGGTGCTACATATCAGAGCCAACCGACCAAAAAGGTATGAAGACACACTTCACAAAAGACCACCAGATACCTAATCTGCAATGCCTCGTAGAGCATCATAAAACAGCAGAAGGGTGAGAAATATTATCATAATAACAATGCATATAATCATATATCTCAACACAAAAGTATACACATAACACATTCTCACCATTCTACCATTCCACATAAACATACATATTATATTCATTCTTCAATGCATCATTACAATGATACAATTCTTATGACAATTCATCACATCCCATTCAATATACATCGCAAGGCATATATATATATATATATATATATATATATATATATATATATATATATTATATACGAAACCAAGCATATTCATCACAATGCTTATCATTCAACATAAACACATATATTCATGTTCATTCACCCATGCACAAATACAAGGATGACCAATGCAAATCATAGAGACCGACTCACGACTCTATGCAAATGCAATGCGGTACCGACTCATTTCATCTCAAGTTCAATTGAAGAACTTATTGGAACCATCGCTCGTTACTTAGTGTAACTCCCCGTCGGGCATACGATGTTCACCCATTGCTACCACCTCTCAAAAGGCTTACAATGTTTATGGATTGCCCCCACCTCTCAAAAGGCTTACAATCCGATTGCTCCCACCTCTCAAAAGGCTTACAATCGTTTGTAATCATCGCTCCCACCTCTCAAAAGGCTTACGACGTTACAACGGATTCATCTTAGAACCCCACAATGCAAGAATGTACATCATGATGCTTCACATACAACATGACTCATGACACTCTTGACATGCATAAATATTCACAATATAGTCATGCATTCATCACACACAATCCACATACATTCACATCAATTGTGCCAAACGGCAACCGAACGTTTTGACAAATAACCAAACAATTCGATTTACGGTTTACCGGAAAAGTCGGTTAAAAGTCGGCTAAAAATAATATTTTCCATCATCATCAAAAAGTACTCATCCACAGCTTCGATTCGATATAAAGAACACTTAAATCCGATAAACAACGAAGAAGATATGTATATCTCAAAATAACGCAAAAACATAAACCGGAGGCCCGACACTACGAAACGGTTCGAAAATACTGTTCCAATTGGACCAGGTTTAGACCTCAAAACTATTTTTCCTAGAAATAACATCTCGTTAGCTTCCCAACGCTTCAAACGGGGGTCAAAACCGACTTACGGTTCAAGAGATATGAATTTCCGAAGTTTCCCGACAAACCAGAATTTTATGGTTCGGCACAGTATGTATCGATACATAGGCTTTATGTATCGATACAAAAAGACCTCATGTATCGATACATAGCACGCATGTGTCGACACATGCTGTAGTGAAAATACTGTTTTTCCCAATTTTCACAGTATGTATCGATGCATAGGGGTTATGTATCGATACATAAACCATTTCGTATCGATACATAGCTGTTATGTATCGATACATAACTCTGTTTTTCCTCAAAAACCAGATTTTCTCAAAATACACCATTGCTGTTCCTTTTCCAAAATGCCCGGAAACTCGACTAAATCGAACATTTTCACCGAAACAAACATATACGCACAACCACTAAATACATAAGAACAATTTAGAACACATAAACGAAATTTCTACGACGTTTGATTTTTCGATTAAATTTCAACCTTTCAAAAAATAGAATTTTCAAACATCACCAAATCGAATAAAAAGCACGCTATACGACGACCTAACCTTACTCGATACAACTACGTAATTTATTTCGAATTCTAACCGTGAAAACATCGGTTTCTATCGATTTCCTACGATTCGACCTAAACGGCAACAACAACGGAAACATACCGAAAACTAACCGAAACATAACCAAACTTCATGAAACTTTAAACAGCAGCTCACATACATATATCCAACCAACACATGTATTTATATGACTTTTCGACCGTAAAAACATCGGTTTCTATCGATTCCGTCAAATACGGCATAAACGGAAACATATGGAAAACCAACCCAAACATCCACACAAAACACATACATAATCATACACAAAGTTAGGATAACAATATTTCACACCCTTACCCGATTAAATCGACTCCGAAAGATTGATCTTGGTGATTTTCCACACTTTTCTCTTTGCTCTTCTCTTTTCTCCTTTTTCTCTCAAAATTCTGTTTTTCTCTCTTTCTCACCTCTAACTTTCTATTTCTATTCTTTTTCTTTCTTATACTTTTCTTTCTTTCTATTTCTTTATATTTTCTCAAAATATCTACTAACTAACTAACTATCATTAAATGTGAAATATCTAAAATATCCTCCAATCTAGTATTCCCCGCAAACTCTCAAAAACGGTAAAATCACATAATATGCAAACATAACATATTCACACACCAATATCACAAATAACATAATTATTGCCCAATTAAATAAAAGACTCCACCAAATAGAATCAATCAACACAAAAATGGAAATATCAAAATCGGGCTGTTACATAAAACATATATCCAAATCCATTTACTTACTTTTGAATGATCGACATTACACGAAATGTAAATTGTTCTCGGAAGCAATGAATATTTATTGAGAATTCATAATGTAGCGATTGGAATTCGATGTTATGTTTTATAGTGCAATCATAGTTCCACTATAAAAAAGCTCTAATAGTTGATTTATTACATCTCTCTAGGTTTTCCTCTTTTCACCTTCCACTCTTTCATTGTCCACTCCAGTCGCCGGCGCCGGAGATCCATTGGCAATGTATCAAGTTCACTAAGGTTAGCTCTGCGTCTTCTTCTCTTCCTGTTCAATCTGATCATTTTCACCCATTACTTCAAAATCATGGTACGAGGTGGATACTGGTTGATCTTCTCCTTATCTTCGGCTTAAATTCCTGGCTTTAGGGTCCAGGGGCCTTGGTAAGGAGTCGCTTGATACTGGGTTCCTCTTAGTCTTTGATTTGCTGAAGTTTTAGGTCCTGATCTATATTGTTCGGGGAGTAGCTCGTAGAAGAACACTTCTCTGTAATTTTAGGCAAATAGATTCTCCATCGCGGTTGGGGATATACCTGTTTCGTATTCCTTCTGCTGGCATTAGGTTTTGTTGGAGGTGCCCGATGGGGTTATATAATGGCACCAGCGATAACAATGGAACATGGGTGGATCTCCGATCCAGATCCCTGGGCCCACTCTAGCAACCGGGGGTTCTTCTGGCTCTCCCCAGGACAACGACTCCCCCAGCAGTCAGAACTCCCTGAAGAGACAACTGCTTGCTGATCATGTGGACGTCGACTTCACTGAGAACGAAAGCCCTCCCGCTGTGAAATTTGTGGTTCCGCCTTGCCACTCGAGGCCGAACTTCTTTACGGGGAACAATTCACTATGCGTTGGTGCACTCGAAGTTCAAACCATCTTGGGTGTTGACAGGGTCTCTCGGAGAAGGGCGCTGGTGGAGGACATATCCGCGGTGATGTGGGTTTACGCTGCTGCCTTGGTCCGGAACGGCGTGACATGCCCGACGGACGAGCTGAACAAGTTGCGGGAGAGCTTCAGGTCCATCTCGGCTGAAATGGAGAAGGTGGGCAAGGAGCTGAGTGACTACCAAAACCAGAACAAGGCCCAGGTCGAGCTTCAAGAGACGTTGGAGGAGATGTTGAAGAACGCTGAGGTGGAGAGGAAGCGTCCCTTGGCGAGGAACACCGACCTGGAAGAAGCTGTTCGCCCAGTTGAGGAGGAAACCGAGGAAGATAAGTTGTTGACTTCGCGGGCAGAGTTGATAGCGAAACTTAGGGAAGCCGAGCAGGATAACCTTGTGGCGGCTGACATTGTAACACCCCCAATCGATACCCCGAGCAAATAAAGCGATAACAAATAAATCAGAGTATAATTAAAACATTCATAGCATAGACGGAGGCGTCACATCAATTGAAACAAAATACAACAACCTGCTCATATAGATATGCAACAATCAGGTAGCACATAACAGAAGAACTTAGTTCTTAACACCCACAATTCAGATACAGAATAAAAGCGAAAATCTGCAACTAAATCTCATATATAAACATAAAAGTTTGTCTGTCATATTAAGACTCATACATGTACAATCCAAAAAGATATATAGACATATAATCACATAACGATCTCCCCGACTACCCGGTGCTACATATCAGATCCGACCAACAAAAGAATGAAGACATAAGCTTCACAAAAAGACCTCCATCAATCTAATTTGCAATGCCTCATAGAGCATTCAAAAATAGCAGAAGGGTGAGAAACACAATTATAATATAATTGAATACAAATATGTAATAACACAAAATACACAAATAAAAATATCTCACCACAACTTACACCATAATTCAAATACAAAACAACACAATTCATATCTCGTACATCTACCACAAAGGCATACCAATCATGCTCAATGCATTTATCACCAACATATATATATATATATATATATATATATATATATATATATATATCAACTCATCAATTCCATTCACAATTCCCACACATAGTCAATCCATTCATGATTTATGTAAATGCACAGAGACCAACACAACGACTCTATGCAATGCAATGCGGTACCGTTCCATCCATCATTCTCATCATTAATTCACTCAGGAATTATTGGAATCATCGCTTGTTACTTAGTGTAACTCCCCGTCAGGCAAACGATGTTCTCCGTCGCTTACACCTCTTTGTATAAGGCACACGACGTTTATGGATGGCTCACACCTCTTTGTATAAAGCACACGACCCGATCGCTCACACCTCTTTGTATAAGGCACCCGATCGTCTATAATCATCGCTCACACCTCTTTGTATAAGGCACACGATGTTATAGCGGATTCCCTCTTGAATCATTTCGTCGCTCACACCCCACAAGGGCACACGACATCTCAAGATGCATATCATGATGCTTGGCATGGAATGACTCATGACAATCAAATGCATACATATACACACCCATGTGAACCATCTCAACAACAATAATCATGCTTTGCAATCAAGCCCAAAACAATGCATTTATTTGCCATAAGGCCATAAACCATCATCACAACATTTCATCACATATGCTCCCATCATATAACAGCACACAAGCTATACTTAATATATCAAAAGCACATTGCATGATAACTCATCAAATACACACAGTTAAGACGGTAAAAGTCGACAAAACCCCGACATAATTAAATCTGCCACTAATCCCAAAAACCATTTCATAAGAAAGAACAACTCATTAGCTTTCCAACGGTACCAAGAACGTCTCAATCTGAGTTACGGATCAAAAGTTATGGATTTTTAAAGAAAACCGATTTTATTGAAAATTCAGGAGCGCCCGACGGTACATACTTTCGCCCGGCGGTGCTCCCTTTGGCTCTGTGTCGCCCGGCAAAGCAGCGGCTAAAATCCCCAACCAAAACTTAAAAGAGTCAGCAGCGTGACAAGTTGCGCCTCTTGGTTATCGCTTGGCGGAGCAGCGGCGTAACCCATGCGTCGCCCGGCGCTCAAAGCACCGCCCGACGGTCTACACCAGAACCAGAAAAATTCTGCTGCCTTTTTACACGGCTCCACACCACCAAAATCCCACTTATCTATCCCAAATCAATACCAACAGCAAAACAAGTATCAACGATTGTTCATAAACACAATGTGATCATACAACGGAATTTATATCGATTTTCGATCGTGAAAACATCGATTTTTACTCGTTTATCTCATTTTCAACCTAGAAGTGAAAACTTTGGAAAGACAAGTAGACATTCAAACACACACATACATAATCATACACAAGCATATAATAACCGAGTTTCGCACCCTTACCCGATTAATCGTGCTTTGAAGTGTCGGTTGAATCGGTTTCTAAACTTTCAAATTTTTCTTCTTTTTCTTCTTCTCATTCTCTTCTCCTTCTTTTCTTTCTTCCTTTCCTACTTTTCTCTCTTTTTCTCTCTATTTTCTATTTTATGAAAAATAATGATATCCAACCAAGCCAAAAGACCAAAATACCCCTACACTCAAATATCTCGCAAACGCTCTCAAAACACGATAAAACATAATAATGATGAAAAATAATATATTGCCAAATAAAAGTCAAGAATAAAATAATATAAAAACAAAAATAATCAAATAGACTCAATTAAATAAATCTAACAAAAACCGGGGCGTTACAGACATAGGTTTCAGGAACGCCGTGCAGCAGCTTCGGGTTCTCAACCCCGACCTTATAACTGAAGGTACTAACCCCGACTACAAGGTGGCTGACGGTCAGATCGTGCAGCCGATGCAAGAGGAAGAGGTCGGCGGAGGGGCATACGAACACGAGCAGCCAGAGGGGACCGTCGTCGACTAGGTTTTTCCTTTCTCGTTTTGTTTGGCCTGCGAGCCATTTTATTTTTTTATGCCTATGCCCGGCCTGTGTGCCAGGGGCTTTTTGATACTTGTTTGTAATACCTGTACAATGGGCTTTTTCCCGCTTACTGTATTTTTGTTTATCTGCGCGTTTGATGTTTGTATGTTTTCGCTTGTGTGTGATGTTATTGTATTTGCTATACTTTATTTATTTTTGTCTAAATAATAGAGATTCTAGGAATTTGCTCGACTTTGATAATCCTCGACTGAGTGGAGAGCTGATCGAGTGGTCGGAGGTGTATTCCGACCTTCAACGAGGCTAAGAGCTCGGTCGAGGTCTTAGCTCCGTGGCGTGAACTTCTCATCGTGAGCTAGGTGTTCTGCCTAAATTGGCACAACAACGACGGAGCTCGATCGAGGTTTCCTTCGTAGGTTCATGTCCCCATTTTCGCGCGGACGCGGTACAAGCCCTCCATGTTCGCGGCGAGTTTGCCCTCTCGCGAATCTTTCTGGTTCCTTCGTAGGACGAGGGTACCTACCTGAAAATCACGTTTGATAACTTTTTCGTTATAACGTAAAGTTATTTGCTGTTTAAGTGAGAATTTCTGGAGGGATGTGCTCGTCCTTATTTCCTCGACAAAGTCGAGCTCTTCCCTTAGGGCCTCGCTGTTCGCCTCCTCGTTGAGGGGGGCTTGCGTCCTTCTCGAGGGTTCCCTGATCTCCATGGAGATCACCACTTCCGTTCTGTAGATCAGATGAAAACGAGTCTCCCCGGTCGTGGAATGTGGGGTTGTTCGGTAGGCCCAGAGAACGCTGTGTAGCTCCTCGACGCACCATTATTTGGCGTCACCTAATCGACATTTCAATCGTCGGAAGATCACTCTGTTCGGTGCCTCATCCTGTCCGTTCATTTGGGGATGCTCGACCGACGTGAAGTGCTGCTTCGTGCCCAATTTGGTGACGAAGTCTTGGAAGTTCTTGTCGGTGAACTGTGTCCCGTTGTCGGTGACAATTGCTTGGGGCACGCCGAACCGGGCGAGGATGTTCCTTTTGTAGAAATGGAGTATGTTGAAGGCTGTGATTTTGGCCCAGGCTTCTGCCTCGATCCACTTCGTGAAATAATCTATGCCAACGACGAAGGGCCCGAGGATATCCATTCCCCACTACGCAAAAGGCCACGGGGATGACCGTGTTTTGAGCTCGTTAGGGGGAGCGAGGTGCATGTCCCGTGCCGCTAGCACCTGTTGCACTTCCTAACGTGTTGTTTGGCATCCTGTTGCATGGTGGGCCAGTAATACCCTCCCCGAAGCGCCTTTAGGGCTAAAGATCGTCCGCCGAGATGCTGTGCATGATTCCATCGTGGATTTCCTGGAGTATACAGGGGACCTTGGTCTCCTCGACGCACCTGTGAACCGGCCTGCAGGACCTCTTGGTTCTCGAGAGTCTCGAGGGCAGCCTTCTTTCCTTCTTTCTCCTCCACTTCGGGGAGGAGAGTCCTCCTCTCTGTGGCCGCGGGGGCCTTCCTTCCGCCTCGATCCGAGGGCGATCTGTGCTGCCTCCGACTCTTCGAACTCGGTGTATGACTGAGCTCATTGGAGGAGGTCTTCCAAATGGTGAGGTTTGCGGAGGCCCACGGACTTAGCAAAATCGGATCCAAGTCATAGTCCCCGGATGATTAAAAACTTCTTCATGTCGTCGGTCGTGCGGACCTCGACAGCGTCCCTGGTGAACCTCTCAATGTAGTTCCTGAGAGACTCGTTCTTCCCCTAGAAGATGCTCTCTAGCGCCGCCGCCGTCTTCGGGTGTCGGCGAGATATCGTGAATTATTTGGTAAAGCGTTCTCCTAGTTGCTTCCAGGACGTGATCGACCCTGGCGCTAGACTTTTGTACCAGGTCATGGTGCCCTTCCGCAGGGTGGTGGGGAAAAACCTGCACTTAATGGCCCCCTTGACGTTTTCGAAGTTGAGCATGGCCTCAAAACTTTTGACGTGATCGTCGGGGTCGGCTAGGCCGTCGTAGGTCCCCAGTGGTGGGGGTTTCTCCATGCCCGCAGGGATCGGGGCGTCCATGATCTCCCATGACAGGGTGGTCCTCTGGTTGTCGTCGTCGCATCTGGCTGGGGACCCAGATGGGGATCGATGGTGTCGCCCAGGTCCCTGACGCGGCCCTCGACCTCTCTTCAGCGGTCTTGCTCCTCTTGGTAGTCGAGGAGTGCCTGAGTTCCTTCCAAGGCGGAGAACGATGGCGCTTCTGGGGGGTTTCTGGTTGGGCACGCTCCAGGCATGGCCGGCGGCCCGCGCGCACCATTGAGGGGGTCTGAGATTCTTCCGGGGGAGTCCTTCGCGGGGAAGGAGAACAACGAGGTGAAGGTGGAGGAGGATGTCTACGCGGGGAAGATCGTCGTATGCGTCCTCGCTCGAGCGCTTCAATTCTGAGATTCTGGTGCATGATCAGCTGGTTGGTCTAGTTGACCAAAGCGAATAGGGCCACGGTGCTCGGATCTGCATTAGGCGGAGGGGTATCTGGTTGAAGGGCAATTTGCTGGTCGCCTTGCTGGGCGGCGTCATAGGCCGCGTCTTCGGAAGATGGGGAGGCGGTCTGCCCGTTGTCGCTCCCGAAAAGATTCGCATCCGACGGTACAAACGCGAAAGTGGCGCAAAAGACACAGAGTCACCAGCAAAGTGTATTTATCCCAAGAGAGGGAAATGAAACACTGCATAAACCTGAAGAAGGGAAAGAGCATGGTCTTACAACCAAGAGAATGGGTACGGGAGTCGGTTACGCGAAGGGAAGGTGTTAGGACCCAGCACGTCCATCGTACTCGACGGGATCCACGCTTACTGTTTGCATCAAAGGGCATCGTCATCTGGAACTCCACTGCTACTGGACCGGCGAAGAAACGAGAACGAAAAGAATGGAGAAACGAAGAAGAAAAGAAAAAGAAGTGACTCGATAGGACGGTATCGTTGTCCTAGGCCTACGTACTCCCTCAGTGCAATGGGAAAGTCAGAGTCAACGTAGTTCGGACGGGAACTGTGGGGAAGGTTGCTTTCCAAGACACTCGCTGTCTTGTGCCTATGTATCCTCAATCGGATGAGAAAGACGAATCAGAGCTGACGTAGTTCGTGGGTACGACCACGGATGGGTAGGTGTTTTTTACGTGAGTGACGAGCTTTATTCTGAAAATGAAGTTTGAAACCCAACAATCCCGAAGGATAAAAAGATTTGAATTTGTTTGGTGTTTTTTAGACAGAAGTGTCTTTTAAGTTGTTTCGCAACTTGCATTGAACCCAAGTCTTGAATATAGGAACGAATACTTCGCGCATCGTCCCCAACAGGACGTGCACTAGGTATCCTAGAAGAATGAGAGAAAGCCCCTCAATCCCCACTTCCCACATAGAAGGCTCAAGCGCAATACACGTTAACTTTTATTACGTGTTTTGAAGAAGTTTTGAGATGAGAAGAGAGAAGACACAAAGGAAACTCTAACCTAAAGCTAACATGCAAAAGAGATCCTAGGGTTAGTGAGGTTTAGGAGGGACGACTACCTAAAACCTAATGCTAATCTTACTCCAAGCTTAATCAAAAATTAAGTTGGACTAGGTAGCTCTAAAGGGAAAGGAATCCAAGACTTAAACAAGTCTTGAGATTCAAGGGAAGAGAAAGAGTGAAAGAGATGAAGAAGAAAGAGAAGGATAAGATGAGAAGCAAGATGGGGCAGCAAGTACATCATAATCATCACATCCAAATCATAACATAAAGCATGCTTCAAAGATCATACAAACACATCTCAAGTATACAAATGAAAGCACACAAGAAAGAATGCAAGTAAACTTGCATAAGTGCAAATAAACACCAATGAGCACCACACCAAAGTAATATGAGCAAGGTAAGATGAAAGTGAATCCAAGTCAGAACTTAAGACATCTCATGATTAACCAACTCAAGCATACAAAAGTATTTCATATCATGATGCATTATGAGCCAAAGAAGCAACAAACAATTGATAATGATATGCATCATACAAACCATCCCAAAATGAACATGTGAAGTGAAGACCAAGTAATGAACTCAAGGGGCAGTAGCATATGCATCAACAACATGCCAAAGTCAAACTCAAGTCATGCAAGGTGAATCCTTAAGCAACACATTCAAAACATGCATCAAAGTTAAGAAAGACATTCACTTATCATTCATGCAAGCAAAACAAAGAAACATGTGAAGCAAAGAGTGAAATGAAAATCACACAATGATCATTAAATCAAGAGTATCAGAACCTCAAACATGTCATACAAATCAAATAACAAGTTCCAAGCATGAGTGAATCCACACAAAGAAACAATCACAAGATTAAGTTGAACATGCCACAAGATTCAAGTCCAAAACAACATCAACTTGTAAAATCAAGAACAAAATGAAAACTGATCAAATGAGGATGATTCCAAAGCCACAAGTAAGCTCAAACAGAACATGATCATACCATAAAAACATCTCAAGCATCACTCCATCACAAGTAAGCAAATGCACTTAAACTAGGTCAAGTACTAAATTATACCTCAATCAAACTTGCATCACAAACAAAATTCAACCAAAAATATCTAAGTGAATTAATAAAATCCCAAAAAATATCCAAACAGAAGTTAACTCAGTCAAGTAACATATCCAAAAAGATAAAACCAAAATTCACAAACCAAGTATCTCAAACAATTGGGCAAAGATCACATAAGCACCAAGTATCAATATGCAAAGGAAATGGACCAAAATGCAATATGGAAAAGTTTTAAAAATGAAAAAAAAATGTTCTTATGCAATTTAATATGTCACCTAACATATGCAAAAATAATGGATAAAAATTTATTATAGATGAGGAGAAATAAATTTCACAAGTTGGTGTGTGCAAGTGAAACAAATAAGAAAAGAAAATAAAGCAATTAATTAAAACAGATGCCATAATAAAATAAAATGAGAAAATAAAATATGGAAAAATTTTATAAAACTAAAAATAAGTTTCATGATTTTTTGTATGATTTTTAGATGCATAAAAGTAATTTTAGAAATTAAATGCAAAACAAACAAATAAAAATGAGAAAATAAAAATGAAAAGAACAAGGAGGGTGCAAACAGAAAAGAAAACACGTTGAAGTAAGGAAATGGGCCAAAGAGGGGGGCGCGCATAGCAAAGGCCCAATGCCAAGAGTCCAAGGGCGAAAGTCAATAGAGCATGGTAAGAGTAAAAAATCAGAATAAAATCCAGCCATACAAACGATCCAATGTGCTACAACACACCCACCCAGGTCCACACGATCATAATCAAAGAAAATACACGATCCAGATTTGAAGTCCCATGGTAACCACGTGTACGAGCCCACACAAACATCTCAGCAGCCCACCATGAACCAGCCATGTGCCACGCACATGACCTCATTTAAATGCTGGCAAAATCTCCACCGTAAGATAAAAAATAAAACGAAAACAAAGGCCACGAGGTGAGTGCACACGGTAATAAACGTGGAAGAGCAAGCATGCAATCATAAAATAAAAACATAAAATAAAGTACATGTGGCGCAAGGACGGACACACGATTAGGGAAATCAACGGTCAGATTTCTTCTTCTCCACTTGACACCTTCGCCGGACTGAACATTCCAGCCGCCGGAGCTAGGGTTTCGGCCACCCTCTCCGGTGAGCTGCTGTGCACTTTTTTTCCAGAAAATACGTATGGGTACACTATCTTGACCAGAAAAATGCAAGGATCTCAAATATGCAGTCCATTTTAACAAACAACAAACGCATAAAGAGAATCGAACGAAAACAAGTTTAGATCTAAAACTTTAAATCCACATATCTCACAAACCACACGTCCAAACTTCAAATAAAACATATCAGCATGCTCAGGGGAGTTCACAGATCATTATGCATATCAAAAATTCAAGTTCTGTGAGTATGAAAAATTCACCAACCTGAACCTTGTAGAACTTGAAATCCTCCAAGAAATCCCTCCAAATACTGCAGATCCACTCCTTGGAACCTCTAGATGCAAAATAAATGTAACTAGAGCTTGAAATCGTGCTAGATCTTGAGATTTAAGTTTGAACCCTCTTGAATGGAACTTGATGAAATCTTCAGTATGAGCTCAAAACGACAGTGGATTCATGCTCTATTCTCTTCACTGATCAAGAATGTGAAGAGAAAACTCAGAGAAGCTCCAAGAAGAATGAGATTCAATGAGAGGAAGTGTGAGAGCAAAAAACCACAAGTGTGAAAATGAGAGCTTCTACCCTAGTTGTGAGGGCATGAGTAAGCATATATACCCTTCATTAGTTCATTGATTAGGATTAGGAAGTGATTAGAACTCTTGTTAATGAGATTTGGGTGAAATTGCAAAAATGCATTTTACACCACCACCACCAATTTACACGTGAGAGATCCCTTCCACCAGCATTATTCACCTCCAATTTACTTCTATACCACTTCTGGATTGATTTTGGGCCTTGCACTTTCTTGGTTTGCAAGCTTTGAATTAATTTGGCATTTTTGCACTTTGTGAGAATAATGGGAAATATGGCATGTCATGAATTGATTCAAAGGCCACAAATGATCTTCTTGACTTGTATTTTGACATTGTAATGTGGCATGAAGCACTTGGTAATATTACAAGTCCATTTGTGCAAAAATGCAAAAGGTGGAAAATTTGACTTATAAGGAATCCATGAAAAGCACCTTGCATTGTTTTGGCCATAACTAGAGTTCCACAAATGATATGGAAATGTTCTAGTACTTTTTGGAAATGGGAGAGAAATATCTTCAACTTTAATGTTGGAGGAAAATTCATTTGGAGCTTCCTTGATGATGAAAAGTCAAGTTGAATGTGGAGGAAAAATTGCCAAAAATGGAAAGTTTGAATTATAGGTCATTTTCCAAATTTAGTAACTTTTGCACAAACTCTTGATTCTTGAAGAATGGTGTGAAAATTGACAATTGAAGTCCATATGAGGATGTGATACCTTGAAAACCATGAAAAGAAACTCAAAATTCCGCAGTTGACTTTCTCCTTTACAGTTGACTTTTGCTTAGATCACAGGCAACTGATCCACTGAACATCCTCCACAATGAATCAATAACCAAACCCTCATCCAAGAACACTTGTGAGCATAAAGAATACCATAAGAACATGCTTTAACACACCAAGCCTTCTAAGAAGTCCTCTTGATCTTAAAAACCCTAATTGGTCCCCCTGATTAGGAGGGAAAGAATCACTTGAAATCCTTTGCCAATCTTGATCTTATGAAGATATAATGAACTCCATGAACCACCTTGAAGCTTGAGACTTGAGAATATGGACCAAGTACCTTGATCCCATGCTAAGAACCAATGCTATGCACAATGCAAATGCAAGAAATGAAAAGAAACATAAGCCAGTTAGCTAAAAACAAACAAGGCAAATTTTGGGGTGTTACAGCTGCCCCTATTCAATCAACTTGATCCTGAAGGTATGATAGTGACGGCTATCATGCGTTCCAAGGATTCACGGAGATTGAATACCAAAAGAAACCTGAAATTTGCAATCCTCAAAGGAGGGACGACTCCACTGGGGAACAAACAATAAATGTTGCACTGTCACAACACGTACGAGTGTTGGAAACCAAAACTGTATTGAAAAATCCTGAGATAAACACAAACGAGTGTTAGCTATGCTGGGGATGTACACAGACGGGTGCCAAGGAATCCAGGATATCAAATACGGACGGGTATTGAGAAGATACACGGACGGGTGCCAAATGTCAATGCGGACGGGCATTGAAACAAAAGTTCAAACACGGACGGGTACTGAAAGAACACGGACGAGTGTCATTAAAAGGTCAATACGGACGGGTATTGAAAAGGTACACGGACGGGTGTAAAAAGATTCAAGGCGACCTCTCTGGGGATTGAAATGCAACACGGACGGGTGTCGAAAGTTCAATACGGACGGGTATCGAAAAGGTACACGGACGGGTGTAAAAAGTCAATACGGACGGGTACTGAAAAGGGTACACGGACGGGTGTAAAAAGATTCAAGGCGTCCTCTCTGGGGATTGAAATGCAACACGGACGGGTGTCGGAAGTTCAATACGGACGGGTATTGAAAAGGTACACGGACGGGTGTAAAAAGTCAATACATACGGGTACTGAAAAGGGTACACGGACGGGTGTAAAAGGTTTCAATACAGATGGGTACTGAAAAGGGTGTAAAACAACTTTATCGGGAATTAAACTCGCTGGGGAATGGAAGGCAACACGGACGAGTGTCATCAAAAGGTCAATACAGACGGGTATTGAAATCAAAGGTTCAAACACGGACGGGTGCTGAAGGAAACACAGACGAGTGCCAAATGTCAATGCGGACGGGCATTGAAACAAAAGGGTCAAACACGGACGGGTGCTGAAAGAACACGGACGGGTGTCAAAAGTCAATACAGACGGGCATTGGCTTAAAAGGTTCGAACACGGACGGGTGCTGAAAGAAACACGGACGAGTGTCTGACGGTAAGATTTTGAGGGAATAAACCAAAGGACCACCTGGACGAAGGGGTACAAATAAAATCAAGGATAAACAATCCTGGAAAAACACCCTGTCGGGGAACTGTCAAATATTGCTTAACCCACCACCTGTGGAGTAGAGACATCTTTTGAAATCCGGCTTTCCTGACGAAGGAAAACTCAAACCTGGCCTATGCTTCGGATGCATATGTTTGAATTTTGCCGTAATGCTCCACACGAAGTGGAAATGCTACGCATTTGGGAGGATTCCAAGCAAACAAATGCTATGCAATGCAAAAGAGACGTCTCAGCAAAATAAATGCTGAAGACCAGAAGCAACTCCGCTGGGGATGGCAGACTAAATTGCCACTGAAACATAGGAAAACTTGTTGAGGAAGACTTCTCCCTGCTAGGGAAGATCACAATCACCAATTCTGCTGGAGATGGACGAAACTCCGAGAGAATATCCACTCTGTTGGGGAATATCAAGATCAACAACTCTGCTGGAGATGGACGAAGCTCCGAGAGAATACCCACTCAGCTGGGGAGGGAGATGAATAATGAAGATGGAAATTCCTCCGCTGGGGATGACCAAACACTTCAGAACCTGGCTTCAACGCCTGCCAAAAACGATTGGCCTTAAGACCTGCTGGGGATACCACTCACCACCAGACTCTGCTTGGGGAAATGAGCTTAATCTGCTGCTAGGGAAGTAACTTTACCCTCACCCTGCTGGGTATTAGATCAAACCATTGTCGCCAAGACTATACTTTCTGACCAACTGAGGAAAGTAGACACCAGGACCCTGTGGGGATAATAACGTCTTCGTCCACAAACTTCCTGCGGGAGGTACGGCAACACCCACCTTAAAGAAATCATCTTCTGAGTACTTGCTGGGGATAGAAATCCATACACGACTTCGGTTGTGTATACAATCCTCTGTACTCTGCCGATAAGGACGATCCTCAACGACTCCGCTTGGGAGAGAAAGTAATTGTCAACATCCACCCTGCTAGGGGATAACACATGCTTCCTGACTAGCTGGGGAAAGAACAACTGCCCCATGCTCCGTGGGGAGACATCACTTGCTGAAGAAAGATGAGCCAAATCACAACTCTGGCCAGGGAAAAACCTCTTATATCCTGCTAAGGAGGACGATCCTTAATGACTCCACTTAGGGAATTACTTCTTTATACTCTGGTTGAGGAAGACGACCCTCGATACTCTGATGGGGAAGAGTAATAAACTGCTGAGGACGATCAAACTTCTAAGTTAGGGAGAGCTCTACTCTACTGGGGAAAACAGCAAGCTGCTGAGGACGATCAGACTTCAAAAATGAAGAGAGCAACTCTACTGGGGAGGTACCAATGAAGATTGGACTTTGAATTACTTAAGATGACCAGATCTGACTGTTGAGGAAGAGAACACTCTGACTCCTCATCGTATTCTTGACGATATTCTATCGTCTTACCTTGCTGAGAGTGAGGATTCCATCTGTACTGCTAGAGATAAGAAACCTTCATAAAAGCCCTTTTGAACATATGACAATTCCCTGCTTGAGGAAGAATAACAATTCCCACACTTTGCTGGGAAAAAGATACCCTCTGGCTCTTTGCTGGAGAGAAAAGACTCCAAAAATCCCTCACTGGGAACAACTCAGTGCTGATTATCAAGAGCGAAACACAGTTCCTTTAACTCTCCACCTTGCCCCAGACCACAGGGTCTACTTGAAGCAATCATCTTAAGAGGATTTTACAGAAGACCTGGCTTTCAACAATGCCCCAGGGTCTTCAAACTCTTAGAGATGTATCTGGTTTGGACATAACTGTCCCATACTTCATGATTCATGAAATAAACCAAACTCGAGAGGGTTCGTAATGACCTGAAATGTTCTGCCACAGTATTCTGAACCTTGCAGAGGTGCTATTGATTGACTGTGTTCTGAAGGGAAAAAAAACTTCTCGCAAACCTTGAAGTGACCTGCCCCAGTACAAACCTTGCAGTACATTTGTCTCTAACCGAGTAGTCTTCGAGAGATTTACCGAATCTCGACTTGATTGCCCCAGTTTACACGCTTGGAGAGATTTATCGGATCTCGACATAATTGGCCTAGTTCGAAGAAATTTTCTCGACATGAATGCCCTATGGTTGATTGTACTCTGAAAAGACCTTCTCAACTTGAATGGTCCAACTTGGCTACATTTTGAAGAGATTTCCCGATGTGATTGTCCCAGATTGGTTACATCTCAACACAAATGACTGGGAACGCCTTTTTCCCACATAATATTTCAGCAACATGTCCTTTGGAGTCTCCGACACCTCAACTTGGCCAGTTTAAGCTTCTCGACTGATGTTCATCGTGTAAGCTTCTTTGATGTCAAACAAATGTATGCAAGCAGAAAATGTTTATTCTAAGAATGATTATTCAAATGCAACACATATGTTAATCTTGAAGTCCTTATTGAAAATATGTCACACAACCGAGTTATGACACTTATTTTTGAAAGGAAAGCAATACGCACATGCAACACCAACAAAAATCTTATTAGCACAACTCATGGGAGTCAGGAACACTATCTCGTTAAAGTAAGCCTTCAGACTAAACCCTGTTTCAATTAGGACTTTTAAGGGTTGTAACGTGGCCTGGTTCGCTGTTTGAGAAAAAAGGATTTATGGCTCAAAGTTTATTGGTGCCCATCCACTCTCCATGATGTTCTCCAGTCCTACGTTCAGCTAATTTGGCGCAAGCGCTCATCTCTCAAAAGGTTTTATGATCTTTCAGGGGCCCATGCAACTAATGGTTTGACACCTAATGAGGTTTTGGAGCAACAGTCACCCCTTTTCGTCTTTTGTGTCTGTAGTCACACGACTTTGTTCTGCTCAAGGATTTTTCTTTTTGTCCTTTTTTTTTTCACCTTTTTTATTTCCCTGATTTTGCCTGGACTAACTCTTTTGAGTTTTTTCGATTTTGAAGTCCAGCGGGATGCCCTAATTTTTGCCTAAGTCACTTGTTTTCAAATTTTGACTTAGCGGGCTTTCTTTCTTTTATTCCTTTTTTCTTTTTTTTTGAACAAATCGTGTGACACTGGCTTGTCTGACTTGTTAGAAAGGGATGTGAATGTTTCACTCTTCGGTTGGTGAGGAGTAACCATTGTGGTTCTACACCTCTTGACCTCTTGACGGTGGAATGGAAGGTAATAGATCCTCGGATGTACACTCCTTCTGAAAGTTGAACACTTGGTCAAACTAACTGACGCCTACCCTGCCCCTGGGTTAAAATTGAGGGTTTTCCGTTTTCAGAAAGAACTCCTACTACTAGGCTCAAAGGGGTTGACAAAGGTCTATCTCCTTATCTCTCCAGTGTTTGTGAATTGGAAACAATGCTTGTACATCCTTAACAGGGTTTTATCCAAAAGCGTACCATTAGAAACCTGCGTTCTTATTTCGTCATCCTCCCTCAAAGAGTTTGAGCAAGAAAGTTGGTATTGTAGTGTATATAAGCATTAAAAATGAGTAAACATAAATGGAACTCTTCAAGAAAAACATACCTATTGCATTATGATTGTCATTCAGAAACACACGAGTTCTTACATGCAAGCAATGTTTAAACAAACAAATGAAAGCTACATATGAAAATCCAATTAAGGAAGCTGATGATTGCCCTTGTTGAGGAGAGTTGACTCCGTCTGGACTTATTGCTTCTGATGACGCTCTTGCAATCTGGTGCTTACTCTGAAAAAGAAGCTTCAATCCAAAGGGGTACCATCTGGCGTGATGACCTTCGAGACGATCAAGTCTTGCACCTTATGCTGGAATGCATTACAGTCGTCAATTGTATGCCCAAACGTTCCCGAGTGGAACTCACAGCTAGCGTTCATGTCAAAGTCCGGTGGAATAGGGTATGGCACTGGCACGGCATTCCTCAGTTGGATCAGAGAGTTCTTGAGCAGACGAGCAAACAACTGACTATAAGGGATAGGAATAGGATCAAATATCCTCTTGGGCCCTCTTGGTCTGAACTGCCTCTGCTGCTGATGATTCTGCTGATGTTGCTAATTCGGGCGCCTAACCTGCACTTGCACTTTCCTTTCCACCTTTGGCTGAGGCACCCACAAAGGTTGTTGACGTAGAGCTTCTGCAGCAAAAGGTTGTGGAGAAAGTCCATGACATGAGGTGGATCCTTTGGAAGAGGAAAGAGTCCCTACTTCTTTTGCAATAATTGGGGTAAAATCACCTTGTATGCTCACGCCGCCCGACGTGAATTCAATTGCCCCTGCATCAATCAAATCCTGGACTTGGTGCTGAAAGGCCCTACATTGCTCCACAGTATGCCCTGGTGCCCCCGAATGGAAATCACAATGAGCTCTTGCATTGTAGCCTGGTGGGGGATTACTAGTGAGAGGAGCCAAAGTCCTTTTCTGTACCAGTTGCAACTGAAGGAGATGCTGCAATAGCTGAGAATATGGCATAGGGAGCGGATAAAAAACTCTTTCAGACTGCTTTTGTCTCTGCGCACACCTTTTACTCTTGGGCTTCTCTCGGGAGACAGGACCTGGTTGTTGTTGGGAAGGTTCTGGAACCTTGGGTTGTGGAGGGGATTCACGAGGAATTCCATGATCTAGCGAAGACCCCAAAGAGATGGGAGGATTAAGGACTTCTGTTGCGGAAGCGAGCACATGACTGTTTTCCTTTTGTAACACTGTCTTCAAAATTTCCATGATCAAACCCATCCGAGTCTTCATCTGATTGACCTCCTCTCTCAGCATCTTCTGTTCTTGCATGAGAGTTTGCATATTCCGCATAAACTGCCCCATCTGGCCGCATTTCCCTCAACTCAGCTTGAATTTGCTCCATGATCAACTCTTGAATGGCCTGAGGAGCTAAGTCTGAACCTAAAGAAAACCAGATCAGAACAAGAATAACCAGCCTTGAATACCTGCCATGCAAAATGAGATGATTATCCAAATGCAAATGCCATGTCCAAATATTTCCAAGGAATCATTCTGTTTTAATTTGATACTTTTCAGAAGAACCACAAGGAATAAATGGAAATGCTCAACGGTGAGCCTCAACAATGATATCCTTGGAAATACAAGAACATGTATGCAAGAATGATGATGCATATGCAACAGACATGGGATCAAGGTATCCACACAAACTGGCTGCACTGTGCTGACTGAATAGGCTCAAAGGCCTGCTCTGAAGAGAAATACCAGAATACCAGAATACCGGATGATCATAATACTAGAATACCAGGATGATAAGTCCACACTGACAGGAAATCCAGAATACCGGGTATGTTGAAGGTCAACGTTACCTGCAAACCTGTAAACAACCCGCCCTTCTCACGTGTGGGTACTAGGATGTTCAGTATCCCGGGCTCTCAGGTCGAGAAATGATGATACGTTCACTATTTCTGGTTTGGCATCATCATCAATCGAGGAGGCCTCAACTGATTCTCCAAAAACGAAAGATCCTCAGCTTCAGAGGTTTGAGAAGCAATAGCACATTCAGCCCGAAGGATACAATGCTAACGCCAATCAAAGAGGTCGTCTGCTGATTCACTTTCAAAAAGAAGGATCCTATGGCAAGTTCCCAGCATTGGGTCCTCGGATTGAGAGTGTGCAATGGGTTTGCCACAGAAAGTGGGATGCCACTGTCACATCCCGGGAGGAGTGCCGTAACTGAGTTCTCGGGAATGGTCATCAGAGTCGACAATTCCTCCAGAGAATAACTACTGGCATGTATCAACATACAGTAGCAGATAGCTCCGGATAGAACCTCGTCTGATTGTAGGGATCGTGATCATCCGCACGTGGCCAACACCACGGGAGCGTCACGCCTGCCCACGCTAAAACCTAGGTGTATGCTCGAGCCTGGGTATTGGGCTCATCTCTCAGAACATCCCAACCCGCCAAACAGAAAAAACAGCCAGCACAGCACAGTAATATCCAGTATGACAGTATAAAATGCAATGCGATAAAAGCTGTAAAAACAGTAAAGCAGTAAAGCAAAAATACAGTAAACAACAATACAGTAATATACAACAAAGCAAAGAAACATAGAAACACCCAACGAAAACAAACAGACAAGCGCTAGGATTGACTCGCTAAAGGGGAAGGACCAGTAGTAAGTCAACCAGAGTCCCCAGCAGAGTCGCCAGCTGTCGCTCCCGAAAAGATTCGCATCCGACGGTACAAACGCTAGAGTGGCGCAAAAGACACAAAGTCTCCAGCAAAGTGTATTTATCCCAAGAAAGGGAAAGGAAACACTGCATAAACCTGAAGAAGGGAAAGAGCATGGTTTCACGACCAAGAGAACGGGTACGGGAGTCGGTTACGCAAAGGGAAGGTGTTAACACCCAGCACGTCCATTGTACTAGACGGGATCCACGCTTGCTGTCTGCATCAAAGGGCGTCGTTGTCTGGAACTCCACTACTACTGGACCGGCGAAGAAACGAGAACGAAAAGAACGGAGAAACGAAGAAGAAAAGAAAAAGAAGTGACTCGATAGGACGGTATCGTTGTCCTAGGCCTATGTACTCCCTCAGTGCAATGGGAAAGTCAGAGTCAACGTAGTTCGGACGGGAACTGTGGGGAAGATTGCTCGCCAAGACACTCGCTGTCTTGTGCCTACGTATCCTCAATCGGACGAGAAAGAGGAATCAGAGCTGATGTAGTTCGTGGGTACGACCACTGATGGGTAGGTGTTTTTTACGTGAGTGACGAGCTCTTTTCTGAAAATGAAGTTTGAAACCCAACAATCCCGAAGGATAAAAAGATTTGAATTTGTTTGGTGTTTTTTAGACAGAAGTGTCTTTTAAGTTGTTTCGCAACTTGCATTGAACCCAAGTCTTGAATATAGGAACGAATACTTCGCGCATCGTCCCCAACAGGACGTGCACTTGGTATCCTAGAAGAATGAGAGGAAGCCCCTCAATCCCCACTTCCCACATAGAAGGCTCAAGCGCAATACACGTTAACTTTTATTACGTGTTTTGAAGAAGTTTTGAGATGAGAAGAGAGAAGACACAAAGGAAACTCTAACCTAAAGCTAACATGCAAAAGAGATCCTAGGGTTAGTGAGGTTTAGGAGGGACGACTACCTAAAACCTAATGCTAATCCTACTCCAAGCTTAATCAAAAATTAAGTTGGACTAGGTAGCTCTAAAGGGAAAGGAATCCAAGACTTAAACAAGTCTTGAGATTCAAGGGAAGAGAAAGAGTGAAAGAGATGAAGAAGAAAGAGAAGGATAAGATGAGAAGCAAGATGGGGCAGCAAGTACATCATAATCATCACATCCAAATCATAACATAAAGCATGCTTCAAATATCATACAAACACATCTCAAGTATACAAATGAAAGCACACAAGAAAGAATGCAAGTAAACTTGCATAAGAAGTGCAAATAAACACCAATGAGCACCACACCAAAGTAATATGAGCAAGGTAAGATGAAAGTGAATCCAAGTCAGAACTTAAGACATCTCATGATCAACCAACTCAAGCATACAAAAGTATATCATATCATGATGCATTATGAGCCAAAGAAGCAACAAACAATTGATAATGATCTGCATCATACAAACCATCCCAAAATGAACATGTGAAGTGAAGACCAAGTAATGAACTCAAGGGGTAGTAGCATATGCATCAACAACATACCAAAGTCAAACTCAAGTCATGCAAGGTGAATCCTTGAGCAACACATTCAAAACATGCATCAAAGTTAAGAAAGACATTCACTTATCATTCATGCAAGCAAAACAAAGAAACATGTGAAGCAAAGAGTGAAATGAAAATCACACAATGATCATTAAATCAAGAGTATCAGAACCTCAAACATGTCATACAAATCAAACAACAAGTTCCAAGCATGAGTGAATCCACACAAAGAAACAATCACAAGATTAAGTTGAACATGCCACAAGATTCAAGTCCAAAACAACATCAACTTGTAAAATCAAGAACAAAATGAAAAATGATCAAATGAGGATGATTCCAAAGCCACAAGTAAGCTCAAACAGAACATGATCATACCATAAAAATATCTCAAGCATCACTCCATCACAAGTAAGCAAGTGCACTCAAACTAGGTCAAGTACTAAAGTATACCTCAATCAAACTTGCATCACAAACAAAATTCAACCAAAAATAGCTAAGTGAATTAATAAAATCCCAAAAAATATCCAAACAGAATTAAACTCAGTCAAGTAACATGTCCAAAAAGATAAAACCAAAATTCACAAACCAAGTATCTCAAACAATTGGGCAAAAATCACATAAGCACCAAGTATCAATATGCAAAGGAAAGGGACCAAAATGCAATATGGAAAAGTTTTAAAAATGAAACAAAAATTTTATTATGTAATTTAATATGTCACCTAACATATGCAAAAAGAATGGATAAAAAATGTATTATAGATGAGCAGAAATAAATTTCACAAGTTGGTGTGTGCAAGTGAAACAAATAAGAAAAGAAAATAAAGCAATTAATTAAAACAGATGCCAAAATAAAATAAAATGAGAAAATAAAATATGGAAAAGTTTGATAAAACTAAAAGTAAGTTTCATGATTTTTTGTATGATTTTTAGATGCATAAAAGTAATTTTCGAAATTAAATGCAAAACAAACAAATAAAAATGAGAAAATAAAAATGAAAAGAACAAGGGGGTGCAAACAGAAAAGAAAACACGTTGAAGTAAGGAAATGGGCCAAAGAGGGGGACGCGCATAGCAAAGGCCCAATGCCAAGAGTCCAAGGGCGAAAGTCAATAGAGCATGGTAAGAGTCAAAAATCAGAATAAAATCCAGCCATACAAACGATCCAATGTGCTACAACACACCCACCCAGGTCCACACGATCACAATCAAAGAAAATACACGATCTAGATTTGAAGTCCCATGGTAACCACGTGTACGCGCCCACACAAACGTCTCAGCATCCCACCATGAACCAGCCATGTGCCACGCACATGACCTCATTTAAATGCTGGCAAAATCTCCACCGTAAGATCAAAAATAAAACGAAAACAAAGGCCATGAGGTGAGTGCACACGGTAATAAACGTGGAAGAGCAAGCATGCAATCATAAAATTAAAACATAAAATAAAGGACATGTGGCGCAAGGACGGACACACGATTAGGGAAATCAACGGTCAGATTTCTTCTTCTCCACTTGACACCTTCGCCGGACTGAACATTCCAGCCGCCGGAGCTAGGGCTCCGGCCACCCTCTCCGGTGAGCTGTTGTGCACTTTTTTTCCAGAAAATACGTATGGGTACACTATCTTGACCAGAAAAATGCAAGGATCTCAAATATGCAGTCCATTTTAACAAACAACAAACGCATAAAGAGAATCGAACGAAAACAAGTTTAGATCTAAAACTTTAAATCCGCATATCTCACAAACCACACGTCCAAACTTCAAATAAAATATATCAGCATGCTCAGGGGAGTTCACAGATCATTATGCATATAAAAAATTCAAGTTCTGTGAGTATGAAAAATTCACCAACCTGAACCTTGTAGAACTTGAAATCCTCCAAGAAATCCCTCCAAATACTGCAGTTCCACTCCTTGGAACCTCTAGATGCAAAATAAATGCAACTAGAGCTTGAAATCGTGCTAGATCTTGAGATTTAAGTTTGAACCCTCTTGAATGGCACTTGATGAAATCTTCAGTATGAGCTCAAAACGACAGTGGATTCTTGCTCTATTCTCTTCACTGATCAAGAATGTGAAGAGAAAACTCAGAGAAGCTCCAAGAAGAATGAGATTCAATGAGAGGAAGTGTGAGAGCAAAAAACCACAAGTGTGCAAATGAGAGCTTCTACCCTAGCTGTGAGGGCATGAGTAAGCATATATACCCTTCATTAGTTCACTGATTAGGATTAGGAAGTGATTAGAACTCTTGCTAATGAGATTTGGGTGAAATTGCAAAAATGCATTTTACACCACCACCACCAATTTACACGTGAGAGATCCCTTCCACCAGCATTATTCACCTCCAATTTACTTCTATACCACTTCTGGATTGATTTTGGGCCTTGCACTTTCTTGGTTTGCATGCTTTGAATTAATTTGGCATTTTTGCACTTTGTGAGAATAATGAGAAATATGGCATGGCATGAATTGATTCAAAGGCCACAAATGATCTTCTTGACTTGTATTTTGACATTGTAATGTGGCATGAAGCACTTGGGAACATTACAAGTCCATTTGTGCAAAAATGCAAAAGGTGGAAAATTTGACTTATAAGGAATCCATGAAAAGCACCTTGCATTGTTTTGGCCATAACTAGAGTTCCACAAATGATATGGAAGTGTTCTAGTACTTTTTGGAAATGGGAAAGAAAGATATTCTACTTTCATGTTGGAGGAAAATTCATTTGGAGCTTCCTTGATGATGAAAAGTCAAGTTGAATGTGGAGGAAAAATTGCCAAAAATTGAAAGTTTGAATTATAGGTCATTTTCCAAATTTAGTAACTTTTGCACAAACTCTTGATTCTTGAAGTATGGTGTGAAACTTGACAATTGAAGTCCATATGAGGATGTGAGACCTTGAAAACTATGAAAAGAAACTCAAAATTCCGCAGTTGACTTTCTCCTTTACAGTTGACTTTTGCTTAGATCACAGGCAACTGATCCACTTAACATCCTCCACAATGAATCAATAACCAAACCCTCATCTAAGAACACTTGTGAGCATAAAGAATACCATAAGAACATGCTTGAATACACCAAGCCTTCCAAGTCCTCTTGATCTTAAAAACCCTAATTGGTCCCCCTGATTAGGAGGGAAAGAATCACTTGAAATCCTTTGCCAATATTGATCTTATGAAGATATAATGAACTCCATGAACCACCTTGAAGCTTGAGACTTGAGAATATGGACCAAGTACCTTGATCCCATGCTAGGAACCAATGCTATGCACAAATCAAATGCAAGAAATGAAAAGAAACATAAGTCAGTTAGCTAAAAACAAACAAGGCAAATTTTGGGGTGTTACACCCGTCTCTAGGATCGACTTCGTCGACGTGAGCATCAGGGTTGTTCTCCCGATGGTCCCCGTTCTCGAGTTACGCGAGAATGGTGTCCAGAGCTTTGTTCGCAGATGAATTGTTGGCCATGTTGTTGATGAACGGAGGAATTACTTTGGTTTAACGGTGAAGGAAAAATGGGGAAGCAGCGAGTTCCCACGGACGACGCCACTGATTGTACCAGGAT
This sequence comes from Lathyrus tuberosus, assembly GCA_022829125.1. NCBI lineage: Eukaryota > Viridiplantae > Streptophyta > Magnoliopsida > Fabales > Fabaceae > Lathyrus > Lathyrus tuberosus. The sequence goes on along the minus strand of JALAZF010000137.1, from coordinate 12,114,457 downwards.
CAGACAGATAGACAGTGGTCAGCAACGTCATATGGACTTCAGCTCCGGTGATGGTGATACGGCCGGGGGGGGTGTACCTGCAAGGTACTCCGACGCTCAAGTCAGGTAATGTCAGAGAAAAGCAAATACAGAGATGTGAGTTTAGAATATTTCGTAACCTGACCCTCTCAAATGAGAGGGAATTTATTGAGAGCCCCAAGCGCGGGGCCAACGGTCACTTGCATTGGGCTGGATAGCAAGGCCCAATCCAAGCAACTGTTAGGGCTTACGTGGCGTAGTGAAGACCAGCACATGGTCTTCGCCCTGGTGTAACGGTCCCTAAATCTTCGAAAATAGGGCAGACCGATTCCTTCGGGAGTGGGAAGTTACAAGAGAACGCGTCCTCGCGGGGAGGAGCACGTGGGTGTCGAGGAGAGGTGCGTCTACGGGCTATATGCCTCTGCTCGACAATCTTTACCCCCGCGTGCCCGACGTCCGAGGGAATTGGTACGTGCCCAACACGGAGGCGAGTTTGGGCCTCGTTGGGCCTTCGCTGGTCATTGGGCTTGGACCTGCCCGACAGTAGGGCAGGCGCTGGCCCAATCCAGAACAAGTAATATTATCACTTGTGAAAAACTGTTATTGGAGCATTTTTTAACAGTTTAGTGTACTTTTGAGTACTCTAAAATCTCTCTCTCTCTCTCTCTCTCTCTCTCTCTCTATATATATATATATATATATATATATATATATATATATATATATATATATATATTTATAACCTTTGACGAGTTATGAGTATATAATGAAATGCTAAAAAAACTCTATTGAGATGTTTTGAGTGTTGTTGGTTGATTTTCGAGCTGATGAATAATAATACAATTTTACCTAGTTTTTGGTAATTTTTTAGTTATAATATAATTATTAAAATTAATTAAATGAATATTTTTTAGTTGAATAATTAAAAAGAATTTCAGTGTGACCAGATAATTGACGGACTTATGGTTCAAGAGAGTAACCTATTTAAGTATAAAATTTTGGGAACGACTTTGGTGATTGATTGAGTTCTATTACTCAAATCTAAGGTAACAAAAGATGGAACTTTAAAGGAAATGAAAAAATAGGACTATTTGGGTTGAAAAATATATTAAAAACACTTGCAGTAGGGATACACACTAAAAAGAATATAAGCTTTCTTTTGTATTTCTGTTAGATTTTCTTATTGATTAACTGAAAAAAGCGTAAGGAGTTTATATATATATATATATATATATATATATATATATATAAGTCACATAGAACTTATGTCTAGTGCGGTCAGGTTCAGAGAGGAACAATGACATTCTCATGTCCAAAGAGAGACATGGTTTAGAGAGGTACTAGAGATAGGGATAAATTAGTAACACGTCTCTGATATCCAAAATTATGGCACAACATGCATATTGGATGAGAAGTTGGTGCATTTCGCAATTGCATTTTAATTGTATTGTTGTTGTTGTGTGAGAATGATCTATGTATTTTGATAGTTGTCTTGCTGTTTAGTTTCACGACTAACATTTGTAAGGATTATTCTCACCCCCTTTTTTCTGTTTGTGTGTGGCTTTTATGTCCATGTTGCAAATAAAGGTAGCATGCAGTGCGGTTGTGTTGAAGAATGATTGTCATTGTCTTATTCTTTGTTTTTTGTTTTGTCAAGTATACTTTGTGTCGCTCACATATTCTAACACAATGGATGTGATGTTATTTCTTTTATTTGGAGAATTATTTTTCTCTTTTAAAAAACTAATGATATTTGAGTAATTTCATTTGATGAGACTATGTGAAGGTGTTGTCGGATGTTTCATTTTTCACTTCAAGCTCATTAATTTAATAACAGGTGTTTTATTTGAAAATGTGCGACACCCTTTGGGTGAAAATATACTTTGAATTATTGTATTATTTTCTGGGTCGAAAAATAAAGTGTTACACATGGTCCAATGATTGAAGAATCCATCAAATTTGGGAATTACTGGTGTCTGGAATTTTGTTGAATCAACCATGGAAACGATTTAGAAGGAAATAATGAATGATACGAGAGTGAGGATAACAGAAACAACAAATTTTCCCATCTTGAAAATAGAAACAACATTTTTTTATTGAAGGATGCACACCGAGATCAGCAACTAGTGCTTCTGATACCACTTGTTAGAATGTGAAAAGTTCATTATTCAACTTGTAGCATTGGCCATTTTTCATACACGTGAAGAGATTACTTATATCACAAGTAATCACAAAAACAAATTCCAAACTAACTCAAAGTTAGGTAGACTATCATCTAATCAGATTATAACAAAGATTATAATTTATATGTCAATCGGGGTTTGAATCCCAATCTTCAAACTCTTTTTTGCCTGTCACTATTATTAATTAGTAGTTAAATCCTTCAATTGTATAAATTAAATTTCCATTTCAACATTTTTGCCCACAAATAACATTAAAAACATTGAAAGAAACACATTCTCAATTTCTTAATTCCAACAAAAAAAATTACTTTTTATAATTCTTCTCAAATTAAATCAGGTCTAAAGTTTAAGTTACCTTGTCAGTTTCAAATACAACCTTAAAAGTAAACACATATTAAGCATGCAAAAACAGAAAATTGGGTTGATATTTAAAATCTATTTATAGTAGAGAGAGATTTTATGAGCCTTCTATTATCTATTATAATATATTAAATCTAATGCAGCGGATTATGTTACGAAAAATATCTAATGTAAGTTTTTTTTTTTATTGGCAAAAACACTAAAGAGAGATTAAGGAAATCTCTAACCAACTAACAAGAGAAAAAAACTTGGAACTCCCCAAAAACACCTAACAAGGCAGCCTACTACATAAAATCTAAAGGGGATTTGTTCCTTTCATTGAAACTATAAACCAGCCTTTTACTCTTACCCAACATCAACCAAACCCAAGAAGTCGCTACAATAGCATAAAATATAGACTCAACATTACAAACCTCATCTCTAAACAATATATTATTCCTAAAACTCCAAATATTCCAACAAGATATACACCAAATAAATAATATGAGGTTCTCCTTACATCTGCCTCTTAATCTAGAACACCAAGCCAAACCATGGGAGCCGCAGTCATGATCTGAAATCCGCTCTATATCCAACCAATCACAAACCAAATTCCACACCATAACAGATCTATGGCATCTGAAAAAAAGGTAAGTAGCATCTTCATTGCACCTGAAACAAAACATGCAAACACTATCATGAGGATTATTTAAAATACCCCTCTTAACCAAATTCGAGCGAGTGGGCAACCTATCGATTATCAACCTCCACGCAAACACTTTAACCTTCATAGGGCAAGCCGATTTCCAAACACATTCCAAAATCTTAATCGAGTTATCGTCGATCGAAGTTAAAGCAACCTGAGTCGAAATATTATCAAAAAAGGACTTAACAGAGAAACCATTGTTTCTGTCCAAAGTCCATAACCATTTATCAAAGGCTACTTCCAGCACACTCTTTTTTGCCCGTCACTATTATTAATTATTAGTTAAATCCTACAATTTTATAAATTAAATTTCCATTTCAACATTTTTGTCCACAAATAACATTAAAAACATTGAAAGAAACACATTCTCAACTTTTTAATTCCAACAAAAAAAATTACATTTTGTAATTCTTCTCAAATTAAATCAGGTCTAAAGTTTAAGTTACCTTATCGGTTTCAAATACAACCTTAAAAGTAAACACATATTAAGCATGCAAAAATAGAAAATTGGGTTGATATTTAAAATCAATTTATAGTAGAGAGAGATTTTATGAGACTTCTATTATCTATTATAATATATTCAATCTAATGCAGCGGATTATGTTACGATAAATATCTCATGTAAGTTATATTTGGCACATCAATTAAATTCTGATGTGTCACCTAAGATTGAATCTTGCAACAAATTTACACAATTACATTTCAACTTCTATTCCAAAAATCTTATGTCACAAAAATATTATTATTAAATATCTCACGAGAGTTAATTACAATTAAACACAATTATCACTCTTTATATAATTCTATCTTTTCACCTTACATATAAAAAATAATAATAAATACACAATTTTGTTAATAACTACACTATTCTTTTTTTATAGAGTCTAATATCAAAAGATATAATAACTAAACTATTTTGTTAAATTACAAAACATCACAAAAAAAAAATGATCATTCAAAAAAAAAACTGATGACTAAAATAAATTATATAAAATATTTAAAAATTTTACAAAATTTAATAATTACAATAATTTTATTAATTGATCAATTTTCATAATTAATTTAAGTTTTATTTAAAAATTAATTATATACAATCACACTTCAACTTTTATTCCAAAAATCATATGTTACAAAATTGATATTATTATATATCTCGGAAGGGTTAATAACAACTAAAAACAATTATCACTCTTTATATAATTCAATTATTTTACTTTACATCTAAAATAACAACTACACTATTTTACTAATAACTGCACTATTTAGTTTTGTTTTAGAGTCTAACACCTAAAAATATAAAACTACACTATTTTTCGAAATGAAAAAACATTTAGCAAAAAATTAAATCGATCATTCAAAAATAAAATAAAAAACGGTTGGCTAACATAAAAAATGATATTAAATATGTAAAATTCTTACAAAATGTAATAACTACAATAATAATTTTATTAGTTGATCAATTTCATAACTAATTTAAACTTTATTTATAAATTAATAAAAAAAACATAAAAAAGAAATATTTAGGTTTCTAAATATTAAAAAAAACAATAATATACTGTTGGCTTTGGTGGATGATACTTCGATAAGCAGGGACATCAAAGATGTAATTGTGTGGGATGGGGATGTGGATAGAGGATACTCGGTTAAGGCAGGTTATAATATTTTGAGAGGTCAATTGGATGAGGTGGATATGGGAAGGGAGGAAATGCTCAATTTCAAGCTGTTGTCGACAGTAGTGGCTCCGTTAAAAACAATGTGTTTTGGTTGGAGATTGTTTCGTAATCGGTTAGCAACTCGCGACAATCTTCAAATGCGCAGTATTATTTCAAATTCTCATGATCTTTGCTGCCCTTTTTGTTTTACTGAGGATGAATCAGCTTTACATCTCCTGTTCCAATGTCTTAAATCTGTGAAAATTTGGATTGACATCAGTAGTTGGCTAGGTATTAAAGTCTTTTACTTTGAGGATGTACATGACCATTTTTCAAAGTGGCGGATCGCATGTTTCGAGGTGGGTTTGAGCAGTAGGAATGTCGTGGGTTTGTGGCTAATCATTGGGTGGGTCTTGTGGAATGTTAGAAATAATATAATGTTCAAAGAAGGTCTGTGGGATGTAGATAATGTATTTGATAAAATCTTGTACTTTTCTTGGGGTTGGGTTGGAAAGAGGTGTGAGAAAACTCTTTCTTGTAATTATTATGATTGGAGTAAAGCCCCCCTTGATTTCATGTAGTTTGGAATTGAGTGGTGGTGTTTTGTGTTCTTGAGTTTGGATACCTCCTTGTATCCTTTAATTTATTTTGATTATTAAAAAAATATAATCATGTAATTAACTTTTTAATAGCAAATCATCTTATTATTTGATCGACTTTTATAATTAATTTAATTTTTTTTAAGTTTTAAAATTATAAAATTATAATAACATGAAATATTTCTAATACCACAAATAATAAACTTACTTTAAACTAATATAAAAAAAATAGCAACAAAATTCAAAACAATAAACATGTTTTAGTCCAACAAAAATTAATTAATAATATCGAAATAATTTTGTAATCCTTTTTTTATTTAAAAAAAAAAAATTGAAACTACCTCAATACCATTGTAAAGTATAACACAAATACAAATCAATTAAAAAAATTTAAATTAAATATGTCAATATTTTGTTAAAACAGTAAAATATTTACATGTACAATATTTAAATAAATACAAAATTGATAAAACAAAATATTTTATAATCTCCGCGCGTTGCGCGGGTTACCATCTAGTTCATTAATAATTTTAAAGTAGTGAAATAAAATAATGAAATTAATGAAATAAGAACATCTATAAATCAAGCAAACTTATATCATTCATGAAATTTGTTCTTTGCGTTTATGACAAGGAAATACTAAAAAGTAACAAGAGACTCGTATTTTATAAAATACAGAAAGAGATAATATACTAATACTAATAAATCACTTTAAAAAATTAAAAAAATCAAATGTAATTTTGTTGAACATTGAGATATGTCAGATACCATACACATATTCAATCAATCGTTGCTGCATAACTTCTATCGATCTAAGATGTAGAAGAAGAAGACCTGAATGTGAATGGAAGTGACAAGAGTTTTGAGATGAAAAATAAGAAGAATCGAGCAAGCGTTACGTTACGTTACTGTGTACATGTGTTATAAAGGTGTTTCGAACGCGCATAACAAACGAAAATCCATTTAGATATTTTTATAAATAAGTAATCAATTAAGTAGATCATTAACGTGGAAAGTGTAAAGGAAAGTGATTATGAAAATGCGTAACATGAAATTCCAATTTAGTTTTTTTTTCTAAAAATTGTGGATAAATTACCTTGTTTATGTTCCACCAGTTTAAAGACAGTATTCCACCAATTATATTATATAATACACTATAAAAAAGAGGTGTTTGTTGGGAATATCTTTTCCTCACGTGCAGTTACGCAGGTGAGGTGTGGAAAGGCATCAGTCGTTGGGCTGGTTTAGATTTATCTGTGAAAGATAGTTGTGCTTCTTCCTTCATCTCTTCCTTCAGCAATGCGCATAATAAGATTGGTGGTAGTTTCTTTTCTTTGGTTTGGTCTTTGACTGTGTGGAATATCTGGTGTAGTAGGAATAACTTAGTGTTTAAGAATTCTTTTGTTTCCGTTATCGACACAATTAACTCTATCAAGTTTCAGTCTTGGAATTGGTTATTTTCTAGGAAGGTTGGTCTTAATTGTAGCTTGCTTGAGTGGCAAAATGCCCCTTTAGCCTGTTTTAAGCGGATGTTGAATTCCCGCTCGATGTAATTGGGCTTTCAGCACCCCTTGTGCTGTTCTGTTAGTAAATCTGCTTGCCTATTAAAAAAAAAGTGTAAGTAGTATAGATAATAGTCCCACATTGTATAAGAATGTGGTGACTTGAGCATTTATAAATGGGAGAACCCATACACCTATCACCTTAAGGTTTTAGGTGGATAGTGGTGTGTCTCTCACAAAGGTTCCTAGTCCTACTCTATGTATCAATGCTCCCTAGTGAACTCCCCCCAACAAATGTATCGAAATGCCCAAGAAGTGGTGTCCCGTTGAAATCGAAACGCCAAAGGAAGAGCTGTATTCGAAATACCTAATAAGAGGTGCTTAGTAATAGGTGTCAACGACAGTACAAATATATATGGACGAAAGAGTTTCCACATGAGGGGGAGCATTGTGGACTCACACTTGAGGGAGAGTGTTGGGAGTAATATAACAAGTGTGAGTAGTATGGATAATAGTCCAGACTCACACTTGAGGGGGAGTGTTGGGAGTAATATAACAAGTGTGAGTAGTATGGATAATAGTCCCACGTTGGACAGGAATGTGGTGACTTGAGCATTTATAAGTGGGAGAACCCATACACCTATCACCTTAAGGTTTTAGGTGTACAAGTGGTGTGTCTCTCACAAAAGCGTTGTTTACTGTGAATTTTGGTAAACAACCTCTGGTCTATCAATCTTAAACGAAAATTGACTAACTTGCAGGATCGACCACACAAATCCTAGGACATGTGCTAAATTTGAGAGACAAGTGTAAATGACAAAATGAAAATTAAAGAGAATGTAAATTGAACTCCACGTTCGACAATGCTGAAATAAAATCTAACTGAACTCCACGTTCGACTACGTGCAATAAAGTAAAGCAAAGGCTTGAAATTTAAAGGGCTGTAGGCGTCGAAGGGAAACGACAATAAGTAAAAGCTTTAAAAGTAAAATGCCACGAACTCCACGTTCTTGGAAAGCAAAGGCTGGGATGATAAAAGTGCTGTCGAAGGTAAAGTGCAGGAAAATAAAAGACTTTGAAAATATATGCAATGGATTAAAGGTGAACTCCACGTTCTTGAAAATAAAAGACTTTGAAAAGTAAATGCTTGAAGATTAAATGCTTGAATGTAAAAGTGCAGTTGAAGGTAGCCGCAGGAAGTTTAAATGACTTTGAAAGTAAATTTGGCATGGAAGATAAAGCTCAAGAAACTGTAAAGGCATGGAAAATAAATGGCTGAATCTTAAACATGCTGAAGATAAATTGTATTAATGAAGAAAATGGTGTTGCATTACGTACATTCTTACGAACTCGTTTCTCTACACGCGGGTACTTTGAGTTTCTTTGAGTAACTTGTACAAAAATATGAACACCCCTATTACATAGAACTAACTCCTATTTATAGTGCTAGGAAATAACTACTAAGTGGTAGTTATTGCTTCAATCGTGTGGATTTTGGCTCCTTCTCCTTAGTTTCAACTCTTCGCACGTCCTCAACTGCTCTTATTTAAATTTCAAATATTGGAAATTCCCTCCAGCCTTAATATAACCACTGCAGCGCTTGTTTCCATATTCTCAGGGTCGAAGCCTTCCCAGCACTTAGTCATTTTTTGGGGTTCCTACACCTTTATTCGACTCAGGCTTCACCAAAACTGGGTCGAAGCCTTCTTTTCATTAAAAATAATTTTTTAACTTAAAAATGGCTTTGATTCTCTCTAGCGTCGAACATGAGGGTTAACAAGCGCCTAGTCCTACACTATGTATCAATGTTCCTTAGTAAACTCCCCCCAACAATGTTCAGCCACGTGATTTAGTGACATGAAATTGATGTGGCTAAAAAGGAGCGCTGCGACACGAAAATAATAAACTTCAAATTTTCACATGGTGGAAGTTTAAAATTTTCAAAAAATTTGTTGTGACGTTTGTGTCATGTTGCCAATAAATGTTACTAGATCACTTATTTTCCATGCCAATCTCCCTAAATCTTTTTGGTATTTTTGCACTATGTCATGCCAATTACCTTATTAACAGACTTTGCAGCCCCAACCTCCAAAATCATACCCTTTATGAACTTTTATTCAAAACACCTCTTTCTTACACCAATCTGAAAACCTTTGGATGTCTTGCTTATGCCTCTACCCTCTTTAGAAATAGAGACAAACTGGATCTTATGGCCACCAAGTGTATTTTCCTTGGTTTCACCATGGGTATCAAAGGATACCACGTATTTAACCTATATCATAGATCTACTTTCACTTCAAGGAACTATATTTTCTATGAAGACAGAATCCCTTACACATCATCCTCCACTCAGCCCTCGCATCCTGACCCTTATTCTACAACTAACACATTTATCTTTGATCCCATAGTTCCTACATAATTTATCACACAATCCACCCATGATATTGTTGACCCCATCAGTTCTCCTAAACACAATGTTATTACTGATCCTAGGCGTACTACCACAATTCAACCCCCTGACTATCAACCACACTCACCACATATGCACACTCCACACCATACCCCTGAATCATCTACTTCCACACATTCTTCCCCTTCACAACTTGATGCATCAACCATAACAGAGAAAAACTCACCAGAAATCACTACCCTTAGACAGTCCACCAGAATTAATTATGCACCTGTTTTTTAAAAAATTTTTGTTTGTAATGTTTCTATGCCTTCTATTCTGCATGACATCTCTACTTATATTTCTTATAATCGTCTTTCTCCTGCATATTCTTCATATGTTTTTGCCATTACCAATGCCTGTGATCCTGTTTCATATAAGCAAGCTTGTGTTCATCCTCATTGGGTAAAGGCTATGGAAAATTAAATTCAAGCCTTGCAAGCCAATCAAACATGGGCATTCACCTCATTACCTCCAAGTAAGAAATCTATAGGCTGTAAGTGGGTCTACAAGACCAAATGCAATTCTAATGGAACGTTACAAAGGAATAAATCTAGGTTAGTTGCTCAAGGTTTCAAACAAATCTAAGGTATTGATTTCTTTGATACTTTTTCCCCGGTTGCAAAACTCACTACTGTAAGAATTCTTCTTCCTATTGCTTATTCTATGAACTTATTCATGCATCAAATTGATGTGCATAATGCTTTTTTACATGGAGATATGGATGAGTAAGTTTATATGACTTTGCCTTAAGGTATTACTCCCTCATATCCAAATCAGGTGTGTAAACTTCTCAAATCTATCTATGGTCTCAAACAGTCCAGTAGACAATGGTTTGAAAAGCTTTCACAGGTTTTACTCAATAATAATTTTATGCAATGTTCATCTGACCATTCCTTTTTTATTCACACATCTCATAACTCTTTCACTTGCCTTTTGATATATGTTGATGACCTTCTGTTGGCAGGTAACAACATGACTATCATCAACCAAACTAAGGACATTCTCCAACATCATTTTCACATAAAGGACCTTGGTTCCTTAAAGTATTTCCTAGGACTAGAAGTGGAACGCAGCAGTTCCGGCATCAACATTTGTCTGAGAAAGTACACCTTGGACCTGCTATCTATCACTAGTTTACTTGGGTGTAAACCTGCAACAACACCTATGGCTCGTGATACTCGTTTGCAGACTACGGATGGTGCACCCTTGGCTGACGCTACTAAATATCGAAGACTTCTGGGCCAACTCATTTATCTGCTTAATACTCGACCATACATATCCTATTCAGTCCAGTAACTCAGCCAGCACATGAGTTGCCCTACTGACCTTCACTACAATGCTGCTCTTCGCGTCCTTCGTTATCTTAAAACTGCTCCTGGTCAAGGTTTATTCTTTCCCAGCACATCTTCTCTTCAACTTAAAGCATTCTTCGATTCAGATTGGGAAACCTTCCCTGAAACTCATAAATCCGAAGATGAATTAGAAGTAGGAATATCAATAGTTGTGATTCTGTCATATTCTTTATGGATATATTTGAAAAGGTACTTGATTGAAGTACTTTGGTTACACCACTCCATATTGACGTGAGCTTCATATTTTACGAGCAACCTTGTGTTGTACGGAACGACATTCCTTATTGTCCATAGAAACACCTCATTTGAAAATAGAATGTGTTTTAGAACTTCTTTTGTAAAGTGGATAACCATAGTTATCAATAGTGGTCTCTTCATTGAATTTTTTGGGAAATAAACTTTGAGCATCTTCTATTCTTCAAGCATGGAGATGTCATTCTGGACAAACCACAAGGACCGTACATCATGTGCGATTTGACAAACTGATACAACTTAAGATGTAGAATAGGGTATCGAATTTTAGCAGAGATGATGTTGTCGATATCAGGTGGGGTAGGATACTTTGTGGATACAAGAAAATAAGAATTTGAGCATGTGCCAAGCCCTTTTTCTGGAATTCAATTGTATACATGTCTAAAACACACATAAATTAATTGTTAATGAAAACCGAACGTGTATAAAATAAAATAATGAAGTAGGAAATTGTAGATGACTTACATGCCAAAACTTTTCCAAGTACATGTCGTTTGGTTAAGTCTATCATGAGTTCATCAAACTTGATCTTGAATACTTTGGAAACAATATCAGGTCGATCAAGTGCCTTTAAATTATCTTTGGTCATCAGTCGTGTAATCTAAGGCCAATTGGGGTTGCACGTAAAAGTAATAAATAAATCAGGAAAGCCAAGTGTGCTAGAGATAGCCATACCATCAAAATATAGTTGGTCCATGTAAAGTTTTCCCCTACTAACGAAGAAGGCAAGATAACTCTTCTTCCTATTTTGGTTTGTTTGTTTTTTTAACCACCCTCGTATTGTTCATTAAGTTGTTTATACATTCCAACTCTTAACTTAGATGGTTCTTCCTCAACCAATTAAGACACTCTGTTTCCATCATTGTGTATCCATCAACCAAAAATTGTTGGAAGAGTCTTCTGGAATGCATCAATGTTTTGGCTTCATCTGTCCGTTGGTGCAACCGAAAACATAACCAATCTTTGATGGTTTGGAAATTTTTCTTGGTAACAACCTTTTCATGTATATATTTGTGGAGTATGTTAGGCTTATATATATTTTCACCATATGGAAAATTAATGGGTATTGATGGGCCAAGTAACTTAGATGAAATTCGTCAATCTTTTGTAATTGACCAATACGACGTTGTACAATTATGTCTCTTTTTGATGCAAAATCTATATCCCTAACTATTAGAGCTGCAACTTCAGACACAGTAGGGCAATTATATGTGTGACCGTCAGTGGATCTTTTAGAGATAAGCCTAAGCTTCAAATCATGATATGTGTTATTCTTCAACATGTCCTTTGCCATTCGAAAAGCTTTTGCATGAGGGTTATTCTCGTCTAATATGAAGTTGAGACTTGTAGCTTTATATTTATTAATGTGTTTATTGCCATTGTCATAAAAAGAGAAAATTTGAATGTTAATATTCATAGAAAAGGAAAGGGTGATAATTAAGTAGTAATGAAAAGGTTTAAAACCTAAAACACTTCATTCTATTGAAAAATTCATTGTTTGTGTCAAAGATATACAATTGTGCATATATTGGTTGTTATCCTATTTCTGGTAGCAAGCTTCCGATTCAGTGGCATGTTTGACCATGCAGTCGCCGAGTAGGTGGACCCCGTCCCCCCTTAGTATTGGATTTGTCAGATTTCATGCCTAGGGACGTGAATGAAAACATTGCATTATATGTTCAATTGTTGTTTTGAAAATTCTTAGCATAGTGGCAGTTATGATCAAACAAAAGTTATTGTAAAATAGGTGGTGGTGGCTGACGCATTGGAAGTACAATTTTTCCTCCCTTGCAACATAGTTGGAACATTGGAACAATTGAGTGTCTTGACTTGCCTCTACGTTATTGATACCACATAGAAGCATGGCAATGTTGGCACCCATAAAGAATCTCCTTATTTGAATAAACTGCAATTCAAAAAATAATAAAAGCAATGTGAGGACATCAGTCAGATGAAATATATATGGACATATATGTTTGTTGAAACTACGTTATGTATTCTGGAATAATATGGTTACTTAACAAACTTTGAGCGTAAGAACTTCCTAAAGGAAGAGAGTTTTGGTCATCATCATCTTCAGAGTTGTGATCAAAAGCATTGTCTTCATCAGAATTTTGTGAAGTGTCAATATCGGAATTAGCCGAATTCCTAATGCTGGGAGGCTATGAAGATTGATTGCCTTAACAAAAAAGACGGTGAATGTAGACTCCTTAATTGTGGCTCATTAATATTGGTGATATGAGGAGGTGTCACCGCATTGAAGACATTTATAAGATTCACTCGTGTTGGTAGAGGAATTCTTGCCCTTTTAAATGTGATTTTTTCGTAGTGATGACAACAAATGAAGAAGTACGAATTGTATTTTATAAATTTGTAGAAAGTGGTGTAATTTGTTGAGGACGACTGGTTGAGCCAGAAGTGAGATTTTTTTATGCACAATCAGCTGGGTAAACATTCTCCTTGTCGCATTGTAGTAAAGTGTTTCTTTTGTTCATCAGATGATAGAGAGTATCACTAGTTATAATTTAATAATTTTGTTTAATTAGAATATCAATTTAATTAGTCTTTTATGTTTAGTGTTATTAGTTATTAGTGTTATTGGGCTATTGTGTAATTGAGCTTTTAATTCATTACCCATTATGAACACTATATATGTAAGTGTCTTCGACACATTTTAGGTAGGAATGAAGAAAAAAATGCTATCTCTTATTTTATCTTTCTTTAGATAGTTTTTATATTTCTTCTCCTTTGTATTGAAACCCTACTTCATTGTTTTTGATAGGAAACTTCCTATCATCAGACATAAGTTTTATTTATTTTTCTTGCAAGAGATGCAGGTGTCATTGTTGTTTTGTTGTGATTGTTCCATATCTGGTTAATGTTAATCTGATGAACAAATCATAAATAAGCAATTATGAAAAGGGAATAGGGAATGAAGTAAATGAATAGGAAAACACAATTTTAAACTAACTTTTCAGATTAATTACAGAAATGGCTGGGTTTGGAAAAGCAATACAAGGGTGGCGCCATATGAAATGGCGCATTAGTTAGAGGCCACAAGCCATTTCATATGGCGCCTCAGGTCATATAAAATTGCCCTAGAAAATCCCTGAGGTCAAGCCAGCCATTTCTGTAATTAATCTGAAAAGTTAGTTTTTTTGAAATTTTTTTTGAAAAAGTGTTAGTTTTAAAAAAATTCACAAATCGAGAAAAAAATTACTTAAAGAAAATAATTTCTAGAAAATAATTAAAAAATGAATATGGGAGAAAATTAGTTTTTACAAAATGATTATTATAATAACATAAAGTATAAAAAAATTACTAAAAAGAATAATTTCTATGAAATAATTAAAAACTGAATATGGGAGAAAATTAGTTTTTACAAAATAACTATTATAATAACATAAAGTAAAAAAACTTACTAAAAGAAAATAATTTCAATAAAATAATTAAAAAAAGTATATGGGAGAAAATTATTTTTTACACAATGATTATTATAATAACATAAGGTAAAAAAAATTACTAAAGAAAATAATTTCTATGAAATAATTAAAAAATAAAAATGGGAGAAGAGTAGTTTTTGCAAAATAATTATTATAATACCATAAAGTAAAAAAAAAATACTAAAAGAAAATAATTTCTATACAATTGTTTAAAGACTTTACAACTTTTATAAACAAGATATTTATAGAAAAAAACTAAATTGGATTTTCGTCGTTAGGCATTTTCATGATCACTTTCCATTACTTCCTATTCAGTTTCCATTCGTTTTCACTTTCCTTATTATTGATAATTATCTAATTAATTGATAAAATTATTCATAAAATAATAGTATTTAACACCTTTATAAGACATGCACACTGTAACGTAACATAACACTTGTTCAGATCTTCTTCTTCATCTTGTTTCTGGTCCTCGATGCTCCGATCCAAGCGCTTGGCATCTCCGGAGGAGAAGACAGCTCGCGATAGTTTCGGGCATGGTCTCTCCGACTAGGTGTATTCGACCTTATTCTCCTTTGGATCGACGCTTTCATTGAAGCCGGTATCTTCGTCGTTACCGGCACGGTTGCTCATGACGTCGAACTTGGTATAAGTACTCTAATGTTATGCTTATGCTTTTCCACCAATTATTTGTAAATTGTAAATATATCATCTGCTGTGTCTGATTTAAACTCATGATTTCCATTATGAGTTTCATTCTCTTTTTATTTTCACGAATTAGTTCATGATGTCTTCTTTTTTTCTTTTTGATTATTGACATTTCAGCAGGATTTGCTAATATGCATTATTGGAAGCCTCTTGGTATATATTGCATTGTACATTGAAGTATGCTTAGTAATTACAACACTCTTCATTCTAAGATTTGGGCTAGCTGTATTGCCAGAATTATGGCTGGTCTCTCCAGAGGAGAAGGCGTCTATACGGTTTTTAACGAACTTACGGTTTTTCTTGTTTTTCACAATTAATGTTTGACTATCAATAGTTTGTCAATTACTTTGAATTTCTTACTCCAATTACTTACGGTGATATTGTTGACATGCATCAATTATGGAGTTGAAAATGATCACATTTGGCTTCATTCTTTGCTCTATCATTGCAATAAAGCAACATAACATAATAGAAGATTCCACTAAATCATTTTTGCATAGCGCATCTATGATTGCTTTATAAAAGACAACATCGCCTTCCAATGTCAACATCTTGAATTCTCGATAAACATTCACCGCTTCTTGGAACATTTTCTTATACGTCGATCATTGTAGAATAAATTAGTATATTTGAATATATATTTCACGCCTTCATCTCTTCAAATAGTTTTCTAACTTCATCATACATGTCATGTCTTCCGTCCTTGGACAACATAGTATTATATGTTACAACGTCTGTTTTTATTCCTCATATGTCCATCTCCTTGTACTTATGAACTGTTTCATCAAAACAGAAGTCGTAACATACAATGTTATGTTGTCAACGTATGGATGGCAGGGAATGTATGTTGAAGTTAGAAGACTATTTGAAGAGACGAATGCGTAAAACATATATCCAAATCCATTAACTTAATTTTCAATGATCGACATTACACAAAATGTAAATTGTTCCCGGAAGCAAAGAATATTTATTGGGAATTCATAATGTAGCGATTGGAAGTCGATGTTGTGTTTTATAGTGCAATCGTAGTTCCACTATAAAAATGGTTTAGTAAAATCTTCTATTATAATGCTTATTGAAATGATAGATAAGAGAATCAAGGTAAATATGGTCATTTTCAACTCCATAATTGATACATGTCAACAATCGCCAACTTTGAAGTATGAAAATCATTGTTTTGTTGTATACTATTGAGTATTCAATTGAACAAACGCTTGTTGATGTGCGTTTCAGACTAAGTCAGGTGACGACTTGACATTTTTCGATATGCTTATTCTGTATGATGTTCTAAATGATTCTCAACCTACTAGTCCATCACATAATTATGCATCTCCTAGCTATTAGATCGATAGAAGTTATGTAGCACATATTGATTGAATGTGTACGATATCTGACATATCTCAGTGTTCAACATCGTTACATTTAATTTATTTAATTTATTTTTTAAAATGATTTATTAGTTTTAGTATATTGCATTTGTTGTTAATGTTTGTGTCTGTATTTCATGGAATACGAGTCTTTTGTTAATTTTTAGTATTTCCTTGTCATAAGTGCAAAGAACAAATTTAATGAATGATATAAATTTGTTTGATTGATGGATTCTTATTTCTTCAATTTCATTATTTTATTACACTATTTTAGAACTATTAGTGAATCTCCTAAAATCTCTCTCTACTATAAATTAATTTTAAGTATGAACTCAATCTTCTGTGTTTGCATGCTTAATATGTGGTAACCTTTTGAAGGTTGTATTTGAAACCAACGAGAAGGTAATTCAACCTTTAGACCTAATATAAGGCAAACTTTAGACGTGATATAATTTGAGTGGAATTATGTAAAGTAATTTTTTTTGTTAGAATTAAGAAGCACAAGAAAGTTAATAATTTGTATGTTTCAAAGTTTTTAATGTTATTTGTGGACAAAAATGTTAAAATTGAAATTTAATTTGTAAAATTGTCGTATTTTACTGCTAATTAATTATAATTACTGGAAAAAGAGTATGATGATCGGGATTCAAACCCTGATTGACACATAAATTGTCATCTTTGTTAGAATCTGATTAGACCATAATCTAACTAACTTTGAGTTAGTTAGGAGTTTGTTTGTGTGATTACTTGTGATATAAGTAATCTCTCCACATGCTGAAAAATGTCCAATGATGCAAGTTGAATAATGAACTTTTCTCACATTTTAAGAAGTGGTATTAGAAGTACTGGTTGCTGATCCAGGTGTGTCTCCTTCAATAAAAAATGGAATTTCTATTTTCAATGTAGGAAAATTAGTTATTTCCGTTATCCCACTCTCGTATCATTCCTTCGTTCCTTCTGAATCATTTTCATGGCTGATTCTTCAAATTTTCGGACACTAGTAATTCCCAAATTCAATAGATTCTACAATCTTTGAGTCATGTGTAACACCCTGTTTCCCGACGTACAAAATAATACAATAATTCAAAGTATATTTTCACCAAAAGGATGACACACATTCTCAAATAAAACACCTCTTATTGAATTAAACAACTTGAAGCATAAAAATGAAACATTCAACAACACCTTCACATAGTCTCATAAAATGAAATTACTCAAATAACATTAGTTTTGGAAAAGAACACAGTAATTCTCCAATTAAAAAAATAACGTCTCATCCCTTGTGTTATAATATAAGAGCGACACAAAGTGTACTTGACAAAACAGAAAACAAAGAAGAAGGCAATGGTTGCCATTCTTCAACACAACCGCACTACATGATACATGTATTTGCAATAAGGGCATAAAAGCCACACACAAACATAAGAAGGGGGTAAGAATAATCCTTACAAAAATGTAAGTGGAGAAATTAAACAGCTGGACAACTATAAAAATACATAGATCATTCTCATACAACAACAACAACAATACAATGTATAATGCAAATGTGAAATGCACCAACTTCTCCTCCAATATGCATGTGAAATGCACCAACTTCTCCGTTAATGCAGCATCCATGGCTTCTTCTCCCTTTAACGCTTCTAGCAATTCTTGTTGAATAAGAAGGGTTAGCATCCTCAAGCGCCATAGACCGAAATCATTAACTCTGGTGAACTTCTCAATTTCTAACTTTGTTAACGACATCTTTCTCCATGCTCACCACACCATTTGTTGTGATAAACGATACCAATTAACAAATTCTTGATTGAGAAACAGATTTTCTTGAGTGAACAATGAAACGGTTAGAACAAAGAGAGAGAGAGAGAGAGAGAGAGAGAGAGAGAGAGAGAGGGGGAAATGAATAAAGAAGAAAGAAGGAGAATAGGATTTTGGGAAAACTATTTTCTATTCACTTTCTCAATTAGGGTACAAATGATTACAAGTGAATAACACAATTGACCTCTCTCAACACATCCTTCGGAGTAGCTTCAACGGATGGAATGATGATTATCTTTTCTTCACAACCAATAAATACCGAATTAGCAGAAAGCCAATCCATACCCAAAACAACATCTACTTTCTTAAGTGGCTAACAAATCAGATCAATCTGAAAAATTCTTCCATCCACAGATAATACACAGTTTTCACACATTAAAGGTGTTTCAACAATCTCGTCCATGGCAGTAGTAACCACCATGGGAGGAGACAACGGAATAACTTGCAACCCAAGTCGGTTTACACATTGCATTTGCATAAAAGTGTGTGTTGCTCCACAATCAAATAATACAAACCAAGGATTCCCATTAACGAAACACGTACTAGTAATCAAAGAGTTGTCACCCTTGGTCTTCCTTGCATCCAACATATAAACTCTACTGGTACTCTTTCCTTGGGTCTGGTTCCTACTCTAAGGACAATCCCTCGCCATATGACCCACTTTCTGACACCGGTAGCACCTCATTCCTTCAAAACCACATCTACCATGATGATTCTTGCCACAAGTACGACACATGGGAGGTACACTAGTTCTAGAATTTTGAAATCGCATCCCTTTGAAAGCTTGCTGTCTAGGTCTAAACTGTTGGTTCGATCTTCCACGATCATTCTGATTCGACCTACTCAAATCCCCCTCTGCTTGAACTTTCTTTATAACATTCCCTTAGCAATTCAGCGTAAGTAGTGAACTCTCTTTGAGACACAATATGGGAAATCTCAGCTTTTAATCCAAAAAGAAATTGGTCAACCTTCCACCTCTCATCCGGAGCATCCATGGCTTGCCTAGAGTAAGCAGCCATAATCTCAAATTTTTTCAGCATAAGCAGCCACAATCAAAGCACCTTGTCTCAACTGTTGGAAATCAAATTCTTTTTGGGTCTTCAAGGAACTAGGGAAAAATTTCTCCATAAAAGAAATCTTAAATTGCTCCCAGACCTTAGGTACCTCTTGGATAGTCATTAGGGCTGAGGCACTCTCCCACCACCTCATGGTAAAACCCTTCAACGAATGAGAAGCAAACACCACCTTGTTCTCCTCAATACACTAGACTATCTGGAAAATTCTCTCCATGCCAACTACCCATCCATGAGGTTTCACAGGATCTAATCCGCCATGAAATTCTGGAGGATTCATGCGGATGAAATACCAAAAACTCCCACCTACATCATCTGGAACAACTACTGGAGGATGAAGACCCCCATTCATTTGTTGTACCATCTGCTGCATGAACTGGTTCTGCTGCTGCTGCATCTGTTGTAAAAACTGGGGCCATGGGACATACTCCTCGCCGCCTGGCGGATTCGTCCCTGCAGCAGTAGTTTTGGGTCTACCACAATTGCTTCTGCGTTCGTTAGCCATATTCCTAAAGGTTATACAAATAGGATTAAGTTGATCAGGCTCAATGCCATAAATATAACACTTAATACCAATGGCGACATAACGCCTATGAAATGGAAAGAATTACTTATATTATTTCATGGCTAGGTCGAGGATACGACCTGCTGTGATACCAACTGTAACACCCATATATACCATCATACATCAAAGCATAAATATTATACATGAATCCAATTTTGGTATTGAAATACCATGAGTTCCTAGATAACACATTGTACATATACATGCCCAAAGTACAACATACAAAAAAAACTATGGAATAGTATATACAAGATGTTCCAATGCACTAAGAACAAGATCAACACAATGATCTCAAAAATAAACTCTAACAATGGAAGTCTTGTCATCCCAAAATCCAAGATAAGTAAGGATATTCAAACGGCCTTATCCTTACCCTTCGCGGAACCTGAAGCACCTGTAATATAATCAACAACTTGGGGTGAGATATTAAATCCCAGTGAATTCCCTATCTTATAGATCCTCTCGGCTTTACAAGGTTCTACCATTCCTAGCTCAAGTCAAGGGGAAGAAAAATGACCTTGAGTTCTCAATCTCACACTATATGGAAACATGTTCATGAGTTCACCAACTCAAAATATCACTAATCGATAACCTTACCAAGGCATCCCTTTTTCCCGTCCGCTTCTACGTCTAGAAGTCGACCCGAGTCATGGATCCTTATAGTTACTTGGCATACGAAATGGATTTGGGATCATCGGCCTGTTAGCCGTGAACCGTCACTTCTCATGGCCTGTTAATCATCGCAAGTCTCTTTACCATATAGGCTCCATTCGTACTACATGTGGAAATCAAACCTGCTAAGTAATTGTGCATACCTTCAGAGGAGCTCGAGACTCATGAAACTGCAACTCAAGTGAAACGGTTCCAA
The DNA here is from genome assembly GCA_022829125.1 of Lathyrus tuberosus. Classification (NCBI taxonomy): domain Eukaryota; kingdom Viridiplantae; phylum Streptophyta; class Magnoliopsida; order Fabales; family Fabaceae; genus Lathyrus; species Lathyrus tuberosus. Next base: position 12,093,563 of record JALAZF010000137.1, on the reverse strand, counting down.
TTACGTGATCACACACACACACAAACGTCATTGTATTCGACAATCACAAGGCCACATTCGCCTTAAGGCCTCTTTTTCCTTTTCTCATAATCACAATGGTTCACACATGTTCCATACTAGTGTTTCACTCTCTCCTAGACCAATACTCATCACTGATGCACCTTTCTACATCAAATGCACGAGCATTGCCATCTAGGTTCTCTATCACAATCCTATTCATAACCTAGAATCATATCATTAGGTTTGGGGAAAGGTTTCTCACTCTTCCTAATTCATTTTAAGCATGTTATCACTCACTTTCTTTTCACAATAAGGGACTAAATGTAACACAATACGATAGTATAACAAAATTATACATAGTAATTCAATTCGTACGATTAATACATTCTCAGGTTTTCCTCCGATTATTTAATCGGGTAACAAAATTGATATTTTCCACTTTCACAGTGTAGAATATTTCCACAGCTTTTCGTCGGTACCAAGAACACCTCGATCGGAATCACGGTTTAAAAGTTATGAATTTTCAAAAGATTATTTTTCATCAACCAACAGTGGTAACCGGTTACCTCAAAATGAGTAACCGGTTACGCATTCTTCGTTGTGCAAACAGTAGACAAAATTCAATAGGGTACCAGGTTACCTCAAAATGAGTAATCGGTTACTCAGTTCATCTTTGCGTAAAAACAACTATTTTTCCTCACTACTAAAAAAATTGAATTTAGAGAGGGTAGTTTTCCGTCACTAAATCACTGAATTTCCGTCACAAAAAAATTTAGTGAGGGATTTTCTGACACCCATAAATCCGTTTCAAATTTCAATGTCGCAAAAATTTAACAAGGGAATTTCTATTCCGTCACAAATAATTACGGAATAAATCCGTCACTAATTTAATTATTCCATCACTAAAAATCTAAGAAAATAAATACCTTTAAAACATATATTTCCTTCACTAATTAGTGACGGAATAATATTTTCATCACAAAATATTAATATTACTGATTTAGTGACTAAACTTATTTCCCTCACTAAATTATTGATATTAATATTGTAACTTTTCTACTTAATTAAATTCATTATATATTAATGTAAATGCATTTATTATATTAGTACTTTACAAAAAAAATAATGTGATATATATTATAAATATTATTATCAAAATACATTGAAAGAACACACAATTGTGTTTAATCATTGAGGCCAAGAATTTTATATCTCCTTCTACCAATTCCATCCACTTTACTCTAGTTAATAATTAGAACAAAAGCTTACAAATATTAAAAATTGAATAGTAGCATGTTTCTTGAGAGATTTATGCATTAGTAAATTAAAGATCTCCCAGCTATTTGAAGAGTTGTGAACTTCAACCTCTTCTTAATCTTCATAAGTTGGCACATGAAAATTCCAAGAATTAAGTTGTTGAGAATTAAGACCTGCAGAAAGAAAAGAAAAATTTTGATCTTTAACTATTATATATGTGGTGCTAAGGTCCAAAAGAATTAAATCGTTGTGATCAAGGATAATACAAGGATTAAAATATTAGCATTTTTTTCTAACCTCTTCAATATGTTGGAAGAAAACTGTACATATCAAAAAATAATTCATAAATTAACTAAATTTGTAATGCACTCAATATTTATGTTCACATAATTAGCTCAAAATATTGTTGTTTAGAATATGCACTTAATATATATTTTATTGGCGAGTGTTGAAAAGAATTAAAAATTAAATAATTCATAACTTGAAACAAAAACTCTTATGACTGATTAGAGGGTTTGTTGTTCTTAAAACATTCATACTTAATTTAAATTATAACTTAATTAAAAAAGATACACATAACAGCAATTCAAATAATACTTGATTTATACATACCATGTCAATAGATGATTGAGGATTTGAGTCTGTGTTTTCACCAGTAACAAATGGGTGCTACCGCCAATTAGAAACTGAGAAATGCAAAACACTGATAATAACAAAGTAGACTCCAGTAAATCCACTACTAATCAATAGCAATACTAAAATGACTATGATGCTCATATGCAGAGTCAAAAGAGAAATGCTCATAGAATCGCCTCAAGAGAGAAATGCTCATATGCAGAGTCAAAAGAGAAATGCTCATAGAATCACCTGTAGCAATTCTGATGCTGATTGCCTCAAGATTGGTTCCCTACAAAATTGCATCTATCTATTATTTTAACCGAAGTCAGCATTGTCTAATTAATATATAATTAATCCATTTGTGATGCAACTCCAGATGTGTCAAACTTGCATAGAATTCTCAAACCTTAGAATCACAAAATAATCAGTCTAGGCTATCATATCGAATGACATATGACTAGTAGAAACCTCCTTTTTTCATGTCAAAGTATATTAAATGCAGAGCAGCATATCATAAATATGTGAAGTGGATTAATATCCTTGCAAGCTATGCCCAGTCTGGAGAATAACTTCAGGAGTTATCCAATATGGAGTACTCTACAAGTTTTATGCATCCTTTATTATCTACAAGAATATTGCCCCCCCTGAAATTAATATATTCTTGGACATCAGTAGCTAAAAAAGAACCATGCTTACATGTATATCAATGAGATGATACAAAAAGCACCCTTAATGTCCCTGTGCATGATTCCATTAATGTCCCTGGGACAGATAAATACGGTTAAGATAAACTATTTTATAAACAAAATGCTATCAATACAACGCCTAAATTTTGGATTTGGGCAGGAACAAAGATTAAGATTTTCAATCCAAAATTGGGGCTAAAGTTTTTAATCACTCAAAATCAGAGAAGTTGCAAAATAGTAAGTTAGTAACAAGAATTTCAAACCAAACAGAGATTCAAATCAAATTTAGGGAAAAGAGGAATTAGGGTTTTAACACAAAAATTAAAGTTTGTAAATTTACTACTCAATATAAAGGCACATATAACTTGAGTAAAATTTTTGTAACATAATCTCATAAACAAAGCAAAAATTCTGATTTTTGAACAAAAGAGATGAGGGATTTGCAACAACATTTAAGTTTCAGTTTAACAGTCACAACCCAAAATGATAACAAAATGGGACACTCACCCATGAAGGAGATGAAGCTCACTGTGGCTTGAGGAAATCCGGTACGGTAGTGTTGCGGTGAAAATCGGATAACAAATTATTAATTAATTTGCATCGTTTTTCTTTTACAACCGACTTTGATTTATCCAAAGGAAAGGTTCAAGATCGTTAGAAAAACCTAAAGGGGAGAGATCTAAGGTTCGGGGGTTGATTATACAAAGGGAAGGTATTAGCACCCTAAGTATCCGTAGTACTCTACGGGAACCTCTTGTTTAGTTCGTGTTATGTTATGTTTGCTTGCTAAGGTAAATATGTACTAAGACTAAGGTAAAGACCTAAGTACGTATATACACTAAGTTTGCTCGCCAAGACGTCGCATCTTGTGCCTACGTATCTGACTAAAGAATCAGAGCAACCGTAGTTCACCTAACTAAGGGTGAAAGAAAAGGAAACATTGACTATGGCCAACGTTCCAAAGGGAATGAGCATAAGCTCACGTAGAGTCCACGATAACTCTCTAAGTCTACGTTATGAAGGGAGGAAGTGAATTCTCATGATAGTGAGAACCACACAGAGTTCATGATAACTCTGTAAGTCTGAGTAAAAGGTAAAGTGAGTTCTCATGATAGTGAGAATCACATGGAGTTCATGATAACTCCATCTTAATACTAAACTATGAGGGAAACAGCTCTTATGAGGCCAGGGATGAAATGGGAAAGGTTTGTGACTTAGGAGTCAAAGTGAAAAAAACTTTCCTTTGGAAGGAGGGTCAAGAATCAAGCATGAATATGATATATACAGTATGAATATGAACAAAAGTATAATCAAGATAGTATGAACAAAGTAGTATGAACATGGTAATAATCAAAACATCAAAATCAAATGATAATAAATCAAAGAATGATGGTAACCACATAGTATCATGTTTATCATGCTAACATGCTAAGAAACAATGTCAAGCAAACATAAATATAAGTATCAAGAAAAGCAGACATCAAGCAAAAGTAAATGAGTGCTTCAATGTAAATAGCAAGGGATAGAAAGATCTATCCAGAATAATGCATAAACACTTCCCACTAACAGGCCACTGGCAATCCAAGATCAAGAGTCAAAACCTCCACTCCAAGAGCATAAGGCAAAGGGTCCTAAATCTAAGTCCTCAGTCCCAAAACTCGATATGGTAACCACAGTCCGGTCATTGAGTTTTTTAAGGTTTCGATATTTATTAGCGTGTTTTAAAGAATGTATGAGTAAATAAAATGTACAATAAAAATAAGATATAAATATGAACAAGAATAATAATAAAATCAAGATAATATTGACAGAAAGTAAAGTCAGTGGTTAATTGATTCAATTTATTAGATCGCTGAATCGGGTGCAATGTCGTACGAAACCGTCGTAGCACTGTCTATGAGGAAGACTATACTATAGGAGGATGCACAATTGATCTTTGTGTTAAGACACGATGGAGAAATGATATTGATGATCATTCTCCGATGAAATCGTGTCACACGAAAAGAAAAGGTGAAGACCTCGTCTTAAATCACAAACTCTCGTTGATTAGTCGAAGGTAACCTATCACGATCTCAAAGTATAGAAAAAAATCTCAATGATCACTCACTACAGATTTGAAATAATGAAGGTTTGTCGCTTCGCTAACAACGTTCGTGAATAGAAAGACTTCATCGGTCAAAAATGAAATTGAAGATATAAGAAAATACAGAATGAAGCAGAAATGAAGTCGGTCTCGTCTTAATTATGATTTAATCGAGAAACCGATAATCTATGATATTCGACTTTCATCGATCGATAAAATAATGAAGGTGGCCTCATACATATCACGACTTTTAGTAATTTGATAAATCGACTAAGTCGTGATTTCTGTAATATCATCGGCTCGAGAAATAAAGAAAATGGGCTCAAAGTGAAAATAGAGTCGGTCTCATCTATATAAGGATTTTAGATCGATAAATCGAATACCTTTTTTAATTAGATTTTCATTGACCAATAAAAATAAATTAAAACGGCCTCATAGTCATCACGATTTTTTTAGTAAAGTAAATCAATAAAATCGTGGCTTTTTAATATCATAGGCCCCAAAATGAAAATGGGATTGAAATGAAATATAAAGGTTAGTCTCGTCTAAATCAAGATTTTAAATCGATAAATCGATAATCTTTCTATTAGATTTTCATTGACCAACAAAAATAGAAAATAAAAAGTGGCCTCATATTTATCAAAACTTATGGGTTTGAAATAACCAACAAAGTTAAGATTTTTTATATGTCATTGGCCCCAATAATAAAAGAAAATGGTAAAAGTTTTTTTAATATTTTCTAAATATCACACAATTTTTATATTTTAAAATAATTAGAAAAAATAACTACAGATAGAAGAAAAAAAGAAATGAACTAAATAAAATATAAAATTGTTTTTAGTTTTTCTTTTAGAATATACAACATAAAATATTGAAACAAAATGGAATTTAAAATACATATTAAAAGTGAGTTGGAATGATCACAAGCTTAAACATAACAGTACCATGTGGAACATGTTTAACGTCATAGTGAATGCTAATAGTAAAGTAACATGACAATATACTCACAGTAGCCATAAATTCAAGCATAGTAAGGATCTATCATATTACATATCACTACCAAACATACAAACACGAGTGCAAATATAATAGTCACTGCATGCAAGCAAGAAGAAAAATAATAAAGCAGAAAAAAAACGACATGGCCTTCTTAGTCACAGTACCAACTAAAATATTTCCAACTAGAACACACAAGTTAACTTCACAAAACTCACACACTCGCAAGATTGAAACGGAAACAGCAAGCATATTTCAGCGTTAAAAGCTAACAATAACCACAACATTGACATAAGTTGACATAGTACTGCTATTGTTAAACACACACAAACAAAACAACACATGATGAGCATTTTACAAACAAAAAGATAGAAAACAAAAACTGAATCGAAAGTGTTACCAACAACCAAACGACGGGCTGCCACGAGCGGTATGATGCCAACACATTTGAAGCTTACTCTTCTCACTCGGATTCCGCGGCGGCAAGTCGTGAACTGAGATGTGGACGTCGGCGAAAACATGGCGGTTGTCAGTGTTGTGAATGTTATAGCAGTAGTGGGTAGAGAAAGGTTTTGGTCGTTGTAACGCAAGGAGGGAGTGGGTATTGTTCACAGTGATAGTTCCTTCTCAAAGTTATATGTAGCGTGTTGAATACTAACGTGAAGGAGGGAGTATGTAAGCATGGTCCATTGTGTATGCCAGAAAGAGAGAGATAAAATGCCGAGTGAGGTTCTTTCCGCGCGTGCTTCATGAAGAGGTTTTCAGCTTTTGTTTTTTTGTGGAGAGAGGGACATGAGAGGGACGTATTTGTGCTATGTGTACTGTATGCGTGTGGTGTAATAAGTGTTAGGTATTATTAATATTATTATTTTTTAGTATTGTGATAAGTGTTTTCAATATATATTAACTAATGTCTTATAGTGTGTAAGTATATATGATTATTAAAATGTAAGCGGTGTGTGCTACTGTAGATAAAAAAAGAGGAAAGGAGTAGAGTCTAGAAGCATTACGTGAGGGAGAGGAGAAAGTAGCTGTCTCTTTTTCTTTTCAGTATGTACAGAAATAAGTATAGGGTAATAGTGTAAAGTCTTTGGAAACTTGGCTAACAAATTTGCTTAAAATAAATAAACAAGAAATTAATATTAAAAAAGTATTAACTGTTAAAAATCAAAAATCAAAAAAAATATTTTTGATTAATTAAACAAGAATTATTAATTATAAATAGAAATAAAAACAGTTAAAACGTATATTGGGCCGGTATCGAAGTGCTTAAAAAAAATAAAATGAATACACTAAAATGATCAGCGCAAAATATACAATTCGAAAAAAATACAGCGTTTGGTCAAATTTTTAAATTAACCGGAACTGACTTTTAGTTTGACCGATTCGGCTATAATTCCAAAGAGTTTATTTCAGCTGATAAATTGGGTAATATGCAAAATGATCAACCTAGAATGACATGCGAAACATCAAAGAATATCTGAGGGTGAAATTTGGGGTGCAACAGTTGCCCCTATTTAAATATCTTCACCGGATGACAAGGGATATGAAAAGATGGTGAAAGATATTTAAATATAGATAACCGAAAATTTTGCCCTTAGATACGCTAATATGCAATGATATGAACCAAACTAGTCTAGGGACGTGCCATGAACTTCTAGTATGATGGTATGATGCCATGATGGTGCAAAAATGCAATCAACAACGAAAGCAAACGCACACAGGTGGATATCACTGGGGAAGGATGAATGTTAGTATCCATAAGGTAAACTCACCGGGGATACAAGCTAACAGACAAAAGAGACTTACTGGGGAGACTCCAAGGAAACACTTGGGATAGAAAAGAAACTGAGGGAAAACCCTACAGGTCCTTATTGGAGATAATAGCCAGAAAGGTATTCTCCACTGAGGAAAGATCCAGGGAGATGGGCGACAGGTTCATGTGTGACCGAACGACACTGGGGAAGGACACATTCTCACTGGGCATGAAACCAGAAAGAAGACATGATCTCCACTGGGGATCAGTCTTAAATAAAAGGATAGACATCCTACAAAAATTTTCTGGGGATTTCCTATACTGAAGAGTTCAAACGGGATCTTCAAGAAAAGCCAGAAAAGATAGAGGTAAACTCTGCGTCAGATGATGAAAGGTAATTGGACCTTTTGGCTGTGAATGAGGTTAATGAATAAAAAAATGTACCAGAACAGGTTGAGATAACAAATATGATTCCGTTTATGGAGGATGCCAGCGTTGACTGGACTTTAGGTTCAAGTTTGACACGATTCAAGCAGGAACGAACTGAAATAAAAGCCTAAGGTGACTCGATTCAAACCAAAGACGGTGCCAACGATAATTGGATTTTGGGTTCAAGTTTAACACGATTCAAACAGGAACGGGATCTTAATACAAGAGACAATGTTCGACACGATTCGAACAAGGACTCGGTTCAGGTTTGACACGATTCAAACGAGAACAAGATCTTAAAACAAGAGACAATGTCCGACACGATTCGAACAGGGACTCGGTTCAGGTTTGACACGATTCAAATAAGAACAAGATCTTAAAAGCCTAAGGTGACTCGATTCAAACCAAAGACGGTGCCAACGATAATTGGACTTTAGGTTCAAGCTTGACACGATTCAAGCAATAACAAGATCTTAAAACAAGAGACAATGCCGACACGATTCGAACAAGGACTCGGTTCAGGTTTGACACGATTCAAATAAGAATAAGATCTTAAAACAAGAGACAATGTCCGACACGATTCGAAAAAGGACTCGGTTCAGGTTTGACACGATTTAAACAAGAACAAGATCTTAAAACAAGAGACAATGTCCGATACGATTCGAATAGGGACTCGGTTCAGGTTTGACACGATTCAAACAAGAACAAGATCTTAAAACAAGAGACAACGTCCGACACGATTCGAACAAGGACTCGATTCAGATTTGACACGATTCAAACAAGAACAAGATCTTAAAACAAGAGACAATGTCCGACACGATTCGAACAAGGACTCGGTTCAGGTTTGACATGATTCAAACAAGAACAAGATCTTAAAAGCCTAAGGTGACTCGATTCAAACCAAAGACGGTGCCAACGATAATTGGACTTTGGGTTCAAGTTTGACACGATTCAAACAGGAACAAACTGAAATAAAAGCCTAAGGTGACCCGATTCAAACCAAAGACGGATATGCTTCTTGGAGGGAGATGACCACTTATCGTTGTAGAGGTAATGATAGCAAAACAAACTTCTCAAGATGATTGAAATTTGTCGTTGGGCATAACTTCCAAAAAGATATAGGTATTACAACACTGTTGGAGAAAATAAACATGTCTTCAATGGGGATCAGTAAAAGATACTTCTTGTGAGACACAATGCAAAATAAATGCACTTGAAAGTGGGTTCAGAAACCACACCTACCAGAGACCAATGTTCAGTCTAGGAGCAAGCCAGAAAGAAACGGTCAAACAAGACTCCAATTGAGGAATGAACTCAACTGGGGATTTATCCTATCCGAATGTGGAAAAATATAACTGAAGCAACCATCATCCACGAGGATAAAACTCTGTGGGGAATTCAGAAGGAATGGCCACTTTATGCCTAGGGCTGACACCTCTATTGGAGACAAACCCAGTCACTTGGGGAGATAAACGCCAAAGTGAACAACACAGGTAAACACCAGAAACATGGAAAAGTGCTAAGATGCTATGCATATGAGTGCTTACGTCATGCTTAAGCTTATGCTGACAGAACAGACAAGAAGCGAAACTGGAGATGAAATAAACATCTCGACGAGGATACCCAGCCAAACTCAAAAGGTTGGACCATCACTGGGGGTGAAGTAGCTTTACTTCAAGGTTATGTCCTTCTCTGGGGGAAAGAGTACTCCACTTGATATAGCATCTTGACTTCACTAGGAATACCATCATGAGTTTAATTTCTTCATTGGAGAGAAGAGATCCATTGGGAAGTGCCAAGATTAGCTGAAGAGACAACTTACTGGGAGCTGGCAGAGACGCCACAAAAGCTGAGTAGTTCTGCACAACTCATCTGCCCCAGGGTACATGGTCTGTCAGAAGGAAATATCAAGAGGATTTTATAGAAGAATTGGCATACAAGGTGTTTCAATATCTTCAAACTCTTTGAGAGATTTATCGAATCTCGACATAACTGCCCCTGATTGACTGCTTTGCACGACAGAGCCCGTGAACTAGTTATGTGTCTTGATCGAAACCTCAGGTTGAAGCTGAGAGATTGATTGGGCTCCGCTAGGGAAAATCATTATACAAAGCCTAAGAGGAGGCTGGATTCCACTGAATCAGAGGCCAAAAACCGGTTATTTTCGGCATAAACTCAATGGAAACTCATCCAAAATTCATAGGAACATTAAGCAAGCATATTAGGTTCAAGGTAAACATAACCCGACTATATTACCCGACTATTTCCATATTTTAATCGTTAGAAACATCGATTCTATAATATTATTCACAATCCATATGATATGACCTGCCCGTTCTGTTTTGAGGAGGATGAGAACTCTTCTCATCTCCTGTTCTTTTGTAGGAAGTCAAAATATGTTTGGAGAAAGATCCTTGAGTGGTTAGGTGTGTCGACGATTTTAAATTGCTCGGTGGTGAATCATTTTAGGATTTGGACGTCTTCATTACATTCTTGTGGAATTGCTATAAAAAATGTTGTTGCTCTTTGGCTTGTCATCAGTTGGAGCCTATGGAACTTTAGAAACGGCATTATGTTTAACGACGAAGTTTGGAACGATGAATTGGTAATTCATAAGATCGTGTTATTAGCTTGGAGGTGGATTGCCAAAAAATCTAACATTACGTGTAATTATTACAATTGGTTCAAATCACCGTGAGATTTTTTGTAATGGTGAATTTTGAGTAGAATACTTTTGTATTTGAGTTAGGATACCCCTTTGTATCCTTAATTGAATATATTTTGCTTATAAAAAAAAACCAATATTATCCAGAGCAAAATAAAATACGGGGTATTACAGTGACGACCTAGAAATTTTCATTATGATTGTTTTGTTTGATGTTCTAAATCAATTTCAACCTATTGGTCTATCGCATTATTATATAGCTTCTGGCTATTTAATTGATAGATGTTATGCATTGCCAATTAATTGAATGTGTGTCTAGTATCAGACACCTCTAAGAGTTCATTACCGTTACATTTAATTGTTTACTAGAATAAGACCCGCGCGATGCGCGGGTGGTAAAGAAGATCATGCGTGTAGTAAATAGAAGTTGTTGAAATAAAATAAGACGTTATTTATAATAAATATTATTTATTATGAAAATCTATAACATAGACAATACGATTAGCATAACAAAAGAAAATAGTTTAATTTTAATTGAAAAGTAATACATTTATAAATAATGGAAATGCAAGGTGAAAAGTGACTCGTTGTTAGAGGATAATATCTGAAGTTCATTGTTGCTACTATTGTTTTTTTAATTCTCTTTGATATATATTTCATCATCTGATGATGTTATGATAAGCTTTCGTTTAGCATTGCGAATTTTTGTTTTTCTTTTCTTGTTTTGTTTACCATTGATGTTGTCTGTCATCAATTCCTCTTCCACGTTATTCTTCTTCTTCTTGGTGACCTTCTTTATTTTGAATTATAGCGGTGATATGGACTCCTATATGTAATAAGTATATTGTTAGCATTTATAAAGTTAGTAGTATATTGTATAATTGTAATACATATTTAATTACCTGATTAATAGTTGTTTTTAGAATTGGTTCTGGTAGAATAGTGGTTGGTACAAATGTTCGTGACCTTAACAATTTTATTCCTATAAATAAATTATGTTTAGAATGTTTAGATTAATTTTAATTTAATATACTTAATATATATATATATATATATATATATATATATATATATATATATATATATATATATATATATATATATATATATATGAATATATGAATAAGCAAATATGCATAGTTGAAATCTTACTCTTGTAGTCTCAACTCAAGTCTGAGAATTTTTGTAGGTTTTCCTTGTACGTAAACGGGTTCTTCATGTCCGATAGCATGAAGCACTCAAATTATGTTTGAAAAGAAACATGAATATAGTTATATAATATAATTTATATTATTGTAGGGTAACTTGTGTATAACACTACCAAGAGAGAACATTGTTGTCTCCAACTCTTTCTGAAATTGTTTCTATGGTAACAAATTCAAAGTAATGGCGTGTAATTGTGGATTCCGAGTTTTGAATATTTGTTACTGCAAAAGTTCGCAAAAACCTTGCATTTTGTTTAAGCCTTTGACTGGTTTATATGTTTCATTTGTTAGAAATATTTTTATATTTTTTTATGGTATATAAATTTCTCTCTTGTATCAATTCTCTAAACTATGTATAAGATATTTGTTTATCGTTACATGTAAAAGAGTTCCCTGAAGAAAAAAATTAGCAATAAATATTGAAATCAATAATTTTATAAAGAAAAAATAATAATGTTAAATGTTTAGAATATAAAAGTATATTTTGTTAACAACTAATACAACATTTTGGATAAAGAGTTAATAACTTCTCATCTAACAAAATCATTTCTAGAAATGTTTGTTCTTCATTGTTTAACAAATTATAAACGTCCCAAAATCGAACGAGTTTGACTCGAAGTAACCAATCATCATGATCGATGTTAAGATCTAGGATAAAATTTTCCATTGCTAATTGTCTGGTAATATGGATATATAGTGAATATGATCGTTGTTATGGTGTGATATTAAAAAAGTTAAAAGATTGTTGTTTATATAGGAAAATGTGTTCCTATGATTGTAACATATGTGTTTTTGTATGGTTATAGTTTTTAAATGGCTAAATGAATACAATTGTGATAATAATAAATGAATATTCTATGCAAAGGTGTTAACCACTTAATATAAAATTCAAATCCAATTATTCTTAATTATAATAAAATTGAAATTATTAATAATTAAATACGTAAATAACACAAATCCATAAATTCATTGGTTATCTTTCATGATTTAAAAAATAGTTTTTTTTTTTTATTGTCAATATTTTATGTGTTATATTTTTTAAAAAATGATATAAATTTTTATAATAATAATAATATACGTTTTTATTAAGGTATTTATAAAAAGAAAATATTCTATTTTTGTAACTTTAATTTTATTATATATGGTATTAATATTTAGGATAAAATATTATATGTATAATTTTTTATAATGTTCAACTAAAATAAAATAACATATTTAGTATTCATATATATTTTTCAATTTTCTATAATAATCAAAATTTAAATATTTATTATGTTCATTATTGAATTTAATTCTGAACAACTTTCAATATAGTTTATTGTAAATATTTTATCAAGATTCAGTTTCTTATATTATTATTACAAATAAACATTATTTTTTACCTATCAATAAATTAATTTTTATGATTCAAATGAATTTTATTTGAATATTTTAATTAATGGGTAGCAATGTTCATATAACTATGATATATGTTAAATGGTGATGAATGAATTTTAATAATATTGATGATAAATATTTTTTATAGTAATATTTGTTTATATATATATATATATATATATATATATATATATATATATATATATGAAAAATATTTAATCTTATTATTATTTCAGATAATGATTAATATATAATACATTATACATATTTTTCATGCCTTTTATTTTTAAACGTGTAAAACTAATTCTCCTAATAATAAAAAATATGTACATTTGATTAAATATAATTTAATTAGTCATTTAATATTTGTATTTATAATTTATAATTTAAAAACAATATGAAGAATATTATTTTGATATTAAAAAATAAAAAATATAATTAATTATAAAGATGAATCAATTGAAATGATCTCTTTTATATTGATTGTTTCCTATGTTATATTAAAACCAAATTGTTATGGATATTTATAATAATAATTATTATTATAATATATAAGTAAACCATGTATATTAATTATTAATTATAAATTATTATGTAATTGGAATTCAATTAATTATTAATTGTCATAAAATTATTATTTAAATGTATAAAAAATGATTGTCGTAATAGTAAATAAATATTATTTCTAAATTATAATGCAATTAGAATCCAAATAATTCTTAATTGTGATAAAATTGAATTAGTCAATAATATAATATATAAGGAAACAATGATATCGATAAATTATAAACTGTATGAGTTATGAGTTATAATGAAACTTAAACCAGTATAAATTTTTATTATTATATTACCACAATATGCAACTCAAGTCCTTCCATTTATCAATTTTTTTCATGATCTAAAAAATAGTCTATATTTTTTTAAATGATATAAATATTTCAATTTAGTTCACAAAAGAAATTGATAATTTTTTATCGGCATTATGAAAAAAAATTTATAAATTTGATGTGATTTTATTGTTCAGTAGTAAAATTAAAAGTTAAATTAAATTACAGATGGATACTAAAAAATGTAATAAAATTTAATTAGTTTTTCAAAAGTAATAATGTTAACAATATATAATTTAAATATTTATTATAATAATTATTGTATTTAATTGGGAATAACTTTAAATATATTTTATTGTAAATATTATACCAACATTTGGTTTTTCTAATCATGGCATTAATTTTATGACATTAATGTTTTTAAAAAATGAATTACAATGATTTATAAAGTTGTCTTAAAAATAGTTGACACTCTTTTATTATTAGTGACAAACAAACTTTATTTTTTATATAGAATAAAATTATTTTTTTAAATATTGAATTATGTGTTATTAATATTCAGGATAAAATATTATATGACTTATATTTTTTAACATTTAAGTAAAATATAATAAAATATTTATTATTTTTACGTATTTTTCAATTTTCAGTAATATTAAAAATTTTAAAAATTTATTATTTTTGTTATTCAATTAAATTGTGAAGAATTTTAAATATAGTTTATTGTAAATATTTTATCAAGATTCAGTTTCTTTTGTTAGTATCACAAATAAATACTTTTTTACAAAGAAAAAATAAATGTTTTATTAATCAAATGAATTTATTTTTAATATCTTAATTAATGTTAGAAATAACATTAAATTTTATATAAATTAATTAGTAATTTAATATCTACATTCTTCATTTATAATTTAACAATAATATGAAGAACATTACTTTGATTCTTAAAAATAATAAATATAATTAATTATAAAGATGAATAAAATGATGTACAAAATGATCTCTTTTATATTAATTATGTACAATGTTATATTTTAAAATATTTATATAAATACTTATAATAATAATAATAATAATAATAATAATAACAATAATAATAATAATATAAGTAAACTATGTTTATTGATTATTAATTATTAATTATAAATAGTTTTCTTTGCTTTGCTAGGGTTTGCGAACCATGGGGAAGCGAGTGGTGGGCCGGCCAAAATCAAAGGTGGTACCCCTCCGGAAAGGGACGGAGAGAACGATTGTGTCACAGGCGGTGGTGGAACCAACAACGGAAGATGAAGAAGAACAGTTAGTCGAAACAGATATCCAATCGAAGCCCAACCAAACACTGAAAGTGAGAGTGGAGGTGGCGAAGGAACCAGAGATTATAGCAACCGGAGCAGCTACCTCGAAGCCTTGGGTGGACATTATTCAAGGGAACAGGGACCTGAACAGAGGTATGTCGATTGAATTTGTTGCTCCTTCAATTGTTAATGGCGAAATTGAAATTTCAATTGAAGAATCAGATGTTGTGGATGAAATAGAATTCTGGGAAAACGCTATGGTTTTACTTGCTTTGGGGGATCCGCTCTCTATGAATGCTGTGAAAAAATTTATGGAGAAGACGTGGAATTTCGTTGCTCTGCCGGATCTATATTACAATGAGGAAGGTTACTTCATTGTGAGGTTCAAGAATAGTGAGGATAGGGAAAATGTTATGGCACAGGGCCCTTATTTCATTTATGGCAAACCTATCTTCATTAGGCAATGGAGTGTGGATTTTGAAATGAAAGAAGATATCTTACGTGTTTTACCTCTGTGGATCATAATGCCCAATCTTCCCTTACACCTATGGGGAGAGAAAAGCATTTCTAAGATAGCTAGCGCAATTGGAAAGCCATTAACCACTGATGAATGTACAGCAAGGAAGTTACGCATTTCCTATGCTAGAGTTTTGGTTGAAGTGGATATCACGAAGAAACCTAGAGAATCAGTATGCATAAGAGACCACAATGGCAAACTTATAGAGCAGAAAATACAGTATGAATGGATGCCCAACTACTGTCAAACGTGTCTAAGGATTGGGCAAGACTGTGCAAAAAAGAGGAAGAATGAAAAGAAGCAACAAGTGTGGAAGCCTATTGAAGAGAGTAAAGAGAAAAAGGATGATAGCACAGGCAAAGAACCACCTCAAGATAATAGCACAACTGTTGTACAAGAGGGTAATAGAACAGAACCAGACCAGAATGAAGTGGATTGGAAAGTGGTATTAACTGGGAAAGGGGACAGAGGAAAACATGCTGTGAGCCAAACTCCTACAACTTCCTTCTTGCCTTTCCAAAACTCATTCACCCCCCTTAGAATTGGAGAAGGTTCTAGAGGGGAGAACCACCTTGCCAAATGATGGTCACTTGGAATGTCAGGGGCATCAATAAAGAAGCCAGACATAGGGAGGTCAGTGCCTATATTTCTTCTTTTAAAGTCCCCTTAGTTGCTTTGTTAGAAACTAGAGTTAAGGAAAAGAATGCTTTGAGGATTAGGAAAGCCTTTGGTAATAAATGGCAGTTTGTGGATAATTACGATCATCATGACAATGGTAGAATATGGATTCTTTGGAATAATCAGTTGATAGATGTAAAAGTCTTTAGAAGTCATGAGCAATTTGTTCATATTGGCATTTTTGGTGTGGATAGGATCCTCCAATATAGTGCAACCATAGTGTATGCCTTTAATCAAATTGAGCACAGGAAATTGCTTTGGGATGAAATTAGAACCATAGGCACAAGCATAAATGGCCCCTGGATTGTTATGGGAGATTTCAATAATGTTCTTTCCAGCCAGGACAGAATTGGAGGTAACCCTGTGAGTGTGACAGAATACCAAGATCTAGAGGACATGATGCAATGTGTTGGGTTGTTTGAAGCTTGCTCCAAAGGTAGCCAGTATACATGGACAAATAAACATCCCAATGGAGTGATCTATTCTAAATTAGATAGAATGATTGGCAATGCGGATTGGTTCCAGAAATTTCATGAAACTGTGGTGGTGAACATAGCCCCAAATATATCTGACCACACCCCTGTTAAAATTGACAGTGCTAGCCATAGGCCTCAGTTCAGGTCTATGTTTTAGTTCCTAAATTGTATTACTGCAGACCCTTCTTTTTTGCAGATTGTAACTCAGAGCTGGCAGCAGAATGTGGGTGGAAGACCAATGCACATAATTTGGTTTAAGATGAAAAGGCTCCAACCTATACTGAGACAAATGGCAAAGAAATACTCAGACATACAAAGTCAGATTGTAAAGGCCAGACAAGATCTAAATATGGTTCAAGATAAGCTTCAGCATAATCTATTTGATGCACAGCTCATTGAACAAGTGAAGTGCCATACTGATAAACTTTTGTATCTGAACCAGATGGAGGAGAGTATTATGACCTAGAAAGCTAAAATATCCTGGATAAATTTTGGAGACAATAATTCTACCTACTTTCATGCATCTGTCAAGGATATAAACAAGCAAAAAAGTTTGTCCTCCCTTGAAGCTTTGTCTGGAGAGTTGCTAACTAATCAGGTGAGTATTGAAAAAGAGATCTTACAGTTCTATACCCATCTGGTGGGAACCAAAACCACTAACCTAATTGGTATTGATATTACCTGTTTGAGAAAGGGAAGGACCCTACCAAGAGAGGATGCTCAGATGCTTATTAGACCTATAACAGAAAAGGAAATATGGGATGGACTGACTAGCATTGGAAACAACAAAGCCCCAGGTATTGATGGATTTAATGCGTATTTCTTCAAATCAACATGGCCTGTGGTGAAAAAAGATGTCCAAGAAGCTGTATGGGATTTATTTAATTCAAACAACATGTACAAAGCCTTGAACTGCTCTTTGATTACTCTTATTCCTAATTCTAATGCAACCAAGACTATAAGGGATATGAGACCTATAGCCTGTTGCAGCACTTTATACAAAATCATCTCCAAAATTCTTACTGTGAGGCTTGGGAAAGTTATTGGTAATGTTGTTGATCACTCTCAAACTGTATTTGTGCCTGGTAGAGTCATTCAGGATAACATCCTCCTTGCTCATGAATTGATTAGAGGTTATAACAGGAAGCATATATCTCCAAGATGCATGGTCCAGATGGATATACAAAAAGCTTACAATACCGTCGACTGGGAAGCATTAGCTCAGATTATGAAGGAATTGGGCTTCCCTCAGATTTTCATTAATTGGATCATGGAATGTGTCACAACTGTTTCATATAGATTCTCAATTATTGGATGCCTTTCTAAAGTGCTTGTAACGAATCGTGGCCTTCGGCAGGGAGACCCTGTTTCTCCCCTATTGTTTGTTCTGGTTATGGAGAATCCTTCGGCATAGAATCCTTAAAGGTCTCAAGGAGAATCCCAACTTTAATTTCCACCCTAAATGTGCCAAGTTGAACATCATAAACTTATGCTTTGCTGATGATACCCTCCGGTTTTCCAGAGGTGATGTTGGTTCAATAAAGCTTTTGATGGACAGGGTGAAGGAGTTTTCTAGAGCAACTGGCCTCCTGATGAGCATACCTAAGAGTAAGATTTACTGTGGTGGTCTTGATGAATCTATCAGGAACCAAATTCAGAGGGAATCTGGCTTTGAGTTAGGGTCCTTGCCTTTTAAATATTTAGGAGTTCCGTTGGATTGCAAGAAGCTCTCTGTGAATAATTGTCAGCCTCTTTTTGATAAAATGCTCCATAGGCTCAAGCACTGGAGTACTCGGTTCTTGTCGTATGCCGGAAGACTTCAATTAGTTAAAAGTGTTCTGTTCTCAATAGAAAACTACTGGCTCCAAATTTTTGCTTTGCCTAAGAAGGTGATTCACTATATTGACAGTCTATGCAGGAAATTTTTGTGGTCTGGCTCGGATAGTAATAGCAGGAAGGCCCCCATTGCTTGGGACCATGTCTGCGACCCTGTGGCAGCTGGCGGGAAAAATGTGATCTCCTTATTGGAATGGAACAAAGCCTCCATTGGGAAACAGTTATGGAATATTCTGAAGCAGAAAGACAGCTTGTGGATTCGTTGGATACACGCATATTATATGAAAGGGTCTGCGATTACGGATTTTCAGCCGGGTGCCAACTGTTCCTGGATGATGAAAGTTATCTTTAAGAACCATATAATGTTGCTAACCTCTAATGTTTGGTGTGATTTTCAGAATAGAGGGAGATACAAGACAAGACACATTTATGATCTACTGCGTGGTGAGAAACCGAGGGTGGAATGGCGGAAAATATTTTATGGAAATCTAGCGAGACCCAAGGCAAGGTTCACTATGTGGTTAGCGTGCCACCAAAGGTTACTCACAAAAGACAGGATGCAGAAGTTTGGTTTGGCTTCTGATGGTGTGTTTGTATTTTGTGGAGAATTGGAAAGTTGTCGACATCTGTTTTTTAACTGTGTTAAAACTAAAACAGTGTGGAAGCAAGTTCTAAATATGATTGGTTTTGCTCATGAACCGTGCGAGTGGCAAGAGGAGCTTAAGTGGATTAGTGACAAGTGCAAAGGTAAGAGTAGCATATGTAAACTTCTGAAAACAGCCGTAGCCGAGTCGGTGTACTATATCTGGAATGTGCGGAACAACACGATTTTTCAAAATGGTATTAAGGAGCTCCGGAGTAGTGATGTCAAGGACATGATTAAGATATGCATAGGAAAGAATAGAAAAGTTGTAAAATTTTGTAGTAGGATTTGAGTTGTTGGTTGTAATTGTCAGTGTGCTGCTTGGATCCTGGGATCGGCTTGTATTACGTGTTTTTGGAGTTAATAAATTCTTTTATTCCAAAAAAAAAATATTAATGATAAATTATAATGCAATTAGAATCCAATTAACTGTTAATTATCATAAAATTAATTATTAAACGTGTAAAATATTAATTATTAAACGTCTAAAAAATTATTGTCATAAGTAAACAACACTATCAATCAATTTTTAACTGAATGAGTTATGAGTTATAATGAACCTTAAATCAATATAAAGTTTTATTATTATATTCACCAAAATGTTTAACTCATGTGCATCCAGTCATGGATTTTCTTTTAGTATCTAAAAAATAATTTATTACATTTATTGTCATTATTTCAGGTGTTTTTTTAAATGATGTAAATGTTTATAATAATAATAATACACGTATTTATTATTTCATTTATTAAAAGAAAATTTTTTATTTGTCTAACATTTTATTATATACAATTAATATTTAGAATAAAATAGTATATGTATTAATTTTTGAATGTTAAGAAATATAACAATATATTTATTATTCATATGTATTTTTTAATTTTCAATAACAATGTTAATAATACAAAATTGAATTATTTTTTATATTTATTATTTAATGATGGAATTAATTTTTATAACGTTAATTTTTTCAATAATTTTTTAACAATCATTTTAGACCTTTTCGTGCTTATAAATAATATTTATTTATAAATATTTTATATAAATAATATAGTATATTAAAATGATAATATTAATGATTAAAAGGAAATGTAGTGTAATTGTTTCATTACAATATTAATTACAGTTTTTAAAATGATTTTGATATTTAAAAATAATAAAAATAATTAATTATTAACATGAATAAATAATGTACAAAATGATCTCTTTTATTTAATTTTAAATTGATTTTTTCTATGTTATATTTAAAAAATTTAAAAGAATATTTAGAATAATATTAATATATAAGTAAATGCTTTATTTTGGTAATTTTTTGTTATTGTCCTTTGTGATACTATTAATATTCAGAATAAAAATATTATATATTTTTTTAATTGAGTGGATTAAAATAGTTTATTTATTATTTGTACAAAAAATAATATTCACCAAAAAAATGTATAAAATTATATTTTCCAATAATATTTTTAACACAAATTAAAAAATATGAGATTTACTGAAAGGAAAATCAAAATCATTATATTTATTGAAATTTATAACAAACTATTAGAGATTTACGGAAAGAGAAAATCTAGCCGGAATCGGAGATATCCAAAATTGAGTTTTGCCAGAACATCTGCATGCATAACGAATGTTGCAATCTTAATCCCAGGAAGGGGAAACTCGAACCGTCGATTTGTTGGAAATGGGGAAACTCGAACCGTCATAATCGTAGGACAACCACGCTTCTTGAGATATTGGAAACATGAGGAGCTATTATTTTTGTCACTTACGCGATGTTGGAGAATTGGGGAAGGTGAAAAGAGGGGTTTGGTAGGGAAATAGTCAAATAATCCCATATTGATTTGTCGGAAATTGTAGGAAGGGGAAACTCGAACCGTCAATTTGTTGAAAATTATAGGAAGGGCAAACTCGAATCGTCGTAATCATAGAATAACCACGCTTCTTGAGATATTGGAAACATGAGGAGCAATTATTTTTGTCACCTGTAACGTGGTATTGGAGAATTAGGGAAGGTGAAAAGAGGGTTTTAGTAGGGAAATAGTCAAATAATGTGTGTTGGCAAATAGTGGTGTTTTGATTGGTAATTTAGTAGAAGATGTACACATAAGCTAAATTGATGATGTGGATTATTTTTGAAAAAATTAGTGTTAGGTGTCGCAAAATAGTTTGATGCATTAGATTTAATATATATAAATAGATTTTATTTTTTTAAAATTATTTAATAGTATCAACATATTCCATTCGATGTCCACGTCTGTGTGTATATTTAATAGAATATGAATCTCTTGTTACTTTCTAGTATTTTTCCTGCCATAGATGCTAAGAACAATATTTAATGAATGATATTAGTTTGCTTAATTGATCAAAGTTCTTGTTTCCTCAATTTTATTATTTTATTTCTCTGCATTAAAATTATTAGAAAAAGTATCCTAATTTCTCTTTTATATAAATTAATTTTAAGTATCAACCTGATTCTCTGTATTTGGCGGCTTAATATGTGTTTGTCTTGATGGTTTTTTTTTAATAAGCAAAAACTATATTATATATCGGGGATACAGAAGGGGTATCCCAACCCGTATACATCAAAGGCCTCTAACTAAAATCAAGGCCTACAAAAATCACTAGGGGCATTAACCCAAGTGTAGTAGTTACAATTATATGTTCTTTTGTGTTTCTTTCCTATCCACCACCAAGAAAAAATTAAGATACGATTAGAAATCGTATCTAGATCCCAAAATTCGTCTCTAAACATAATGTTGTTCCTAGACGACCAAATAATCCAACAAACTGTCAACCACAATCCAACATCAACACCGACAGGAAACTTAATCCGAACACATCCAGCCACCCAACAGGATAAATGATTCAGCATGGCTCCAATAAAAATCTCCGGGATGCCCAACCAATTACACACAAACTTCCATACCAGAGTAGATTTATGACAGTGAAAGAATACATGTTCCACACTTTCCACCTCTAAGAAACAGAAGGGACAGACCATTTCATGATGGTTAATGATAATACCTCTGCGGACAAGGTTATCGCGGGTTGGGATTCTCTTATGCAACACTCTCCACCCAAACACTTTCACCTTAAATGGTGTCTGCGCCATCCAAATGAGTTTGAAAGAAGCCCTTAAATCTTCCTCTGCAGCCGGAGCAAAAGCTCCAACATTTTCGTGCATAAAATTATAAAGAGAGGAAACAGAAAAAATAGCGTTATCATTGAGCAACCATTTGACCTTGTCACATGATTCTACAGTCGGTTTAAAGTCAGATAACATAGAATATAAATTCCAAAGCTGAACGTTGACATCTTCAGGCATATTTCGATGGATTATCTTAATGTCCCAGCGCCAAGATCCTACTACCCAAAGGCCATTATCTACCACCCGACTTCCTTTGTTTTCGGCACGATTCCATATATCCGGGAAGACCATAGCCAAGGCTCTCGTACCAGCCCACCGTGAGAGCCAAAAAGAAACTTTATCAACATTACCAATTGAGTGAGAAATCAAACCAGAAACTAAGTTTGTCCCACATGATATTGAGAATTGAAACAAATCTCGCCACCAGATAGATGGAGAGACCGAGTATGTAGGAAACTCACCTGTATGGAAGTCGTACGCGTGATTAGGGTACCAAAAATCGATTATATCCTTCCACAAACTATCCTCCTTCACCAAAATTTTCCAAATCCACTTAAACAACAGAGCGAGATTGAAATGATTTAAATCTTTCACCCCTAAGCCACCATCTTTGCTTTTACAAACCGTACTCCAACGAACCCATGATATACCCTTTTTAGACGTCAAGCAATTCCACAAAAATCTCTTTTGAATAGAGGAAAGAATTCGAATGACTTTACTAGGAAGTTTGTAAAAAGACATAAGATGAATTGGTAGGTTTGCAAGGACAGAATTGATCAAGGTTACTCTACCTCCCATGGATAAGAACCGACTTTTCCCAGAATTCAATCTAGACCGAACCTTATCAATCATTATTTCCAGAAAGAGACCAATCTATGGTTGCCTCCGATGGAAATACCTAGAAACTTGAAAGGACAGGCAGATATCTTACAGGCAAGAAAGTTTTCTGCAGCGAAAAGAACCGTCTCATCTACACCAATACCATATAGGGAGCTCTTGTTGAAGTTTATTTCAAGACCTGACACTAGATGAAAACCTTTTAAGATAGTCTTGGCTGCCAGAATATTGTTCCACGAGCCGTCTCCTAATAAAACCGAATCATTTACGTATTGCAGTAAGTGAAGGGAAATGTCCGGGTTAACCTTGAAACCTGAGTAAAGTCCATTGTCCATCGCTCTACTCATTAGGACTGCAAGGCCTTCTGCAGCTATAGTGAAAAGGAGAGGAGCTAGGGGATCACCTTGCTTAAGGCCCCTAGATACAGCAAAGTCCTTAAAAGGACTCCCATGATTTTCATGACATCTCTTAACTACTTCCAATCAACACAATCATATGTTTTGGCGAAATCTACCTTTAAAAGCAGAAGCTCTTTCTTGGATTGTTTAGCAAAGTCAATAGCTTCATTTAAAACCAGAACTCCGTCAAGCAGATTCCTTCCTTCTATGAACGCCATTTGAGAATTTGAGATTAAACTTCCTATTTTCTTTTTAAGTCTGGTGGTGAGAATCTTTGACACAACTTTATAGACGGAACCGATAAGAGAGATTGGCCTGTAATCATCTAAGTTCTTTGGGGAGTCATTTTTAGGGATGAGCACCAAAAATGAAGAAGCAAGAGCCTTATGTAATTTCTCGCCTTCGAAAAATTCCATGATACAGTTTGTAAAGTCGTTGCCTACAATGTTCCAGCACTTTTTGAAGAACTCAAAGCTGTAACCGTCAGGGCCAGGACTACGATCCCCAGCACACTCGAAGACAGCTCTTCTGATTTCAGCCGCATCCACTGCTATCTCGAGCTCGTCTTTGTCCAGATTTGAAAGGCATTTGAATGCTGATTCTCCCACATATGGAAAAGGCCTTGAGACTTTGTTAAACCACTTTTAAAAATGGTCCCTGACTGCCTCTTTGACCCCTTGGACATCCTCCACAAAGTTACCGTTAACACAAACTGAAGTAATAGTGTTCATATTGATACGATTCCTTAAAGCAGTGTGAAAATACTTAGTATTAGCATCTCCTTCCTCAGTCCATTTCGACCGATATTTTTTCCTTAAAATGCTTTCTTTAATCCATAAAGATTTCCATAGATCATCCTCCGCAGCATTTCTATTATCCAGATCCTCTGATGTTATGTATCCTTAGAATGTTTTCTTTAATCCGTAAAGATTTCCATAGATCATCCTCCGCAACATTTCTATTATCCAGTTCCTTTGATGGCTTGATGGGTATATTTGAAACTTACGAGAAGGTAAACCAAACTTTATACCTCATATAATTTGAGAAGACATTTCCTGTCATGGATGGCGAATTTAAAAAGAATTACCTCTTTTGAAACCGGAGCCTCTTTGTGGATGATATCTTGTTCGAATATTTACCACAGTATTTTGGCTCCTTCTTGGAAGTGGTTAGCAATCGGTCAATATGGTGCGACAGTTTGTAATTTTTACGAGTGGCCGAAATACCCTTTTGATTTTATTTAAGGGTGTGGGTGGGGCTGTTTCTTGTTTCTTGACTGATTTTTCAGTCTTCTTTCTTGGTGTTTGCCTTGCTCAGTTAAGCAAATGTCTGTTTGTAAATTTGGGTGAGAGACCCACTTAATCTCTCTTAATGAAATGTTATTTGCCTATAAAAAAAATTTGAGAGGAATTATGAGAAGTAAATTTTTTGTTGGAATTAAGAAAGACAAAAAAACCTAAGAATGTGTTTCATTCAAAGTTTCTAATGTTATTTGAGGACAAAACTGTTAAATTTAAAATTTAATTTGTGAAATTGTCATATTTAACTACTAATTTATTATCATTGCTGGAAAAAGAGTGTATTGATCATAAATTGTCATCTCATGCTAAAAAAACTAGCAAGTAAGGTTTTTCATTTTTTTATAAATGATCAATATGACAAGAATTATATTGATTTATAGAAATGAGTTACGTTATATATTTCTTTACTAAGGCTAACAGAAAGAGAAAACAATATAAAACATTATAAGTTATGTAATATAATTTTACATTATTTTTATTTCTTTAATAGTTGCATAATTACCTGTAGTGGGGCATAGTTTGTAAATGGTTGGTCTAAAAAATTTAACCATCTTTTAAGCTTATACTAGTGTAAAAGGAACTAGTATAGGTTTTTGTTACATACTTCTTTTATACAAAGCCTATGTGTGAGATTTAGAATCAGAAACTTCTTCCATGTTAATGTGATGATTATCGCTACTTGTGTCATCTACAATTGAATCGGATCTTAGATATCTTTTGCGAAGTAAAACTTCGTTTTATATAGAAGAAAGTGAAGAGAGAGAGAAACTCTCGCTTCTCTCTAGAAACCGGGTTCTTCAACCGTTCGTCTTCAACTTATCATTCTCAGCTCTCTTCATCTCTGCATCTCAGTATGTATCAGGTACACTAGTTGGGGCACATTTTTGGTCTTCTTTGGTCTCTTTTCACTACTTGATTCGTCGGATTCTGGTTCATTCCGTAACAATTTAAGCCTTGTTGGATTTGGTTTAAAGTCCTAATCTTCGGATTAGGGACCTTCCTTCCTCAAGGTTTTCTGGTTGTTTAAGAGTGGGCTAGGTTTGGTCGAATTGGGTAAGTTCTTGTGGTTCGTTTCGAAATGAGCCACCACGTTCAAAGCAAAGGTGATTGGGAATATGTTAAGAATAGGCGGACCAATAGATCTGTTAACCCCATTAGATCTATTTGGAAGGCATCCGGTGGTAAAGGGTTATTGAAAGACTTGGAGGAAGCTTCATCTTTCATTTTTACAGAATTTTCAGATTCATACGATGCGAGGCGAATGTTCGAAGTGTTCAAAGAAGAGGGGTTAGTGCTCGAGGTCTTCATCCCAGCTAGATTAGACAGGAGGGGAAGAAGGTTTGGATTTGTGAGATTTAAGAAGGTGTGGGACGAACATCTTTTTGCCATTAAACTTGACAACATTGTCATTAATGGCAGAAAGATATTTGCAAATACACCTAGATTCCAAAGGAGCGGAGGGGATCGTAGAAGGGAGGAGAAGACAGGCAGTGGGGAGAATAAGAATCTCAACATTAATAATACGACCGGCAATGGTTATAAGGGTACAGGATACATGCAAGGCAATAGAACTTATGCTGAAGTTTCTGCAGGAGTACATATCAAGAAGGTTTCTAAGCAGGTACTTATGAATGAAAAACCAAATTTCGCTCATCTAATGTTCAACCTAAAAGAAGAGGAATTGGAGAGATTCGAGCAGGCTTTTGTCGGAGTTGTTGAGAGACCGGGTTCCTCTTACGAGTTTCAAGAAACACTACATAAAGAAGGCTTTTTCAGAATCAAAGCTACCCCATTAGGCTCCAATTTGGTGTTGTTAGAGGAAGAATCAGTGGGGGATATTAAGAAACTGATAGAGGAGGAAGTGGAATGGATTAACAGTTGGTTCTCTGATATTCACCCGTGGTCCCTGGCGGATGTGGATGAGGAAAGAATGACTTGGGTAAACATTTTTGGTTTACCTTGCCATGTATGGAATGAAAGTTTCTTTAAATTTCTGGCAGACAGAATCAGTTCTTTCGTCAAGGCGGATGAGGAAACCCAAAAATATTTGAAACTAGATGTGGCTCGCATTCTTATCAGAACTAAGTTCGCAATGAATTTATGTGAGGTGTTCAACATAGAGGTCAACAATCACACCTTCAAAATAAAAGTTGTGGAAACGGAATACGATGGGTTCAATAGTAAAACATGCTTATTCAGAGGTTCGTCGGAGATGGAGAGCTCGGAAGTGGTCTCGTCGTCTGATGGTTTGGAAGATCAATAGGGTAGTATGGATTATTCAGTGGATAATAACTGGGAATGGGGGGAGAGAGAAGAATCTACAGCTGGTGAATCCTTAAAAAAGGCGGGGTCTAGCGTGAAGTTTAATAACACATCACGTGCTGAGGGTGACACATCACTTGAAAATTTAGGTTTCCTAGAGCATAACTCGTTGGTAAGGCCCGATGTTGCTTTAACCAGTGATCAAAAGGTGTGTAGCAAGGAGGTGGCTAGAGGTAGTAGTTCAGTAAGTAGAGTTTTGGAGACTGCTGAAGCTCCAGGTGAGAATTTTTCGATGACACGCGCCACAGGTCTTATGAGTTCCAATGAAGTGGTTGACAAGGCTGGGCGCAATAGTTCTGACGGGATGTTAAAAGAAGATATTGAAGTCAACATTGCTGGGTCACGGGGCTTGAAACAACACAAGGTGATAGAGCCACATCAAATTGTAGATGAACAGAATAGCAGACAAGTGAGAGAAAAGAAGTCGTTAGAGGATATATGTCAAAACATTAAAATTCCTTTCGTTCCATCCTTTTATGCAACCTTGTTAAAGATGGATAAGTTGCCTCACACGCCTAATCATAAAGGGATCTTGAGACAGAAGGAGAGCAATAGGCCAGGAGAAGATGACTATGAGGATTTTTCCAACTCATTTGTGGATACTCGTGGAGTAAGTTCTGGCTTTATTGGTGATATAGAGGTTATCAAAAGTAACTCCAGGATAAAGAAAAAACTGGCAGATTTACCTAGTCGTATTTGGGGGTCTGTTAAAAACTTGGGGATAGAAGCAGAAGAGAAAGACGAAGTATTCGAATCCATTATCAGGTCTATGGAAGCTGATGAATTGAAAGCAAATAAAGGGAAGAAGGTGGTAGCTACAATTCGATCATGAATTTTGTCACATATAACATTAGAGGGAGTGGTAACAAGGCGAAGATTAGGAATATTCGTAACACTTTAACAAAGGGAGGAGCTGATCTCGTTTTTTTACAAGAAACAAAATGTAATCTGATGAATGATAAATTGGTTAGAAGTATGTGGGGTGATGATAAGTGTTCTTGGTCAGCGTCTAACGCAGTAGGCCTATCTGGCGGCATTCTCACTATTTGGAGGTCAGATCTTTTCCAACCAGTTTGCAGCTATAAAGGAGAAGGCTACATTGTTATTAAGGTCATTTGGAAAGGGAAAGTGTGTTACTTTTTCAACATTTATTCACCCTGTAATCAAAGTCAGAAAAGAAACCTTTGGAGCAACATTCTACAGCTTAAATCCAAGGTGGAATCGGGAGAATGGATTATCGGGGGCGATTTTAACGCACTAAAAAATTCAAGAGAAAGGATTGGACG
Source organism: Lathyrus tuberosus (assembly GCA_022829125.1). NCBI lineage: Eukaryota > Viridiplantae > Streptophyta > Magnoliopsida > Fabales > Fabaceae > Lathyrus > Lathyrus tuberosus. Next base: position 12,064,929 of record JALAZF010000137.1, on the reverse strand, counting down.
GGGAGCTGATAATAGGAAGATGATGATAGAATTTGCAGATTTCATTCAGTTATCAGGTTGCATTGATCTTCCTTTATCGGGGGGCAAGTTCACTTGGTTTGGTTCAACAGGGAAGGCCTGCAGCAGATTAGATCACTTCTTAGTATCTTATGGCTTGCTAACGGAGTCGAATATGGCTAATCAGAGAGTGGGGCTGAGAGACATCTCCGACCATAGGCCGGTGTGGATATCAGTTAGAAATATCAATTGTGGCCCAAAACCTTTCAAATTTCTTAATTGCTGGTTTAAACATCCGAGTTTTATCAAATTTGTCAAAGAGGTGTGGGATTCTGAGCAGTTTCATGGCAGCCATTCTTTCATTTTTCCAAGAAATTACAAGTGCTACGTTCAAAATTGAGGGTTTGGAACAAATTCACGTTCGGGTGGGTGGATACGAAAATAGTGGAGCATACGGATAAATTAAATAGCATAGAAGATGATTTTAGTGCCACTGCGTCTCCGACTCCTCCTCCCGCCGAGCAAGGAGGAAAACAGTCACCGTTGGCGGAACGACCAATTCCTGGCCCACCCAGCGCTGATCTGGCCATTGCAGCCCTCCTGGATGCTGTCAACCGCACAAGCGTCCTTATCTTGCAGCAAGGAGAAATGATAGGAGCTCTCGAAGAAACAGCTCTTCCAAGGTCCTCTCCTCCCAAGAGGAAACACCAGAAATCAAGAAGCCTGCCACCTAGGCGTCGGGAAGACCGTACGACGAGGCATGAGCCCGAACCACGATGTATTCACAAGCGCGACCAGATCTCCCCGCGGGATCAGTCACCACCAAGACACAAGAGAACGAGGCAAGACGGGCATTCTCCACCGGTCAGACCTCGCGACCGGTGACGATCACCCTCACCTTGCAGAGACCGCCGCCGCAAGCGCAGACAACGGTCACCATCGACTTCAAGTTCGGACAACGACGACGAGCCTCGCGGCCCGTTGTCCCGCAGGATCCTGGCCACCCGCCTCCCTAAAGGACTAGAGACGCCTCCGTCTCTAGGGACTTATGATGGAACCACGGACCCAGAAGAGCACATAGAAAACATAGATGCTCTTCTGGACTACAGAGGGGTACGAGGAGCCATCAAATGCCGCCTGTTCCCAACCACGCTCCGGAAGGGAGCAATGACCTGGTACAAACAGCTGCCAGAGGAATCCATCACATCCTGGAGGCAGCTCGGGAGGATTTTCTCCCGACACTTTAACGCATCACGACGCCATCCAAAGACTGAGGCGTCCCTTGGAGCTGTCGTACAGGGAAGAGATGAACCTCTACGGGACTACATTGAGCGGTTCAACAAGGAAGCCGTCCAAGTGCCAACGACCGACGAGATGAAGAAGTTCCTGCTCGAACAGGGATTACGTCCTGGCTCAGACTTCGCGAAAGCCATCGGCCTAGATCCGCCGAGGAACCTCAACGCTCTCCTCCACCAAGCCCAGTCGCATATACAGTACGAGGAGAAAGTCGCTGCCCACTCTGTCCGAGCCTCCCGTCACCAAGAAGGTGATCGGACATCCAGAGCTGAAGTGCCCTCGACATCCCGTCGAGGAGATAAAAGACTTGACGATCGGCCTCGCGATGTACGCGAACAGAAGGGACCTTCTGGACGGTTCCATGAATAGACCCCCTCACTAACTCAAGGGAGAAAATCTTGTCCGAATGTGCCAACTCAGAGTTCAAGTAGGCGGGGGTCCGTTTCCCCAAACAGCTGTCGGCCAGGCCATGTGTAGACAAATCCAAGTATTGCCGCTTCCACAAAAGCCACGGCCATACGACGGAAGAATGCATCTACCTCAGAGATGCCATAGAGATCCTCATTCGCGACGGCCACCTGAAGCAGTTCGCGAAGAAGAAAGAGGCTCCCCGGCAAGAAACCCAGGAGAGCAAGAAAGCTGCAAAAGAGACTCCGCCCTCCGAGGACACCAACGTACAGGTCGCTCTGTCCATAACTCGGCCAGAGGACTTCCGTATCCCTGATAGTCTGCCCGCCTCTACGTTCCTCGGCGCCCACAGCCCGTGGGAGACCTTCCCATCGGCCATGGTCATCTCCGGTGGTGGATTCAACAAAATCACGGTCGGTTCGGTCAAGAGGAAGTTCGAGCAACTGATCAGCAAAAGCTCCAACGAAGTCGCCACGCTGGATACCACTCACAAAGGATCATCTCCCATTTCCTTCTACAGGGAGGAACTCCTCGGCGGGTCACCGAACTCAAGCATCCCGCTTCTCATCCGAGCAAGGATGGCAAACTTCGACGTTCGCAGGATACTCGTGGACCAGGGAAGCTCAGTTGATATAATGTATAACCACCTGTTCGAGACACTGCAGCTGGACGACTCTCACCTTACTCCATACGTTGGATCCGACCTGCAGGGATTCAACGGAGCAGTAACAAGGCCCCGAGGTTACGTAGAGCTCGTTGTGACCTTCGGTTCAGGAAAGATAACCCGAGCAATCAAAGCACAATTTCTGGTAATTGACTACCCGTTGCTATATCAGTGCATTTTTGGAAGGCCAACCCTGGTAGAGTTGATTGCAGTGCCTTCCACCGTACATCTCAAGATGAAGTACTACACTTCTGAAGGGATGGTCGCCACCCTCCACGGCGACATCGAAGCTGTCCGTCGATGCTTTGAAGCAGCATCAAAAGGATTGAGCACCATCTCAGCGAGGCCAAGGACATCTGGTCGTCCTCCTCTTCCCTGCAGCTCCGAGCAGCCAAAGCCACTCCCCCAGGTCGAATCCATCGATTTGGACAGCCGATTCAGCGAGGAAGATCATGCCAAAGACCTGACGACTTCGGGCAGCCAGTCCCACAACAGCGGCCATCTCCTACGCCCATCCCATATGGCAACTTCAAGATCGTTCCGTTCGGAGAAGACCCCCAGCGGGGAGTGAAAATCGGAGCAGACCTCCCCGACCTGGCCAAGAGACAACTAAAAGCATGCCTCCGGGAGAACGGAGACTTTTTCGCTTGGAGCGCTGCTGAAATGCCAGGATTGGACCCCTCCGTCGCCTGCCACCAGCTTACAAATGATCCAGCCGTCAAAGCCGTTTCCCAGCGCAGAAGGAAACAGTCCCCGGAGAAGATGGAAGCCGCGGAGAAAGCTGTCAAAGACCTTCTAGAAGCTAGGTTTATTTCTGAGGCCAAATACACTACATGGCTCTCAAATGTTGTACTTGTAAGAAAAAATAATGGCAAATGGAGAATGTGCGTTGATTATACCGATGTTAATAAGGCCTGTTCGAAGGACGCCCACCCCCTCCCCAATATAGATAAGCTCGTAGATAACTCTGCGGGTTTTAAACTATTATCGATCCTCGACGCCTACTCGGGCTATAACCAAATCCCAATGGCCGCAAGCGATAAAACTTACACGGCCTTCATGACCGAATCGGGCAACTATTACTACAACGTAATGCCCTTTGGACTGAAGAACGCCGGCGCTACGTACCAACGAATGATGAACAAAGTCTTCCGAGGACAAATAGGCGACATGCTCGAGGTATACATGGACGACATGATCGTCAAGTCCCACGAGGAACTAGACCATGTCGCCCATCTTCGAAAAATTTTCGAGCAAGCAAGAAAATATCAAATGCGTTTTAACCCAGAGAAGTGCACGTTCAGCGTACTGGCAGGTAAATTCCTCGGTTTCTACTTGACGGAACGAGGAATAGAAGCTAACCCCGATAAATGTCGAGCATTCTCTGAGTTCCCAACGCCCACGTCTAAAAAGAACATCCAGTCCTTCAACGGGGTACTCACCTCGTTGTCCCGCTTCGTCGCAAAATCCGCCCAACACGCCCTTCCTTTCTTCAAGCTCTTGAGAAAAGAAGCCACGTTTGAATGAACCGAAGAATGCGAGGCATCCCTCCTTCACTTAAAGCAAGCCCTGTCGAAACCGCCCATGTTATCACGACCATATACCTGGGAAGTTTTGTTCCTGTACCTCGCCGTCACTGCCGAGGCCGTGAGCGCCGTTCTCATTCGCGAAGGTCCTGGCGGGCAAAAGCCCGTATACTCTACAAGCAAAGCGTTGCAGGACGCAGAGTTGCGATATCAGCAGATAGAGAAGGTAGCATTGGCCCTCGTCAACGCTGCCAGACAACTGAGACACTATTTCTTGGCCCATACAATCGTAGTGAGGACGGATCAGCCCATCAAGCAGTTGTTGGGCCAGCCAGACATGGCCGGTCGAATGCTCAAGTGGTCGTTGGAGCTGTCCGAATTTGACGTCTGGTATGAAAGCAGAAAAGCTCTCAATGCACAGGCCCTGGCCGATTTCGTGGCGGAGGTAACCTTCTCAGACTCCTCGCCCCACATAACAAACAGATGGACCATCTACGTGGACGGAGCATCCAGCTCGAGCGGCAGCGGGGCAGGAGTAATTCTTGAAAATGACGAAGGGACCATAGTAGAGGCGTCTCTCACTTTGTCCTTCCCCACATCGAACAACCAGGCTGAGTATGAGGCCTTCCTCGCTGGGTTGCGCCTAGCCGAAGACCTAGGGGCAGATGAAATCATCATCTGCACAGACTCTCAGCTCGTAGCCCACCAGATCTCCGGGGAGTATCAGGCCAAAAACGACAGTCTATCTGAATACCTCTCCCTAGTCAAGGAAAAGATGTCGAGGTTCAGAACGGTAGCAGTAAGACATGTTCCCCGCGAACACAACGTGCGAGCAGACATCCTGTCCAAACTAGCGAGCACCAAGAGGAAAGGCAGAAACAGGTCAGTCATCCAAGAGATACTTCCCCGGTCCAGCATCGATAAGGGGTCCTCGACCCTACACGTGCACGCGATCGGAGACAGTGACTGCTGGATGACGGCCGTGTACAACTACCTCACCAGGGACGAACTTCCGGATGACCCCAAGGAAGCCAGCACCATCAGACGAAGAGCTTGCTCGTACGTCATCCTCGAAAATAAACTTTACAGAAGGGGCTTCTCCATCCCACTACTAAAGTGCATAGAGGAGGAGATTGTCCCCACGTATTACGAGAAATCCACGAAGGCATCAACGCCCAGCACCTGGGAGGAAGGTCCCTTGCCCGCAAGGCACTCCAGGCAGGATACTACTGGCCAACTATGCAGCAAGACGCCAAGGAGCATGTAAAGAAATGCGACAAATGCCAACGGCACGGGGATATGCACCTAGCTCCACCTAACGAGCTAAAAAGCTTGACATCCCCATGGCCATTCGCCTGGTGGGGCCTAGACATCCTAGGACCCTTCATGACGGGGTCCAACCAAAACAAATACCTGATAGTGGGCATAGATTATTTCACAAAATGGATAGAAGCAGAAGCCTTAGCGAAGATAACAGCACTTAACATCCTACGCTTCTACAAGCGGAATATCCTTGCCCGTTTTGGGATTCCCCAAGCAATCATCACGGACAATGAAACACAATTCACGGACAAGAAGTTCCAAGACTTTGTCGCCCACCTCGGAACAAAGCAACACTTCGCTTCGGTAGAGCACCCCCAGACCAACGGGCAGGCGGAAGCGGCCAACCGCGTCCTCCTTCGTGGCCTCAAACGAAGACTGGATGAAACAAAGAAAGCCTGGGTCGAGCAGCTCCACAGCGTCTTATGGGCATATTGCACTACTCCCCAGTCCATCACCGGGGAAACGCCTTTCCGGTTAGCATATGGCATGGAGGCTGTTTTACCCATCGAAATACACGTACCGTCCAGAAGGACCGAATCACCTCTAGACGAGGAAATGAATAACGAGGCAATGAAAGAAGAGCTCGACCTCATCGAGGAAATCCGGAAAGGAGCAGCCCTCCGCGAAGCGTCCCTTAAGCAAAAAATAGCAATCAGGCACAATGCTAAAGTCCTACGACGAGAGTTCGAGGTGGGCAACCTTGTCCTACGAAGAAACCACAAGGACTCTCGCGAAGGCAAACTAGCGGCCAACTGGGAAGGGCCATACAGAGTCCGTGCCAAAACGGGAAATGGTGCATACTTCCTCGAAAACCTTAACGGGGAGACACTCCCCCGACCATGGAACGCTGAGAAACTTAAGCAATACTACAGCTAGAGTAACCATAAGCTTACTCGCATCAAGAGACCACCTAGCGGTCATCATGCTCGTACAGGTACAAACGACGCATGCACACGAAGTAGAATCCCGCTCAAATAAACGAGTCGGAACTCTGCTCGTCGGTGGCCCTCGATCGAGCACTGCCTTCGTCCAAGTACCATGATTGGCAGAACCCCAGCTCGCGATGGGACGTTCACGCCGCGACCTCAGGCCTCAATCGCGACCTGAGATCCGCAACCTCGCCAGGGACTTCCCCGGCTATTCGACCAGTTCCCCGCACTGGCGAATTCACACACAACGAGCTATCTTTCAAAAGAAAGCTCCATTAACAGACACACCCTCCGACGGGCAGTCATACATGCACAACTAAGGTAAAGTACAGTAATAATGTAAAGTACAACAAAAATTGTATAAATGAACCGAGCATTAAATGAAAAGGCCACAAGGGCCAAAAAACTGTGCGTATTACATAAAAAGGGGGCCATGCCCCCCCCAAAACCAAATAAATTACAAATTACTCAGCGGCACGTAGGCCGGACAAAACACAACAACATCTAAACAACATGAATCCTCATCCTTCCGCATGCTCGGTCGTCTCGGGCTCGGGCTCCTGCTCCTCCGTTGGCTGATCTTCGGTCTGAGCTTCGGGGGTATTGAGAACCAGGCCTGCGGGCAAGACGATGCGATCATCCTCCACTCGTGCAAGGTAGTGGATACCATCGGTCGAAATGTCGAGCCCGGGGTTCACCACCCGCAACTGGGCCACGGCACTTTCAAAAGACTCTGATGCCACAACAATGCCATCCTCCTCGGCCTGCAGTATGCTGGCGACCAACTCAGCCCTAGTTTTCAACACTTTTATCCCCTCCGGTTCATCAGCACCCGGGGCCCTGGCCGCCATCAGCTCCTTGTTCAAATCTTCCGCAGGCTTCTTCTCTGTCTTCAGCCTGGTCACCTCCTCTTTCAGCTTGGCCGTCTCCTCCTCGGCCTTCCTCCTAGCCTCACGAGCACCCTTGACTTCTTCCTTTAGGGACGCCACGGAGGCCCGGGCAGTAGTGAGCTCAGCCTCGAGCACAGAGTCCCCTTCCGCATAAACGGCCGCCATTTCCAACATCCTCACCATGGGAGAAGCATCCTGGGCCACCATGGCCCTCTTGCTCGCTCAGTCCATGCTTCCGAGGTTGAGTGACTCTGCCCGCGGAACGACCAAAGTGTTGCCCTCAAAGAACCTCCGGTCAAGGACACACGGAGGAAGCTCAAACTTCCCTTTCTCGGGCGCCCGAGTCAGGTCCACGGCATCCGATGACCTTTGCCGCTTCGCTCGCCCAGCCAGAGCCAATGGAGAGTCCCGGGGAGCTGGAGTAGGAGAAGCAGAGGTCCCCACCGCAGCTTGAGCAAGAGGAAGGGCGCGAGCACCACCAACAGGACGGGCCTTGGGAGGAGCCGCCCCAGCCTTGCCCCTCGCCATGGCGTTCCTCACCACGCGATCACGAGCCTGAGGCATCTCACCTGCACGAATGAAACGAACGCGTTAGCAACGGGGAAGAAAAAGAAATAACAAATAAAGTCTAAGTAACTAAGACTACCGAGCAACTTCATGGCATCCGCAGGAGTCTTGCACTCTAGCAGAGACTTCACATTGATAAACTTGCGCTCGACTCTTTGGCTCCCGTCATCCTCGTAGATAGGGGCACCCTTGCTCGTCCAGCAGCTCGCAAGATCGAAGGAGTTAACCCACTTCACCAGCATCTCGTAGGACACAGCATCCTGCCCGCGTAACGCGCTCGGCTCGAAGACGTAGGCGCTGGGCTTCTTTGAGAAGTGGTCGGGTGACTAGCGGATCGGGAACTTGTACACTCTCTCCCCGATATATTTCCCCTCCTCGATAAGCAGCTCATCTCCGTTCTCATCATACTCTACCTCCCAAACATACACGCTGTCCTGAGCAGCTTCGGACAGAGGCTCGATAATATAGTACCGTCCCTTGAACGTTCGGATGGACTCCGAGAACGGCTTAAACAGCTTTCTGGGCTGCTTCAAAGAGACCCATCCATATCTCTTCCCCACCAGCTGCCGCTGTAGGTTGAAAACAGAAAATAATAGAGGAAGAGTGGTCCCCAGAGCAAGGCACTCGCACACCAACTCAAAAGCCCGTATGAAGGCCAACGAATTGGGGTGGAGCTGAGAAGGAACCAACTTCAGGTGCTCAAAAACCGACCGCTGGAAGTCAGTAAAGGGCAACCTTAGCCCCAATTCCTTGAAGGCATATTTGTACATGGCGAAGCAGTCCCCAAAGTTCGAGCAGATCCGCTCGTTCGAATTAGGCATAAGCACTCTCCATTCGCCCGCTGGCCCCACCTCGGTAAAAGCGTCCGCCGTAGACCTGGCAAACGTGGAAATATGGTGGGAAGGTTCGGCCACCTCCCACTCTTCCGAGCAGAACACATCAACGTCCTCTTCCATTGCGTCCTCCTCCACGACCTCCAAATCCTCTTCCTCCTCAGCATCGCTGGCCTCCCCCTCGACTTCGCTCGAGGAGTTCAAAGCCGACGAGCTCGAGGACGCAGAGCTCGAGGCCGTTGCACTACTGCTCTCCTCGGATACAGTCTCCTCCTCGGATGTAACGGGGATAACTTCGCTCTCTGGCTCCATTGCCCCTACGATCACCTAAAAAAGCAGAGAAAGACAGTGAATTCGACAGGAAATCAAATCCACCCTTCCACCGCTAAGTCAAGTGAAAGGGCGCGCGGAAGGCTAAGGACAACGTCCCCGGCCTAAGCCCTAACATCAAACGAAGAAAGAAAATAACCTCCCCGCGAGGAGATGACTGAGACATACCATCTTCCTACGAGGAACCTCCCCGCGCTCGTGCCCAAATTCCGTTTGAAGCTCCACCGGAATCTGGAAACGTTCCACCGGGAAGTTCACCAATCCACCAGAAGATGGTATGACGCGGTGGTCACGACTCGCAACCACGGCGTGGACCACCACGCTCGCCGAATGTGCTACCCACTCCGACGAGATGCTTGGTACGGCGAATGGGCAGAACCACCGCCCACCACCAACACTCACCGGAAATCTACCTACCTTGTCACCTAAAACTAACCCTAGCCGCATGCAATCTACCATTGACAATGAGAGGAAGTAAAACAAGTTGGAAACCAGAAACTTACTTATTTTAAGTAGAAGAGAAAGGCTGCTCGAAATTTGGCACGGTGGTCGGTTGCTCTGAAGACGGCGACGGACAGGAACGATGACGACGATGAAGAAGAATCAGAAGGGAAAAAGTGCAAAATGGGACAACCTCCCCCCTTTTATACTGAGGGGCACGTGCACACACGCGCCCGTAGGTAATAATGACTGCCCACTAGCCATAATTACCTATTAACTGCTACGCAGGGCTCGATGCACACGTGTGTAATACCCCAAAATTTGCTCTCCCTTTTTGTTATCTTAGCATAGCATTATCATTTACAATATCATATCCATCTCATTAGCATTGCATTGCATTTAACATAGAAAAATGAAGCATAACATCCCTCTTACCATCAGGGCATGTGATCAGGTGGAAGGTGGACAATCAAGGGATCATTCAAAGCACAAAAAGGTCAATCAAGTTGCCTCAAGGCAAGCCAAGAGTCTCTCATGTCTCATACCATCTCAATTGATCATCCATAATCTCAAGGAAGTGAGATCCAATGGGAGATTGAAGCAATACATACTTCAACATACAAGAGGTTCAAAAACTGAAGGAAAACCCTCAAAAGAGATAGCTCATTGATCCAAAATCAATCTCAAGTGGCATATCTCATCATTCTTTAAAGGGATACACAACATACTATGAGGAATTTGAAATTGAAGACTGCACTTTTCCCTCCTAACCAGAGGGGGTCAAAATTAGGGTTTCTAATAAAATCAGGATATCTTTGATTTTTTTGGACAAAAATTGATGTCATGGTATTCTATATGTTCTTAAGTGTATGTATGTGGAAAATCACCTCTCAATTGGTTTTAGAAGTGGTTCAATTGGAAGAAAGATAAAAAATCAGAGAAATTGGGGCCAAGTCAAATAATCAGTGGAAAAAGACAACTCTTGACTTTTTGAGGCCAAATTCATAAAATTCATGTTATATGTGTCCAATGTACAAAATTTGGTCAAGAAACTCCAAAGGAATCATGAAAAAATCAAGAGGTGGAAAGTTGCCATTTTTGGATGAAGAAGGGTTACTAAAAATAGCAAGTTTTGGCCATTTTGCATCAGAGTTTGAACCAAGGCCATTTAAAATTGAAGTACCTAATGAAAATTCCACTCGGCCACAACAAAAGATCTTGTTTTAAGCTTCACATCCATATGTGGAACATCTCTATTGGATAAAAATTGAGTGAGATATGATTGATCAAAGTTTGACCAAGATTTTTAGGGCACGCGCACAGTCATTTTCTCAAACAGTTGGTGAGCCAAATGTCCACCCATTTTTCATCAAGACAAAAACCTCAAATGGAAAAGTTTTAAAAATCAAAGTTGTTCTTTGTGGTTTCATCTTTAATATTGATGTTGGGAAAATTTTGAATTGATCAAGTTATGAGTGAGTTATAGTGGTCTCAAGATAGGTTGATTAGGCTGAACTTCCATGCATGTCACTTGCCATGCCATGACTTGCTTCGTACGCATATGTACCAGTTCTTTGTCCATCTGTTTGTGGTCATTTTTAGGCATGTTACAGACCTCATTTCACTTCAATTTTCAAACCAACATTGTTCTCCAATATCTCCTCTTTCAATTGACTCCAAAAGCACACCAAACCATTCATTGAATAAGGAGAAAAACATTTGCAAACCACCCTATGTTGGCACTGATACATTAGCAGTTTGACACACGATTTGGTTCATACACACCACAAACACTTCATAACTTCAGCTTTCCATATCAAACCAAGCACCCATGACATAAATCTCATACACTAGCACGTGCTTTGCATGGAAATAGAAAAGACAAACTTGCTGAGCAAGTTTCTAGTGCAGCAGCCTTGCCATTTCACTTTCTCCTCACTTCCACCATAGCTTGCCATGAGTTATCACCACCATATCCTTGCTCTCCCTAACTAACTTGACTCAGTTAGTTAGGGATGACTCACTTAACTCAACTGTGACTCAGCTGACTCACTCAGTTTAACCATGGTTAGCTCACATTATAAATAAAAATCACTCTCTCAAATTTCACTTCTAGCTTCATTTCTCTCATTTTTCACTTCAAACTCTCCCTCACATTCTCTCTACTTTCCCTCTGATTTCACACGAGCTTCACCATCTTTCCTTCATCTACTTCATCTTCATCATCTTCATCATCATCAATGGCATTGGATTGAAGTTTTTCTACACAGTCCTTAAGATTTTGCAAGCATTGTTCAACATTGAATCTCTCTGCTCTCAAGACCATTGGTTGTATAGCATTTATTTTGCTAAGTTCGTGAAGCTCCAAGGTTGAAGAAGAAGCTAAGATCTCTGGTTTTCTGAAGAGCATTTTCAAATCTCCAATATTCAGGTACGAGTTTCATCCATTATAGACTTGATGTGAGTTGGTTTTCAGGTTCTTGCAGCTTCTTATAAGCTCAAGAACTTGCCTGGCTAGTTGATAGGCCTTTAGAGGCATAGACCAAATGTTAGGGCAAATATTCCTCTGTTCGATTCTCTCATGTCATGAATATTTTGTATGTTTTATCACCGGATTCATGCTCTACATAAGCTCAGCTTCAATTTGGCATCATATTTGTGTATTTTGGTGAGAGGTGAGGGTTGCAGACGGTGGTGATTGACCGGAGAAGGTGACCGGAGGTCCTTCTCCAGCCGGTGGTCTTTATGTTAGGGTTTTTGGCCAGAATGAATGTCAGCCGTATGATGTTGTTGATCTAACGATCCAAAACGCGCCAGCACATAAAAAACTCACATGTCTTTCACGTGTGTTATTTCTGATTTCATTTAAACATGGTGTGGCATGGTACATGATATTAAGGGTGCTCATGCGTGCGCGTGCGTTGATTTGGCATACTTTGACTTTGGCTTGACTGAGACCTCATCCAATGGTTATTAATGAGTCAATTTTGTTGACTGAGTGTACATGCTTATTATGGTGTTTTGCGCAAACTTGGACTTAAGCCTTTATGTTATTCGCACCCCCTCTGTTTAAAGCCCAATGATTTTGAACTGAGTAATTACTATGCATGCACCCCCATTCATTTTGCATTTCTTTTTTTTATTTTTATTTTTTCTACACGTTTGCTTTTTAATTTTTAAAAATACCAAATGGCATTATAAAATTCTACAAAAATTCATGAGCATCACTAAAACATTTAGAAAATTTTTCATGTTTTTATTTCTTGATTTTATGACCTTTTTGCCCCTGTTCTATAATTTTCTTTGATTTTCTTTTGTGTGCATTCTTAATGTGGTACATGATTTTGTTTAATTTTGTTCTTGATCATTAAAAATAATTTTGATGCTCTTCTTTTTGTAGTGAGTCAATAACATCTTGAATTATGTTAAGTGATTTTTATTTGTTTTTTTAGGTCATGTTATGGCATGTTTTGATGTTCATCTTTGCATTACTTTGCATGTGCATCCAATATGATTTAAGTGCATTGTATAAAGCCTTTTTGCCTTGATTTTTTACATGATACTTTGATATGTGATTCATCTCTGATTTGTGAACCTCAATATCATGTTTTCATAATTTTCATGAACTCATTTGATTTTTGTTTAATACATTTCATTTGGAGCATTACAACATGTCATATCCTTGTAATCTTTGTGCATGTTTACAAGATTGCTTTTGTGCATACTTGCATGATCATTTGCCTACTTTGTGAGATATCCATTTGACATTATAGGTCATTGGTACATATTATGTGTCATCTTTGCATGTTCACTTTCATTTAAACTTTGTGTGTCCTTAATATGAAGTACTTGTGTTTTCTTTTGAATTTCCATTTCATTTCTTCTTCCATTGCTTCTTGAATGGCTAGATGTGTTATGCATGGACACTTGTGAGATGTTTGTGAATCATTTTCATTTCATTTCAATTCTGATCCTTAGATTACATGTTCCATTCATGATTGTTTGTTTATTTCTTTTCATCTTCCATTCTCCCTTTTCTTATGATAGCATGTTCTAATGTCATGGATGATGTTTGTTGCCTATCCACTTGGACTTGCATGATAATGATCATTTGTTTTCCATGTGATGTACATTCTGGTTGTGATATTAGGATTTGATTTCTCATCTATTTCTTTTGATCTTTATGGTGCATTAAGTGTTCTTTTGCTTCTTATACTTCTTATACTTGTTTACTAACCATGTAGGGGCTTTGGTAAGTTGCAATTGAGTGTGGATAAGGAATCCACATTCAAATTTCCTTCCACTTTTACAATTCCATTTTGTGTTTTGTTAAGCACTTATGTGCTTTCTTTTAATAACTCATCACTTTCCCTTTTTGAATTACAATTTATCTTCTAACTTAGAAGTGAATTGTTTAATTCATTCTTTCTTTAGACTTTAGGTTGAAACCTCACAAACCATTAGGACCACTCCCTTTAATTTTCAATTAGGATTGAGTCTTATATAATAGAGATTTTTACCTTTATCCTCTCTTGAGTCTCTCTTCTCATCTCAAAGAAAAATGCAAAATATGTAATAAAGGTAGGCATTTATTGCATTTAGGCCTTTCATATAAAGAAAGGATTATAAGGGGTCTTCTCTTATAATCTTAAAATGTGTAGCATATAGCCCATCTTGGGTCAATGTGTTAAACATTTGATCTTGTATGAGGGACTTAAATGCAATACTTGTTGAAGGAACAAATAAAAAACACTTCTTCATTTCTTAATCAACAAAAACACTTAATAAACACAAGTATGCTAGTGTGCTTGAACCTTAACAATTGGAACTAAGTGTGGGGTCTTCTTCACTCTTAGTATGCTTTCTTACCCATTCCATCTTGGAATGTGAGAATGTACACATTCCAATGACTAAGATTCAGATACACTATCATATGCAAACAAATGGAAAAAACTCTTAAAAAGACAAAAACAAACAACAACGTCTTTCCTTCGGGAATTCTTTTCTCACCTCATTCACTCTCAACGTACGAACGTGCTCCCACTCGTTCTCGTGCAAGAAGGTAACGCACTCGGACCAGCGGGCCTGCAACACCTGAGCTAGAACGTTAGCCGTTCCTTAAAAAAACACAAATAACCGTCCCTAGTGAGGGGAACTACGTCGCTCTGATTCTCATGCTCCCGATGAGATACGTAGGCAGTGGGGTAGGGCCCATTCGAGCACTTCTTTTATTTTCCCTACATTTGTTTCCAGTTCTATTTCCATTCTTTTTTCCAGTATCTTTTCTTACACCCTTTGATCGAGACAAGCAAGCGTGGATCCCATCGGGTACGATGGACGCGTGGGGGTGCTAACACCTTCCTCTCGCGTAACCGACTCCCTTACCCTTTCTCTTGGTCGCAAGACCATGCTTTTTCCTTCCTTCCAGGTTTATGCTGTGTTCCCTTTCCCTCTCTTGGGATAAATACACATTGCTGGCGACTCTGTTTGGTGTCACTTTCGCGTTTGTACTAGGATGAAAATCCCGGGAGCGACAGCTGGCGACTCTGCTGGGGACAGGTTGACCTATTGCTGGTCCATCCTAAGCGAGTCAATCCTAACGCTTATCTGTTTTTCTTTCATTGGGTGTTTATTATTGTGCTGTATTTACCGTTTTATTGTATGGTTATTTATTGCCTTACTGCACATTACTGTATTTACTGCTTTTTAGCATTACATATCATATTATTACTACTGTGCTGGACTGTGCTGTTTTCTGTTTGGCGGGATGGGATTTCTGAGAGATAAGCCCATTACACAGGCTTGAGTATACACTTAGGATTAGAGTGGAGAGTAGTGGGACCTACGTGCCGTCTGGAGTACGTTGGGTATTCACGAAATTCACAGCTAGACGAGGCTATCTTGGGACCCATCATGGCATGCGCGTCTTGCGTATTCCAGGATGTCGATCTAGAGAGCTGTCGACTCTAGTGACCATTCCCGAGGACTCAGTTGTGGCACTCCTCCCGAGATGTGACAGTGGTAGACCACATTCTGTGGCAAACCCATTGCACATTCTCGACCCGAGGACCCAATGCTGGGAACTTGCCATAGGGTTTTCTTTTTTGGAAAGGGAATCAGTGGAGGCACTCCTCGATTAGCGATATTACTGTACCCCGAGGGATGAATGTACTATTGCTTCTCGACCTCAGTGCCAGAAGCTGAGGACCTTTCGTCTTGGAGAATTAGTTGAGGCCTCCTCGATTGATGATGATGCCAAACTAGGAATGGTGAACGTATCATCATTTCTCGACCTGAGAGCCCGGGATACTGAACATCCTAGAACCCACATGTGAGAAGGGGGGTTGTTTGCAGGTTTGCAGGTGACCATGACTTCCTACATACCCGGTTTTCTGTTGATTTTACACAAAGGAAGGGTTTATCCTATTATATTCAGACAGTTCCTACTTGTGGTTCCATATTGTTCCCAGGGCTACACTGACACCGCACACAGTTCAGCACAGACACCTGATTACCTGATCACATTGCCCTTTGCATTGCATTATCATATCATAACGGTTATGTTTGTCAATTTCAGGTGCCTAATATACTTCTGATTCCAATCCATGGGTTCAACAGAGAATGACGAGAGAAGGAAGAACAATGTTTCTTACAAGTTTCCAGACCCTACCTTGGATTCATTGCTCAAAGTCATAGACATGGCAGGCCCCGATGTTCTTGATAGGTTTCAAAAGAAGTATGGGAATTTGGTTAGGATGGTCTGTACTATCACGAAGTATGAACATGATGCTCTACACACCCTGCTGCAGTTCTATGAGCCTTCGCTGAGATGCTTCCTCTTTCCAGATTACATTTTGATGCCGACGCTAGAAGAATTCTCATTTATTTTGGGGGTTCCGATCATGTCAACAATACCATTTTTTTCTGGTAGCTCTCCTAGTGTAAAAGAAATTGCCGCTGCAACACAAATGGACCAGTCAGTGATCAAAAGTGGTGTGAGTAACAAAAACGGAGTTGACGGATTTCATCTGGAATTCCTCTCTGATCAAGCCCAAGAGGCCGCCAATGCTAAAAACTGGACGGTTTACAACTCCATTTTGGCACTTTGCATATATGGCCTAGTTCTTTTTCCCAATCAGCAAGACTTTGTGGATATGCAAGCTACGAGAGTTTTCGTTCTTAAAAATCCAGTCCCTACTTTGTTGGGGGATTTTTATTATTCCGTGCACTACAAGAACGAGAAAAGAAGGGGAGGCCCTGTTAGTTGTTGCACTCCACTGCTATGTCATTGGCTTTTCAAGCATTTGCCTCAAACAGGCGCCTTTGTGGAAACCGTAGATGTTGCGAAGTGGTCTGAGCGAATGATAGGTTTAACAGCTGATAATATTGTCTGGTTCGATCATCGATTGCTGAGAGTTGAGCTTATCACAAGATGCGGAAGTTTTCCAAATGTACCTCTGATTGGCAGAAAAGGAGGGATCAATTATAATCCAATTTTGGCCATCCGACAGTTCGGGTATGCTTCTAAGGGTCCTCCTACAGAGCAAGACATGGAAGAATCTTTGTTCTTCACAGGAACTAAAGATGAGAAGGTGGTAGAGGTAGTGAATGCTTGGAAAGATAAGCATAAAATTGGAAAAGCGGTTTTTGGGAAAGGAGATTGTAGGTCTTATCCTGAATATGAGAAATGGATTGAGACTAAAGTAAAGGAATTGCTTTTTCCCTTTTCAAGGAGACCTCTTGTACGTTCAGTACAGCCTGAACAACCCACCATGGTAGCTATTGAGGAGTGCGAGAAATGGAAGAAAAAGGTTAGAGAGCTGCAGATAGAGAACTCTGGGATGAGTAGATGTCTTCTGAAAGCTCTAGCGGACAACAAAGAGTTGGAAAAGAGAGCGTTGAAAGCAGAAAAAACCCTGGCAGACAAAGAAGAAGATTTTGATGAGAGAGCTCGATACTTCCGGAAGCTTACCTTGGGAGCAGATGATACTAGTCAGGCTCATAAGGCTACAAAGCAGGCTCTAGCCCGAAGCCAAGATTCGTTAGCTAAACTCCATCAAGCTTGGGATGACGTCAGAATTGAGAACTCTGAATTGATGACCCGGTTAAAAGATAAAAATGAAGAGCTGAAGAAAGCACATGAAGCAAGAAGAAAACATCGAGAAGACCTTGACAGAAGCCAAGAACAGGCAAGGAACGCTGAAGATAAGCTGAAGATCGCTAACAAAGAGCTTGAAGATGTCACGGCGGATCTGAAGCTAGTTAAAATTCAAGCTGGAATTAAGAGGCGCAAAGGAGTCGGTGAAGATGAAGCCTTGCTGATGCACGTGGGATCGTTAGAGGATGCGTTGGAAAAAAGGGACGTCATAATCAGAGAGCTGATTGAGAAGCCACATCATCAGCGTACCCACATCCTGTTTGAAGAGATTAAGTACTCCAGCCAGAAGCTGAAGGATGTAGAGCTGTCAGATTAGTGATTTCTGTCGTTTCTTTGTGATTTGTTATGGTTACCATCAGAATTGTTGATGGATCCATTTGACTGCTTGTTTCTTATTTTGTTGCTGAAACTATGACTAATGTACTAGAAAACTTCTGGAAATTTGTACGAAAATAGCTATTTCTGTTCACAATTTCTGGTTTTCAGATATATGTGATGTGTTATCTGCACACGGGCACACTACAAAGTCACTATTTCTGGTCTCCAGATATTTGTGATCGATGTATATGAATATCTCTTCAGAGCAAAACTCACTAATCATGATTTCTGGTCGTCAGGAATTTGTGGTTATGATTGGAATCAGGATATAAAAAGTATCTTGAAATGACAAACATAACTGTGCATTTGCATTTGCATAGCATATCATTTTTGTATTGCAGGTTTTCTCCTTTTGCAGGCGCCTGCTAACCTTTATTTGGTTTCAGGCACGATAGCTGATACCCCAGTTCACCGATATTCTACCCGACGCAATCAAGCAAGAGTAATGGAGCAAGTTCAGACAGAGTTAGCCGATCTGAGGGGAAGGATGGAGCAGTTCATGAACCTCATGCAGGGGATTGCTCAAGGTCAACAAGAGCTGAGGACCGGTCAAGAAAACATGAGGATTGGACAAGAAGCTATGAGAACTACTATCCAGAGGCTGGAAACTGAAATCCCAAATCGCAACGTGCGCACTCCTCCTGTTGGCACAATTCCTGCTGGTGGGGTACATCTGGGATTTGATAACAATGAGGATGGTCAGTAGGACCAGTTCACTGCAGTCAACAATGACATGGGTTTCTACAATGACGACCGGAAGTATGAAGGGCTGGATGAAAGACTCAAGGCTATTGAGAGCCAAAATCCTCTTGGAATTGATGTAGAAGACATGGGTCTCGTGCAGGGTGTGCGAATTCCCCCCAAGTTCAAGCTTCCTGCTTTGGATAAGTACAACGACAATACCTGTCCCAAAACACATTTGCAAGCTTACAATCGCAAGATTGCCGCTTACACCGAGGATCAAAAGCTCTGGATGTATTTTTTCCAGGATAGCCTGTCAGGCGCTTCCCTGGAATGGTACATTAAGCTGGACAGGGTTCATATAAGGAGTTGGAAAGATTTGTGCGCTGCGTTTCTGAAGCAGTATCAATATAATCTGGACATGGCACCTAATCGTACTCAATTGCAGAGTATGACTCAGGATAACAAGGAGGGTTTTAAGCAGTACGCACAGAGATGGAGAGAATTGGCTGCTCGAGTTCAACCACCCTTGGGTGATCGTGAGATGGCTGATATGTTCATGAGCACACTTCAAGGGACGTATTTGGATAGACTTGCTGCATGTCCTTCCACGGGGTTTGCCGACATCGTCGTTGCTGGGGAACGAATAGAAAGTCTGCTGAAATTGGGTAAGATTAAAGATGTTGCTTCAAATTCGAAGAAACCCTTTGCCAATGGACCAAGGAAAAGAGAAGGGGAGTCCAGCGCTATGTATAGAGGAGGGGGCAGAGGAAGGAATCAGTCCTATCATCAGGTGGATGCGGTAACTATTCTGGTTCCAGCTGGACAGCAAACGCCAGATCAGCAAGGTAGACCCCGATTTCAGAATAATAGACAAAGGGACCGTAAGTTTGATCCCTTGCCTATGATATATGCTGCTTTGTTACCACAACTGCTCAAAGAGAAGTTGGTTGAACTTCGGACTATGAAGCCGCTGGATTCCGGAAAATTGCCTCAAGGTTACGATGCTAATGTTCGATGTGAATTTCATTCTGGTGCGCCAGGTCATTCAATAGAAAAGTGCTGGGCCTTTCAACATAAGGTTCAAGATCTGATCGACGCAAAAGCTATTAACTTCTCTAGGCCGCCGAATGTTCGTGACAATCCAATGCCTCATCATGGAGGTGCAGGCACAAATGCTATTTTTGATGGCGAGAAGTTGAATTTGATTACTGATGTTAATTTGGTGAAGACTCCGTTGTTGATTGTGAAAGAACGTTTGGTAAAAGGAAAGGTATTTCCTGGATGCGCCTCAGATTGCGAGGATTGTTCAAAGCAGGTTAATGGCTGCAGTAAGTTGAGAGCTGGACTGCATGATCTTATGGACGAGGGAAGTCTTCAGTTTGATAAAGTAGAGAAAGAACAGGATGTTTCTGCCGTTACCATTTACTATAATCCAGTCGAGATACAGGTGCCTGTTGAGGAGCCTGTTGCTATCATCGTGCCCGAGAGGCCGAGACCAGTTACGATTATAGTTCCTGAATCGGCTGCTTATGTGTCTAATAGGGCAGTTCCGTGGCAGTATGGAACTGATACTCGTCAAGGAGGAAGTCGGCAGAAGGCAGAGGCTGTTGGTACTAGCGTTGAGAATGTCAGTGGACCAAGTGGTTTTACTAGGAGCGGTCGACTGTTTGCTCCCCAGACTCTAAGGAATGATAAAGAGGCTGAAGCCGCTGCAAGAGCGAAAGGAAAACAGGTTGTTGATGACAAGGTGCCTGCTCAGGAAGAGGACCCTAAAGTCAATTTTGATAATGATGTTGAGGAATTTATGAGGGTTATTAAAAAGAGTGATTACAAGATCATTGATCAACTTAATCAGAAACCCTCTAAAATTTCGATATTATCCTTGTTAATGAGTTCAGATGCACACCGGGCTGCTTTGTTGAAAGTTCTGAATATGGCATACGTTCCCCAAGAGATTACAGTGAATCAGTTGGAGGGAGTAATTTCTAATGTGAATGTGAGCCACGGGTTGGGATTTACGAACAGGGATTTGACACTGGACGGACGTAACCACAACAAAGCACTGCACATCACACTTGAATGCAAAGGAGCAGTTTTGTCGCATGTGCTGGTTGACACAGGTTCTTCCTTGAATGTGTTACCCAAAAAGGCCCTGATGAAAATTGAAGTAGATGGATTGGTTCTGAGACCCAGTGATCTGATTGTGAGAGCTTTCGATGGATCCCAAAGATCGGTGTTTGGGGAGGTTGAACTACCAATACAGGTTGGTCCACAGATATTCAAGACGACGTTTCATGTTATGGGCATTCAGCCTGCTTATAGCTGTTTGTTGGGCCGACCGTGGATTCACGCAGCAGGCGCAGTTACCTCCACACTTCATCAGAAGCTCAAGTATGTGTTCGAGGGTCAAGTGGTTACTGTTTGCGGCGAGGAAGATATATTCGTGAGTCATTTATCCACTTTCAAATATGTGGAAATGGATGGAGAAATTCATGAAACATTGTGCCAATCTTTTGAAGCCCTAAATATCAATAACTTACCAGAATCTACTCCAGCAGCGGTGGTGTCGGATGTGCCAGGTGGGCCGAGTGCATCAATTGCGTCGTACAAGCAGGCCAGAGAAGTGGTCGAAAGCGAGAACGCCCAGGGTTGGGGTAAAGCTATAGATGTGTTTGTGAAAGAAGATAAGTTTGGCATTGGATACCAGCCGGGCCTGATGCCAGTTCCTCGATTCCGTGGGCCAATCAACTTCAACAGTGGAGGAATTATCAACCCCAATCAGTCCTGCTCAGCAATAGAAGATGGCGCTGAAAGCTCAGATTATCTGGACAGATGGGTATATGCACTGGCTCCAGGCGAGGCGTTGCAAAATTGGTCTAGTGAAGAAATCGTTCATGTTGTTCACCATGCAGAGTAATAATTCTTGTCTTTCATAATGCATGAAATCCCACACTCTGCCCAAGGTGTGAGGATCCATTTGTAGGGCCACCATATTTTCTCATATAATGTTCAAATATCAATGAAAGGACGTTTTTGTTTACAAATTTGTGTTCCTTTACTCTTTCTTTATTTTTATTTTTGCACAAAGAAAATTAAAAATGATAATGCACTTTCGTTTCTTTTGTTTTCAAGCAAAAATAATCTAAAATAAAGCATAAACCCAATCATGCAGACTGGATTCTGTGGATTTCTCTGAAAATGATTTTGTTATGCCCACGTATGATTTCGACAATCCGATCTATCAAGCTGAGGAAGAAAGTGATGAAGACTATGAACTCCCGGAAGAGTTGGCTAGGTTGTTGAAACAGGAAGAGAAGACCATTCAGCCTCATCAGGAAGCTCTTGAGATCATCAATATTGGGTCAGAGGAAAGCAAGAAAGAGATCAAGATTGGTGCGAGTCTGCGGGCTGATGTAAAGCAAGAGCTGATAGTCATGCTATGTGAATACGTTGACATCTTTGCTTGGTCATACCAAGATATGCCAGGTTTAGATACAGACATAGTTGTGCATAGACTACCATTGAAAGAGGACTGCCCACCGGTCAAGCAGAAGCTGCGCAGGACAAAACCAGAAATGGCTTTGAAGATCAAGGAAGAAGTACAGAAACAGTTGGATGTGGGTTTTCTGGCAGTAACCAACTATCCTCCCTGGGTGGCCAATATAGTACCGGTGCCGAAGAAAGATGGCAAAGTCAGGATGTGTGTGGATTACAGAGATCTCAACAGGGCGAGCCCTAAAGATGATTTTCCACTCCCTCATATTGATGTGCTGGTTGATAATACCGCTCAGTTTTCAGTGTTCTCATTTATGGATGGATTCTCCGGGTACAATCAGATAAAGATGGCGCCTGAAGACATGGAGAAGACGACATTCATTACCCCATGGGGTACCTTCTGTTACAAAGTAATGCCTTTTGGGTTGAAGAACGCAGGGGCAACTTATCAAAGAGCAATGGTGATGTTATTCCACGATCTAATTCATAAAGAGATCGAGTGCTATGTGGATGACATGATTGCTAAATCAAAGACAGAAGAGGAACATATGATCAACTTGAAGAAGTTGTTTGAGAGGCTGAGGAAATTCAGGTTGAGACTGAATCCTAACAAGTGTACTTTCGGCGTGCGGTCCGGAAAATTGCTTGGTTTCATTGTCAGTGAAAAAGGGATAGAGGTTGATCCTGCTAAAGTGAAAGCTATACAAGATATGCCTGTACCGAGAACTGAAAAAGAAGTTCGCGGCTTTCTAGGAAGATTGAACTACATTTCAAGGTTCATATCGCACCTAACTGCCACTTGCGAACCGATATTCAAAATGCTACGAAAAGATCAAACGGTCAGGTGGAATGATGATTGTCAAAATGCATTCGATAAAATAAAAGGATATTTGCAGGAACCTCCAATTCTGATACCTCCAGTTCAAGGGAGACCACTGATTATGTACTTGACAGTGCTCGAAGGATCCATGGGTTGTGTTCTCGGTCAACACGACGAGACAGGTAGGAAAGAACATGCTATCTACTACCTGAGCAAGAAATTTACAGATTGTGAATCGCGTTATTCAATGCTTGAGAAGACATGCTATGCACTCGCATGGGCCGCCAAGCGATTGAGACAATACATGCTCACAGATACAACCCTGTTGATCTCTAAATTGGATCCGGTCAAGTATATTTTTGAGAAACCAGCACTCACAGGCAGAGTTGCAAGGTGGCAGATGGTACTGACAGAGTACGATATTCAATTTACTTTGCAAAAGGCAATCAAAGGAAGTATACTGTCAGATTATCTTGCGCAACAAGCTCTTGATGATTACCAGCCCATGAGATTTGATTTCCCTGATGAGGACATCATGTTTCTCAATGCAAAGGACTGCGAAGAACCACTTCTGGAGGAGGGGCCTGACCCTGAATCCAAATGGAGTTTGATGTTTGATGGGGCAGTTAATATGAATGGGTACGGAGTTGGTGCAGTCCTTATTATGCCAGAAGGTGTTCACATGCCCTTCACTGCCCGAGTAACTTTCGGGTGTACCAACAATGAAGCAGAATACGAAGCTTGCATATTAGGGATCGAGGAAGCTATTGATTTACGAATCAAGACCCTCGATATTTTTGGTGATTCAGCACTGGTAATCAATCAAGTAAAGGGAACTTGGCACACACATCAGCAGAATTTGATTTCATATAGAGATTATATGAGGAGATTGCTGACCTTCTTTACAACTGTCAAGTTGTACCATGTTCCTAGAGATGAAAATAAGTTTGCAGACGCCTTGGCCACTATCTCTTCGATGATCAAAGTGCATGGTTGGAACTTTGTGCCCAGGATTGATGTATCTCATCTTGATAGGCCTGCTTTTGTGTTTGAGGTTGATGCAGTGTCTGACGATAAGCCTTGGTACCATGACATCAAATGCTTCTTAAAAAATCAAGAATACCCGCCTCGGGCATCTTCCAATGACAAGAAGACATTAAGAAGGCTAGCTGGTAGTTTCTTCTTGAACAAAGATGGTGTGCTGTATAAAAGGAATTTTGACACGGTTCTGCTCAGATCTTTGGATAGACACGAGGCAGACCTGTTGATGATTGAAGTGCACGAAGGCTCTTTCGGTACCCATGTCGGAGGACATGCGATGGCTAAGAAATTGTTGAGATTAGGGTATTATTGGATGACCATGGAGTCAGATTGCTGCAAGTATGCTCGCAAGTGTCACAAATGCCAGATCTATGCAGACAAAGTGCACGTTCCTCCCAATCCATTGAGTATCATGTCTTCTCCGTGGCCATTTGCAATGTGGGGCATTGATATGATCGGGAAAATTGAGCCTACTGCTTCAAACGGCCATCATTTCATCTTGGTCGCCATTGATTACTTCACTAAATGGGTTGAAGCAGCATCTTACGCCAATGTCACTAAGCAAGAAGTGGCTCGTTTCTTAAAGCGAGATATAATTTGTCGATATGGAGTGCCCGAAAGAATCATTACTGATAATGGTTCTAATTTGAACAACAAGATGATGGCTGAACTATGCCGGGACTTCAAAATCGAACATCACAATTCTTCTCCGTACCGCCCGAAGATGAACGGCGCGGTCGAAGCGGCCAACCAAAATATCAAGAAGATTGTGCAGAAGATGGTTGTCACATACAAAGATTGGCATGAGATGTTTCCACTGGCTTTGCATGGGTATCGGACATCAGTCCGCACGTCCACTGGGGCAACACCATACTCGCTTGTATATGGTATGGAGGCAGTTCTACCGATAGAAGTCGAGATCCCCTCTCTCCGAGTATTGATGGATGTTAAGCTAGATGAAGCTGAATGGGTACGAGCCAAATTTGATCAGCTGAGCCTTATTGAGGAGAAGCGATTAGCAGCGGTATGCCATGGCCAGCTATACCAGCGCAGAATGAAGAGGGCATTCGATCAAAAGGTTCGACCTTAAGTCTACAAGGTCGGGGATGTGGCAATCAAGAGAATACTTCCTCCGAGTACAGATCACAGGGGCAAATGGACTCCTAACTATGAAGGTCCGTTCGTGGTAAAAAAGGTCTTCTCAGGAGGAGCCTTGTTGCTGACAACCACGGATGGTGAAGATTTTTCATCCCCTGTTAATTCAGATGCAGTTAATAAATACTTCGTATAAAGAGAGCCGCTGGATAAAAGAAAAAAGGAATCCAGGCAAAAAAGGGCATCCCGGCGAACCAAAAACAGAATAAAGGTTCGGGCAAAAATTAGGGATATAATTGAAAAGAATTGTACACCCGGTAAGTTGAAAACCCGAAAGGGCAACTTAGGCAAAAAAGGGTATCCCGGTGGATTGAAAACCTGAAAAGGCGATCACATAAAAGAGGGATTAAAGCAAATGACTGCAGTCTGAATTAATCTGTACGTTTTCTATTCTTCAGCAAACTGGCAAAATTCCAAAGGAGGAATTGGTCCAATCACGAGCTTCTGAAGGCAAAGATAATCAGGAGAGTTGGAATACATACTGGCTATAACAAAATCAGAAATCAGTTGGAATCCAATTTCCGCGTTATCATTAGGATAGATTTCTTTTCTCAATTTTATGGCAATCGCCTCTTTCAGGGGTTTGCTTCTGATTGTAAATTCGCCAATTTTTGGCATTTCATCAATAAAGTTGAATATTCAGTCACGGGCTTTTATTTTCATTTTACTGTTTTGTTTGCAAAAACGTCTGATTTTTGATAATAAAACGTTACTTTGAAAATATCTTGGCCTTGCAAAAACATGCACAAAGACAATTGAAATTACTTTTGCTTGTTGGACAACCTTGGATGGTGGACCCAAAAGACCAAGCAATATCCTGGGGCATGTGCATATTATTTTTCTGTTGCAGGTAATGAGCACGATCGATCCAAACAGCATGATCGTAACCACGAGCAGATATTTTCTATGACTTGATACTGTTGTATCTTATTAAGTCGATTCTTCCATTCAAGAGTTCCCATTAAGTTTCGTGACGGCAACGGTGTTCGAAGATGGATTTCTTCTGTGTTGATAACGGTTATTAATGCAATGAATACTCCAGGTCGACAACAAGTGCCAATCCTCCAGTACCTTGCAGACGATGTGAAAGGTAGTTCAAGGCAGAGTGTTTGTCTAAGAGTTTGAAAACGCTTGGTTTTCTATAAAATCCTCTTAAGAGACGAAACTTTTAGTGCTAACATCCCTGGTGGAGTTTACTCTTGACAGGATGTATCGGCAAGTGGTAGTATCATGTCTCCCGCAAGTTTCGGCATGGGAAATTTGTCAAAGAATAATCCCCAGCGGAGTTATTAACCCTCCCAAACATGGGGCATGTAACCTCCCCAGCAGAAGATGTTCCAGATCTATAATCCCCAGTAAAGTTTGAGGACGTTTGGTCTTCTGTAAAATCCTCTCAGAAGGCATTCCCAGCACGAGACGCTTTAAAGCGGTTTTCTCCAACAGAGTTGTTGTAAACTCGTTATCCCCAACGGAGTCGTCAAATGGAAAGTTCGCCTAGCATGAGGCATTGTGGCGCTTATCCTAAGCTTGATAGTTTTATTCCTCAGCAGACTACCGTGGAATTGCTTTGGGTTCCCCAGTAGATCTCTAGGGACTCTTTCTCAGCATGTTACAACAGATTGTCTTCCAACCAGGATCTGAACATCCCCTGTGGAGTTTATTCTCAGCGGGATTTACCAGCAAGTGGTAGTGTCAACGGGGCATATTTCCCGCAGGTTTCAGCATGTGAAATTTGCCAAAGAATAATTCCCAGCTGAATTGTTCTCTCCCCAGCGAAGTCCCCACAGAGTTCAACACTTTGACAAGTGATTTCCCCAGCAGGGTCTAAATAGATCGAGGGAACTTCTTCTTCAGCAAAGTGACAGCGTATGATATTACCCAGCCGGTGGTGTAATTCTCAGCATTGCTCATTTACAACTCAAAGTCCAATTTATTTTTGGCACATATACAGTTTGTTCATATTATTCCAGCCAGTGGGATAGTATGGCAGATGGTTGTTCCAGCCAGTGGGATAATCATTATATACAGTTTGTTCATATTATTCCAGCCAGTGGGATAGTATGGCAGATGGTTGTTCCAGCCTGTGGGATGATCGTCATATACAGTTTGTTCATATTATTCCAGCCAGTAGGGATAGTATGGTAGATGGTTGTTCCAGCCAGTGGGATAATCATTATATACAGTTTGTTCATGTTATTCCAGCCAGTGGGATAGTATGGCAGATGGTTATTCCAGCAGGTGGGGTGATCATTATATACAGTTTGTTCATATTATTCCAGCAGATGGGATAGTATGGCAGATGGTTATTCCAGCAGGTGGGGTGATCATTATATACAGTTTGTTCATATTATTCCAGCCGGTGGGATAGTATGACAGATGGTTGTTCTAGCCAGTGGGATGATCATTATATACCGTTTGTTCATATTATTCCAGCCGGTGGAATAATATGGCAGATGGTTGTTCCAGCCAGTGGGATGATCATTATATACAGTTTATTCATATTATTCCAGCCGGTGGAATAATATGGCAGATGTTTGTTCCAGCCAGTGGGATGATCATTATATATAGTTTGTTCATATTATTCCAGCCGGTGGGATAGTATGACAGATGGTTGTTCCAGTCAGTGGGATGATCATTATATACAGTTTGTTCATATTATTCCAGCCGGTAGAATAATATGGCAGATGGTTGTTCCAGCCAGTGGGGTGATCAGTATATACAATCGTTCATATTATTCCAGCAGGTGGGATAGTATTGCAGATGGTTTTTCCAGCATGTGGAATGATCATAGCAAAGCTTCCAAAGCCGGTTTGGTAAGCATCGAAGTCCAATATTAGTTTGGCAAAGCTGCAAAAGTCCATCTGAGGATGGCAAGTTTGAGATTCCAAAGCCGGTTTGGTAATCATTGAAGTCCAACGACAGATTGGCAAAAATCCAGCACGAACTGGTAAAAGTCCATTATTTTGAATGGCAGAGCAGCTAAAGTCCACCAGCAGTGTGGTAAGCCAGTAGTCGTCTGACGTCGTTCAAAAAGACATTTCTAAAGTCCACCAGCAGTGTGGCAAGCCAGTAGTCGTCTGGCATCGTTCAAAAAGACATTTCTAAAGTCCACCAGCAGTGTGGCAAGCCAGTAGTCGTCTGGCGTCGTTCAAAAAGACATTTGTTAGAGTCCATCAACAGTATGGCAAGCCAGTAGTCGCCTGGCGTCGTTCAAAAGACAGATTTCTCCGACAACGTTTCACTTGAAGATTCAATTCTACAATCTCGTTGGGTTTATATCCCTTTTCTTTTTCATCATCCAGAGCAAAATTTTGGTTATATTTGGTATTCAATCACTATATACCTTGAAAGTCTGAAAGCATTCGCTTTCAGGCATTCAGGTCTACAGTGTTTGAATAGGGGCAGCTGTAATACCCCAAAATTTGCTCTCCCTTTTTGTTATCTTAGCATAGCATTATCATTTACAATATCATATCCATCTCATTAGCATTGCATTGCATTTAACATAGAAAAATGAAGCATAGCATCCCTCTTACCATCAGGGCATGTGATCAGGTGGAAGGTGGACAATCAAGGGATCATTCAAAGCACAAAAAGGTCAATCAAGTTGCCTCAAGGCAAGCCAAGAGTCTCTCATGTCTCATACCATCTCAATTGATCATCCACAATCTCAAGGAAGTGAGATCCAATGGGAGATTGAAGCAATACATACTTCAACATACAAGAGGTTCAAAAACTAAAGGAAAACCCACAAAAGAGATAGCTCATTGATCCAAAATCAATCTCAAGTGGCATATCTCATCATTCTTTAAAGGGATACACAACATACTCTGAGGAATTTGAAATTGAAGACTGCACTTTTCCCTCCTAACCAGAGCGGGTCAAAATTAGGGTTTCTAATAAAATCAGGATATCTTTGATTTTTTTGGACAAAAATTGATGTCATGGTATTCTATATGTTCTTAAGTGTATGTATGTGGAAAATCACCTCTCAATTGGTTTTAGAAGTGGTTCAATTGGAAGAAAGATAAAAAATCAGAGAAATTGGGGCCAAGTCAAATAATCAGTGGAAAAAGTCAACTCTTGACTTTTTGAGGCCAAATTCATAAAATTCATGTTATATGTGTCCAATGTACAAAATTTGGTCAAGAAACTCCAAAGGAATCATGAAAAAATCAAGAGGTGGAAAGTTGCCATTTTTGGATGAAGAAGGGTTACTAAAAATAGAAAGTTTTGGCCATTTTGCATCAGAGTTTGAACCAAGGCCATTTAAAATTGAAGCACCAAATGAAAATTCCACTCGACCACAACAAAAGATCTTGTTTTAAGCTTCACATCCATATGTGGAACATCTCTATTGGATAAAAATTGAGTGAGATATGATTGATCAAAGTTTGAGCAAAGTAGGTTCAAAACTAGGTCATGACCAAGATTTTCAGGGCACGCGCACAGTCATTTTCTCAAAAAGTTGGTGAGCCAAATGTCCACCCATTTTTCATCAAGACAAAAGCCTCAAATGGAAAAGTTTTCAACATCAAAGTTGTTCTTTGTGGTGTCATCTTTAATATTGATGTTGGGAAAATTTTGAATTGATCAAGTTATGAGTGAGTTATAGTGGTCTCAAGATAGGTTGATTAGGCTGAACTTCCATGCATGTCACTTGCCATGCCATGACTTGCTTCGTACGCATATGTACCAGTTCTTTGTCCATCTGTTTGTGGTCATTTTTAGGCATGTTAGAGACCTCATTTCACTTCAATTTTCAAACCAACATTGTTCTCCAATATCTCCTCTTTCAATTGACTCCAAAAGTACACCAAACCATTCATTGAATAAGGAGAAAAACATTTGCAAACCACCCTATGTTGGCACTGATACATTAGCAGTTTGACACACGATTTGGTTCATACACACCACAAACACTTCATAACTTCAGCTTTCCATATCAAACCAAGCACCCATGACATAAATCTCATACACTAGCACGTGCTTTGCATGGAAATAGAAAAGACAAACTTGCTGAGCAAGTTTCTAGTGCAGCAGCCTTGCCATTTCACTTTCTCCTCACTTCCACCATAGCTTGCCATGAGTTATCACCACCATATCCTTGCTCTCCCTAACTAACTTGACTCAGTTAGTTAGGGATGACTCACTTAACTCAACTGTGACTCAGCTGACTCACTCAGTTTAACCATGGTTAGCTCACATTATAAATAAAAATCACTCTCTCAAATTTCACTTCTAGCTTCATTTCTCTCATTTTTCACTTCAAACTCTCCCTCACATTCTCTCTACTTTCCCTCTGATTTCACACGAGCTTCACCATCTTTCCTTCATCTACTTCATCTTCATCATCTTCATCATCATCAATGGCATTGGATTGAAGTTTTTCTACACAATCCTCAAGATTTTGCAAGCATTGTTCAACATTGAATCTCTCTGCTCTCAAGACCATTGGTTGTATAGCATTTATTTTGCTAAGTTCGTGAAGCTCCAAGGTTGAAGAAGAAGCTAAGATCTCTGGTTTTCTGAAGAGCATTTTCAAATCTCCAATATTCAGGTACGAGTTTCATCCATTATAGACTTGATGTGAGTTGGTTTTCAGGTTCTTGCAGCTTCTTATAAGCTCAAGAACTTGCCTGGCTAGTTGATAGGCCTTTAGAGGCATTGACCAAATGTTAGGGCAAATATTCCTCTGTTCGATTCTTTCATGTCATGAATATTTTGTATGTTTTATCACCGGATTCATGCTCTACATAAGCTCAGCTTCAATTTGGCATCATATTTGTGTATTTTGGTGAGAGGTGAGGGTTGCAAACGGTGGTGATTGACCGGAGAAGGTGACCGGAGGTCCTTCTCCGGCCGGTGGTCTTTATGTTAGGGTTTTTGGCCAGAATGAATGTCAGCCGTATGATGTTGTTGATCTAACGATCAAAAACGCGCCAGCACATAAAAAACTCACATGTCTTTCACGTGTGTTATTTCTGATTTCATTTAAACATGGTGTGGCATGGTACATGATAGTAAGGGTGCTCATGTGTGCGCGTGCGTTGATTTGGCATACTTTGACTTTGGCTTGACTGAGACCTCATCCAATGGTTATTAATGAGTCAATTTTATTGACTGAGTGTACATGCTTATTATGGTGTTTTGCGCAAACTTGGACTTAAGCCTTTATGTTATTCGCACCCCCTCTGTTTAAAGCCCAATGATTTTGAACTGAGTAATTACTATGCATGCACCCCCATTCATTTTGCATTTCTTTTTTTTATTTTTATTTTTTCTACACGTTTGCTTTTTAATTTTTAAAAATACCAAATGGCATTATAAAATTCCACAAAAATTCATGAGCATCACTAAAACATATAGAAAATTTTTCATGTTTTTATTTCTTGATTTTATGACCTTTTTGCCCCTGTTCTATAATTTTTTTTTATTTTCTTTTGTATGCATTCTTAATGTGGTACATGATTTTGTTTAATTTTGTTCTTGATCATTAAAAATAATTTTGATGCTCTTCTTTTTGTAGTGAGTCATTAACATCTTGAATTATGTTAAGTGATTTTTATTTGTTTTTTTAGGTCATGTTATGGCATGTTTTGATGTTCATATTTGCATTACTTTGCATGTGCATCCAATATGATTTAAGTGCATTGTATAAAGCCTTTTTGCCTTGATTTTTTACATGATACTTTGATATGTGATTCATATCTGATTTGTGAAACTCAATATCATGTTTTCATAATTTTCATGAACTCATTTGATTTTTGTTTAATACATTTCATTTGAAGCATTACAACATGTCATATCCTTGTAATCTTTGTGCATGTTTACATGATTGCTTTTGTGCATACTTGCATGATCATTTGCCTACTTTGTGAGATATCCATTTGACATTATAGGTCATTGGTACATATTATGTGTCATCTTTGCATGTTCACTTTCATTTAAACTTTGTGTGTCCTTAATATGAAGTACTTGTGTTTTCTTTTGAATTTCCATTTCATTTCTTCTTCCATTGCTTCTTGAATGGCTAGATGTGTTATGCATGGACACTTGTGAGATGTTTGTGAATCATTTTCATTTCATTTCAATTCTGATCCTTAGATTACATGTTCCATTCATGATTGTTTGTTTATTTCTTTTCATCTTCCATTCTCCCTTTTCTTATGATAGCATGTTCTAATGTCATGGATGATGTTTGTTGCCTATCCACTTGGACTTGCATGATAATGATCATTTGTTTTCCATGTGATGTACATTCTGGTTGTGATATTAGGATTTGATTTCTCATCTATTTCTTTTGATCTTTATGGTGCATTAAGTGTTCTTTTGCTTCTTATACTTCTTATACTTGTTTACTAACCATGTAGGGGCTTTGGTAAGTTGCAATTGAGTGTGGATAAGGAATCCACATTCAAATTTCCTTCCACTTTTACAATTCCATTTTGTGTTTTGTTAAGCACTTATGTGCTTTCTTTTAATAACTCATCACTTTCCCTTTTTGAATTACAATTTATCTTCTAACTTAGAAGTGAATTGTTTAATTCATTCTTTCTTTAGACTTTAGGTTGAAACCTCACAAACCATTAGGACCACTCCCTTTAATTTTCAATTAGGATTGAGTCTTATATAATAGAGATTTTTACCTTTATCCTCTCTTGAGTCTCTCTTCTCATCTCAAAGAAAAATGCAAAATATGTAATAAAGGTAGGCATTTATTGCATTTAGGCCTTTCATATAAAGAAAGGATTATAAGGGGTCTTCTCTTATAATCTTAAAATGTGTAGCATATAGCCCATCTTGGGTCAATGTGTTAAACATTTGATCTTGTATGAGGGACTTAAATGCAATACTTGTTGAAGGAACAAATAAAAAACACTTCTTCATTTCTTAATCAACAAAAACACTTAATAAACACAAGTATGCTAGTGTGCTTGAACCTTAACAATTGGAACTAAGTGTGGGGGTCTTCTTCACTCTTAGTGTGCTTTCTTACCCATTCCATCTTGGAATGTGAGAATGTACACATTCCAATGACTAAGATTCAGATACACTATCATATGCAAACAAATGGAAAAAACTCTTAAAAAGACAAAAACAAACAACAACGTCTTTCCTTCGGGAATTCTTTTCTCACCTCATTCACTCTCAACGTACGAACGTGCTCCCACTCGTTCTCGTGCAAGACGGTAATGCACTCGGACCAGCGAGCCTGCAACACCTGAGCTAGAACGTTAGCCGTTCCTTTAAAAAACACAAACAACCGTCCCTAGTGAGGGGAACTACGTCGCTCTGATTCTCATGCTCCCGATGAGATACTTAGGCAGTGGGGTAGGGCCCATTCGAGCACTTCTTTTATTTTCCCTACATTTGTTTCCAGTTCTATTTCCATTCTTTTTTCCAGTATCTTTTCTTACACCCTTTGATCGAGACAAGCAAGCGTGGATCCCATCGGGTACGATGGACGCGTGGGGGTGCTAACACCTTCCTCTCGCGTAACCGACTCCCTTACCCTTTCTCTTGGTCGCAAGATCATGCTTTTTCCATCCTTCCAGGTTTATGTTGTGTTCCCTTTCCCTCTCTTGGGATAAATACACATTGCTGGCGACTCTGTTTGGTGCCACTTTCGCGTTTGTACTAGGATGAAAATCCCGGGAGCGACAACGTGGCAGCCCAACGTTTCCCATTCTGTCTGACGATTTATCTTCCCGAATACCGGGTAACATGGTCACGACCATAAACATCACGAACACAGAGGGCCACGGGCACATCAAGACAATCTTCCTCGTCTCCTTACGACGACTCTACGTAACTCCCCCGGGCGACGAATAGTCCTTAAGTCATCACTCCCGTGCTCGGGAGCAACGACATGGGGGGCTCCTGTTCTGGACTGGACCAATGGCTAGAATTGGCCCAATCCACCTCTGCTCCAGAGCGGCCCAAATTGCCTAAGCCCAATCCACATAGGGGCAAAAGTGACATTTCTGCCCCTCCAACCGGGCAAGGAACGCAACGTTCCTCCTCGGTTTCTATGCCCGTCACGCACGGCTTCCTCGCTGCCCAAACAGCAAAGGACAGGTGCCCGGAACCGCGTTTATGCCCGACATAACGGCTAGTTTCTGACACCCTGCCCGACGTAACGGCTAGTTTGGGCAATTGCCTATTCTTTGGGAAAAACGGCTAGTTCGCCCCGAAAATAGGACCGTTGGCCACGCGCTGGGGGCTCTATATAAACCCTCTCACTTGAGAGGGTCAGGTATCACATTTTTCACCCTAAGAATACACTTTGTACTTGCCCTTTTTCTCTGACCCTTTCTTACTTGAGCGTCGGAGTACCTTGCAGGTACACCCCCTCATCTCCTCATTCTCAAGCCGAGCACGTTGCACGCCTTACGACTAGCAATAATCCGAGCACCTCACCTTCTGACGACCAGCTTACGTGGACCAGTTCGAATACTTCGGATCAGTAAGGATTATTCTCACCCCCTTTTTTCTGTTTGTGCGTGGCTTTTATATCCATGTTGCAAATACAGGTAGCATATGTAGTGCGGTTGTGTTGAAGAATAACAGTTGTTGTACCCCAAATTTTACCCTCATCTTTTTGCTTGATGCTTTGTGTTTTTATTTTTCCCTGTTTATCTTAAATCTCTATTTATCTATTTTTGATTTGATTTATTTAACATTTTTTTTTCTTCATTTATCCTGTCTTGATTTAACTTTAACATATTCTTGTTCTTATTTTTTATTGATTAGTAGCTTAATTAATTAATTTAGTTGTTGATTTAATTTTAGTCTAATTTGTTTGATTTTTGGATTAATTACCTTAATTTCTAACTTCAAGATAATTTATCAATTAAATTGGGCTAGATTTTATTAACAATTAATTTAATTATAATTAGTTTTAAAAATATATAACATTAAGTTTAAATTCATGTGATGGGATAATTGTCCTTTAAGTCTAAATTAAGAGAACCATACATTTGTTTTTTCCTACTTGGTCTTTGAATTGGAGAATGAGTAGTACCATTGGCCAATCAGAATGCACCTTGTTCCTTTGACTTTTCAACCCACCTTCATGGCCAATGGGAACTCGGCATGTGGCGTACAAGGAAACAAGATCAACCAATTTGTTCATCCTTCCCTGTTCTACTTGCGAAACTCAGATGGAAAAGAGAAATTCAAAACACGAGTTCATCAATTCAACTCAAACTCACTACAATTCAATCCGTTGGCGCGAGTCCTCGATTTGAATCCTCCAAGACATTGTTCCCTTTTCAAGCTTTCCTCTGCTCAGCTCATCAAAAGTGGTTCAGAAAAATTACCAGTTTCAGCTCTCAACCTGCTTTCGTCTGCAATATGTTCACGCTATCCCCAACCTTTAGTTCATTCGATACCCTTCCCACTAGCATCAAGTGAAGACCTCTGAAACCATACATGGAGTTGTGATTCAGAACTGTGATTCTGGAATTTGCACAGCGCAATTGTCTCCAAGACATAGACCGATTTTGAAATTCAAAAGAGACGTTGGCGCCTACTAAGCACTCCACCAGTTTGATACTTGAACTCACCCAAGCCATATCTCAGCCTATATAAAGGAGTTCAGCTTCAATGCAAACCATCAACAATTCTCTTCACAAACATTTGATATTCTCAAGCTTTGGGTGAATGAGGCAAGGGAGTTTCTGTGTAGAGTTCAGAGTACTCAAAGTATTAGCAAAGCTTCTGTGTGGTACCATTCCTACTTCTCTCTCATTTTTATCATGCTCATTCAATGTTTTCTTTTCTTGCTCATGATCTTTTTAAATCGTATGAATACTTGCTATGAGTAACTTGATGATTTTGTTATTTTATATGTTGTTGCCAATGTTGTTATACTACTTGTGTTATTGTTGATTCATTATATGTTCATTCCTATTGAAATATTGAGGGTGATTATAGTCACAAAACTTGATCTTTTGGATTGATTTTGCTGTTGAGTTATCGTATTTTATTCATAACCTGCTTGACAAAATGTACGCTTTTGGTTAACTAATCTTAAACTGACTTATGGTTCTTGGCTCTTGTCATATGCTTGCTAAGGTCTATCATATTGAGTTTTGCACTGAAATCATTAGAATAGATAATCATGTGTGCACTGTTATGCTTTTTGAAATTTGTTTTAATAAATGACCATAATCAGTCCATGTTAAACTTGTGTTTGTTGCCAAACTGATATGCTGATATGAATTCTTGACTAGTACATGTATGTGTTAAGCTATGCTGTTTTTTTCATTGGATACACGTTGTTTTCACTTGCCCTGTTGAAGTTGCCTCCATTACAAGTCTTGTTTGCTTGTTTGATATTTGAGCCTTTTTGAACTAAACCTAAAAAACCTCACCTTGATCTTAGATTGATGACTAACTTATGCTCTGCCTTACTTTTGGTGTTGTGTTTTTGATCATTAATATGCACGGACCTTTTGAGTTTTGTTTAAGATCTATCATGCTGTTTTGCAATTTAGGTTTTGCTATGTGGATGTATGACTGTTTCTAAGTATTTGTGACACTAGTACCAGCTGTTTAGTTGAGCTTTCCATCTTGGTTACAATTGATATCCATCTCTGCGTTATATATGTTTTCCCTAACCATGTCTGCTGCATTTTGATATCACTTGTGTCATGCTTCTGTCCTAAAATGTGAGTTTCAATAAGTTGTTCATATGTCTGTGTTTTGATCTCAAAATATTAAACATGGCTATGTTATCTTTGTGGTTGCTGTCTATTGTTTAAATCTTAATATCTCTAATTTCTTGTTTATGGACAATTGCAATCTCATTGTGATACAAACTATCAAAATTAATATCCGTTTCTGTTGACTTCTTGTGTGTACGTGAATGTAATGTGACCAAAATATGAACCTTTGCAACCTCTTGAAGAATCCTCTTGAAATACTAGAACTCTTGTTTTTTCTACTTATCCACTGTTGATGTTAATAAGTTTTTTGGCATGTTTATCTTTTACATTAATGTTGTATACCTGTTGAAGCATGTTTACATAGGCATTGTGTTCATGAAGTGTGTTGACCCTAATATTGTTTTAACATGATTCCAAGACTGCCAGTACCTGATTTTCTCTTAAGACGATTTAGTTATGAGGTTTGTAATAACTGTTAGAGTTGATATGTATTTGCATTTATGCCAAGATGCTGTATCATGATTTGCTTTAGCTTTTCTATTAAAGAATCGAATGATGTTTTGAATTAAGACCTGTTGTTGTTGAGTTGCTAATTTATTAGATATGTGCTCACACAATCACACACCTCACGTAGCATATCATTTGACTGAACCTGTCCTTTGAATAGGAGACTTTGGATTATGCCATTCTAAGCTGTCAGTATGTAACTTGTCCTTATCATGTGTGTTATGGCTGCACCTGTTTTCTTGTTATGTGAATTGTTAGAATTATCAATGTTGTGTTGTTGGCCTGCTTATAATCTGTTAGTATGCCTTAGGTCGCTTTACATGTCACCAATATGTTTGAGTTTTTGAATGTTCAACATGAGGTCTTTGGTTATATCCAAGTCAACTTTGCCACATTCTGTTTAACTTGCATTCAGTTTTTTCCCAAAGTGTATTACCATAATCATCAATGTGCTTCTTAGGACACCATGAACCTAGATGTTCTTTTCTTATTGTGAATAATCCTGTCTGGCCTTGGAAGTTGTTTATTATCTTATTTTAAGCTCATTCTGAGTTGTGTCTGCTTTTATTTAATATTCACTTTGCTTTTTTCTATGTTGGTATCTATAATTTGGTGTCTCTTAAGTACTGATTGCCTTCAATCTACCTACCTTTTCTGCTGTCAATATGAACTGTTCCAATACTACTTAACCTGTCTAAATCTTTTGTCTTAGTCTATGTTAACATGTTGGAGTTTTCCTAATTGTATGCCATCATATGCCTAGATGTTTTACAATCTGCCATGCTATGTCTTTCCAAATTATATGTGTTAAAACTTTCCTTTGAACTGACAATAGCCAAGCCTTGTCTTATTGATTGTACTATGCTCATGATGTGTATATTTAGCTTTGTTAAGTCTGACATGTTTTCCAAGCTTTATCTTTGTGATACCATAAGGTTTAACTGTATGAATGTGCTATTACCTTAATTGAACCACCATCTATGTTGATGTTTATAAGGTTTCTATGTGTTGTTTACTTTGTATGTCCTTAATTGAAAAACACATGATCTGTTCAAACATTTGTATTGTCTATGTGTGCAATTTCTGACTAGTAGGCATAACCTGTTAGAGTCCGTACTTCAGTCTATACTCATGAGCTGCATGTCTTGATGAATTCTGTTTGTTTAAAAAATTAAGAACCAAATGTCTTTGAGCTGTATGTGCACATGTTTTCTTTAAAGTTTTATGGACTATTCACCTTGTCCCTTGAGTTTCAACTATCTTCTAGCAAAGCATCTGTCATAAATACATCAGTATCATGTTTATTTTGCAAATTGAGTGATTAACTTTTGACTTGTTGTTGGTCTTGTGCCCACTTGATACCATGCCTCTACTTGAAATGTCTGTACTAACTGAACTGATGGTATGTTTGTTTCTTAAGTTCAGAAATTTATCATAAGGATTGAAAACTGTTGAATTTTGATTGGTATTCATAGTCTTGGTCTGTACTTACAATCCACATGTTGTTTTGCAATGCTGCCTGCTAACTTGCGATAAGATTAATAAGCTATGCTACCAACATGATTCCATGCTTGCCATGCCTGCCCATGATTGTTTCTTCTGATATGAGTATTATTAATCTAATTGTCCAATGTTAGTGAATGGTTTGTCCTTTAATCTATTACCACTTATTTGAAATCATCATGCTTTGATTATTTGCTCTGCCTTGCTTTGGTTCACTAGTTTGTTAGATTAAGTGCCTTAGATGTTTAAGTTCCCCTTGATGTTATAACCAATTCGCATAGATAATGGTTGATTTGGGTGGCTGTTGTACTTGTTGCTAGTGAGAAATTAGGGCGTGCGCATGTTTGTTTTGGTTATTTGGAATTTATGGAACTTGTTTGCCTCATGTATTTATTGAATCATATTATAACCGGATGAGGGCGTAGCACCGTTGGTCCAGGAGGAGAGTTATAAGGATTGTTCACGCTGAGGACGGGGGTTCGATCCCCTCGCCCAACCTTTTTTTCTTTATTTTACTGATTTGTACTTGTTTTACATATATATGCATTCTACCTTTCTCTTATCAAAGCGCGCATACAGCTCAGTTGGTTATGGTTTGCTTGTTTGGTTCAAGGGGCGCGGGTTAAATCCCTTGTGGCTGCATTTCTTCTCTTTTTTATCACTTAGTTTTTCATTTCACCATTTTCTCTAAAATATTTTATTTGTTTATTTCTTTTTTTCTTTTGCTTCATTTTCTTTGTTAAGACTTTTTCCATATAAAAGAAAATTATTAAAATATGTAATTTTTGAGACTTTACTCTTGATTAAATTTTAAAAATACTCATTAATGTCTTATTGCATTTTTATTTATGCCATGTTATACCTAATGTGTTTGATCATTATGTGTTTAATTCACACTTTGCTTTGACATCTTGATTTTCATCTTAGTCTCATGTTTGTATTCATGTCTTCATATTATCTTATTATCTCTTTAATGTTTTATCAACTTTTTCCCCCTATTCCAAAGGAAGGTGAATAGTGTTGACTCTTAAAGTCATTTCCCCCATCTTAACCTAAGTAACCTCTTAGGAAGAAACCTTATTTCTAGGCCTCATCAGAGCCATAGAAATTATAACTAGCTTTAGGAGAGAGTTCCTCAACTCTTAGTGATATTCATCATAATGAATTTATCACTTTCCCCTCCTAACTAAACTTCAACATAGGTCCGTTACAACTAGACTTAGAGAGTTCTTAAACTCTACAATGAGCTTGTACTCATTTCC
Organism: Lathyrus tuberosus; assembly: GCA_022829125.1. Lineage (NCBI taxonomy): Eukaryota > Viridiplantae > Streptophyta > Magnoliopsida > Fabales > Fabaceae > Lathyrus > Lathyrus tuberosus. The sequence goes on along the minus strand of JALAZF010000137.1, from coordinate 12,025,047 downwards.
CCTCTGAATATTGACCATAGTCAATAATTCAGTAGAAGTAGAACTACGCATACTCTGATTCTATTCCCGAGGATACGTAGGCGTAAAGTGTGATGCTTTATCGAGTATACTTAGATACTAACCCCTAGGGTTTCAAGCCTTTAGCATAGAACCTTCAGCAAACATAAGATAACATTTAACAAGAGGCTCCCGTAGAGTACTACGGACGTTTAGGGTGCTAACTACGCATACTCTGATTCTATTCCCGAGGATACCTAGGCGTAATCAACCCCCGAACCTTAGATCTTTCCCTTTAGGTTTTTCTAACGATCTTGAACCTTTCCTTTGGATAAATCAAAGTCGGTTGTAAAAGAAATATGATGCAAATTAATTAATAATTTGTTATTCTATTTTCACCGCAACAACAGTCATTGCCTTCTTCTTTGTTTTCCGTTTTGTCAAGTACACTGTGTCGCTAAGACATTCTAACACAATGGATGAGATGTTATTTCTTTTATTTGGAGAATTATTGTGTTCTTTTAAAAAACTAATGATATTGAGTAATTTCATTTGATAAGACTATATGAAGGTGTTGTTGGATGTTTCATTTTTCGCTTCAAGTTATTTAATTTAATAACAGGTGTTTTATTTGAGGTTGTGCGACACCCTTTGGGTGAAAATATACTTTCAATTATTGTAATATTTTATGAGTCGGAAAATAGGGTGTTACACATGGCCCAATGATCGTAGAATCCATCAAATTTGGGAATTACTAGTGTCTGTAATTTTGACGAATCAATCATGAAAGCGATTTACAAGGAAAGAAGGAATGATACGAGAGTGACGATAACAGAAATAACAACTTTTCCCATTTTGAAAATAAAAACTGCATTTTTTTATTGAAGTAGGCACACCTTGATCAACAACGCGTGCTTCGGATAGCACTTGTTAGAATGTGAGAAAAGTTCATGATTCTACGTGCAGCATTGGTCATTTTTCATACATGTGGAGAGATTACTTATATCACAAATAATCACACAAACAAAATCCAAACTAACTCAAAGTTATTTAGACTATTATCTAATCATATTATAACAAAGATTATAATTTATGTGTCAAATGGGATTTGAATCCCAATCATCACACTCTTTTTTTGCCCGTCATTATTATTACTCACACTCTTTTTATCCCGTCATTATTATTAATTAGTAGTTAAATCCAACAATTTTATAAATTAAATTTCCATTTCAACTTTTTTGTCCACAAATAACATTAGAAACATTGAAAGAAACACATTTTCAACTTAATTCCAAAAAAAAAAAAATTACTTTTCATAATTCCTCTCAAATTATATCTAGTTAAAAGTTTGGGTTACCTTCTCGTTGGTTTCAAATACAACCTTAAAAGCAAACACATATTAAGCATGCAAAAACAGAAAATTGGGTTGATACTTAAATTTAATTTATAGTAGAGAGATTTTATGAGACTTCTATTATCAATTATAATATATTAAATCTGATGTAGCGAATTATGTTACGATAAATAACATGCCATGTAAGTTATATTTGGCACATCAATTAAAATCTGATGTGTCACTTAAGATTGAATCTTACAACAAAATTATACAATTACACTTAAACGCAATTATACAACTTCTATTCCAAAAATCATGTCACAAAAATATTATTATTAAATATCTCACAACAGTTAATTACAATTAAACGCAATTATCACTCTTAATATAATTCTATCTTTTCACCTTACCTATAAAAAATAACAATAAATACACAATTTTGTTAATAACTACACTATTCTTTTTTTATAGAGTTTAATATCAAAATATATAATAACTACACTATTTTGTCAAATTACAAAACATGACAAAATGATAATTTAGCCCAAAAATAAATAGATCACCCAAAAAAAATAAAAAACGGTTGGCTAACATAAAAAATATATTAAATATGTAAAATTCTTACAAAATTTAATAACTACAATAATTTTATTAGTTGATCAATTTTCGTAACTAATTTAAACTTTATTTACAAATTAATAAAAAAAACATAAAATAGAAATATTTTAGTTTCAAAATATTAAAACAAAAACAATAATCATGTGATTAACTTTTTAATAGCAAATCATCTTATTATTTTTTCAACTTTTATAATTAATTTAATTATTTTATGTTTTAAAATTATAACATTATAATAACATGAAATATTTCTAATAAAAATAGCCACAAAATTCAAAACAATAAACATATTTTAGTCCAACAAGAAATAATTAATAATATCTGATCGTACCTGGATCAGACAGTGATAGTGGGCAACGGCGTCTGGAACGGCAGCTCTGTTGAGGATGAGAGACGGCGCGGGGCGGGGGGGGGGGGGGTGTACCTGCAAGGTACTCCGACGCTCAAGTGAGAGAGTGTACAGAATATCAGCAAATACAGAAGGTGAGAATGGTGGGAAGAAAGTGTCTAACCTGACCCTCTCAGATGAGAGGGTATTTATAGAGAGCCCCCAGCGCGGGGCCAACGGTTACCTGCAATGGGCTGGATCAACTAGGCCCACTCCAGGTAACTGTTAGGGCTTACGTGTAGCAGTGAAGACCAGCACGTGGTCTTCGCCCTAGAGTAACTGCTCCTAGATTTCCAGAAGTAGGGCAGACCGAATCTTTCGGAAGTGGGAGGTTACTTGGAACGTGTCCACGCGGGGTGGACCGTTGGGTGCTCCTCGCGGGGGAGGAGCCTCGTGCGTCGAGGAGGGACGATGCCCGTGGAACGGACATGGCCTCGCGGGGAGGAGCCATGGTCGTCGAGGAGCGTTGCATAGCATTCTCGCGGGGGGAGAAACTAGACTGTCGAGGAGTAGCCTCTCAGCCGGACATCCTCACCGATGGTCCCAAGTGCCCGACACATCTTAAGTGCACGGCGAAACTGTGGCATGCACGTGGCGGTCACGTGTCTTGCAGAAGGGCCTTATTGGGCCTCCCCATGTTGTATGGGTTGGGCCTGCTCGACTGTAGGGCAGCCTCGGCCCAGTCCATAACAGGAGCCCCCCAAGTCGTTGCTCTGAGGTGTCAGAGCAATGACTTAAGGGTTATTGGCATGTCGGGGATGCGCCTAGAGGAGAACCGAGGAGGCCATTCTCGTGGTCGACGTCCATGCGGTCGCACATAAGTCGGGCATCATTCAGCCGCGTTTGGTCAGCACGCCGGGGAGATGAGGGGTCTCAGATTCAAAGCGTTGGGGAAAACTGGAACGACACGCGTGGGAAGACGCGCGGTTGCATGCGTGCCACGTGTCGCCTGCCATTATTACCTAGGGAGGCTAGGGCGGCTGGCTAGGGTAGCGCACTCGAGTGCCCTATGCCCCTTGAGTTCCGCGAGAATCGCTTATAAAAGCCGCTCCCCTCGTTCATTTTCCACTTTTGCCTTTCTCTCTCAAGAATCCCTCTCCTTCTCTGTCTACTCTCTTCAGTTACAGCTCGCCGCCGTCAACCGCCGGACACTCCGTGCCGGAAACCTATCCTCTTCTACAACCGTCGTTCACCGCCGTAAAATCGCCGGAGACTCCGCGCCGGAACCCAAACTGCCGCTTACAAGGTACTCGCTTCAAAACTGATCTTTCTCTTGCGTTTTTCTTCAATTTCAACTAGTATATGGCATTTTCTTGATGAACTGATGATGTTCTCATGATAAATGAGAGGATTCCTGGCGAATACGGCGGAAATCTTTAGTTGTTGAGAGAGGGGGTGCTAAGAACTTCACCCGCTCTCGTTGAATATTTCGGGGACTAGGGATGAACATGTCGGGGACCCGTTGAATGTCTCGGGGTCCTCAATAGTTACTCTTTTCCTTAGCGTCACGGGGACACGGGGGCAGAATCTTCCGGGGAGGCGATGAGTTCCCCGGCGAACGTGTCGATCCTCGGCCAGTTATGTCGGGGAACCGAGAGAGCCTTGCCCCTTCCTCGCCCGTTCGCTTGAAGAGCGGTGGAGGGGTGAATTTGATACGACCCATCGAATTCACCGTTTCCTTCTGCAGGTCAGGTAAATGGATGATTTGTCCACGAAGGTGGCCGTAGGATCGTTCGAAGAAGACGACGACCAACCCAAATCCCCCATGGCCCACATGGCTTTCGCACAGGAGCGCCCGCTCGAAGAGTGGGTCTGTAAAGAAGCCTTAGAGATGTCGTCGATCTTTGTCTACAAAGACGTGGACGACGCATTCTGCACCGTCGAACACAGGCTCATCGGGTCTGACAAATCTTGGAAAGTTTTCCGTCCAGAGGAGCATCATCGGATATGCTCGCCTTACCCGGGAATGTGCATCCCGTTATATGAATTCATGTTCGACAAGGCGGGGTGGAGGCTGCCCTTCACGGATTTACAAGAGGGAATCTTCTCCTGGTTGAAGCTGGCCCCCTCGCAAATTCATCCGAACTCCCTGGCTTTTATCTGGGCCTTCGAGCTCGTCTGTAAGTATTTAAAGATTGTCCCAACGGCGTCCCTCTTTTTTCGGATATTCCATCTATAGAGGTCGTCAGCCGGTGGACGACATGGATGGGTGTCCTTCAAGCAGGGCAATGCTCTGTTCCATACATATTTAGATTCCATCCGGGACTTCAAGTTCCGCTATTATTTCGTGAAGCCGGTCACCATCGGGGCCGTATACTTGTTGTACCGGAAAGTCACTCGCGAGGTCGACGGTGTCTCCGAGGAGGTTCTAGAGCCGAGGCTCCCCCTATAATGGACGGAGGAACACTTCAAAAAGGGGGTCAACAAATACAAGGTGAAGCATAGTCAGTTGGATGCCTATGAGTGGGAAGCTTACGATAAGATCGTCGCGTTCATCGCGAGCTTCAATGAGGCTCAGCAGGAAACGCTGGACGGCTAGCCTATAATGGGAGCAGACGGGCAGGTGAAGAAACAACGTCGTCTGATCAATACCCGCGTTCTGCTCGAGACCTTCTCCGACGAAGACGCCATCTAGTTGTTAGGTGGTGAAAACATCCACGATCCAAGCTTTCCTCGCACCTGTATTCTTTTCATTCTTTGCCTTACTAACATTTGCTTTCTTTTGGCAGGAAAAATGGTCGGAGCCGAGGAGAGATTCAAGAAATTGAAGGCGAAGAGGGCCAGGGAAGAGCAGGCCCGGGGAGAGGCGTCCCGTTCAAAAGGTCAAGATGTTGCTCCTTCCGGGGCCATGCCTGAGGGGGCTTCCTCGGCCGCTATGCCTGAAGGTTCCAGTCAGTCTCAGCCCGCTGCCACTGTGTCGGGGATTTCAGAGAGGTGGACACCTCCTACTGGGAGCCAGTCTCCGGGTACCCAAGGGACGCCGAAACGACAACGGGTTTCGAGCGTTGAGGTCGTCGACCTGGGACACGACGACAGTCCCCCGCCTCCTTCCAGCTTTGATCTTCCACCGTGCCATCAAAAGCCTCGGTTCTTCTCCGAAGTTATATATCCTCGTGTCCCTCCCTCTGAAGTCCAAGCCATTCTGGGGGCAGCCGCGGAAGCGAGGAGGAAGATGATCTTTGAGGACCTGTCTGCGGTCATGCGGCTTTGCTCGACTGCCATTGTCTTGAACGATGAGACTCGCCCCGCTGCTGAGCTCTCTCGACTGCAGGAGAAGCTCGAGAAACTGTATGCTGAGATGCTCGACATGTGCAAGGAGTTAAAGGAGTGCAGGGACCTGAACAAAGAACAAAGCGAGTAGCTGCAGCGGGCTGAGGCCAAGGTGAAGGAAGTTGAGGAAAAGGAGAAAGGCCACCTTGCCCAAATCGCCGAGCTGGAGGCGGAGGAGAAGCGGCTCAAGGATAGGATCGCCGAGTTAGAGGATGCTGTGTGGCCGGCCAAAGGCGAAACCGAGGAGGACAGGCTCCTAACCACTCGAGCAGCGCTGGTGGCTCAACTCAGGAAACTCGAGCAGGATCTCCGGCTATCTGAGGACGATGCCCTTGAAACTGAGGGCATAGGGTTCCAGAATGCGGTGGCGCAGCTTCGGGTCCTAAACCCCGACCTGGTGACCGATGGGGTAGATGCTGATTTTGAGGTGGTAGACAGCCGGATAGTGCCGCCAGGGCAAGGAGGAGACGCCAACGAGGGAGGTGGTCCGGACGCCACTGAGACTGCCGCGGAGTAGGGATATAGTTTGTTTGGCCTGCGTGCCATTTTGTTTTTCCTGGCTTGTGGGTTTATTTGATGTACTATTAGCACAATGGTTATTTTTGCCCGGCTTGTGGGCCTGTATTCATAACATTTTTGTACTAAGGGTGTTGCTGAATTTTCGTACTTCGTTATGCCTCTTTATTAATTTTGCTTGTGTGTGACATTTTATGCATTACTTATTTTTGTCTAAGTAGTTGAGTTTACTGGCGCCTTGGGCGTTTGCTCGACTCTGATGATGCTCGGCTGCGAAGAGAGCTTAGACGAGTGGTCAGGGGTTGTACTCCGACCTTCGACGAGGCTAAGAAAGCCGTCGATGTCTTAGCTTCATGGCGTGAACTTCCCATCGCGAGCTGGGCGTTCCTCCTACTTGGTACGTCGACGACGGAGCTTGGTTGAGGTCTCCTCGCCGGGCCAAAAAGTCTCACGCACACACTTCGTGGTTTTTGGCCGTCGTGTGTTATATAGAGGTGTCACGCATGTACCGTTGCACGCCCCCGTGTTTGCGACGTTGTATTGTCCTGGGCAGTGTCTAACTGTAGTATTGCTTGAGCTTCTCAGCATTCCATGGTCGAGCAAGTTGTTCACCGTGGAGGTTTTTGAGGTAATATGCACCCGTCCCCGTCTTCGCGGTGACGCGGTATGGGCCCTCGCAGTTTGCGGCCAGCTTTCCTTCGCGTGAATCTTTTTTATTTCTTCGTAGGACAAGACTGCCTACTTGGAAGTCTCGTTTGATGACTTTGTCATTATAACGCAGAGTTATTTTTTGTCTTAAAGATGCTTCTTGGAGGGAAGCACCGGTCCTTATCTCTTCGACAAGGTCGAGTTCCTCTCGCAGGGCTTCGTTGTTCGTTCTCCTCGAAGGTTCCCTGATCTCCACGGGGATAACAGCTTCGGTCTCGTACGTTAGGCGAAACGGGGTTTCCCCGGTCGTGGAGTGTGGGGTTGTCCGATACGCCCAGAGGACGCTGTGCAACTCCTCGACCCACCGTTGTTTGGCCTCGCCGAGTCGTCGCTTCAGTCCCCGGAGTATCACTCTGTTCGCTGCTTCGGCCTGCCCGTTAGTTTGAGGGTGTTCGACCGACGTGAAGTGCTGTTTTGTGCCCAGTTTGGCGACGAAGTCTTGGAAGTTCCTGTCGGTGAACTGTGTCCCGTTGTCCGTGACAATGGCTTGGGGCACCCCGAATCGGGCGAGTATGTTTCTCTTGTAGAAACGGAGTATGTTGAAAGCAGTGATTTTGGCTAGTGCTTCGGCCTCAATCCACTTCGTGAAGTAGTCCACTCCGACTATGAGGTACTTGTTTTGGTAGGACCCCACGACGAAGGGTCTGAGGATATCCATTCCCCACCACGCAAATGGCCACGGGGACGACAATGACATAAGCTCGTTTGGAGGAGCGAGGTGCAAGTCGCCGTGTCTTTGGCAGCGGTCACATTTCTTAACGTGCTCCCTTGCATCATGTTGCATAGTGGGCCAATAATACCCCGCTCGGAGTGCTTTTCGGGCTAGGGATCTTCCGCCGAGGTGCTGGGCGTTGATTCCTTCGTGGATTTCTTGGAGGATCCCCGAAACTTTGCCTTCTTCGACACACCGGAGTAAGGGAATGGAGAATCCTCGACGATATAGTTTACCTTCGACGACGGTATACGCATATTCCCGCCTCTTGACTATCCCCGCTTCTTTAGGATCGTCAGGCAGTTTGCCCGTCGTCAAGTATTCGTGAACGGGGGTCATCCAATAGTTTGCGTCTCCGATTGCGTTGACTTCCGTGGTCGGTGCGGTTTTGGTTATGCTCGGTTAAGTCAGTATCTCCTGGATAACTGATTTGTTCCCTCCTTTTTTCTTAGTGCTCGCAAGCTTGGAGAGCACGTCTGCCCGAGTATTGTGCTCGCGCGGGATGTGAGCTACTTCCGCGGAGACAAATTTCTTCAACTTTTCTTGCACCAAGGTGAGGTACTCGATGAGACTGTCGTTTTTGGCCTGGAACTCTCCTCGAACCTGCGATGCCACGAGCTGGGAGTATGTAAAGATTTTGACCTCTTTTGCGCCGAGGTCTTCCGCAAGTCGAAGTCCCGCAAGGAAGGCCTCGTATTCGGCTTGGTTGTTCGACGTCTTGAAAGACAGTTCAAGGGAGACCTCTATCAGGATGCCCTGCTCGTTTTCCAGGATAATGCCTGCTCCGCTTCCCTTCGCACTGGAGGCCCCGTCGACATAAATCGTCCATTTCTGGGAGCCATTAGTCGAGGGCTCAGGGACGGTCATTTCCGCTACGAAGTCGGCTAGTACTTGGGCTTTCAGGGCTTTTCTTCCTTCGTATCGAAGGTTGAACTCGGATAGTTCGAGAGACCACCGGAGCATTCTCCCCGCCATATCTTGCCGACTGAGGAGCTGTCTGATGGGCTGCTCTGTTCTTACCACGATTGTGTGGGCCAGGAAGTAATGGCGTAATCTTCGGGCTGCAGATACGAGGGCCAAGGCGACCTTTTCAATCTGGTTGTATCTGAGTTCGGGGCCCTGAAGGGCTCTGCTCGTGAAATAAACCGACTTCTGACCGTCGGGGGTCTCCCGTATAAGGACAGCGCTCACCGCTTCGCCGGAGACGGCTAGGTATAAGAAAAGTGTTTCCCCGGTATCTGGTCGGGACAAGACCGGGGGTTGTGACAAGACTTGTTTTAGATGGAGGAGGGCTTGTTCGCATTCTTTACTCCATTCAAAAGTCGCCTTCTGCCGGAGGAGCTTAAAAAAGGGGAGAGCGTACTGAGCGGATTTGGCCACGAAATGGGAAAGAGCAGTTAGCATTCCGTTGAGTGACTGGATAGACTTCTTCAAGTTCGGGGTAGGGATTTCGGAGAATGCCCTACATTTGTCGGGGGAACTTCCCCGCGCGAACACCGAAGGTGCACTTGTCGGGGTTGAACCTCATGCGACATTTCCTCGCCGTGTCGAACACTCTCTGGAGATGAGCGGCATGGTCGACTTCTTCTGCAGATTTGACGATCATGTCGTCCATGTAGACCTCGAGTACGTCGCCGATGTTTGCCCGGAAGACCTTGTTCATCATCCGTTGGTAGGTGGCGCCTGCGTTTTTCCAACCGAAGGGCATTACGTTATAGTAGTAGTTGCCCGACTCGGTCATGAAAGCAGTGTGTTGCTTGTTGGCCTCGTCCATGGGGATTTGGTTGTACCCCGAATAGGCATCCATAAAGGACAGTAATTTAAATCCTGCAGAATTATGTAAGGGATAAGAGTCTTTCGGGCATGCCCGGTTAAGATCCGTGTAGTCAACGCACATCCTCCATTTTCCATTATTTTTCTTAACGAGTACAACATTTAAAAGCCAAGTAGTGTACTTGGCCTCATAAATAAAGTTTAGCTCTAGGAGGTCTTTTACAGCTTTTTCAGCAGCCTCCATTTTTTCCAGAGACTGCCTACGCCTACGTTGAGCTACAGCCCTAGCGGCCGGATCTATGGTCAGTTGATGAAAAGCTACTTCAGGGTCTAGTCCGGGCATCTCTCCAGCACTCCAGGCGAACAGATCTGCATTTTCTTGGAGGCATGCCTTCAGTTGCCTCTTTGCTAGGTCGGGGAGTCCAGAGCTAATCTTCACGCTTCGGTCAGGGTTGTCGCCGAGTTGAACTAGCTCGAAATCCCCGTCTGGGATGGGGCGCGTTGGATGGAGAGGCTGCCCGTTGACTTCAACTGGGGGGTCTTCGCCTGCGGCTTTTTCCTGTTCCCCGGGAAATCTGCTGTCCAGGTCGACCGCGTTAACCGGCAGGAGCGGAGCCTGCACGACGTCTGGAGGTGTCTCGGCCTGATTCTTAGCTTTGGTGCCGCCGACGACACTCAGACCCCTGATTGCCACGTCGAAACACCTTCTGGCCGCGTTGATGTCTCCGTGGAGGGTGACTACACGTCCGCGCTTCGTGTAGTATTTCATCTTCAGGTGGACCGTTGAAGGTACGGCCGTTAGTTCCGCCAACGTGGTCCTCCCCATTATACAGTTGTAGAGGGACGGGCAGTCCACCACCAAGAAACGCGTCTTCACCTGTCGAGCAGTTTCCTCAATCCCGAAGGTGACCATCAATTCCACGAAACCCCACGGTCTGGTGGTCGCGCCGTTGAAACCTTGTAGGTCTGATCCTACGTACGGGGACAAGTGTTGCTTGGTCAGCTGGAGGGTCTCGAAAAGGTGGACGTACATGATGTCCACCGAGCTCCCCTGGTCGACCAAAATTCTGTGGACGTCAAAGTTGGCCATCTCTGCCCGGATCAGGAGGGGGATGTTGGCGTTCGGTGCCCCGCCGGGAAGTTCCTCGAGGTAGAAGGTAATCGGATTTGATCTTCCTTTAACCCTCTCGAGGGTAGGAGCTCGAGGAGTTGTTGCTTTCAGCTCGTCAAACTTCCTCTTTATTGACCCCACGGTCAAGCGGTCAGGGGCTCCGCCCGATATGACTAGGGCTTGGGGGAAAGACTCCCAGGTACTTCGGGCATATATCGAGTCTTCAGCCGGGAAGTTCTTCCACATGTCCCGGACAGCTTCAGGGCTGTCGAGTTCTCCCGAAAAACCGAAGTCTTCAGGTCGTGTGATGCTCAACGCGACTTGTAGCGATCCGTTGTTGGGAGAGGGAGTTGACTCCTCGACATTCTGAGCCTCCTGGCCGCTAGGGCGGGGGGGCTCTTTCTGTTTGGCGTACTTCTTCAGGTACCCTTCTTTAATCAACGTTTCGATTGCGTCCTTAAGGTGGACGCAATCTTCAGTAACGTGCCCGTGACTGCGATGAAACCGGCAATACTTGGACTTGTCAGCATTTGGTTTGGAAGCCGTCGGTTTCGGGAAGCGGATTCCCCCTTTGACGAACTCCGAGTTGGCATAGTCGCTGAAAATGCGCGAGCGGCACACGTTCAGCGGTGTGTAATCTTTGAAAATGCCAGACGGTCCTCGTGATTCGCGGGGCTCTTTGGTCCGGGCTTATTTCTTTCTTTCCCCGCCTCGCCTGGGTGGAGGGGAGTCTTCTCTTCTCCTGTCTCCACCTCGCCTGGGTGGAGCGGAGTCTTCTTCCTTGTTGCCGCGGGGGCCTTCTCTGCGCCTCGAGTCGAGGGCAATTTGTGCAGCCTCAGCTTCCTCGAACTCAATATGCGACTGAGCCCTCTCGAGGAGGCCTTCAAAGCTGCGGCGACGGTGCAGCCCGACGAATTCTGTGACTTTGGATCCTATCCTCAAACCCTTGATGATGAGATACATTTTGATGTGGTCGGTCACATGGATCTCGACTGCCTCTTTGTTGAACCTCTCTATGTAGCTCCGAAGAGGTTCATCCTTCCCCTGAAAGATGGCTTCTAGGGAGGTTATCGTCTTCGGATGTCGACGAGACGCCGTAAAGGGTTTTCGAAAGCGTTCCCTCAAGACCCTCCACGACGTAATTGACTCAGAAGCTAGGTTTTTATACCAAGCCATGGCCCCTTTCCGAAGAGTCGTGGGGAATAGTCGACATTTGATGGCGCCGGAGACGTTCCTGAAATCGAGCAGAGCCTCAAAACTCTCGACATGGTCATCAGGATCGGATGTCACATCATAGGTTCCTAAGGATGGGGGCCTCTCCAGGCCTTTGGGAATAGGGGCGTCCATGATGTGCCTGGCCAGAGGGGTCCGGTAGTCGTCGTCCTCGCTGGCTCCCGGAGACACAGAGGGGGAGTGTCCTCCACGAACATAGTGATGTCTCGGGGAGTGGTCCCTTGGGCGTCCTTTCGGGTCCTCGGTTTCCGTCTTATTCCTTTTATTTTTCGAGGATCGAACTGGTCCCTTTGGTGGCGGGGAGCGGTGGCGTTTCTGAGGCTGTTCCGGCTGGGTATGCTCTAAGCGTGGCCTGCGACCTCTGGGAACCGGGGAAGGACTGCGCGATGCCTCCGGGGGCTGCGAACATCTTGGAAATGGAGGTGGTCGGTGCCTTCGCGGGGAAGACCGACCACGACTTTTCTCCAGCGCCTCGATCCGGACGTTCTGGTTGAAGATCATCTGGTTGGTCTGATTGACCAACGCAAACAGGGCGGCAGTGCTCGGATCTGTATTTGGTGGCGGGTCCACGGGCTGGAAGACGGGCTGGTGGACTGTTTCCTGTCCGTCTTGGTGAGCTGTCTCGTACTCCACTTCGTCGGAAGACGGGGAGGCGGTGAGTCCATCTCTGACGTCGTTTTCCATGACGGGTCGGGCAGAGCTGTTGTCGACGTGGTTGCTAGTGCTGAGCTGTGCAATAACGTTGTCTAGAGCTTGATTCGCCGACGGGTTGGCCATGATAGTTGTTGAACGGAGAAAGCTTTGGTCTATCGAACAGAAAAATGGGGAAGCTTATGTTGTTCCCACAGACGGTGCCACTGATCGTACCTGGATCAGACAGTGATAGTGGCCAATGGAGTCTGGAACGGCAGCTCTGTTGAGGATGAGAGACGGCGCGGGGGGGGGGGGGGGGGGGGTGTACCTGCAAGGTACTCCGACGCTCAAGTGAGAGAGTGTACAGAATATCAGCAAATACAGAAGGTGAGAATGGTGGGAAGAAAGTGTCTAACCTGACCCTCTCAGAGGAGAGGGTATTTATAGAGAGCCCCCAGCGCGGGGCCAACGGTTACCTGCAATGGGCTGGATCAACTAGGCTCACTCCAGGTAACTGCTAGGGCTTATGTGTAGTAGTGAAGACCAGCACGTGGTCTTCGCCCTAGAGTAACTGCTCCTAGATTTCCAGAAGTAGGGCAGACCGAATCTTTCGGAAGTGGAAGGTTACTTGGAACGTGTCCACGCGGGGTGGACCGTTGGGTGCTCCTCGCGGTGGAGGAGCCTCGTGTGGTCGAGGAGATGTGAATCCTGTATACTCCTCGCGGGGAGGAGCCTTATGCGTCGAGGAGGGACGATGCCTGTGGAACGGACATGGCCTCGCGGGGAGTGGCCATGGTCATCGAGGAGCGTTGCATAGCATTCTCGCGGGGGGAGAAACTAGACTGTCGAGGAGTAACCTCTCAGCCGGACGTCCTCACCGATGGTCCCAAGTGCCCGACACATCTTAAGTGCTCGGCGAAACTGTGGCTTGCACATGGTGGTCACGTGTCTTGCAGAAGGGCCTTATTGGGCCTCCCCATGTTGTATGGGTTGGGCCTGCTCGACTGTAGGGAAGCCTCGGCCCAGTCCAGAACAATATCGAAATAATTTTGTAATTCCTTTTTGTTTTATTTAAATAAAAATTTCAAACTACCTAAATACCATTGTATAGTATAACACAAATACTAAACATTTAAAAAAATGTAAATTAAATATGGCTATACTTTATTAAAATAGTAAAATATTTACAATTACAATATTTAAATAAATACAAAATTGATAAAAAAAAATATTTAATAATCTCCGTGCGCTGCGCGGTTTACCATCTAATTGATTAATAATTCCAAAGTACTGTAATAAAATAATAAAATTGAGTAAATAAGAACATCTATCAATCAAGCAAACTTATATCATTCGTTAAATTTGTTCTTTGCGTTTATGACAGGGAAATACTAAAAAGTAACGAGACTCGTATTCTATGAAATACAGAAAGAGACATCGACAGTGAATACAATATACTAATACTAATAAATCATTTTAAAAATAAATTAAAAAAAAATCAAATTTAATGGTGTCGAACACTGAGATATGTCGGATATCATACACATTCAATACATTGTTGCTACATAACTTCTATCGATCTAATAGTCAGGAGCTGGATAATTATGTGATGGACTAGTAGGTTGAGAATGATTTAGAACAACTTAAATAACACACATATCGAAAAATGTTAGGTCGACACCTTACTTAATCTAAAATGTACACCAATAAGTGTAACAGACGATTGTTCAATTAAATACTCAATAGTTTGCAAGAAAACATTGACTTTCATACTCCAAAGTTGACGATTGTTGACATGTATCAATTATGGAGTTAAAAGTGACCACATTTGCCTTGATTCCTATGTCTATCATTTTATTAAGCAATATAATAAAAAACTCTACTAAGCCATTTTTCGTATGGAGGAACTATGATTGCACTATAAAACACAACATTGACTTCCTACTGCGACATTGTAATACCCCGTATTTTTACTATTTTGGACTTAAGAGACTTTTTGGATATTTAGTAGTATTATTTACTAATACTATTTTACTACTTACTCCATTTCCTCCCATTTTCCAAACAAAAGAAAAAGATAGTAAGAAAGAGAAAAGCAGGGAAAGCAGAAGAAAGAAAGAAGAAAGGAGAAAAAGAGGAGAAAAAGGCCATGAGAAGTGACGGTTCACGGTTAACAGGCCGATGATCTCGAATCCAATTCGTATGCCAAGTAACTACAAGGATCTATGACTCGGGTCGCCTTCTAGACGTAGAAGCGGACGGGAAGATGAGATGTCTTGGTATGGTTATCGATTAGTGATGTTGTGAGTTAATGAACTCATGTCATGTTTTCATATAGTGTGAGAATTATAAGTGTGAACTCAAGGGTCCTTTTTCCCTGTTTCCCGGACTTGAGTTAGGATTGTTAGAACCTTGATAATCCGAGAGAATCCATAAGATAGGGAACTCACTGAGATTTGATGTATCTCACCCCACGTTGTTAATGTATTTCAGGTGCTTCAGGTTCCGAGAAGGGTAAGGATAAGGTCGTGTGATCTTTTCCTTGCTTGTTGATGGCTAGCTTCCGTAGCGGAGTTTATTTCGAGATCATTGCGATCTAGTTTTTAGTTTTTATCTTTTGAACATGTTGTGTATAATATGCCTTAGGTTTTGTACTTTATACTGTAGGGCATTTATTTGTATACAATGTGTTAACTAGGAGCTTATGTGTTTCAGTACCAAACACTTGGATCTGTATATAATATTTATGCTTTGATGTATGAGTTTTATATATGGGTGTTACAGTTGGTATCAAAGCAGGTCGTATCCTCGACCTAGCCATCAAATAGTATAAGTATTTCTTTCCGTTTCATATACGTCGTGTCACCATTGGTCTTAAGTGTTATATGTATGGCATTGAGCCTGATCAATTTAATCCTATTTCTATGACCCTTAGGAACATGGCTGAAGGACGTAGAAACACTCGTGGTAGACCCTGTACCACTCCTGGAGGGACGAAACTGCCGACGGCGATGGCAATGCTCCTCAGTATCAGTTTATGCAGCAGATGCAGCAACAACATAATTTATTCATGCAGCAAATGGTACAACAAATGAATAGAGTTTTGCATCCTACAGTGGTTGTTCTAGAAGCTGAAGGTGGGAAATTCTGGGATTTTATCCGCATGAATCCCCCAGAATTTCATGGTGGATTAGATCCCGTGAAGGCTCACGAATGGATTTCTGGTATGGAGAGGATTTTCTTGATAGTCCAATGCAGCGAAGAGAACAAGGTGTTGTTCGCTTCTCATTCACTGAAGGGTTCCGCTAAGAGATGGTGGGAGAGCGCTTCGGCTTTGATGGCTATTCAGGAAGTGCCTAAGGTTTGGGAATAGTTCAAAGTTATATTCATGGATAAGTATTTTCCAAGCTCATTGAGGACTCAGAAAGAATTTGAATTTCAACAATTAAGACAAGGTAGTATGACTGTGGCCAGTTATGCTGAGAAGTTTGAGGACATGGCTGCTTATTTTAGGCAGGCTATGTATGCTCCTGATGAAAGGTGGAAAATAGACCAATTTCTGTTTGGACTAAAAGTTGAAATATCTCATAGTGTATCGTAGAGAGAGTTCACTACATATGCTGAAGTTTTAAGGCAATTCTATGTGGTCGAGCATAGTTTGAAGAAAGTCCAAGCTGAAGGTATTGCGAGTAGAGTGAATCAAGGGGATCGCGGAAGATCCAACCAACAATTCAGGCCTAGGCAACAATCCTTCAAAGGGAAACCAGTTCAAGATTCAAGGGCGAGTACACCTCCTGTGTGTCGCACTTGTGGCAAGAATCATTCTGGAAGTTGTAGTCTTGAAGGGGTAAAGTGTTTCCAATGTCAGAAGGTGGGTCATCTGAAAAGAGATTGTCCTCAGAAATGGACTCAGACACAAGGAAGGGTTTATACCTTAGATGCAAGGAAGAAGAAGAGTGAAATTTCCTTAATTGCTGGTACGTGCTTCGTTAACGGATTTCCTTGTTTTGTTCTATTTGATTGTGGAGCTACACACTCTTTTGTATCGATGCAATGTATGAAGCGACTTGGATTGCGGTCCGTTCCTTTGTATCCTCCTATGGTGGTCACTACCGCCATGGATGAAATAGTTGAGACACCGTTGTTGTGTGAAAACTGTGTTTTGTCTGTGGACGGTAGAGTTTTTCAGATTGATCTTATTTGTCTACCGCTTAAGAAAGTTGATGTCGTTTTGGGAATGGATTGGCTTTCTGCTAATTCGGTTTTTATTGGGTGTGAAGAAAAGCTCATCATCATTCCATCTATTGATGCTACCCTGAAAGATGTCTTAACAACTATTTTAGAAGGTACGGTTGGAATGATAAATTTCTTGTTCGAATAAGAGAAACCTGTTCTTTTGGTTCTCACTAAGGAAGGGAGTAGTGACCTTCAAGTTTTGGATATTCCTGTAGTTTGCGAGTTTTTCGAAGTTTTCCCCAAAGATGTCACTTCTCTTCGTCCGGAGAGGGAAGTGGAATTTTTTATTGACCTGGTACCGGGAACGGCTCCTATATCCGTTTCTCCGTACTGGATGGCACCTTTGGAGTTAAGAGAATTAAAGGGACAATTGGAAGAGCTTATGGCTAAGCATTTTGTTAGACCTGGTGTCTCACTGTGGGGAGCTCCAGTTTTGTTAGTAAAGAAGAAAGACGGCGGGATGCGATTGTGTATTGATTATCGTCAGCTGAATAAAGTCACCATTAAGAACAAGTCTCCCTTACCCAGGATAGACGACCTATTAGATCAATTGAAAGGAGCTTATGTGTTCTTGAAGATTGATTTGAGGTCGCGTTATCACCAAATCCGAGTGAAGAGTTCCGATGTACCTAAGACTACATTTAGGACCCGTTATGGACATTACGAATTCTTAGTGATGCCTTTCGGTGTGACGAATGCTTCAGCTATTTTTATGGATTATATGAATCGGTTATTTCAAGCTTACTTGGATCAATTTGTTGTGATCTTCATTGATGACATTCTTATTTATTCCCTTACTCCACAAGAGCACGAAGGACATTTGAGAATCGTCTTATCGATCTTACAAGAGAAGCAACTTTTTTCCAAGTTAAGCAAGTGCGATTTCTAGATGTCTGAAGTTAGCTTTCTTGGTCACGTTATATCACAGGGTGGTGTAGCGGTGGATCCGTCAAAGGTTGAAGCTGTGATTAATTGGGAGAGATCGAAGAATGTATCAGAAATTAGAAGTTTCTTGGGTCTAGCAGGTTACTACAGAAAGTTTATCAAAGGCTTTTCGCAATTAGCGTTGCCAATGGCTAAGCTTACTCGGAAGGATTGCCCCTTTGAGTGGGATTCGGCGTGTGAACAAAGTTTTATGAGTTTGAAGGAAAGTTTGACCACAACTCCCGTTCTAATTATTCCCGATCCTAGCAAGTCGTATGAGGTATTTTGTGATGCGTCTAAGATGGGATTAGGAGCCGTTTTAATGCAAGAAAGTCACGTGGTGGCTTATGCTTCTCGACAATTGAAAATTCACGAGAAGAATTATCCAACCCACGATTTGGAATTAGCGGCGGTGGTGTTTACCTTGAAATTGTGGCGTCACTATTTATATGGAGTACGTTTTGATATGTTTAGTGATCACAAGAGTTTAAAGTACCTCTTTGACCAAAAGGAGTTGAATATGCATCAAAGGAGGTGGATGGAATATTTAAAGGATTACGATCTAGAGCTAAAATACCATCCGGGTAAAGCGAACAAAGTGATCGATGCCTTGAGTAGGAAAGTCTTGAGAAAGGCCAAATTGATGATGTTAGAATATTCGTTGTTGGAAAAGTTTAGAGATTTAAATCTTCAGTTTGTGTGGACTCCAAATGGAGTGCTTATGGGGAATTTGAATGTCAATTCTACTTTAAGAGATGAAATCCAACAAGGACAAGTATTGGACGAGAAGTTGCAAGAGATGCTAAGTCAACTGGGTTTTGTGCATGCTAGCGATGGAATGATTATGTTTAACCAAAGAATTTGCGTTCCGAACGATGCGACCTTGAAAAGAAAGATTTTGGAAGAAGCGCATAAAGGTGCTTTTACTATACATCCGGGTTCTTCAAAGATGTATCAAGATTTAAAGAAGGACTATTGGTGGTCCGGTATGAAAAGAGATGTTGCGGTCTTCATGTCGGAATGCGCGGTATGCCAACAAGTTAAGATTGAACATCAAAGACCTGGTGGATTATTGCAACCATTAGAAATTCCAGTGTGGAAATGGGATAGTATTTCTATGGATTTTGCAGTAGGGTTACCCTGTACGCAAGGTGGTTATGATTCGATTTGGGTAAGAGTAGATCGGTTGACAAAGTCGGCGCATTTCTTAGCCGTGAAGACTACTTTCAAGGCAAGTCATCTTGCGAGGTTGTTTATTGCGGAAATTGTAAAATTGCACGATATTCCCTCTAATATTGTGTCGGATAGAGATCCGAAGTTTACTTCAAGGTTTTGGAAAGTTTTTCAATAAGCGATGGGTACGGAGTTGCGTTTGAGCACGTCCAATCATCCTCAGACGGATGGTCAAACTGAACGAACAATACATACAATGGAGGATATGTTGAGAGCTTGTGTACTAGAAAGTAAGGGTAATTAGAAAGAACTACTACCTTTGATTGAGTTCTCTTATAACAATAGTTACCATGCGAGCATCGGAATGGCTCCTTATGAAGCTTTGTATGGAAGAAAGTGTAGGACTCCTTTGTGTTGGGCGGAAGTTGGGGAAGATAGAATCTTAGGACCCAAAATTATCCAAGAGACTACGGAAAAGATTCGAACGATCCGCGAGAAAATTAAGCAAGCACAGGATCGACAAAAGAGTTATGCGGACAATCGAAGGAGACCTTTAGCATTTGAAGAAGGTGACCATGTGTTTTTAAAAGTCACTCCTAGATTGAGACTGAAAGGACCGTTTAAGTCACGGAAGTTAAGTCTGAGATACGTGGGACCATATCAAGTTTTAGAAAGGATTGGCGAAGTAGCGTACAGGTTGGCCTCACCTCCTTCTCTGTCAGAAATGCACGATGTTTTCCATGTATCTCAACTTCGGAGGTTTGTTCCAGATCCTCTTCAGCCGATTCTACCGGATACTATTGAAATAGAAGCAGACTTAACGTTTGAACCTCAACTGAGCCGCATTGTGGGGAGAGAAACAAAAGTATTAAGGAACAAGGATATTTCTCTTGTTAAGGTGCAGTGGGATGTAACGCATCCGGGTGATGCAACTTGGGAACTTGAATCGGAAATGCGAGATGCTTACCCTCATCTGTTCAGGTAATCTTTAAATTCGAGGGCGAATTTCTATTTAAGGGGGGAAGGATGTAATACCCAGTATTTTTACTAATTTGGACTTAAGAGACTTTTTGGACATTTAGTAGTATTATTTACTAATACTATTTTACTACTTATTCCATTTCCTCCCATTTTCCAAACAAAAGAAAAAGATAGTAAGTAAGAGAAAAGAAGGGAAAGAAGAAGAAAGAAAGAAGAAAGGAGAAAAACAGGAGAAAAAGGGTTTTGGAAGAAAATCCAAGAGAAATCATCATCCATTGATCAAAACTTCATCCAATCATCTCATCTTCATCATTTTCATCATCTATCCAAGGTGGGTTCTAGTTAGTACCATTGTTTAGAGATTTTGGATAATATGAGTTTTAGGTTAGAATGTGGGAATCGATGTTTTAACGGTTGGAATTTGATATAAATCGAAATGAATGATCAATACACTGGTAGAAGGATATATTGTTAATTGTTTTGAAGTTTTGATTGTTTTAATTTGGTTGGAGATTTAGGGTTTATGAAGAATTTGTGATTTGTGTGGAAAACTTGGTTGTGAAGTTTGATGATGAAACTATGTTAGAAACATGTTGTATATGCTTCTAATGGGTTGTTGGAACTAGTATTGAGGTTGTAGGGGAACTGGTTTTGCACTGATATAGCAGGTAATTTTTCTGAGTTTCGCAGAGCGCGCTCAGTACGCAGAAGCCCGCTCAGCACAGTCAAGAAATTCTGCAACCCCTCGAGTCAGAGAGAACCGCGCTCAGCGTGGACAGGGGCGCGCTCAGCGTGACCTGGGAGTTGAGATTTTATTTCTTAAGCGAGAAAATTCATAACTTTCGACTCGTTTATCGGATTTGATCATTCTTTATATCAATGTAAAGCCGAGGAAATATTCTGCGCATTGGATATGAAATATGTAGATTTTACTGATCGATTAAATAATCGGGAAAGTTCCAAAAGTGATCTATTTATGTTTTAATTGTTATATATTATTCTACTATGCAATTATGACATGTCTTGCCTATCCTATTATTGTTTAACATGATTGTAAGTGAATATGCATGCAAATATGAAAACGATATAGGAAGAGTGAGGAAACCTCAAACTTGAACTATAGGAGAATCTAGTAAGGAACTAGAAATTGTAGACAACTCTAGGTGGCGATGCTCGGGCACATGTTGTTGGAAGATACATCCTTGCCGAGTATTGGCGTAGTTGACAGTGAACACTAGTTTGGAACATGGGGTTAACCTTTGTGGTTGTGAAAAGGCAAGAGAGGCCTTAAGATAGTATAGTCTTGTGATTCTTGAATACTATCATATTGTTGTGTGTGATCACGTAATCGTAACCAGAATATTTTGAGTGTAGTTTCATGGGTCTCGAGCTCCTCTGAAACGGGTACACAATTACTTGGTAGGTTTTCTTCCATACGTGTAGTACTATTGGAGCCTATGCTATGGGTAGAGACTTGTGATGGTTAACAGGCCATGAGAAGTGACGGTTCACGATTAACAGGCCGATGATCCCGAATCCAATTCGTATGCCAAGTAACTACAAGGATCTATGACTCGGGTCGCCTTCTAGACGTAGAAGCAGACGGGAAGATGAGATGTCTTGGTATGGTTATCGATTAGTGATGTTGTGAGTTAATGAACTCATGTCATGTTTCCATATAGTGTGAGTGCTATAAGTGTGAACTCGAGGGTCCTTTTTCCCTGTTCCCCGGACTTGAGTTAGGATTTTTAGAACCTTGATAACCGAGAGAATCCATAAGATAGGGAACTCACTGAGATTTGATGTATCTCACCCCACGTTGTTGATGTATTTCAGGTGCTTCAGGTTCTGAGAAGGGTAAGGATAAGGTCGTGTGATCTTTTCCTTGCTTGTTGATGGCTAGCTTCCGCAGCGGAGTTTATTTTGAGATCATTGTGATCTAGTTCTTAGTTTTTATCTTTTGAACATCTTGTGTATAATATGCCTTAGGTTTTTTACTTTGTACTGTAGGGCATTTAGTTGTATACAATGTGTTAACTAGGAGCTTATGTGTTTCAGTACCAAACACTTGGATCTATATATAATATTTATGCTTTGATGTATGAGTTTTATATATGGGTGTTACAGACATCATGAATTCTCGATAAATATTCATTGCTTCATGGAACAATTCCTATTTCGTGCACATGTCGATCATTGAAGAGTAAATTAGTGGATTTAGATATATGTTTTGCGCCTTCGTCTCTTCAAATAGTCTTCTAACTTCAACATACATTTCCTGTTATTCATACCTAGACGACATAGCATTGTATGTTACGACTTTTGTTTTGATGAAGCAATTAATAAATGCAAGGAGATGGACATACGTGGAATTAATACAGACGTTGTAACATGCAATACTCTGTTGTCCATGTACAAAAGGCATCACATGTATGCTGAAATTAGAAAACAATTTGAAGAGGTGAAGGCGCGGAACATATATCCAAATATACTAACTTACTCTACAATGATCGACGTGTACACAAAAGGAAAAATGTTCCAAGAAGCGATGAATGTTTATCGAGAATTCAAGATGTCGAGATTAGAGATTGATGTTGTCTTTTATAAAGAAATTATAGATGCACTATACAAAAATGGTTTAGTAGAGTCTTCTATTATATTGCTTGTTGTAATGATTGAGCAAGGAATAAAACCAAATGTGGTCGGTCACTATCAACTCCATAATTGATGCATGTCAATTATCGCCATGTTTGAAATATAGATTGAGACGTTAATTACCTGAACATAAAGGCCAACAAGAGTGTTGTTGTAAGTCCAGCAATTGTAGAAGTATTAATCAGAATACAAACGAATTTTAAAAGCTTCAGCTAAAGGAGCATCTTCTCCTAGGAGTGCTTCAATCAGTAATTACTATGCATACTCCAATGTACAATGCAATACATATCAAGAGGTTTCAAATAATGCTTAATGGCAAATTCAGCTGAAATGTCAAAAATTAAAAACATAAAAACAAGATATCAGACACATCAGATGATATATTATTGCAAAATATATTGAGACGTTATTTACCTGTACATAGAGTCACATTCCAGTAATTACTAAGCATATTCCAATGTAGAATATGTGCAATCTGGTTTAGAAGCAGAAGGTTATTTTTCAATAAAGGTTACCCCATTGGGGTCCAATTATTGTTTGCTCGAAGAATCCGAGGAAGGCGAAATTCACGATCTTATTGTTGAGGGTGAATCTTGGTGGAAAAATTGGTTCCATGCAATTAGGCCATGGAGGGAGACAGACGTGGATAACGACAGGGTAGTGTGGCTGCATTTCTTCGGAGTTCCTTGTCAAGCATGGCATTCGGATTTCTTCAAGTTATAAGTAAGCGTCTTTGGAGAATTTATTAGTGTTGACGCCAATACTTCTGCTGGTGTGTGTAAAGATGTCGCACGGGGTTTGGTGAAGGTTCTGTGTTGTTTTGTGGTGAAAGACTCTTTAAGGGTGGAGATTGATAATGTCCCGTTTCTGATTCTTATACGGGAAGATGCTCATGGGCCAGTGAGGGTGGCTCCGCACAAGCCTTCAAACCAGTTTTCTGAGGAGGGATCTGAATCGTATAACTCTGAAGGTGAGTTGAGGAGTCACCTCAATGGCTTTTTTGAAGATAATATAGAGGTTAGATCAGAGGTTTCGGGTTGTGGAGTTCTATCGCCAGTGAGCGAAGAGGAGTGCAGGGAGAAAGATGAAGTATATTGTCCTTTGGATAAAAAAGTTGTTGGTTCAGATCAGTTTTTAAATCAAGATGATAGGGACAGGGGATGTGATGCGGCAATCGAGGTTGGCTTAACTTCATTCGATAAAGCTATATACTCTTTAAAAGGTTCTTTCCACCAGCCTATTATTAGCCCTGCATGTAGCACTGAAGGGGTTGGTATTTCTGCTTCAGTGGGGTCCACGGTCCCATGCTCCTTGCCGCTAGAGTCTTCGTTGGATAAGGTGGTTTTAGGTGAAAGTAATTTTGGTGTGGACCCCATTAGCGATTTCATTGTCAAAAGTGGCAGGAAGAAAGTTTTGAAAAACATGAAGCTTAAACACCTTTACGAAAAAGGTGGGCTTTTTAATAGTTTTATCAGGAGGTCGAGGAAGCATAAAAAGGTCAAAGGTAAGAGAAATAAGTCAGCATATGGAGGTTTTATTCTGGGAGACATTAATCTGAGAATATTGGATAATTTAGATACAAACCTCGGGGACAAATTATGGAAGGCCATTTCTGATTTGGGGGTTACGAAGGGCGAATCAAAGGGAGATTTTCAAAAAAGAATTGTCGAAATGGAGAGAGCCGACAAAGTTAAAATGCTTAGTGGGAAGGAGAATATAAATAGTTGAAATGATTATGGGATCTTTGAATATTATAGGGGGTTGTAGTCGGGTGAAGAGGAGTCGAATTTCTCACATTATTTCAAAGGGCAAGGCCGACATGTTTTTACTTCAAGAGACAAAAATCCAAGATTTATCGGATAAGGTGGCGCGGAGTTTTTGGAGAAGGGAAGATATTGATTTCTCTTATGTTAATTCGGAGGGTATGTCGGGTGGTCTACTTATTCTTCGGAAAGCTAATTCGGTTGAGGTTCTATGCAGTTTCAGAGGATCGGGGTTCTTGGGAGTTAAGATTAGGTGGAAGAATAAATTTTATTATGTGGTTAATATTTATGCTTCTTGTTCCATTGCTTCGAAAAGAATTTTGTGGAAGAGTTTGTTGGATTTGATGTCTAATTCTACGGATGGAGATTGGGTGTTTAGAGGAGATTTTAACGCGGTTAAAAACGTTTATGAGAGGTGTGAGAGAACGGCTTTTAATTCGGGTACGAAATGAAGGGAGTTTGAGTCTTTTATATCGGAGGGCAATTTGGTGGATTTACCTTGCAAAGGGAAAAAATATAGTTGGTATGGCGGCGATGGTAAGGCTAAAATTAGGATTGATCGTTTCTTGGTTACTAATGGTGTCATTGATGATTGGGGGGCCGTCGGCCAATTGATTGGGGAGAGAGATATCTCGGACCATTGCCCTGTTTGGCTTATTGTTGATAAAGAAGATTGGGGTCCTAAACCTTTTAAAGTTAATAATGAATGGTTTTCTTTCCCCTCTTTCATTCCTTTTGTGGAAGTTGCTTGGAAAAATTTATATGTCAATGGGAGGAAAAATTTTGTGCTTAAGGAGAAATTATGTTTGTTAAAAGAGAGGCTTAAATGGTGGAATTCTAATATTTTTGGTAGGTATGATTTGGAAGCGAAAGAGGGAGTAAAGGGCTTGAATAAAGGGGATGATGTGGATGTTGATTTGGGGGTGATGGAGGGGGAGGAATTATTGAGGAAGAAAAAGAGGGCTAGTAGTAAGTTTTGGGTGAATTTAAAGATCAAGGAGAATATGCTTATTCAAAAGGCTAGATTAAAGTGGTTAAATGATGGGGATTCTAATAGTCGCTATTTTCATGGAGTCATGAAAGAGAGGAGGAGGCGTAATTTTATCGGCTCTATTATGACGGAAAACGGTATTGTTGATAAGGTGGAGGAGGTTAATGAGGAAGTTAGGAGGCATTTTGCTTCGAAGTATATTGAGCCGGATTTTGATAGACCGGAGATGGAAGACTTTCCTTTTAGAGGTATTAGCCATTTGGAGAGAGATTTTCTTGAAGCTCCTTTTTCGGAAGTAGAGATTAAAGAGGCGGTGTGTAGTTGCGATGGTTCTAAAAGTCCGGGTCCCGATGGGTACTCTTTTCTCTTTATAAAAAGATGTTGGCATTTCATGAAGGATGATTTTATTGGATGTTTTCAAAGCTTTCACTCCGGAGCTTTGTTTTCTAAATCCTTTATTTCCTCTATTTTGACTTTGGTTCCTGTAACGCCCACATATACATACATACATCAAAGCATATATTATACATGAATTCCACTTTCGGTACTGAAATATACAATAAGTTCCTAGTAAACACATTATACATATACATGCCCAAAAAGCCTAAAATACAAATAACTACGGCATAGTATATCTACAAGATGTTCCAAAGACAAATACTAAGAACTAGATCAAATAATGATCTCAAAAATCTTCATAACGGAAGCCTTGCCACAAAAAGCTACGATCCGTAAGGAAAGTCAAATAACCTTGCCCTTACCCTTCGCCGAACCTGCAGAACCTGTGATGTAAACAACAACAATGGGGTGAGATACATCAAATCTCAGTGAGTTTGCTATCTTATAGTCATCTCGGCTTTACAAGGTTCTAACATCCTAACTCAAGTAAAAAAGGGAAGGGAAATGACTTCGAGTACACCCACACACTGTATGGAAACATGTCATGAGTTCATCAACTCACACTATCACTAATCGGTAACCACACCAAGGCATCCACTTTTCCCGTCCGCTTCTACGTCTAGAAGTTAAACCAAGTCATGGATCCTGGTAACCTACTTGACATACGAATGGATTCGGGTTTTACGGGCCATTAACCATTATGAACCGTCACTTCACACCGGCCATTAACCGTCACAAGCATACGCTCCCAGAGCACCATTCGTACTATACGCGGGAATCAAACCTGTCAAGTAGTTGTGCTCAAGTTTCAGAGGAGCTCGAGACCCATGAAACGCACTCACAGAGAACCGGTTATGATTACGTGATCTCACACATAAACGTGGTCGTATTCGATGATCACAAGGCCATAACGCCTTATCACAACCACAAGGTTAATACACATGTTCCATACTAGTGTTTATTCATTCTATGACAATAGTATCAGACACACGCCTCGGCACCGCATGCACGAGCGTTGTCATTATGTTATTTCACACTTTCCAAGATTGTTTACGGTAATAATCCTCACTCTACCTAGTTCGTATTTTAACATCCATATACATCTCAAACATGCTTAATAATAAGGAAATAGGCAGTTACAATTCAATCGTAGAATGAAACCACATAACAACACATCACCCATATTACGCCAAACTTGGTTTCCCTCCGATTCTATTTAATCGGGCAATAAATAGATATTACTCACCACCATTAGCAAGAGGATGTTCCTAGCTTCACAACGATACCAATACTACTCACTTCGGAAAAAGGAGTCAAAAGTTATGAAAGAAACAAGTTGGATGATCTATCATGTTCGCATTGCGAAGAAGCCAGCAAATGCTCGCTACCTCATTCACAGTGTGAAGCTCCCCGCGAACGCCTAGTCAACACTTGTTTGCTGCACCATTCGCAGTGTGAACAGCTGGCGAACCAAGTCAGAACCAAAATAGAACTAAAACAGGACAAAGTTCGCAGTGCGAACCTCTGGCGAATGTTCGCCTTCACCTTCGCCGTGCAAATGTCCAGCGAGTGCACGATTTCCCCTTCACTGGGGGATTCGCAGTGCGAATCTGGGCAAATGCAGAAGTTCATCAGCGTAACAGCTGAGTTCCCATGGGTCCAACACCCCACCAAAACATATCCAAACGTCCCATAATCAAATATAAATGATTCTCCACTCATATAGCTTATACTACTCAGTTTATAACATATTTCAACCGTTAAATTTCATCGATTACCAAATTAAGCAATTTCTCATAAACCTAACTTAAGCTAAAACCATTTCTACCTCTAGAACTTAAGTTTCTATCTAGAACCCACCTTGAATAGATGAAGATGGTGCAGATGGGAAGATGATTTGATGAAGAAAGAATGATGGTTGAAAATTTATGTTCTTGAGCTTTTCCTCTTCTTTCCTTTCCTTTCTCTCCCAATTCTTTCTATCTTTTTCTCTCTTTGCTTCAAGTGTGGAAAAGGAGTGGAAAAAGAAAAAATGATATAGTAAAATATCATCTATTAGTAACACTACTAATTCTCCAAAAAGTCTCTAAAGTTCAAATACTTAAATATCTCAGAGTCAGATAATATTAATTGGATTTAATCTAAGTTCAACAGTTACACTTGGACTCAGTTGATCACAACTAATATTATCCGGAGTAAAATAATTTACGGGGTATTACATCCTCCCCCCTTAAATAGAAATCTGCCCACGAATTTAAAACAATTACCTGAAAAGATGAGGATAGACCTCCCGCATCTCCGATTCAAATTCCCAAGTTGCATCACCCGGATGCGTCTCATCCCACTGGATCTTAACAAGAGGAATCTCTTTATTCCTTAACACTTTAGTTTCTCTTCCGGTGATACAACTCGGTTGAGGATCAAATGTCAAATCTGCTTCTATCTCAATTGTATCTGGTAAAATTGGATGAAGAGGATCTGGGACAAATTTCCGAAGCTGAGATACATGAAAAACATCGTGCATCTCAGATAGAGAAGGCGGTAAGGCTAATCTGTAGGCTACTTCACCCATTCTTTCCAAAATCTCATATGGTCCCACGTATCTCGGACTTAACTTCCGCTACCGAAACGGTCCTTTCGACCGCAATCTCGGAGTAACCTTCAAAAACACGTGATCGCCTTCTTCAAATTCTAAAGGTCTTCTTCGGTTATCTGCATAACTCTTTTGACGATCTAGTGTTTGCTTAACCTTTTCACTGAACATCCTAATCTTCTCCGTAGTCTCGTGATTAATCTCGGGTCCCAAAATTCTATCTTTGCCAACCTCCGCCCAACACAATGGCGTTCTACACTTCCTCCCATACAACGCCTCATAAGGTGCCATACCATACTTGCATGATAATTGTTATTATAAGAGAACTCAATCAACGGAAAAAGTTCTATCCAATTTCCTTCACTTCCAAGTAAACAAGCTCTCAACATGTCTTTCATGGTTTGTATTGTCCGTTCCGTCTGACCATCCGTTTGCGGATGATTCGACGTACTCAAACATAACTTCGTTCCCATTGCTTGTTGAAATGCTCTCCAAAATCTAGAAGTAAACTTCGGATCTCTATCCAAAACAATACTAGAAGTAATACCATGCAATCTCACAATCTCTGAAATAAACAACTTCGCGAGATGACTCGCCTTATAAGTAGTCTTTACGGCCAAGAAATGAGCAGATTTCGTCAACCGATCTACAATTACCCAAATCGAATCATAACCGCCCTGCGCACGGGGTAATCCCACTGCGAAGTCCATAGAAATACTTTCCCACTTCCACACCGGAATTTCTAAAGGTTGCAACAAGCCACCCGGTATTTGGTGTTAAATCTTCACTTGTAGGCATACCGCACATTCCGACACATAAACCACAACATCCTTTTTCATCCCGGACCACCAATAGTCTCTTTTTAAATCGTGATACATATTCGAAGACCCCGGAGGTATAGTAAAAGCACCCTTATGCGCTTCTTCCAAAATCCTCCTTTTTAACTCCGTGTTGTCTGGAACACAAATCCTTCGGTTAAATACAATAACTCCGTCGGTAGCTCGCACAAAATCCGGTTGCAATAACACTTCTTGTAACTTCTCATCTAACCCTGCTCTTGTTGGATTTCTTCCCGAAGAGTAGAAGTGATATTCAAATTTCCCATAACCACAGAATTAGGAGTCCAATTAAATTGAAGATTTAGATCTCTAAACTTTTCCATTAAGGCATACTCTAACATCATCAAGTCGGCACTATGCATCACTTTCCTGCTTAAAGTATCCGCCACCTTATTCGCTTTACCTGGATGGTATCTTAGCTCCAAGTCATAATCTTTCAAATATTCCATCCACCTCCTTTGACGCATGTTCAACTCCTTCTGATCAAAGAGGTACTTTAAGCTCTTGTGGTCGCTAAACATCTCAAAACGTACACCATACAAATAGTTACGCCACACCTTCAAGGTAAATACAACTACCGCCAATTATAAATCATGAGTTGGATAATTCTCTTCATGGACTTTCAACTGTCATGAAGCATAAGCCACTACATGTTCGTCTTGCATTAACACACCTCCTAATCCCATCTTCGATGCATCACAATATACCTCATACGACTTGCTAGGATCAGGGATAACCAAAATAGGAGCGGTCGTCAATCTCTTCTTCAAACTCATAAAACTTCTTTCACAAGCCAAATCCCTCTCATACGAACAATCCTTTAGAGTAAGTCTCGTCATCAGTAAAGCCAGTTGGGAAAAACCTTTAATGAACCTTCTATAATAACCTGCTAATCCCAAGAAGCTCCTAACTTCTGCAACGTTATTCGGTCTCTCCCAATTAATCACCGCCTCTACTTTTGATGAATCCACTACCACACCTCCTTGAGATATGACGTGACCAAGAAAGTTTACCTCCGACATCCAAAACTCGCACTTACTTAACTTAGCAAAAAGTTTCCTCTCTTGTAAGATGGATAAAATGATTCTTAGGTGTTCTCCGTGCTCTTGAGGATCACGAGAATAGATAAGAATATCATTAATAAAGATCACCACAAATTGGTCCAAATAAGGTTGAAATATCCGATTCATATAATCCATAAAGACTGTCGGAGCATTTGTCACATCGAAAGGCATTACTAGGAATTCATAATGACCATAACGGGTCCTAAATGCAGTTTTCGGTACATCCGAACTGTTCACCCGAATCTGATGATAACCCGACCGTAAATCAATCTTCGAGAACACACAGACTCCTTTCAATTGATCTAACAGATCGTCTATCCTTGGCAATGGGTATTTGTTCTTGATGGTGACCTTATTCAACTGACGGTAATCAATACACAACTGCATTCCAGCATCCTTCTTCTTTACCAATAACACTGGAGCTCCCCAGGGAGAAACACTTGGTCGAAAATTGGTCCTTTAATTCTCTTAGCTCGAGTGGTGCCATCCGATACGGAGAAATGGATATTGGAGCCATTCCCGGTATCAAGTCAATAGAGAACTCCACTTCCCTTTCCGGAGGAAGAGAAGTGATATCCTCGGGAAAAACTTCCAGAAACTCACAGACTACTGGAATACTCAGAACCTGAAGGTTGTCGTTCTCCTCCTTAGTGAGAACCAAAAGAACAGATTTTTCATTCTCAAACAAGAAATTAATCTTTCCCATCGTACCTTCCAAAATAGTAGTCAACACATTCTTCGGAGTAGCTTTCTTAGATGAAATAATAATTAGCTTTTCTTCATACCCGATGAATAATGAATTAGCGGAAAGCCAATCCATCCCCCAAAACAACATCCACTTTCTTAAGCGGTAAACAAATCAGATCAATTTGGAAAACTCTTCCATCCACAGATAAAACACAATTTTCACACATTAAAGGTGTTTCAACCATCTCATACATGGCAGTAGTAACCACCATGGGCGGAGACAACTAAACCGCTTGCAACCCAAGCCGCTTTACACATTGCATCGATACAAAAGAGTGTGTAGCTCCACAATCAAATAAAACAAAACAAGGAATTCCAATCATAAAACACGTACCAGCAATCAAAGAGTTATCACCCTTTTCCTTCCTCGCATCCAAGGTATACACTCGCCCGACATTCTTCTCTTGCGTCTGATTCCTCCTTTGAGGACAATCCCTCGCCAAGTGGCCCACTTTCTGACACTGATAACACCTCACACCTTTGATTCCACACCTTTCCTGATGATTCCTACCACAATGACGACATACAGGAGGTGCACTAGTCCTAGAACTCTGAACTTGCTTCCCTTTGAAGGATTGTTGCCTTGGTCTAAATTGTTTATTCGATCTCCCTCGATCACTTTGATTCAACCTACTCAATTCTCCTTCCTCTTGTACCCTCTTCAAACTATGTTCCGCCATATAACACTGCTTTAACAATTCCGCATAGCTAGTGAATTCCCTCTGAGACACACTATGTGAAATTTCAGCCCTTAGCCCAAACAGAAACTGATCAACCTTCCACCTCTCGTCAGGAGCATACATGGCCTGCCTAGAGTAAGCAGCCATAACCTTAAACTTTTCCGCATAAGAAGCCACGGTCATGTTACCTTGTCTCAACTGTTGAAACTCGAATTCCTTTTGAGACCTTAAGGAACTTGGAAAATACTTCTCCATAAAATTTATCTTAAACTGCTCCCAGACCTTCGGTACCTCTTGAATTGTCATTAAGGCTGAAGCGCATTCCCACCACCTCATGGCAGGACCCTTTAACAAGTGAGAAGTGAAGACCACCTTATTTCCCTCACTGCACTGAACTATTAAGAAAATCCTCTCCATACCGGATATCCATTCATGCGCCTTTACCGGATCTAATCCTCCCAGAAACTCCGGAGGATTCATACTAATGAAATCCCCAAAGGTTCCCCCTGCAGCTTCTGGCACAACCACTAAAGGATGCACACCACCAGCCATTTGCTGTACCATTTGTTGCATAAACTGATTATGTTGTTGTTGCATCTGTTGCATAAATTGATACAGAGGGGCATTCCCTTCATCCCCTGGCGGATTTGTCCCTGCCGGAGTAGTTCTCGGTCTACCACGGTTGTTTCTGCGCCGGTCGGCCATGTTCTTAAATGTCATACAGATAGGATTAAGTTGATCAGGCTCAATACCATAAATATAACACGTAAGACCAATGGCGACACAACACATATGAAACGGAAAGAAACACTTATACTATTTCATGGCTAGGTCAAGGATAAGACCTGCTCTAATACCAACCGTAACACCCATATATACATACATACATCAAAGCATATATTATACATGAATTCCACTTTCGGTACTGAAATATACAATAAGTTCCTAATAAACACATTATACATATACATGCCCAAAAAACCTAAAATACAAATAACTACGGCATAGTATATCTACAAGATGTTCCAAAGACAAATACTAAGAATTAGATCAAATAATGATCTCAAAAATCTTCACAATGGAAGCCTTGCCACAAAAAGCTACGATCCGTAAGGAAAGTCAAATAACCTTGCCCTTACCCTTCGCCGAACCTGCAGAACCTGTGATGTAAACAACAACAGTGGGGTGAGATACATCAAATCTCAGTGGATTCGGGTTCTACGGGCCATTAACCATTATGAACCGTCACTTCACACGGGCCATTAACCATCACAAGCATACGCTCCCAGAGCGCCATTCGTACTATACGCGGGAATCAAACCTGTCAAGTAGTTGTGCATAAGTTTCAGAGGAGCTAGAGACCCATGAAACGTACTCACAGAGAACCGGTTACGATTACGTGATCTCACACATAAACGTGATCGTATTCGACAATCACATGGCTATAACGCCTTATCACAACCACAAGGTTAACACACATGTTCCATACTAGTGTTTATTCATTCTATGACAGTAGTATCGGACACACACCTCAGAGCATTGTCATTATGTTATTTCACACTTTCCAACATTGTTTACGGTAATAATCCTCACTCTACCTAGTTCGTATTTTAACATGCATATACATCTCAAACATGCTTAATATTAAGGAAATAGGCAGTTACAATTCAATCGTACAATGAAACAACATAACAACATATTACCCATATTACACCAAACTTGGTTTCCCTCTGATTCTATTTAATCGGGAAATAAATAGATATTACTCACCACCATTAGCTAGAGGATGTTCCTAGCTTCACAACGATACCAATACTACTCACATCGGATAAACGAGTCAAAAGTTATGAAAGAAACATGTTGGATGATCTGTCAATGTCGCATTGCGAATAAGCCAGCGAATGCTCGCTACCTCATTCGTAGTGCGAAGCTCCTCGCGAACGCCTAGCCAACACTTGTTCGCTGCACCATTCGCAGTGCGAACAGCTGGCGAACCAAGTCAGAACCAAAACAGAACTAAAACAGGGCAAAGTTAGCAGTGCGAACCTCTGGCGAATGTTTGCCTTCACCTTCGTCGTGCAAATGTCCAGCGAATGCACGATTTCCCCTTCACTAGGGGATTCGCAGTGCGAATCTGGGAAAATGCAGAAGTTCTTCAGCGTAACAATTGAGTTCCCATGGGTCCAAAACCCCACCAAAACATATCCAAACGTCCCACAATCCAATATAGATGATTCTCCACTCATATAGCTTATACTAATCAGTTTATAACATATTTCAACCATTAAATTTAATCGATTACCAAATTAAGCAATTTCTCATAAACCTAACTTAAGTTAAAATCATTTCTAACTCTAGAACTTAAGTTTCTATCTAGAACCCACCTTGAATAGATGAAGATGGTGCAGATGGGAAGATGATTTAATGAAGAAAGAGTGATGGTTGAAGATTTGTGTTCTTGAGGTTTTCCTCTTCTTTCCTTTCCTTTCTCTCCCAATTCTTTCTATCTTTTTCTCTCTTTGCTTCAAGTGTGGAAAAGGAGTGGAAAAAGAAAAAAATGATATAGTAAAATATCATCAATTAGCAACACTACTAATTGTCCAAAAAGTCTCTAAAGTTCAAATACTTAAATATCTCAGAGTCAGATAATGTTAATTGGATTTACTCTAAGTTCAACAGTTACCCTAATTATCTCTGCAGATAATTTCTCAGAGTACACTGGGACTCAGTTGATCACAACTATATTTATCTGGAGTAAAATAATTTACGGGGTATTACAGTTCCCAAATCTTCTAGTCCTTTGAGTTTGGATGATTATAGACCTATTTGCCTTGTTGGTTGTGTTTATAAAGCTTTATCTAAGCTTTTGGCAGCAAGATTGAAGACGGTTTCGAATTTGGTTATTTCAAATTGTCAAAGTGCTTTTGTTACGGGTCGGCAATTTCTCGATGGCGTATTGGTGGCTAATGAGGTTGTCGATTTTGCTAAAAAAGAGGGAAGAGATTGCTTACTTTTCAAGGTGGACTTCGAAAAAGCGTATGACAAGGTTAGTTGGAACTTCCTTAAATTTATGCTTCGTAAGATGGGCTTTGGGGAGGTTTGGTTGAAATGGATGGAAGCTTTAATCTTTTCGAGTAAGATGTTGGTTCTAGTTAACGGTAGCCCTACGAAGGAATTTACGGTAGAGAGAGGTTTGAGACAAGGTGATCCTCTTTCTCCTTTTCTTTATGTGTTAGTTGCGGAAGGTTTGAAGGTTTTGGTTAGTAGATCGGTGGAGATTGGTGAGTTTAAGGGCTTTAATATAAGAGGCAAGTCTTTTGTTGATATTCTCCAATTTGCAGATGATACTTTATTGTTTGGGAATGGTAGTTGGAAACACCTATGGGCTATTAAATCGGTTTTAAGAGGCTTTGAATTAGTTTCCGGATTAGGAATTAATTTTCATAAGAGTAAACTTATAGGTGTGAACATTAGTTCTCGGTTTATGGAGGTTGCTTCCTTTTTCCTTTCTTGTAGGATGGAGGAAAATGATTTTGTCTTCCTTGGAATTCCGATTGGTTTCAAGTTCAATAGGTTTGAGATGTGGTCGGATTTGGTGGGGAAGTTGAATATGAGGCTTTCTTGTTGGAATAATAGATTCCTTAGTTTTGGGGGAAGGCTCAATTTATTAAAATCGGTGCTTTCTAGTGTTTCTATTTTCATGCTATCATTTTATAACACTCTAGTGAAAGTTGTTAAAGAGATTTCTAGAATTCAAAGTAATTTCCTTTGGGTGAGTAAGGAAGATAAGAGAAAAATTCATTGGGTTAGTTGAAAGGAGGTGCGCCTTCCGATCGATAAGGGAGAGCTTGGATTGACTTTATTTTGGCTCTTATCAATAAATGGAGATGGAGGATTTTATCGGAATCAAATGCTTTATGGTATAAAGTTTAAAAGGCTACGTACGGAGATGTTAATTTGAAGTTGGTGGATTCCAAATTTGTTTCAATTAAGGAGAATAGTGCTTCTTTTTGGTGGAAGGAGTTATGTTGTTTGGATAAAGGTTTACCGGAAAATTGTTTTATCTCTAATTGTAAATTTTCTATTGGCAATGGTTTTTTAATCTCTTTTTGGCTCTCTTGGTGGATAGGAGAGTGTTGTTTAAAGGACAAATTTCCTACTCTTTATAACTTGTCTTGTCTTAAAGAAGTTTCTGTGGCTTGCATGAGTGGATGGCAAGGAGAGAGGTGGATTTGGGGTGATTTTGGTAAGGCCGGGCCGGTTGGTGTCGGGACTGCCGCGGAGCTGCTGTTGCTGCGTTCTTTGCTTGAGTCTATCCGGCCTTCTTCTCATGGTATAGGAGCGGTCAAATGGGTGTTTCTTCCTTTGGAGGGTTACTCGGTGAGTAGTTTTTTCATTCTTATTAATGCTTTCCGCATTCCTTATGGCTCGTGTAGTGAATTCGATGAGGCTTTTTCTTTGGTGTGGAAAGTGGTGGTTCCTTATAAATTTTAAATAGAGTCCTCACTAAGGATGCTCTTCTTTATAGAGGTTGTGTGTTTCCGGATTGTGTTTTTTGTTCTTCGGAGGAAGAATCTCTTGATCATATTTTTTTGGATTGTTGTGTTTCTTTATTGGTGTGGAAGTAAATGGCCGATTGGATTGGATTTTAGGATTTCAGAGCTAGCAATATTAAAGAAAGTTTCTTAAAATGAATTGCTTTCTCTAAGAAAAATAGGGTGAAAAAAGGCAAAGAAGGAATTGTTTGGTTGGCAACAACTTGGTATTTGTGGAATTTACGGAATGGTATTATTTTCCGGAATGAGATGTGGAATGTGTTGGATGCGGTTTGGAACATCAAGGCGTTAGTGTGGAGATGGTCTTTCATCGGGAAAATTACTCGTTCCAATTATAGCTTTGACGAGTTTAGTAAGTTCCCTTTGAACTATTTAGCTTAAGGCTTAATTAAGTTGTAATTTTCTTTTTGTTCCGAGGTGTGCCTCATTTTTTTTCTGTAAGTGGGTTCGAGAACCTATTGTTCTGGCTATCAATAAAATCCTTGTTTATTGACAAAAAAACATATCAAGAGGCTTCCAATAATGCCTAATAAAAAATAAAAAAGATAAAAACAAGATATCAGACACAACAGATATATTATTGCAAGATAGCAGATAAACTGATTCGTGAAACTCATAATGGACATCATGAGTTTAAACATGTAATAATACATTTACAATTAACTAAATAACTTAAAGGTGATACTGATAATTTTGATTTAAAATATGATATTTTAAATAATTGGTGGAAAAGCATAAGCATAACATTAGTTATGATAGGAAGCAATTTCGACCAAAAACTATGAACTAGGGTTTCAATACAAAAGAGAAGAAATATAAAAACTATCTAAAGAAAGATAAAATAAAAGATAACATTTTTCTTCATTCCTCCCTAAAATGTGTCCAAGACACTTACATATATAGTGTTCATAATGGGTAATAAACTAAAAGCCCAATTACACAATAGCCCAATAACACTAATAACTAATAACACTAAACATAAAAGACTAATTAAATTGATATTCTAATTAAACAAAATTATCAAATTATAACTAATGATACTCTCTATCATTGCCGCGGGGTTCACTTGAACACTATCCTCAAGGTTCTAAACCTACTCCCGGATCCTATTGCTTAAACTGAACAATCAAATACCTACCTTCGGGCGAGTCGATAAGCTTAATGTATGAGCAACTAAGAGGTGGTGATACAAGGTCTGGACAGACCCATGCAAGTCTCCCCAGTGTTATTGCACTATTTTCTATAAGTGACTTGTTGAGTCCCTCTTCATGCTGAAGAATTAGCACTGGGCATGAAATTGCACTTAAAACGAACGAAGAAATTTCTTGACGAACCTTTGAAATTTCCAATTGTTTGGCAGAAACTTCAAGAATCTCAGAAAAACTAGGGTGCAAATGAACCATGCACACTAGAGCAAGGTCTCCCAATAAGGCAAAGGCACTTTGTCGAACATCAGGAGCTTCATCCGTACAACAATGCAAAAGTAGATCTCTCAGAGAACATTCTGAAACCAAACTCTCTACTCCACTTCCAAGACCCTCTGCTAGTCCAAAAAGCAGATCAAGAGAGCCCACAATGAATTCCTTGTCATACTGAGCCCCAGCAGCAACAGGATTTGCCTTAGCCAATTGTTGAGTCTGAATTATATTTATGCACCTCCCAAATACAGGTTCAGCAAATTGAGTGAATCATGTACCCAGTGCATGTGCTATAGATGTGAAGCATTCTCGGAGTGGAAAGAGATCTTTGTCTGAATTTGAAAGTTGTGGCCACTTTTGAAATAATGGTGGCATGAGAATGTCAAGATAAACAGGCTGATTCAGCACTCCACCAATAGCTTCAGGAAGAGTTCCAACAGCATCATATACAATTCTGAGGTTTCGCCTCTGATACTTCCCAAATGCAACCATTAGGTGCTTTAATATGATTTCCAAGCATGGTACCAGCTCTTCCGCAGCCTCCTCTTCCAGAGTTGCAAAGGCTGAACAAGCAGCCTCCTGTACATGCTTATTATCATCCAAAATTCTTCAGAGAAGACCCATAAGAACGTTATCAAATTGTTCATAACCCTTGGGATGCCTGATACACTGAATAGTAAATTTGCTAAACCGAGATACTGTTCAACATGAAATACTCCGTATCAGAGGAAACTTATCATCAAGAAGATGGATAAGAATTGCCACAATCTCTTACAGATGAGGATAAAGACCATTGATGCACCCCTCGCCTATGGCACCAAGTACCAAGACGGCAGCTTCCTTTTCTTTCCATCCATCATCACCAGCAGTTGACAACTTGGCCTCAATAATAGGCATTAGAGTAGGAAGGATCTCATCTCCAAACACATTTGAGAGAATATCTAGAGCAGCCGCATACATTTTCGTAAATTCCATGTGTTCACAACATCTTCATCATCATCTTCATCTACATCGTCTGATCCATGAAATCTGGATACATGAAATCGAGGTTTAAGATCCTGATTTCGATTCGGTTGTGAACCCTCTTCCTCAGCTTCAATAAGTGATTCATCATCATCAGCATAAGCCATGTTGGACAACAATATCGGAATAAGACAGGACAAGAACTCTCTCAAGTTTTCTGGTGGCATATGAGCATCACAATATGCAGACCAAAATTCACAGGGTTCGAGGGCCACTTCTTCATATGTGTCCTTGTTGACTTGTAACATATATTCTATCACATTCTTTAGACGTGGCTGCAAGACAGATGGATGGACTTCAATCAGCTGAACAAATGCTGCACAGACCAACTTCCGGACTTCTGATGTAGGGTGATTTGCAAGAATAAACAGACCTTGAAGATATTGATCCATGGATACACATAAGGAAGAAGGCATCAACATAATGTATTGAATCACAAAACCCAACGATAGCTTTCTTAATGAAGCATGAGGTGATTGAAAAAACCGAAACAATCTAGGAAGAAATATATTGATGGGACGCTCTGCGAACCCTGGTACATCAGCGTCAAGAATTTGGGGAACATCTTCACAAATCTTGGATAATGCATCCATTGCACCTTCCATGTGATTCAGATCATTGTTGTCCAAGCAATTTACAAGGGCTTGCAATAATTCTGGCCACTGTAAAACTCCTCCAGTTTGAACAACAAAGCTGATAATAGTTCTTGTCGTAGATCTTATGTGTTTATCTGCTGCACCAAGACAAGGCAGCAACTCTGTTTTCACATATTGCTGGTGTTCAGGCTGCATTGAATTGTATACATTTCTCAGGTTATTCTTCAGATATAATCCTACAGCTTGCCGAACCTCCACAGATATTCCCGGAGCACGAGAAAAGATGAACACAAGGTAATTGTTGAAGTCTGGGAGGTTAGAGTATTGTTGAATTTGGCTCCAAATCTGAGCCTTATCGGCGGAAGAAGAATGAGAAATCTATTGCTCCAATAAGGTGCAGATCTCCTTGAACTCTTTGTCTTCGGTTCCATCTAACATCATTTCACCCATCGGTTTTTCCTTTCTCTTCCGTCTGAGTTCTGTACTTCGACTTTGATCGCTTTTATTCAACTGTTGGTCCAAGAAAACTCACTTTTGTTCTTCTTTGTTTTGAGGATACTGTTCGCTGTTGATCTTGGCGAACAATCTCTGGTTTACCAGAATGGTGAAGTCTGGGTTACTTGCAGGATTAACCAAACAAATCCTAGGACGTCGGGCAAAAACTTAGATCAACGTGATAATTTTAAGTCAAGCATGATATCTTGGGGCTTGGTTTTATGTATTTGAGTCTTTTAGAATGAAAGATTTCAACTAACTCTAGATAAAAGTCTGAGATAAAAGAAAATGACTTTGAAAAGAACTTTTAAAGTAAAATGGCGAAGAAAGAACTTTAAAGTAAAATGGCGAAGAAAACATAAAGATGCTGGTAATGTAAAGAAATTGGTAAAAAGACTTTGATTGATAAAGAAATTGAAAGATGGTGTTTACACGTACATTTTTCCGAATAACTCTTTTCTCTCACACGGGTACTTTGAGTAATTGTAGGAAGTTTTTGTACAAGTTTTTCACACTGAATTCTAATAACAACTATCCTATTTATAGATAAACAAAATAACTGCTATTAACGACTAAATCCTAAAACTTCGACATCTGGCCTTCTGCATGTCTCCCTTTCGCCAGGTGCTTCCACGCGTCTTCTGCCAAACGTTATAATTCTCTTGAATTTGAATCTTTAAGTTATGTCGAACAAACGCGTCCTTTCAGACTTGTCGAATTGTCGAACTATCACAACGTTCTTCATACTTGTCAAAACCTTTTCCATTTGCAGAAATCTTTACTTGACGAAATGTCGAAACGTTGCCCCGTCGAAATGTCGAAGAATGTTGAAGAATATCTCCCAAGTAGATATACTCTTTCAGTTGTGCTTCTTTTGGCATGTACCTCCACTTGTCGAAAACAACTCTTTATGTGTTGAACTCATGGCGTCGAAAATACGCATAAACAAATTGCCCCCCAGCAAAGGTATTTCGACTACCCTGGAGAAATAATCCTTTGGTGTTCAACCAATATTTTGACGCCATGTCATCCTAATTTTAAATTACACAATTTCAAGTCCCAACATATTTCATCATTTTACTTTTCTCAAAACGTCAACTCCAGCCCACGTTCTAGCTTCTAGCCCATTATTACTTAACCTAACATCATGGCTATTTCTTTTTAACTTCCACTTTTCGTCATCACCGTCAAGATGATGCCACGTGCCCTCCATGATCACCACTAAACCCAAAGGGTTCTCTTTTTTTTTTTTTTTAAATCATCTCCTCTTATAAATACATAAACCCTTATTTCTCTTTCTTTTTTACGCTTTTGAACTTTTCTTCTTCACAACCGCTCCAAATCTTCATCTTCTTTCTAAAAAACTTTTTGATTCAACAATGGCTTTTCAAAAACATCAAGCAGCAAACTTTCCAAGAGTGAGCAACCTTCCATCATCCCTCCTGCGCATAGGTTGGATGAACCAACACTGATTGGGGATCAACAATACATTCCTGAGCCTCCAAACGCGAGGCAAAAAGACTGCATTTTTAAATCCCAGGTACTCATCCCTGTTATTATTTCTGGTAATCATTATGCCATGTTAGGACCACTCCCTAACCCAGAAATTAAACCTGAGCGTTTACAAGAGTTTTTTCCCACTTATTCTCACACAAAACCCATAGGTGCTCGGGTGAAACCCCCAACTCTTGAGAAACCAGTAGAACAAACTGAACCTCAAGGTTCAAATGAAAAAGATGAGGAAGTAATAAATTTAACCTATCTAAATCATACTAGGATTTTTAGAACTTGCCCTTCGTCGAAAGACCTTTCAGATTACCTGTCTTGGTTGAACAGAGTTGAAAATGTTAAAGAAAAATTTTGGAAAGAAATTGGAATTTTTGACTTGATACAATTATCAAGAATAAGACCCAATGTTTGCCCTAACATGCTGCTAGCCTCCCTTTATTTTTGGGATAGTACGTATAACACCCTCCATCTCCCTTGTGGGATGGTCACCCCTACGCTGTTCGACATAGCTGCCATAGTTGGCCTTAGTCCAGTTGGCATTGACTTCGACCCCACTCACCTGAACGAGGACTCCATAGATTTCGACACTAGTTTCGCCCCATACTCCCTTTTTATGTCTCACTACCATGGCGAAGATGACCAAGAAATTTCTGACAAAGAGCTTATAGCTTTTCTAACCTTGTGGCTGACCAAATTTGTCTTTTGCTCCCGCTCACTTCAAGTGGCTAAGAGGTTCATCACTATGGCGAACCAACTCCATGCTGGGATCAAATTATGCTTGAGTGAGGTAATCCTGGCGAACTTGTATGAGTCGTTGAGCGAAAGCGTGCGTTCTTTGAAAACTTTGAAGGACAAAGGGAAGCTTAATTTGGCAGGCCCCTTTTGGCTCTTGCAACTATGGCTGAATGCCACCTTCGAAGCCTTTATTCCTGCGAAGCATGACATAAATGAAGAGGAATTCAAAAACAGGAGTGTCGAATGGCCTAGATTGGTGCAACTGACACCAACTGATGAAGCAATTAGCCTTCGACGGGCCTTCATTAGCTATGTAATGATGTTTGCTGAGAGACATCATTTTACTTCGACTATGGCTCCATTTGCTGACAGAACAATTGGACCTGAATGGTTTACACGACAATTCCCCTTGCAAACCAAAAAAGATGAAAACATCTTCCTAAATGTCTGGGAATCCTTTTTGACTCCTAGGCTCATGTTCTCCCACCGCAATACTACGAAACCCCAGATTGCCTTAATAGTTTATCAACCTAACGTGGTTGCCAGGCAATTTGGCCTAATTAAAATCATGCCTCGACCTCTTTTCCCTAAAAAAGGGGCCATCATTTTCTACAACTCCTTCCACGACGAAGCCACCAGCAGGGAATTGTCGAACAGGCTGACTGACGAATCTTTGGATATTCGACCGGTGGTTTTTCAACCATCATTCCTTTGCACTCCTGAGTTCGACACATGGTGGAGGGAATACTATGCTACCAAATTTTTCGACGTAAAAGCTTTCAACACTCATCTGACGAATGCTTTTTGATCAAATTTATCACTACCTTGTTAGCTGCTTCTACTTGTCCATTAGCCTGAGCATAATAAGGTGTCGAAGTAAGGAGCTTAAAACCTGTTTCTTGTGCAAACTTCTGCATCTTTCGACCAGTAAACACAGATCCTTGATCTATTGTTATTGTTTCCGGTATCCCAAATCTGTAGATTATGTGCTTTTGGATAAAATCCATAACTGCTTCTTGATCTACATTCACCGATGGTATGGCTTCAATCCACTTAGTAAAATAATCTACTCCAACCAAAATGTACCTTTGCCCTTTTGAAGAAGATGGTCGAATTTCACCAATTAAATCTAAAGCCCAACCTCTGAATGGCCAAGGTTTTACAATCGAATGTAACTCACTTGCAGGAACATGTGGTATGCCTGCATGTACTTGGCACTCTTGACACCCTTTTACAAATTCGACACAATCCTTCAGCATTGTTGGCCAATACATTCCTTGTCGAAACAATAACCACTTCATTTTGTGGCTGCTTGGTGTGCGCCACACGCTCCACTATGCACATTTGACAACGCTATGTATGCTTCATTTTCGCCTAAGCATTTCAACAAGACTCCTTCTGCAGTCTTCTTGAACAATTCATTGCCAAAAAGTACATAACTCAAAGCTCTATATCTTACCTTTCGTTCGACTTTTTGATTTGGATCTTGCAAATATTCTTTGATGGGTTTTCTCCAGTCTTTGACTCCTGCATCATCTACGTTGCAAATCTCATAATTCTCTTCGTCACCATATCCCAATTTTATTGTCTCTAAATCTGATGGGGACAAACCTACAGATATGATTCTTCCTCTGACTTCAATGGCTTTTTCTAACTTCTCCTCCGACACTTTGTATCTTGATGCCAGTTGAGCAAGATCATTCGCCTCTTGATTCTCCATCCTGGGAATGTGCCTAAAAGCCACATTGTCGAACTTCTTGAGAAGTCTATTTGCTATCACGAAGTACATTATTAGATTCTCTTTCACACATTTGTACTCCTTAGTCAACTGCTTTATTACCAACTCAGAGTCACCCATTATTTCGACTCTTGTTGCCCCCAATTCCAACAAGATTTCAAGTCCAGCAATCAAAGCTTCATATTCGACTTCATTGTTCGGACATAGCCCTTCGACTTTGTACTTGAACTTTGTTGGAATTTTGTCAGGAGAAATAATCACCATCCCAATACCAATTCC
The DNA here is from genome assembly GCA_022829125.1 of Lathyrus tuberosus. NCBI lineage: Eukaryota > Viridiplantae > Streptophyta > Magnoliopsida > Fabales > Fabaceae > Lathyrus > Lathyrus tuberosus. The sequence goes on along the minus strand of JALAZF010000137.1, from coordinate 11,981,358 downwards.
ATTCTTATGCCTGGAACCGTCGAAATACAGTTTCCATGGTGCTAATTCGACGTACTCTATAGTTTCGACTATAGAGTGGTCGGCTATAAAATCAGCCACCACTTGTCCTTTCATAGCCTTTAAAGGCAAATATTTTAAGGAGTATTCTGTTAGAGGCAAAGCCCACTTTCCAATTCGACTATGCAAAATAGACTTAGACAACATATGTTTTATTATGTCGAAATGAGAAGATACATATACATCAACAGGCTTTATATAATGCTTCAATTTCATACAAGAGAAATATACACATAAACATAGTTTTTCTATGGCACTATATCTAGTTTCAGCATCATTTAAGACTCTGCTGAGATAATAGATGGCCCTTTCGACGCCATTCTCATCCTCTTGACACAACATACTTCCTAATGTCTTGTCTGATGCAGAGATATACAATCTCATGCTTCTTTTCCTACAAGGGGACATCAAGATTGGAGGACTAGCCAAGTACTCTTTGATCTTGTCGAAAGCCACTTGCTGCTCTTGCCCCCAAGTGAATTCTTCTTTCTTTAGTCGAAGTAGAGGAGAAAAGGCTTGTGTTTTTCCACTGAGGTTGGAGATGAATCTTCTTAGAAAATTGATCTTCCCTAGTAGAGACTGCAATCCCTTTTTCGTTGATGGCGTTTTCGCTTCCATTATAGCTTTGGCTTTGTTTTCATTTATTTCGATCCCTTTCTTGTGGACCACAAAACCTAAAAAATCACCCGCCTGCACACCAAAAGCACATTTAAGGGGATTCATCTTTAGACCAAACTTTCTCATCCTCTCAAAGGATTGTCGAAGATGGTCTATATGATCTTTTCCTGAAACAGACTTGATTACAATATCATCAATGTAAATCTGCATAAACGTCTCAATAAAATCATGGAAAATTGAATTCATAGCCCTTTGGTAGGTGGCTCCAGCATTCTTTAAACCAAAAGGCATCACTACCCATTCATAAGTTCCAATTGCTCCAGGACAACGAAAAGCTGTCTTAGAAACATCTTCTTCAGCAATAAAAATTTGGTTATAGCCAGAGTATCCATCTAACATACTTAGATACTCATGACCTGCTGCAGAATCTATAAGCATTTCTCCTACTGGCATAGGATATTCGTCCTTTGGGGTAGCAGAATTTAAATCTCTAAAATCAATGCATACCCTAAGTTTGCCATTTTTCTTAATAACTGGAACTATATTTGCAATCCAATCAACATACCTGGTAGTGCGGATGAAGTTTCATTTTAGAAGTCTTTCGACCTCTTCTTTTATCTTCGACAGAACTTCTGGTGCAAAACGCCTTGGAGTTTGCTTGACTGGCTTCTTCCCTTCTATGATTGGCAGCTTCAATTCGACCAAACTTCTGTCCAAACCAGGCATTTCATCATAATCCCATGCAAAGCAATCTTTGAACTCCTTCAACAACTGGATTATTTCGACTCTGAACTGAGGATCCATCCTTGCACTTATGTAAGTTGGTCTTTTTTCTGCCCCCAGTCCCAAGTTGATTTCTTCTAAAGGATCCTGCGCCACCATCTTCAAATTGTTCGACACTGGATCTTTTTCGAACCCCAAAGGTTCGTCGTCATAAATGGCGTCAAGTTTCTGGTGTTGCCATTCGTCTATTTGGTTGTTCTCATCATTTTCCTCAACGTCTTTTTGAAGACATTGTTCATTTGAATCTTCATGATTGGCTTCGACAGCCATGTATTTTACTTCGGCCTCCAGAGCCTCTTTGAATTTGTTTTCGGCTATGTAAGCCATAATTTTGTCGAGCACTGCTTGTTCACTCATCATCATTGTCGAACTCACTTCCCCATCCTGTTGGTGCTATGTTGGTAGTCCCCCACATGTAGTTGGAGTCACCAATGACTTCCTTATCCTACTGAAAACCATGTGTAGGATGGAGATACATGGAACAGTACGCGTTGTCCGTTGCCTTCAAGTCGAATTTCGCCGGACTGCAAGGAGGTATGTGGGCTAAGTTTTTGTCGAAACTTCGATCACTAACATTGTTTACTTCGGACATGAAGTAACTTTGGTCTGCTTCTATGTTCTCGACGATTCCATCTGGCCTCCAAATAACTATTCTCTGATGCATCGACGAAGGCACATCACCTATACCATGGATCCATTCTGTTCCCAAAAGCAAGTTGTAGTTTGCCCTAGAAGCAATAACTATAAACATTGTTGGCCATGTTATAGTGCCAACTATCAGATCCACTTGAATAACTCCCATGGTTGTTCCTACCTTTCCTTCGTAATTCGACAGAACCATGTTGTGGGGCTTTGCATCCGAGTCATCTTCGCCAATCTTTTTCAGCATGAAGTGGGGCATTAAATTCACAGCAGCACCACCATCCACTAGGATCTTGTTCACACCAACGCTCTCAATTTTTCCTTTGATAAACAAAGGCTTCAAGTGCGCCTTCATGGAATCGTCTGGTCTTTCGAAGAAAGCATTTTGCTCTTCGACACAACCATTATTCATTACGTAGTAACACACGGGCTTGTGCACCATCGTTTCCTCTTCCATCCCATCCTCTTCGTCTTCGACTTCCATGATCCTATCATAGTCTCTGGGAAGGACCGAGACCACGTTACAGACAACGTCGAAGGATGCCTCCGAATCTGACTTGAAATCATCTGTCATCTCGTCATCCTCCAACTTCTTCTCTTTGGACACACTTTGCGCTGCTACGCTGTTTGGTTTGATTTACTGGAGAGGCTTCTTCTTGTTTGCCATTTGAGCGTTGCTGCTACATTCTGCTTCGTCGTTGTTTCCAGCCACTTTTCACATCATACCTTTTTCAGCAACTTCTTTCTCATCCCTCTTTTGCCTTTGGAACCTCCTCCACTGGGATCTCGACATGGGATTCTTTCCTTTATAATTCTCTGAAGGATATGGCCTAGGTTTATATTTCTCCAACTCCTTCTTGTTTTCCATTGAAGCGCCTCTCTACACTTCGAAATTCTTCCACTTCTTCTGGCCTTGGGCATCTCTGATGGGTTGAACCCATTTGTCATCTATCACTTTGTTTGATGGCTTGTAAGTGCCATAGTGTCTGTCTCCGCGCCTCCATTGGTGGTGCTCACTCCTTCTTGGATCGTATCTTGTTGCTCCCCCATTTGCCTTCCTTCTTGCTTGATCTATTGCCTCCAAGTTGGTGGCAGCCTTTCTGTCGAAAATGGAACTGCAACGAGGGCATAACATCACGTCACTCTTCCTTCTCTGGCACCTTTTGATGAATTCGACCAAACTCTCATCTTCTTTGGGGTACGCCAGCTTTTGGTACTCCTCTCGACGTTGATCTTCATCTACTGCTGCCTGAGTTTTCTGAGACACTTCTACCATATTTATTCCCGCATTTTGTTTGTCAGCAATGGTTAGTTTGTTCATCTTTTCAATGAGCTTTTCCTCTTCGACTCTGTCCTTCTTTTTTGTCAGGTCGAACTTCCCTTCTGGGCAGCAACACCAGGATATGTTCCTAGGAGCATGCTTGCAGCAACACTTGTTTGACTCTTCTTTAGGATCCTCCTTTATTCTTCGTAGGATCCCATAAGTCCCAGGTTCCCCACGGCCATGCACAACTTTTTCTTTCATCCCTGTGACCTCCTTGTCGAAAGGTCCCATGATGTTGATGCAGTAATTTGCAACATCAGCTTCCTTCGTGTTGTCAAGATCAAGGCCTTCAGTAGCCTTGTTTTCAGCAACAAAGTCCTCAGTAACTTCCTCCTTGGCGATAGGGGAATCACTATCGTCATCAAAATCACTTCCCCAACCAGTTGGTTGGATTTCGCTGATGTCGGTGTGATAGGTTGCAGGAATAGTGTACTTCACCAGGTAGTCGAATTTTCCACTTGGCTGTCCCAAGCAATCCCAGATTTCTCCTGGTCAAACCACCACGTCTTCAGCAACACTGTCATCGTTCTTTTCGTCGAAACCCTCTGTAGTTTTCTTCAATTTCTGATTGTCAAAGCTTTCAGTAACTTCGACCTTACCTTCATCGTCGAAGTCCTCAGTGACTTCAACTGTGTTTTTGTTGTCAAGATCTTCAGTGACTTTGACTTCATTATCGTTGTCGAACGCTTCAGTGCCTTCGACTTCGTTCTGGCCTGCAAGATCTTCAGTAATCTCGACCATGTTGACACTGGTGTCGAAACCTTCCATAGCCTCCACCATCTCGAAACTGCCATCAGAAGCAACTTCAATCTCCACCATATTCACAGTGGATGGTTCAGCATAGTGTGCTTCGACAACCTGCATAGGATTCGAATCAATCCCCATTTGTTGTTTTTGCTTCTCGCCAAACTTCAGCCTTCCATCACGGATAACATTTTGAACTAGATCCCTGAAAAGAAAACATTGAGTTGTTTTATGACCCAAAAAGTTATGGTACTTACAAAAACCCCTCTTTTTCTGTTGTTTGACAGGCGGTTCTTTAGCGCCTGGTGGTTTTATTAACTGACCATCTTTGACCAATAAATCAAAAATTTCGTCACACTTGGTGACGTCGAACGTATAAGTTCGTTTAGGAAACTTATCATTCTTTTCAGGTTCGACTGGATTTTTTCCATTCGACGGAGCTAGTACTTTACAGGCGTATGGTGGGCCTGACTTTAGTTCTGCCAGATCAATTTCTTGTTCGTCGAACAAAATTAGTTCATTTTCGCCACCATCATCATCCTGGCATACTCCTACATAGGCCACTCTTTCCTTTTTATTTTTATTTGATCTAAATTTCTCAACTTTTAGCCTTTCAATCTGTCTTACCCTATCTGCTAATTGTGCCATATCTCTTAAATATTGAGTGTCTAATTTCTTCCTTATAGAATAATCTAGACCCCCTGCAGCCATTTCGACTAACTCTCGTTCTGGCACTTGGGTGAAACATCTTGCCTTAAGCAACCTGAACCTATTTAGGTAATCATCTATAGGCTCTGAAAATTTCCTCTTAACACTGGATAATTCCTTCAAACTTATCTTAGTCTGACCCATATAGAATTGTTCATGGAACAATCTTTCTAATTGGGTCCATGTGAATATAGAGTTCGCAGGCAAGGATGTAAACCAGGTGAATGCATTTTTTGTCAAAGAACTTGGGAAGTACTTCATTTTCAAATTTTCATTATTGGCTATTTCTCCTGCTTCTATTAGATAACGCGCTACGTGCTCTATAGTAGATTCACTAGTATCTCCTGAAAACTTAGTAAACTTAGGAACTTTCCATCTTGGGGGTAGTTCCTCTTGCAGAATGTATTCTGACAATGGGGAAGTATAAGTAGGCCTTTGCAACCCTACATTTACACCGTTTTGGGCCATTATCCTTTCGACCATGGCTATTATGTTATTTTCGACAGGCAAGTTATTATATCGTATTCGCTGTTGCAACACATCATCAGCATCTTGGCCTCTCTGGACTATTACCCTCCTAGGCTCTTGTTGAACGGGGATTTCGACACGAGGCTGTTCGACCACTGCCTCTTGGTTTCTAGGGTTTGCCTGAGGATTCTCTAAAGGCCTTTGATTTATCGTGGGTTCCTCTTCGACATTTACTACTTGGTTTTGAATCACTTGTTCTCTTTGTCGTGTTTGAGGAACACCAAAAAAGTCAGCAATGCGCGTCATTTGCGCAGCCAACTATTGGTTGGTTTTAGTAGTGTTTTGTATTAAAGGGTTAAACACTGCTCCCATTTGTTGAGTCAACATTTGGACCATATCATGATTACTTTCGTCCATTTATTGTCGAATTACTTGCGCAGAATTATTGGTAATTGCTGGTATTTGGAAATTTGGTAGGGATTGGTTCAATATACTCATATTTCCACCATATCCTGACCCTTGCAGTGGCGAAGACATGTGGACCATGGCGTCAGAATACAAGGGTGGGGCACTTTGCAAGTTTGCCATTACTGACGTTGGCATTCCATATAGTTGTTCTCTTCCGAACATAGGCATGGAAAAATTTGTCTGGAATGGCCTAAAATTTTGTCCTCCCGGAGGAGGCGTCCCCATAGGCCTTGGGTGTCCCACTGTGGAAGAACTAGGCATACTTTGGGAGAGCGAAACCGCTGGTATAGATCCTGTTGACGAAGGCATAACCTCCTCCAGAACAGGGTTTGAATCCACATTTCCCCCTGTCGAAGGTATAGGGTTGGAAACTGGAATGTTTTCGTTTGGATTTGGATTGGGATTAGGATTATTTGACTGATTCGCCATTTTCCTTACTTTAGTTCTTTGGGGTCTTTCTACGTCAGATACGGCTAATTTACCGCTTCTTAGTATCATACAACGAAGAAAAAGCCTTAATTTAAAATTATTTAAGTTTTATATTGCACTAGTCCCACTGGGCGTCCCAATTTGTTCGCTGTTGATCTTGGCGAACAATCTCTGGTTTACCAGAATGGTGAAGTCTGGGTTACTTGCAAGATTAACCAAACAAATCCTAGGACGTCGGGCAAAAACTTAGATCAACGTGATAATTTTAAGTCAAGGGTGATATCTTGGTGCTTGGTTTTATGTATTTGAGTCTTTTAGAATGAAAGATTTCAACTAACTCTAGATAAAAGTCTGAGATAAAAGAAAATGACTTTGAAAAGAACTTTTAAAGTAAAATGGCGAAGAAAGAACTTTAAAGTAAAATGGCGAAGAAAACATAAAGATGCTGGTAATGTAAAGAAATTGGTAAAAAGACTTTGATTGATAAAGAAATTGAAAGATGGTGTTTACACGTACATTTTTCCGAATAACTCTTTTCTCTCACACGGGTACTTTGAGTAATTGCAGGAAGTTTTTGTACAAGTTTTTCACACTGAATTCTAATAACAACTATCCTATTTATAGATAAACAAAATAACTGCTATTAACGACTAAATCCTAAAACTTCGACATCTGGCCTTCTGCATGTCTCCCTTTCGCCAGGTGCTTCCACGCGTCTTCTGCCAAACGTTATAATTCTCTTGAATTTGAATCTTTAAGTTATGTCGAACAAACGCGTCCTTTCAGACTTGTCGAATTGTCGAACTATCACAACGTTCTTCATACTTGTCAAAACCTTTTCCATTTGCAGAAATCTTTACTTGACGAAATGTCAAAACGTTGCCCCGTCGAAATGTCGAAGAATGTTGAAGAATATCTCCCAAGTAGATATACTCTTTCAGTTGTGCTTCTTTTGGCATGTACCTCCACTTGTCGAAAACAACTCTTTATGTGTTGAACTCATGGCGTCGAAAATACGCATATACAGATACTCTTCTTTTATCGGTGTGATTTGTTCACCGACGGTCATGTTTTCATGGAATGGGTCTTCGTCAAAGGTTTCTGAAGTAGTGTGATTTTGATTTTGTTCCATGGTGGTGATGAAAGCAGAATTAGGGTAACGGTTTGAAAAGAGAGTGAGGAAGGGGAAAATGTGTGGTTGTGATGCAAAGAGAGAAGAAGGTGATTGTAATGAAAAATTCTGCTTCACAGTGAGTTTGAAACGAGAATGAGAAAGGGGAAAATTAGGGTAAGATTTTTTTTTGAGTTTTTTTTTTTAATTGAGATGAGATGCTTGCAAATGTTTTTCAAAATCTTTTCTAATACTAGAATGATTTTGATATGTAAGACTAATTGTAGAAGAGGTAGTTGTTGGTTGTAGTTGTTGATGATAATTATTGTAGGAGTATGAATAATGATATGATGAATATGAGTTAGGTGGAGGTGGTGTATACTCATGATTAAAATACAAATATGGAGTTGTATCATATGGATTTGTATAATAGGGTGAAAAGTGTTCCCATGGAAAAGATGGAAATGAAGGTGTGGTAGGAGTTGGAAAAGAGGGGTTTGTAGGGTAGGTAGGAGGAATATTCCATGGATGATATGGAGGTGTATGATACAGATAATTCATAGGATGATTTGAGTACATGATGAAAGCACCAATTGATAGGAAACAATTCCTACCAAAAACTATGAACTAGGGTTTCAATACAAAAGAGAAGAAATATAAAAACTATCTAAAGAAAGATAAAATAAAAGATAACATTTTTCTTCATTCCTCCCTAAAATGTGTCCAAGACACTTACATATATAGTGTTCATAATTGGTAATGAACTAAAAACCCAATTACACAATAGTCCAATAACACTAGTAACTAATAACACTAAACTTAAAAGACTAATTAAATTGATATTTTAATTAAACAAAATTAGTAAATTATAACTAATGATACTCTCTATCAAGATAATTCATACCATGTCCGACGTCATGATCAACCGTGCTGGTAACGACGAAGATACTTGCTCCGATGGAAGCGTCGATTTCGAGGAGAATAAGGTTGAATACACCTAGTCGATAGGAAAGACCATGGCCGGAACTATCGCGAGCTACCTTCTCCTCCGGAGATGCTATGCACTTGAGTCGGAGTGTCGAGGACAGAGTTTTGAGATGCTAAGCACAAAATCGGTGAAATCAATGAATGAAGATCTGAATGTAAATGGAAGTGACAAAGTTTTGAGACGTAGAGCAAACGTTATATTACGTTACTGCGTGCATGTGTTATAAAGGTGTTTCGAAAGCGCGTAACAAACGAAAATCCATTTAGAATTTTTTTAAAATAAGTAATCAATTAATTAGATCATTAACGTGGAAAGTGGAGAGGAAGTAAAGGAATGTGATTATGAAAACGCGTATCCAATTTAGTTTTTTCCTATAATATTACCGTTTTTATGATATTTGTAGAATTTATTTATTATCTTTCCGAAAAAATAATATGAATTTCTTTTAGAGAAATATTTCTTAAAGGGAAATGCTTAATGCATCAAAAGTTGTTATGACGGATGAATGACGAATGATGTGGCACGATATATTGTTTCTATCTCTTTTGGTTTTTCACAAAATATTGATTTTTAACACTTACCTGTTTTTTCTCTATACTTTATTTTTTTATTCCAATTCTTTTTTTCTTACCAGTCTCTATATTTCTTCTACTTTTTGAGTCTTTAAAATAGATTGCTCTATACATAAATCAGTTCATCAAACCCGAAAAATCATAAGATTTAAATCTTAAATTTGACATCCATGTTTTTTCAAGTTATTTTATAAGCAAAACTATATTAAAGGGAATACTAGAAGTATTCCAAACCAACAGTCAAATTACAAACGAAACATCTATTTTTACTAAAACACACTTCCACATTCACATAAACCCCTTACAGAAAATTAATTGGGTGTTTAGACCATTTGTAATAATTACACTTAATTTTATGACTAGACCCAATAGCCAACCACCACCAAGAAGTGTGTATTATTCTTTGGACTAAATCTGCAACACAACCCATTTTGTCGTTTACAATTATTTGAGTTTTATACCACCAAATGCACCGACAAGTGTAGAACCGTATCAGAGAAATTGTCATCTTGGATGTGGTGCAAACAAACTTTAGAAACCACTCCATCAAATGATCACAACAATTGTCACTTTCACTCCAATACACCCCACCCAATCCAAAACCGTCTTCCAAACTAAACGAATCAGAGGGCATAAATTAAGAATTTGATTTAAGGTTTCTACAGAATTAAAACAATAAACACAAACCAAATCGTGGGAATTAGAAATTACTCCAATTGCTGCCAGATTAGATCGTATCGGTAGCCTATCCAAGAAAAATCTCCATCCAAATATTTTTACCTGCATCAGAAACATTGATTGGCACAAAATATATAAGGCAGCCTTGGACGCAATTTCTAACACTTCAAACTCACCGACATGTTGAATAAACTCATAACAGGACTTAACAGTAAATTGGTTATGGGGGGACTTGGCCAAAGGAACATGTCTACCAATCCCACTCGAGGCTTGACCTCCACAATCATTTCCAATAACTCATTCAATTAAGACTCCAACCCACCAACAAGCAGTGCCTTCTGATTTCCCACCTCCCAATGCCACATATTATTCCTTCACACGCCCATTTCCCTCACAACGCTATTTTTCAGCCAAGAAAGTTCAAATAGCACAGGGAACCTCCATCGCAATGGATTTGAATCCAGCCATTGGGCATTCTACAATGAAATATGAGACCTGTCACCTGATTTGCAGGAAAGTTGCATCAAGAAACCGTCTGCCTTCATTTAATCACCAAGTTGCATTAGATCCCTCCACCATAGCGAATGGTACCTACAACCATACTTATAAACAATCACTGAATTCCAAATTGCATTTTCCTCTTGAATGAGTCTCCACAACTATTTAGACAACAAGTCTCTATTAAATATATAAACACCTTTAATCCCGATACGACTATTTTCCTTTGCTTTACACATAGAGGACCAACTAACCCATGTCATAGACGATGCCTCCGAATAGCCGGACCACATAAAATTTCTTTGTATAAATACTAATTCTTTGTCCACTTTTGTCGGCGCTTTTTAGAATGAATGGTAACGAATTGGTAGATTAGTTAACACATAATTCATCAAATTCACCCTTCCTCCTACTGATAACATCTCACCTTTCTAAGTTGAAAGCCTTGCTCTAAAACAATCCACAACCAGTTTCCAAAAATTGACCCTTCTATGATTCGCACCAACTAGCATAGCACGAAATTTGAATGGTAAGATTCATGTTTTACATGCTAAGAATTGGGTAGCAGCAGACATGAAAGCTTCCTCTACCCCCACACCATGAAGGCAACTCTTCCAAAAATTCATTCTTATTTTCTAATCTTGGTCAAACTTGTCAAAATGTTCTAAAACAATTTAGCATACAAACATAGACATTTTACACATTGAATATGACATTATCATGCATAAAACACAATTCAAATCATTTCAAAATCTAATCAACCCAACACTGCCTAAATATTGTTGTTGTACCTGGATGTCATGATACGAACAAATTTAAGAAACTTAAACTGAACCTCAAATTTTGAAGCATTTTATAACAGTAATAGAGGAGGTGCTTAGAACGAGTCAGGGAGAATTGTGATGCAATTAAGAACTAGCATCTACAGCAGCCTTTTTCTCCTACTGTTTCTCCATTTTTTTCTTGTTTTTTAAGGCATTCCTGTTCAGTGTTCTGAACTAATCAACCATTCGCAATAAAAAACAGAATATAAATCATACAAAACTTCAAACTATGAAAGGGAGGGAGAGGTAGTTACTCTGCCGAGCTCTCTCCTAACAACTTCAAATACAATTCATTTTGGCATTCATTAGAACATTCACTATACCATAAAAGACCTTTAGCAACGCTTTTTTTGGCCTTTAGCAGGGCTTAAAAGTGCTGCCTAAAGTGACACTGCTGTAGGTAAAGGCAGTACTTTTTTTTCCTTGAAAAAGTGTTGCCTTAGGTCCCCTTTAGGACCCCTTTAGGCAGCGCTTTTAAAAGCGCTTTCGTATGATCCCCTTTAGCAGCGCTTTTTCAAAGAAAGACGCTTTTGTAGGACCCCCTTTAGAAGCGATTTTCAAAGCGTTTTCGTAGGTTCCCCTTTAGGCAGTGCTTTTTCAGGGAAAAATGCTTTCGTAGGGCCCTCTTTAGTAGCACTTTTAAAAGCGTTGTCTTATGTATACTTTAGGACCCCCTTTAGGCAGCGTATTTTTTAAAAAGCGCTGTCTTTTCTAAAAGCACTTTTTAAAAGCATTTTTCTAAAACTCAAGTTTTTTGGAGCGTTGTTTTTGCTAAAGCGCTGTTTACTGTGTATTTTTTCATAAGTCCTATTTTTTAACAGAAACTTGTATAATAAACTTGTATAATTCAACACAAGCCTTTATTTCAACACATAGGCAGTGTATAACATTATAATTCAACACATAGGCCTTGTATACCATTATAATTCAACACATAAGCCTTGTATACCATTATAATTCAACACATATGCCTTCTATACCATTATAATTCAACACATAAACCGTATAATTACCATTATATATATTTCAACACAAACCTTATACACCAAAATAACCATTATATATATAACTCAATACAAACCTCATACATCCAAGTAGACATCCAAAATTCAAATAACAACTTCCAAAACTAATTACACCAATCATCTTAAAGATGCATCAATTCTAAACCTTATACACCATTTCCATCACCTATACATCAACTTCCAAAACTATTCAACAATTTCCAAAATAATACAACACCTTCATAAACTTAACACACAAAAAAAAGAAAACAATAATATACCTCATATAATTCTCATTTCAACCATGTATTGACACCATTCCTCCTTTACTTCTTCCAATTTATCTTTCGTGTAGGAGACACGCTTGAATACATCAAAGTACTACATAATATAACATAATATGCATGATTTAGTTAAAAGTAATTAATTAGATGAAATATCCGATAATAAGTCTTAAAATAAATCATAACTTATAAATCCATACCATGTTTGGAATCTCTATTTGTTCCAAATGAATAATTTCTTTCATGAATCTCAATACAAAATAACCATAATCTATACCATTACGCTGCCGAGGATACTATACCTAGAAAAAAGTATGAATATTTATCAGGATATATAGTTTAACTTGTGTTATCAAGTAGCATCACAATTATATTAAAAAATGTGAAAATATACCTGCACTCTTATCCATGTAATGTTGTTTGATTTTGTCTTTGGAACTCGAGCTTGTCGTTGTGATCGGAATATTTGTATGTCTCTATCATAATATAAACGAATATTTAGAACAATCTCACATAAATAAATATATACACACGCGAATATTTAGAACAATCGCATCACTTACGTATCAATCATCTTCTTCATCTCCTGGTATTTTGTTTGATCACCATCTAGCGAATCCAGATAATAGACTATTTCTTTTATCGGATTAATCGCAAGCAACAACCAGTGTCCACTGTAAAATAAAACAAAATTTGAGATGAAAATATTATACACAAGGTAAAAAAGCGAAAGATTATAATAGTGGAAATTAGAATGAAAATCTAACCCATGGCCAGTATTATATGGTAAAAGATACAACTTCTCTATATCTTTGTTGGTCATAAATGCATATACTAAGTGATCTTTGACAACATATACAGTTCGATCGATTAGATTTGCGTTGACACAGCTGGGAGACAAGAAAGAGAATCTTTCTGTCAATTGACGTGGGAGCATTAATTTTTCATTCAAGAACCTGAAATAAAAACATAATCAACATTCAAATATTCATTGAACTGAGTAAATAAATTGATCAATTAATTAAATAAAATCGATGGATTACCTGATGTATAAATTCATAACATCAAACCATTAATCCGATTCATCCTACTTGAAATATCATTCACAACTCGTGGCTTCTTAACTTGTATAACATTCACTAACCATGATCCACTCAAGGTAAAACAGAACAAAGTTAAAACGTGCAGATCACACACTCCAACCAAATGACAAGGTAAAATTCCAAATTCCGACACGGTCACACGACAAAACTTCAATGGGATAGTTCATTCTCCGCTCATATAATTACACTAGATGAAGCCAACGATGACGACATTATAGGGTTTTAGCCATAACTCATGCTTGATTCGTCCATAAGCAAAATCCAACACACAATCATCATACGGTACCCTAAAATTGATGGATATGTCATATAAAGCATACCACCTTATTCTCTCACTCTGTACACATTAACTGAGATTTCTTGCCCTTCACTATCCATTACACATCCCACTTACACCAAATTACTTAATGGAAAAATTCGCAACCGACAACTCTCAACAACTATTTACCAAACCCTTCCGGTATAAATCATTCCATGATATATACTTAGTCTGTAATAAGTCCTGATTTGCTTCTCCTTGTTTTACCACAATTTTGTTTCTTAAAACACAATACTCACCGTTCCACAAAGTACGTCTCTTCACACTTGTCTCAAGAATAATAATCCATCACGTACACTTGTGACCACGGTGCTACTACTACGTTTGCTGTTAATACCAATGTGTAACTTCTTCAGTTTAACTCATAATACTAGGGTTCGCGTGGGTGAACCATCTTGGATTACACTTCCTTAACTACAGGTTCATCAAAACCTAAAAACTCCATTGCACACTCGTCCAAAATACATTCCGTTGCCACTTCCTCTTAACATACCGTTAATACCATTTTCTACATCGTACTTACTTTCGCTCTCCATTATAATCCTCTTAGGTCCAAATATAAAACCACCATACTTACATTTCCTTAAGTCCAAGGTTCTTACTCTGTTTCTGAATACAACTTATTCCGGTTCGTATCACTACACTTTCTGTTACTTAATGAAGCTCATTTTTTCTTCAACACAATACCTTATACTGTTCCTTGGGTAATTTTAACATTTCCAAAATTCTAAATTGGTCTCTCATCGAATACAGAAAATCCCGATGTAATATCTCGAACTGAATTTCTCTACATAACTGAAGACACACAATTCATCTCCTACTCTTCGTCCGGCACATACTTGATTCACTTGAAGCATGTAAACACATCCTTGTTTTCCCTCACACACTTCTCTACCACTTCAGGTTCCCATAGAAGCCGAACGCCCTTAACTCTCAATCTTAAACCAATTGGAAGATATTGTTCCGAACACATTCCTTAAGGTACTCTTGCCCATTCAAGATACCATAGCGACCTTAAAACTGAGGAACCAATACTTACCTCACTTTCGGACTTTACATCACACATTCCACAAAACAACTTTTCTTTTCCACGGAATGAGATTACTTGAAATCCTTATCCATACTGGTGGTCAATCTAGATCCACTAGCGATTTTACATAATCCTTGATACCTTGACCCATCGTCCGGTAGAGGTCTTCAACTTTCAGACTCCATCCATTCCAAAGGATTGCTTAACAACACACCACTTTTTCATTTCCATGCTAACCATGCACGACTTCTGCCAAGATCTCAACTGAGCTGACAAAAAATCCTCACTACTAACTCCTGGCTTGAGCCAACCCTCACAACACAAGTTTCGACAACACTTCGGAGTCCTCGTGGTCGCTCAACCATGATTCTACCTATCACATACATAGTATTAGGTTGATCAGACCCAACACTACATAGTATGATATTAAGTTTCATGATGGCAAGACACACTTAAGAGGCAGGAATAGATTTGCTTATGATGTTTCAAGGCTAGGTCGAGAATACGACCTGCTCTGATACCAACTGTAATGCCCTGTATAATATATATCTAGAATAATACAATACAAGCACTTTATTTGGTACTGACACATCAAAAGCGCCTAATGACATAGTTCACATACTTGTCCATATCTAAAACATAAATACACTACATGGCACAAGTCATGGAAACTAGCCAAAATAATAAAAAAACTAAGAATAATATACAATATCCTCAATTGTATACAGCCAGATAGTACACAGCGGAAAAAAGCCTCACTAAGCTTCTCTTGAAACATCTCTGCATCGTTCCAGTTGTAACCAAACCTGCACCAGAAATAAAGCAACTATAGTGGGGTGAGATACATCAAATCTCAGTGAGTTCCCTATCCTATAGATTCTCTCGGCCTTATAGGGTTCTATCAATCCTAACTCAAGTCAAGGGGGAGGGAAAAGACCTTGAGTACACAATCTCACAATCTCACACTATATGGAAACATGTCATGAGTCTGTTAACTCACCAAAATCACACGAAAGGAATTACGTCCTGAGCCTGTTAACTCAAGATTCCTTACGAATCGAAATATGTCCTAAGCCTGTTAACTCAAGAATTTCTCTAATCAATAACCATACCAAGGCATCCCCTTTTCCCGTCCGCTTCTGCGTCTAGAATGCGACCCGAGTCATGGATCCTTGAAGTTACTTGGCATACGAAATGGATTCTGGATCATCGGCCCATACACCGTGATCCGTCACTTCACACGGCCCGTACACCATCACAAGTCTCTTTACCCGTAGGCTCCATTCGTACTATACGCGGGAATCAAACTTGCCAAGTAATTGTGCATACGTTTCAGAGGAGGTGCTCGAGTCTCATGAAACTACACCGCAAAATAAATGGTTACGATTACGTGATCATATACACAACGTGATTGTATTTGACAATCACAAGGCCACAATGCCTTATCACAAACCACAAAGGTTTACACACATGTTCCATACAAGTGTTTCACAATTCTATTCACAACCTAGAATTATAACAATCTTACTCTACCATTTGTTTTGGGGTAAAGTTTCCTCACTCTTCCTAATTCATATTTTAACATGCATATACGTTCAATCAAGTTTAACATCAATCAGGCAAAGCACATGACAATTGCACATTTTGAATCACATATAATAATTCAATCACAAGTTATACAAAAGCATATTACATTTGTATAATAAAATCACACATAATGACTCAATCACCTAAAGCATCATTTTCGGGTTTCCTCCGATTCATTTAATCGGGAAATAAACAGATATTACTCACTTCCATTAGCTAGAGGATGTTCATAGCTTCACAACGATACCAAGAATACCCACATCGGATAAAGGGAACCCAAGTTATGGAATTACAAAGGAATGGTATCGCGAAAACACAAAACTGCACCCTTACTGGCCATATGCGTATTGCCCTGAGCCATACGCGTATTGCCTTGCTCACTCGCCCATCCATACGCGTATTGCCCAAAGTGATACGCGTATGGGCAGAGACTATTTTCCCCAAAATTGATTTTAAGACCCCAATACGCGTATTGCCTTACTTCATACGCGTATGCCCACTCCCGTAGGCGTAATGCGTACTTTCCTTCCTTGCCATACGCGTATTGCCCTAACCAATACACGTATTGCCCCACCCCATACGCGTATTGCCTTGCCTGATTCACGTATGGGCAGCGAAACCCAGAATTTTTCCTACATTGATCCTGTTACGAATTTCACCCCAAAACCTCTCCAATTCTCAATATATCAATCCAAACATGTTCCAACATAATCAACAAATATGCTACGCAGTTTATATCAAATTTCATCAGTTAGATTCATGATTTTAGCAAGATTAAATCATTTTCTCACAATATCCACCTAACTCAAAAACTCATGAAACTCTACAACTAAAGTCTCTATCTAGAACCCACCTGATGATCGAACAGGAGTTTGAAGAAGATGATGAATTGATGGCCCATGAACTTCTTCTTCCCCAAGTTCTTCTTCTTTCTTTTTTTCCTTCTTCCTTTCTATTTTTCTTTTTCTTTCTAACTTTGTTTTCTTATATATATACATAATCATTAATATATAATATAAATCCAATAGGGTAAAATACCTCCAATTGATATTTTGTCGTCTCAACCCAATTGATCAATTATTAGAATTACCATAAATTTACTTTCTCGGATTAATAAATATAAATCCGTCTCTTTTACAAAATAATTGTTCTCATTGGAGTTCACCAGTTGCTCTATTGATCCTAATTAATAATACTTAAAATACTTAGAATATTCCCTTAATCCAATTTACCAAAAAATAGAGCACATAGATACTCACCTGATCTCATCTGATATCCAATTGAGCATTTAGATAATACGGGGTATTGCATATAACTTCAACAGGCATTGCTTGCCATCCATACCTAGACAACATAGCATGGTATGTTACGACTTCTATTTTGATGAAGTAATTGAAAGTGCAAGGAGATGGACATATGTGGGCATTTGTGTCCAGGTACGGAAGTCATTACATGCATGCTGAAGTTGGAAAACCATTTGAAAAGATGAAGGTGCAAAACATACATCCAAATATACTAACTTATTATACAATGATCGACGTGTACACGAAATACAAAATGTACCATGAAGTGATGAATGTTTATCGAGTATTCAAGATGTTGCGATTGGAAGTTGATGTCGCAATAATAGAAAAAAAGTTTTTTTAGCATCAACTACATTTTTGATACCTTTCTGTAATTTTTTAGCAATATTGAGTCAAGTAATAAGCCCCTTAGAGTTTAGTAGAATTATCACTTGTGAAAGGCTGTTATCGAAGCATTTTTTTAACAGCTTAGCGTACTTTTGAGTACTCTAAAATTATTTTTTAGATTTAAAAAAATTGTGGTAGAACTGTTAACCTTTTTTGAGTACTCTAAAATGGTGAAGATTCTTTGTGGTTTTGGTTTTTCTCTCTCCTCCATTATTAAAATAAATGATGGATGAGAGAGAAAACTAACTAGCACATAATCTCCGCCATTTATTTTAAAATCTAATGATTCAGATTCATTCTCACGTGAGAATGACATTTTTAAAAAAAACTGACACATAATCTAACACACACACACACACACACACACATATATATATATATATATATATATATATATATATATATATATATATATATAGGGAACGTACCGTATGAGAATGTCGTTTTTATGTGAGAACGTGAGAATGAATCTGATCCACTAAATTTTAAGATAAATGGTGGAGATTATGTGTCAGTTTTTTTTCTCTCTCCTCCATCATTTATTTTAATAATGAAGGAGAGAGAAAAACAAAAATCACAAGTAATCTCCAGCAATAATGTTAAAATCTAATGGTTCAGATTTATTCTCATGTTCTCACATAAAAATGACATATATATATATATATATATATATATATATATATATAACATTTGATGAGTTATGAGTATATAATAAAATGATAATAAAAACTCTATTGAGATGTTTTGAGTGTTTTTGGTTGATTTTCGAGCTGATGAATAATAATACAATTTTACCCAATTATTGGTAATTTTTAGTTATAATATAATTATTAAAATTAATTAAATGAATATTGTTTAGTTGAGTAATTAAGTGGAATTACATTGTGACCTAATATTTGACGGGCTTATTGTTCAAGAGAGGAACCTATTTATGTATGAAATTTTGAGAATGATTTTGATGATTGTTTGAGTTCTATTAGTCAAATATAAGGTAACAAAAGACAGAACTTTAAGGGAATGGAAAAAATGAGGATTATTTGGGTTGAAAAATATATTAAAAATACTTGTATTAGGGATAAACACATAAAAAGAATATAAGCTTTCTTTTGTATTTCTCTTATATAAGTCACATAGAACTTATGTCTAGTGAGGACAGGTTCAGGGAGGAACCATGGCAGTTTCATGTCCAAAGAGAGACATGGTTTAAAGAGATACCAGAGATAGGGATAAAAAAGTAACACACCTCTGATATCCAAAATTATGGCACCACACGCATATTGGAGGAGAAGTTTGTGCATTTCGCATTTAAATTATAAATTGTATTGTTGTTGTTGTTGAATTCTGAGAATGATCGATGTATTTTTATAGTTGTTTTAATGTTTAGTTTCACCGCTAACATTTGTAAGGATTATTCTCACCCCCTTTTTCTGTTTGTGTGTGACTTTTATATCCATGTTGCAAATACAAGTTGCATGTAGTGCGGTTGTGTTGAAGAATGACAACCATTACCTTCTTCTTTATTTTCCGTTTTGTCAAGTACACTTTGTGTTGCTCATTTATTCTAACACAATGGATGAGATATTATTTCTTTTATTTGGAGAATTATTGTGTTCTTTTAAAAACTAATGATATTTGAGTAATTTCATTTGATAAGACTATGTGAAGGTGTTGTTGGATATTTCATTTTTCGTTTCAAGTTGCTTAATTTAATAACACGTGTTTTGTTTGATAATGTGTGACACCCTTTGGATAAAAATATACTTTTATTTACTGTAATATTTTGTGAGTCAGAAAATAGGGTGTTACACATGGCCCAATGATCGTAGAATCCTTCGAAATTGGGAATTACTGGTGTCTGTAATTTGGACGAATCAACCATGGAAGCGATTTAGAAGGAAAAAAGGAATGATACGAGAGTGACGATAACAGAAATAACAACTTTTCCCATCTTGAAAATAGAAACTGCATTTTTTTATTGAAGGAGGCACACCTTGATTTGCAACGAGTGCTTCTGATACCACTTGTTAGAATGTGAGAGAAGTTCATTATTCAACTTGCAGCATTGGTCATTTTTCATACACGTGGAAAGATTACTTATATCACAAGTAATCACACAAACAAAATCCAAACTAACTCAAAGTTATTTAAACTATTATCTAATCAGATTATAACAAAGATTATAATTTATGTGTCAAATGGTGTTTGAATCCCAATCTTCGCACTCTTTTTTGCCCATCATTATTATTACTCATGTAATACCCCGTAAATTATTTTACTCCGGATAATATTAGTTGTGATCAACTGAGTCCCAGTGTACTCTGATAAATTATCTGCAGAGATAATTAGGGTAACTGTTGGACTTAGAGTAAATCCAATTAATATTATCTGACTCTGAGATATTTAAATTTTTGGACTTCAGAGACTTTTTGGAGAATTAGTAGTGTTGGTAATTGTTGATGTTTTACTATATCTTTTTCTTTTCCCTCATTTTCCTCTTTAGAAACAAAGAGAGGAAAAGATAGAAAGAAAAGGGAGAGAAAGGAAAGGAAAGAACAGAAAAAGCTCAAGAACATCAAACCTTCAACCATCATCCAATCTTTATCGAATAAACTCATCTTCTTCGTCATCATCCTCTGTATAAGGTGGGTTCTAGATAGATACTCTAGATGTAGGATTCCATGTGTTTTAGGATTAAGTTGGAATTGTGAGAAAATGAGTAATTATGCTAAAATCATGAAGTTAACGGATGAAATGCGAGATAATTGTTGTCAAATGCTTACTGTTATGTTTATACCATGTTTTGATGAATATAATGAGGTTTGGATGTGTTATGATGGGAAAATAATTGGTTTTGGGTTCAAGAACAGCGCTGTGGAGAAGTGGGATTTTCCAGGCTTCGCCTAGCGAACCTGGGGCGAATCCCAGCGAACGGATTTTCGAGGGTTTGCCTAGCGAACCCGCCAGCTAAGGTCAGCGAGTGTTCGCCAGGGACGTTCGCCTAGCGAACCTTTGGTGTTTTCAGTGCTATTTGTTACTGCCTTGCTTCGCTAGGCGAACGGATTTTCGAGGGTTCGCCTAGCGAACCCGCCAGCGAAGGTCAGCGAGTGTTCGCCAGAGTGTTCGCGGGGCGAATTTTATGTTTGTTTTTATTCTATTTGTACATTCGCCAGGAGCTTCACCTAGCGAAGGCTGGAGCGAAGGCTCGCTGGGACGTTCACCTAGCGAACATGGTTGTGTGTGGAATTTTGTTTATTTCATAACTCTTTCATCGTTTATCTGTTTTGCGTATTCTTGATATCGATGTGGAACTGTGAATAACCTCTATTTAATAGAAGGAAGAGATATTGGTTTTGATGCCCAATTAAATAAATCGGAGGGAACCGTTAATCGGCCTAATTTGCGATATGTGGATTTATGTGTTTCAATTGTGTGATTGATGATTAATTGCCTATGTTCCTATTGTTAAGCATGTTGAGTATGTATGCATGTTAAAATATGAAATAGGTAGTGTGAGGAATATTATCGTAAACCATTGTCGGAAAGTGTGAAATAACAATTGTGACGACGCTCGTGAATAAGAGGCCGAGGCGGACGTCTATTACCGAATGGTATGGAAAGATTTACACTAGTATGGATCATGTTTAATTGTGTTTGAATGGATAAGACAAGAGAGGTCTTAGGCTAATACGGCCAGGTGATTGTCGAATAAAATCCCATTTATGTTATGATCAGGTAATCGTAACCATCGCCCTTGAGAGGCATTTACGAGTCTCGAGCTCCTCTAAATGCAGGCATTACTACGGGTAGAGACTTGTGATGGCATGAGAGGCCATGAGAAGTGACGAATTAAGGTGATAATGCGTCCCTTAATTCCGAATCCATTCGTATGCCAAGTAATTACAAGGATCCATAACTCGGGTCGCCTTCTAGACGTAGAAGCGGACGGGAAAAGGGGATGCCTTGGTATGGGTTACCGATTAGCGATACTGTGAGTTAGTGTGACTCACGAGCATGGATCCATATAGTGCATGTGTACTCAACGTCACTTCCCTTCCCTTATGGCTTGAGTTAGGAGTTTAGAACCTTGTAAAGCCGAGAGGACTATAAGATAGCAAACTCACTGAGATTTGATGTATCTCACCCCACTGTTGTTGTTTACATCACAGGTTCTGCAGGTTCGACAAAGGGTAAGGATAAAGTGGTTTGACTTTTCCTTACGGATCGTGGTTTTGAGATGGCATGGCTTCCGCTATGGCGTTTTGTTTTGAGATCATTGCATTGATCTAGTTCTTAGTGCTTTTTGGACATCTTGTATATGTCGTGCCGTAGACTTTAGAACTTTGTATTTAGGGCATTTAATGTATACAATGTGTTAACTAGGAACTTGTACATATATATTTCAGTACCAAACGTATTATTCATGTATGATATATGCTTTGATGTATATATATATATATATATATATATATATATATATATATATATATATGGGCGTTACAGTTGGTATCAAAGCAGGTCGTATCCTCGACCTAGCCATGAAATAGTATAAGTGTTTCTTTCCGTTTCATATGTGTTGTGTCGCCATTGGTCTTACGTGTTATATTTATGGTATTGAGCCTGATCAACTTAATCCTATCTGTATGACATTTAGGAACATGGCCGACCGACGCAGAAACAATCGTGGTAGACCGAGAACTACCCATGTAGGGACAAATCCGCCAAGAGACGAAGGGAATGCCCCTCTGTATCAATTCATGCAACAGATGCAGCAACAACAGAATCAGTTTGTGCAACAAATGGTACAACAAATGGCTGGTGGGGTGCTTCCTCCAGTGGTTGTTCCAGAAGCTGCAGGGGGAACCTTTAGGGATTTCATTCGTATGAATCCTCCGGAATTTCAGGGAGGGTTAGACCCAGTAAAGGCTCATGAATGGATATCCGGTATGGAGCGGATTTTCTTGATCGTTCAGTGTAGTGAAGAGAATAAGGTTGTGTTCGCTTCTCATTTGTTGAGGGGTCCTGAAAGTGTATGAGCAGTTTAAGATAACTTTAATGGAGAAGTATTTTCCAAGTTTCTTAAGGTCTCAAAAAGAGTTCGAATTTCAGCAGCTGAGACAAGGTAACTTGGCAGTGGCTTCTTATGCGGAAAAGTTTGAGGTTATGGCTGCTTATTCTAGACAGGCTATGTATGCTCTTGACGATAGGTGGAAGATTGACCAGTTTCTATTTGGTTTAAGGGCTGAAATTTCACATAGTGTGTCTCAGAGGGAATTTACTAGCTATGTTGAATTGTTATGACAGTGTTATGTGGCGAAGCATAGTTTGAAGAAGGTACAAGCAGAAGGAGAGCTAAGTAGGGTGAATCAAAGTGATCGTGGGTGATCGAATCAACAAATTAGACCGAGGCAACAAGCTTTCAAAGGAAAGCAACTTCAGGGTTCTAGATCTAGCGCACCTTCGGTGCGCCATTTTTGTGGGAAGAGGCATGGTGGTAGATGTCATTTCGAAGGAGTGGAGTGTCATCGGTGTCATAAAATGGGTCATTTGGTGAGGGATTGCCCTTAGGGTCGAATTTTAGCACAAGAGAAGAATGTCGGCCGAGTGTATACCTTGGATGCAAGGAAGACAAAGGGTGATAACTCCTTGATTGCGGGTACGTGTTTCGTGAATGGGAATCCTTGTTTTGTTTTATTTGATTGTGGGGCAACGCATTCTTTTGTGTCCACGCGGTGCGTGAAGAGACTTGGGTTGCAAGCTGTTCCTTTGTCTCCACCCATGGTGGTTACTACTGCCATGGATGAAATTGTCGAAACACCGTTGATGTGTGAAAATTGTGTATTGTCGGTGAATGAAAGAGTCTTCCAGATTGATCTTATTTGTTTGCAACTTAAGAAAGTGGATGTTGTTCTAGGAATGGATTGGCTTTCAGCTAATTCGGTATTGATCGGGTGTGAAGAGAAACTAATCATTATTCCATCTACTGAAGCTACTCCGAAGGATGTGTTGACCACTATTTTAGAAGGTACGGTTGGAATGATTAATTTCTTGTTTGGGGAGGAAAAGTCTGTTCTTTTGATTCTTACTAAGGAGGAGGGTAGTAACCTTCAAGTTTCGAGTATTCCAGTAGTTTGTGACTTTCCTGAAGTTTTCCCCGAGGATATCACTTCTCTTCCTCCGGAGCGGGAAGTGGAGTTCTCTATTGACCTGATACCGAGAACGACTCCAATATCCGTTTCTCCGTATCAGATGGCACCACTTGAATTAACAGAACTAAAGGACCAATTGGAAGAGTTATTGGCTAAGCATTTTGTCCGACCCAGTGTTTCACCCTGGGGAGCTCCAGTGTTGTTGGTAAAGAAGACGGATGGTGGAATGCGGTTGTGTATTGACTACCGTCAATTGAATAAGGTCACCATCAATAACAAATACCCATTGCCAAGGATAGACGATCTGTTAGATCAATTGAAAGGAGCCTATGTCTTCTCTAAGATTAATTTACGGTCGGGTTATCATAATATTCAGGTGAAGAGTTCAGATGTACCAAAGACTGCGTTTAGAACCCGTTATGGTCATTATGTATTTTTGGTGATGCCTTTCGGTGTGACGAATGCTCCGGCAGTTTTCATGGATTATATGAATCGTATATTTCAACCTTACTCGGACCAATTTGTGGTGATTTTCATTGATGACATTCTTATCTATTCTCGTGACCCTCAAGAGCACGGAGAACACCTAAGAATCGTTTTATCCATTTTGCAAGAAAGACAACTTTTTGCCAAGCTAAGTAAGTGTGAATTCTGGATGTCGGAACTGAATTTCCTTGGACATGTCATATCTCAAGGGGGTGTAGCGGTTGATCCATCAAAAGTTGAAGCAGTGATAAATTGGGATAGACCGAAGAATGTGTCTGAAGTTAGAAGCTTTTTGGTACTAGCAGGTTATTATAGAAGGTTTTTTAAGGGCTTTTCCCAACTGGCTTTACCGATGACGAGACTTACTCGCAAAGATTGTTATTATGAATGGGATTCGGCTTGTGAGCAATGTTTTATGAGCTTGAAAGAGAGATTGACGACCGCTCTTGTTTTGGTCATTCCTGATCCTAGCAAGTCGTATGAGGTGTATTGTGATGCGTCAAAGATGGTATTATGAGGGGTGTTAATGCAAGATGGGCATGTAGTGGCTTATGCTTCACGACAGTTGAAAGTCCATGAAGAGAATTATCCAACGCATGATTTAGAATTGGCGGCAGTTATTTTTACCTTGAAGGTGTGGCGTCAGTATTTATATGGTGTACGTTTTGAGATGTTTACCTTGTTTTGGTCATTCCTGATCCTAGCAAGTCGTATGAGGTGTATTGTGATGCGTCGAAGATGGGATTATGAGGGGTGTTAATGCAAGATGGGCATGTAGTGGCTTATGCTTCACGACAGTTGAAAGTCCATGAAGAGAATTATCCAACGCATGATTTAGAATTGGCGGCAGTTGTTTTTACCTTGAAGGTGTGGCGTCAGTATTTATATGGTGTACGTTTTGAGATGTTTAGTGACCAAAAGAGCTTACAGTACCTCTTTGATCAGAAGAAGTTGAACATGCGTCAAAGGAGGTGGATGGAATATTTGAAAGATTATGACTTGAAACTAAGATACTATCTGGGTAAAGCGAATAAAGTGGCGGATGCATTGAGTAGAAAGGTGTTGCATAATGCCGAGTTCATGATGTTAGAGTATACTTTAATGGAAAAAGTTCGAGATCTAAATCTTCAATTTGATTGGACTCCTAATTGTGTGGTTATGGGGAATTTGGATATCAATTCTACTCTTAGGGAAGAAATCCAACAAGAGCAAGGGTTAGATGAGAAGTTGCAAGGAATGTTATTGCAACCGGGTTTTGTGCGGGATATCGACGAAGTTATTGTATTTAACCAAAGGATTTGTGTTCCGGATAACACGGAGTTAAAAAGGAGGATTTTGGATGAAGCGCATAAGGGTGCTTTTACTATACATCTGGGATCTTCTAAGATGTACCAAGATCTAAAGAGAGACTATTGGTGGTCCGGGATGAAAAAGGATATTGCGGTGTATGTGTATGAATGTTCGGTGTGCCTGCAAGTAAAGATCGAGCACCAAAGGTCGGGTGGCTTGTTGCAACCTTTAGAAATTCCGGTGTGGAAATGGGATAGTATTTCGATGGATTTCGCCGTGGGATTACCCTGTGCCCAAGGCAGTTATGATTCAATTTAGGTGATTGTGGATCGGTTGACGAAGTCTGCTCATTTCTTGGCCGTAAAGATTACTTATAAGGCGAGTCATCTCGCAAGGTTGTTCATTTCGGAGATAGTGAGGTTGCATGGTATTCCTACTAGTATTGTTTCGGATAAAGATCCGAAGTTTACTTCGAGATTTTGGAGAGATTTTCAACAAGCCATGGGAACGATGTTATGTATGAGTACGTCGAATCATCCGCAAACGGATGGTCAGACGGAACGGACAATATAGACCATGGAGGATATGTTGAGAGATTGTGTGTTGGGAAGTGGAGGAAATTGGATAGAACTTTTGCCATTGATTGAATTCTCTTATAATAATAGTTATCATGCAAGCATTGGTATGGCACCTTATGAGGCGTTGTATGGAAGGAAGTGTAGGGGAAGATAAAATGTTGGGACCTGAGATCATTTATGAAACTACGGAGAAAATTAAGATGATCCGTGATAAGATCAAACAAGCCCAGGATCGTCAAAAGAGTTATGCGGATAACCGTAGAAGACCTTTAGATTTTGAAGAAGGCGATCACGTGTTTTTGAAAGTTACTCCGAGATTGCGGTTGAAAGGACCGTTTTGATCGCGGAAGTTAAGTCCGAGATACGTGGGACCGTATTAGATTTTGGAAAGAATTGGTGAGTAGCCTACAGATTAGCCTTACTGCCTTCTCTGTCCGAGATGCACGAGGTTTTTCATGTATCTCAACTTCAGAAATTTGTCCCAGATCCTCTTAAGCCAATTTTACCAGATACCATTGAGATAGAAGCAGATTTGACCTTTGAGCCTCAACCGTGTCGTATCACTGGAAGGGAAACTAAAGTGTTAAGGAATAAAGAGATTCCTCTTGTGAAGGTCCAGTGGGATGAGACGCATCCGGGCGATGCAACTTGGGAGTTGGGATCGGAAATGCGGGAGGTTTATCCTCATCTTTTCAGGTAATTGTTCTAAATTCGTGGGCGAATTTCTATTTAAGGGTGGGAGGATGTAATACCCCGTAAATTATTTTACTCCAGATAATATTAGTTATGATCAACTGAGTCCTAGTGTACTCTGATAAATTATCTGCAGAGATAATTAGGGTAACTGTTGGACTTAGAGTAAATCCAATTAATATTATCTGACTCTGAGATATTTAAATTTTTGGACTTTAGAGACTTTTTGGACAATTAGTAGTGTTGGTAATTGTTGATGTTTTACTATATCTTTTTCTTTTCCCTCATTTTCCTCTTTAGAAACAAAGAAAGGAAAAGATAGAAAGAAAAGGGAGAGAAAGGAAAGGAAAGAAGAGAAAAAGCTCAAGAACATCAAACCTTCAACCATCATCCAATCTTCATTGAATCAACTCATCTTCTTCATCATCATCCTCTGTATAAGGTGGGTTCTAGATAGATACTCTAGATGTAGGATTCCATGTGTTTTAGGATTAGGTTGGAATTGTGAGAAAATGAGTAATTATGCTAAAATCATGAAGTTAACGGATGAAATGCGTGATAATCGTTGTTAAATGCCTACTGTTATGTTTATACCATGTTTTGATGACTATAATGAGGTTTGGATGTGTTATGATGGGAAAATATTTGGTTTTGGGTTCAAGAACAGCGCTGTGGAGAAGTGGGATTTTCCAGGCTTCGCCTAGCGAACCTGGGGCGAGTCCCAGCGAACGGATTTTCGAGGGTTCGCCTAGCGAACCCGCCAGCGAAGGTCAGCGAGTGTTCGCCAGGGACGTTCGCCTAGCGAACCTTGGGTGTTTTCAGTGCTGTTTGCTACTGCCTTGCTTCGCTAAGTTGTTCGCGAAGCGAAGGGAGAGGCGAGTGTTCGCCAGAGTGTTCGCGGGGCGAATTTTGTGTTTGTTTTTATTCTGTTGTACATTCTCCAGGAGCTTCTCCTAGTGAAGCCTGGAGCGAAGGCTCGATGGGACGTTCGCCTAGCGAACATGGCTGTGTGTGGAATTTTGTTTCTTTCATAACTCTTGCATCGTTTATCCATTTTGCGTATTCTTGATATCGATGTGGAACTGGGAATAACCTCTATTTAATAGAAGGAAGAGATATTGGTTTTGATGCTCGATTAAATAAATCGGAGGGAACCGTTAATCGGCATAATTTGCGATATGTGGACTTATGTGTTTCAATTGTGTGATTGATGATTAATTGCCTAAGTTCCTATTGTTAAGCATGTTAAGTATGTATGCATGTTAAAATATCAAATAGGTAGTGTGAGGAATATTATCGTAAACCATCGTCGAAAAGTGTGAAATAACAATTGTGACGACGCTCGTGCATAAGAGGCCGAGGCGGACGTCTATTACCGAATGGTATGGAAAGATTTACACTAGTATGGATCATGTTTAATTGTGTTTGAATGGATAAGACAAGAGAGGTCTTAGGCTAATACGGCCGGGTGATTGTCGAATACAATCCCATTTATGTTATGATCAGGTAATCGTAACCATCGCCCTTGAGAGGCATTTACGAGTCTCGAGCTCCTCTAAATGCAGGCATTACTACTTGGCAGGTTTGATTCCCAATGTTATAGTACGATGGAACCTACGGGTAGAGACTTGTGATGGCATGAGAGGCCATGAGAAGTGACAAATTAAGTTGATAATGCGTCCCTTAATTCCGAATCCATTCGTATGCCAAGTAATTACAAGGATCCATGACTCGGGTCGCCTTCTAGACGTAGAAGCGGACGGGTAAAGGGGATGCCTTGGTATGGGTTACCGATTAGCGATACTGTGAGTTAGTGTGACTCACGAGCATGGATCCATATAGTGTGTGTGTACTCAACGTCACTTCCCTTCCCTTATGACTTGAGTTAGGAGTTTAGAACCTTGTAAAGCCGAGAGGACTATAAGATAGCGAACTCACTGAGATTTGATGTATCTCACCCCAGTGTTGTTGTTTACATCACAGGTTCTGCTGGTTCGGCAAAGGGTAAGGATAAAGTGGTTTGACTTTTCCTTACGGATCGTGGTTTTGAGATGGCATGGCTTCCGCTATGGCGTTTTATTTTGAGATCATTGCATTGATCTAGTTCTTAGTGCTTTTTGGGCATCTTGTATATGTTGTGTCGTAGACTTTAGAACTTTGTATTTAGGGAATTTAATGTATACAATGTGTTAACTAGGAACTTGTACATATATATTTCAGTACCAAACGTATTATTCATGTATGATATATGCTTTGATGTATGTGTATATATATGGGTGTTACAACTCACACTCTTTTTTTCCCGTCATTAATATTAATTAGTAGTTAAATCCGACAATTTTATAAATTAAATTTCCATTTCAACTTTTTTGCCCACAAATAACATTAAAAACATTGAAAGAAACACATTTTAAACTTCTTAATGCCAAAAATAAAATTACTTTTCATTGTTCCTCTCAAATTATATGAGGTCAAAAGTTTGGGTTACCTTCTCGTTGGTTTCAAATAAAACCTTAAAAGCAAACATATATTAAGCATGGAAAAACAAAAAATTGGGTTGATACTTAAATTTAATTTAAAGCAGAGAGAGATTTTATGAGACTTCTATTATCTATTATAATATATTAAATCTAATGCAACTGATTATGTTACAATAAATAATATGTCATATAAGTTATATTTGCCACAACAATTAAAATCTGATGTGTCACTTAAGATTGAATCTTGCAACAAATTTACACAATTACACTTCAACTTCTATTCCAAAAATCATGTCACAAAAATATTATTATTAAATATGTCACAAGAGTTAATTACAATTAAAGGCAATTACATATAAAAAATAATAATAAATACACAATTTTGTTAATAACTACACTATACTTTTTTTATAGAGTCTAATATCAAAATATATAATAACTACACTATTTTGTTAAATTACAAAACATGACAAAAAAGATAATTTAGCACAAAAATAAATAGATCATCCAAAAATAAATATAAAAAACGGTTGGCTAACATGAAAAATGATATTTAATATGTAAAATTCTTACAAAATTTAATAACTTCAATAATTTTATTAGTGGATCAATTTTCGTAACTAATTTAAAATTTATTTACAAATTAATAAAAAAAAATCATAAATTAAAAATATCTTGGTTTCAAAATATTAAAACAAAAATAATAATCATGTGATTAACTTTTTAATAGCAAATCATCTTATTATTTTATCAACTTTTATAATTAATTTAATTTTTTTAAGTTTTAAAATTATAAAATTATAATAACATGAAATATTTCTAATACCTACAAATAA
This sequence comes from Lathyrus tuberosus, assembly GCA_022829125.1. Classification (NCBI taxonomy): domain Eukaryota; kingdom Viridiplantae; phylum Streptophyta; class Magnoliopsida; order Fabales; family Fabaceae; genus Lathyrus; species Lathyrus tuberosus. The sequence continues at coordinate 11,950,919 of JALAZF010000137.1, read as the reverse complement.
CAAACTCACTTTAAACTAATATAATAAAAATAGCAACAAAGTTCAAAACAATAAACATATTTTAGTCCAAAAAAAAATTAATAATATCGAAATAATTTTGTAATTCCTTTTTTTATTTAAATAAAAATTTAAAAAATTTAAAAAAATTTAAATTAAATATTTCTATACTTTATTAAAACAGTAAAATATTTACAATTACAATATTTAAATAAATACAAAATTGATAAAAAAAATATTTTATAATCTCTGCGCGTTGCGCAGGTTACCATCTAATTGATTAATAATTTCAAAGTACTGTAATAAAATAATAAAATTGAGTAAATTAGAACATCTATCAATCAAGCAAACTTATATCATTCGTTAAATTTGTTCTTTGCGTTTATGACTGGGAAATACTAAAAAGTAACAAGAGACTCGTATTCTATGAAATACAGAAAGAGACATCGACAGCGAATACCATATCCTAATACTAATAAATCATTTTAAAAATAAAAAAAAAATCAAATGTAATGGTGTTGAACACTGAGATATTTTGTCCTTGACGAGGGAGATAGAAATATGTTCGAAGCCGACTTTGTTGCCGAGGATGTGAAAAATGTTGTATACAGCTGCGATGGTAACAAATTGTCAGGGGTTGATGGGTTTAATTTCAAGTTTATCAGGGCATGTTGGGACATTTTAAGCGCTGATTTCACTAACCGTATCTTGGAATTTTTCAAAACCGGTTTCCTTCCCAAGATGTTTGCTTCATCTTTTATATTTTTAGTCCCAAAGGTTACTAATCCCCAAAGCCTTGAACAGTACAGGCCTATTAGTTTGGTTAGTAGTGTGCTGAAAATGATTTCCAAGATGCTTTCTAATAGATTGCGGAAGGTAATACACAAACTGATCTCACCATCTCAGTCGGGGTTCATTCCTGGTCGTCAGATATTTGATGGAGTGTTGATGGCAAGTGAAATTGTTGATTATGCTAAACGGTTCAAGAAGAAGTGCTTGCTTTTTAAAGTAGACTTTGCGAAGGCGTATGATTGTGTTGATTGGTCGTAGATAGAAGATATGCTAATTAAGATGAGATTTGGGGCAAACTGGTTGAAATGGATTAGAGGATCGGTGTTCAAAAGTTTTGTGTCGATTCTTATTAATGGGAGCCCATCGAAGGATTTCAAGGCGGGAAGGGGTTTGAAACAAGGTGATCTGTTATCCCCTTACTTGTTTGCAATTGTCGCAGAGGGATTGCCTAGCACGGTTTGAAATGCTATTTCTTCTAACATCACTACAAGAAAACACAGTTTTAGCGTCGGCCAAAAAGCCCTCGCAAATACAAAAAAACCTACATTAAAGTGGTTTAGCGTCGGCTTAGCGTGGGTGTCGGGGGTGGACTTTCCAAAGCTGGAAGTTAATAATATTAGCGTCGGCTTTTGTGTGACACTCATGTAGCGTCGGCCCAAAGCCCCACTAAACCCCCACTAGTTGCTGACCAAAATTACGCATCTAATTAGTGCGTTAGCGTCGGTTTCCTGGGACGCTAAATACTGGCAGGTGTCCTTTTTTAATTGTGTAGAGTGTCATTAAAGTTTTTGCCACGTGCTTTTAGCCAACATGATATACAATAGTAGCGTCGGCCATATGGCCGCCACTAATAATATTAGCTAGTGTCTTTTATGCTGATAACGTGGGCCACGTGGCCGCCACTAATAATATTAGACAGCTTATTTTCTGCTGGTAGCGTCGGCGACATGGCCGCCACTAAAAACCTTCGACATCACATTTTTTGCTTATAGTGTCGGCCACAAGGCCGCCACTAATACTATTAGACATCGTATTTTTTTCCTTGTAGCGTCTGCATCGTGGCCGCCACTAATCCTATTAGACAGCGTATTTTTTGCTTGTAGCGTCGGCATCGTGGCCGCCACTAGTAATTAAAATTACCATATTTTGATGGTAGCGTCGGTCTTATGGCCGACACTACTGCTATTATTGTTGGTTTGGTTTAATTTAAAATCGTCACATTCGCTTTATACCAGCGCCACTCAAACCACCTGTTCTGATCAAGACCTGTTTTACAATACCACAATTCAGGTGATCCAAAAAAATTTTACTTACAAATACATAATCTGAATACACCAACATCAATATATTAATGAGTTCCAAAATACATCAACATCAATATATGAATGAGTTCCAAAATACATCAACATCAATATATTAATCAATCCACAATTCAGGTGATCCAAAACAAATTAACTTACAAATACATAATCTGAATACACCAACATCAATATATTAATGAGTTCCAAAATACATCAACATATTAGTGAGTTCCAAAATACTAGTGAGTTCCAAAATACTGATAATCTCCTAAACGATCTACATACTAATCATGATAACCAACATCAACTTCCTCATCATCATCCTCATAATCCTCCTCCTTCCGCAACATCCAAAATAAATAGTCATGAGTCAGACACATAAAAATTCAAGTGATAAAGTCTCAGTAGAGATGACCAAAATAGTATCAAATTGAAGACAGCTCAATAAAGATCCCACTGCATAACATGTGCAGAATTTTGTAGAAAAAAATGTTGCCAAACAGTGACTATAGGGCTTATAAAGACTGGTGTGTAGCAGAATTTAGACAAATCACTAATTTCCGCTATCCGCAATCGGCAACAGTGCAATAACTATACTATCTAGAAATGAATGACATAACATCTAGAAATCAAGCATATTTCAACTCAGTCCATAACATCTAAAAATACTAACAATAAAAAATTTCAAGAATTCAGATTCAAAACATGAACTAAATATTCATATCGCATCAATTTTAAACTATAATCGTCAAAAGATGATTAACAATTCACATTAACTCAAAGAAAAATTGAACGTACCGAATCGTTATAATCAGGATGACCACTCACAGGAGCACTCGAAGGACCCGCCTGAAGAGAATGCAACATGTCAAATTTCTTTTACAATTCATCAAATTTCTTTGATAATTCATCTGTCCGCGCATTAGCCCGTGCAGCCTCTTCACGTGCAGCAGCAGCTTCGGCTTTGGCAGCCTCAATGGCCTGGTTATCGGCTTCTCTATGTGGATTTGTAATTGACACCTGAGTCAAAAAGTTTACTCCATATCTTATGTTACGCGCCAATTGTCCAGTGCCATAACATCGCCCCCGTGTTTTACCCCCTGCGGCTTCTTTCCAAATTTGTATTCTTGTTGATCCTTCCACTTCATCACCAACTTGTGTCAAGCTATTGCAGAATTTTTCCTGTACATAGCACACACATTAGATCCTAATGCAACTACCACCTTAAAACAGTGTATGTTTTTCCTCTGTCAGTTGCATAAATCAGTTAGAAACTAGTGCTCCAGTATGCATTATGAAGAATAAAGCCGCAATCAAAATTGCAAATGACCCGTTGTCAAACTCATAATCCATGTCGTCTTCAACTTGAAGAATAAAAGCTTATAAATGCTCAATCTAAAAAACTAAGATCAATCAATCCCAACAAGCATAATTTCATAATCACTAAAAGCTCTTCTTCCCAATCTAGCACTTCAAAAACTTAAACTTAAACATAATCCTGCCAATATGATCAATGCAAGAGTAATGCAACAAGGAATTTACAAGCAACTATTTTATGCAACAAGACTGTGAGATAAATGGCTATCATATACCAAAAAACAGCAAAGTGATAATCAATGCAAAGCGATAAATCAGAAGTTACACAAGGTGAGCAATCTTACATGTGTTGCCGCTGCACGAGCGTCAACCCACTCCCCATTCTTCTTTTTATGGGTGGCAATGAAAATCTCATCTGGATGTGCAGGTCGATTGAGTTTTTTAGATTATCATTAGAGGTAGTATATACGGTCACAATGTATATCAAATATAATTATATTAACAAATTGTAATTACAAAGTATTTATATACCAATTCTAGTGCAACATCATGGTGAGCTCTACGACCTGTTGTATGGACTGCCCCACCTTTCGTAGATCCACGATTAATCTTATTTTGTTGGGATACAGCTTTGAATTCATCTGTCTTCCACTTGTCTAGAAGATACGTCCATGTATCTACACCCATCCAACCCGGCTTCCGCCCCTTTTCTCTAGCCTTTCGTTGTATATTAGACAGTCGTTTTCCACATTTCTGATGAAACAATTCTTCCATATTTGCATCATCACAACTGTCCCAACACACAAGCCTCTGACAAAATAAACAAATAATAAATAAAACTCAATAGTATACATCATCATCAAACTACTAAAAAACAAATTTCATGTCTTACTTTAAATTCATTGAACCATTCCTTTCTCACGGCATCTCTTCCGTCACGTTTCAGCTAACCATAATTAACGAAGGTTCCTCGATAATTCTTTTCAATAACTTTTTGAACCATTGCAGCAACAAGATCACTTGGATGTAACCTGCATATAAACAGAAATATTATTAGATGATAAATATGGTGAACGCATACAAACGTACTATTCTTCTCCATAACCTACTCACAACCTATCTCTATAGAATTGAATACAACTAACTAACTAAACAAACAAACTAAAAGATTGAAATGAACAATAATCAGTTATTAAAGTACTAATTAACATCATTAACAAAAAGTACTACAGGCAAAAAAACAGAAATAACAGGAAAAATCAGAAGATAGATCTTCAAGTTCAGCTTTCAATGCCCACAGATAGCAGCATGCTGTGAAGATCTTTTCATATTTGAACACACATATTATATGTAGCAATATTAGCATGCTGTGAAGATCTTTTTATATTTGAACACACATATTATATGTAGCAATCACGATATTTTGTTAGGTTGTAATGAACAAGTAACTCATTTTTATGCCAGTTCTTAGTTTTGAAAGTATATATAAATGTTAGATTGTATGTCACAGATATTGAGCCATGATACACTTGTATCTACACATACAAGTTGTCCTTTGTGTCAATTTATTAACTATATTAATGCAGATAGGCAATCAACATATACAAGTAAACTTGAATAAGTTTGACCTTGAAACACTGTTAATATACTATTACATCCTGTTTGGATAAACCGTTTGATTAAGCACTTACTGTACAAGTGTTTATTCTATATCTATGGTTATAGATAAGGTATATATTTCTATAATAAAAACTGAATAAAGTCAAAAAAAATTTATATAAATTATAACCTATTTCCATAACTATCTTTTAAGTTTATAAAAATAAGCTGAAAACAATTTATGAACATATCATTATCTTAATCTATATCCATAAGTTCTCCTAAACAGCCTAACAAGTACTTTCTGTAAGTAGATAAGCTAAAGTGTACATTCTAAAAATATCAAATGGAATTCACATAAGAACTTACAAGGATAAGTTGCTATTGAATAAATTTAATTGGTAAATTATCCATTGTGAACTTTCTGTCTTTTTTAATGCACGGTTAGATATGGTTTTTCAAATGTTTTTGTGCTTTGGAAATAGATCTTAAAGACCATGCCTTGACACAAAGACATGTTAACTTGTTAGGAAAGCCATGTCAAGCACAGGGCTCTGCATTTCCTCAAAGCAAATAGATTTGGGATGGTATCTGCTACTGTGGTATGGTAAGATTTGGGATGATGTGCCGCTAGGTCTTAAGGTGGGAGGCCACACCATTTACAAGGCACGATGTGCTTTTAGCCCATGGTCATTGAAGAATAGCATGCTAATCTTTAGTCAATGATACTATTACATTGCCTAACCCTATGCTTACTGACACACAAATCTAAGCAATTAAACACTACAGATTTCCCTGGCATACACTCTAATCATAGAGCAAATGACCTATGTCTCCAGCAGTTAGCACTGCACACTTGGAACCTATGTTTCTAATCGAGATTACGCTTTAGTCTTCAAACGAGAACCCTAACTCTAAAACACAATGTTATTGACCTAGATGGATAACTAAATGAAATGTCATCAAAATCACGATTTTAATCGTAAAATCACATAATTTTACAACCTCGTAAGTGGACTTGTATTACACTTACGCATTAGATTTATTCACGCATTAGAGAAATATAAATTGGACTTGTATTACACTTACGCATTAGATTTTTCCACAATATAGATCTTCGGTTTTTGCCCACAGTCGTGTTGTTGCTCTTCATTAGAAAGTGTTTGGGGAGGACTTTGCGACTGAGGCTGCGGCTGCGGCTGAGGCTGAAGCTGAGGCTGAGGCTGAGGCTGAGGCTGAGGCTGAGGCTGAGTATATCCTGGAGTAGGAATGAATATAAACTCCTCAGAAATCGGGTTTTCCAGTTCAGGCTGAGTAGGTGGTGGTGTTGGGTTTGTTAGAATCGGTACTGGAGGCTGAGTAAGTGGCGAAGGTGGTGGAGGCTGAGTAGGTGGTGAAGGCTGAGTAGGTGGTGGTGTTGGTTTTGTTAGAATCAATGGTGGAGGCTGAGTAGACAGTCGTGGGTTTCTCTTAGTACATGGTGGTGGGGGGTTCGTTGAACCAGGTTTGCTATGGACTTTATGAGAATTCTTTATAGCAATAGTCCCAGGTGGAATCTGTCGTTGACGGCATAACCTATCAACAACTCTTTTTTACAAAGAAACCATTAAAAAAATAAGTATAAATCCAAGCATTATTATTTGATTAGGACAAAAAAACAAATAGGAGAAAAGGTTTAGTCATCTTACTTAGATGTGCTCGATGGTGCTTTTCTCTTTCCGTTTTGTCCGGTCATTTCAATAAAATTGTCTCAAAGCTACCAACACTGAGTAACAATGCACAATTATATTAGCCCAAAGTCATCATCACAACTGAGTAACATATTGAAAAACTACAGGCATATTTACATACAAGCATAGCAATTGAATTGAAAGATTGTGATTATTGTGCAACATTTGTCTTTTTGATAGAGAAATGATAAAAACAGAAAGATGAAGGAAGTAAGATAAATCATAAAATATGAAAGTAATTTTTTCATGATCAACAGATCAAACTGCTAGTACATATACAAATGGATAAATACATAAAGTTAAAGCCAACAACAGATTAACTACTAGTTAACCAATCTAACAAACTGGTAAACAAATTGATAATAAGTTTGACAAAATAAGTGCATAAAAGTCTATAATAAAAACAAGATAAAATGTTCTCTCAATCTTGAGTCATTGGGTCAGTTGTCATTGTTATTGGCTCAACCACGTCAATTAACCCTCCATCAGCTAAACCATGTATTTCTTCAACTTCAGTAATAGGCAACACTGGTAACATTTCATCAGATTGATAAGGAATTGCATCCCCGGTGTTGTCTATCTCGACATAACCCCTTGGTTTTGTGGTGATTGCTACACACCATCCACTCATATTCCTACACATTTCTGGATATGGGACATAATAAACTTGTTTTTCTTCTTGTGCAAGAATGAACGGGTCATACTGACGATATCGCTTATTCATCTTAATGTCAACAATGTTGTACTCAATATTAACTTTTGTGCCAGTATTATTTGTAGGATCAAACCAATCACAATAAAATAGGGAAATCTTGTTGCTTAAGCCATGGTATTCTAATTGAAGGATACGTTGGATGATGCCATAAAAATCGTTTTCTCCTCCACTTGTAACACCTTTAACATGTACCCCACAATTAGTAGTCTTTTTACCATGACTTCATTCTTGAGTGTGAAACTTGTACCCATTAACAAAGTATATGTTCCATGATGTTGCCTTCGGATTAGGGTCGAGAGCTAAGGCCTTCAGATATAGACTAGTTGTTCCATTTCTCTCATCATTCACCTAAAAATATATATCTAACCTTAGAGATTGTTTATTGTCAACCACATAATATAAATTGTGAGAAATATACTAACATAGTCTTTTAGCCATGAAGGAAACTGCTCGTGTATAAGACCGGAAGCATCTTCCTCATTGATAGAATGATATTGCATGAACAATCTGACATCGATCATAAAATTGATAAGTGTATTTATAAAAATTGGTTGAGAACAACATAGTTGTCTTACAAAAATGTACTTACTCGAGATACGGCTTAATCTCGTCACAATTGATTAGGACGTGCACGTGGGCAGACTTCCATTCCTTATCAATCAACCAATAGAGTCGAGCCTTTCCACTAGGACGACCACATTTACTAAAAATTGAAAGACTTGGTTGGGAATTCTCGTGATCTGATCGAGGATCATTCCTTAGACTTGTACTTGGCACCAAATTAAAGGTCTTGAAATAGTGAGAGAAAAAATGAGTAGTTTCACTGTGCAAGTAGGCGGTGCATATTGAACCTTCAACCCTTGCTTTATTTTTCACCGAACGCTTGTAGTCTCCCATCAATCTACACATGGAACGATTAAAAAATGTTTTTTCATTTGATTAATCTACAAAAATTGAACATCAATTACCTTTCAAATGGATACATCCAACGATAATGTACAGGACCACCAAGGATTGCTTCAGCAGGTAGGTGAATCAGGAGATGTTCCATCGAGTCAAAGAAACCTGGTGGAAAAATTCTTTCTAGCTTGCATATGATGATGGGAATGTTTTTTTCCAACCTAACAAGATCTTCCAACTTCAATGTATTACAACACAAGTCTTTAAAAAAATGACTCAACTCAGTTAGCGGCTTCCATATCTCAATGGGCAAGGAACGAAAAGCAATTGGAAGCAAACACTCCATGAATACATGATAGTCATGGCTTTTCATCCCCTTCATCCTACCCTTGGTAGCATCAGCACACCTAGAAAGATTCGAGGAATAACCATACGACATTTTTAGTTCCTTAATCCATCTACAGACTAACTTTGCCTCTTCTGGTGTCAATGAAAATTTTGCCTTTGGCTTAGCCATCTTTCCATTAGGTAGAGGGCGCATCTCTAAATCCCCATGTGAACAGTTATGAGGTAAATCCAATCTTGCCTTCTCATTGTCCTTTGATTTTGCAGGATCATTCATGACAGTGTAAAACACATTATCAAATACATTCTTCTCTATGTGCATCACATCAAGGTTGTGCGTTAACAAGTTGTCCTTCCAGTATGGAAGATCCCAAAATATACTTCTTTTATTCCAATTATGTTGTTTCCCATACCCTGGAAATTTGGTGGCCCAGACATTGTCTGTGACTTTTGGAAAATCACGAATAGCTTCCCAAATATCATGGGCGGTAAACATTGGTGGTGGTCTTTTTTTCACAATCTTGCTTTTTGTAAATCTCTTTTTACTTTTTCTGAAAGGATGATCCATTGGTAAAAACCTACGATGACAATCAAACCAACAACTTTTTCCACCAAATCGTAAGGTGAAAGAATCTGTATTGTCCATGCAATAAGGGCATGCTAATTTACCTTGTGTCCCCCATCCAGACAACATACCATATGCTGGAAAATCATTGATTGTCCACATTAAATGCGCTCTCATAACAAAATTCTGCTGCATAGAGATATCATATGTCACAATACCATCTTTCCACAACAGCTGCAAATCATCAATCAAAGGTTGCAAGTAAACATCTATTTTAACTTTTGGGTTGTACGGTCCAGGTACAAGACAAGTCAAAAACATGTATGGTTTGGTCATGCACATTTCGGGATGGAGATTGTATGGTGTGACTATTATTGGCCAACATGAATATGGAGAACTAGAGGCTTGAATGTAAGGGGTAAATCCATCACTACATAAACCCAATCTTACATTTCTTGGGTCACTAGCATAATCGGGATAAACTTCATCGAAGTGTTTCCAAGCTTTTCCATCAGATGGGTGACGCAAAACATTTGGATTGCTGGTGTTCTCACGATGCCATCTCATCTGAGCTGCAGATTCCTTTGAAGCATAAAGTCGTTGTAACCTAGGAATGATTGGAAAATAGAACATTCTCTTCACTGCCACATCTTTGTATTTTCCCATTCCACACTTTCGAGGAACATACCTAGCAGCTCCACAAACTCTGCACTGAGTTAAGGTACTATATTCTTTAAAATATAATAAGCACCCATTCACACAACAATCAATTTTCTCAACTTTCAATCCTAACTTAGACACCAACTTCTTCACTTGGTAATAGTTTCCAGGTAAGCATTCTTTAGTTGGACAAACATCAACGAGCATTTGAGAGAAAAAATCCATGGCCTTTTGAGGAACATGCCAACTAGACATGGCAGCCAACAACTTAACTGAAATAGATAGTCTGGATTCAGAAGCTCCCTCATAAATGGGTTTGTTTGCAGAGATTAATTCATCATAAAATCGTTGAGCTTTTTCATTTGGTACGTCACCCTCACTAATTGTTTCGTTTTATATATTAGCATTCACATTTGGGACATTAACAAATGGCCTGAAAACATCAGAGACCATTTCATTCATTGCATCAAATTGTTCTTCATCACCTAGATTATCCCCACCAGCATTCCCGCCACTACAAGAATGACCATCAAGATCCACATTTTGATTCTCTTCTCCATGATCTGTCCATGTATAATAGTTGGATAAAAAACCATCTTTGTACAAGTGGTGTTTGACCTCATTAGGTGTTTTCAAGAGAATGCAGACGCAATTTACACAAGGACACCTTATCCCTCCTTCGTTTAAAAACTGAGGTCGATTCATCGCTTTATTGACAAACTCTTCAACTCCACTAATAAATTCATCCTTCAAACCATACCTATCGGAGTTTACTCTATCATACATCCCACTTCGATCCATTTTCTACATAAAAAACAAATATAAGTACTTCTAATCTTAATTTGTTCAATTGACTTCTATGTTTGGGAAACTAAACTCCGACCGCAAAGTGGAACACTTTGTCGTTGATTAGAGGAATTACTAATATGCTGCAAAATTAATAAATACCACAAAATACATATAGGATTGATTCTTTATTCATTTATGCGAGTTGAAAATCCAACATAAAATAGTTTTTATTTACAAATTCAATAAAGAATACACATATAGTCAATTGGAAGCTTATCTTTACAAATTGAAAACCCATTATTAATCATTGAATGCATAAAGCTTATCTTCTGTTACTGTCAACATGGAAGACATGGTAAAAACAAAACAGCAAAAGAACAAGGGATGGAGAAATTGATCCTTTACAGAAGTTATTCTGGATTATGCTACCTAACATTGCTACAAATGTTCAGAACACGACACTGTTACTAGCAGAAGTTAGTACATTGTAAGTGTTGGTGTCGGTTTCGAACACGACACTGACGGACACACTTTTTGCAGAGATGTTTGTACATTGAAACTATAAATTGTTCCATTAATCAAAACTATGTTGGAGTGTGATTCTCACTAGCTAAATGTTAGTCCAAACATACACTTGAAGAGATTCACTAACTTCCATGAAATCGAGACAGAACCGAAACGCATAATATAGCAGATATGCGATGCACTCAATAACAAATACTATTTGCATAATTACATGGATGCAATCGAGACAGAACCGAAACGCATAATATAGCAGATATGGGATGCAATCGAATGGAAGCCAAAATGAATATCACAACAGCAAACATAATGCAATATGAAACATAACAAGTTATGATTATTTACATACTCAAACACAATATGAAATCAACACAATGCAATGCAAACAAAGTCAAACTTGAATCGATTACATAATGAAAACAAAGTCTGAAACCATTACCGAATCGAACGTTACTGCTAGTTATTGAAGGTGGAACTTGTCAAACTCGTCGTGCAGCAGAAAGAAGCAGCAGGATTTCCTGTCAGTAGGGCATTCCACAACCAGAGTTAAACATAAAAGAAAATCTTATTCTTACAAATACACCAGGACAAAGGGAAGAAAACTCAATTGTAGCAACTATCCTTCCTAAAACAAAAGCATCACTTTTTAATAATATATAGACAAACCAATACTATAATTCTGGTCTTCCAAGGTTACTAATTCACTGTGTGCGCTGCTACATCCAAATATGTTACAATAAAAAATGTGATTGGGAAACAACATAAACTGAGAAAGGTGAACCTGCAAGCTTCTCTGTTGAAATTCTTCTCTTTAACTCCGAAGAACGATTTAAACACCTCAGGCTCGGCACGACAGAAATATGGACGATCTGAACAAGAACACAAAAAGAACTAATCATGCTTGGTTTCAAATCAATTGTTATGGTAGTGAAAACTCATAACAACATTAAAAAAGAACTAGGGAAGAAAACTCAATTGTAGCAACTATCCTGCCTAAAAAATCATTCAAATTTAGCAAATTTAGCAACTATAGTCACCTAAAGCAGCATTCAAATGATAATGTAGTAAGCCAAAAATTACACAACACTGTTATCAGATAAGATATCCATACTTTGGAACACACATGACTTTACCTTTACTTCAAAATTTAGCAAATATCCTGCCTAAAACTTGATTTGACATTTTAAATTAACAACTAATAGATAGCAACCTATCCATAAACTATTCAACAGAGAAACTTCAAAACAATTAGAGGAAACTCATCTGACATGTAACTGGAACCTAAACAAATGGAGTCGTGACACGAAAAGGCTATAATGAATGGTTTATGCGCCAAATAGAAGCAAGCAACACTCTGATATAATAATCTCAAACACATGATTAAGAATTGAATAAAGATATATGGTAATTGGGAGAAAGTGGGAGACATTTTAATTTCATTCAATATGTTATCTTTAAGGTTAATCAGAATGTGGAGAATGTTGGATCGCACTAAGACCAGGTAGAAGTTAGCAATTTCAATATGTTATCTTTAAGGTTAGTCAGAATTATACTAGATTTTTTTTTCAAAAATGAAATTGGAAAAGCACATGGAAGACAAGAAAACCTACTCCATTATTAATCATTGAATGCATAAAGCTTATCTTCTGTTACTGTCAACATGGAAGACATGGTAAAAACAAAACAGCAAAAGAACAAGGAATGGAGAAATTGATCCTTTACAGAAGTTATTCTGGATTATGCTACCTAACATTGCTACAAATGTTCAGAACACGACACTATTACTAGCAGAAGTTAGTACATTGTAAGTGTTGGTGTCGGTTTCGAACACGACACTGACGGACACACTTTTTGCAGAGATGTTTGTACATTGAAACTATAAATTGTTCCATTAATCAAAACTATGTTGGAGTGTGATTCTCACTAGCTAAATGTTAGTCCAAACATACACTTGAAGAGATTCACTAACTTCCATGAAATCGAGACAGAACCGAAACGTATAATATAGCAGATATGCGATGCACTCAATAACAAATACTATTTGCATAATTACATGGATGCAATCGAGACAGAACCGAAACGCATAATATAGCAGATATGCGATGCAATCGAATGGAAGCCAAAATGAATATCACAGCAGCAAACATAATGCAATATGAAACATAACAAGTTATGATTATTTACATACTCAAACACAATATGAAATCAACACAATGCAATGCAAACAAAGTCAAACTTGAATCGATTACATAATGAAAACAAAGTCTGAAACCATTACCGAATCGAACGTTACTGCTAGTTATTGAAGGTGGAACTTGTCAAACTCGTCGTGCAGCAGAAAGAAGCAGCAGGATTTCCTGTCAGTATGGCATTCCACAACCAGAGTTAAACATAAAAGAAATGAGGCAATGAGAAATTAAATGAGAAGTTAAATGTTCTCTCAAAACCCTGAAACGAAACAGCTTATCGAAATTAAAAGTTGAGATGAACGATTGAAACGAAACCGAACTGAAGAATCGAAATGTGAAATTAAAATATACCTGAAACGAAATCGAAATCGATTGAGATGAACGAATGCGATTGAGAGGAACGAATGCGATTGAGGTTCGTATGTTTGAGGTTGAGGAACAACTTATGTTTGAGGAACGATTTCAACGCAACAGGTTCATATGCGATTGAGAGACGGAGATGCAAAGAGGAACGAGTTGCAAAGAGGAACGTTTCAGGAGGAAGGAACGATTTTTCTTCTTTTTCTTTTAATTTTATTTAATTTTATAGTATTAATTTAATTGTAATTTTATTTTATTAATATATATTGTTTCTTTATTTTTTCATTTAGTTTTATTTTATAAGTTTTTTATAGTATATCTTTTATTTAATTTTAATTTATTAATTTATAATTTAGATATTATTTTATAAATCAGATTAATTTTATGCTATTAATTTTATTTAATTTTAATATTTTAAATTTATATTAAGGTTTATCTAATTTATTTTTAGAATAAATTTTAAGAAAAAATGGTGGAAGTTAGGAATTTTATAAATTTGATTTAATAAATTTAATTTTAATTTATAGTTTTTATGTTATAGTTTAATTTATATATTGTTATTGGTATAAAATAATTAATTAAAACAATAAAAAAGGAGTCAAACTAAATCTATGGGGAAACTCAAAATTTTTCTACTCGACATTAGCGTCGGCCATAACCGCCGCTAGTATTAAAACAACAAAAAAAGGAGGCAAAAGAAATTTGTGGGGGGAAATGAATAATTTTCGCACCAACATTAGCGTCGCAAAAAACCGATGCTAGTGTTAAAAAATAATTAATTTATTAAAACAATAAACAAAGGAGGCAAATGAAATTTGTGGGGGAAATGAATGTTTTTCGCATCAACATTAGCGTCGCATCAAACCGACGCTAGGTTTAAAAAATAAATAATTTATTAAAACAATAATCAAAAGGAGGCAAACGAAATTTGAGGAGGGAATGAATATTTTTCGTACCAATATTAGCGTCGGTTACAGCCGACACTAATAAAAAAAAGAACAATATTTAATATTTATTAAACATTAAATAAATTATGTAAAGTGAAATAAATTAAATTCATTATTAGCGTCGCTAATGGCCGACGCTAGTATCATAAGAAATACGTCACATGTGTTTTTGCTAGTAGTGCCGGTTTAATGGGACATATTTGCAACACTATTAGCGTCGGTGTCGTGGCCGACGCTAATATATCTAGGCTAAAATGTGATTTTCTTGTAGTGCATTCTGTCAGATTTCAAAGTCCCCGATCGGCCGTCCGCTAGTGTCCTTCAATTTGCAGATGACACTCTTCTCTTCGGGGATGGATCCATATCTAATATTTGGGCATTCAAGTATATTCTTCGGGCCTTTGAACTGACTTCCGGTCTAAAGATTAACTTTTCTAAAAGTTGTTTGTACGGTATTGGCATTGATGCTGATTTTCTTTCTGCTGCTGAACAGTTTCTCCATTGCAAAATAGGGAGATTACCTTTCAAATTTCTTGGATTATCGGTTGGTGGAAATCATTGTCGTTGCGAGTTTTGGAAACCGGTCATTACTTGCTTGAGGAATAGATTATCTACATTGTCTGGCAGGAATCTATCGATTGGGGGCAGAGTGACGCTTATCAATTCAGTTCTCGTTAACCTTCCAATTCATCACTTGAGTTTCTTCAAGGCTCCCGAGAAAGTTCTGAAGGAAATCATAGCCGTTCAACGTCGTTTCCTCTGGACGGGAACTTCTAATAATAAGTTTGTATCTTGGATATCCTGGAAATCGGTTTGCAAACCGAAGGATAGAGGTGGGTTGGGAATTAAACATGTAGGCCGTTTTAATCGAGGATTACTTGCAAAATGGCTGTGGAAGTTTCAATGTGGAGGAAAAGAAATCTGGAGGCAGATGCTTGGTAATAGGTATGGTAACCTGAGTTTGAAGGTACAAACCTACAAGGATGCCGGCAGCTCGAAGAACGATTCGTTATGGCTCAAGGATATCCTATCTCTTAATATTTCTGAGTATACTGATAGTTTTGCTAACCAGATGGAATGTTTGGTTGGAGACGGAACGAACGTCGCTTTCTGGCAGTCTAAATGGATTGGTCAAGGGGCTTTGAAACTGAGGTTCCCCAGTTTATTTCAAGCTTGTAGAAAAACCTGTTGTTCAATTAGTGAGATGGGCGGATGGGAAGGTGATCAATGGTGTTGGAATGTGAGACAATCTCTCGCAGTCCCTATTGAATCGTTGGAACCTGAATGGGCAGCCTGCTACCAATTGCTGGACTCGGTTTCTCTTTCTCAGGTAGACAAAGATGTGTGGCAGTGGTCCATTGAAGATTCAAAAGATTTCACTGTGAACTCTTACTATAAAGTACAGAATGATGCAGAAAATTCTGCAGAGTTGGAAGATGATATTGCAGGGCTGCTAAAGATTGTTTGGCGGATGAGAATTCTGGTTAAAGTGCAAGTCTTTGCTTGGAGATTGGCGCTTGATAGAATGGCCACTAGATCGAACTTGTCAGCTAGAAGAATTATCGATAACGACCAGGATAAGGTGTGTTTGTTCTGTTTGCAAGAGGTTGAGAACTCTAACCATCTTTTCTTTCCTTGTTGTAAATCGCATAATGTTTGGAGTATAATTTGCGAGTGGGTGGAAATTGGTAGAATTTCAGAACCTAATTGTACCCTCCATGCTTTGGCTTGGATCTCAAGACTTCAAGGTCGAAGTATCGTCGGAAAGTTATTCTCTATATGGATGATCACTTGTTGGAATATCTGGAGGGCTAGAAATAGAATGTTATTCGAAGAAGAGTCTTGTAACGTCGATGATATTGTTGCGGATATGGAAATCACTTCTTGGAATTGGTTAATTCTTGGCCTTAAGTGTAGCAAGAAATGTAGTCTGTATGAGTGGTTTAAGAACCCGCACGATTTTTTGTAATCGTTTATGTTGATTGTAGTTCCTTGGTTTGAGATTTCCTTAATCTCCAATTAATGAAGTTGCTTATAAAAAAAAAATCAATCGTTGCTACATAACTTCTATCGTTCTAATAGTCAGGGGCTGGATAATTATGTGATGGACTAGTAGGTTGAAAATGATTTAGAACAACTTACATAACACGCATATCGAATAATGTCAGGTCGTCACCTTACTTAATATGAAATGTACACCAATAAGCGTAACAGACGATTGTTCAATTAAATACTCAATAGTTTGCAAGAAAACATTGATTATCATACTCCAAAGTTGACGATTGTTGACATGTATCAATTATGGTGTTGAAAGTGACCACAGTTGCCTTGATTCCTATATCTATCATTTTATTACGCAATATAATAAAATACTCTACTAAACCATTTTTCGTATAGAGGAACTATGATTGCACTATAAAACACAACATTGACTTCCTACCGGACATCATGAATTCTCGATAAATATTCATTGCTTCATGGAACAATTCCTATTTCGTGCACATGTCCATCATTGAAGAGTAAGTTAGTGGATTTAGATATATGTTTTGCGCCTTCGTCTATTCAAATAGTCTTCTAACTTCAACATACATTTCCTATTATCCATACCTAGACGACGTAGCATTGTATGTTACGCCTTTTGTTTTGATGAAGCAATTAATAATTTCAAGGAGATGGACTTACGTGGAATCAAAACAGACGTTGTTACATGCAATACTCTGATATCCAGTGTGCTGAAATTAGAAAACTATTTGAAGAGATGAAGGCGCGGAACATATATTCAAATATACTAACTTACTCTACAATGATCGACGTGTACACAAATGGCAAAATGTTTCAAGACGCGATGAATGTTTATCGAGAATTCAAGATGTTGCGATTAGAGATTGATGTTGTCTTTTATAAAGCAATTATAGATGCACTATGCAAAAATGGTTTAGTAGAGTCTTCTATTATATTGCTTGTTGTATTGATAGACCAAGGAATAAAATCAAATGTGGTCGGTCACTATCAACTGCATAATTGATGCATGTCAATTATCGCCAAATTTGAAATATAGATTGAGACGTTATTTACCAGAACATAGAGGCCAACAAGATATCGGACACGGCAGATATATTATTGCAAGATAGCAGATGAGTTTAAATCAGATGTAATAATACATTTACAATAAACAAAATGATTTAAAGGTGACACTGATAACTTTGATTTCAAATCTGATATTTTACATAATTGGTGGAAAAGCATAAGCATAACATTAGATAACTCATACCAGGTCCGACGTCATGAGTAACCGTGCCGGTAATGACGAAGATACTTGCTCCGATGGAAGCGTCGATTTCGAGGAGAATAAGGTTGAATACACCTAGTCGACGGGAAAGACCATGGCCGGAACTATCGCGAGCTAGCTTCTCCTCCGGAGAAGCTATGCGCTTGAGTCGGAATGGATGAAATCAATGATTCAAGATCTGAATGTAAATGGAAGTGACAAAGTTTTGAGATGTACAATAAGAGGAACTGAGCAAACGTTATGTTACGTTACTGCGTGCATGTGTTATAAAGGTGTTTCGAAAGCGCGTAACAAACGAAAATCCATTTAGATATTTTTTAAAATAAGTAATCAATTAATTAGATCATTAACGTGGAAAGTGGAGAGGAAGTAAAGGAATGTGATTATGAAAACGCGCATCCAATTTAGTTTTTTCCTATAATATTACCGTTTTTATGATATTTGTAGAATTTATTTATTATCTTTCTGAAAAAATAATATGAATTTCTTTTATGACGGATGAATGGCGAATGATGTGGCACGATATATTGTTTCTATCTCTTTTAGTTTTTCATAAAATATTTACTTTTAACACTTGTTTTTTCTCCACTTCTTTTTTTCTTACCAATCTCTAGATTTCTTCTACATTCTGAGTCTTTAAAATGGATTGCTCTATACATAAATCAGTTCATCAAACCCAAAATATCATAAGATTTAAATCTTAAATTTGAAATCCATTTTTTTTCAAGTTTTTTTTATAAAAAAAAACTATATTAAAGGGAATACTAGAAGTATTCCAAACCAACAGTCAAATTACAAACAAAACATCTATTTTTACTAAAACACACTTCCACATTCACACAAACCCCTTACAGAAAATCAATAAGATGTTTAGACCATTCGTAATAATTACACTTAATTTTATGACTAGACCCAATAGCCAACCACCATCAAGAAGTGTGTATTATTCTTTGGACAATATCTGCAACACAACCCATTCTTTTTTTTTGATAGGAAAATCTATTAGTGAGATTAAGGAAATCTCAAAACCAAAACAATTACAAAAAGTCGAACGGGAATTTATACCACTCGTAAAGCCGACAAGGAATCCTACCTTTCCTACCTAGTATCAACCAATTCTAAGACGACACTTTGATCTCGTTTACAATGTCGTTAACATTAAACACACAGTCGCAAAACAAAATGTTATTACGGACCCTCCATAAAATCCAGCAGGTAATAAACCAAATAGACGACGTCGTAGCCATGTTACTACGACCTTTGAGTCTAGTATTCCACTCCTTTGCATGATTGAAGTAGTTCGAATCCGTAATAAGATCGATGTCCAACCAGTTACAAATCTGCCTCCAAACCAGAATAGAATATTGACAGGTAAAAAAGAGGTGGTTCGAATCTTCTAGAGAGTGAGAGCAGAAAACACATTCCTTTTCAAGATCATTTTCAATTATCTTCCTGGCAACCAAATTATCTCTAGTTGGTAACCTATCTAAACACAATCTCCACCCAAAAAATTTTATGTTTGCTGGAAGGCTGGATTTCCACATTAGCTGAAGCAAATTCTTATTTTCCAACACATTCCCATGATTATCAGAATTGGAATTCAAGAGGGAGTAAACGAACTCACCGAAAAAACCAAGTAATCACATACAATCCACTTCCATTCATCCTTCTTGTTTTTCTTCAGGGATAGATCTTCTAGAAGTTGACTGCAATCAATCCAGTCCTGCTGTAGATTGAGGTCTTCAATATATATACTATCGAGAACTTTCCACTTCCACCGTTCTCCTTCCCACTCCCCCATCTCACTAACCGAGCAATGTTGCTTCTTGCTGGCATGATACAACTCAGGGCAGCGGTCCTTCAAAGCCTCATTACCGAGCCAAATGGTATGCCAAAAATCAATGTTATTCCCGTCACCAATCGTACATTCCAAGCACTCTCTAAATAAAGAGGAAGAATCAGGCTTTGAGCTGCCCAAGATGTCCCTCATCCACATCGAATCGAGTCTCGATCTTCCAACGTCATAATACCTTTGAGATTTTAAGCTCAGACTGCCATATCTAGATTCCAAAGTATTCCTCCAAATTTCGTCTCCGCCATTGTGGAATTTCTAGATCCATTTAACAAGAAGGGCCTTATTGAAATGACCTACATGTTTTATGCCGAGGCCTCCCGTATCTTTCGAATTGCAAATAGTTTTCCAGGGGATCCAAGGAATGTTTCTTTTTTCTGCTGCACAAATCCACAGGAATCGTCTTTGAAGAGAAATAATGTCCTTCACAATCTTCTTAGGCGCCTTATAGAAAGCAAGGTGGTGGATTGGCAAGTTAACAAGCACCGAATTTAAAAGCGTAACTCTGCCTCCGAAAGAAAGGTTACAGTTACTCCAACTGGATAACTTCTTTTTCAAACAGGTTAAGCTGGGTTCCCAAAAGGATAGCCTTCTATGATTCCCTCCAACCGACAATCCAAGAAAATTGAAAGGGAAATTTCCAGACTTGCATTGCGGAAAATGTTCAGCAGCGGAAATCAGCTCTATATCAACTCCTATACCAAAGATGTAGCTCTTGGAATAATTAATCTTAAGACCGGACGAAACTTTGAAAGTTCTAAGAATAGATTTGAAAGCCTAGATGTTGCCCACAGAACCTTCTCCTAAAAGTAGCGTGCCATCTGCAAATTTTAGAATGCTCGGAGTTTGACAGTCACGAATTTTGAAAGGCGTCAAAAGTTTGATGTCTATAGCAGTTCTAACTAAGCTTGCCATGCCCTCTGCAACGATTATAAACAAGAAAGGGGCCAGTGGATCCCCTTGTTTCAATCCTCTGTCAGCCTTAAAATCCCTAGAAGGACTACCTTTAATAAGGATGGACAAGTGACTGTTGAAGACAATCCCACAAATCAACATCATCCAATTTGGACCAAAACCCATCTTTAAAAGCAAGCTATCGAGGAAACTTTAGTCGACACTATCGTAGGCTCTAGCAAAATCTACTTTAAGAAAAAGGCATGCCTTCTTACATCTTTTGGCATAGGCTACAACCTCGTTAGCCAAAAGAAATCCGTCTAAAATTTACCGACCTGGGATGAAAGCTGTCTGAGAGGGGGAAATGATTTTGTGAATAACCTTTCCCAGCCTAGATGCAAGCATCTTAGAAATAGTCTTAGCAATACTGCTCACTAGGCTGATACGTCTGAAGTCCTCGAATCTTTGAGGATTGTCAATCTTCGAAATTAACGTGATGAACGAAGAAACGAACATTTTAGGCAATGAACCAGATTTGAAAAACTCAGCTATACAATTAGAGAACTCCTCCCCAACGATATCCCAGCAGGATTTGATGAAAGAAAAGTTAAAACCATCGACCCCGGGACATTTATTGTTGTCGCAACTGAAAATAGCCTCTTTCACATCTTCAATAGTACAGTCAGCCTCAAGAAAGCATCTATCATCCTCAGCAAGAGAGGAAAAATTGTCAGAATTGAACCTTCTGTTAGGCACAACCAGGTTCTGGAACTTAGAATCAAAAAATCCTGTGGCTTATTTCTTAATCAATTCAGGTTCCTCGATAAGATCATCCCCAACTCTCACATCTGCAATATAATTTGATCTTCTCCTCGCTTTAAGGTAATTAAGGAAGTATTTCGTGTTGTTGTCTCCATCACTCAACCAACACACTCTGGACTTTTGTGCTATCATACTTTCCTTAATCCTCACTTGAAATTTGGGTCTCGACTTGAGGTCCTATCCATTAAACATGGCCCTATCTGTCGCAGACTCATCCTCAATCTGGTTAATCTTTTGAATTCTTTCCTCAATGCTGAAATCCAACCACCCAAAAGTATTAATATTCCACTTTCTCAGGGCCACTTTGAGTGCTTTGATCTTTTTGGATAGAATAAAACTCGCAGAACCAGAGAAATGGTAGGACTCCCCGCAGTTCTTAACAAAATTGTGGAAATCTTTGTGATCCTGCCAACAATTAAAGGTCCTAAAAGGTTTAGGGCCCCAATTAACGGATTTGGAATTCAGCCACACCGGACGATGATCAGAAACGTCCCTAACTCCCACGGATTGATTCTTAAAAGACAGAATATTAATCGCTGTATCATCCACCAGGATTCTATCCAATCTACTCCTGCTATGACCATTAGAATTTATCCAAGTAAAACAATTGCAAGAAACAGGCAGATCTATCAGATTCATGTCATCTATGAATTCTCTGAACTCCCCCATCCCGCTGCTACAATAATCTCTAATTCCCATTCTCTCATCCCTTTTCTTAATGTCGTTGAGTCGCCCCCACAATCCACCCTCTTCTAGGATATCTACTCTTAGTTTCTAAAAGATCCCTCCACAACCTCTTTTTGTCCGTTAGGCCACACGGGGAGTAGACATTAACTACTATTAATTGATAATTCCTCCAGAAGAATTGAATACCAATGAAGCCGTGGCCCCTGAAACTAGAGCAAGCTTGCAAAACTTTACCATTCCACATCGTGATTAAGCCACCGGATTTCCCAATAGAGTTAATTCCCGACCATTCCATATCCTGGTTGCCCCATAAGCTTGAAACCAGGTTGGAATTCAGCGCCGTGATTTTAGATTCATGAATAAGACAAATATCAGCTTGTCCTCTTGAAAGGGTTTGAGATACTCTCCTCCTCTTAAGTGAACTACAACACCCACGTACATTGTAAGAAACAATATTCATAATCCACCTGTAGCTACAACCTTCTTTCCTTCTCTTCTCAACTTGTCTTCTGAGTCCAACTTCCTAAGTATACTGTCCAGACCATCAATGGCATTATCATCTGCAATTCCCAGTTCCAACAAAGAATCTCGCAGTTTCGATGTGACTTCATCCTAAGTTTTACGGCATCTCCTGTTACTTCTAATAATGTCTGTTTCTATAATAGACTCATAGCATAAGAGAGCATTACTAGACTCGTAAGATTTGCTTCTGATAGATTTTCTTATAGCCGCTGACCTAGCCGGATTCCTATCAGAATGATTATCTGTATCTCTCAGGGCAGAATGAATGAGGTTAGACAAAAATGAGGGGGGTGTATGGAATTTTGATGCAATTGTACACCTCATGAAGAGGTTTCTTCTTCATGACGTTACACCAGTTTGAGGGACCAACTAAACCTCCAGGTGGGCCTGAAATAGGATTAGGTAGGCCCAAGTCCACAACAAGTTCACCCTTATTAAACTTACAATTATCGGGCTTGAAAATCTGATCTAGTTCGCACCCAAAGGGGGATTCTGAAACAGATACTTTAGTTGGATTGGCTTCCTTGACAACACCTTTACGCTTTAGCTTTAAGGACCTTACTCTGTTCTACGTACTAGCTGTGCAAGCCACAGGGTGAAAGTCACCTAAGACGCTATCTTCTGACCCAACCGAGGTTGCACGAGTCTCAAAACTATCACCAGCCAAGGAATGTCTATCAGAGTTTGCATCGAGAGACAGATTTGAAATTCTGGTACAGATGTGTGATGTCTTTGTGCAATGTCACAACATCGCAATCTGCTGAACAAGGCAATAATAGAAACAGTAAATAACATACTGAATTGTTCACCCAGTTCGGTTCAACAACCTATATCTGGGGGCATACCAAGCCAGGAAGGAAGTCCACTATTAGTAGTATCAAATTACAGACTCAACAGACCAGTTGACAATCTACCTAATTTAATCACTACCCAATGACACTTCTACCTAAGTCCTCCCTAGTTAAGAGACTCCATCTCACTTCCTATCATCACAATGATGTCTAGCAGTCAACTACACCGTCATTGCATCAATAACTTGTTTACCAACGACTTTTCTAACACAGAAAACCAGAAGACACACTTCCATGACTTACATTGGAGTTGCTTCAAAGCTTCCTCCAAGAACAAACCCAAACTCATTACCTACAGGTTTCTGAGTTAACCACAGTGACCATCTCACAACCCGAGTGGTTCACTTTGACAAAGCCCTAAAGATCTCATCTTGGACCCGTACCTATTCTAGGTTACAAGCATTCTATTTATAACATAATCCCAACTAGATTTGGGCCTTCAAATCATATCATATCTTCTGTAACAAATCTGCTTCTAAATAGATCTTCAATCATATCTTCAATTAAATCTTCAAATATTAACTCTGAATATTCTCCATATCTTTATGCTTTAAATGCGCAACAAACTGATCTTCATAACTGATTGTAACAGAATATATCTCTCCCTTGATCTTCGCCTGCATTCTCTGATTCTCTTTATCAGAATATCTCATTCACACCAGAAACACGTGCAACCCTAATTAATCATCCCAGACCTGATGTTGTAATGTTCAGGTATAGTGATGTTAAGACTTCACATGTGACATCACTCTTCAGCACTTTAATTCTTCAACACTATTTACAACCCAGACTATTAGCAGTTCATGTTGCAACATCAACCATGACATCAACATTGTTTTAACAAAATTACAGCCAATTACAAGAACTTACAATCTCCCCCTTTGGTTAATTTTGGCTAAAACAACTATATAAACATTACAACTCAGATTACAGCAGTAATTACAACTCTATACTACTGTCAGTAGTTATCAGTAACCACTGAACCTAACAGTAACCATCAGTAGCTACTGTGAGCAGCAATCCTGGAGAAACATCTTCTAGGGAATATTTGAATGATGTTAAGACATCATGTCTGACAACTTCTTTTGGCAGCACAGCCCACCACAATCACTTCAGGCAGCACATCAGGAGGAAGAAGTAGAAAGTCCGAAGTTATGCACTCAGATTACAGATATCTGGTGTACATGAGGAAGAAGATTTTAGACACTCCCCCTTAATACAACACATTTCTTTTTCCTTTCAACTCAGACCCGAAATCATTGTGGAAGACTCCCCTAGAAAAGAAATGTTTATCTATTCATCAAAGACCAATGGTGGCATAAGATAATTCTGCACACCATCATTGATCAGACACTGGGTTTAGACCATGGCATAACTCTTCGCATGTGACATCACTCTTCAGCACTTTAATTCTTCGACACTATTTACAACCCAGACTGTTAGCCGTTCATGTTGCAACATCAACCATGACATCAACATTATTTTAACAAAATTACAGCCAATTACAAGAACTTACAAGATTAGAAAAGCACCTATTAGAAACGTGTCCCTTAGGAGTAGTTTCTCTCTCCTCATGCTTGTCTTTCGAACTGCTAGAGTCCTCACTCTCAGCCTCTGCAACTGAATCCCACGCGCCTTCATCTTCTGAAGAGAACAAGGACTGTGCTTCATCTGAATCTATCAATTCGTCCACTTCCTCATCCCAAGAGCAAGATCTTCCACTGCTAAAATCTTCAGTAACAGATAAAGTATATTTAATGTTATGAACTTCCACCCTTATCTTCAAGTTGATAATCATCTCTAACTTGGTTTTGATCAGTAATCTTGCTGCGTCCAGCTTCGACTTGTTTCTTGTATTCTCATCACAATGAAACTAAGTACCCATCGAGGAGGCAACAAGACTAAAATTCGACTCACTCCAAGCGAAGCAAGGTAATCCGTAACAGTTAATCCAAACAAATCTATCAGTGTCGATCACCTCAGGTGACCACAAGCGAATTTCACTAAACCAAACATCCAACCACTCCTTAGCTTCGTTAACAAAAACTTCCATGTCTCCCCCCTGTAGTATCTTACAAAAGACACAGAGAAGCACCTAGAGGCGTAACCTTGATATTGAAATGACCTTCTTCGTTGAAATTTCTTTGAATGTTGAATGTGTTCCCATCTTCCATCACCACCCCAACTCTCATTCGATTCAGCTTCTCCAAGTTGATGCTATCTTCCTACAATGAGATACACTTATCACTATCCTTCTCTACCCTTTTACCAAAACAATCTGAATTACTCACCACTTTAGCATAAGATCTCTCAGGAATGGAGTAACTCCCGATTCTAGCAGGTATCGAAGGGGCCTCATTCTTCTTCGTATGGATCTTGCCAGGGAATTTCGAATGGGAATCCATATTGTATCTCGGTATATTAACGAAAATCTTCTTACCTTCGATCACTATACTATCAAGATTACAAGCTAGAATGCGAAAATCATGAACTTTCCTAAATTTCGCAAAACCGAATCGTCTTCCACGTTTGTTCCTTCTTGCAGAAATGAAAACTTCAGATATTACACCATGTACCTTGAAAATCTCGAACAACCCTTTAGCGTTCATACTCCCTGGGAATTCTGTAACGTAGAACGAAGTCGTACTTTCTCCAAAGGGTGCGCCTTTACCTCTATTTTCCTTCCACACTGAAAAACCGCCATTGCTCCTTTTCTTCTTCCTATTGATCTTCTCCCAACTCATCAATTCACATGCAATAAAAACTATTAACAATTCCTACACCTCCAGCTCGGACACAAGCAATCCCACCCGAAATGAGAAAAAAAATGATACCATGGCCCCTAAACTCGAAAGCTAGGAATTTAAGCAGAAGATACCACTAAAGTCACACTTGAACGGAACCACTGCTGACGAGCTAGAAAAATGGGAGGAAGTTAGAATAGATAGATCGTCGTAGAGGGGGAAAATGAATGAATAACCGGAAAGATAGAAAGGGATGGGAGTTTCTCTCTCATTATAAATCAAGTTTTGAACACAACCCATTCTATCATTTACAATTATTTGGTTTTTATACCACTAAATGCACCAGCAAGTGCAGAACCGCATCAGAGCAGTTGTCATCTTGGATATGGTGCAAACAAAGTTTAGAAACCACTCCATTAAATGATCACAACAATTGTCACTTTCAAACTAAACGAATCTGAGTGCAAAAAATAAGAACATGATTTAAGGTTTCTACAGAATTAAAACAATAAACACAAACCAAATCTTGGGAATTTGAAATTACTCCATTGGCTACCAGATTAGATCGTATCGGTAGCCTATCCAAGAAAAATCTCCAACGAAATATTTTTACCTGAATCAGAATCATTGATTGGCACAAAATATCTAAGGCAGTCTTGGAAGCAATTTCTAACACTTCAAACTCACCGGCATGTTTAATAAACTCATAACAGGACTTAACAGTAAATTGGTTATTGGGGGGACTTGGCCAAAGGAACATTTCTGCCAATCCCACTCGAGGCTTGACCTCCACAATTATTTCAAATAACTAATTGAATTAAGACTCCAACCCACCAACAAGCAGTGCCTCCTAAATTCCCACCTCCCAATGCCACATATTATTCCTCCACACGCCCATTTCCCTCACAGTGCTATTTTTCAGCCAGAAAGTTCAAATAGCACAGGGAACCTCCATCGCAATGGACTTGAATCCAGCCATTGGGCATTCTAGAATGAAATACGTGACCTGTCACTTAATTTTCATGACAATTACATTAAGAAACCGTATGCCTTCATTTAATCACCAAGTTGCATTAGGTCTCTCCACCATAGCGAATGGTACCTACAACCATACTTATAAACAATCACAGAATTCCAAATTGCATTTTCCTCTTGAATGAGTCTCCACAACCATTTAGACAAGAAGACTCTATTAAATATATAAACACCTTTAATCCCGATACCACCATTATCCTTTGCTTTACTCACAGAGGACCAACTAACCCATGTCATAGACGATGCCTCCGAATAGCCGGACCATAGAAAATTTATTTATATATACACTAATTCTTTGTCCACTTTTGTATGCGCTTTTTAGAATGAATGGTAACGAATTGGTAGATTAGTTAACACTTAATTCATTAAATTCACCTTTTCTCCAACTGATAACATCTTACCATTCTAAGTAGAAAGCCTTGCTCTAAAACAATCCACAACCAGTTTCCAAAAATTGACCCTTCTATGATTCCCACCAACTACCATACCACGAAATTTGATTGGTAATATTCTTGTTTTACATGCTAAGAATTGGGGAGCAACAGACATGAAAGCTTCCTCAAACCCCACACCATGAAGGCAACTCTTCCAAAAATTCATTCTTATTTGTTAATCTTGGTCAAACTTGTCAAAATGTTCTAAAACAATTTAGCATACAAACATAGACATTTCACACATTGAATATGACATTATCATGCATAAAACACATTTCAAATCGTTTAAAAATCTGATCAACCCAACACTACCTAAAGATTGTTGTTGTACCTGGATGAGATGATACGAACAAATTTATGAAACTTAAACTAAACCTCAAATTTTCAAGCATTTTATAATAGTAATAGAGGAGGTGCTTAGAACGAGTCAGGGAGAATTGTGAGTCAATGAAGAACTAGCATCTGTAGCAGCCTTTTTCTCCTACTATTTCTCCCTTTTTTTTCTTTTTTCTTTGGCATTCCTGCTCACTGTTCTG
Organism: Lathyrus tuberosus; assembly: GCA_022829125.1. Classification (NCBI taxonomy): domain Eukaryota; kingdom Viridiplantae; phylum Streptophyta; class Magnoliopsida; order Fabales; family Fabaceae; genus Lathyrus; species Lathyrus tuberosus. The sequence continues at coordinate 11,922,525 of JALAZF010000137.1, read as the reverse complement.
AAATAATCAACCATTCGCAATTAAAAACAGAATATAAATCATACGAAACTTTAAACTATGAAAGGGCGGGAGAGGTAGTTACTCTGCCGAGCTCTCTCCTAACAACTTGAAATACAATTCATTTTGGCATTCATTAGAACATTCACTAAGCCATAAAAGACCTTTAGCAGCGCTTTTATTGGCCTTTAACAGCGCTTAAAAGCGCTGATTAAAGTGGCGCTGCTGTAGGTAAAGGCAGCATTTTTTTTCCTTGAAAAAGCGCTGCCATAGGTCCCCTCACTACTAGGAAAAATCCATTTAACAACGGTTGGGAATGACATACAATGACGCGGGCGAGGGCGTTGTAATGTAGATTGTCGTTGTATATATGATACTTACAACCACAGACTAGTAGGCGTTGTAATAAACTGGAAAGCGCGCTAACTATCACAACGGATTTTACAATACACCGTTGTAATAAAAATAATTGTATTCGGTTCGATTCCCAGCAGCGCAGTTTTGATATTTATTTTTTCCTGGACATCGCGCCAGATATTATAACGGTTATGAAATGTAACCGTCGTTAAAGTGTCTGCAAAATTAACAAATATGATCCTGCTTTTATAATTAATCCCATTTTTTTACTTGTATTATTGTTCTCCATATCACAGCACAGCAGAAAAATACAATTCACATTTTGTGATAAAGTTTTCATAATAATATTAATCGAATCATATTCATAATATCACATATACCACATTACAATTTATCAGAACAAACAACCTACATGAATAAAATATCACATATACCATATTACAGTTTACACACATTACATAACTTCACATAATTGTAACTTGGTGTATTGGTATCTTGTCTCTTGGTGTCTTGTCTCTTGGCCTGGTGTCTGGACTCAAAATACCTATGATTTCAAATAATTATACTTGTTAGTAAAAATACGTCTAAACTATAACATACAATTAATATATTATGAATAAATAATAAATTACGTACTTGTAAATTTTCCCATATGCCTTCTTATGATCGAGTCGTATAGCATGCACGGCATCTCCATCAACTTCATTATATGAGGTAGGAACTTGTGTTGTGTAAGAAGGTGTGGACGGAATATCAAGACTTTCATCACCAAGAGGAATGTATTTTCCTTGGAGAACGATTGACCATTTCCCCGATATGTCCGATGGATCGGTAACAAAGAAAACTTGTTTTGCTTGAGAAGCCATGATGAATGGTTCTGTATTAAAAGATGCCTTGCCAAGGTCGATCCGGGTGAATCCTAAGTCATCCATGTCTACACCATTACTATTATTGGGAACCCACTTGCAGTTAAGTAAATCCACTTTAAAAATAACATAATCAATCTCCCAAATCACATCAATGCCACCATAAAACGCGGTAGTTGCCAATACCAGATTCTTATCTTTCAAAATAGAGAAATACATCGATTCGGCTTTAACCATAACCCCACTATTTTGCATTGAACTACGATCATCTTTTCATTTTGTATAAAAGGTATAATGACCAATATCGTATGCACTTCAGGTAATGAATCAAAATTTTGGCTCGTACGACAACCATTTAAGTATCTCGGATGCACTACAATCATTAGATACACTTTTATTAAAACAATCCATGAATCTATTGTAATGCTCTATCAGCAACAACTTGTCACTCATTCGGGGATATTTTTTCTTCAAAAGCCTTTTGTGAGTATCTATGTAAGGTTGAACCTAATCTATATTATTCAATATATAGAAATGTGATTGAATAACTACATCCTGAGCCATTGATCTAACATTTAGACCTTGAATACCTCTTCCGTCTGTGTCAGCATGACGAGACTTTTGAAATTCCTATAGAATCTGCATCCGACAAATAGTTTGTACAAAACTCAACAACTTCTTCTGTGATGTACCCTTCAACAATCGAAGCTTCCGGTCGGTGATGATTCTTTGTATATCCTTTAAATATCTTCATATATCGCTCTATTGGATACATCCACCTTAAATAAACTGGACCACAAATTCTGATTTCTCTTACGAGATGAACAAGTAAGTGAACCATAATGACAAAAAATGATGGCGGAAAATACATCTCCAATTGACACAAGATTATGGCAGCCTCATCTTCTAATTCATCCAATTTTTTGAAATCAAGAACTTTATTACATATGGCATTGAAGAATAAACACAGTCCCATTATACTTACTCTCACATGTTTTGGTAGGATCCCACAGATAGCCACTGTTAGAAGTTGTTGCATCAATACATAATAATCATGAGACTTTAAACCAATTAACTTGAGATCTTTCATTGATACAAGTTTCTTGATGTTTGATGAGTAACCTTGCAAACATCTTCTTTTCCTTTTTAGATAGAGTGTGACATGCTGGAGGAAGATAAGTTCTTTTTCCTTTCTCTAATGGAGCCAACTGTTTTCGTATACCCATCTTCTCCATATCAAGACTGGAAGTCTTACTATCGTTAGTCTTGCCCGGAATGTTTAGAAGTGTGCCAATCAAACTATCACACACATTTTTCTCCACGTGCATCATATCAAGACAATGTCGAACATCAAGACTTGACCAATATGGAAGACCAAAGAAGATGAACCTCTTTTTCCATATATTTTTCGCAACTGCCCCTTTTTCTTTTCCTCTCTTCCCACCTTTTTCTTTTTCTCTCTTCCCACCTTTTTCTTTTTCACTCTTCCGAAAGACAACATTAATGTGTTCCTGCCGTTGATAAACTTCATCCCTGGTTAAAGGTTTAGGAGCCTCACCAAACTCTTGCTCTCCATTAAAAGCCTTTCGCAATTTACGATAAGGATGACCCGGTTTTAGAAATTTTTGATGCCCAAGGTAAACCGTATTTTTTACAAATTCAAGTTGGTGATAACAAGTATCATCTTCACATATAGGACACGCTTTATGTCCTTTGACACTGTATCTAGCCAAGTTACCGTAAGCCAGAAAGTCGTTAATTGTGCAAAATAACATTGCACGCATATTAAAATTTTCCCCAGAATATGCATCATCAACTTCAACGCCTTCATCCCACAAGAGTCGTAAATCATCGATTAATGGACTTAGATAAACATCTATGTCGTTACCAGGTTGTCGTGGTCCAGAAATCATCATACTTAACATATATACTTGCGCTTCATGCACAACCAAGGAGATAGGTTGTAAATAGTGAGAAGAACAGGCCACGAAGTAATGATTAGTGCTCACATTACCAAAGGGATTCATTCCATCGGTGGCAGGCCAAAGCCTAAGGTTTCTTGGCTCGACTCCAAAATCCGAAAACAACGAATCAATTTTCTTCCATTGCAACGAAGCAGCTACATGTCGAATGTTTCCATCACGAATCCTTTCATCTGCATGCCATCTAAGATTCTTTGCGTCATTCGAATTAGCAAAAAGTCTCTTTAATCGTGAAACTATTGGCAAGTACCATAACACTTTAGCAGGAGGATGCTTCCTACCAACATTGTCATAGTGATCATTGTCATCACCTTTGTTAGCCTTCAGCTTGTAACGTGACACACCACATTTTGGACATTGAAACAAATCTTCATACTCTTTCCGGTATAATATGCAATCATTCGGGCAATCATGTATCTTCATATAATCCAGACCCAATGGACACAATATCTTCTTGGCCTCATAGCAACGATCTGGCAATTTGTTATCTTCTGGTAACATTTGTTGTAGCAATTCAAGTAATTCCGTGAAACTTTTATCCGACCATCCATTTTTTGCCTTCAGATTAAACAAATTTAACACTGCCGACAATCGTGTGAACTCTGTGCATCCCTTATATAATGGGGTGTCTTTATCACTATATAAATTATCATAAATAAGGGCATTCATAAAAGAAGATTCCCAAATATCACGAAACATATCCTCTAGTTGATCTTCCATATATTCCTCTTCATCCACTCTTTGACTTTTTGACGCCCGACTTTCCTTATTATCCACCTGACATTGCCACGTCCATATTATATAATTTTGACATATACCATCACAACAAAGGTGATTGTGTATTTCTTTCTTTGTCCCCTTTTTGATATTCGTGCAAACAACACAAGGACAATAAAATATACCATTATTGCCGAGAAGATGTTTATCACCGTATTCAAGGAATTCACGAACTCCGTTCTCATAAACTGGACCTAAACTATTGTCTTTGAAATTCTGGTACAGATGTTTGATGTCTCGTGCAATGTCACAACATCGCAATCTGCTGTATGAACAAGTCAATAATAGTAACAGTATATCAACACAAGGATTGTTCACCCAGTTCGGTCTAACTACCTACATCTGGGGGCATATCAAATTACAGACTCAACATACCAGTTGACAATCTACCTAATCTAATCACTACCCAATGACCCTTCTATCTAAGTCCTCCCTAGATAAGAGACTCCATCTCACTTCCAATCATCGCAATGATGTCTAGCAGTCAACAAATCCACCAATGCATCGACAGCTTGATTACCAACAACTGTTCAATCATAGACACTTAGAAGACACACTTCCACGACACACATTGGAGTTGCTTCAAAGCTTCCTCCAAGAACAATACCTAACTCATAACCAACAGGTTTCTGAGTAATAACACAGTGACCATCTCACAACCCGAGTGGTTAACATTGACAAAGCCCTAATGATCTACATCTTGGACCCGTACCTATTCTAGGATACAAGCATTCTATTTATAGCTTTTTCCCAACTGGATTTTGGCCTTCAAATCATATCAAATCTTCTGCTCCAAATCTGCAAAAGATTCTGCTACTACATAGATCTTCAATTAAATCTTCAATTAAATCTTCAATCAAATCTTCATATTTTAAATACTCAATCTTTAGCTCCACATAATATTTCTTGGATATTATGTATCTTTTAAATCTTCACTTTTTAATTCAGCTGCAAGATCTTCTCCACACAAATAGGAACAATTCTCCATGTTTTTTTTGCACAAAAATAGTAACAAACTATTCTCCACAAGATATGCAGAATTAATTGTATCAGAATAAATCTTCTCCAATAAATTCGCGTGCAATCTCTCTATCTCTCAGTAGAAAATCTCACTAACAACAAAACATCCTAACACGCGCAGCCCTAAAACATCACAAACTGATGTTCTGATGTTCTGGTATAGTGATGTCAAGACATCACTTATAACATCAGCATACAAAACTTCCAACCCTGCAACAACTAATGATAAGAACCAATGTTATGACATCAAACATATGACATCAACATTGTTCAACTTTGTTTTACCAAAATTCCAGCCAACACAAGAACTAACAATCTCCCCCTTTGGCTAATTTTGGCTAAAACAAACTCTGCCATCATCAGAGAACCCAGCATTGATAAATTTTCAAAACAGCACCTCTTCAACAAGCTGCAGAACCCCACTAACCAGCAGCAAAAAAAACCAACAAGCTGTATAAACTCACTTTCACATCAGCATAGGGCAAATTCCCCCTCAAACCAAGAACCAGCTCACAGTTGTTCATACACTCTCCCCCTCAACTGCTGCACCATATCAGAAAAGGTATCACAACCACACCTTGGCAACTCTCTCCCCCTTTTTAGCCACAATTGGACAAACTCTGAACATCGCAGCAAGCACAAAAAAATTCCAAAATCAAACTCTGAATCATCCAACCAATATGCTCAGAACAAAATCTAGACTCAGCAGCTACTACTGTACATTCTCTCCCCCTTTTTGGCCAAAAATTGACAAACATTGGGGTCAATGTATACTTCTGATTCAATCCATTGACACACAAATCCAGGTCTAAACTGCCAAGAACACTATGAACTTCGCCAGTAACACAATGTCACGACATCTTGTCTGACATTACAATCTGGATAAACAATAAAAGATCAACTCCCCCTATCTAAGATAACCAATGCTCCTTTGCAAGAAGACCACCTTAAATGAATGGAAAACATAAGACTCATCTTCTTGTCTTTAAGAGCGCACCCTCTGTTCAACTCACCTGCTGAACGCATTCACTTAATGCTTAATCCTCAAACAATCCAAATACCAAAACTAACATGATTCCCTCTTGGTTGGTTATCTTCTCAAGCTCCAAAACTCAGATCTTGCCAAGCTGATCAACTTCTCTCAGGAATGAACTTCTTGATCATAACATTTGGAAAATCCAGACATAGTCTTCATTCATCCAGTCACAAACATCCACAAGTTCTGAGGCACAAATACACTGCCTTCCACTACACTTTAAGTCAAGTCCTCTTACTTTGAATTAAACACACACCTAGACAAGTGTGACATCTCTCATCAACAAAAACCCTACTGAGTTTTTCCAGAAATTGCAGAGAAAAGCAAACTCTCCCAGACACAAACAAAGATGCCCTTCAGACTCCTCCTCAGAAGCATGTGTGCATATGATTCAAACAATTAGCTTCAAGTGGCTAGAACCATCCAATGCCAACAAACAACCTAATGTCATAACATGTTATCTGACATTATATCCTAATAAGATTCAACCAATCTCCACAATCTTGATCAGCATGCAATCATCACAATATATGTACCTTTGCAGCAAAATCCATAGACAAGTACTCCCCTTGTCATGGTTAACTAATGCTCTAGATGGAGATGAACATTTGAGCACACTTGCTGAGCACATGCATTTTGGTACCATTGTCCCTTTCTCCAAAGGCAGTCATTCCCTATCATACTCTTCATCTTCAACCAATCAATACGTGATCTACTTCAGTCTTCTCTACATTCTCCATCCAAGGCAGACCTTCTACTTCATCATTCTCCCGTATGACTATGTAGACGCTCCTTAGGCATAATGTATGCACCAAGCTTCTGAACCAAGGCATAATCATCCTTCACCAAGGATATCCAACCAGATAATGTCCCAACACAAGTTAGAACATCTGCCACACACCAAGACACCATCACCATGATTCTCGATATGCTCCACCAACTGGACTTACTATTGCATTGTAATCCAAAGAACTAGAGAATTAACCTCTCATCCACCTTCAAGAAGAATAATCTCCTTGAGTCTTCAACTCATCACCCTTCTGCCCAAGAGTAACTTGTTCCAAGATAATCCTCAATAATAACCAGCTGCCACACTCTAATTATCTTGATTCTTCGAATCCACTACTGAGATCAACCAAAAGCCACAGTTTGGTCACCTCATTCACAAATCCTCATATGAAAACAGCCAAATGCCACATTTTGACCTTTTCCACTTGCTCAAAAGCAAACACACTCAGACTCCCTAAGCCATGGTCATGTAACATCTTCTCCTTCCTGCAGCTCCCGCAAACTGCCATGAGAACGATCTTTTTGAAGCATCCTATTGTTCATTCCTGTAGATCACCCTATCATTAGCTGATGTGCCACATCACCAGCTGAGACTCCTGATGTTATGCTAGATGTCAGAACATCCAATTGTTGAATTCAGCTCTACCTTCTGCCACTCAGAAGAACTTCCTTCCTTTGCAGAAACAGATTTCCATGCTCTCATAGACTTGATTCAACAAGCAAGTTTGAGTAGACAACCTCCATCCTGCTTAGAAACTCCAAAGACTTCAAACCTACCACATCTGAGTCTTCAGAAACTAAGTAGTCCAAGACTACCCCATAGCAATACTAAAGCAAGTCACTTCCCTTAGTAGAGCCGTCAGTAGAAAGCCAAAGATAACTGCCACTTATCCTCGACCTTCACAACCAGAGCAAACACCATGCTCCAAACTGATCTAAGCTGTAACCATCAAGATGTGATGTCTTCATATCTTTCAGCCTTAAAACTAGCAACTTGTCTGACTTTGAGATGTAGGATGTCGTCAACATTCCACAATCAATCTGCCTCTTATAATCCAAACTCATCCCAAACAATTTGGATGATACTCCATAGTCACCAATCAACCCCACCAGATAATTCAACTCCAAAATAATTCCAAAATAGCCACATAGAGAAAAGTAAATTCTCAACACTTCAGCAGTCCTGCACTTTTACCTCAGACATATACATAGTCTCCCGTCAATGTATATTGTCATTAGTTGAATGCACAACATTATCAAAAGCAGACAAATACTCAACTATTGTCAAGCTATTTATCACAATGTACAACATTTGATCTGGTCTGACATACTTTACCTGCAGACTAGAGGCACTAGTTGATCCCTCTTTTGCTAATCCACACCACTGATCACTTTAGATTAGGTAAGTGGCTTTACCTGATACTTCACCATGAGCACAACTAACTTTCTTTGGCTGAGAAAGCAAAGAACTGAAATGATGTTTCAACATCAGTTCCAACATCAGTCTATATCACATCTCCTATGGATCCACACACGCAGTAACTTGCATAACACACTTTTCCAGAAGCTTCTTCTTATAAGCACAAGGTACAGACGTCTTGTCTAATCTTAAGAGTGATAACTGTCATTCTTCTACACAAACATACCATAGATAGACTGCTACTTTCAATCCTTCAAGCCACAAAACTGGAAGAGTTATTTCCATACAACTAACCCTGACAACAATTGACCCCAGGCTAATTTACACTGCTACACAAAATCTTGGATGCATTTACCCTACAACCTTGTCCTCAGACAATTTAGCTCAAACAAGGATCATCTCCTTCTCTTCTGCTATCAAGATTACTATCTCTTCTTCAACCAGCTCCAACTGAGATGCTATGACATTTTGAACAGCATCTCAAAGGTTGTTCAACTCCACAGCTACAGTGATCCTTCAAAGCAGCTACAATCTAATAGGTCTTTTACTTAACATATACCCCAACCTGCTAATGATGTCGAGACATTGACATATTCCGCTCAGCTTCTTTCTTGATGAAACTTCCTCCAGTTCATGATCAGAAACATTTGTCATAACCAGGAAGATCCTCCTCATTATGTCACCACAACTAAGCTTGAGAGATAACTTATCAAGATCTTCACTCCCGCATGAAAGATTTGACAATGATACTCTTTTGCTTTGGTTCCACCTTCTTCTTTCATCATCAATGTTGGTCTTCAATGTCTGATTTGAAACAGAACCTTCCATGTCGTACAGTCTTCAATAAGATCAATTCATCTTTTTGTCACTTCTTTCCCCAAAACAAAGATATGAGATAATCCTAAAGTGACTTTGGTATCTCTAACAAAACGGTTGAAGTTGTCTTACATAAACTACACCATCATAACCTGCTGAGGAGACCAACCCAAATGTCTTTCCAAGAGAATAACTTCCTAGAATCTCAACACCAGAGATGCAAGAACCAACCAGGGTTACACCAGATACCATGCAGCGGAACACATAACAACTCCTCAACAACCTTCAGGCACTACTCAAAAATCCTTGCACACTATCAGCATAAACCGCGTGCCAATAATACTTTATCATGAATAGTCCAACCTTCACTCCAAGGGATCTTGCTCACGAACCAGAAAGTATCTTCCCTCGATCTCATCCAGAAACAGACAGGATGCCTGCTCTGATACCTATTGAAATTCTGGTACAAATGTGTGATGTCTCGTACAATGTCACAACATCGGAATCTGCTGTATGAACAAGTCAATAATAGTAACAGTATATCAACACAAGGATTGTTCACCCAGTTCGGTCTAACTACTTACATCTGGGGGCATACTAAGCCAGGAAGGAAGTCCACTATTAGTTGTATCAAATTACAGACTCAACAGACCAGTTGACAATCTACCTAATCTAATCACTACCCAATGACCCTTCTATCTAAGTCCTCCCTAGATACGAGACTCCATCTCACTTCCAATCATCGTAATGATGTCTAGCAGTCAACAAATCTGCCACTGCATCGACAGCTTGATTACCAACAACTGTTCAATCATAGACACTTAGAAGACACACTTCCATGACACACATTGGAGTTGCTTTAAAGCTTCCTCCAAGAACAATACCTAACTCATTACCTACAGGTTTCTTAGTAATAACACAGTGACCATCTCACAACCCGAGTGGTTCACTTTGACAAAGCCCTAATGATCTACATCTTGGACCCGTACCTATTCTAGGATACAAGCACTCTATTTATAGCTTTTTCCCAACTGGATTTGGGCCTTCAAATCATATCAAATCTTCTGCTCCAAATCTGCAAAAGATTCTGCTACTACATAGATCTTCAATTAAATCTTCAATCAAATCTTCAATTAAATCTTCAATCAAATCTTCATATTTTAAATACTCAATCTTTAGCTCCACATAATATTTCCAGGATATTATGTATCTTTTAAATCTTCACTTTTTAATTCAGCTGCAAGATCTTCTCCACACAAATAGGAACAATTCTCCACGTTTTTTTTGCACAAATATAGTAACCAACTATTCTCCACAAGATATGCAGAATTAATTGTATCAGAATAAATCTTCTCCGATAAATTCGCCTGAAATCTCTCTATCTCTCAGCAGAAAATCTCACTAACAACAAAACATCCTAACACGCGCAGCCCTAAAACATCACAAACTGATGTTCTGATGTTCTGGTATAGTGATGTCAAGACATCACTTATAACATCAGCATACAAAACTTCCAACCCTGCAACAGCTAATGATAAGAACCAATGTTATGTCATCATACATATGACATCAACATTGTTCAACTTTGTTTTACCAAAATTCCAGCCAACACAAGAACTAACAGGCTTTCATCCAACTACGATCCATTACAACTTCTTAAATTTATACATGTATAATAATGTGAATGAGACACCAAAATCTAATCCAAAAACTCAAGCATATGCATATACAATATGAACAAAGAAAAAAAAATGTTGATGTACTCTCATACTAAACGTAAAGCATATGAAATACCTCATTCTGACTTGAGCATATACAATATAAATAAAGAAAAAAGGAACGAAGATATTGAAGAATACCGTACTTCGAAGCTGTAATCAAATGAACGTAAGGAATCAAGATGTTGAAGAGTACCGTACATCGAAGTTGAAGAATCAAATGAATGAAGACGGTCAATATTTGAGTATAAACCAAGAAAAAAGGAATGAAGATGTTGAAGAGTACCTTACTTCGAAGCTGAAGAAGCAAATGAATGAAGACGGTCAATTTGAGCATAAGCCAAGAAAAAAGGAATGAAGATGTTGAAGATTACCTTACTTCGAAGCTGAAGAAGCAAATGAATGAAGACGGTCAATATTTGAGCTCCAAATGAATGGATACGAAGAGGGTAAAGGTTAGGGCGTCTCTGGCTCACTTGTTCGATTAAGGCGTCTCTGGCTCACTTGTTCGATTAGGGCGTCTTATGAAAGAAATACAGAATAAGTTTTGTTTTAATTTATTACTAAAGCTTTTAATCTCAGTTGGAGAAACAAACCATAGTGAAATCTTAAGTGACACACGCTAAATGTACTCTAAAAAATGGAAAAAATGTAGTTGCAGGGAATCGAAGGCTTTAGGACCCCTTTAGGCAGCGCTTTTAAAAGCGCTTTCGTAGGCTCCCCTTTAGCAGCGCTTTTACAAAGAAAAACACTTATGTAGGACCCCCTTTAGTAGCGATTTTCAAAGCGCTTTCATAGGTTCCCCTTTAGGCAGCACTTTTTCAAGGAAAAGTGCTTTTGTAGGGCCCCCTTTAGCAGCGATTTTAAAAGTGTTGTCTTATGTATACTTTAGGACCCCCTTTAGGCAACGCTTTTTTTAAAAAGCGCTGTCTTTTCTAAAAGCGCTTTTTTAAAGTATTTATTTAAAAATAATTTTTTTTGGAGCGTTTTTTTTGCTAAAGCGCTGTCTACAGTGTATTTTTTCCATAAGTCCTTTTTTTTTAACACAAACCTGTATAATAAACCTGTATAATTCAACACAAGCCTTTATTTCAAGACAGAGGCCTTGTATACCATTATAATTTAACACATTGGCCTCGTATACCATTATAATTCAACACATAGGCCTTGTATACCATTATAATTCAACACATATGCCTTCTATACCATTATAATTCAACACATAAACCGTATAATAACCATTATAAATATTTCAACACAAACCTCATACACCAAAATAACCATTATATATATAACTCAATACAAACCTCATACATCCAAGTAGACATCCAAAATTCTAATAACAACTTTAAAAACTAATTACACCAAACATCCTAAAGATGCACCAATTCTAAACCTTATACACCATTTCCATCACCTATACATCAACTTCCAAAACTATTCAACAATTTCCAAGACAATACAACACCTTCCATAAATTTAACAAAAAAAAAAAAAAAAGAAAACAATAATATACCTCATATAATTCTCATTTCAACAATGTATTGATACCATTCCTCCTTTATTTCTTCGAATTTTTCTATCGTGTAGGTGGCAGACTTGAATTTATCAAAGTACTACTTAATATAACATAATATGCATGATTTAGTTAAAAGTAATTAATTAGATGAGATATCCGATAATAAGTCTTAAAAAAAATCAAAGCTTATAAATCTAAACCATGTTTGGTATCTTTATTTGTTCCAAATGTATAATTTCTTTCATGAATCTCAATACAAAATAACCACAATCTATACCATTACGCTGCCGAGGACATTACACATAGAAAAATAGTATGAATATGTATCGGGATATATAGTTTAACTTGAGTTATCAAGTAGCATCACTATTATAATAACAAATGTGAAAATATAACTGCACTATCATCCATGTAATGTTGTTTGGTTTGCTCTTTGGTACTCGAGCTTGTCGTTATGATCGGAATATTTGTATTTCTCTATCATATTATAAACAAATATTTAGAACAATCTCACATAAAAAAATAAATACACACGCGAATATTTAGGACAATCGCATCACTTACGTATCAATCATCTTCTTCATCTCCGGGTATTTTGTTTGATCACCATCTAGTGAATCCAGAAAGTAGACTATTTCTTTTATCTGATTAATCGCAAGCAATAATCAGTCCATTGCAAAATAAAACAAAAGATTAGATGGAAATGTTATACACAACGTATAAAACCGAAAGATTATAATAAAGGAAGTTAGAATGAAAATCTAACCCATGGCCAGTATTATATGGTAAAAGATATAACTTCTCTGTATCTTTGTTGGTCATAAATGCATTTACTAAGTGATCTTTGACGGCCTTTGCTGTTCGATCGATTAGATTTGCGTTGACACAGCTGGGAGACAAGAAAGAGAATCTTTCTGTCTATTGACGCGGGAGCATCAATTTTTCATACAAGAACCTGAAATAAAAATATACTCAACATTCGAATGTTCATTGAAATGAGTAAATAAATTTATCAATTAATTTAATAAAATCGATGGATTACTTGATGTATGAATTCATAACACCGATGCCTAATTCAGCATGCTGAAAAATCTGATTCAAGTCTTCTTTAGCAATTGTTTTTGAACACCTTCAATAACAACTTCATCCTTTCCCACACGGGCAGCCTTCCACAAAACATGCTCCGGAAGAGAAGTTTCTTCACTTTTATCCTCTTCAAGCTACACATTAATTCAATTATTAAGATGAATAATACACATCTTGAACAAAAATATCATGGCAATTATATATACTTACTATTTTTTGTTCCAAGCGTGCATATCCCAAACGTCCTTTCTTTTATGGATACGCGGGTTTTGAGCTCTTTGACAATTTACGTCACTCAAATCCTGCATAAACAATTTTAAGTCATATCAGAACACATGTAATAACTGCTGGAATATAATACAATGTTCATGACAAATTAAATTAAGATTACGTGGAATTCTGGAGTTCTTCGTTTGGCGACAAAAGAGTCCCATTCTTCGGGTGCAATCAAGTCCGCATAATTCTTCGGACGTTCCTCTTAAACAAAGTTTCCTTGGTCATCCTTAAGAAGCTTATTGGTTAAAAATGCACGAAACCCTCTAAGTCTTTTCCCAACTGATTGAAGACAATATTTTTTCCGGTCTTCACCAAGGTTAAAAGACCTCTACAAAAAAATATACATAAAGTGTGTCAGTATAATTAATTTAAAGATATAATCGTCAAAAATAACAAATAACGTCATATAGGGTACCTGTATCTCACTCTATATTTTATCTTTGACGGGTTTCAACGTTGGATTTCTCCAATTGTCATAAGTAATAAGAATTTGTGAACGGACAAGTGCACCAATGTAACTTGTCAACATTGCATCGTTATGCTCAATTAGTTGACCCGTTTCATTCCAATGAACGTCGAACTTTATTCCCTTGTCTCTAGCACGAATTATTCATTTCATAATTGTTATTCCTATTGAAATATCTCCTTTCGCATCATGAATTTATTCTATTGCAACATTCTTGGAAGTATCGTGCGAGTTCTACTCATTAGTAGCCATTTGACCTATAATAATGAAAAACACATATGAATTCATAATCCATAATGCATTCTCAAATATGAAATGACAAATACATAACATGACAAACATATAAATCCATAATACACAATACAATCCATAATCCTTAATCAGTTGAACATAGATACACGATTCATTCTCAAATATGAAATTACAAATATATAACATGGCAAACATACGATAAATACATATTCCATAAATATGAAATTACAAATACATAACATGACAAATACATGACAAACATATAAATCCATAATCCATAATATGTTAAACATAAATATACGATTCATTCTCAAATATGAAAAACACATGACAGAATATATAATTTTACTATTACTTTTTTGTTAACATCTCTTTCTTTTCCGGGTAGGAATATGATCTACTTGTCTCTTAACAGCACATATGGATGGGTCTCTTAACAGCACAGATGGATGGATTGATCCAAATTCCCTCATTATGATCATTTCTAATATATGATTCATTCGCTCCAATATTCTCATCTTGATCAGTTATAATATACGATTCATTCTCAATATCAATATCACCTTGATCTCCAATGTTATCATGAATTACTTTGTTAGATAAAAGCACTATAGACCATTTCGTACTTGTCGGATCAGTGACATAGAACACTTGCCTAGCTTGAGAGCCTAGAATAAAAGGCTCATCTTTGTACCTCATCCTGTTAAGATCCACCTGCAAAAATCCTGACTTATCCATTCGTATGCCACTATTATTTTCAACCCACTTGCAACCAAAGATAGGAATCTGAAAATTCTCATAATCAAACACCCAAACGCGCTCGATAACCCCAAAATATGACATATTTACATATTTGGGGTTTAAGTCCTTCACACATGAAATGTGCATTGATTCGGCTACCAAGGTGGCACCACTATTTTGCATAGTACTTTTATCATCTTGTTCTTTGGTATAAAATGTGTATCCATTAATTGCGTATGTGCTATATGAAAACACTTGCAAACTTGGACCATATGATAAACATCTCAACCTTTCTGTTATTGAAGCAGGATCTACATAAAACTTTGAATAAATATGATCCTTAAACCATACTATGAAACTTCGATTGTGCTCTCGTACTATCCAATTTTCATTTCTATTCGGATTTAAACCTCGGAGAAAATCCTTGTGCATTTCAACATATGGCTCAACCTCATTGTCATTGTGCGGAACATACAAATGCACTTGCTCCCGTTCAACCCTTGATACGGTCACAATTTTATTTCCAATTAAATTTTTTCCTTCCTTTTTTTTCAACAATGTGAGATTTGGGGAGTTCAATGGATTGCACATTGGACAAATATTCAGTAGAAAACTGAATCACTTCTTCAATAATGTATCGTTCAACAATACAACCCTCTAGTCGACTTTGATTTTTCGCATACCCTTTTAATATTTTCAGATACCGTTCAATAGGGTACATCCATCTCATATAAGCTAGTCCACACAGTTATGTCTCTTTCACAAGATGAACAACTAGATGTACCATTATGTCCAAAAATGAGGGAGGAAAAAACATTTCAAGCTCAAACAATGTAATAATTATTTCTTTTTGCCATGTTGGTAAGATCGGTGGATCGATCACCTTACTACAAATTGACCTGAAGAAAAAACTCAATTTAGTTATTGTGCTTCTTACTTTTTCTGGCAAAATAGAACGTATACCTATTGGTAGAAAATGTTCCATTATAACATGGCAATCATGTGTCTTCAAACTCTTTAACTTAAGGTCTTTCATAGACACAAGTCTTCTAATATTTGAAGAGTATCCTTCTAGAACTTTAGCATCACTTAGAAACTTACACAATATCTTTTTGCCCTTTCTAGATAGAGTATAAGCAGCAGGTGGTAGATATGTTTGTTTTCCTTTCTTCATGGGTCCTAATTCATTTCTTATTCCCATCGCTAACAACTCCTTTCTTGCTTTAAGGCCATCCTTCGACTTTCCTTGTATATTGAGTAAAGTACCAATAACACTTTTAAATACATTTTTTTCAATATGCATAACATCATGAAAATGTCTTACATACAACGACTTCCAATATGGCAATTCAAAAAAATTGACCTCTTCTTCCACCCACGTTAGACAAGCGTATGTGCAAAAGGCTTTCCAAACTGAGTAGTCATATCTTTCACCTTTTCAAAAAATTTTGTCACCTGTCAACGTAGGTGACCTTGTTTTGGATTTCCATTGAATGCTTTTCTCCATCCACGATAGTGATGATTAGAATTTAAAATTCTACGATGACCGAGAAAGATATTCTTCTGAAAAAATTCCAAATGCGTCCAATCTGTGTTTTCTTCACAAATAGGACACGCACATTGACCTTTAATGTTTTTTCTGATGGATTTCTGTATGCTGGAAAATCATTTATTGTGCCAAACAACAACGCCCTCAAATTGAAACTGTCTTTCCTATATCCATCATAAACCTCCACACCGTTCTCCCACAAAATCATTAAGTGTTCGATTAAAGGTGTCAAGTATACGTCTTTGTCATTCCCTGGTTGTTTAGGCCTAGAGATTAACATAGATAACATCATGTACTTACGCTTCATACATAGCCATGGAGGTAGGTTATAAATCATAATAATCACAGGCCATGTGGTATGTGAGATACTTTGAAGACCATGTGGGTTCATTCCATCAGTAGATAATTCCAAGCGAAGGTTTCTTGTTTCTTCCCCAAAATCAGGATAATCATTATCAATTTTTATCTACTGTAGTGAATCTGTCGAATGCCGAAACTTTCCATCTATAATTCTTTCATCTGCATGCCAAGTCAAGTGTTTTACATCGGTTTCGCTACGAAACATGCGTCTAAATCTCATAATTAAAGGAAAATACCCTAAGACTTTTACTGGAGACATTTTCTTCTTATATCGAGAGACACCGCATTTAGGGCACTCATTTAACGATGCATATTCATTCCGAAACAAAATGCAATCATTTGGACAACCATGTATCTTATCATAACTCATGCCAATAGAGCACAACATTTTTTTGGCCTCATAGGTTCTATTGGGAAGAACATTATCCTCCGGAAGCAAATCTTTCATAAGGGCTAATAACTCTGTGAAATTTTTATCCGACCATCCATTGCCTGCCTTTAAGTTGTACAACTTTAATACCGCAGACAATCTTGAGAATTTAGTGCAACCTTTACACAAAGGTTTCTTTGCATCGCTTACCAACCTCTAAAAAATTTTGGGACAATCCTAAAAATATTCTTCAAGTGCTTCTGCTATCTCTTCGACTCGATCACAATCGTGTGTATCTGTTCCATTGTCGTTTGAAGCATAGCTCGTATTATCCATTGGTTCAACATTCTCGTTACTTATCTCACCATGTAATATCCAACATGTGTAACTTTGATCAATTCCATGCCTCATTAAATGCGATTCCAACTCAACTGCGTCAATCCGACGCCCATAACAGCAACTTAAGCAACGACATGTGATTCGACTGGGGTCTTTGGCATATTCAACTACAAACTTAACGAATTATGATATCCCATTCTCGTATTCTTTTGACAATCGATTGTAAGACATCCATTTTTTATCCATGGTTTTACTTAGTGAGCTAAACAAACACAAAAGAATAACTAAGTACCTGTATAGAAGTCAGCAACTTCTGGACTGAAGCACAAAGTGTAAGATTCTTGAAAACGTGTCGAATTCACTCTTCACAAGTAACCCCTATAGAAAATGAACGTAAGTTAGTAACTGATGGTGTATACCAAATATAACAGGACTAATTTAGTATATAATATGACAAACAAGATATATCGGAGGAACAAGTCAAAGTTTCAAGAAACAAATCTAGTAAACATCATCATTAATTCAAATAACATGGTATACTTTGTTTCATCACAAATGACACATCAACACTTAATGTTTCAACTCAACTTTGTCAAAAAAAAAACAACTTCAACACTTAAGTTCAATTAACTTCAAAGTTCTATCCAACAAAGAATCATCAATTCAAATTCAATTAACAATTCAATCACTATTTATCATTTTCAATAAACTCTCAAAATAACAATTAATTTAATAATTATTTTCAATTAACTCTCAAAATAAATTCAATCACTAGTTCAATTAACAATTAATTTCATTATCATTTTCAATCAACTCTCAAAATAAAATTAACAATTAATTTCATTGTCATTTTCAATCAACTCTCAAAATAAATTCACCACTAATTTCAATATTTATCATCTTCAACCTTACTACGAACATTATCACTTTTTCCGAAATCTATAACAACGATAATCAAATGAAGCTCCCAATAGTTTTTTTAACAAAATCCTTACATCACTAAAATTTTCCGATAAAATTCATTTTAACCTTACACATAGCCCTATAACAACCTCAACTAACTAACATCGACAAAACTCTTAACTACTATAATTTTTCTAATTAATGATTATTCTACAAATTTTACACATTAATCACTATTCTACAAATTAATCACTATACTAATTAACTTCGACTATTCTACAAATTAATAACTATAATAACTTCTACAAATTAATCACATTTTACACATTAATCACTATACTAACTTCTACTAATTAATCACTTTTCTAATTAATCACTTTTTTAATTAATCACTTTTCTGATTAATCACTTTTCTAATTAATCACTAACTAACTTCTACAAATCAAAAAATGAAAACCCAACATCAACAACTAATAATACAATAAATTTATCTCACACAAACAGCAGAAAAACAATCATACAATGGAGAATATTATGCATTTCCATGATTGGAGGGAAAACCTGATAAACGAAAGAGAAACATACCTCAAACGAAGTTACGACGGCAGAGGACTGTGGAGGACGGAGTTTCGTTTGCTTTAGAGAAGAAGAAACGGACACGACGGAGACACGAATGGAGGAAGTTTCGCCGTATGGAAAGTAGAGGGATATCAGTATCTATTTTAATTTTAATATTTTAAAAGACTTAAGGCGGTGCTTTTAGAAAGGGCTTTCTTATGTTAGACCTTTAGCAGCGCTTTTGAGGTAAAAGCGCTTTCTTTTAATAGGCATACAACAGCGCTTTATAAAAGCGCTTTCTAATTTGGGGTTTACGAAAGGCCTTTAGCAGCGCTTTCCAAAAGCGCTGGCTAAAGTGTGGTGTATGAAAGCCCTTTAGTAGCGTTTTTCAAAAGCGCTGGCTTATGGTATCCTTTTAGCAGCGCTTCCCATAAAGCGCTTTCTAAAGTGCACCGACCTTTAGCAGCTCATTTCAAAAGCGCTTTCTAAAGTGCACCGACCTTTAGCAGCTCATTTCAAAAGCGCTTTCTAAAGTCCCCCATATAGCAGCGCTTTTTTCCTTTGCTTTTTTTTTTGTTTTTATTAAAACTTATAGCAGCGCTTTTGGGTAAAAGTGTTGTCTTTGTAGTGCTGCCAAAAAACAATTTTGGCATAGAGATTAATAAAAATGCAAATTCATTCAAGAATTCAAGAGAAGAAACACTTCAAAACTATATACAAGGTCCATGCAAATGCATAGCTTATATTTATATTGATAATTTAAAGACAATTTTATCTGCTCTACAGTCTTTTAAATTTAACTAAAAGTGTAAATTAGCATAACTTAAAGGCTAACGGTGCAAAAATAAATTAACATAAAGGACCAAATCCGAAAATTGGAAAAAATACTAAACTTAAAGGACCGTGAACATAATTTGCCTAATTTAGAATAGAAATAATAATAGTTTTCTTGATTTGGTGAATGTGTACCTATGCCTTAATAGCAATTGCACTCTTAACATGTGTGGGATTACATGCCTCAGGTCTTTGTGCAGTAGGATTGGACACAATACAATGAAATTTGTGAAAAGGATATACAAAAACCATAATCAGCGAGAATTATAATACTACTGACCTAGTACAATATCATATGCAAAACACTAAAAATCAAAAGCATTCATGTTAAATATGTAATTCATTGTTTTAGAAAGATTAGATTTGATTTAGAAAGATCAGATTTGATTAAGAAATATTATATTAGATATTTTTTGGCTTTTATAGTTTGGGCTTTAGCTTGAGATGCAAGTTAACCTAAATCTAATATGTTGATCCAGATAATTTTGAAAGGGTTAGTGATGTAGAATCAACAAAAGAAGCTTGGGAGATTCTTGAAAAATCGTTTGGAGGTGCAGGGAAGCTTGGGAGATGCTTCAAAAATCGTTTGGAGGTTCAGATGGAAGACAATGAAAGTATAACAGACTTTTTCACCAAAGTTACAAAGCTGGTAAATCATATCAAGGTATGTGGAGAAGTGTTGACATCAAACTCAGTTGTGTGAAAGATCTTGAGGTCATTGGCTCTAAAATTCGATCGCGTGGTAGTAGCCATAGAAGAGTCTAAAGACTTGTCAGTTGTGACCAAGGAATCGCTTCAAGGGACGCTTGAGTCTCAAGAATAAAGGATGGCTGAAAGAGCTGCAGGAAAGTCAAAGAGTGAAATGGCTTTGCAGGCGCTGTCAGAAAAAGAAAGGAAAGTCAAAGGAAGTAGGAATGGCAACAAAGGTAGAGGAGGCTACCAATTCGATTGTTCGAAATCAGGATGAAGGAAACTTGTTGAATCAGAGAAAACTCTGGAACCAAGACAACGAAAGAGGTGGTCCTGCAGGTAGAGGAAGAGGTGGTGGTCGAAAGCCTGACAAAAGTCACATTAAGTGTTTCAATTGTCAGAAGTATAGTCACTATTTTAGTGATTGTCCAGAAAAGAAGAAGAATCAAGAAACTGATGTAAAGTTGGCGAAACATGAAGAATAAGAAGAGATGTTGCTGATGGTCACAACAAGAGATAAAGAGAGATTCCAGGACCAGCGGTACATGGATTCAGGATGCTCATCACACATGATTGGAAGGAAAGATTGGTTTGTCAACATGAAGCCCTCATCGAAGAACGCAGTGAAGTTTACAAATGACAATACTCTAGCAATTAAAGGTGCTGGATCTATAGCACATAGACATGCGCCAGATCAGTTGGGAAGGAAGCTTGATGACAAGTTGAATCAGATGATCTTGATAAGATATCATTTGGCTGGAGGTTACAAGCTGTTCGACCCAGTGAATAAGCAGGTAGTGATCAGCAGGGACATGATCATATATGAGCTTTAAGAATAGGATTGGACTGAGAATGTCAAGAAGGATTCAGTGAGAATCTCTTGTGAAGTACCAATCATTGATGTCAAAAGAGAAGTCTGACAAGAACAACTCAGAGATGAAGCAGACCTCGACGAACAAGACACATTCCTGCAAGGTTGCAAGAATGCGTGATTACATCAGATGATGTGGTCGATAATGAGGGTGAGCTTATACATTATGCTTTCTACACAGATATCGAACTGGTCAATGCAGCTGAGCCATTGAAAGATTCGAAGTGTGTAAAAGCAATGAATGAAGATTTAGAGTCCATCGAAGTCGACAATACTGGGTCACTTGTTGAATTTCCTCAAGGAAAGAAGGCAATTGATTCGAAATGGGTTTACAAGTTGAAAATGAATCCTAAAAGAGAGGTAACTCGACACAAAGCGAGACTTGTGGCGAAAGGATTTCTACAGAAGGAAGGAATCGACTTCGACAAAGTGTTAGCACCTGTTGCTAGGATATAAACAATCAGGTTGGTTGTTGGTCAAGAAAATATGAACAATTGGCACACATGTCAAATGGACATGAAGTGTGCATTCCTTAATAGCCCCTTAGACGAAGAAGTTTATGTTGCACAACAAACTGGGTATGTGAAACGAGGCGAAGAAAGAAAGGTGTACATGCTGCATAAAGCCCTGTATGGACTTAAGCAAGCTCGAAGAGCTTGGAATAAGAAAATTGACAGCTTCTTAAGGGAGAAGGAATTTGTGAAGTGTACGACTGAGCATGGAGTTTATGTAAGAAGAAGCTGTAGTGAAACATTTATACTATACCTTTATATCGATAACCTATTGATAACAGGAAGTTGTAAGAAGAAGATCGAAGACTTCAAACATAACCTGAGTGAGGAGTTTGAAATGTCAGACTTGGGAATCTCTCATATTTCCTTGACATCGAATTCTACAAGACTGGTAGAGGTTTGATGATGCACCAAAGAAGATATGCAGGCGAAATACTCAAGAGATTTGAGATGCAAGATTGCAACTCAACTTCGACTCCTGTTGAGACTAGATTGCAATTGTCGAAGCAGTCATATGAAGATGATGTCGACCCAACCCAATATAGAATACTTATTGGGTCATTTCGATACCTTTGTCACACAAGGCCTGACTTAACATACATTGTGGGTATGGTAAGTAGATTCATGCAGAAGCCAAAGGTATCACACATAGCGGCAACAAAGAGGATACTGGGGTATTTGAAAGGGACTCTCGATTACGACTTTTTTTCCTGCAGCTGATGAAGGAAAAGAATGCAAGCTAGTGGGAGACACTAACTCAAGTTTGTGCAGTGATGCTGAGGATAGAAGATCCACAGCTGGCTATTTGTTTATGTAAGGTGGTGCACCAGTTGCTTGGAGTTCGAGAAAGGAGCCAGTAGTAGCATTGTCATCATGCGAAGCAGAATATATAATTGCTTCACTTTGTGAATGTCAAGCAAACTGAATGGTGAACCTGGTCGAAGAGATCACAACGAAGAGTAATGGACTAATTACAATAAAGATTGACATAATGTCATCTATCAACTTGGCGAAAAAACCAATAGCACACGAAGCACATCGAAATGAGGTTCCATTATCTTCGAGAACAGATAGCTGAAGGGAAGATGAACTTGGAACAATACAAAACTGAGAATCAGATTGCTGACATCATGACAAAGGGAGTGTCAGTCAAAGTGTTCAAGAAGATAAGGTCTATGATGAATGTATATACACTACGCCAAAATTGATATTTTGTATCGCCTAATTTAATAGCGCTTTTAAAAAAAGTGCTAGTAAAAAGAAAACAAACATATTTATAATAGCACTTTATGGTCGGGTGCTATTATATGGAATAGCAGGCAATGTAATTTTGATAGCACTTTGTAAAAAAATGCTATTATTAAACTTCAATAAGATAGTGCTTTTTTTTAAAACACTATTATTATTCTTCATTAAGATAGCGCTTTTTTAAAAACGCTATTAATAATGCACGAAACACTCTAAGTATTTTTCCAGCTAATTGAAGACAATATTTTTGCCTGTCGTCACCAATGTTAAAAGACCTCTACAAAAAAATGTACATAAACTGTGTTAGTATAATTAATTTAAAGATATAATCGTCAAAAATAACAAATAACATCATATAGGGTACCTGTATCTCACTCTATATTTTATCTTTGGCGGGTTTCAACGATGGATTTCTCCAATAGTCACAAGTAATAGGAATTTGTGAACGAACAAGTGCACCAATGTAACTTCTCAACATTGCCCCGTTAGGCTCAATTAGTTGACCTATTTCATTCCAATGAACGTCGAATTTTATTCCCTTGTCTCTAGCACGAATTAGTCCTTTCATAATTGCTATTCCTCTTGAAATATCTCATTTCGCATCATGAGTTGATTCTTTTGCATCATTCTTGGAAGAATCATGCGAGTTCTCCTCATTAGTTGCCATTTGACCTGTAATAAAGAAAAACACATATAAATCCATAATCCATAATCCATAATCCATAATCCATTCTCAAATATAAAATGACAAATATATAACATGACAAACACATGACAAACATATAAATCCATAAACCATAATCAGTTGGACAAAGATACACGATTCATTCTCAAATATGAAATGACAAATACATAACATGACAAACATATGACAAATACATAATCCATTAATATGAAATGATAAATACATAACAAAACAAACATATAAATCCATAATCCATAATCCATAATCCATAATCAGTTGAACATAAATATACGATTCATTCTCAAATATGAAAAACACATGACAGAATATATTTTTTTTTTAATAAGCTAAACTTTCATATAAACCGGAGTACAAAGGGGTACCCCAACCCATATAAATCAATAGCCAGATCAAATATCACATGACAAAATATATAATTTTACTATTACCTTTTTATTAACATTTCGTTCTTTTCCGGATAGGAATATGATCTATTTACCTCTTAACAACACAGATGAATGGATTGATCCAAATTTCCTCATTATGATCATTTCAAATATATGATTCATTCGCCCCAATATAAGCATCACCAAAAAGATAGTGATTTTATTTAAGCACTATTTTACTACAATTTAACTGTAATAATATTTTATATTTTATGAGGCCCTAGAAACCACTACCTTTATATTGAATCACTATTTAACTACAATTTAACTGTAATAATATTTTATATTTAATCACTATTTAACTACAATTTTATTTTATTAGGTTTTAACTGCAATCAGTGGATAATATAACCTCTAACTTTCTGAATCCAAATCCTAAGAAAATATCAAATGTCAGAATCCCCCAATAAATTTCCATTTGTTCAACTTTATTCAATATACATGAAATATCTATAAATTAATATGCTATTGCAATTGGGATTTAAGTATAAACAATAATATAAAAACAAATTAATAAACTAAAAAAAATAATTTACTAAAACAATCTCAATAAAGCAATATAAAAAACTAAATAAAAACCAATATAAAGAAAGTAAATAAATGCACAGATGTGGCCATGTAGGTGGTCTAAGTTACTACGTGTGTGAGAACCGTGTAAGCCATTTAAGCAAAATCTCTCAACATTTTCCATCTTACTATTGATTTTTCCTAAACTTGAAGATTCTGATGAACAAGACATGACTATGACATACTTGAAACTACCTCTTTATAAGGAGCAGCAATTGAACTGTCTCAAAATTCAAGTAGAAAACAACATGGTTGTCAAAGTGTACGAAGCACCCTATGGTTCGCCGAAAAGAATTAGATTTTGAAACAGTTGATATTGATATTTTCCAGGGAGAGCATAAACAAATCCGATTTCCTCAAACAACACCCTTTTGGAGAGGTTCGTCTTATTCAAGATGGTGATTTTACCCTTTATGTTTATTTACATCACCCCTTTACTATTTTCTCCATGTATTTTTATTAAAGCTGTGTATTTTAATGAATTTGGTATATCGGATTTTAAGCAATAGCTATTATCTTTTGTTGTGTTTGATTTAAACTCATGATGTCGATTATGAGTTTCACCAATTAGTTCATGATATCTTCTTTTTATCTTTTAAATTTTTGATATTTCAGCGGGATTTGCCAATAGGCATTATTGGAAGCCTCTTAGTATTGTGCAATTGCTGGACATACAACAACACTCCTTGTTGGCCTCTATATTCCTAATGGCATGACATAATTTGTTTCTGATGAGCCGTCTCGGCTATATCTTGGGTTCGGCAGGTATGTTTTCCTAAAGTTTACCTCAGACGCGACACACTTATTCATTCTCAGATTTGGGCTGGCTGTGTTGCTTGTATTATGGCTGGTATCCTCGGAGGAGAAGACACATATACGGCTTTTAACGAACTTATGGCTTTTCTTGTTTTTTCATAATTAATGTTTCACTATCAATAGTTAGTAAATTACTTTAATTTTCTTACTCCATAGTTGGTGATTGTTGACATGCATCAATTATGGAGTTGAAAGTGACAGCATTTGGTTGCATTCCTTGCTCTATCATTACAATAAGCAACATAATAGAAGACTCCACTAAATCATTTTTGCATAGTGCATCTATGATTGCTTTATAAAAGAATATCGACTTCCAATTGTGATTTCCTGAATTCTCAATAAACATTCATCGCTTCTTGGAACATTTTGCCTTTCGTGTACACGTCGATCATTGTAGAATAAGTTAGTATATTTAGAAATATGTTTCACGCCTTCATCTCTTCAAATAGCTTTTTAACTTCAGCATATATGTCATGCCTTTTGTACCTGGACAACAGAGTATTGCCTGTTACAACGTCTGTTTTAATTCCACATATGTCCATCTCCTTGCACTTATTAATTGCTTCATCAAAACAAAAGTCGTAACATAGAATGCTATGTTGTCAAGTTATGGATGGCATGAAATGTATGCTGAAGTTAGAAGACTATTTGAAGAGACGAAGGCGCAAAACATGTTGTTGCGGTGAAAATCGGATAACAAATTATTAACTAATTTGCATCAGTTTCTTTTACAACCGACTTTGATTTATCCAAAGGAAAAGTTCAAGATCGTTAGAAAAACCTAAAGGGAAAGATCTAAGGTTCGGGGGTTGGTTACGCCTAGGGAAGGTAGTAGCACCCTAAACGTCCGTAGTACTCTACGGGAACCTCTTGTTAATGTTATCTTATGTTTGCTAAAGGTTTTATGCTAAAGGCTTGAAAAACCCTAGGGGTTAGTATCTAAGTATACTCGATAAAGCATCGCACTTTACGCCTACGTATCCTCGGGAATAGAATCAGAGTATGCGTAGTTCTACTTTTACTGAATTGTTGACTATGGTCAATATTCAGAGGGGAAATGAGCACAAGCTCATTGTAGAGTTTAGGAACTCTCTAGATCTAGTTGAAATGGACCTATGTTGAGGTTTAGTCAGTAGGGGAAGTGATAAATTCATTATGATGAATATCACTAAGAGTTGAAGAACTCTTCCTAAAGTTAGTTATAATTTCTATGGCTCTGATGAGGCCTAGAAATAAGGTTTCTTCCTAAGAGGTTACTTAGGTTAAGATGGGGGAAATGACTTTAAGAGTCAACACTATTCACCTTCCTTTGGAATGGGGGAGAACAAGTTGATAACAATAAATAAGACATGATAAAAGATAGGACATTGATATAATAGACAAAACAACATAAGCATGAGGATGGCAATTTGTTTATGACAAAAATATGGATAAGATGGATATGATAAAAGAGTACATCAAATATGCTTCAATCTTTAGGATGACAAACATATAGAAATGACATACAAGAACAAATCAAAATGTTTCAATCTTTATGAAGACAAACATAGAGAAGTGATATGAAAGATGACATTTAGAGCATGATGATATTCATATAGAGCCAAACATATGGCCAATCAACATAGATATATTGTCTTAAAAAAACAAACAAGTCAATCTAATAAAATTTCAAGATTAACAAAAAAAATGCTCAAAGATGATATTAGTAATTAACCAACAATTAACTTAATTGGAAATAAAACTTAATTACACAATTAGAATTAAGGGTTAATTTTAAAGTAAACAAAATGATTTGAAATCTAAATAAGTTAGAGACAAATAAAAGGAAGCTTAATTATCATGATTAACTAAAAACAAATAAAGGAAACAAATAACTAAAAAAAGAAATTGCATACATAGGGCTTGAACCCTTGCCCTTAACCTCAACAAACCAAAACACAGGCCAACCGTGCTGCACGCGGATAGTGAGTAAAAGATACAAACACCAATATATATGTAAAAACTGGCGAAAACAGACGAAAGAAAAAAAAAGGTGGGCGAGGGGAATCGAACCCCTGTCCTCAGTGTTGCACCCCAAATTTTACCCTCAGATTCGTCTGATCCCCTCATATCATTTTCGATCGGCCATTCGTGCATTTTCTTAGTTTTTAGCATTAATCATGTTTTTAACCAGTTTGCCATTTTATTTTATTTTTTTTCTCATTTTGAGAATTGATTGAGTTTTAACTTTTAATTTAGTTTAATTTTAATCTTGATTTAGTTAATTTTCAATTATCACTTTCAATTCTAAATTTGGTTTACTTTAACCATCACTTTTATTCTAATTTAATGTAATTGAATTATTTTAGATTTGACTTAAGTCTAATTTTCATTCCAATTTACTTTACTTTAAAACAATTAGTTTAATTTTAATTTTTAATTTTAAATTAATTATGTTTAGTTATATTATTCAGATTTTAAAACAAATAAAATCAATTTGTCTTTCTAAAAGCCAATTTCCTTTCTTTAAAATACTTGGTCAGTTACATTAGGTTCCTTTTTGACAATAGCAATAGCTTTACACCAGCCTTTTCCGTACGTATGCCAAACTCCAAGCGAACTTTCTCCAACGTAAACCTGACCCTCTGTAGCCTGAAAGTGACAATGCAACAACGGTTAAAAATTCAAATGAATTGGAGAACAAGGTTGTTTTAGAGGAGAAGTTAAATAGCAGAAGGAGAAGAGGATAGAGGGGGGAGCGCAGAGAAGAAACCAAAAAGGAAGCCACATTCAAAATTACAAAGTTTTAACGTCCCCACTACCACATTCATAACGAGAGGACAGGAACACAAAACCCGGAAAAAGGCCAAACCAGCCCAGAAAGTTTTCACAACCAAAACCAGTTTCAAAACAGAGTTTTTCACAACAAAAAACGAGATTCACACAACTACACCACTGAACCATCCTCACAAACTTATCTCGTCTTCACTTTTTGCCGCTGCCGTCAATTGCGACGTCGCACAACAACCTCACATCACCTAAACTGCTACATTCCACCATCACCATTTTTTCCCTTCTCACATTTTCAAATCAAACAACAGCAACTTCTGACTCTTCTCGCACCACCCAACTCTGCATCTTCAAACAACAACAAAACGAACCGCACAACCACCCTTTACTTTCGTCACCCTTACCATATATCAAGAACCTTCAACCACCTCCATCTACTTTCAACAAACCAACAACCTCATATCACCTTCAATCTCAAAATCGGAATTGAACCTACATGCTCCCAATCATCTCCCTTTGTGTGACACCAACAAACAGAACAAAACCAATATACTTTCTCATTCCACTCCTTCTACATCAACAAAAATACCATAAACTTGTTCTATCCTTGAACACAACATGAACAGAACAAAAAGAAACAACAATCATCCATACTAGAATGTTACACATGACACATTAAGGAAAAGCTCGTGAGAGATAAGAGGAAATGCAGGTGGTGTTCCAATTCGAAGATCTTGGGCAATCATCGACTAAAGGAGAGTTGTGTATTACAAATGTCTTGAAGACCACTATTGTCTAAAAGAGGTGGGATATTTAGAGCTCCAGAGGTAAGTTTCTAGGGCCTTGAAACTGATAGATTTACTGTGATAATGTTTTTTCTTTGAGTTTGATTTATATGAGCATTATCGTGTTGGTGTGTGGTCAATATTGCATTTATGTTTAAAGCTATGAATCTCTAAGCTTTGCTGTTTTGGAACTAAGGTGAGCACCGTGTAAGTTTAGTGAGATGCATGACAACACTAATGGTTTCCATGTTAAGATGAAAGTATGATGTGGTTGTTTGTTCGAGGTATTTAATCATACGTTGTCATGTAACGTGTCGACTTCGGTTTGAATGCTTCACGTCCATGTTATTGTTCTCCACGTTTGAGTTTCTGTTTTGAGTTTTCTGAGGTTCAGTGCTATTCTATAATTTGAGCACTATGGACTGCTATTTTGTTTCATCAATTTTGAGTAAGAATTGAGGTCGGAAAGGTTCGAACAAGGAGGGGAGTGGCCATACGTGTTTTGGTTTCCATATTAGTTTGCTGGGTTTCTGCATGTACGCATGAAGAGAAGGCGTCGTGGCAGTCCGGGATTGGCTGGATGTATTTCTTGTCGTCTAGTCACTTGATATTTAGGTGACCAATTGATGGCATAGGACACATGATGTTTTGTACCGGTCATATATATATTTCTCTTTCTCTCGCCTGGGCATATTTCTTTCTTTCCCTTTGAATCATGGGCTTCATCAGAATGCTAAGCACACCCCCTAGCGCTTTCTTTTCTTTTAATCAACAATTATCATTACCTATTTATTTCTTGAATCTTATCAAAAAAACATTCCATTTTCATTTTATTTGGAAAAAAACTCACTTTCTACTTTAACTCAAAAATATTTTATTTTCTTAAATGTTTATCTAAGATAATTTATTATTATTTTGAGTTTTATATCTTTGTGTATTTGATTAAATTGTTGAATATTTGCTCATGATTTTTTTTTCTCATAATTGAACTTGGTTAATCTCACGGTTAATATACTTGACTTTAATATGAATGTTATTCTTCCTTAATTGTCAACCTTCTTAAAATATCATCTTTTACATCATTCTCTATGTTTGTCTTCCTCAAGATTGAAGCATATTGATGTGTTCTTGTATATCATTCCTACATGCTTGTCTTCCTAAAGATTGAAGCATATTGATATACTCTTTTAATCATGTTCATCTTATCCATATCTTTGTCATGAACATATTGCCATCCTCATGCTTATGTTGTTTTATCTATTATATCATGTCTTATTTATTGCTATATTATCAACTGTTTTTCCCCTTATTCCAAAGGTAGGTGAACATGTTGACTCCTAAAGTCATGACCCCCACCTTAACCTAAGTAACCTCTTAGGAAGAAACCTTGTTTCTTAGCCTCATCAGAGCCACATAAATCACCACTAGCTTTAGGAAGAGTTCTTCAGCTCTTAGTGATAATCATCATAATGAATTTATCACTTTCCCCTACTGACTAAACTTCAACATAGGTCCATTTCAACTAGATCTAGAGAGTTCTTGGACTCTACAATGAGCTTGTACTCATTTCCCCTCTGAATATTGACCATAGTCAATCATTCAGTAGACGTAGAACTACGCATACTCTGATTCTATTCCCGAGGATACGTAGGCGCAAAGTGCGATGCTTTGTCGAGTATACTTAGATACTAACCACTAGGGTTTCAACCTTTAGCATAGAACCTTTAGCAGACATAAGATAACATTTAACAAGAGGTTCCCGTAGAGTACTACGGACGGTTAGGGTGCTAATACCTTCCCTAGGCGTAACCAACCCCCGAACCTTAGATCTTTCCCCTTTAGGTTTTTCTAACGATCTTGAACCTTTCCTTTGGATAAATCAAAGTCGTTTGTAAAAGAAACTGATGCAAGTTAATTAATATCTTGTTATCCGATTTTCACCGCAACAGAAATGGCGACTTCACTGGGGAGAGTTAGACCTATTGCTGGTCCTTTCCTAAGAGGGTTAAGCCTACCTTGCTTTTATGTTATTCGTGTTTGCTTATTTGCTTGTATGTGCTTATGTATGTCATATTTGCTTACATATCTGTATATTTGTTCTTGCTTGATCTTTTGGGTTGACATGGTATCTATGAGTGAGATAAGTCCTAACCCGGACTTGAGAGCACATTATATTATAGGATCGTGGTGTAATCAATAGTCGGTTGTTGGCAGTAGTACCAACAATTTATGGCATATGATGACCACACTCAGATGAGGCCCTTTGGGATTGTTGATGTCTGATGTGAGAAGTCACATTGATATTACTTTTTCAATTGGGAGCCGTAGATTCTGAGGATCGTAGTTACCTTTACCCCACTTGGCCTTTTAGGATGTAGTGCGGTGACTATGAGGGAGCCAGTCCTGAGTAGTTGTCACGCGATACTACACCCAGACGAGTTTATCTTGAGAATATTATTAACACGTGTAAGTAGTTACATGGGCCGATAATATCCGAAAGATTTACGTAGACTCTGGGAACTTTTTAGAACCTTATTCTGCAGATGAAAACCCCTAGTACATACCTTTTGGGATGGGTAGACCACGACTCCACGCTCGTGATCTTCAAACCTAGTCCTTCTCTTGTTTGCGTGTACATATCTGTGAATATCTATATATGTTTGTACATATATTTGTGCTTGTGTGCTATTGTGTGTGCATATATCTATGTTTTTGTGTGCCCATGTTTTGTGCATTGCATACATCTCATGATAACCATTTGGTTTCAATGATCTCAGACGTTCTTTTTCTTTGCAAAGATCAATCGGGATCTTAGATTTTAAAAGGAACTTTTCAGTTTTCCAAACTGTATGTAGCTCGCCTTCGAGTTCCTTGAAACCATTTGGCTTGCATTAGCATTACATTCGCGTTGCATTTGCATTTCTCGGTCTTGAGTCTCCTCCGTCTTTTGTCTGTAACCCAGCTAACCTTCCAGAGCCAGCATTGGACTTGAAGAAGCCTTTAAAGGATCATGAATTCAGAGGAGCAGAACCAGTTTATGACCAGAGCAGATTTCAACTTGTTAAGAAGCCAGTTGGATCAGTTTATGGCAGCCTTGGCAAAAAGAGATGCCAATATTCAGGGTACGAACAATGTTGCCCAAGCTCAACCTGTGCAGACTCCTGTTAGGAACCAGTTTATACAAGAACATGCCATTATTCGAGACGGACATTCTTCTTCTATTGATGCTACGGAATACCGCAGTTTTGCATTCTCCGAGTCAGATTCCCAAGAAGTGGTCCCTGTAAGGAAAACCCAGAATCCACGAGACATTGAGCTAATGGAAAAATGTCGTGCCTTGGAAAAGAGGTTTGATACCATTGCAGGCCGTGACACTGCTGATCTGAATGCTTTGGGCATGTGTTTGGTGCCCGACCTTGTGATACCTCCTAAGTTCAAGACGCCGAAGTTTGAGAAGTATAAAGGGGATAGTTGTCTAAAGCAGCGTTTGGTGATGTTTTGCAGAGAAATGACTCCACATGTCCTCAATGACAAACTCATGATTCATTGTTTCCAAAACAGTCTAAGTGGAGCATCACTGCATTTGTATATGCAGCTAGAAAGTAGTCATGTCCAATCATGGTCAGACCTAGCCAGTGCTTTTGTGAAGCAATATAACTACAATCTTGATTTGGCTCCCAGCCGCCTACATTTGCTAGACTTAGCTCAAGAAGAAAATGAGTCCTTCAGAAAGTATGCTCAGAGGTGGAGAGAAGTAGCTGCTCGTGTTCAACCACCACTTTCGGACAAGGAATTAGTTGACTGGTTCGTGGATACTTTGCAAGGTATATACCGAGAAAAGTTGTTTAGCACTGTGATGTCAAACTTTTCTGAGTTGGTAAAAACTGGAGAACGCATTGAGAGTGGTCTCCAGAAAGGAAAGATCTAAGGCATCTCGAATATCCCGGTCGGTGAGAATAAATCAGTTGTCAGTTCTCAAGAAGAATGGGAGAAGGAAAGTAATTCTATGTGGGAATCCCAAATACCTCAGCACTTCTACAACTCAAGTGTTCAGCGTCAGCAACCTTTTGGGTCTTCGTATCAGACACCAATCCCACCACGTGGGCAATATTCTGCTCCAAATCGAAGACCTCCTCTACATCAACGGTCTTACCGCCGCCAGCCGTGTCAGCATGCACGACAAAGGCCGAGGAAGCCAGAGAGGAATTTCACTCTGTTGCCAATACCACACAGTCAGTTCCTGCCAGATTTAATCCAAGGGGGATTCATAGTGCCAAAAGGGATAGATCCAGTGATCCCTCCCTACCCACCAGGCTTTGATGTCAACGCCCGATGTGACTACCACGCTGGGGCACAGGGGCATTCGACCGAAGACTGTAAGGTACTCAGAAGCAAGGTTCAGACGCTGCTTGATTCTGAGATGATCTCATTCACGCCTCAAGGAATTCAAATCAACAATCCTTCACTTAATCGAGCAGGTTCATCAGACCCTAAAGAGGAAGAAATTGTCGAGAGTGGGTGTGAAGATAATTCTCAGACGGATTTCGACAATCAGTTTTGAAGATGACTATCTCCGTTTGGCAAGTCGAGAAGGAAAGCCCAGTTCCCCGAGGCTGGCAAACTTTAGACTATTTCAGCAATTTTGTTGTATTTTCTTTGCATATTTGAATCTGTTTTGCTTATAAGCAGTGTTATACTTTCAAATTGGCAAGGTTAATGAAATATTTATGCATCTTTTGGTTAAGTTCATTCGTTTCACTCGTTTTATTTCCATGA
Organism: Lathyrus tuberosus; assembly: GCA_022829125.1. Classification (NCBI taxonomy): domain Eukaryota; kingdom Viridiplantae; phylum Streptophyta; class Magnoliopsida; order Fabales; family Fabaceae; genus Lathyrus; species Lathyrus tuberosus. The sequence continues at coordinate 11,888,329 of JALAZF010000137.1, read as the reverse complement.
AAACAAAAATATATCTTCATCTTATTTCTTTTCCTTTTTCAACTTTTGTTAAAGCAAAGATTGGGGAGGATGATGAAAACCTCATGTTCATAATTGTTGTGGTATGCTATCAAATTAACCTCGCTGAGGATATAAGGCATTGTTTCAATTTATCCCTCGTTAACCCCTTCGAGCCTAGAAGTAGGAGTTTCTTCTTCACAAAAACCTTAAATCTCAACCTTGGGGCAGGGTAGTTCTCAGTTTAACTCGGTTATGCATTCAAACACGAGCGCTTCACATAAGGCGTCAGTCAGCTTTCAAATCAAGTGACTTCCTACTCTTGGAGAGTTGAACGTATATCTTGAGTTAGCTGAGCGTAGGATTTGAGTCGTTATCTTTTGTTTCATAAACTGTGAACCATACATTACAACCCCTAAAAGACCTAATTGAGGTAAGGATGTTTTGAAAAGCATACTACAACAAGGTTGACTAACCTGACTCCTAATAATCTTTGCTATTCCGTGTGTGTTGATCACTCTTCTGTCATTTCATAAATAATCAGATCCACCTTTGTTCTTGATTTAATCAATCAGCGTGTGCTTCCATCAAAAGCTTTGTTTTCAAACTTTGCATTAAACCTTTGCATTAAACATTTGCATAAAATTTTGCCAATTTTAATGAACAATACTTGTTTGCAATACCATTCGATATCAAAGAATCCCAACAAACGCGTTCAGTCAAGGAATTGAGCTCGATAAAGGAAATTTGACTCAGTCAGGGATGACCAAGTGTGAGTTGACAAGTCGGAGGCAGAATTCTGCAAATTCAAGATATTGGGGCAAATATTCTTGAGATCATCTTATGACGAGTTTTGTCTGCAGTAACTGAACAGAAGCAGCTACGTCAAGATTCAAGTTGGAAGAGATTGAATCACCTGATTTTTTTCATTGCTTCTGTAAAATTCTTTTGATTATTCAAGTTGGAAGAGATTGAATCATTTGATTTTTCATTTCTTCTGTAAAATTCTTTTGATTATTCAAGTTGGAAGAGATTGAATCATCTGATTTTTTTCATTTCTTCTGTAAAATTCTTTTGATTATTCAAGTTGGAAGAGATTGAATCATCTGATTTTTCATTTCTTCTGTAAAATTCTTTTGATTCTTCAAGTTGGAAGATACTGAACCATCTGGTATTTCAATCCTTCCGTAAAATTCTTTTGGTTATTCATCCCCTAATCTGGGGCAGTTATGCCGAAATCTCTCTAAGAGTTTGAAGATATCGAAGCACCCTGTATTCCAATTCTTCTATAAAATCCTCTTGTTATCGTCTTAGCTTAGGGCAGACAAAATTCGAAGATGATCGTCATATAAGTCAGAATGCAGGATTACTCTGTTCTTGTGATATCTTTTGCTAGCTTTCCAGTAAATTGTTACTTCGGCTAATCTTGACGAATTCTCCATGGATTCTTCTCCAACAAAGAGATCAAGCCCATGAGGCCAATCCTCATGATGTTATACCTCAAGTGGAATACTCTTTTCACCAATGAAGTTGTTGATTATTCTTCATCCCCAGTAATGGTCCAATCTGATGAGTTTGGCTGGGTATCCTCGTCGATATGTTTATTTCATCTCTAGTCTTGCTTCCTTTTGCCTGTTTTGTCAGCATAAGCATAAGCATGGCATAAGCACTCATATGCATAGCATCTTTGCATTTCTGCTTCCTTTTCTGGTGTTTTCCTGTTTTGGTTCACTTTGGCGGTTTTCCTCCCCAAGTGACTGGGTTTGTCTTTTCTCTCCAATAGAGTTGTCAGCCCTTAGGCATAAAGTGCCCACCTTTTCTGAATTCCCCACGGAGTTATATCCTCGTGGATGATGGTTGTTTTAGTTATCTTTTTCACATATGGATAAGATAAATCCCCATTTGAGTTCATCCCTCAATGGGAGTCTTGTTTGGCCGTTTCTTTCTAGCTTGTTCCTAGATTGAACTTTGGTCTCTGGCAGGCGTGGTTTCCGAACCTACTTTTGTTGGTGCATTCATTTTGCATTGTGTCTCGCAAGAAGATTCTTTTGTGAATCCTCATTGAAGACAAAGTTATTTCTCCAGCAATTTTGAAATACCAACATATCTTTGGAATTTGTACCCAACAATTAGTGGCAATCTCACTCATGAGAAGCTTATCCGTCTTTGGTTTTATTCATACTTCTACAGTTACCAATAGTGTTACCTCCAACCAGTCATTTTCCGTCAACCCTTTGATGATGTCAGTTTTCTCCATCAACCCTTTGATGATGCTGTTCAACTGCTTTTTCCGTCAACCCTTTGACGATGTCAGTTTTTCCATCAACCCTTTGATGAAGCGTCAACCCTTTGACGATGTCAGTTTTTTCCATCAACCCTTTGATGGTGTCGATCAACTGCATTTTTTGTCAATCCTTTGACGATGTCAATTTTCTTCCTTTGGTGATGTAAATCTTCGATTCAATTATCCCTTACCGTCTATCCTTTGACGATGTGAACCTTTGCTTCCCCCGTGGAGTAAAGACATTCCCGGTATGTCCAAAAATCTTTGCTTAAGCTAGGTTTACGTTCGGTCACCACCTTTGAGTGCCAGTTTTTGACTCCTTGTGCTTTGTTTCGCTTGTGGTCTTTTGTCGGTGTTCGTCTTTATTTCCCCAGTGAAGTAAAGACATTCCCGGTTTGCTGTGTGTCGTGCTTGTTCGGTCTTAACCTCTGCGCGCCAGATTTGAATCTTTAAAATCTTTTTGCTGTTCCCCAAGAAGTTTAACTTTAAAGATTTTGGAAGACCGTTCTCGTTTGAATCGTGTCAAATTTGAACTTGGACTTTGTTTGAATCGTGTCAACCATTGTCTTTTGTGTTCTCGTTTGAATCGTGTCAAACTTGAACTTGGACTTTGTTTGAAATGTGTCAAGCATTGTCTTTTGTGTTCTTGTTTGGATCATGTCAAACTTGAACTTGGACTTTGTTTGAATCGTGTCAAGCATTGTCTTTTGTGTTCTTGTTTGAATCGTGTCAAACTTGAACTTGTTCTTGTTTGAATCGTGTCAGATTTGAACTTGGACTTTGTTTGAATCGTGTCAAGCATTGTCTTTCTGTTCTTGTTTGAATCGTGTCGAACCTGAACATAGTCTTTGTTCGAATCGTGTCGGACACTGACCCCCCTATTTTAAAACCGTTCCTGTTCGAATCGTGTCGAACTTGAATCGGGACTTTGCTTGAATCGTGTCAAGCACTGTCTTTTGTTTTAAAACTGTTCTTGTTCGAATCGTGTCGGACATTGAACACCCTTATCTTGTTTCTTTCCTAAAATTGCTTTAAGCTAAGTTTCTTGGAACAAATTTCTTCAACTTTAAGACTCCTATCTGGTGCGCAGAGTTGGTCTCTGTCTTCCTGGCTCTTTCTGAGGATCCCATTTTGAACTCTTCAGCTTGAGATCCCCAGGAAGTCTTTGCTTGGTTGTCTGTCTTCTTAAGCTGATCTCCAGTGATCAGGTTTTTCTTTCTGGTTTCGTGCCCAGGAAGAGTGTGGGTTTGTTTTGTCCCCAGTATTCCATCTCCCTGGATCTTTTCCAGTGGAGTTTGTTTGTGGTCTTTTCCCCAGTGTTTCTTTGGAGTCTCCCCAGTGAGTCTCTTTTGTTAGTTATCTTGTATTCCCAGTCAGGTGTTAACCTTCGTCCTTCCCCAGTGAAGCTCATCTTGTGTTTGCTTCCTGTCTGTCCTTTGGCACCTTGTTGTGTCCGCATCTTTGCGTCTTCTTTGGCATCTTGGCATCATGTCTGTTGCATTGCATGTTTGCGCATCTGAGGGCAAAATTTTCGGTTATCTGTATTTAAATATCTTTCACTTTTGATTCCATGAGGATCTTCATCTCTCATGTCATCAGGCGAAGATATTTAAATAGGGGCAACTGTTGCACCCCAAATTTTACCCTCAAATTCGTCTGATCCCCTCATATCATTTTCGATCGGCCATTCGTGCATTTTCTTAGTTTTTAGCATTAATCATGTTTTTAACCAGTTTGCCATTTTATTTTATTTTTTTTCTCATTTTGAGAATTGATTGAGTTTTAACTTTTAATTTAGTTTAATTTTAATCTTGATTTAGTTAATTTTCAATTGTCACTTTCAATTCTAAATTTGGTTTACTTTAACCATCACTTTTATTCTAATTTAATGTAATTGAATTATTTTAGATTTGACTTAAGTCTAATTTTAATTCCAATTTACTTTACTTTAAAACAATTAGTTTAATTTTAATTTTTAATTTTAAATTAATTATGTTTAGTTATATTATTCAGATTTTAAAACAAATAAAATCAATTTGTCTTTCTAAAAGCCAATTTCCTTTCTTTAAAATACTTGGTCAGTTACATTAGGTTCCTTTTTGACAATAGCAATAGCTTTACACCAGCCTTTTCCGTACGTATGCCAAACTCCAAGCGAACTTTCTCCAACGTAAACCTGACCCTCTGTAGCCTAAAAGTGACAATGCAACAACGGTTAAAAATTCAAATGAATTGGAGAACAAGGTTGTTTTAGAGGAGAAGTTAAATAGCAGAAGGAGAAGAGGATAGAGGGGGGAGCGCAGAGAAGAAACCAAAAAGGAAGCCACATTCAAAATTACAAAGTTTTAACGTCCCCACTACCACATTCATAACGAGAGGACAGGAACACAAAACCCGGAAAAAGGCCAAACCAGCCCAGAAAGTTTTCACAACCAAAACCAGTTTCAAAACAGAGTTTTTCACAACAAAAAACGAGATTCACACAACTACACCACTGAACCATCCTCACAAACTTATCTCGTCTTCACTTTCCGCCGCTGCCGTCAATTGCGACGTCGCACAACAACCTCACATCACCTAAACTGCTACATTCCACCATCACCATTTTTTCCCTTACATTTTAAAATCAAACAACAGCAACTTCTGACTCTTCTCGCACCACCCAACTCTGCATCTTCAAACAACAACAAAACGAACCGCACAGCCACCCTTTACTTTCGTCACCCTTACCATATATCAAGAACCTTCAACCACCTCCATCTACTTTCAACAAACCAACAACCTCATATCACCTTCAATCTCAAAATCGGAATTGAACCTACATGCTCCCAATCATCTCCCTTCGTGTGACACCAACAAACAGAACAAAACCAATATACTTTCCCATTCCACTCCTTCTACATCAACAAAAATACCATAAACTTGTTCTATCCTTGAATACAACATGAACAGAACAAAAAGAAACAACAATCATCCATACTAGAATGTTACACATGACACATTAAGGAAAAGCTCGTGAGAGATAAGAGGAAATGCAGGTGGTGTTCCAATTCGAAGATCTTGGGCAATCATCGACTAAAGGAGAGTTGTGTATTTCAAGTGTCTTGAAGACCACTGTTGTCTAAAAGAGGTGGGATTTTTAGAGCTCCAGAGGTAAGTTTCTAGGGCCTTGAAACTGATAGATTTACTGTGATAATGTTTTTTCTTTGAGTTTGATTTATATGAGCATTATCATGTTGGTGTGTGGTAAATATTGCATTTATGTTTAAAGCTGTGAATCTCTAAGCTTTGCTGTTTTGGAACTAAGGTGAGCACCGTGTGAGTTTAGTGAGATGCATGACAACACTAATGGTTTCCATGTTAAGATGAAAGTATGATGTGGTTGTTTGTTCGAGGTATTTAATCATACGTTGTCATGTAACGTGTCGACTTCGGTTTGAATGCTTCACGTCCATGTTATTGTTCTCCACGTTTGAGTTGCTGTTTTGAGTTTTCTGAGGTTCAGTGCTATTCTATAATTTGAGCACTATGGACTCCTATTTTGTTTCATCAATTTTGAGTAAGAATTGAGGTCGGAAAGGTTCGAACAAGGAGGGGAGTGGCCATACGTGTTTTGGTTTCCATATTAGTTTGCTGGGTTTCTGCATGTACGCATGAAGAGAAGGCGTCGTGGCAGTCCGGGATTGGCTGGATGTATTTCTTATCGTCTAGTCAGTTGATATTTAGGTGACCAATTGATGGCATGGGACACATGATGTTTTGTACCGGTCATATATATATTTCTCTTTCTCTCGCCTGGGCATATTTCTTTCTTTCCCTTTGAATCATGGGCTTCATCAGAATGCTAAGCACACCCCCTAGCGCTTTCTTTTCTTTTAATCAACAATTATCATTACCTATTTATTTCTTGAATCTTATCAAAAAACATTCCATTTTCATTTTATTTGCAAAAAACTCACTTTCTACTTTAACTCAAAAATATTTTATTTTCTTAAATGTTTATCTAAGATAATTTATTATTATTTTGAGTTTTATATCTTTGTGTATTTGATTAAATTGTTGAATATTTGCTCATGATTTTTTTTTCTCATAATTGAACTTGGTTAATCTCACGGTTAATATACTTGACTTTAATATGAATGTTATTCTTCCTTAATTGTCAACCTTCTTAAAATATCATCTTTTACATCATTCTCTATGTTTGTCTTCCTCAAGATTGAAGCATATTGATGTGTTCTTGTATATCATTCCTACATGCTTGTCTTCCTAAAGATTGAAGCATATTGATATACTCTTTTAATCATGTTCATCTTATCCATATCTTTGTCATGAACATATTGCCATCCTCATGCTTATGTTGTTTTATCTATTATATCATGTCTTATTTATTGCTATATTATCAACTGTTTTTCCCCTTATTCCAAAGGAAGGTGAACATGTTGACTCCTAAAGTCATGACCCCCACCTTAACCTAAGTAACCTCTTAGGAAGAAACCTTGTTTCTTGGCCTCATCAGAGCCACAGAAATCACCACTAGCTTTAGGAAGAGTTCTTCAGCTCTTAGTGATATTCATCATAATGAATTTATCACTTTCCCCTACTGACTAAACTTCAACATAGGTCCATTTCAACTAGATCTAGAGAGTTCTTGGACTCTACAATGAGCTTGTACTCATTTCCCCTCTGAATATTGACCATAGTCAATCATTCAGTAGACGTAGAACTACGCATACTCTGATTCTATTCCCGAGGATACGTAGGCGCAAAGTGCGATGCTTTGTCGAGTATACTTAGATACTAACCACTAGGGTTTCAACCTTTAGCATAGAACCTTTAGCAGACATAAGATAACATTTAACAAGAGGTTCCCGTAGAGTACTACGGACGGTTAGGGTGCTAATACCTTCCCTAGGCGTAACCAACCCCCGAACCTTAGATCTTTCCCCTTTAGGTTTTTCTAACGATCTTGAACCTTTCCTTTGGATAAATCAAAGTCGGTTGTAAAAGAAACTGATGCAAGTTAATTAATATCTTGTTATCCAATTTTCACCGCAACACTCAGCATGAACAAATACTTACAAACCTCCTCCTGGACCAGCGGTGCTACGCCCTCATCCAGTTATAATATGATTCAAAATATATATAAGGCAAACAAGTTCCATAAATCCCCAAATAACCAAAACGTGCGCGTCCTAATCCCTCACCCACAACAGGTTCAGCAGCCATAACATAAACTCAAAACCACATTAAGTGCAAAGGAAATAAACAACTGGTACACAAACTAATACGCGAGGTTATCACTTTGATCAGCACATGATTTCATGAGAAAAAGCAACAAAAACATGACATTTAAACGTCAACAGTAACAGCAAATAGCATGGCATCAAAGCATACATAGTCAAGCATCTCACTCAAACATATACAGACCCAACCAATCTGATTTATTCAAAGCAGACACAGCAAGTAAAAAAAACTTGGAAGCAGTAGATAGGTTAACATACAATATCAATAAGGATGAGTTCAAAGTAAGAAGCACAATAGTACGGCAAAGCGACAATCTAATAACAGTTTAGGCATAACCAATCCTTCAAACAGTTATATATCATATTGACACAAGGAAAGTTAGGTTTCAAAACAAGCACATGCACCTCACGATGAACATAAGCTCTCAAGGCTCACACATATATATACTCAGAACAGAATGTGATGTAAGAAATCATGACAAACCAAACTCACCATATGATATCATTGAAATAAGCATACGACATAGGAGCAAACATTTTTAATCAACAAGTCATGGAAACATACATATAAGACATACACGGTTCAGAATCAAAACAAACCAAGACGATATATTAGATTCAACATGGAAGGTAAGAGCTTAATGTCACAAAGCATAGCCTTCTGAAGTTAATAGTTCAGCCAAAAGTATTACAAAATAGCATGGCATGATGACTGACTATGGGACAGCAGACAAGATGAGGCATCCAAGACATGAGTTTAAATTGAATACCAAACTGTCACGGGCAAGTAGACAAAATACATTGTGCACCAATGAAAACAAGGTCATGTCATGATGATCAATATACAACTACAAACCAATGTAAACCATGGAAGCATGGCAATATAAAAATTCATTCATATGTTAACATGTGATAGTCAGCAACTTAGGAATCCACATTAAAGTACATCAAGCTAAACATACATTTTATGAATACAATATCTAATGCAAACATACATTCAAACATGTAGATGACAGTTTAAACATGTATACGACAGCTATGAAGTAAGCAAATAAAACTCAATCATCCATAGGTAAAATTAAAACCAAAGTATACAAACATGCTCCAACATTAACATAAAGGATAAACATGCCAAGAATCACCTATTAACATCAACAGTAAACAAACAGAAATCAAGTACTCTAGCATTTCAAAAAGGGTGCGAAGGTTCACGTGTAGGTCACATTACAATTGAGTACACACATCATTTAAAAAAATATGTCAACAGAAACAAGTGTTAACCTTGACAGTTTGTATCAATGATTGTAATTGTCCACAAAAAGGAAATTAGGGGGGCATTAAGACTTAATCAACAAACAGCAACAGCAAAAATAACATATCAGTGGACAACATTATGAAATCAAGACACCAAAATATGAGCAACTTATTGAGACTCACTCATTAGGACAAAAGCATGATACAAGTATAAAGCGATATCAAAATGCAGCAGACATGGTTAGGAAAAACATATATAATGCAGAGATGGATAACAATTGTTACCAAGATGCAAAGCTCAACTAAACAACTGGTGCTAGTGTCACAAATACATAGAAACAGTCATACATCAACATAGCAAAACCTAAATTGCAAAGCAGCATGATAGATCTTAAACAAACATCAAAAGGTCAATGATCAAAAACACAACACCAAAAGTAAGGCAGAGCATAAGTTAGTCATCAATCTAAGATCAAGGTGAGGTTTTTAGGTTTAGTTCAAAAACGCTCAAATATCAAACAAGCAAACAAGACTTGTAATGGAGGCAACTTCAACAGGGCAAGTGAAAACAAACATGTATCAAATGAAAAACAGCATAGCTTAACACATACATGTACTAGCCAAGAATTCATATCAGCATATCAGTTTGGCAACAAACACAAGTTTAACATGGACTGATTATGGTCATACATTAAAACCAATTTCAAAAAGCATAACAGTGCACACCAGATTATTTGTTCTACTGATTCCAGTGCAAAACTTAATATGATAGAACTTAGCAAGCATAAGACAAGAGCCCAGAACCATAAGTCAGTTTAAGATTAGTTAACCAAAAGCTTACATTTTTTCAAGCAGATTATAAAATACGATAACTCAGTAGCAAAATCAATCCAAAAGATCAAGTTCCTCAATGTTTCAATAGGAATGAACATATAATAAATCAACAATAACACAAGTAGTATGACAACATTGGCAACAACATATAAAATAACAAAATCATCAAGTTACTCAAAGCAATTATTCATACGATTAAAAAGATCATGAGCAAGAAAAGAAAACATTGAATGAGCATGATAAAAATGAGAGAGGAGTAGGAATGGTACCACACAGAAGCTTGCTAACACTTGGAGTACTCTGAACTCTACACAGAAACTTTCTTGCCACGTTCACCCAAAGCTCGAGAATATTAATGTTTATGAAGAGAATTGTTGGTCATTTGCATTGAAGCTGAACTCCTTTATATAGGATGAGATATGGGCCGGGTCAATAAAATTCCACCCATCAGAATGCTAGGGTTTTGAAATTGGCTTCAAACATACGCTCCTCCTCTCTGAATCTTGGCAGACGGCTACAGAGGTCAAATAGCTCAAAATAGCATTGCTTCTCTGACTCCCTTCTATGGCGAGTAAGGTAGGCATGAGAAAGGAAGATTGATAACGACAACGCTCTGGCCAGTTCGCAGGGTGTGCAGAGGAGAGCTGAGGACGAAATGCTCAGAATTACTTTAGAAGAAGCTAAACCTTGGAAGCTTGAACGGGCAAATTTTGAGAGAAATCAAACAAAACATTATCGCGCCAAGAATTGGAGTGAAAATGGTTTGAAATTGGTTCAATTGTGTTTGAAATCCTTGCCCATTCTGAGCTTCCGTAAACCAAAATGATGAAGGAGATCAAACAGTTGTTCTTGGCCTCTTGCGCGCCACGTGCCGGTTTCTCATTGGCCATGAAGGTGGGTTGAAAAGTCAAAGAATCCCAACAAACGCGGTCAGTCAAGGAATTGAGCTCGATAAAGGAAATTTGACTCAGTCAGGGACGACCAAGTGTGAGTTGACAAGTCGGAGGCAGAATTCTGCAAATTCAAGATATTGGGGCAAATATTCTTGAGATCATCTTATGACGAGTTTTGTCTGCAGTAACTGAACAGAAGCAGCTACGTCAAGATTCAAGTTGGAAGAGATTGAATCACCTGATTTTTTTCATTGCTTCTGTAAAATTCTTTTGATTATTCAAGTTGGAAGAGATTGAATCATTTGATTTTTCATTTCTTCTGTAAAATTCTTTTGATTATTCAAGTTGGAAGAGATTGAATCATCTGATTTTTTTCATTTCTTCTGTAAAATTCTTTTGATTATTCAAGTTGGAAGAGATTGAATCATCTGATTTTTCATTTCTTCTGTAAAATTCTTTTGATTCTTCAAGTTGGAAGATACTGAACCATCTGGTATTTCAATCCTTCCGTAAAATTCTTTTGGTTATTCATCCCCTAATCTGGGGCAGTTATGCCGAAATCTCTCTAAGAGTTTGAAGATATCGAAGCACCCTGTATTCCAATTCTTCTATAAAATCCTCTTGTTATCGTCTTAGCTTAGGGCAGACAAAATTCGAAGATGATCGTCATATAAGTCAGAATGCAGGATTACTCTGTTCTTGTGATATCTTTTGCTAGCTTTCCAGTAAATTGTTACTTCGGCTAATCTTGACGAATTCTCCATGGATTCTTCTCCAACAAAGAGATCAAGCCCATGAGGCCAATCCTCATGATGTTATACCTCAAGTGGAATACTCTTTTCACCAATGAAGTTGTTGATTCTTCTTCATCCCCAGTAATGGTCCAATCTGATGAGTTTGGCTGGGTATCCTCGTCGATATGTTTATTTCATCTCTAGTCTTGCTTCCTTTTGTCTGTTTTGTCAGCATAAGCATAAGCATGGCATAAGCACTCATATGCATAGCATCTTTGCATTTCTGCTTCCTTTTCTGGTGTTTTCCTGTTTTGGTTCACTTTGGCGGTTTTCCTCCCCAAGTGACTGGGTTTGTCTTTTCTCTCCAATAGAGTTGTCAGCCCTTAGGCATAAAGTGCCCACCTTTTCTGAATTCCCCACGGAGTTATATCCTCGTGGATGATGGTTGTTTTAGTTATCTTTTTCACATATGGATAAGATAAATCCCCATTTGAGTTCATCCCTCAATGGGAGTCTTGTTTGGCCGTTTCTTTCTAGCTTGTTCCTAGATTGAACTTTGGTCTCTGGCAGGCGTGGTTTCCGAACCTACTTTTGTTGGTGCATTCATTTTGCATCGTGTCTCGCAAGAAGATTCTTTTGTGAATCCTCATTGAAGACAAAGTTATTTCTCCAGCAATTTTGAAATACCAACATATCTTTGGAATTTGTACCCAACAATTAGTGGCAATCTCACTCATGAGAAGCTTATCCGTCTTTGGTTTTATTCATACTTCTACAGTTACCAATAGTGTTACCTCCAACCAGTCATTTTCCGTCAACCCTTTGATGATGTCAGTTTTCTCCATCAACCCTTTGATGATGCTGTTCAACTGCTTTTTCCGTCAACCCTTTGACGATGTCAGTTTTTCCATCAACCCTTTGATGATGCGTCAACCCTTTGACGATGTCAGTTTTTTCCATCAACCCTTTGATGGTGTCGATCAACTGCATTTTTTGTCAATCCTTTGACGATGTCAATTTTCTTCCTTTGGTGATGTAAATCTTCGATTCAATTATCCCTTACCGTCTATCCTTTGACGATGTGAACCTTTGCTTCCCCCGTGGAGTAAAGACATTCCCGGTATGTCCAAAAATCTTTGCTTAAGCTAGGTTTACGTTCGGTCACCACCTTTGAGTGCCAGTTTTTGACTCCTTGTGCTTTGTTTCGCTTGTGGTCTTTTGTCGGTGTTCGTCTTTATTTCCCCAGTGAAGTAAAGACATTCCCGGTTTGCTGTGTGTCGTGCTTGTTCGGTCTTAACCTCTGCGCGCCAGATTTGAATCTTTAAAATCTTTTTGCTGTTCCCCAAGAAGTTTAACTTTAAAGATTTTGGAAGACCGTTCTCGTTTGAATCGTGTCAAATTTGAACTTGGACTTTGTTTGAATCGTGTCAACCATTGTCTTTTGTGTTCTCGTTTGAATCGTGTCAAACTTGAACTTGGACTTTGTTTGAATCGTGTCAAGCATTGTCTTTTGTGTTCTTGTTTGGATCATGTCAAACTTGAACTTGGACTTTGTTTGAATCGTGTCAAGCATTGTCTTTTGTGTTCTTGTTTGAATCGTGTCAAACTTGAACTTGTTCTTGTTTGAATCGTGTCAGATTTGAACTTGGACTTTGTTTGAATCGTGTCAAGCATTGTCTTTCTGTTCTTGTTTGAATCGTGTCGAACCTGAACATAGTCTTTGTTCGAATCGTGTCGGACACTGACCCCCCCTATTTTAAAACCGTTCCTGTTCGAATCGTGTCGAACTTGAATCGGGACTTTGCTTGAATCGTGTCAAGCACTGTCTTTTGTTTTAAAACTGTTCTTGTTCGAATCGTGTCGGACATTGAACACCCTTATCTTGTTTCTTTCCTAAAATTGCTTTAAGCTAAGTTTCTTGGAACAAATTTCTTCAACTTTAAGACTCCTATCTGGTGCGCAGAGTTGGTCTCTGTCTTCCTGGCTCTTTCGGAGGATCCCATTTTGAACTCTACAGCTTGAGATCCCCAGGAAGTCTTTGCTTGGTTGTCTGTCTTCTTAAGCTGATCTCCAGTGATCAGGTTTTTCTTTCTGGTTTCGTGCCCAGGAAGAGTGTGAGTTTGTTTTGTCCCCAGTATTCCATCTCCCTGGATCTTTTCCAGTGGAGTTTGTCTGTGGTCTTTTCCCCAGTGTTTCTTTGGAGTCTCCCCAGTGAGTCTCTTTTGTTGGTTATCTTGTATTCCCAGTCAGGTGTTAACCTTCGTCCTTCCCCAGTGAAGCTCATCTTGTGTTTGCTTCCTGTCTGTCCTTTGGCACCTTGTTGTGTCCGCATCTTTGCGTCTTCTTTGGCATCTTGGCATCGTGTCTGTTGCATTGCATGTTTGCGCATCTGAGGGCAAAATTTTCGGTTATCTGTATTTAAATATCTTTCACTTTTGATTCCATGAGGATCTTCATCTCTCATGTCATCAGGCGAAGATATTTAAATAGGGGCAACTGTTGCACCCCAAATTTTACCCTCAGATTCGTCTGATCCCCTCATATCATTTTCGATCGGCCATTCGTGCATTTTCTTAGTTTTTAGCATTAATCATGTTTTTAACCAGTTTGCCATTTTATTTTATTTTTTTTCTCATTTTGAGAATTGATTGAGTTTTAACTTTTAATTTAGTTTAATTTTAATCTTGATTTAGTTAATTTTCAATTGTCACTTTCAATTCTAAATTTGGTTTACTTTAACCATCACTTTTATTCTAATTTAATGTAATTGAATTATTTTAGATTTGACTTAAGTCTAATTTTAATTCCAATTTACTTTACTTTAAAAAAATTAGTTTAATTTTAATTTTTAATTTTAAATTAATTATGTTTAGTTATATTATTCAGATTTTAAAACAAATAAAATCAATTTGTCTTTCTAAAAGCCAATTTCCTTTCTTTAAAATACTTGGTCAGTTACATTAGGTTCCTTTTTGACAATAGCAATAGCTTTACACCAGCCTTTTCTGTACGTATGCCAAACTCCAAGCGAACTTTCTCCAACGTAAACCTGACCCTCTGTAGCCTGAAAGTGACAATGCAACAACGGTTAAAAATTCAAATGAATTGGAGAACAAGGTTGTTTTAGAGGAGAAGTTAAATAGCAGAAGGAGAAGAGGATAGAGGGGGGAGCGCAGAGAAGAAACCAAAAAGGAAGCCACATTCAAAATTACAAAGTTTTAACGTCCCCACTACCACATTCATAACGAGAGGACAGGAACACAAAACCCGGAAAAAGGCCAAACCAGCCCAGAAAGTTTTCACAACCAAAACCAGTTTCAAAACAGAGTTTTTCACAACAAAAAACGAGATTCACACAACTACACCACTGAACCATCCTCACAAACTTATCTCGTCTTCACTTTCCGCCGCTGCCGTCAATTGCGACGTCGCACAACAACCTCACATCACCTAAACTGCTACATTCCACCATCACCATTTTTTCCCTTCTCACATTTTCAAATCAAACAACAGCAACTTCTGACTCTTCTCGCACCACCCAACTCTGCATCTTCAAACAACAACAAAACGAACCGCACAGCCACCCTTTACTTTCGTCACCCTTACCATATATCAAGAACCTTCAACCACCTCCATCTACTTTCAACAAACCAACAACCTCATATCACCTTCAATCTCAAAATCGGAATTGAACCTACATGCTCCCAATCATCTCCCTTCGTGTGACACCAACAAACAGAACAAAACCAATATACTTTCTCATTCCACTCCTTCTACATCAACAAAAATACCATAAACTTGTTCTATCCTTGAATACAACATGAACAGAACAAAAAGAAACAACAATCATCCATACTAGAATGTTACACATGACACATTAAGGAAAAGCTCGTGAGAGATAAGAGGAAATGCAGGTGCTGTTCCAATTCGAAGATCTTGGGCAATCATCGACTAAAGGAGAGTTGTGTATTTCAAGTGTCTTGAAGACCACTGTTGTCTAAAAGAGGTGGGATTTTTAGAGCTCCAGAGGTAAGTTTCTAGGGCCTTGAAACTGATAGATTTACTGTGATAATGTTTTTTCTTTGAGTTTGATTTATATGAGCATTATCATGTTGGTGTGTGGTAAATATTGAATTTATGTTTAAAGCTATGAATCTCTAAGCTTTGCTATTTTGGAACTAAGGTGAGCACCGTGTGAGTTTAGTGAGATGCATGACAACACTAATGGTTTCCATGTTAAGATGAAAGTATGATGTGGTTGTTTGTTCGAGGTATTTAATCATACGTTGTCATGTAATGTGTCAACTTCGGTTTGAATGCTTCACGTCCATGTTATTGTTCTCCACGTTTGAGTTGCTGTTTTGAGTTTTCTGAGGTTCAGTGCTATTCTATAATTTGAGCACTATGGACTGCTATTTTGTTTCATCAATTTTGAGTAAGAATTGAGGTCGGAAAGGTTCGAACAAGGAGGGGAGTGGCCATACGTGTTTTGGTTTCCATATTAGTTTGTTGGGTTTCTGCATGTACGCATGAAGAGAAGGCGTCGTGGCAGTCCGGGATTGGCTGGATGTATTTCTTGTCGTCTAGTCACTTGATATTTAGGTGACCAATTGATGGCATGGGACACATGATGTTTTGTACCGGTCATATATATATTTCTCTTTCTCTCGCCTGGGCATATTTCTTTCTTTCCCTTTGAATCATGGGCTTCATCAGAATGCTAAGCACACCCCCTAGCGCTTTCTTTTCTTTTAATCAACAATTATCATTACCTATTTATTTCTTGAATCTTATCAAAAAACATTCCATTTTCATTTTATTTGCAAAAAACTCACTTTCTACTTTAACTCAAAAATATTTTATTTTCTTAAATGTTTATCTAAGATAATTTATTATTATTTTGAGTTTTATATCTTTGTGTATTTGATTAAATTGTTGAATATTTGCTCATGATTTTTTTTTCTCATAATTGAACTTGGTTAATCTCACGGTTAATATACTTGACTTTAATATGAATGTTATTCTTCCTTAATTGTCAACCTTCTTAAAATATCATCTTTTACATCATTCTCTATGTTTGTCTTCCTCAAGATTGAAGCATATTGATGTGTTCTTGTATATCATTCCTACATGCTTGTCTTCCTAAAGATTGAAGCATATTGATATACTCTTTTAATCATGTTCATCTTATCCATATCTTTGTCATGAACATATTGCCATCCTCATGCTTATGTTGTTTTATCTATTATATCATGTCTTATTTATTGCTATATTATCAACTGTTTTTCCCCTTATTCCAAAGGAAGGTGAACATGTTGACTCCTAAAGTCATGACCCCCACCTTAACCTAAGTAACCTCTTAGGAAGAAACCTTGTTTCTTGGCCTCATCAGAGCCACAGAAATCACCACTAGCTTTAGGAAGAGTTCTTCAGCTCTTAGTGATATTCATCATAATGAATTTATCACTTTCCCCTACTGACTAAACTTCAACATAGGTCCATTTCAACTAGATCTAGAGAGTTCTTGGACTCTACAATGAGCTTGTACTCATTTCCCCTCTGAATATTGACCATAGTCAATCATTCAGTAGATGTAGAACTACGCATACTCTGATTCTATTCCCGAGGATACGTAGGCGCAAAGTGCGATGCTTTGTCGAGTATACTTAGATACTAACCACTAGGGTTTCAACCTTTAGCATAGAACCTTTAGCAGACATAAGATAACATTTAACAAGAGGTTCCCGTAGAGTACTACGGACGGTTAGGGTGCTAATACCTTCCCTAGGCGTAACCAACCCCCGAACCTTAGATCTTTCCCCTTTAGGTTTTTCTAACGATCTTGAACATTTCCTTTGGATAAATCAAAGTCGGTTGTAAAAGAAACTGATGCAAGTTAATTAATATCTTGTTATCCGATTTTCACCGCAACACTCAGCATGAACAAATACTTATAAACCTCCTCCTGGACCAGCGGTGCTACGCCCTCATCCAGTTATAATATGATTCAAAATATATATAAGGCAAACAAGTTCCATAAATCCCCAAATAACCAAAACGTGCGCGTCCTAATCCCTCACCCACAACAGGTTCAGCAGCCATAACATAAACTCAAAACCACATTAAGTGCAAAGGAAATAAACAACTGGTACACAAACTAATACGCGAGGTTATCACTTTGATCAGCACATGATTTCATGAGAAAAAGCAACAAAAACATGACATTTAAACGTCAACAGTAACAGCAAATAACATGGCATCAAAGCATACATAGTCAAGCATCTCACTCAAACATATACAGACCCAACCAATCTGATTTATTCAAAGCAGACACAGCAAGTAAAAAAAACTTGGAAGCAGTAGATAGGTTAACATACAATATCAATAAGGATGAGTTCAAAGTAAGAAGCACAATAGTACGGCAAAGCGACAATCTAATAACAATTTAGGCATAACCAATCCTTCAAACAGTTATATATCATATTGACACAAGGAAAGTTAGGTTTCAAAACAAGCACATGCACCTCACGATGAACATAAGCTCTCAAGGCTCACACATATATATACTCAGAACAGAATGTGATGTAAGAAATCATGACAAACCAAACTCACCATATGATATCATTGAAATAAGCATATGACATAGGAGCAAACATTTTTAATCAACAAGTCATGGAAACATACATATAAGACATACACGGTTCAGAATCAAAACAAACCAAGACGATATATTAGATTCAACATGGAAGGTAAGAGCTTAATGTCACAAAGCATAGCCTTCTGAAGTTAATAGTTCAGCCAAAAGTATTACAAAATAGCATGGCATGATGACTGACTATGGGACAGCAGACAAGATGAGGCATCCAAGACATGAGTTTAAATTGAATACCAAACTGTCACGGGCAAGTAGACAAAATACATTGTGCACCAATGAAAACAAGGACATGTCATGATGATCAATATACAACTACAAACCAATGTAAACCATGGAAGCATGGCAATATAAAAATTCATTCATATGTTAACATGTGATAGTCAGCAACTTAGGAATCCACATTAAAGTACATCAAGCTAAACATACATTTTATGAATACAATATCTAATGCAAACATACATTCAAACATGTAGATGACAGTTTAAACATGTATACGACAGCTATGAAGCAAGCAAATAAAACTCAATCATCCATAGGTAAAATTAAAACCAAAGTATACAAACATGCTCCAACATTAACATAAAGGATAAACATGCCAAGAATCACCTATTATCACCTATTAACATAAAGGATAAACAGAAATCAAGTACTCTAGCATTTCAAAAAGGGTGCGAAGGTTCACGTGTAGGTCACATTACAATTGAGTACACACATCATTTAAAAAAATATGTCAACAGAAACAAGTGTTAACCTTGACAGTTTGTATCAATGATTGTAATTGTCCACAAAAAGGAAATTAGGGGGGCATTAAGACTTAATCAACAAACAGCAACAGCAAAAATAACATATCAGTGGACAACATTATGAAATCAAGACACCAAAATATGAGCAACTTATTGAGACTCACTCATTAGGACAAAAGCATGATACAAGTATAAAGCGATATCAAAATGCAGCAGACATGGTTAGGAAAAACATATATAATGCAGAGATGGATAACAATTGTTACCAAGATGCAAAGCTCAACTAAACAACTGGTGCTAGTGTCACAAATACATAGAAACAGTCATACATCAACATAGCAAAACCTAAATTGCAAAGTAGCATGATAGATCTTAAACAAACATCAAAAGGTCAATGATCAAAAACACAACACCAAAAGTAAGGCAGAGCATAAGTTAGTCATCAATCTAAGATCAAGGTGAGGTTTTTAGGTTTAGTTCAAAAATGCTCAAATATCAAACAAGCAAACAAGACTTGTAATGGAGGCAACTTCAACAGGGCAAGTGAAAACAAACATGTATCAAATGAAAAACAGCATAGCTTAACACATACATGTACTAGCCAAGAATTCATATCAGCATATCAGTTTGGCAACAAACACAAGTTTAACATGGACTGATTATGGTCATACATTAAAACCAATTTCAAAAAGCATAACAGTGCACACCAGATTATTTGTTCTACTGATTCCAGTGCAAAACTTAATATGATAGAACTTAGCAAGCATAAGACAAGAGCCCAGAACCATAAGTCAGTTTAAGATTAGTTAACCAAAAGCTTACATTTTGTCAAGCAGATTATAAAATACGATAACTCAGTAGCAAAATCAATCCAAAAGATCAAGTTCCTCAATGTTTCAATAGGAATGAACATATAATAAATCAACAATAACACAAGTAGTATGACAACATTGGCAACAACATATAAAATAACAAAATCATCAAGTTAATCAAAGCAATTATTCATACGATTAAAAAGATCATGAGCAAGAAAAGAAAACATTGAATGAGCATGATAAAAATGAGAGAGGAGTAGGAATGGTACCACACAGAAGCTTGCTAACACTTGGAGTACTCTGAACTCTACACAGAAACTTTCTTGCCACGTTCACCCAAAGCTCGAGAATATTAATGTTTATGAAGAGAATTGTTGGTCATTTGCATTGAAGCTGAACTCCTTTATATAGGATGAGATATGGGCCGGGTCAATAAAATTCCACCCTTCAGAATGCTAGGGTTTTGAAATTGGCTTCAAACATACGCTCCTCCTCTCTGAATCTTGGCAGACGGCTACAGAGGTCAAATAGCTCAAAATAGCATTGCTTCTCTGACTCCCTTCTGTGGCGAGTAAGGTAGGCATGAGAAAGGAAGATTGATAACGACAACGCTCTGGCCAGTTCGCAGGGTGTGCAGAGGAGAGCTGAGGACGAAATGCTCAGAATTACTTTAGAAGAAGCTAAACCTTGGAAGCTTGAACGGGCAAATTTTGAGAGAAATCAAACAAAACATTATCGTGCCAAGAATTGGAGTGAAAATGGTTTGAAATTGGTTCAATTGTGTTTGAAATCCTTGCCCATTCTGAGCTTCCGTAAACCAAAATGATGAAGGAGATCAAACAGTTGTTCTTGGCCTCTTGCGCGCCACGTGCCGGTTTCTCATTGGCCATGAAGGTGGGTTGAAAAGTCAAAGGAACAAAGTGCATTCTGATTGGCCAATGGTACTACTCATTCTCAATTCAAAGACCAAGTAGAAAAAAACAAACGTATGGTTCTCTTAATTTAGACTTAAATGACAATTAACCCATCACATAAATTTAAACCTAATGTTATATATTTTTTAAAAGTAATTATAATTAAATTAATTGTTAATAAAATCTAGCCCAATTTAATTGATAAATTATCTTGAAATTAGAAATTAAGGTAATTAATTAAAAAATTAAACAAATTAGGCTAAAATTAAATCAACAACTAAATTAATTAATTAAGCTACTAATCAATAAAAATAAAAAAACAAGAATATGCTAAAGTTAAATCAAGATAGGATAAATGAAGTAAAAAAAACTAAATAAATCAAGGCAAAAATAGATAAATAGAGATTTAAGATAAACAGGGAAAAATAAAAACACAAAGCATCAAGTAAAAAGATGAGGGTAAAATTTGGGGTGCAACACATGTACTCAAATTCACTAACTTACTCTTCAATGACCGACGTGTACAAAAAATGGGAATTGTTCCAGGAAGCAATGAATATTTATCAAGAATTACTGATGTCACGATTGAAAATCGGTGATGTATTTTATAGTGCAATCATAGTTCCACTATGCGAAAAAATGGTTTAGTAAAGTCTTTTATTATATTGCTTATTGAAATGATAGATAAAGAAATCAGGGTAAATGTGGTCACTTTTAACTCTATAATTGATACCTATCAACAATCGCCAGCATTAGACTTTGAAAATCATTGTTTCTTTGAAAACTATTGAGTATTCAATTGAACAATCGTCTGTTACGCTTATTAATGTGCTTTTCAGACTAAGTCAAATGACGACTTAACTTTTTTATATGTTTGTTCTGTATGATGTTTTATATCATTCTCGACCTACTAGTTCATCACATAACTATCTAGCTTCTGGCTATTAGATCGATGGAAGTTAAGTAGCACCAATTGATTAAATATGTGTATGGTATCTGACATATCTCAGTGTTCTAACATTATTACATTTTATTCTTTTAACTTATTTTTTAAAATTATTTATTATTATTAGTATATTGCATGTTTTGTCAGTGTTTGTGCACGTATTTCATATAATATGAGTCTCTTGTTACTTTTTAGTGTTACTTTGTCATAAGCGCAAAGAACCAATTGAATGAATATTATAAGTTTGCTTGATTAATCAGTTTTCTTATTTTCTCAATTTCATTATTTTATTTCACTACTTTAGAATTATTAGTTAAAGTCTTCTAAAATCTCTCTCTACTATAAATTAGACTTAAGTATCAATCCAATTTTCTGGTTTTGAATGCTTAATATGTGTTTGCCTTGAAGTTTGTATTTGAAACCAGCGAGAAGGTAACCTAAACTTTAGACGTGTTATAACTAAACCATTAGACCTAATATAATTTGACAGGAATTATGAAAAGTAAATTTTTTTGTTGGAATTAAGAAGCACAACGATGTTGAGAATGTGTTTCTTTCAAAGTTTTGAATGTTATTTGTAGACAAAAATGTTAAAAATGAAATTTAATTTGTAAAACTGTCATATTTAACTACTAATTAATGATAATTACTGGAAAAAAGAGTGTGATGATCGGGATTCGAACTCCAATTGACATATAAATTGTGATCTCCGTTAGAATACGATTAGACGATAGTCTAACTAAGTTTGAGTTAGTTATGAGTTTGTTTGTGTGATTACTTTTGATATAAGTAATCTCTCAACATTTATGAAAAATGACTAATATTGCAAGTTGAATAATGAACTTTTTTTTTCACATTCTAATAAGTGGTATTAGAAGCATTTGATCTCCTGCAATAAAAAAATGTAGTTTCTATTTTCAAGGTGGGAAAATTTGTTATTTCTCTTATCCTCACTCTCGTATCATTCCTTATTTTCTTTTGAATCATTTTCATGGCTAATTTGTAAAAATTCCTAACACTAGTAATTCCCAAGTTAAATGGATTCGACGATCATTGGGTCATGTGTAACACCCTATTTCCCGACTCAAAAAATATTACAATAATTCAAAGTATATTTTCACCCAAAGGGTGTCGCACATTCTCAAATAAAACACATGTTAATAAATTAAACAACTTAAAGCTGAAATATGAAACATTCAAAAACACCTTCACATAGTCTCATCAAATGAATTTATTCAAATAACATTGTTTTTTGAAAAGAACATAATAATTCTCCTAATAAAAGAAATAACATCCCATCCCTAGTATTACAATATCTAGGCGACACAACGTTTACTTGACAAAACAGAAAACAAGGAAGAAAGCAATGACCATCATTCTTCAACACAACTGCACTACACGCTATCTGTATTTGCAACATGGACATAAAAGCCACACACAAACAGAAAAGGGGGTGGGAATAATCCCTACAAATGTTAGCGGTCAAAGTAAATAATATGACAGCTATAAAAATACATATATCATTCTCACACAACAACAACAATAATACAATTTAAGAACTCAAACAATCATCCAAATCACTCTTAAAGTTTCATTCTCAAATATCAGGCAACACTGCAATTCCTATGAATTACTCAACAAAAAAATATTCATATAATTAATCTTAATAATTGTATTATAACTATAAAATTATCAATAATTGAGTAACATTGTATTATTATTCATCAGCTAAAAAATCAATCAAAGACACTCAAAACATCTCAACAGAGTATTTTTAATTATTTTATTATACACTCATAACTTATCAAAGGTTTATATATATATATATATATATATATATATATATATATATATATATATATATATATATATATCAATAGAGTTCTCAAAGTACTCTAACAACTCTACCACAATGTTTAAATATTTAAAATGAACCTAGAGTACTCAAAACAACAATAATACAATTTAAGAACTCAAACAATCATCCAAATCACTCTTAAAGTTTCATTCTCAAATATCAGGCAACACTGCAATTCCTATGAATTACTCAACAAAAAAATATTCATATAATTAATCTTAATAATTGTATTATAACTATAAAATTATCAATAATTGAGTAACATTGTATTATTATTCATCAGCTAAAAAATCAATCAAAGACACTCAAAACATCTCAACAAAGTATTTTTAATTATTTTATTATACACTCATAACTTATCAAAGGTTTATATATATATATATATATATATATATATATATATATATATATATATATATATATATATATATATATATCAATAGAGTTCTCAAAGTACTCTAACAACTCTAGCACAATGTTTAAATATTTAAAATGAACCTAGAGTACTCAAAAGTACTCTAAAGTGCTAAAAAAATGCTTCAATGACAGCCTTTGATAGGTGATAACTCTAATGAACTTTAATGGGCTGATAGTTTGACTCATTATTGCTCAAAAATAACACAAAGGTAACAAAAAGGTTGTTGACGCTAAAATTGCTCAGATTCACAGTCGTACGGCTATTTAACAACAAAACTCATTAGATTAGACAAAAGTGGAATAAACATAAAATAGTAGTATGAAACAATATAAAAAGTATTTAAATAAACTAGAAAAAAAATTGAGGAAATGAGAAATTAGAGAATATGAAAAAGAAAGAACATAAGAGATACGAGATTAAAGAAGAAAAGAGTGATAAAAACATAATTGGGAGAGAAAATAATAATATAAAAACAAGAAGCTTAAAACGAAAGAACATAAGAGAGATTTAATAAGGTTGATACTAAAACCCTAAGTGGCAATAAAAGAATATTTGTAAGGTTAATGCATAATGAAGAAAAAAGTTATGAATTTATAGAATTTGGTTTGTGTGAAGTCATTGTTATGGTTTTGCTAAAATCTTATGTATGAAGAATCTAAAATGGATTGAAATCGTAATTGGGGATGCAAAATACAAAAACTTATAAAAATATTTTGTTGTTTAGTAGGTAAAAAAAAGGCAATTTAATAAATCAAGCATTTTAATTAATGGTGTTAATGAAACCAAATTGTTTTTGGTTACTTATTAGTAGAGGTGTTTGCGGTGCGATTTGTTGGGGGAGTTTATTAAAGAGCATTGATACATATCTAGAAATAAATTGGCTAATGCATCTACAAAAACCTACAATTAAAGTTTGTCTTGAACATGTGCTAGTGGTTTGTATGTTTCTTAAGCCATTTCATAACTATGAATGTTATAGAGTTTAAAACCTGTATGTGTATCTTTTCATTTCGAACATCTTCTCTATTAAGGCTAACTGGTGGTTCCATCACACTATCAAATAACATAATGTAGTGTTAAAATCATAATATCATAATAATAAAAGACATTTATAGTAATGATCTAATTCCTGTAACCAACTGCAGTTGTTTCTGCTCAATTATGCTCTACTTATACCTAGCTCGTTGCGCCATATGTCGATTTTGTGTTTGCAGTCATATTCCGAACACCGTGTTTCAAGTCAGCTTCCGATCAGAGTTGTCACCAAATGGATCCACTCCTACCTTTGAATACCTCGGTTAGTTACATCTGTAATTTCAAAAGTATGTTTGCCCTTGAGCTTCCTCCAGTTCCTTGTCTATCAACTCTTCCATACAAAAAAAAAGATTCTAAATCAATGTTGCTATGCTCTAGGACATTTGCATTACCATTATGATGATTCATAAGAACAACATTATTTAATGCTTCTTCATTCAGGAAATAGCTTGGTAACCCATTAGTGTTATACTAATCGGCTTCTGTAATCGGAGCATCATAATTGAGAAAACAAGGTCGGCCATGGAAGTTGTTGTAAGACATATTGTCCCATTTTATTGATGGCGGCATCGATACGTGTATTATAACAGAAGTGTGCTGCTGCAATGTAACGCTGCTTCTTGCTCTCCGGCGATGCTATTCTGTTTCACTACTTACACCACAGTCTTCTTGTTCCATCGGTATCTAAGCAAGCCTGATCTCATGATCATAAAAAAGCTTCAATGGTTTCCACTGAATCGCAACCTCAGACAGCTGGCCATGAATATCCTTCTGGTTCATATTTTTCGAGTTAGGTTGCACTGTAGGAGCATTACTTAAAGCTTTCAACGCAATATTCTGCTGACGCTTAGTTTTCTCCGAGCCATTCTCAGCTGGCAATAAAACATTCTGAGACTTGTCAACCTTGTTATTAGAAGAAAGAGCAGCCCCAACTCCGGAATTCACCCCCATTTTCGATCCAGGCCGCGCCGACAAACCTGGACCTAATCCCGCAATTAGAGCACCACAGACAGCCGAAGCCCCAAGAGCGGTAGGAGTTGGCCGACTGTAACAATCCTGTTGAGCTTCGTGACGAGGTCCAAACCATACCTTCAATCTTTGAGCAATATCCAAAGCATCTTTATGATTAGGATCATAACTGCACATCCTGCACAGCTAATTCATACTTTTCAACAGCCTTAATCGCTTTAACCTTGCGAAGAAGAGCCTGAACAAAACTGGCTGACCTTTGAAATCTCGTATTCCCTTCTCTTAGTTTTCACACAGAGTAAATGATTTCAAAGTAAGGCTGAAACATCAACATTCAGTTGTCGTCTAAAAGGGTCTGACTCACTGTCTATTTTCTTTAGATGTCAATCTTCAGGATTCGTACATGACCGTTTCAACCGATCTTCATTGGATTCCGAAGACGATGATTTCAATCTGACATATTTTTTAATCAAATATTAAACTTAATGTATAAGATGATAATTGTAATACCCCGTATTTTTATTTTGCTCTGGGTAATATTGGTTCTAATTGTGAGAGTTGGGTCGAACTCATGCTGTGTCAAAGGAGAGCTTTTATGTGTTTTTCAACAGGAGGAAAACATGGAGTCGAAGCTTGTTCACATGCTGATGCCTGATTATTACATATTGTAGTCAAAGTCTGTTCTAATATGTACTATCAAATTATGCTGTCGAATTGGGCCTTGTGTTAAGAATCCAATTGTTTAGGTTTCTTGGGCTGCAAGTTACCTAGTTAGTCTATAAATAGGCTAGTACACTCAGTTTATTGAGTGTGGCAAATTGTGATATTTACTTGTAATTATTTGTGACATTAATGAGAAAGTGAATAGTAAACAGAATTTTATTTGCCCAATCCTTGTTGTTCCCTCATGTTATCTTCTTATTCTTCTTGTTTTTTTTGTTAACCCTTGTGTTGCACCCCAAATTTTACCCTCATTTTTTCTGCTAGTTGATGTTTTATTTATTTTTCTCTATATTTTAATTTAGTATTTATTTTAGTATTTTATTTGTTTTATTTCTAATTTAATTTCAATATGTTTCTTAATTTTATTTATATTTTACTTGTCCTATCTTTATCAATTTATAATTAATCTCATTTTATTTTTTTGCATTAGTTAATTTAGCTTACTATTTTTAATTAACATTTTACTAATAGTTATTATCACCTGTCACCACCTGCAACCTGCCCACGCTACCTCCAACCTTTGCTCCATTTGGTACCCCTCTCAACAGCCTCAATGGGAGAGCTCTGAATCCATTCACCAAGTAATGAGTTTAATTCTGCACGTCTGAAATGTCGCAGCGGATTCCTCTCCCAGAAGTGGACCAAATTTGAAATTTAAACGGAAACCTTAGGAGATTCAGCTTATGCCCACCAGTTGCTTGAGGATTTGACCCGGCCCATATGCCTCTCATCAACCCAACACTCTGCCTATATAAAGGAGTCCAGCCTCAGTGCAAATGACCAACAACTCTCACAAAAACATTCTAAGTCTTTGAGTTTTTTTGAGTTCCACGAGCAAGAGAGGAAAAGAGCTGCTTTGGAGTTTGTCTTGCTAGAAGAGTTTTCAGCATATTGGAAGGTGCAGTGGACATATTCCACTTGGTAACTTCTCTTTCCTTCATTTTTTTTTCAGTCATACTTGTTCATTCATGTTCCATTATATGTTATCATCATAACCATGTCAATATCGTTATCATAAACTTTTGTCTTGTGTTTTGCTGTTTTAATCATCCTTCCTATATAGATAGCATGTGTATGTAGCCCTGTTTGGTAATCCTGTACACATGGGATAGATGTTACATTATCGTTTGTTATTGTCACTATGAGAGGACATTGCTGGCCCTGGTTTTATGTAATTGAGTTGTTAGCTAGATGCCCAAAATCTAGTAATGATTGGATGTAAGTAGAATAAACTGGTTCACTACCTTTCAGTTATGTTTGAAATGTTGTTATGCATCCTGGTTAATTTGAACATCTGCACCTATATGTTTTGGTTTGTTCATTATTTTGTGTTGTCTATTGCTCTGTAATACATGGCTTTGGATAGGTTATTGAAATCATGTGGGGTGAACTAGGTAATTTCCTATGTCTGAGTTTGACTGTTCGAACTGATAACCTATTAGAGAGATGTGTTTGGGTGTAGTCTGTTTGTAATGCACTTCCTTGTTACCACACCTGCACACAACTCACTTTAACCTTATGTGTACCTCTGTCACCAATACCTGGCTGTCAATATTTGTATGCATGTTAAGCTAATCTAATATTTGTTGTCTCCTGCTTTAAGTCTTTAGGATATGCTGAACTTTGTGTTGGGGTATGTATACCAATTTTGAATTATTATGTGATATGTCTCCAAGTGGTAAATTGCATGATATGTGTGTCTCAAGCTAGCTTGAACCTGTTATGCTATCCTTTTGAAGAGTCTAAAATTGATGAATTTTGTTTGTTGATTAGAGACATGTGGCTGGTTTTGATTTGAGATATTAACTTGGTTACATAAGTCCTACACTGAACATTGTTTTTTGGATTCACCTTGATGTATTGACATATTTACACCTCTGTTTATATCTTGCTGTATGTATGGGATTGCTATGCTATGCTACTGTCAACATTTGTTTAGTAATTGAAGAATATGTAAATGAACTCATGATATGTGTGTATCAGCTTTGTCAACATTTGTTCTGTCCATAAACCTTTGCTCTCATTTGCAATTAGTGTCTAACTGCCATGTCTTGTTATTTTTGGAGCCATGAAAGGAAAGCAGTAGGTCTGTTATCTCTATTTGCCTTAAATCATTGTGCTATGAAGTGTGAAATGCCGATACCATGCCTGCTATGTGTTTATTTGTCTGTATAAATTCTTAACTTGACTACTCAAATGGATGGATGGATTGTTAACATGCTTGTCTAGTCTTAGGATTTTCATACCCTAGTTGTTCTATGTTGCCAAGCACACTACTGCCACATAGTAATGCACATGCACCTCTTGATCTACCCATATCTCATGTTTAAATATGTGCCTAAAATGTCTTAGTGTAATACAAATGTTTGAAGCATCATAAGAAATTGACAAATCTTAATGGAACATTGTATTTTGTATCATGTTCTGCATCATAAGAAAACACCTTGTTAAAGCTATTAAGGCATTCATTGTGTGACATCCTACTTTATTCATTTATGCTGACCTTTTTTTTGCTTAAGATTTGATTTTGAACCTTGAGTTCATCATCTGACATGCTTCTGAATCATGAATATGCCTGAAACTTTATGTGTTCACTAATGTCAATCTGTTTTGGACCTGGTCTATGGATATCAAGTTGTTGTAAACCTGCTACATCATGCCCCTTTGCTTTGAGTTATTTTGTTTGAAGTGATAAAATTAATTGTATTTGGTTTGCTAACTTGTTAGTAAGTCACATGTATCAAGACTGACTTGTAACAATGCTGCCAGTAAGTTTCCATGCTTGTCTTGCCTAATTTTCTATGCCTGGTTCGTTTGATTCTTGGTCAGTAGGATGTATGTCAGTTTTCATTGGGTTGAAATGTTCTTTATGTTTTGTCCTGACCACTGCTTGTTCATTGCTAATGAGTGACTTGCATTTCTTTTGATCCATGATGTTTGATAGATGTTTTCTTGCTTCCTCTGATTAAGATGTAATTGATGAGGTCCAATTTATATGGTTCATTCCTCAGTTAGGGTGCAACAATGCTTAGCTCTGATTCTTCCTGCTTCTGTTCATCTAACCATGTCTGATTTTGAGTATCTTGGACCTATACCTTTTCTCTTGTATGAGCAATTGATGTTAACTAGGATCGTGTTTAATTTGAAAGTGTACTTTATGTTTACTGTGCTATTATAGATTACATATTGTGTTTATAGCATAAAGGACATGTTGTTTTTCCATTTCGATGTATCACATGCTGTTGCTGCCATGGTTGTATTGGTTAGTGTTGCTCTCACTTTGTGGACCTTAAGATTAGGCCTTGCCCATTGTCTAATATGCATAGAGCTTCTTGACTGCAAGTTTATTTTATTCTCTTCTGCTGCATTTTGTTGGGCGGTGATTGTTGTTGAATGGCCTAGCATGGGTTTTTTAGCATTGTGAGTGATTTTGTATTGGATAGCTTGTATGGTTTGTTTGAAATACACACGCATGTTTAATATATATATTAATTGAATCAAGTTGTGAACGGATGAAACACGCCGTCCCAACGGTCACACACTTGCACTCAAACGCCTTGCTTACCCTTAGGACTGGGGTTCGAATCCCCCTCGCCCCAGTCCTTTTATTTGTTTTCCTGATTTTCGCTTGGTTTCAAATATATACGCATTCTGTCTTTCCTTTGGCAGCACGCGCATATAGCTCAGTTGGTTATGACTTGATTGTTTGGTTCAAAGGGGCGTGGGTTCAAATCCCCACGGCTGCACTTCTTCTTTTTTATCACTTAGCTTCATTATTTTCACTATTTTCTTCTAGATTGTTTTCATTTTATTTCTCTTTTTCTTTTTGCTTCATCTTTATATTTTAAGACTTTTTCTATATAAAAAGAATTAATAATTTTAATTTTTTTAGACTTTATTTTTGATTAAGCTTAAGTTGCTCATTATTTGCTTTATTGCATTTTTCTTTTTTCATTATGCCATGATATATCTAATGAGTTCGACCATTGTGTGTTTAATCTTTACTTTGCTTTGACATCTTGATATCTTAGTCTCATATTTGTATTCATGTCATCTTTGAACATTTTTGATCTTGAAATATTATTAAATTAACTTGTTTAATTGATAAGGTAATATATTCATGTTGATTGGCCATATGTTTGATTCTATATGAACATCATCATTGTTCTAAATATCATCTTTCATATCACTTCTCTATGTTTGTCTTCATAAAGATTGAAACATTTTGATTTATTCTTGTATGTCATTCCTATATGTTTGTCTTCCTAAAGATTGAAGCATAATGATATACTCTTTTATCATGTTCATCTTATCCATATCTTTGTCATAACATATTGCCATCCTCATGCTTATGTTTGTTTTAGCTATCAATGTCTTTTATATCTTCTTATTGTTATCAACTGATTTTCCCCTTATTCCAAAGGAAAGTTTAATGACATTGACTCTTAAAGTCATTGACCCCCAATCTTAAGCTAAATAACCTCTTAGGAAGAAACTTTGTTTCTTGGCCTCATCAAGGGCCATAGAACTCCCAACTAGCTTTAGGAAAGAGTTCTTCAACTCTTAGTGGTATTCATCATAATGAATTTATCACTCTCCCCTCCTAACTAAACTTCAACATAGGTCCATTTCAACTAGACTTAGAGAGTTCCTAAACTCTATAATGAGCTTGTACTCATTTCCCCTCTGAATATTGGCCATAGTCAATAATTCAGTAGACGCAGAACTACGCATACTCTGATTCTATTCCCGAGGATACGTAGGCGTAAAGTGCGATGCTTTATCGAGTATACTTAGATACTAACCACTAGGGTTTCAACCTTTAGCATAGAACCTTTAGCAGACATAAGATAACATTTAACAAGAGGTTCCCGTAGAGTACTACGGACGGTTAGGGTGCTAATACCTTCCCTAGGCGTAACCAACCCCCGAACCTTAGATCTTTCCCCTTTAGGTTTTTCTAACGATCTTGAACCTTTCCTTTGGATAAATCAAAGTCGGTTGTAAAAGAAACTGATGCAAGTTAATTAATATCTTGTTATCCGATTTTCACCGCAACAGAAATGGAGACTTCACTGGGGATTGTTAGACCTATTGCTGGTCCATTCCTAAGAGGGTTGAGCCTATCTTGCTTTTATGTTATTCATGTTTGCTTATTTGCTTGTATGTGCTTATGTATGTCATATCTGCTTATCTGTACATTTGTTCTTGCTTGATCCTTGGGTTGACATGGTATCTATGAGTGAGATAAGTCCTAACCCGGACTTGAGAGCACATTATTATAGGATCGTGGTGTAATCAATAGTCGGTTGTTGGCAGTAGTACCAACAATTTATGGCATATGATGACCACACTCAGATGAGGCCCTTTGGGATTGTCGATGTCTGATGTGAGAAGTCACATTGATATTACTTTTTCAAATGGGAGCCGTAGATTCTGAGGACCGTAGTTACCTCTACCCCACTTGGTCTTTTAGGATGTAGTGCGGTGACTATGAGGGAGCCAGTCCCGAGTAGTTGTCACGCGATACTACACTCAGACGAGTTTATCTTGAGAATATTATTAACTCGTGTAAGTAGTTACATGGGCCGATAATATCCGAAGGATTTACGTAGACTCTGGGAACTCTTAGAACCCTGTTCTGCGAATGACAAACCTGTAGTCCACACCTTGTTGGGATGGGTAGACCTTGACTTCATTCAAGAGATCTTAAACCTAGGGTTTGTTTGCTGTGTGTTTATATGTGTGTTTGCCTGTGTTTGCGCATTGGATACATCTCATTGCATCCTTCTTTGGTTTTAAGGAACTCAGTCTTACTTTCCTTTGAAAATTTAGGTATCATGGATATTGAGAAGAGAAACACTAAGAAGTTCAATTTCAAGAGGCCCAAATTGGCAAAGCTGAAGAAGTTAGCAACCTTGATACGAGGACATGAGAGTTTCCGTAAGAGATATGGAAGATTGGTTAGCCTTCTTGGAACTAAAATGGAGGAAGGAATCCTTGACACCTTGGTCCAATTTTATGACCCTCTCTATCATTGCTTTACTTTCCAAGATTACCAACTGGTTCCCACTTTAGAAGAGTACTCTCATTGGATTGGCATACCTGTGAAGAAACAGAGACCTTTCAGCGGTCAAGAAAAGATCCTGACTCCAAAAGAGATTGGCGAGTGTATTCATTTGGACGCATCAGAGGTCAAACCCCACATCACCACCAAGGATGGCATCAAGGGATTACCATCCAAGTTCTTGTATGAAAAAGCTTGTCAGTTTTTCAACGCAAACAGTATTGCAGCCTTTGAAGCCACCTTTGCTTTATTGGTCTATGGTCTGTTCTTATTTGCTAATGTAGAGGATTTTATCGACGTTAATGCAATCAGGATCTTCATCAGTAGAAACCCTGTGCCTACACTTTTGGGTGACACTCTCCATTCGGTTCACCATAGGACTCTTCGAGGAAAAGGAACTATTTTGTGTTGTGCACCTTTGCTTTACCAGTGGTACATCACCCATCTACCTCGGACGTCAGAATTCCGAGACAACCCCGACAAGCTCCGTTGGTCTCAAAGAATCAGTTCTCTTACCCATAATGACATCTTTTGGTATGACCCGGTTTATGACAAGAATGTATACTTTGACGGTTGTGGACCATTTCCTAATATACCGCTTCTTGGTATTCATGGTGGGATTAGCTACAGTCCTGTTCTCGCTAGACGCCAATTCGGATTTGCCATGAAGGAAAAGCCTAAGAGTATTCATGTGTCTGGTTTCTTCTATCTTAATGAAGAAGCCACTGATGAGACCAAAAGTGGAGCTTGGTGTGCTTGGGATAAATTCCACGAAAGTACCAAGGACGAGTTGGGAAAGAGAAACTGTGTGTCCTTGGAACCGTACCTTCAGTGGGTTCGATCTAGAGCCCGTGACCTCAAGATGCCTTATATTCCCAGGATACTTCAGCAGCCAACTATTGCATCCCCATCTGCCATTCCTATTGAGCGCATGGAGGAATATCAAGAGAATTTAACCAGGATGAAGCTTGAGAGAGACACATGGGAGTGGAAATATCATACCGTCTGCATTGAGCAAGAAAAGATGAAAGAGAAGATGAAAGAGAAGGATGATCTGATTGAGTGGCTGGAAAGGCGTGTGATAGATGAACCCCAGGCACAAGAGAATTCATTTTTCTCCAGCACGAGGCCTACCCCTAGCACTCATGAGTATGCTTGCATCCCTCCAACATCTGGCGCTTGGAAAGGGATTGTTGACAAATTGATCTTCGAGAACCAAGAGCTGAAGAGACAGAAGGGAAGACGTGAAGAAGGGCAATCTTAGACAGTGTTTATTTTCCCCTCTAGGCTTAGTTGTTGTTCCTTTTGTATTTTGGGCCTTTTTGATGTACTTTCAAAGTTGTAAAACTCTACTCAATATTCAATGAAATGAGGATTTGTTTTAAGAAATTTGTCGTGCTTTGAGTTCCTTAAAACCAAATTGCATTCGCATTGCATTATACATCCCTGCTAAACTATCAAGTCACTAATCTTGTCTTGCAGATTTTGTAGAAATGGATGCCGCAGGAAAAAGAGTTTGGCCTTACTGCTTCGAGTTGCCAGAGGTGGATCGTCTGCTATGGTTGGGAGAGATGATTGAAGACCAGTCAGCCTTTGCTGATAGATATGGGTGTGTCATACCCTTGATGAAGACACCAGTAACTATGGGACCACTTGAAGTTCTAGTCCAACTGTATCACCCAGCATACCGTTGTTTCTTGTTCCCTGAATTTCAGTTAGTACCAACCTTGGAAGAATTTTCAGCCATGATAGGGATCCCAATCAGGGATGCTCCTGTCTTTTCCGGAATTGAAGAAACACCTTCTGCCAGAGACATAGCCAGATTGACCAGAATCAGGTTATCTGATGTCCAAGCCAATTTGACCAATAAGGGAGGAAAGCGTGGTTTGCCAACACAGTTCTTGATGGAGAAAGCTCTGTACTTTAAGAACAGGGGAAATGAAGTTTTGTTTGAATCAACTTTAGCATTGATGATATACGGTTTGTTCCTGTTCCCAAACGCCAAGGATTTCGTAGACACCCAGGCCATTCAACTGTTTGCAGTCAATAATCCAGTCCCGACACTGTTGCCTGATGTCTACCATTCCATACATACCAGATATATGAGAGGCAGTGGGTTGATTGTTTGCTGTGTGGCCCTTTTCTACAAGTGGTTTGTTTCTTATTTGCCGAAGACCCCAGCTTTCTGGGAGATTGAAGACTGCAAGGTGTGGTCTAAGAAGTTGATGGAACTAAAGCATACCGACATTGAATGGTATGATTTAACGGACGAGGGAATCACCATAATCGTTAGCTGTGGGGACTGCCCCAAAGTACCTCTCATGGGAAGGAATGGTTGTATCAATTACAACCCCGTCCTCGCTCGCCGTCAGCTGGGTCATTTGAAGGAAGGAATCCCAGATGATAAAGACATGCAGATGATGTTTTATGACGAGAAGGAAGGATTCGAGATGAAGATGTGTTTGAGACGCACTTGGCGCTATATCAACAGGGAGCTGTGGAGGTCTGAATGCCCGGTCACAGAGTCTCATTTACAATGGTCTCGTAGCATAGCCCAAGTAATGATGAAGCCACATCCCCGCCACGAGTCCCCTACTAAAACAAAACAGAGAATGATGGAGGAATTGGGAGAGCTGGTTCTCGCCAAGAAAGAAACCAAGGAGCGCATCATCAAGATAATGAGGGTAATTAATGGAGAAGGATCGTCAACCGGCGGATTCAATTTCTAAGTATTATTGTTGACCTTTGTGTTGTTATTGTATCTTTTCATTTTGTTGTACCTCTACTTATGTACTTGGAGTATGAGAATACCTTGCTCCAGATGTAATGTTTGCCAAACTCTTAATGAAGAAGTTGTTTTATCAAGGATCTATTCTTTATATTATTTGCAAGATGTCTTTGGTTCCTTGATAGTTTAGCCTGCATTTGCATTTGCATCTCATTTGCATCTTTGCATACGCACGCGCATTCTTCTGTGTCTCATCGCCGTTTTGTCTTCTTCAGAACCAGCACCCTGATCTCTACATTTGTTGCAACATCTGGACCAGGCTTAAGGAGGAAAAATGTCTGATAATTGTGAGAATCTGGATCAAGTCAATGAGGAGCTCAATGAGTTAAGAGTAGGCATGGGGCAGATTATGGAAGTTCTGCATGTTATACGAGCAAAAATGGATACTCAAGCTACTGTAGTCTCGGAAATCGTCACCACAACTGTTGAGCCGCCAGTTATACCTGCTGTGGACACTACTTTAGGGATACCGTTTGAGTTTATCCGAGCCACAGCTCCTCAGTCCACTCAACAAGCTACACCTTTGTTTGGTGAAAACCAGCAAACTATCCCAACTTATACTCCACCAGTGATTCAGACCCAGTTTCAACCCGTCTTCCAGAATCAGCATCATCTTATTAATGACAACGTATCCATGGAAGGAGACGACAGCAACGAGAAATTAAGGGCCAGTATGGAGATTATGCAGAGAAAATTGAAGGCCATGGAGGGAGGTAATGTCTTCAGCTCTAACTTAAGGGATATCTGTTTGGTTACTGACCTAGTAATTCCACCAAAGTTTAAACTACCAAGCTTCGAATTGTACTCTGGCGCTACATGTCCAAAGGCACACTTGGTCATGTATCTCCGAAGAATGGCGGCATACATGGATAATGATAAGCTGATGATCCATTGTTTCCAGGATAGCCTGAAGGGCGCTGCTGCAAAGTGGTATTTAGGTCTAGATCAGTCTCAGATTAAGTGCTTTCAAGATGTTATGGATGTCTTTATAAAACACTATAAGTATAACCTGGATCTAGCACCTGATCGTAGGCAACTCTTGACCATGACTCAGAAAAATACCGAGTCGTTCAAAGAATACGCTCAGAGGTGGAGAGAGACTGCGTCACAGGTTGAACCGCCGTTAACCGAAAAAGAGCTAGCCGATTGGTTCGTAGACACTGTGAAACCTGAATTCTATGAGAAGATGATTAGCAACATTGGCGCCAATTTCTCTGACATTATTGCAATCGGTATGAAGGTAGAGGCAGGTCTAAAAAGTGGAAAGGTGGCTAGTTCACCTAACAGTGCTACCAGTACCAGCGTCAAAAAGTCTCCAGGCAGTTTTCATAAGAAGAAAGAAGGCGGGACTAACGCCATCATGACAGGGAAGAAGCAGAGTCCTCGTTGGAAGCGAGCTCTTTTCCAACCACAGCCAGGTCCCAGCTTTCCCTAACAGCCAGTTTATGCTATGCAATTCCCCCAGCAACCATACGTGGCATCTGTTATGCCCACCTTCAATCATCCAGTAATGCAACAAGCTCCGGTTTCCCAGCCAGAAAATCAACAGCAGTGGCCAAGGAATCAGAACCAGAACTACCAGCAGCGGCGGCGGCCAGCGCCACAACAAAATACCCCGCCAAGAAAACAGGCAGTGACACCGAACTTTCCTCCTATACCAATGACATACACAGCATTATATCCTTCGTTGGTGGAGCAAGGGTTAATTGTTACTAGGCCATTGGGGCCACCCTCTGAAAGGTCTATGCAGTTTTACAACCCCAATGCAACCTGCGCCTTCCACCAAGGAGGAGTAGGTCATGACTTAGAAGGATGTTTGGCATTGAAGAACCTAGTAAAAGGCCTGATAGAGAAGAATGTTCTGTCTTTCGTCAATAGCCAACCAAATGTGAAAAGCAACCCTTTGCCAAACCATGGGTCAACTAATGCTATTGAAAATGAGAATGACGAGGTAGTAATCTCAGATGCAGCACAGATTAAAACTCCCTTGAATTTGTTTCATGCCAAGCTATTCAGCGCCGGTTTGGTCGAAGCTTGCCATGATGATTGTGAAGAGTGTGATGGCGTTAGCGAAGGATGTTCGTTAGTACAAGGAGATATTCAGCGCTTGATTAATGAAGGTTTCTTACAGGTTTTCAGGAAGGAAGACAGAATAGCGGTGATTGAGCCGGTATTCAACTTGCCAAAAAAAGAGCAGTTGTTTATTGAAGAAGAGTACCCCTCAGTAGTCCCTGTGTTCAACAATCCAGGGGCAAATACTGTGAGTCCTGTTTTTAAACAATCAGTTCCAAGATTTAACAGGCTTGAAGCTGCTGTTCCTGTTAATCGTGCTAGACAAAATAACTTCCCAAAACCAGTTCCATTCAGGTTCAGAGGAACCAAAGCAGTGCCCTGGATTTATGAGGATATCACAGGTGAAAGAAAGAAAAAAGAAATGACCCCAAGGAAAGAGGTGGGGGTCGTGATAGAAGAACCGGTCCCAAGGAAAGAGGTGGGGGCCGATGAGAAAAACTTGTCTAATATAGCAGGGGCAGGGAGAATGATGAGAAGTGGAAGGATTTGTCCCCCTGTGAACATGGAAACAGCCAGAAAAGAACGTGTTAGTCATGTACCTACCAACGATAAAGGAAAAGAAGTAATCTCCAAAGAGGACGATGAAGAGTTCCTTAGAATAATAAAAAGAAGTGACTATAGGATTGTGGATCAGCTCCATCAAACCCCGTCAAAGATTTCTGTTTTGTCTCTATTGATTAATTCACCGGCTCACCGATCTGCGCTGCAGAAGGTTTTGGCTCAGGCTCACGTGGATCAAGACATCACTACCGGACAATTTGATCACATTGTTGCTAACATTACCGCCTGTAATACCCTCAGTTTCAGTGAGGAAGAGTTAACCCAAGCGGGTCGAAAGCATAATCTTGCTCTGCATATATCCATGACATGTCAAGAAGATACATTGGCTATAGTCCTCGTGGATACAGGGTCCTCTCTGAATGTCTTACCAAAGAGAACTCTTGATAAACTGGCATACAAAGGAGGAGTCATGAGACCCACTTCGTTGATTGTCAAAGCTTTTGATGGTTCGCGAAGGTCTGTTATGGGGGAGATAGAGCTCCCAGTGTTGATTGGACCTCAGGAATTTAATATTCTGTTTCAAATTTTGGACATCAATCCTGCTTATAGCTGTTTGCTCGGAAGACCTTGGATCCATGAAGCAGGTGCTGTGACCTCTACGTTGCATCAGAAGATGAAGTTCGTAGCTGATGATAGGTTAGTCATCATACATGGTGAGGAGGATTTGATGGTCAGTAACCTGTCCTCATTTCGCTACATTGAGGCTGACGAAGATGCGTTGGAAACCTCTTTCCAAGCATTGGAAATAGCCAATGCAGTTATGGTCGACAACGAGAAGCCGGTAGTTCCAGAGTATCCATCGTTTGCTTCGTATAAGAGCATACAGTCCGCCCTTCAGAAAGGCGTGCCTGCAGGATGGGGCGAAGTCATCAAGATCGAGAAGAGGGACCGACATCAGGGGTTGGGTTACAAACCAACTCCAGAAGATAAAGCTGCTTCAAGAATGAGAAGAAAGACGAAGACTGTGCAAGAGATATTTGTCAAAGGTGGACATCAGGTCCACGCAATCATTGGAAGCGCTGAAGAGGAAGAAGACATTGATCATCTGGTTTTTCGCCAAGAGGGTGCTTTAAGCAATTAGGAGGCTATAGAGATCCCAACTGTGTACTCAGAACCAGAGTAACTTGTTTTGATTTGTTGTTTTCATTTCCCTAGTCTTGCCCAAAGCTAGTGGATTATTTTGTATGGGCCTCCGTTTTCAATATTAATCAATGAAATGACTTTTTGCAATTTTCGCTGTCTTCACTTTACTGCATTCTTTTCTAAAAATGGCAATCTTTTCAAACAAAACATCTTCATCTTGCATGTTTGTGAATTGTCGTACACTTTAGTAATACAAATCATTCTATTATGCAGAATTAAC
The DNA here is from genome assembly GCA_022829125.1 of Lathyrus tuberosus. NCBI lineage: Eukaryota > Viridiplantae > Streptophyta > Magnoliopsida > Fabales > Fabaceae > Lathyrus > Lathyrus tuberosus. The sequence continues at coordinate 11,849,162 of JALAZF010000137.1, read as the reverse complement.
CGTAAACCCATTGTATTCAATGACCCTGCTATTACCATTGACTTTGACTCCCCTGTCTATCAAGCTGAAGAGGAGGAGAATTTTGAGGTACCCAAAGAGCTGGCAGACATGTGTGATTACCAGTATACAGACCTCCAGCCACATGAAGAGCAGGTGGACGTCATCAATCTTGGTTCTGAGGAAGAAAAGAAAGAAGTCAAGATTGGGGCATCTTTGAAACCAGAAATTATACAGCAGTTGATTTCACTACTTAAAGAGTATGTGGATGTGTTTGCTTGGTCCTACCAAGATATGCCCGGTTTAGATACAGATATTGTGGTTCATAAGTTACCACTCAAGCCCGAGTGCCCGCCGGTAAAACAAAAGCTTCGTAGAAGTCATCCTGATATGGCCCTCAAAATCCGAGACGAAGTTAAGAGGCAATTAGATGCCGGATTTTTAGCAGTCTCCAAGTACCCAGAATGGGTAGCTAATATTGTTCCTGTTATGAAGAAGAATGGAAAGGTGCGAATGTGTGTGGACTACAGAGATCTCAACAAAGCTAGTCCCAAGGATGATTTCCCTCTACCACATATTGACATGCTGGTGGACAACACTGCCCGTTTCGCCATGTTCTCATTTATGGATGGTTTCTCAGGCTATAATCAGATTAAAATGGATCCGGCTGACATGGATAAAACCACTTTCATTACCCCGTGGGGCACTTACTGCTATAAGGTTATGCCTTTTGGACTGAAGAACGCAGGGGCAACGTACCAAAGGGCCATGGTGACTTTGTTTCACGATATAATCCACAAAGAGATAGAGGTGTATGTGGATGATATGATAGCCAAATCTCAGAATGAGGAGGAACATGTAGATCACTTGCTGAAACTGTTCAAGAGGCTTCGGAAGTATCAGTTGAGGTTGAACCCTGCAAAGTGTACCTTTGGGGTCAGATCTGGGAAACTATTAGGTTTCATTGTCAGCCAGAAGGGTATTGAAGTAGATCCAGATAAAGTGCGAGCAATCCAAGAAATGCCAGCTCCGCAAACTGAGTCTCAAGTCAGGGGATTTTTGGGTCGTTTGAATTACATCTCTCGTTTCATCTCCAACATGACCCCAATTTGTTCACCAATCTTCAAATTGCTCCGTAAGAATCAGCCAGTAGAGTGGAATGCTGACTGTCAACAAGCTTTTGAGAAACTCAAAAGTTATCTCCAGGAACCTCCTGTTATAATTCCTCCGGTATCCGGAAGACCTCTCATCATGTACTTAACAGTTTTGGAAGAGTCCATGGGCTGTATCTTGGGACAGCATGACGAGACTGGCCGGAAAGAGCACGCAATCTATTATTTGAGTAAGAAGTTTGCAGATAGTGAAAGTCGTTACTCATTTCTGGAAACGACTTGTTGCGCTTTGGCTTGGGCCGCCAAATGCTTGAGGCAGTATCTGATCTGTCATACCACCCTTTTGATTTCCAAGATGGATCCGATAAAATACATCTTTGAGAAACCCGCTCAATCAGGTAGACTTGCCCGTTGGCACATGTTATTATCTGAATACGACATTCAATATGTTACTCAAAAGGCCATTAAAGGAAGCATCCTCTCAGATTATCTTGCTGATCGACCAGTTGAAGACTATGAACCACTCAAATTTGACTTCCCTGACGAGGACATTATGGCGATAAAGGATGATGAAGAGCCAAGTTCTGAAGAAGATCCCAGGGCAGAATATAGATGGAAGATGATGTTCGACGGTTCATCCAATGGCAAGGGGCATGGAGTGGGTGTTGTCATAATTAATCCTGAAGGTGGCTACACCCCTTTTACAGCTAGGCTGGATTTTGGGTGTACGAATAATATTGCTGAGTACGAAGCATGCATTATGGGTTTGGAAGCTGCAATTGATCTTGGAATCTGTTTTCTCGAAGTTATGGGTGACTCCGCTCTAGTTATTTATCAGATTAGAGGCGAGTGGGAGACCAAGGATGAGAAACTTATCCCTTATCAGGCATATGCTCTGGAGCTGGTTAAGTGTTTTGACGACATAACATTTTGTCATGTACCACGTACGGAGAATCACGTGGCCGATGCATTAGCGACACTGGCTTCAATGTGGCAAGTCAGATTTATCAATGAAGATCCAGTGATCAGTATTGGAAGAAGGACTGAGCCGGCCTATTGCCAGGTCATCGAAGAGGAATCAGACAGCAAACCCTGGTTTCACGATATTCTGAACTTCCTGAAGAATCAAGAATATCCGGCCAATGCCTCCGCTCTCGATAAGAAGACTCTACGAAGGCTGTCAGCCAAGTTCTTCATCAGCAACGGTGTACTATACAAAAGGAATCATGATATGGTTTTGTTAAGATGTGTCGATAAGAGAGAAGCTGACTTGTTGATCCAGGATATTCACGAAGGAGCTTTTGGCACCCATGCCAATGGGCATGCCATGGTTAAGAAGATCTTGAGGGCTGGATACTATTGGTTGACTATGGAGACTGATTGCATCCGGTATGCTAGGAAATGCCATAAATGTCAGGTCTATGCAGACAGAATGCATGTTCCTCCTACTTTGTTGAATGTACTGTCATCACCTTGGCCGTTCTCCATGTGGGGCATTGATATGATTGGGGCAATTGAGCCTAAAGCGTCTAATGGGCATCGCTTCATCCTGGTGGCCATAGATTACTTTACCAAATGGGTGGAAGCCGCCTCTTATACAAACGTGACTAAGCAAGTAGTTGCTCGTTTCATCAAGAACAATATCATTTGTCGCTATGGGATTCCAAGCAGAATCATAACTGACAATGGGACCAATTTGAATAACAGAACCATGAAGGAGTTGTGTGATAACTTCAAGATCGAGCACCATAATTCTTCACCGTATCGTCCGAAGATGAATGGAGCGGTCGAAGCTGCGAATAAGAATATCAAGAAAATCCTTCAGAAGATGGTCAAAACATACAAAGATTGGCATGAGATGTTGCCGTATGCACTACACGGATATAGGACGTCTGTCAGAACATCAACAGGGGCAACCCCTTTTTTGTTGGTATATGGAATGGATGCTGTTCTCCCCATAGAGGTGGAAATACCTTCGCTGAGAATATTAATGGAGACAAAGCTTGATGAAGCTGAGTGGATTCAAGAGAGATATGACCAGTTGAATTTAATTGATGAGAAGCGCCTAACAGCTATGTGTCATGGTCAGTTGTATCAGAAAAAGATGAAGAGAGCATTTGACAAAAAAGTCCGCACTCGAGAATTCCGAGTAGGTGAGTTGGTACTTAAGAAGATCTTGCCGTCGCAAAGAGACGCCCGTGGAAAGTGGGCGCCTAATTATGAAGGTCCATACATAGTTAAGACAGTATTTTCAAGAGGATCTCTTTTCCTTACAACTATGGACGGTGAACAACTTGCACATCCTGTGAATGCCGATTCAGTGCGAAAGTATTATGCTTGAGGCAATGACACCTATGTGATATCCAGGAATCCCCAGAGAAGCTCAAGTTCTGCTACAACTGGAGTCTTTAGTCATTAGGGTTATCGGTCATTGAATACAATGTAACCTTTGATAATTGCCATTTTGTTGCATTTGTAATATTTCATGGGACTCTGCTATTTGGCAAGTCACCATTTTTCAATAAATATCAGCTATTGAATCATTTCCGTGTTTAACACGTTATCCTTCCTTTTGCAAGTTTAGTCATTTTCACTTGATTTTTTTTGAAAACGGAAATTTTGCAATATCTTGAGAAAACACAAAGATAAACTAAGTTTTACTCTGGAATTAAGACGTTTTGGAATCAAGTTCGTACAGAGAGAGTCAGCAGTACTTTTTTCCTTTTGGCATGAATCTGCCACCTCCAGTGAAAGAAGACCACCCCGGTTGTCCTTGATGTTTGGGTTTCAGGGTGTTGACTTATGTTATCCTTTCTTCTTTCCTGTTTTGCGTCGTTCGCATTGTTTCTAGCATGTAGCTAAGCATATGCATCATACCCTAGCATCTTCGCTCCTTGGAGTTTGTTTTGCTTGTGGTCCTGTGGTGGCGTCTGTCTTTATTTCCCCAGTGAAGTGAAGATGCTCCCGGTTTGCTTTATGTCGTGCTCATTCGGTCTTAACCTTTGCGCACCAGATTTACATCTTTAAAATCTTTTTTTACTCCCCAAGAAGTTTAACTTTAAAGGATTTTGGAAAGTTGTTCTTGTTTGAATCGTGTCAAACTTGAACTTGGACGCTGTTTGAATCACGTCAAACATTGTCATTTCTGTTCTCGTTTGAATCGTGTCAAACTTGAACATAGACTTTGTTTGAATCGTGTCAAGCACTGTCTTTTGTGTTCTCGTTTGAATCGTGTCAAACTTGAACTTAGACTTTGTTTGAATCGTGTCAAGCACTGTCTTTTGTGTTCTCATTTGAATCGTGTCAAACTTGGACTTGGACTCTGTTTGAATCGTGTCAAGCACTGTCTTTTGTGTTCTCATTTGAATCGTGTCAAACTTGAACTTAGACTTTGTTTGAATCGTGTCAAGCACTGTCTTTTGTGTTCTCGTTTGAATCGTGTCAAACTTGGACTTGGACTCTGTTTGAATCGTGTCAAGCACTGTCTTTTGTGTTCTCGTTTGAATCGTGTCAAACTTGAACTTAGACTTTGTTTGAATCGTGTCAAGCACTGTATTTTGTGTTCTCATTTGAATCGTGTCAAACTTGGACTTGGACTCTGTTTGAATCGTGTCAAGCACTGTCTTTTGTGTTCTCGTTTGAATCGTGTCAAACTTGGGCTTGGACTCTGTTTGAATCGTGTCAAGCACTGTCTCTTCTGTTCTCGTTTGAATCGTGTCAAACCTGAACAGAGTCTTTGTCTGAATCGTGTCGGACAATGACCCCCTTTGTTTTAAAACCGTTCTTGTTCGAATCGTGTCGAACTCGAATTGGGACGCTGTTTGAATCGTGTCAAGCACTGTCTTTTTGTTTTAAAACTGTTCTTGACCGAATCGTGTCGGACATTGAACACCTCTTTATTTCGTTTCTTTCCTAAAAATACTTTAAGATAAATTTCTGGGAATATCTTTTTATTTAACCCTATAAGACTCCTATCTGGTGCGCAGGGTTAGCCTCTGTCTTACTGGCTTTTCTTGAAGATCCCATTTTGAACTCTTCAGTTTAGGTTCCCCAGGAAGTCCTTGCTTGTTTGTCTGTCCTTTTTAGATTGATCCCCAGTGACCAAGTTCCTCTTTCTGGTTTCATGTTCAGGAAGAATGTAGGTTTGTTTTGCCCCAGTAGTTTATCTCCCCGGATTTTTCCCCAGTGGAGATTGTCTGTGTTCTTTTCCCCAGTGAGTCTCTCTTTTGTGGGTTGGTCGGTATCCCCAGTGAGTTTTTCTCATGGATACTGTACCTTTCGTCCTTCCCAGTGAAGCTCTGATTCTTCCTGCTTCCTGTTCGTCCCTTGGTGTCTTGTTGTGTCGGCGTTTTCTGGCATCTTCTTGGCATCATGTTTGTTGCATTGCATGTATGCACATTTGAGGATAAAATTTTCGGTTATCTATATTTAAATATCCTTCACATTTGATTACATGAGGATCTTCATCTCTCATGTCATCAGGTGAAGATATTTAAATAGGGGCAACTGTTGCACCCCAAATTTTACCCTCATTTTTTCTGCTAGTTAATGTTTTATTTATTTTTCTCTATATTTTAATTTAGTATTTATTTTAGTATTTTATTTGTTTTATTTCTAATTTAATTTCAATATGTTTCTTAATTTTATTTATATTTTACTTGTCCTATCTTTATCAATTTATAATTAATCTCATTTTATTTTTTTGCATTAGTTAATTTAGCTTACTATTTTTAATTAACATTTTACTAATAGTTATTATCATTTAGCATGTTAAAATTAATTTAAAGAAAGGATTTTCATTTCCATAAGCCATCGTGACAAAATAATACCAAACATTGGATTTATCTTTCACAACCAAGGACCAATAGGAAATGAGTATGGTTGTGTTGACTTTTCAACTCTCCTATCCACCAACGAGAGCATGACGTGTGGCATCCAAGAGTGCCAAAGGAAACCAATTCCTTCTCATTCTTTCGTTCTTGCGGAAGTTTTGTAAACAAGGAGGAGATTCTGGTTAGCTTGTGTCAATCCAATTCAACTACTCAAACTGCAAGACATTGGCACGCTTCACCAATTTTTGAATCTCCAAGTACCTTCCCTTTTGAGCTCGTCCTGGTATTGTGCAGAAAATGGTTCAGAGAGGATATGCCGAATTCAGCATTCAACCTGTCACCACCTGCAACCTGCCCACGCTACCTCCAACCTTTGCTCCATTTGGTACCCCTCTCAACAGCCTCAATGGGAGAGCTCTGAATCCATTCACCAAGTAATGAGTTTAATTCTGCACGTCTGAAATGTCGCAGCGGATTCCTCTCCCAGAAGTGGACCAAATTTGAAATTTAAACGGAAACCTTAGGAGATTCAGCTTATGCCCACCAGTTGCTTGAGGATTTGACCCGGCCCATATGCCTCTCATCAACCCAACACTCTGCCTATATAAAGGAGTCCAGCCTCAGTGCAAATTACCAACAACTCTCACAAAAACATTCTAAGTCTTTGAGTTTTTTTGAGTTCCACGAGCAAGAGAGGAAAAGAGCTGCTTTGGAGTTTGTCTTGCTAGAAGAGTTTTCAGCATATTGGAAGGTGCAGTGGACATATTCCACTTGGTAACTTCTCTTTCCTTCATTTTTTTTTTCAGTCATACTTGTTCATTCATGTTCCATTATATGTTATCATCATAACCATGTCAATATCGTTATCATAAACTTTTGTCTTGTGTTTTGCTGTTTTAATCATCCTTCCTATATAGATAGCATGTGTATGTAGCCCTGTTTGGTAATCCTGTACACATGGGATAGATGTTACATTATCGTTTGTTATTGTCACTATGAGAGGACATTGCTGGCCCTGGTTATATGTAATTGAGTTGTTAGCTAGATGCCCAAAATCTAGTAATGATTGGATGTAAGTAGAATAAACTGGTTCACTACCTTTCAGTTATGTTTGAAATGTTGTTATGCATCCTGGTTAATTTGAACATCTGCACCTATATGTTTTGGTTTGTTCATTATTTTGTGTTGTCTATTGCTCTGTAATACATGCCTTTGGATAGGTTATTGAAATCATGTGGGGTGAACTAGGTAATTTCCTATGTCTGAGTTTGACTGTTCGAACTGATAACCTATTAGAGAGATGTGTTTGGGTGTAGTCTGTTTGTAATGCACTTCCTTGTTACCACACCTGCACACAACTCACTTTAACCTTATGTGTACCTCTGTCACCAATACCTGGCTGTCAATATTTGTATGCATGTTAAGCTAATCTAATATTTGTTATCTCCTGCTTTAAGTCTTTAGGATATGCTGAACTTTGTGTTGGGGTATGTATACCAATTTTGAATTATTATGTGATATGTCTCCAAGTGGTAAATTGCATGATATGTGTGTCTCAAGCTAGCTTGAACCTGTTATGCTATCCTTTTGAAGAGTCTAAAACTGATGAATTTTGTTTGTTGATTAGAGACATGTGGCTGGTTTTGATTTGAGATATTAACTTGGTTACATAAGTCCTACACTGAACATTGTTTTTTGGATTCACCTTGATGTATTGACATATTTACACCTCTGTTTATATCTTGCTGTATGTATGGGATTGCTATGCTATGCTACTGTCAACATTTGTTTAGTAATTGAAGAATATGTAAATGAACTCATGATATGTGTGTATCAGCTTTGTCAACATTTGTTCTGTCCATAAACCTTTGCTCTCATTTGCAATTAGTGTCTAACTGCCATGTCTTGTTATTTTTGGAGCCATGAAAGGAAAGCAGTAGGTCTGTTATCTCTATTTGCCTTAAATCATTGTGCTATGAAGTGTGAAATGCCGATACCATGCCTGCTATGTGTTTATTTGTCTGTATAAATTCTTAACTTGACTACTCAAATGGATGGATGGATTGTTAACATGCTTGTCTAGTCTTAGGATTTTCATACCCTAGTTGTTCTATGTTGCCAAGCACACTACTGCCACATAGTAATGCACATGCACCTCTTGATCTACCCATATCTCATGTTTAAATATGTGCCTAAAATGTCTTAGTGTAATACAAATGTTTGAAGCATCATAAGAAATTGACAAATCTTAATGGAACATTGTATTTTGTATCATGTTCTGCATCATAAGAAAACACCTTGTTAAAGCTATTAAGGCATTCATTGTGTGACATCCTACTTTATTCATTTATGCTGACCTTTTTTTTGCTTAAGATTTGATTTTGAACCTTGAGTTCATCACCTGACATGCTTCTGAATCATGAATATGCCTGAAACTTTATGTGTTCACTAATGCCAATCTGTTTTGGACCTGGTCTATGGATATCAAGTTGTTGTAAACCTGCTACATCATGCCCCTTTGCTTTGAGTTATTTTGTTTGAAGTGATAAAATTGATTGTATTTGGTTTGCTAACTTGTTAGTAAGTCACATGTATCAAGACTGACTTGTAACAATGCTGCCAGTAAGTTTCCATGCTTGTCTTGCCTAATTTTCTATGCCTGGTTCGTTTGATTCTTGGTCAGTAGGATGTATGTCAGTTTTCATTGGGTTGAAATGTTCTTTATGTTTTGTCCTGACCACTGCTTGTTCATTGCTAATGAGTGACTTGCATTTCTTTTGATCCATGATGTTTGATAGATGTTTTCTTGCTTCCTCTGATTAAGATGTAATTGATGAGGTCCAATTTATATGCTTCATTCCTCAGTTAGGGTGCAACAATGCTTAGCTCTGATTCTTCCTGCTTCTGTTCATCTAACCATGTCTGATTTTGAGTATCTTGGACCTATACCTTTTCTCTTGTATGAGCAATTGATGTTAACTAGGATCGTGTTTAATTTGAAAGTGTACTTTATGTTTACTGTGCTGTTATAGATTACATATTGTGTTTATAGCATCAAGGACATGTTGTTTTTCCATTTCGATGTATCACATGCTGTTGCTGCCATGGTTGTATTGGTTAGTGTTGCTCTCACTTTGTGGACCTTAAGATTAGGCCTTGCCCATTGTCTAATATGCATAGAGCTTCTTAACTGCAAGTTTATTTTATTCTCTTCTGCTGCATTTTGTTGGGCGGTGATTGTTGTTGAATGGCCTAGCATGGGTTTTTTAGCATTGTGAGTGATTTTGTATTGGATAGCTTGTATGGTTTGTTTGAAATACACACGCATGTTTAATATATATATTAATTGAATCAAGTTGTGAACGGATGAAACACACCGTCCCAACGGTCACACACTTGCACTCAAACGCCTTGCCTACCCTTAGGACTGGGGTTCGAATCCCCCTCGCCCCAGTCCTTTTATTTGTTTTCCTGATTTTCGCTTGGTTTCAAATATATACGCATTCTGTCTTTCCTTTGGCAGCACGCGCATATAGCTCAGTTGGTTATGACTTGATTGTTTGGTTCAAAGGGGCGTGGGTTCAAATCCCCACGGCTGCACTTCTTCTTTTTTATCACTTAGCTTCATTATTTTCACTATTTTCTTCTAGATTGTTTTCATTTTATTTGTCTTTTTCTTTTTGCTTCATCTTTATATTTTAAGACTTTTTCTATATAAAAAGAATTAATAATTTTAATTTTTTTAGACTTTATTTTTGATTAAGCTTAAGTTGCTCATTATTTGCTTTATTGCATTTTTCTTTTTTCATTATGCCATGATATATCTAATGAGTTCGACCATTGTGTGTTTAATCTTTACTTTGCTTTGACATCTTGATATCTTAGTCTCATATTTGTATTCATGTCATCTTTGAACATTTTTGATCTTGAAATATTATTAAATTAACTTGTTTAATTGATAAGGTAATATATTCATGTTGATTGCCCATATGTTTGATTCTATATGAACATCATCATTGTTCTAAATATCATCTTTCATATCACTTCTCTATGTTTGTCTTCATAAAGATTGAAACATTTTGATTTGTTCTTGTATGTCATTCCTATATGTTTGTCTTCCTAAAGATTGAAGCATAATGATATACTCTTTTATCATGTTCATCTTATCCATATCTTTGTCATAACATATTGCCATCCTCATGCTTATGTTTGTTTTAGCTATCAATGTCTTTTATATCTTCTTATTGTTATCAACTGATTTTCCCCTTATTCCAAAGGAAAGTTTAATGACATTGACTCTTAAAGTCATTGACCCCCAATCTTAACCTAAATAACCTCTAAGGAAGAAACTTTGTTTCTTGGCCTCATCAAGGGCCATAGAACTCCCAACTAGCTTTAGGAAAGAGTTCTTCAACTCTTAGTGGTATTCATCATAATGAATTTATCACTCTCCCCTCCTAACTAAACTTCAACATAGGTCCATTTCAACTAGACTTAGAGAGTTCCTAAACTCTATAATGAGCTTGTACTCATTTCCCCTCTGAATATTGGCCATAGTCAATAATTCAGTAGACGCAGAACTACGCATACTCTGATTCTATTCCCGAGGATACGTAGGCGTAAAGTGCGATGCTTTATCGAGTATACTTAGATACTAACCACTAGGGTTTCAACCTTTAGCATAGAACCTTTAGCAGACATAAGATAACATTTAACAAGAGGTTCCCGTAGAGTACTACGGACGGTTAGGGTGCTAATACCTTCCCTAGGCGTAACCAACCCCCGAACCTTAGATCTTTCCCCTTTAGATTTTTCTAACGATCTTGAACCTTTCCTTTGGATAAATCAAAGTCGGTTGTAAAAGAAACTGATGCAAGTTAATTAATATCTTGTTATCTGATTTTCACCGCAACACCTTGTTTGGTTCTTGATCATCAATAAACCATTAATACTAGTTATAAAGACATCATTTTTCACAACAAATTGGCGCAGTGGGTGTGGAGAAGATGTCTTCAACAAAGTATGAGATTGAAAAGTTCACCGGAGTGAACGATTTTGGTCTGTGGTGTTTTAAGATGAAAGCCCTACTGGTGCAGCAGGGTTGTTTGGAAGCGTTGAAGGGAAAGGCAGCCATGGATGCTGCGTTGACGGAAAGAGAAAAATGACAATGATCGAGAAAGCACACATCGCAATATTGTTGAGCCTTGGTGATAAGGTTCTCCAGCAGGTATCAAACGAGACTACGACGTCAGGATTATGGGTAAAACTTGAAAGTTTGTATATGACCAAATCTCTGGTGAATCGTCTCTACCTGAAGCAAGATTTGTATTCTTTCAAGATGAGTGAAGACAAAGCTTTGGCTGAGCATATCGATATGTTCAACAAGCTAATTCTTGATCTTGAAAATATTGATGTGAATATCGATGACGAAAATCAAGCATTGTTGTTGTTGTGTGCTTTGCCAAGAACGCATGCTCACTTCAATGAAACCCTCTTGGATGGAAGAGAGTCCTTGACCTTTAAATAAGTTCAAGCAGCCTTGTATTCAAAGGATTTGAACGAAAGAAAGGAGCAGAAACCATCATTAGTTGGCGAAGGGTTGTCCGTGAAAGGAAGATCGTCAAAGAAAGATGGTAGGTTTGACAAGAAGAAAGGTAAGGTTCAAAAAAAGTCTTATGGTGGTGATATGTCTAGTATTAAATGTTATCACTGTAAGAAGGAGGGTCACACAAGAAAAGTGTACCCTGAGCGCCTGAATAATCATGGAGGTAAGGACACTGGGAATGCAACTATTGTGCAAGATGGTTATGAATCATCTGATGTCCTTGTGGTGTCGAGCAGCGACTCTTGCGAAGAGTGCATTATGCATTCTGGATGTACTTGGCATATGACTCCAAACAAGAATGTGTTTGAAGAAATATATGATCAAGATGGTGGATCAGTGCTGCTGGGGAACAATAAAGCTTGCAAGATTGCAGGTATTGGATCTGTTAGATTCAAGCTCCATGATGAGTCAATGAAGTTATTTATTAGGGTTAGGTATGTACCTGACCTTAAGAGGAATTTAATTTCTCTTGGTGAATTTGACAAAAAATGATATGTTTTCAATGGAGAGCAAGGTATCCTGAAAGTCATGAAGGGGTCGAAGGAAGTCTTGAGAGGCGTGAAGAAACAAGGCTTGTATACCCTTGAGGCTGAGGTTGTAAGTGGTTTGACAAATGTTGCATCCACGAAACCTGTGTCGAAGACAAATTTATGGTACATGAGATTGGGCCATGTCAGTGAAAGAGTCCTGGTCGAATTGAGGAAGCAGAACCTGCTAGGTGGTGACAAAGTCGAAAAGTTGGAGTTTTGTGAATCTTGTGTATTTGGTAAATCCTGTAGGGAGAAGTTTAAAAAAGGCAAGCAAAGAACACATGGATCCCTGGATTATATTCATGCTGATCTTTGGGGGCTTGCAAGGAATCCTTCAGACTCAAGTGTAAGGTATTTTCTATACATTGTTGATGACTACTCCAGAAAGCTATGAGTATTCATTCGTAAGACGAAGGATGAAACTATTGTGAATTTCAAAAGTTGGATGGTTCTGGTCGAAACTCTAACTGGAAGAAAGGTTAAGAGGTTGAGAACCAATAGTGGCCTTGAGTTCTGCAACGAAGCGCTCGACAGTTACTGTGTGGAGTCTGGGACTGCAAGGCATAAGACTGTAGCAGGTACTCCTCAACAAAATGGCTTAGCTGAGAGATTCAATCGAACAATCCTGGAAAGGGTTAGATGTATGTTGGTTAGTGCTGGATTGAAGAAGGTATTTTAGGAAGAGGCTGTCTCGAAAGCAGCTTATCTGATAAATAGATGTCCCTCGACTGCACTGGGAATGAAGACACCTGAAGAAGTTTGGTCAGGTCATCCACCAGATCTCGACAAACTGAGAGTATTTGGTTGTTTAGCCTATGCTCACATCAGGCAAGACAAGGTCAAACCTAGAGCTCTGAGATGCATGTTCCTTGGATATCCTGAGGGAGTCAAGGGTTATAGGCTGTGGTGCCTAGAACCAGGTCACAGAGGATGTATCGCAAGTCGTGATGTAGTGTTCAATGAGGTCGAAATGGCTTTCAAGAAAACTTTTGATGTTGGTCGAAGTGCAGAAATCTCTGAAGAGGAGCTGGAACAGGTATATATGCCTGTTGAGGTGGAGCATAGTGATGCTGAAGTGCATAGCCCTGATGAAGTCTAAGAGCAAGATACTGAAAAGGCTGAGGAAACTGTCGATGACTACCTACTGGCAAGAGATAGGTCAAGAAGAGTCATCAAGCCACCTCAGAGACTTGGTTATGCAGATCTTATAGCTTTTGCCTTAATCTCTGCAAGTGAGGTACTTGACAAAGAACCTAGAGATTACAAGGAAGCTATAAGGAGTCGAGACAAGACTGAATGGCGATAAGCCATGAATAACGAGATGAAATCTCTTGATGATAATAACACTTGGGAGCTGTTTGAGAAACCTGCAGGAGCAAGGTTAGTCAGTTGTAGCTGGATTTTCAAGGTCAAGGAAGGAATCGAATGAGTGATGTCGAAGCGCTTTAAGGAGAGGCTGATTGCTAGGGGGTTCACTCAGGAAGAAGGTGTCGACTTCAATGATGTGTTCTCACTTGTTGTAAAGCATAGATCCATTCGAATGTTGTTGGCCATGGTGGCAAAGTTCGACTTAGAACATGAACAAATGGATCTGAAGACGGCATTTCTGTATGGTGATCAAGATGAAACGATCATGATGGGTCAACCTGAAGGGTATGCAGAAAAGGGTAAAGAAGATTTTGTGTGCAAGCTGAATAGGTCTTTGTATGGCTTGAAAAAATCTCCTCGACAGTGGAACAGGAGATTCGACAAGTTCATGCCACATATTGGTTTCACTAGAAGTCAGTTCGATCACTGTGTTTACTTCAGATTTCGACCTGGAAACTCACTTGTTATGTTTTTGCTGTATGTGGATGATATCCTCATAGCTAGCAGCAGTGTTGAGGATGTAACGAAGGTGAAGGCTGAACTCAGTAAGGAGTTCGAGATGAAGGATCTAGGAGCTGCCGCCAGGATTCTTGGGATTGATATCCGGAGAGATAGAAAGCAGTCAAAGTTGTGCTTATCTCAAGAGACATACCTACGGAAGCTTCTCGACAAGTTTGGTATGTCGAATTCAAAGCCTGTTGTCACACCTACAAATCCTTAGTTTAAGCATAGTACTACACAAAGTCCGAGTACTGAAGCTGAAAGAATCTATATAAATAGCATTCCATATGCTAGTGTAGTGGGTTCTTTGATGTATGCTATGGTCTGTACGAGGCCAGACATAACATATGGAGTGAGCCTTATGAGCAGGTATATGGCCAATCTTGGAAAGACGCACTAGAAATCTGTAAAGTTGATTCTCAGGTACATAAATGTGTCTCTGAAAAGAATCCTGATTTATGGTGGAGCCTCTGATGGTGATAGCATAGTCGAAATCGAAGGATTTGTTGACTCTGATTATGATGGTTGTATGGATTCCAGAAAGTCTATTTTTGGATATGTTTTCACAATGTTTGGCACATCAATTAGTTGGAAAGCAACGCTTCAGAAGGTTGTTGCCTTATCAACTACTGAAGCTGAATATATTGCCCTCACTGAAGCTGTGAAGGAAGCATTGTGGCTTGAAGGTTTTGCAAAGAAGATAAAACTTCAAGGTTGAAGTATCACTGTTAAATGTGATAGTCAAAGTGCAATACACTTGTCGAAGAATTCAGGCTATCATGAGAGAACTAAGTACATTGATGTGAGGCTGCACTTGGTCAGAGCGATATTCGAGCATGGTGAAGTCCGGATGCTGAAGGTTTCGACTAAAGACAATGCTGCAGATATAATCACCAAGACGTTGCCAAGTTGGAAATTCTTCCACAGTATGCAGTTGATAAAGCTGCATAATGAAAGATAGTTGATTCCCTTATTGCCGAGTTAGATCCAAGGTGGAGATTTGTGAGAGTTGGGTCAAACTCATGCTGTGTCGAAGGAGAGCTTTCATGTGTTTTTCGACAGGAGGCAAGCATGCAGTCGAAGCTTGTTCACATGCTGATGCCTGATTGTTACATATTATAGTCAAAGTCTGTTCTAATATGTACTGTCAAATTATGCTGTCGAATTGGGCCTTGTGTTAAGGATCCAATTGTTTAGGTTTTTTGGGCTGCAAGTTACCTAGTTAGTCTATAAATAGGCTAGTACACTCAGTTTGTTGAGTGTGGAAAATTGTGATGTTCACTTGTAATCATTTGTGACGTTAATGAGAAAGTGAATAGTAAATAGAATTTAATTTGCCCAATTTTTGTTGTTTCTTCGTGTTCTCTTCTTCTTCTTCTTCTTGTTTTTTTTCGTTAACCCTTGTTTGGTTCTTGATCATCAAGAAACCATTAATACTTGTTACAAAGACATCATTTTTCACAACAATGATCAACTGGGTTCCGGTGTACTCTGTGAAATTATCTGCAAAGATCATTAGAGTAACTGATGAGCTGAGAGCAGGTCAAATTAATATTATCTGACGATGAGGTTTTATCAAGTGATACATTACAGACAAATTGGACATTTAAGTTAGTGTTACTAGCTAAATTATATCTCTACATATCATAACCTTTTCCATTCCTCTTCATTTTGTCACAAGAATAGAAAGAATAGAGAGAGGAAGTAGAGAGAAGAAAGAGCAAAAGGAGAAAGAGAAAGGAAACCTAGAAGAAGAAGAAAGCTTGGATCTTCATCATCCCTTCTTCAAATCATCTCTCAATCTTAATATTATGGAATCGATGTTTCTAATAGTTAAAACATGTGCTTTTTATAGATGAAAATTATGGTTATTTAAAAAGAAAAAAAATCAATTTGAACAATTAAAATAACTAAAAGTCCAAAAATCTATTGGGTTAATCAAAATAACTAAAAGGCCAAAAATCACGTTTAATTGATTTTGAGTTTGTGAATAAAACAAATTAATTCTTTCATAAAACCATATATTCGCTACCCTAAAATGCAATATTTAAAAATGTGGGTCTTGCTCCTATGTATCCACGGATACAATGAGGAACTTAAAGCTTCATAGTTCGGGGAAAGAAAAAAGATATTTTTGGGTTTTTTTGTTGTAGTGCATAACGGGACGTGAATCTCGCGCTTACATATCTTCAGGTGCGATGGAGAATTCAAAACTATGTAGTTCTTGGTAGCTTATGAGTGTTGGTTGATTGATTTTAGTGAACAAGTTTTTATTTCACCTTCTAACGGTTAAATATTGGCTTGTTTTCTCACGTCTGAGACTTAAGGACTAAACAATGTTCGTTTGTGAAAAAGGTCTCGATCGCACGAAGGCGAGAGAAACAATTTAGATGTGTTGGGTGTTTTGTTGGATGACGATTACTCGAATAGTCGAGTAAGATAACTCATATTCGAATAATTGAGGAGAGGAAAGGAAGACTCTTGATAACCTCCCTTTTCATCCTTAATTATAAAAAGGATTGGATATGGTTAAGGTATTTTGATTGGAAAATGAATTTTATTAGATTAATATGAAAGAGACATGAGGTGAATCAGATTAGATGTTTTTTAATGGATGAGAATTGCTCGAATGGTTAAGTAAGTCAACTCATATCTAATTAATCGAAGAGTGGAATCGAAGGCTCTAAACCATCTCCGTTTTCACCCTTTAACTTGAATTAGATAAAAGGCACTTGATGTTGATCGAGGTTTGTATTTGCACTGAATCAAAAAAAGGTTGAAATGATTTTGAGAAAAGATCTGCTTGGCATTGGACCAAGGGTTTTTTTATTTAAAATATCTATTTAATTAAATTATCATTAATTAGCCAGATGATCAACAATGCATAACTAAGTCATGAGTAAAATGCCAAAGCATCCAGGGTTATCCATAATGTGCTCAAAGTTGATTTGTACGTAACAACAATATGAAGAATTGCATACACAAAGATCATAACACGACAAAAATATCATATCAATGTATAGAAAATTTCAGCAGCATAACGACATAAAAATATCCAATCTGCATACTAAGCATCCAATTTAAAATGCAATAAAGTAAAACAGCCAGCAGCTACACAAAATTATATTTACATTTACAATATTCACATTATTGTAACAATATCACGGTAATAAAATCCAGCAAAAGATTTGCATAATCGAATCGTAATCAGTACAATAATTGAATAAAAATCAAACTAAGCATACAACAATGTATATGCAAACAAACATTGATTGTTGCTCACTCGAATTCAATGAATAACATATTGGTTTAAATTTTAAAAATCTAGTAAAAAAAAACAGATCAAAGAGACATTTTAAACATGGTTGAATTGATTTAATCATAATTAAACAAATTAGTATAACTAAATAAGTAAATACAATGATCATCTTATAATTAATGTAAATATTAGTAATTTATAAAATTCTATTTATAAAACATTCAAATAAGTACATTAAAAAAATAAGCTGATAAAGTTAACAATAATCCGAAAACCAAATGGTGGAAAATGATAAAGAAAATGCAATGGACTCTCGTAATTAGACTTTGACCACAATTTTTAAAAAGATCATTTTGGAATTTAAATATATGATGCAAATTATTATAATTTTTAAATATTTCAAAATTATAATTATTTTTATAAATGTATCAGTAATAATTTAGTTCTTTAAATATATTTTTAGAAAATTATAAATGTTGGATAAACAACCCTTAATTAAGTAAATATATTTTTAAATAATTATAAATGTTGGATAAACAAACCTCAATTCTGTGCCGCCTTCTTATGTGAAATTTCAAAAAAAAAAAGTCTATTTTTTTTGTTTTATGAACTTTTTAATAACTTTATTCCAAATAATTTTTGCCCTAGTACTAACACCTTAAAAACCACAATTTAAAAAGCCCATTAAAACAACCAAATAGACCTCATCGAACAAGACACGTGCCTACAGGGTTGCAAGAATATATGATTATATAAGATGATGTGGTCGATGAAGAAGGTGAGATGGTACATTATGCTTTCTATTGAGATGTCGAACCAGTCCATGCAGCTTAGACATTGAAAGATTCGAAGTGGGTGAAAGCAACGAATAAGAAGTTAAAATAAACACATATTTTAGGAAATAAATTATCACATAAAATATTCGCTAGATCACTAAATGTTGGTCAATTTATTCTTTCAAATTAGTTAAATAGAAAATTAATACTTAAAAATAAAAATTGTCATTTAATTTAATCAACATTCAAAATATCCATAAAGAAACATCAATAATTTTTTTAAAATAAACAATCATCAAAATCAATAAGAGATATATATTGACCTATACATTGAGTCAGTCACACATGGCCTTAATGATTTGCCATGTGATGTAGCTTATTTCTTTGTATATTTTTTCTGTTTTTGCTGGTTGTGTTTCAGGTTGTGAAACTTCATGTTATTCTGTCATTAAACATGTGCATAGTTGTGGTTTTTGACAGTTTTGTGTAACTGAGGTCTTGGGGTCTTTTTCATGACCTTTTGAATAAAACTTGAATATTTAAAAAAAAAAACTTTTACTTGTATAAAACATACCGATAATCGGTGGTGCAAAATTATATATATATATATATATATATATATATATATATAACGTGTTGATATTTTTCATTTAAAGGATTTGACTTACAATTTCAATGAATAACATATTTATTTAAAATTTAAAAATCTTGTAATAAAAACTGATCAAAGAGACATTTTAAACATGGTTGAATTGATTTAATCATAATTAAACAAAATAGTATAAGTAAATAAATAAATACAATGATCATCTTATAATTAATGTAAATATTAATAATTTATAAAATTCGATTTATAAAACATTCAAATAAGTACATTAAAAAAATAAGCTGATAAAGTTAACAATAATCCTAAAACCAAATGGTGGAAAATGATAAAGAAAATGAAATGGACTCTCGTAATTAGACTTTGACAACAATTTCTAAAAAGATCATTTTGGAATTTAAATGTATGATGCAAATTATTATAATTTTTAAATATTTCAAAATTATAATTATTTTTATAAATGTATCAGTAATAATTTAGTTCTTTAAATATATTTTTAGAAAATTATAAATGTTGGATAAACAACCCTTAATTAAGTAAATATATTTTTAAACAATTATAAATGTTGAATAAACAAACCTCAATTATGTGCCGCCTTCTTATGTGAAATTTCAAAAAAAAAAAAAGTCTATTTTTGTGTTTTATGAACTTTTTAATAACTTTATTCCAAATAATTTTTGCCCTAGTACTAACACCTTAAAAACCACAATTTAAAAAGCCAATCAAAACAACCAAGAAACAAAAGCATATATTTTTTTATAGGAAAAAAAAAAGAATAAATAAAAAAGAAAGACCAACCTACATGAAGGAGAATTTTCCTGGTCAGACGTACAGTGTCTCTTTCTTTCCTCTTTCCAGTCTCCATTTCTTTCAACTCTTATTGTTTCTTTCTTCATTCCGCCTTAGATTTCTTCTAACTCTTCTTCTTGTTCTGCCTTTGGTTGCAGGGACGGTTGAAGCTTTAGATTAAGGTTTATTTGTTGTTTTTCTTCAATGTGAAAAGAAACAACATTTTGGTAGTATATTTGTAAATTGTGGATGAGATAATGTGTACAAAACATGTGCTTTTTATAGATGAAAATTAGGGTGATTTAAAAAGAAAAAAAATCAATTTGAACAATTAAAATAACTAAAAGTCCAAAAATCTTTTGGGTTAATCAAAATAACTAAAAGGCCAAAAATCACGTTTAATTGATTTTGAGTTTGTGAATAAATCAAATTAGTTCTTTCATAAAACCATATATTCGCTACCCTAAAATGCAATATTTAAAAATGTGGGTCTTGCTCCTATGTATCCTCGGATACAATGAGGAACTTAAAGCTTCGTAGTTCGGGGAAAGAAAAGAGATATTTTTGGGTTTTTTTGTTGTATTGCATAACGGGACGTGAATCTCGCGCTTACGTATCTTCAGGTGCGATGGAGAATTCAAAATTACGTAGTTCTTGGTAGCTTATGAGTGTTGGTTGATTGAGTTTAGTGAACAAGTTTTTATTTCACCTTCTAACAGTTAAATATTGGCTTATTTCTCACGTTCGAGACTTAAGGACTAAACAATGTTCGTTTGTGAAAAAGGTCTCGATCGCACGAGGGCGATAGAAACAATTTAGATGTGTTGGGTGTTTTGTTGGATGACGATTACTCGAATAGTCGAGTAAGACAACTCATATTCGAATAATTGAGGAGAGGAAAGGAAGGCTCTTGACAACCTCCCTTTTCATCCTTAATTATAAAAAGGATTGGATATGGTTAAGGTATTTTGATTGGAAAATGAATTTTATTAGATTAATATGAAAGAGATATGAGGTGAATCAGATTAGATGTTTTTTAATGGATGAGAATTGCTCGAATGGTTAAGTAAGTCAACTCATATCTAATTAATCGAAGAGTGGAATCGAAGGCTCTAAACCATCTCCGTTTTCACCCTTTAACTTGAATTAGATAAAATGCACTCGATGTTGATCGTGGTTTGTATTTGCACTGAATCAAAACAAGGTTGAAATGATTTTGAGAAAAGATCTGCTTGGCATTGGACCGAGGGTTTTTTTATTTAAAATATCTATTTAATTAAATTATCATTAATTAGCCAGATGATCAACAATGCATAACTAAGTCATGAGTAAAATGCCAAAGCATTCAGGGTTATCCATAATGTGCTCAAAGTTGATTTGTACGTAACAACAATATGAAGAATTGCATACACAAAGATCATAACACGACAAAAATATCATATCAATGTATAGAAAATTTCAGCAGCATAACGACATAAAAATATCCAATCTGCATACTAAGCATCCAATTTAAAATGCAATAAAGTAAAACAGCCAGCAGCTACACAAAATTATATTTACATTTACAATATTCACATTATTGTACCAATATCACGGTAATAAAATCCAGCAAAAGATTTGCATAATCGAATCGTAATCAGTACAATAATTGAATAAAAATCAAACTAAGCATACACCAATGTATATGCAAACAAACATCGACTGTTGCTCACTCGAATTCAATGAATAACATATTGGTTTAAATTTTAAAAATCTAGTAAAAAAAAATGATCAAAGAGACATTTAAAACATGGTTGAATTGATTTAATCATAATTAAACAAATTAGTATAACTAAATAAATAAATACAATGATCATCTTATAATTAATGTAAATATTAGTAATTTATAAAATTCGATTTATAAAACATTCAAATAAGTACATTAAAAAATTAAGCTGATAAAGTTAACAATAATCCGAAAACCAAATGGTGGAAAATGATAAAGAAAATGCAATGGACTATCGTAATTAGACTTTGACCACAATTTCTAAAAAGATCATTTTGGAATTTAAATGTATGATGCAAATTATTATAATTTTTAAATATTTCAAAATTATAATTATTTTTATAAATGTATCAGTAATAATTTAGTTCTTTAAATAAATTTTTAGAAAATTATAAATGTTGGATAAACAACCCTTAATTAAGTAAATATATTTTTAAACAATTATAAATGTTGGATAAACAAACCTCAACTCTGTGCCGCCTTCTTATGTGAAATTTAAAAAAAAAAAGTCTATTTTTGTGTTTTATGAACTTTTTAATAACTTTATTCCAAATAATTTTTGCCCTAGTACTAACACCTTAAAAACAACAATTTAAAAAGCCAATCAAAACAACCAAGAAACAAAAGCATATATTTTTTTACAGAAAAAAAAAAGAATAAATAAAAAACAAAAGACCAACCTACATGAAGGAGAATTTTCCTGGTCAGACGTACAATCTCTCTTTCTTTCCTCTTTTCAGTCTCCATTTCTTTCAACTCTTATTGTTTCGTTCTTCGTTCAGCCTTAGATTTCTTCTAACTCTTCTTCTTGTTCTGCCTTTGGTTGCAGGGACGGTTGAAGCTTTAGATTAAGGTTTATTTGTTGTTTTTCTTCAATGTGAAAAGAAACAACATTTTGGTAGTATATTTGTAAATTGTGGATGAGATAATGTGTACAAAACATGTGCTTTTTATAGATGAAAATTAGGGTTATTTAAAAAGAAAAAAAATCAATTTGAACAATTAAAATAACTAAAAGTCCAAAAATCTTTTGGGTTAATCAAAATAACTAAAAGGCCAAAATCACGTTTAATTGATTTTGAGTTTGTGAATAAATCAAATTAGTTCTTTCATAAAACCATATATTCGCTACCCTAAAATGCAATATTTAAAAATGTGGGTCTTGCTCCTATGTATCCTCGGATACAATGAGGAACTTAAAGCTTCGTAGTTCGGGGAAAGAAAAGAGATATTTTTGGGTTTTTTTGTTGTATTGCATAACGGGACGTGAATCTCGCGCTTACGTATCTTCAGGTGCGATGGAGAATTCAAAATTACGTAGTTCTTGGTAGCTTATGAGTGTTGGTTGATTGAGTTTAGTGAACAAGTTTTTATTTCACCTTCTAACAGTTAAATATTGGCTTATTTCTCACGTTCGAGACTTAAGGACTAAACAATGTTCGTTTGTGAAAAAGGTCTCGGTCGCACGAGGGTGAGAGAAACAATTTAGATGTGTTGGGTGTTTTGTTGGATGACGATTACTCGAATAGTCGAGTAAGACAACTCATATTCGAATAATTGAGGAGAGGAAAGGAAGGTTCTTGACAACCTCCCTTTTCATCCTTAATTATAAAAAGGATTGGATATGGTTAAGGTATTTTGATTGGAAAATGAATTTTATTAGATTAATATGAAAGAGACATGAGGTGAATCAGATTAGATGTTTTTTAATGGATGAGAATTGCTCGAATGGTTAAGTAAGTCAACTCATATCTAATTAATCGAAGAGTGGAATCGAAGGCTCTAAACCATCTCCGTTTTCACCCTTTAACTTGAATTAGATAAAAGGCACTCGATGTTGATCGAGGTTTGTATTTGCACTGAATCAAAACAAGGTTGAAATGATTTTGAGAAAAGATCTGCTTGGCATTGGACCGAGGGTTTTTTTATTTAAAATATCTATTTAATTAAATTATCATTAATTAGCCAGATGATCAACAATGCATAACTAAGTCATGAGTAAAATGCCAAAGCATTCAGGGTTATCCATAATGTGCTCAAAGTTGATTTGTACGTAACAACAATATGAAGAATTGCATACACAAAGATCATAACACGACAAAAATATCATATCAATGTATAGAAAATTTCAGCAGCATAACGACATAAAAATATCCAATCTGCATACTAAGCATCCAATTTAAAATGCAATAAAGTAAAACAGCCAGCAGCTACACAAAATTATATTTACATTTACAATATTCACATTATTGTACCAATATCACGGTAATAAAATCCAGCAAAAGATTTGCATAATCGAATCGTAATCAGTACAATAATTGAATAAAAATCAAACTAAGCATACACCAATGTATATGCAAACAAACATCGACTGTTGCTCACTCGAATTCAATGAATAACATATTGGTTTAAATTTTAAAAATCTAGTAAAAAAAAATGATCAAAGAGACATTTAAAACATGGTTGAATTGATTTAATCATAATTAAACAAATTAGTATAACTAAATAAATAAATACAATGATCATCTTATAATTAATGTAAATATTAGTAATTTATAAAATTCGATTTATAAAACATTCAAATAAGTACATTAAAAAATTAAGCTGATAAAGTTAACAATAATCCGAAAACCAAATGGTGGAAAATGATAAAGAAAATGCAATGGACTATCGTAATTAGACTTTGACCACAATTTCTAAAAAGATCATTTTGGAATTTAAATGTATGATGCAAATTATTATAATTTTTAAATATTTCAAAATTATAATTATTTTTATAAATGTATCAGTAATAATTTAGTTCTTTAAATAAATTTTTAGAAAATTATAAATGTTGGATAAACAACCCTTAATTAAGTAAATATATTTTTAAACAATTATAAATGTTGGATAAACAAACCTCAACTCTGTGCCGCCTTCTTATGTGAAATTTAAAAAAAAAAAGTCTATTTTTGTGTTTTATGAACTTTTTAATAACTTTATTCCAAATAATTTTTGCCCTAGTACTAACACCTTAAAAACAACAATTTAAAAAGCCAATCAAAACAACCAAGAAACAAAAGCATATATTTTTTTACAGAAAAAAAAAAGAATAAATAAAAAACAAAAGACCAACCTACATGAAGGAGAATTTTCCTGGTCAGACGTACAATCTCTCTTTCTTTCCTCTTTTCAGTCTCCATTTCTTTCAACTCTTATTGTTTCGTTCTTCGTTCAGCCTTAGATTTCTTCTAACTCTTCTTCTTGTTCTGCCTTTGGTTGCAGGGACGGTTGAAGCTTTAGATTAAGGTTTATTTGTTGTTTTTCTTCAATGTGAAAAGAAACAACATTTTGGTAGTATATTTGTAAATTGTGGATGAGATAATGTGTACAAAACATGTGCTTTTTATAGATGAAAATTAGGGTTATTTAAAAAGAAAAAAAATCAATTTGAACAATTAAAATAACTAAAAGTCCAAAAATCTTTTGGGTTAATCAAAATAACTAAAAGGCCAAAAATCACGTTTAATTGATTTTGAGTTTGTGAATAAATCAAATTAGTTCTTTCATAAAACCATATATTCGCTACCCTAAAATGCAATATTTAAAAATGTGGGTCTTGCTCCTATGTATCCTCGGATACAATGAGGAACTTAAAGCTTCGTAGTTCGGGGAAAGAAAAGAGATATTTTTGGGTTTTTTTGTTGTATTGCATAACGGGACGTGAATCTCGCGCTTACGTATCTTCAGGTGCGATGGAGAATTCAAAATTACGTAGTTCTTGGTAGCTTATGAGTGTTGGTTGATTGAGTTTAGTGAACAAGTTTTTATTTCACCTTCTAACAGTTAAATATTGGCTTATTTCTCACGTTCGAGACTTAAGGACTAAACAATGTTCGTTTGTGAAAAAGGTCTCGGTCGCACGAGGGTGAGAGAAACAATTTAGATGTGTTGGGTGTTTTGTTGGATGACGATTACTCGAATAGTCGAGTAAGACAACTCATATTCGAATAATTGAGGAGAGGAAAGGAAGGTTCTTGACAACCTCCCTTTTCATCCTTAATTATAAAAAGGATTGGATATGGTTAAGGTATTTTGATTGGAAAATGAATTTTATTAGATTAATATGAAAGAGACATGAGGTGAATCAGATTAGATGTTTTTTAATGGATGAGAATTGCTCGAATGGTTAAGTAAGTCAACTCATATCTAATTAATCGAAGAGTGGAATCGAAGGCTCTAAACCATCTCCGTTTTCACCCTTTAACTTGAATTAGATAAAAGGCACTCGATGTTGATCGAGGTTTGTATTTGCACTGAATCAAAACAAGGTTGAAATGATTTTGAGAAAAGATCTGCTTGGCATTGGACCGAGGGTTTTTTTATTTAAAATATCTATTTAATTAAATTATCATTAATTAGCCAGATGATCAACAATGCATAACTAAGTCATGAGTAAAATGCCAAAGCATTCAGGGTTATCCATAATGTGCTCAAAATTGATTTGTACGTAACAACAATATGAAGAATTGCATACACAAAGATCATAACACGACAAAAATATCATATCAATGTATAGAAAATTTCAGCAGCATAACGACATAAAAATATCCAATCTGCATACTAAGCATCCAATTTAAATGCAATAAAGTAAAACAGCCAGCAGCTACACAAAATTATATTTACATTTACAATATTCACATTATTGTACCAATATCACGATAATAAAATCCAGCAAAAGATTTGCATAATCGAATCGTAATCAGTACAATAATTGAATAAAAATCAAACTAAGCATACACCAATGTATATGCAAACAAACATCGACTGTTGCTCACTCGAATTCAATGAATAACATATTGGTTTAAATTTTAAAAATCTAGTAAAAAAAAATGATCAAAGAGACATTTAAAACATGGTTGAATTGATTTAATCATAATTAAACAAATTAGTATAACTAAATAAATAAATACAATGATCATCTTATAATTAATGTAAATATTAGTAATTTATAAAATTCGATTTATAAAACATTCAAATAAGTACATTAAAAAATTAAGCTGATAAAGTTAACAATAATCCGAAAACCAAATGGTGGAAAATGATAAAGAAAATGCAATGGACTATCGTAATTAGACTTTGACCACAATTTCTAAAAAGATCATTTTGGAATTTAAATGTATGATGCAAATTATTATAATTTTTAAATATTTCAAAATTATAATTATTTTTATAAATGTAT
This sequence comes from Lathyrus tuberosus, assembly GCA_022829125.1. Classification (NCBI taxonomy): domain Eukaryota; kingdom Viridiplantae; phylum Streptophyta; class Magnoliopsida; order Fabales; family Fabaceae; genus Lathyrus; species Lathyrus tuberosus. The sequence continues at coordinate 11,822,803 of JALAZF010000137.1, read as the reverse complement.
CAGTAATAATTTAGTTCTTTAAATAAATTTTTAGAAAATTATAAATGTTGGATAAACAACCCTTAATTAAGTAAATATATTTTTAAACAATTATAAATGTTGGATAAACAAACCTCAACTCTGTGCCGCCTTCTTATGTGAAATTTAAAAAAAAAAAGTCTATTTTTGTGTTTTATGAACTTTTTAATAACTTTATTCCAAATAATTTTTGCCCTAGTACTAACACCTTAAAAACAACAATTTAAAAAGCCAATCAAAACAACCAAGAAACAAAAGCATATATTTTTTTACAGAAAAAAAAAAGAATAAATAAAAAACAAAAGACCAACCTACATGAAGGAGAATTTTCCTGGTCAGACGTACAATCTCTCTTTCTTTCCTCTTTTCAGTCTCCATTTCTTTCAACTCTTATTGTTTCGTTCTTCGTTCAGCCTTAGATTTCTTCTAACTCTTCTTCTTGTTCTGCCTTTGGTTGCAGGGACGGTTGAAGCTTTAGATTAAGGTTTATTTGTTGTTTTTCTTCAATGTGAAAAGAAACAACATTTTGGTAGTATATTTGTAAATTGTGGATGAGATAATGTGTACAAAACATGTGCTTTTTATAGATGAAAATTAGGGTTATTTAAAAAGAAAAAAAATCAATTTGAACAATTAAAATAACTAAAAGTCCAAAAATCTTTTGGGTTAATCAAAATAACTAAAAGGCCAAAAATCACGTTTAATTGATTTTGAGTTTGTGAATAAATCAAATTAGTTCTTTCATAAAACCATATATTCGCTACCCTAAAATGCAATATTTAAAAATGTGGGTCTTGCTCCTATGTATCCTCGGATACAATGAGGAACTTAAAGCTTCGTAGTTCGGGGAAAGAAAAGAGATATTTTTGGGTTTTTTTGTTGTATTGCATAACGGGACGTGAATCTCGCGCTTACGTATCTTCAGGTGCGATGGAGAATTCAAAATTACGTAGTTCTTGGTAGCTTATGAGTGTTGGTTGATTGAGTTTAGTGAACAAGTTTTTATTTCACCTTCTAACAGTTAAATATTGGCTTATTTCTCACGTTCGAGACTTAAGGACTAAACAATGTTCGTTTGTGAAAAAGGTCTCGGTCGCACGAGGGTGAGAGAAACAATTTAGATGTGTTGGGTGTTTTGTTGGATGACGATTACTCGAATAGTCGAGTAAGACAACTCATATTCGAATAATTGAGGAGAGGAAAGGAAGGTTCTTGACAACCTCCCTTTTCATCCTTAATTATAAAAAGGATTGGATATGGTTAAGGTATTTTGATTGGAAAATGAATTTTATTAGATTAATATGAAAGAGACATGAGGTGAATCAGATTAGATGTTTTTTAATGGATGAGAATTGCTCGAATGGTTAAGTAAGTCAACTCATATCTAATTAATCGAAGAGTGGAATCGAAGGCTCTAAACCATCTCCGTTTTCACCCTTTAACTTGAATTAGATAAAAGGCACTCGATGTTGATCGAGGTTTGTATTTGCACTGAATCAAAACAAGGTTGAAATGATTTTGAGAAAAGATCTGCTTGGCATTGGACCGAGGGTTTTTTTATTTAAAATATCTATTTAATTAAATTATCATTAATTAGCCAGATGATCAACAATGCATAACTAAGTCATGAGTAAAATGCCAAAGCATTCAGGGTTATCCATAATGTGCTCAAAATTGATTTGTACGTAACAACAATATGAAGAATTGCATACACAAAGATCATAACACGACAAAAATATCATATCAATGTATAGAAAATTTCAGCAGCATAACGACATAAAAATATCCAATCTGCATACTAAGCATCCAATTTAAATGCAATAAAGTAAAACAGCCAGCAGCTACACAAAATTATATTTACATTTACAATATTCACATTATTGTACCAATATCACGATAATAAAATCCAGCAAAAGATTTGCATAATCGAATCGTAATCAGTACAATAATTGAATAAAAATCAAACTAAGCATACACCAATGTATATGCAAACAAACATCGACTGTTGCTCACTCGAATTCAATGAATAACATATTGGTTTAAATTTTAAAAATCTAGTAAAAAAAAAAATGATAAAAGAGACATTTAAAACATGGTTGAATTGATTTAATCATAATTAAACAAATTAGTATAACTAAATAAATAAATACAGTGATCATCTTATAATTAATGTAAATATTAGTAATTTATAAAATTCGATTTATAAAACATTCAAATAAGTACATTAAAAAAATAAGCTGATAAAGTTAACAATAATCCGAAAACAAATGGTGGAAAATGATAAAGAAAATGCAATGGACTATCGTAATTAGACTTTGACCACAATTTCTAAAAAGATCATTTTGGAATTTAAATGTATGATGCAAATTATTATAATTTTTAAATATTTCAAAATTATAATTATTTTTATAAAAGTATCAGTAATAATTTAGTTCTTTAAATATATTTTTAGAAAATTATAAATGTTGGATAAACAACCCTTAATTAAGTAAATATATTTTTAAACAATTATAAATGTTGAATAAACAAACCTCAATTATGTGCCGCCTTCTTATGTGAAATTTCAAAAAAAAAAAGTCTATTTTTGTGTTTTATGAACTTTTTAATAACTTTATTCCAAATAATTTTTGCCCTAGTACTAACACCTTAAAAACCACAATTTAAAAAGCCAATCAAAACAACCAAGAAACAAAAGCATATATTTTTTTACAGGAAAAAAAAAGAATAAATAAAAAAGAAAGACCAACCTACATGAAGGAGAATTTTCCTGGTCAGACGTACAGTGTCTCTTTCTTTCCTCTTTCCAGTCTCCATTTCTTTCAACTCTTATTGTTTCTTTCTTCATTCCGCCTTAGATTTCTTCTAACTCTTCTTCTTGTTCTGCCTTTGGTTGCAGGGACGGTTGAAGCTTTAGATTAAGGTTTATTTGTTGTTTTTCTTCAATGTGAAAAGAAACAACATTTTGGTAGTATATTTGTAAATTGTGGATGAGATAATGTGTACAAAACATGTGCTTTTTATAGATGAAAATTAGGGTTATTTAAAAAGAAAAAAAACCAATTTGAACAATTAAAATAACTAAAAGTCCAAAAATCGTTTGGGTTAATCAAAATAACTAAAAGGCCAAAAATCACGTTTAATTGATTTTGAGTTTGTGAATAAATCAAATTAGTTCTTTCATAAAACCATATATTCGCTACCCTAAAATGCAATATTTAAAAATGTGGGTCTTGCTCCTATGTATCCTCGGATACAATGAGGAACTTAAAGCTTCGTAGTTCGGGGAAAGAAAAGAGATATTTTTGGGTTTTTTTGTTGTATTGCATAACGGGACGTGAATCTCGCGCTTACGTATCTTCAGGTGCGATGGAGAATTCAAAATTACGTAGTTCTTGGTAGCTTATGAGTGTTGGTTGATTGAGTTTAGTGAACAAGTTTTTATTTCACCTTCTAACAGTTAAATATTGGCTTATTTCTCACGTTCGAGACTTAAGGACTAAACAATGTTCGTTTGTGAAAAAGGTCTCGGTCGCACGAGGGCGAGAGAAACAATTTAGATGTGTTGGGTGTTTTGTTGGATGACGATTACTCGAATAGTCGAGTAAGACAACTCATATTCGAATAATTGAGGAGAGGAAAGGAAGGCTCTTGACAACCTCCCTTTTCATCCTTAATTATAAAAAGGATTGGATATGGTTAAGGTATTTTGATTGGAAAATGAATTTTATTAGATTAATATGAAAGAGACATGAGGTGAATCAGATTAGATGTTTTTTAATGGATGAGAATTGCTCGAATGGTTAAGTAAGTCAACTCATATCTAATTAATCGAAGAGTGGAATCGAAGGCTCTAAACCATCTCCGTTTTCACCCTTTAACTTGAATTAGATAAAAGGCACTCGATGTTGATCGAGGTTTGTATTTGCACTAAATCAAAAAAAGGTTGAAATGATTTTGAGAAAAGATCTGCTTGGCATTGGACCGAGGGTTTTTTTATTTAAAATACCTATTTAATTAAATTATCATTAATTAGCCAGATGATCAACAATGCATAACTAAGTCATGAGTAAAATGCCAAAGCATCCAGGGTTATCCATAATGTGCTCAAAGTTGATTTGTACGTAACAACAATATGAAGAATTGCATACACAAAGATCATAACACGACAAAAATATCATATCAATGTATAGAAAATTTCAGCAGCATAACGACATAAAAATATCCAATCTGCATACTAAGCATCCAATTTAAAATGCAATAAAGTAAAACAGCCAGCAGCTACACAAAATTATATTTACATTTACAATATTCACATTATTGTACCAATATCACGGTAATAAAATCCAGCAAAAGATTTGCATAATCGAATCGTAATCAGTACAATAATTGAATAAAAATCAAACTAAGCATACAACAATGTATATGCAAACAAACATTGATTGTTGCTCACTCGAATTCAATGAATAACATATTGGTTTAAATTTTAAAAATCTAGTAAAAAAAAACAGATCAAAGAGACATTTTAAACATGGTTGAATTGATTTAATCATAATTAAACAAATTAGTATAACTAAATAAGTAAATACAATGATCATCTTATAATTAATGTAAATATTAGTAATTTATAAAATTCTATTTATAAAACATTCAAATAAGTACATTAAAAAAATAAGCTGATAAAGTTAACAATAATCCGAAAACCAAATGGTGGAAAATGATAAAGAAAATGCAATGGACTCTCGTAATTAGACTTTGACCACAATTTTTAAAAAGATCATTTTGGAATTTAAATATATGATGCAAATTATTATAATTTTTAAATATTTCAAAATTATAATTATTTTTATAAATGTATCAGTAATAATTTAGTTCTTTAAATATATTTTTAGAAAATTATAAATGTTGGATAAACAACCCTTAATTAAGTAAATATATTTTTAAATAATTATAAATGTTGGATAAACAAACCTCAATTCAGTGCCGCCTTCTTATGTGAAATTTCAAAAAAAAAAAGTCTATTTTTTTTGTTTTATGAACTTTTTAATAACTTTATTCCAAATAATTTTTGCCCTAGTACTAACACCTTAAAAACCACAATTTAAAAAGCCCATTAAAACAACCAAATAGACCTCATCGAACAAGACACGTGCCTACAGGGTTGCAAGAATATATGATTATATAAGATGATGTGGTCGATGAAGAAGGTGAGATGGTACATTATGCTTTCTATTGAGATGTCGAACCAGTCAATGCAGCTTAGACATTGAAAGATTCGAAGTGGGTGAAAGCAACGAATGAGAAGTTAAAATAAACACATATTTTAGGAAATAAATTATCACATAAAATATTCGCTAGATCACTAAATGTTGGTCAATTTATTCTTTCAAATTAGTTAAATAGAAAATTAATACTTAAAAATAAAAATTGTCATTTAATTTAATCAACATTCAAAATATCCATAAAGAAACATCAATAATTTTTTTAAAATAAACAATCATCAAAATCAATAAGAGATATATATTGACCTATACATTGAGTCAGTCACACATGGCCTCAATGATTTGCCATGTGATGTAGCTTATTTCTTTGTATATTTTTTCTGTTTTTCCTGGTTGTGTTTCAGGTTGTGAAACTGCATGTTATTCTGTCATTAAACATGTGCATAGTTGTGGTTTTTGACAGTTTTGTGTAACTGAGGTCTTGGGGTCTTTTTCATGACCTTTTGAATAAAACTTGAATATTTAAAAAAAAAAACTTTTACTTGTATAAAACATACCGATAATCGGTGGTGCAAAATTATATATATATATATATATATATATATATATATATATATATATATATATATATATATATATATATATAACGTGTTGATATTTTTCATTTAAAGGATTTGACTTACAATTTCAATGAATAACATATTTATTTAAAATTTAAAAATCTTGTAATAAAAACTGATCAAAGAGACATTTTAAACATGGTTGAATTGATTTAATCATAATTAAACAAAATAGTATAAGTAAATAAATAAATACAATGATCATCTTATAATTAATGTAAAAATTAATAATTTATAAAATTCGATTTATAAAACATTCAAATAAGTACATTAAAAAAATAAGCTGATAAAGTTAACAATAATCCGAAAACCAAATGGTGGAAAATGATAAAGAAAATGAAATGGACTCTCGTAATTAGACTTTGACAACAATTTCTAAAAAGATCATTTTGGAATTTAAATGTATGATGCAAATTATTATAATTTTTAAATATTTCAAAGTTATAATTATTTTTATAAATGTATCAGTAATAATTTAGTTCTTTAAATATATTTTTAGAAAATTATAAATGTTGGATAAACAACCCTTAATTAAGTAAATATATTTTTAAACAATTATAAATGTTGAATAAACAAACCTCAATTATGTGCCGCCTTCTTATGTGAAATTTCAAAAAAAAAAAAGTCTATTTTTGTGTTTTATGAACTTTTTAATAACTTTATTCCAAATAATTTTTGCCCTAGTACTAACACCTTAAAAACCACAATTTAAAAAGCCAATCAAAACAACCAAGAAACAAAAGCATATATTTTTTTACAGGAAAAAAAAAAGAATAAATAAAAAAGAAAGACCAACCTACATGAAGGAGAATTTTCCTGGTCAGACGTACAGTGTCTCTTTCTTTCCTCTTTCCAGTCTCCATTTCTTTCAACTCTTATTGTTTCTTTCTTCATTCCGCCTTAGATTTCTTCTAACTCTTCTTCTTGTTCTGCCTTTGGTTGCAGGGACGGTTGAAGCTTTAGATTAAGGTTTATTTGTTGTTTTTCTTCAATGTGAAAAGAAACAACATTTTGGTAGTATATTTGTAAATTGTGGATGAGATAATGTGTACAAAACATGTGCTTTTTATAGATGAAAATTAGGGTTATTTAAAAAGAAAAAAAATCAATTTGAACAATTAAAATAACTAAAAGTCCAAAAATATTTTGGGTTAATCAAAATAACTAAAAGGCCAAAAATCACGTTTAATTGATTTTGAGTTTGTGAATAAATCAAATTAGTTCTTTCATAAAACCATATATTCGCTACCCTAAAATGCAATATTTAAAAATGTGGGTCTTGCTCCTATGTATCCTCGGATACAATGAGGAACTTAAAGCTTCGTAGTTCGGGGAAAGAAAAGAGATATTTTTGGGTTTTTTTGTTGTATTGCATAACGGGACGTGAATCTCGCGCTTACGTATCTTCAGGTGCGATGGAGAATTCAAAATTACGTAGTTCTTGGTAGCTTATGAGTGTTGGTTGATTGAGTTTAGTGAACAAGTTTTTATTTCACTTTCTAACAGTTAAATATTGGCTTATTTCTCACGTTCGAGACTTAAGGACTAAACAATGTTCGTTTGTGAAAAAGGTCTCGGTCGCACGAGGGCGAGAGAAACAATTTAGATGTGTTGGGTGTTTTGTTGGATGACGATTACTCGAATAGTCGAGTAAGACAACTCATATTCGAATAATTGAGGAGAGGAAAGGAAGGCTCTTGACAACCTCCCTTTTCATCCTTAATTATAAAAAGGATTGGATATGGTTAAGGTATTTTGATTGGAAAATGAATTTTATTAGATTAATATGAAAGAGACATGAGGTGAATCAGATTATATGTTTTTTAATGGATGAGAATTGCTCGAATGGTTAAGTAAGTCAACTCATATCTAATTAATCGAAGAGTGGAATCGAAGGCTCTAAACCATCTCCGTTTTCACCCTTTAACTTGAATTAGATAAAAGGCACTCGATGTTGATCGAGGTTTGTATTTGCACTGAATCAAAACAAGGTTGAAATGATTTTGAGAAAAGATCTGCTTGGCATTGGACCGAGGGTTTTTTTATTTAAAATATCTATTTAATTAAATTATCATTAATTAGCCAGATGATCAACAATGCATAACTAAGTCATGAGTAAAATGCCAAAGCATTCAGGGTTATCCATAATGTGCTCAAAGTTGATTTGTACGTAACAACAATATGAAGAATTGCATACACAAAGATCATAACACGACAAAAATATCATATCAATGTATAGAAAATTTCAGCAGCATAACGACATAAAAATATCCAATCTGCATACTAAGCATCCAATTTAAAATGCAATAAAGTAAAACAGCCAGCAGCTACACAAAATTATATTTACATTTACAATATTCACATTATTGTACCAATATCACGGTAATAAAATCCAGCAAAAGATTTGCATAATCGAATCGTAATCAGTACAATAATTGAATAAAAATCAAACTAAGCATACAACAATGTATATGCAAACAAACATTGATTGTTGCTCACTCGAATTCAATGAATAACATATTGGTTTAAATTTTAAAAATCTAGTAAAAAAAAACAGATCAAAGAGACATTTTAAACATGGTTGAATTGATTTAATCATAATTAAACAAATTAGTATAACTAAATAAGTAAATACAATGATCATCTTATAATTAATGTAAATATTAGTAATTTATAAAATTCTATTTATAAAACATTCAAATAAGTACATTAAAAAAATAAGCTGATAAAGTTAACAATAATCCGAAAACCAAATGGTGGAAAATGATAAAGAAAATGCAATGGACTCTCGTAATTAGACTTTGACCACAATTTTTAAAAAGATCATTTTGGAATTTAAATATATGATGCAAATTATTATAATTTTTAAATATTTCAAAATTATAATTATTTTTATAAATGTATCAGTAATAATTTAGTTCTTTAAATATATTTTTAGAAAATTATAAATGTTGGATAAACAACCCTTAATTAAGTAAATATATTTTTAAATAATTATAAATGTTGGATAAACAAACCTCAATTCAGTGCCGCCTTCTTATGTGAAATTTCAAAAAAAAAAAGTCTATTTTTTTTGTTTTATGAACTTTTTAATAACTTTATTCCAAATAATTTTTGCCCTAGTACTAACACCTTAAAAACCACAATTTAAAAAGCCCATTAAAACAACCAAATAGACCTCATCGAACAAGACACGTGCCTACAGGGTTGCAAGAATATATGATTATATAAGATGATGTGGTCGATGAAGAAGGTGAGATGGTACATTATGCTTTCTATTGAGATGTCGAACCAGTCAATGCAGCTTAGACATTGAAAGATTCGAAGTGGGTGAAAGCAACGAATGAGAAGTTAAAATAAACACATATTTTAGGAAATAAATTATCACATAAAATATTCGCTAGATCACTAAATGTTGGTCAATTTATTCTTTCAAATTAGTTAAATAGAAAATTAATACTTAAAAATAAAAATTGTCATTTAATTTAATCAACATTCAAAATATCCATAAAGAAACATCAATAATTTTTTTAAAATAAACAATCATCAAAATCAATAAGAGATATATATTGACCTATACATTGAGTCAGTCACACATGGCCTCAATGATTTGCCATGTGATGTAGCTTATTTCTTTGTATATTTTTTCTGTTTTTCCTGGTTGTGTTTCAGGTTGTGAAACTGCATGTTATTCTGTCATTAAACATGTGCATAGTTGTGGTTTTTGACAGTTTTGTGTAACTGAGGTCTTGGGGTCTTTTTCATGACCTTTTGAATAAAACTTGAATATTTAAAAAAAAAAACTTTTACTTGTATAAAACATACCGATAATCGGTGGTGCAAAATTATATATATATATATATATATATATATATATATATATATATATATATATATATATATATATATAACGTGTTGATATTTTTCATTTAAAGGATTTGACTTACAATTTCAATGAATAACATATTTATTTAAAATTTAAAAATCTTGTAATAAAAACTGATCAAAGAGACATTTTAAACATGGTTGAATTGATTTAATCATAATTAAACAAAATAGTATAAGTAAATAAATAAATACAATGATCATCTTATAATTAATGTAAAAATTAATAATTTATAAAATTCGATTTATAAAACATTCAAATAAGTACATTAAAAAAATAAGCTGATAAAGTTAACAATAATCCGAAAACCAAATGGTGGAAAATGATAAAGAAAATGAAATGGACTCTCGTAATTAGACTTTGACAACAATTTCTAAAAAGATCATTTTGGAATTTAAATGTATGATGCAAATTATTATAATTTTTAAATATTTCAAAGTTATAATTATTTTTATAAATGTATCAGTAATAATTTAGTTCTTTAAATATATTTTTAGAAAATTATAAATGTTGGATAAACAACCCTTAATTAAGTAAATATATTTTTAAACAATTATAAATGTTGAATAAACAAACCTCAATTATGTGCCGCCTTCTTATGTGAAATTTCAAAAAAAAAAAAGTCTATTTTTGTGTTTTATGAACTTTTTAATAACTTTATTCCAAATAATTTTTGCCCTAGTACTAACACCTTAAAAACCACAATTTAAAAAGCCAATCAAAACAACCAAGAAACAAAAGCATATATTTTTTTACAGGAAAAAAAAAAGAATAAATAAAAAAGAAAGACCAACCTACATGAAGGAGAATTTTCCTGGTCAGACGTACAGTGTCTCTTTCTTTCCTCTTTCCAGTCTCCATTTCTTTCAACTCTTATTGTTTCTTTCTTCATTCCGCCTTAGATTTCTTCTAACTCTTCTTCTTGTTCTGCCTTTGGTTGCAGGGACGGTTGAAGCTTTAGATTAAGGTTTATTTGTTGTTTTTCTTCAATGTGAAAAGAAACAACATTTTGGTAGTATATTTGTAAATTGTGGATGAGATAATGTGTACAAAACATGTGCTTTTTATAGATGAAAATTAGGGTTATTTAAAAAGAAAAAAAATCAATTTGAACAATTAAAATAACTAAAAGTCCAAAAATATTTTGGGTTAATCAAAATAACTAAAAGGCCAAAAATCACGTTTAATTGATTTTGAGTTTGTGAATAAATCAAATTAGTTCTTTCATAAAACCATATATTCGCTACCCTAAAATGCAATATTTAAAAATGTGGGTCTTGCTCCTATGTATCCTCGGATACAATGAGGAACTTAAAGCTTCGTAGTTCGGGGAAAGAAAAGAGATATTTTTGGGTTTTTTTGTTGTATTGCATAACGGGACGTGAATCTCGCGCTTACGTATCTTCAGGTGCGATGGAGAATTCAAAATTACGTAGTTCTTGGTAGCTTATGAGTGTTGGTTGATTGAGTTTAGTGAACAAGTTTTTATTTCACTTTCTAACAGTTAAATATTGGCTTATTTCTCACGTTCGAGACTTAAGGACTAAACAATGTTCGTTTGTGAAAAAGGTCTCGGTCGCACGAGGGCGAGAGAAACAATTTAGATGTGTTGGGTGTTTTGTTGGATGACGATTACTCGAATAGTCGAGTAAGACAACTCATATTCGAATAATTGAGGAGAGGAAAGGAAGGCTCTTGACAACCTCCCTTTTCATCCTTAATTATAAAAAGGATTGGATATGGTTAAGGTATTTTGATTGGAAAATGAATTTTATTAGATTAATATGAAAGAGACATGAGGTGAATCAGATTATATGTTTTTTAATGGATGAGAATTGCTCGAATGGTTAAGTAAGTCAACTCATATCTAATTAATCGAAGAGTGGAATCGAAGGCTCTAAACCATCTCCGTTTTCACCCTTTAACTTGAATTAGATAAAAGGCACTCGATGTTGATCGAGGTTTGTATTTGCACTGAATCAAAACAAGGTTGAAATGATTTTGAGAAAAGATCTGCTTGGCATTGGACCGAGGGTTTTTTTATTTAAAATATCTATTTAATTAAATTATCATTAATTAGCCAGATGATCAACAATGCATAACTAAGTCATGAGTAAAATGCCAAAGCATTCAGGGTTATCCATAATCTGCTCAAAGTTGATTTGTACGTAACAACAATATGAAGAATTGCATACACAAAGATCATAACACGACAAAAATATCATATCAATGTATAGAAAATTTCAGCAGCATAACGACATAAAAATATCCAATCTGCATACTAAGCATCCAATTTAAAATGCAATAAAGTAAAACAGCCAGCAGCTACACAAAATTATATTTACATTTACAATATTCACATTATTGTACCAATATCACGGTAATAAAATCCAGCAAAAGATTTGCATAATCGAATCGTAATCAGTACAATAATTGAATAAAAATCAAACTAAGCATACACCAATGTATATGCAAACAAACATCGACTGTTGCTCACTCGAATTCAATGAATAACATATTGGTTTAAATTTTAAAAATCTAGTAAAAAAAAACTGATCAAAGAGACATTTAAAACATGGTTGAATTGATTTAATCATAATTAAACAAATTAGTATAACTAAATAAATAAATACAATGATCATCTTATAATTAATGTAAATATTAGTAATTTATAAAATTCGATTTATAAAACATTCAAATAAGTACATTAAAAAAATAAGCTGATAAAGTTAACAATAATCCGAAAACCAAATGGTGGAAAATGATAAAGAAAATGCAATGGACTATCGTAATTAGACTTTGACCACAATTTCTAAAAAGATCATTTTGGAATTTAAATGTATGATGCAAATTATTATAATTTTTAAATATTTCAAAATTATAATTATTTTTATAAATGTATCAGTAATAATTTAGTTCTTTAAATAAATTTTTAGAAAATTATAAATGTTGGATAAACAACCCTTAATTAAGTAAATATATTTTTAAACAATTATAAATGTTGGATAAACAAACCTCAACTCTGTGCCGCCTTCTTATGTGAAATTTCAAAAAAAAAAAGTCTATTTTTGTGTTTTATGAACTTTTTAATAACTTTATTCCAAATAATTTTTGCCCTAGTACTAACACCTTAAAAACAACAATTTAAAAAGCCAATCAAAACAACCAAGAAACAAAAGCATATATTTTTTTACAGAAAAAAAAAAGAATAAATAAAAAACAAAAGACCAACCTACATGAAGGAGAATTTTCCTGGTCAGACGTACAATCTCTCTTTCTTTCCTCTTTTCAGTCTCCATTTCTTTCAACTCTTATTGTTTCGTTCTTCGTTCCACCTTAGATTTCTTCTAACTCTTCTTCTTGTTCTGCCTTTGGTTGCAGGAATGGTTGAAGCTTTAGATAAGGTTTATTTGTTGTTGTTCTTCGATGTGAAAAGAAACAACATTTTAGTAGTATATTTGTAAATTGTGGATGAGACAATGTGTGTAAAACATGTGCTTTTTATAGATGAAAATTAGGGTTATTTAAAAAGAAAAAAATTGAATTTGAACAATTAAAATAACTAAAAGTCCAAAATTCTATTGGGTTAATCAAAATAACTAAAAGGCCAAAAATCAAGTTTAATTGATTTTGAGTTTGTGAATAAATCAAATTAGTTCTTTCATAAAACCATATATTCGCTACCCTAAAATGCAATATTTAAAAATGTGGGTCTTGCTCCTATGTATCCTCGGATACAATGAGGAACTTAAAGCTTCGTAGTTCGGGGAAAGAAAAGAGATATTTTTGGGTTTTTTTGTTGTATTGCATAACGGGACGTGAATCTCGCGCTTACGTATCTTCAGGTGCGATGGAGAATTCAAAACTACGTAGTTCTTGGTAGCTTATGAGTGTTGGTTGATTGATTTTAGTGAACAAGTTTTTATTTCACCTTCTAACGGTTAAATATTGGCTTATTTCTCACGTTCGAGACTTAAGGACTAAACAATGTTCGTTTGTGAAAAAGGTCTCGATCGCACGAGGGCGAGAGAAACAATTTAGATGTGTTGGGTGTTTTGTTGGATGACGATTACTCGAATAGTCGAGTAAGACAACTCATATTCGAATAATTGAGGAGAGGAAAGGAAGGCTCTTGACAACCTCCCTTTTCATCCTTAATTATAAAAAGGATTGGATATGGTTAAGGTATTTTGATTGGAAAATGAATTTTATTAGATTAATATGAAAGAGACATGAGGTGAATCAGATTAGATGTTTTTTAATGGATGAGAATTGCTCGAATGGTTAAGTAAGTCAACTCATATCTAATTAATCGAAGAGTGGAATCGAAGGCTCTAAACCATCTCCGTTTTCACCCTTTAACTTGAATTAGATAAAAGGCACTCGATGTTGATCGAGGTTTGTATTTGCACTGAATCAAAACAAGGTTGAAATGATTTTGAGAAAAGATCTGCTTGGCATTGGACCGAGGGTTTTTTTATTTAAAATATCTATTTAATTAAATTATCATTAATTAGCCAGATGATCAACAATGCATAACTAAGTCATGAGTAAAATGCCAAAGCATTCAGGGTTATCCATAATGTGCTCAAAGTTGATTTGTACGTAACAACAATATGAAGAATTGCATACACAAAGATCATAACACGACAAAAATATCATATCAATGTATAGAAAATTTCAGCAGCATAACGACATAAAAATATCCAATCTGCATACTAAGCATCCAATTTAAAATGCAATAAAGTAAAACAGCCAGCAGCTACACAAAATTATATTTACATTTACAATATTCACATTATTGTACCAATATCACGGTAATAAAATCCAGCAAAAGATTTGCATAATCGAATCGTAATCAGTACAATAATTGAATAAAAATCAAACTAAGCATACACCAATGTATATGCAAACAAACATCGACTGTTGCTCACTCGAATTCAATGAATAACATATTGGTTTAAATTTTAAAAATCTAGTAAAAAAAAACTGATCAAAGAGACATTTAAAACATGGTTGAATTGATTTAATCATAATTAAACAAATTAGTATAACTAAATAAATAAATACAATGGTCATCTTATAATTAATGTAAATATTAGTAATTTATAAAATTCGATTTATAAAACATTCAAATAAGTACATTAAAAAAATAAGCTGATAAAGTTAACAATAATCCGAAAACCAAATGGTGGAAAATGATAAAGAAAATGCAATGGACTATCGTAATTAGACTTTGACCACAATTTCTAAAAAGATCATTTTGGAATTTAAATGTATGATGCAAATTATTATAATTTTTAAATATTTCAAAATTATAATTATTTTTATAAATGTATCAGTAATAATTTAGTTCATTAAATAAATTTTTAGAAAATTATAAATGTTGGATAAACAACCCTTAATTAAGTAAATATATTTTTAAACAATTATAAATGTTGGATAAACAAACCTCAACTCTGTGCCGCCTTCTTATGTGAAATTTCAAAAAAAAAAGTCTATTTTTGTGTTTTATGAACTTTTTAATAACTTTATTCCAAATAATTTTTGCCCTAGTACTAACACCTTAAAAACAACAATTTAAAAAGCCAATCAAATCAACCAAGAAACAAAAGCATATATTTTTTTACAGAAAAAAAAAAGAATAAATAAAAAACAAAAGACCAACCTACATGAAGGAGAATTTTCCTGGTCAGACGTACAATCTCTCTTTCTTTCCTCTTTTCAGTCTCCATTTCTTTCAACTCTTATTGTTTCGTTCTTCGTTCCGCCTTAGATTTCTTCTAACTCTTCTTCTTGTTCTGCCTTTGGTTGCAGGAATGGTTGAAGCTTTAGATAAGGTTTATTTGTTGTTGTTCTTCGATGTGAAAAGAAACAACATTTTAGTAGTATATTTGTAAATTGTGGATGAGACAATGTGTGTAAAACATGTGCTTTTTATAGATGAAAATTAGGGTTATTTAAAAAGAAAAAAATTGAATTTGAAAAATTAAAATAACTAAAAGTCCAAAATTCTATTGGGTTAATCAAAATAACTAAAAGGCCAAAAATCAAGTTTAATTGATTTTGAGTTTGTGAATAAATCAAATTAGTTCTTTCATAAAACCATATATTCGCTACCCTAAAATGCAATATTTAAAAATGTGGGTCTTGCTCCTATGTATCCTCGGATACAATGAGGAACTTAAAGCTTCGTTGTTCGGGGAAAGAAAAGAGATATTTTTGGGTTTTTTTGTTGTATTGCATAACGGGACGTGAATCTCGCGCTTACGTATCTTCAGGTGCGATGGAGAATTCAAAACTACGTAGTTCTTGGTAGCTTATGAGTGTTGGTTGATTGATTTTAGTGAACAAGTTTTTATTTCACCTTCTAACGGTTAAATATTGGCTTATTTCTCACGTTCGAGACTTAAGGACTAAACAATGTTCGTTTGTGAAAAAGGTCTCGATCGCACGAGGGCGAGAGAAACAATTTAGATGTGTTGGGTGTTTTGTTGGATGACGATTACTCGAATAGTCGAGTAAGACAACTCATATTCGAATAATTGAGGAGAGGAAAGGAAGGCTCTTGACAACCTCCCTTTTCATCCTTAATTATAAAAAGGATTGGATATGGTTAAGGTATTTTGATTGGAAAATGAATTTTATTAGATTAATATGAAAGAGACATGAGGTGAATCAGATTAGGTGTTTTTTAATGGATGAGAATTGCTCGAATGGTTAAGTAAGTCAACTCATATCTAATTAATCGAAGAGTGGAATCGAAGGCTCTAAACCATCTCCGTTTTCACCCTTTAACTTGAATTAGATAAAAGGCACTCGATGTTGATCGAGGTTTGTATTTGCACTGAATCAAAACAAGGTTGAAATGATTTTGAGAAAAGATCTGCTTGGCATTGGACCGAGGGTTTTTTTATTTAAAATATCTATTTAATTAAATTATCATTAATTAGCCAGATGATCAACAATGCATAACTAAGTCATGAGTAAAATGCCAAAGCATTCAGGGTTATCCATAATGTGCTCAAAGTTGATTTGTACGTAACAACAATATGAAGAATTGCATACACAAAGATCATAACACGACAAAAATATCATATCAATGTATAGAAAATTTCAGCAGCATAACGACATAAAAATATCCAATCTGCATACTAAGCATCCAATTTAAAATGCAATAAAGTAAAACAGCCAGCAGCTACACAAAATTATATTTACATTTACAATATTCACATTATTGTACCAATATCACGGTAATAAAATCCAGCAAAAGATTTGCATAATCGAATCGTAATCAGTACAATAATTGAATAAAAATCAAACTAAGCATACACCAATGTATATGCAAACAAACATCGACTGTTGCTCACTCGAATTCAATGAATAACATATTGGTTTAAATTTTAAAAATCTAGTAAAAAAAAACTGATCAAAGAGACATTTAAAACATGGTTGAATTGATTTAATCATAATTAAACAAATTAGTATAACTAAATAAATAAATACAATGATCATCTTATAATTAATGTAAATATTAGTAATTTATAAAATTCGATTTATAAAACATTCAAATAAGTACATTAAAAAAATAAGCTGATAAAGTTAACAATAATCCGAAAACCAAATGGTGGAAAATGATAAAGAAAATGCAATGGACTATCGTAATTAGACTTTGACCACAATTTCTAAAAAGATCATTTTGGAATTTAAATGTATGATGCAAATTATTATAATTTTTAAATATTTCAAAATTATAATTATTTTTATAAATGTATCAGTAATAATTTAGTTCATTAAATAAATTTTTAGAAAATTATAAATGTTGGATAAACAACCCTTAATTAAGTAAATATATTTTTAAACAATTATAAATGTTGGATAAACAAACCTCAACTCTGTGCCGCCTTCTTATGTGAAATTTCAAAAAAAAAAGTCTATTTTGGTGTTTTATGAACTTTTTAATAACTTTATTCCAAATAATTTTTGCCCTAGTACTAACACCTTAAAAACAACAATTTAAAAAGCCAATCAAAACAACCAAGAAACAAAAGCATATATTTTTTTACAGAAAAAAAAAAGAATAAATAAAAAACAAAAGACCAACCTACATGAAGGAGAATTTTCCTGGTCAGACGTACAATCTCTCTTTCTTTCCTCTTTTCAGTCTCCATTTCTTTCAACTCTTATTGTTTCGTTCTTCGTTCCGCCTTAGATTTCTTCTAACTCTTCTTCTTGTTCTGCCTTTGGTTGCAGGAATGGTTGAAGCTTTAGATAAGGTTTATTTGTTGTTGTTCTTCGATGTGAAAAGAAACAACATTTTAGTAGTATATTTGTAAATTGTGGATGAGACAATGTGTGTAAAACATGTGCTTTTTATAGATGAAAATTAGGGTTATTTAAAAAGAAAAAAATTGAATTTGAACAATTAAAATAACTAAAAGTCCAAAATTCTATTGGGTTAATCAAAATAACTAAAAGGCCAAAAATCAAGTTTAATTGATTTTGAGTTTGTGAATAAATCAAATTAGTTCTTTCATAAAACCATATATTCGCTACCCTAAAATGCAATATTTAAAAATGTGGGTCTTGCTCCTATGTATCCTCGGATACAATGAGGAACTTAAAGCTTCGTAGTTCGGGGAAAGAAAAGAGATATTTTTGGGTTTTTTTGTTGTATTGCATAACGGGACGTGAATCTCGCGCTTACGTATCTTCAGGTGCGATGGAGAATTCAAAACTACGTAGTTCTTGGTAGCTTATGAGTGTTGGTTGATTGATTTTAGTGAACAAGTTTTTATTTCACCTTCTAACGGTTAAATATTGGCTTATTTCTCACGTTCGAGACTTAAGGACTAAACAATGTTCGTTTGTGAAAAAGGTCTCGATCGCACGAGGGCGAGAGAAACAATTTAGATGTGTTGGGTATTTTGTTGGATGACGATTACTCGAATAGTCGAGTAAGACAACTCATATTCGAATAATTGAGGAGAGGAAAGGAAGGCTCTTGACAACCTCCCTTTTCATCCTTAATTATAAAAAGGATTGGATATGGTTAAGGTATTTTGATTGGAAAATGAATTTTATTAGATTAATATGAAAGAGACATGAGGTGAATCAGATTAGATGTTTTTTAATGGATGAGAATTGCTCGAATGGTTAAGTAAGTAAACTCATATCTAATTAATCGAAGAGTGGAATCGAAGGCTCTAAACCATCTCCGTTTTCACCCTTTAACTTGAATTAGATAAAAGGCACTCGATGTTGATCGAGGTTTGTATTTGCACTGAATCAAAACAAGGTTGAAATGATTTTGAGAAAAGATCTGCTTGGCATTGGACCGAGGGTTTTTTTATTTAAAATATCTATTTAATTAAATTATCATTAATTAGCCAGATGATCAACAATGCATAACTAAGTCATGAGTAAAATGCCAAAGCATTCAGGGTTATCCATAATGTGCTCAAAGTTGATTTGTACGTAACAACAATATGAAGAATTGCATACACAAAGATCATAACACGACAAAAATATCATATCAATGTATAGAAAATTTCAGCAGCATAACGACATAAAAATATCCAATCTGCATACTAAGCATCCAATTTAAAATGCAATAAAGTAAAACAGCCAGCAGCTACACAAAATTATATTTACATTTACAATATTCACATTATTGTACCAATATCACGGTAATAAAATCCAGCAAAAGATTTGCATAATCGAATCGTAATCAGTACAATAATTGAATAAAAATCAAACTAAGCATACACCAATGTATATGCAAACAAACATCGACTATTGCTCACTCGAATTCAATGAATAACATATTGGTTTAAATTTTAAAAATCTAGTAAAAAAAAACTGATCAAAGAGACATTTAAAACATGGTTGAATTGATTTAATCATAATTAAACAAATTAGTATAACTAAATAAATAAATACAATGATCATCTTATAATTAATGTAAATATTAGTAATTTATAAAATTCGATTTATAAAACATTCAAATAAGTACATTAAAAAAATAAGCTGATAAAGTTAACAATAATCCGAAAACCAAATGGTGGAAAATGATAAAGAAAATGCAATGGACTATCGTAATTAGACTTTGACCACAATTTCTAAAAAGATCATTTTGGAATTTAAATGTATGATGCAAATTATTATAATTTTTAAATATTTCAAAATTATAATTATTTTTATAAATGTATCAGTAATAATTTAGTTCATTAAATAAATTTTTAGAAAATTATAAATGTTGGATAAACAACCCTTAATTAAGTAAATATATTTTTAAACAATTATAAATGTTGGATAAACAAACCTCAACTCTGTGCCGCCTTCTTATGTGAAATTTCAAAAAAAAAAGTCTATTTTTGTGTTTTATGAACTTTTTAATAACTTTATTCCAAATAATTTTTGCCCTAGTACTAACACCTTAAAAACAACAATTTAAAAAGCCAATCAAAACAACCAAGAAACAAAAGCATATATTTTTTTACAGAAAAAAAAAGAATAAATAAAAAACAAAAGACCAACCTACATGAAGGAGAATTTTCCTGGTCAGACGTACAATCTCTCTTTCTTTCCTCTTTTCAGTCTCCATTTCTTTCAACTCTTATTGTTTCGTTCTTCGTTCCGCCTTAGATTTCTTCTAACTCTTCTTCTTGTTCTGCCTTTGGTTGCAGGAACGGTTGAAGCTTTAGATAAGGTTTATTTGTTGTTGTTCTTCGATGTGAAAAGAAACAACATTTTAGTAGTATATTTGTAAATTGTGGATGAGACAATGTGTGTAAAACATGTGCTTTTTATAGATGAAAATTAGGGTTATTTAAAAAGAAAAAAATTGAATTTGAACAATTAAAATAACTAAAAGTCCAAAATTCTATTGGGTTAATCAAAATAACTAAAAGGCCAAAAATCAAGTTTAATTGATTTTGAGTTTGTGAATAAATCAAATTAGTTCTTTCATAAAACCATATATTCGCTACCCTAAAATGCAATATTTAAAAATGCGGGTCTTGCTCCTATGTATCCTCGGATACAATGAGGAACTTAAAGCTTCGTAGTTCGGGGAAAGAAAAGAGATATTTTTGGGTTTTTTTGTTGTATTGCATAACGGGACGTGAATCTCGCGCTTACGTATCTTCAGGTGCGATGGAGAATTCAAAACTACGTAGTTCTTGGTAGCTTATGAGTGTTGGTTGATTGATTTTAGTGAACAAGTTTTTATTTCACCTTCTAACGGTTAAATATTGGCTTATTTCTCACGTTCGAGACTTAAGGACTAAACAATGTTCGTTTGTGAAAAAGGTCTCGATCGCACGAGGGCGAGAGAAACAATTTAGATGTGTTGGGTGTTTTGTTGGATGACGATTACTCGAATAGTCGAGTAAGATAACTCATATTCGAATAATTGAGGAGAGGAAAGGAAGGCTCTTGACAACCTCCCTTTTCATCCTTAATTATAAAAAGGATTGGATATGGTTAAGGTATTTTGATTGGAAAATGAATTTTATTAGATTAATATGAAAGAGACATGAGGTGAATCAGATTAGATGTTTTTTAATGGATGAGAATTGCTCGAATGGTTAAGTAAGTCAACTCATATCTATTTAATCGAAGAGTGGAATCGAAGGCTCTAAACCATCTCCGTTTTCACCCTTTAACTTGAATTAGATAAAAGGCACTCGATGTTGATCGAGGTTTGTATTTGCACTGAATCAAAACAAGGTTGAAATGATTTTGAGAAAAGATCTGCTTGGCATTGGACCGAGGGTTTTTTTATTTAAAATATCTATTTAATTAAATTATCATTAATTAGCCAGATGATCAACAATGCATAACTAAGTCATGAGTAAAATGCCAAAGCATTCAGGGTTATCCATAATGTGCTCAAAGTTGATTTGTACGTAACAACAATATGAAGAATTGCATACACAAAGATCATAACACGACAAAAATATCATATCAATGTATAGAAAATTTCAGCAGCATAACGACATAAAAATATCCAATCTGCATACTAAGCATCCAATTTAAAATGCAATAAAGTAAAACAGCCAGCAGCTACACAAAATTATATTTACATTTACAATATTCACATTATTGTACCAATATCACGGTAATAAAATCTAGCAAAAGATTTGCATAATCGAATCGTAATCAGTACAATAATTGAATAAAAATCAAACTAAGCATACAACAATGTATATGCAAACAAACATCGACTGTTGCTCACTCGAATTCAATGAATAACATATTGGTTTAAATTTTAAAAATCTAGTAAAAAAAAACTGATCAAAGAGACATTTAAAACATGGTTGAATTGATTTAATCATAATTAAACAAATTAGTATAAGTAAATAAATAAATACAATGATCATCTTATAATTAATGTAAATATTAGTAATTTATAAAATTCGATTTATAAAACATTCAAATAAGTACATTAAAAAAATAAGCTGATAAAGTTAAAAATAATCCGAAAACCAAATGGTGGAAAATGATAAAGAAAATGCAATGGACTATCGTAATTAGACTTTGACCACAATTTCTAAAAAGATCATTTTGGAATTTAAATGTATGATGCAAATTATTATAATTTTTAAATATTTCAAAATTATAATTATTTTTATAAATGTATCAGTAATAATTTAGTTCTTTAAATAAATTTTTAGAAAATTATAAATTTTGGATAAACATCTCTTAATTAAGTAAATATATTTTTAAACAATTATAAATGTTGGATAAACAAACCTCAACTCTGTGCCGCCTTCTTATGTGAAATTTCAAAAAAAAAAAAGTCTATTTTTGTGTTTTATGAACTTTTTAATAACTTTATTCCAAATAATTTTTGCCCTAGTACTAACACCTTAAAAACAACAATTTAAAAAGCCAATCCAAACAACCAAGAAACAGAAGCATATATTTATTTACAGAAAAAAAAAAGAATAAATAAAAAACAAAAGACCAACCTACATGAAGGAGAATTTTCCTGGTCAGACGTACGGTCTCTCTTTCTTTCCTCTTTTCAGTCTCCATTTCTTTCAACTCTTATTGTTTCGTTCTTCGTTCCGCCTTAGATTTCTTATAACTCTTCTTCTTGTTCAGCCTTTGGTTGCAGGAACGGTTGAAGCTTTAGATAAGGTTTATTTGTTGTTGTTCTTCGATGTGAAAAGAAACAACATTTTAGTAGTATATTTGTAAATTGTGGATGAGACAATGTGTGTAAAACATGTGCTTTTTATAGATGAAAATTAGGGTTATTTAAAAAGAAAAAAATTGAATTTGAACAATTAAAATAACTAAAAGTCCAAAATTCTATTGGGTTAATCAAAATAACTAAAAGGCCAAAAATCAAGTTTAATTGATTTTGAGTTTGTGAATAAATCAAATTAGTTCTTTCATAAAACCATATATTCGCTACCCTAAAATGCAATATTTAAAAATGTGGGTCTTGCTCCTATGTATCCTCGGATACAATGAGGAACTTAAAGCTTCGTAGTTCGGGGAAAGAAAAGAGATATTTTTGGGTTTTTTTGTTGTATTGCATAACGGGACGTGAATCTCGCGCTTACGTATCTTCAGGTGCGATGGAGAATTCAAAACTACGTAGTTCTTGGTAGCTTATGAGTGTTGGTTGATTGATTTTAGTGAACAAGTTTTTATTTCACCTTCTAACGGTTAAATATTGGCTTATTTCTCACGTTCGAGACTTAAGGACTAAACAATGTTCGTTTGTGAAAAAGGTCTCGATCGCACGAGGGCGAGAGAAACAATTTAGATGTGTTGGGTGTTTTGTTGGATGACGATTACTCGAATAGTCGAGTAAGACAACTCATATTCGAATAATTGAGGAGAGGAAAGGAAGGCTCTTGACAACCTCCCTTTTCATCCTTAATTATAAAAAGGATTAGATATGGTTAAGGTATTTTGATTGGAAGACAAATACTCCTGTTAGTCTACGAAGGGAATAGAAGGCTCTAGACCACCTTCTTTTATGTCCAAATTATTACGAAAATGAATTTTATTAGATTAATATGAAAGAGACATGAGGTGAATCAGATTAGATGTTTTTTAATGGATGACAATTGCTCGAATGGTCGAGTAAGTCAACTCATATCTAAATAATCGAAGAGTGGAATCGAAGGCTCTAAACCATCTCCGTTTTCACCCTTTAACTTGAATTAGATAAAAGGCACTTGATGTTGATCGAGGTTTGTATTTGCACTGAATCAAAACAAGGTTGAAATGATTTTGAGAAAAGATCCGTTTTGCATAGGACCAAGGGTTTTTTTATTTAAAATATCTATTTAATTAAATTATCATTAATTAGCCAGATGATCAACAATGCATAACTAAGTCATGAGTAAAATGCTAAAACATCCAGAGTTATCCATAATGTGCTCAAAGTTGATTTGTACGTAACAACAACATGAAGAATTGCATACATAAGGATCATAACACGAAAAAAATATAAAAAAAAAATCATATCACTGTATAAAAAATTTCAGCAGCATAACGACATAAAAATTTCAAATCTGCATACTAAACATCCAATTTTAAATGCAATAAAGTAAAACAACCAGCAGCTACACAAAATTATATTTACATTTACAATATTCACATTATTGTACCAATATCACGGTAATAAAATCCAGCAAAAGATTTTCATAATCGAATCGTAATCAATACAATAATTGAATAAAAATCAAACTAAGCATACAACGAATTATATGCAAACAAACATCGACTGTAGCTCACTCGAATTCAATGAATAACATATTGATTTAAATTTTAAAAATCTAGTAAAAAAAACTGATCAAAGAGACATTTTAAATATGGTTGAATTGATTTAGTGATAATTAAACAAAATAGTATAAGTAAATAAATAAATACAATGATCATCTTATAATTAATGTAAATATTAGTAATTTATAAAATTCGATTTATAAAACATTCAAATAAGTACATTAAAAAAATAAGCTGATAAAGTTAACAATAATCCGAAAACCAAATGGTGGAAAATGATAAAGAAAATGCCATGGACTCTCGTAATTAGACTTTGACCACAATTTCTAAAAAGATCATTTTGGAATTTAAATGTATGATGCAAATTATTATAATTTTTAAATACTTCAAAATTATAATTATTTTTATAAATGTATCAGTAATAATTTAGTTCTTTAAATATATTTTTAGAAAATTATAAATGTTGGATAAACAACCCTTAATTAAGTAAATATATTTTTAAACAATTATAAATGTTGGATAAACAAACCTCAACTCTGTGCCGCCTTCTTATGTGAAATTTCCAAAAAAAAAAAGTCTATTTTTGTGTTTTATGAACTTTTTAATAACTTTATTCCAAATAATTTTTGCCCTAGTACTAACACCTTAAAAACAACAATTTAAAAAGCCAATCAAAACAACCAAGAAACAAAAGCATATATTTTTTTACAGAAAAAAAAAAAGAATAAATAAAAAACAAAAGACCAACCTACATGAAGGAGAATTTTCCTGGTCAGACGTACAGTCTCTCTTTCTTTCCTCTTTTCAGTCTCCATTTCTTTCAACTCTTATTGTTTCGTTCTTCGTTCCGCCTTAGATTTCTTATAACTCTTCTTCTTGTTCAGCCTTTGGTTGCAGGAACGGTTGAAGCTTTAGATAAGGTTTATTTGTTGTTGTTCTTCGATGTGAAAAGAAACAACATTTTAGTAGTATATTTGTAAATTGTGGATGAGACAATGTGTATAAAACATGTGCTTTTTATAGATGAAAATTAGGGTTATTTAAAAAGAAAAAAATTGAATTTGAACAATTAAAATAACTAAAAGTCCAAAATTCTATTGGGTTAATCAAAATAACTAAAAGGCCAAAAATCAAGTTTAATTGATTTTGAGTTTGTGAATAAATCAAATTAGTTCTTTCATAAAACCATATATTCGCTACCCTAAAATGCAATATTTAAAAATGTGGGTCTTGCTCCTATGTATCCACGGATACAATGAGGAGCTTAAAGCTTCGTAGTTCGGGGAAAGAAAAAAGATATTTTTGGGTTTTTTTGTTGTAGTGCATAACGGGACGTGAATCTCGCGCTTACATATCTTCAGGTGCGATGAGAATTCAAAACTACGTAGTTCTTGGTATCTTATGAGTGTTGGTTGATTGATTTTAGTGAACAAGTTTTTATTTCACCTTCTAACTGTTAAATATTGGCTTGTTTTCTCACGTCTGAGACTTAAGGACTAAACAATGTTCGTTTGTGAAAAAGGTCTCGATCGCACGAGGGCGAGAGAAACAATTTAGATGTGATGGGTGTTTTGTTGGATGACGATTACTCGAATAGTCGAGTAAGACAACTCATATTCGAATAATTGAGGAGAGGAAAGGAAGGCTCTTGACAACCTCCCTTTTCACCCTTAATTATAAAAAGGATTGGATATGGTTAAGGTATTTTGATTGGAAGACAAATACTCCTGTTAGTCTACGAAGGGAATAGAAGGCTCTAGACCACCTTCTTTTATGTCCAAATTATTACGAAAATGAATTTTATTAGATTAATATGAAAGAGACATGAGGTGAATCAGATTAGATGTTTTTTAATGGATGACAATTGCTCGAATGGTCGAGTAAGTCAACTCATATCTAAATAATCGAAGAGTGGAATCGAAGGCTCTAAACCATCTCCGTTTTCACCCTTTAACTTGAATTAGATAAAAGGCACTTGATGTTGATCGAGGTTTGTATTTGCACTGAATCAAAACAAGGTTGAAATGATTTTGAGAAAAGATCCGTTTTGCATAGGACCAAGGGTTTTTTTATTTAAAATATCTATTTAATTAAATTATCATTAATTAGCCAGATGATCAACAATGCATAACTAAGTCATGAGTAAAATGCTAAAACATCCAGAGTTATCCCTAATGTGCTCAAAGTTGATTTGTACGTAACAACAACATGAAGAATTGCATACATAAGGATCATAACACGAAAAAAATATAAAAAAAAAATCATATCACTGTATAAAAAATTTCAGCAGCATAACGACATAAAAATATCAAATCTGCATACTAAACATCCAATTTTAAATGCAATAAAGTAAAACAACCAGCAGCTACACAAAATTATATTTACATTTACAATATTCACATTATTGTACCAATATCACGGTAATAAAATCCAGCAAAAGATTTTCATAATCGAATCGTAATCAATACAATAATTGAATAAAAATCAAACTAAGCATACAACGAATTATATGCAAACAAACATCGACTGTAGCTCACTCGAATTCAATGAATAACATATTGATTTAAATTTTAAAAATCTAGTAAAAAAAACTGATCAAAGAGACATTTTAAATATGGTTGAATTGATTTAGTGATAATTAAACAAAATAGTATAAGTAAATAAATAAATACAATGATCATCTTATAATTAATGTAAATATTAGTAATTTATAAAATTCGATTTATAAAACATTCAAATAAGTACATTAAAAAAATAAGCTGATAAAGTTAACAATAATCCGAAAACCAAATGGTGGAAAATGATAAAGAAAATGCAATGGACTCTCGTAATTAGACTTTGACCACAATTTCTAAAAAGATCATTTTGGAATTTAAATGTATGATGCAAATTATTATAATTTTTAAATACTTCAAAATTATAATTATTTTTATAAATGTATCAGTAATAATTTAGTTCTTTAAATATATTTTTAGAAAATTATAAATGTTGGATAAACAACCCTTAATTAAGTAAATATATTTTTAAACAATTATAAATGTTGGATAAACAAACCTCAACTCTGTGCCGCCTTCTTATGTGAAATTTCAAAAAAAAAAAAGTCTATTTTTGTGTTTTATGAACTTTTTAATAACTTTATTCCAAATAATTTTTGCCCTAGTACTAACACCTTAAAAACAACAATTTAAAAAGCCAATCAAAACAACCAAGAAACAAAAGCATATATTTTTTTACAGAAAAAAAAAAGAATAAATAAAAAACAAAAGACCAACCTACATGAAGGAGAATTTTCCTGGTCAGACGTACAGTCTCTCTTTCTTTCCTCTTTTCAGTCTCCATTTCTTTCAACTCTTATTGTTTCGTTCTTCGTTCCGCCTTAGATTTCTTATAACTCTTCTTCTTGTTCAGCCTTTGGTTGCAGGAACGGTTGAAGCTTTAGATAAGGTTTATTTGTTGTTGTTCTTCGATGTGAAAAGAAACAACATTTTAGTAGTATATTTGTAAATTGTGGATGAGACAATGTGTATAAAACATGTGCTTTTTATAGATGAAAATTAGGGTTATTTAAAAAGAAAAAAATTGAATTTGAACAATTAAAATAACTAAAAGTCCAAAATTCTATTGGGTTAATCAAAATAACTAAAAGGCCAAAAATCAAGTTTATTTGATTTTGAGTTTGTGAATAAATCAAATTAGTTCTTTCATAAAACCATATATTCGCTACCCTAAAATGCAATATTTAAAAATGTGGGTCTTGCTCCTATGTATCCACGGATACAATGAGGAGCTTAAAGCTTCGTAGTTCGGGGAAAGAAAAAAGATATTTTTGGGTTTTTTTGTTGTAGTGCATAACGGGACGTGAATCTCGCGCTTACATATCTTCAGGTGCGATGGAGAATTCAAAACTACGTAGTTCTTGGTATCTTATGAGTGTTGGTTGATTGATTTTAGTGAACAAGTTTTTATTTCACCTTCTAACTGTTAAATATTGGCTTGTTTTCTCACGTCTGAGACTTAAGGACTAAACAATGTTCGTTTGTGAAAAAGGTCTCGATCGCACGAGGGCGAGAGAAACAATTTAGATGTGAAGGGTGTTTTGTTGGATGACGATTACTCGAATAGTCGAGTAAGACAACTCATATTCGAATAATTGAGGAGAGGAAAGGAAGGCTCTTGACAACCTCCCTTTTCATCCTTAATTATAAAAAGGATTGGATATGGTTAAGGTATTTTGATTGGAAGACAAATACTCCTGTTAGTCTACGAAGGGAATAGAAGGCTCTAGACCACCTTCTTTTATGTCCAAATTATTACGAAAATGAATTTTATTAGATTAATATGAAAGAGACATGAGGTGAATCAGATTAGATGTTTTTTAATGGATGACAATTGCTCGAATGGTCGAGTAAGTCAACTCATATCTAAATAATCGAAGAGTGGAATCGAAGGCTCTAAACCATCTCCGTTTTCACCCTTTAACTTGAATTAGATAAAAGGCACTTGATGTTGATCGAGGTTTGTATTTGCACTGAATCAAAACAAGGTTGAAATGATTTGAAAAGATCCGTTTTGCATAGGACCAAGGGTTTTTTTATTTAAAATATCTATTTAATTAAATTATCATTAATTAGCCAGATGATCAACAATGCATAACTAAGTCATGAGTAAAATGCTAAAACATCCAGAGTTATCCATAATGTGCTCAAAGTTGATTTGTACGTAACAACAACATGAAGAATTGCATACATAAGGATCATAACACGAAAAAAATATTAAAAAAAAATCATATCACTGTATAAAAAATTTCAGCAGCATAACGACATAAAAATATCAAATCTGCATACTAAACATCCAATTTTAAATGCAATAAAGTAAAACAACCAGCAGCTACACAAAATTATATTTACATTTACAATATTCACATTATTGTACCAATATCACGGTAATAAAATCCAGCAAAAGATTTTCATAATCGAATCGTAATCAATACAATAATTGAATAAAAATTAAACTAAGCATACAACGAATTATATGCAAACAAACATCGACTGTAGCTCACTCGAATTCAATGAATAACATATTGATTTAAATTTTAAAAATCTAGTAAAAAAAACTGATCAAAGAGACATTTTAAATATGGTTGAATTGATTTAGTGATAATTAAACAAAATAGTATAAGTAAATAAATAAATACAATGATCATCTTATAATTAATGTAAATATTAGTAATTTATAAAATTCGATTTATAAAACATTCAAATAAGTACATTAAAAAAATAAGCTGATAAAGTTAACAATAATCCGAAAACCAAATGGTGGAAAATGATAAAGAAAATGCAATGGACTCTCGTAATTAGACTTTGACCACAATTTCTAAAAAGATCATTTTGGAATTTAAATGTATGATGCAAATTATTATAATTTTTAAATACTTCAAAATTATAATTATTTTTATAAATGTATCAGTAATAATTTAGTTCTTTAAATATATTTTTAGAAAATTATAAATGTTGGATAAACAACCCTTAATTAAGTAAATATATTTTTAAACAATTATAAATGTTGGATAAACAAACCTCAACTCTGTGCCGCCTTCTTATGTGAAATTTCAAAAAAAAAAAAGTCTATTTTTGTGTTTTATGAACTTTTTAATAACTTTATTCCAAATAATTTTTGCCCTAGTACTAACACCTTAAAAACAACAATTTAAAAAGCCAATCAAAACAACCAAGAAACAAAAGCATATATTTTTTTACAGAAAAAAAAAGAATAAATAAAAAACAAAATACCAACCTACATGAAGGAGAATTTTCCTGGTCAGACGTACAGTCTCTCTTTCTTTCCTCTTTTCAGTCTCCATTTCTTTCAACTCTTATTGTTTCGTTCTTCGTTCCGCCTTAGATTTCTTATAACTCTTCTTCTTGTTCTGCCTTTGGTTGCAGGAACGGTTGAAGCTTTAGATAAGGTTTATTTGTTGTTGTTCTTCGATGTGAAAAGAAACAACATTTTAGTAGTATATTTGTAAATTGTGGATGAGACAATGTGTATAAAACATGTGCTTTTTATAGATGAAAATTAGGGTTATTTAAAAAGAAAAAAATTGAATTTGAACAATTAAAATAACTAAAAGTCCAAAATTCTATTGGGTTAATCAAAATAACTAAAAGGCCAAAAATGAAGTTTATTTGATTTTGAGTTTGTGAATAAATCAAATTAGTTCTTTCATAAAACCATATATTCGCTACCCTAAAATGCAATATTTAAAAATGTGGGTCTTGCTCCTATGTATCCACGGATACAATGAGGAGCTTAAAGCTTCGTAGTTCGGGGAAAGAAAAAAGATATTTTTGGGTTTTTTTGTTGTAGTGCATAACGGGACGTGAATCTCGCGCTTACATATCTTCAGGTGCGATGGAGAATTCAAAACTACGTAGTTCTTGGTATCTTATGAGTGTTGGTTGATTGATTTTAGTGAACAAGTTTTTATTTCACCTTCTAACTGTTAAATATTGGCTTGTTTTCTCACGTCTGAGACTTAAGGACTAAACAATGTTCGTTTGTGAAAAAGGTCTCGATCGCACGAGGGCGAGAGAAACAATGTTCGTTTGTTAGCAAACAGGTTGAGCATGTTTATCCACAAAATCATTTCTCCTTCCCAGACTGCTTTCATCCCCGGTAGGCAAATTTTTGACGGTGTTCTTCTAGCTAATGAGGTCGTTGACTATGCCAAGAGATGTAAGAAGGACTGCTTGTTTCTTAAAGTCGATTTTGCTAGGGCATATGACACTGTTGATTGGAGGTATCTTGATGGTTTGCTTATTAAATTGGGTTTTGGTCCTAAATGGATGTTGTGGATGCGCGGCATCGTCTTCAACAGCCATTTTTCTATTCTCATTAATGGCAGCCCATCTAGGGATTTCAAGGCAGGCAGAGGGTTAAAACAAGGGGATCCCCTAGCCCCTTTCTTGTTTGCGATCGTTGCAGAAGGCTTGTCGAGTTTTGGTAGAACTGCTATTGAAATTAATCTTTTATCTCCCTTCAAGATTAATGATTGCCTTGCTCCGAGTATCTTACAATTCGCAGACGACACTTTGCTTTTAGGAGACAGCTCTGTGCGTAATATTTGGGCTTTCAAATTTATTCTTAGAGCTTTTGAAGTTTCTTCCGGTCTTAAGATCAACTATTCCAAGAGCTGCATATTCGGTATCGGAGTTGAAACAGAGTTGATGTCTGCTGCAGAACATTTCCTTCATTGCAAGTCCAGAAATTTCCCTTTCTACTTTCTCGGTCTGTCGGTTGGAGGGAATCATAGAAGGTTATCTTTTTGGGAACCTATTCTATCTTGTCTTAGTAAAAAGCTCTCAAGCTGGAGTAACAGGAGACTCTCCATAGGAGGCAGAGTTACATTACTTAATTCGGTGATCGCGAAGTTGCCTATTCACCACCTAGCCTTTTACAAGGCGCCTAAGAAGATTGTGAAGGAAATTATTTCGATTCAGAGAAGATTTCTGTGGATTGGTTCAGCTGAGAAAAGATACATTCCTTGGGTTCCTTGGAAAACCGTCTACAAATCGAAGGATTCAGGAGGTCTCGGCATTAAACATGTAGGTTTGTTTAACAAAGCTCTTTTTGCTAAATGGGTTTGGAAATTCCTCACAGGTGCTGAAGAAATTTGGAGGGATCTTTTAGAAGCCAGGTACGGCAGCTTGAGCTTGAAATTCCAGAGGTTCGAAGAAGTCGGTAATTCGAGATTTGATTCGAAGTGGATAAAGGATATCTTGGCAAGCTCTAAATCAGATTCTTTTTTCTCTGCTTTTAGAGAGGTTTTGGATTGTTCCATAGGCGACGGGAACAATGTCGACTTTTGGAATTCTTTGTGGCATGGTAATGAGTCTTTGAAAGACACTTTCCCTGCGATGTACATAGCCAGCAGGGATAAACAGTGCACTGTTAACGAGATGGGGGAGTGGGAGGGAGAAAGATGGAAGTGGAAAATTACAGTCCAATCGCAAACCGAAGATCCAACGCTGCAGCAGGAATGGAATGAGTGCAGATTAGTCCTTGAAGAATTATCCCCGAAGAAAAATGAAAAGGATGAATGGAAGTGGACAGCTAGCGACACTTCGGTTTTCTCGGTGAGTTCTTACTACTACATGTTGAATTCTGGTTCGGATTTGTTGGACAATGATTTGGATATAAAATCCCTTCTCCAGTTTTTGTGGAAGTCTGTCATTCCTCCTAACATTAAAATCTTTGGGTGGAGATTGTGCTTAGATAGATTGGCAACTAGAGACAATTTGTCTTCTAGATTGATAATTGCTAATAACTCTGATAAGAAGTGTATTTTCTGTTCCCACTCTATAGAAGACTTGGATCATCTCTTCTTTAATTGTCAGTTTGCTATTTTGATTTGGAGGCAGATTTGTGCTTGGTTAGATATCGAGTATTTTTCGGTTTCGAATTACATCAATCATGCTAAGGAGTGGATGAAAAGACTTAAGGGTCGCGGTAACATGGCTACGATTTCGTCTTTTTGGTTTATTACTTGTTGGAGTATTTGGAGGACGCGTAATAACTGTTTATTTAGCGATTGTGGTTTTAATGTAAATGATATTGTTAATGAGATCAAAGTGTCATCGTGGAATTGGTTAATCCTAGGTAGGAAAGGTAGGGTCCCTTGTCGACTCTATGATTGGTACAAATTACCTTTCGATTTCTTATAATTGTTCTATTTGGTTTTGAGATTTCCTTAATCTCGCTTATTGAAGTGCTTATAAAAAAAAACAATAATCCGAAAACCAAATGGTGGAAAACGATAAAGAAAATGCAATGGACTCTCGTAATTAGACTTTGACCACAATTTCTAAAAAGATCATTTTGGAATTTAAATATATGATGCACATTATTATAATTTTTAAATATTTCAAAATTATAATTATTTTTATAAATGTATCAGTAATAATTTAGTTCTTTAAATATATTTTTAGAAAATTATAAATGTTGGATAAACAACCCTTAATTAAGTAAATATATTTTTAAACAATTATAAATGTTGGATAAACAAACCCCAATTCTGTGTCGCCTTCTTATGTGAAATTTCAAAAAAAAAATTCTATTTTTGTGTTTTATGAACTTTTTAATAACTTTATTCCAAATAATTTTTGCCCTAGTACTAACACCTTAAAAACCACAATTTAAAAAGCCCATTAAAACAACTAAATAGACCTCAACGAACAAGACACGTGCCTACAAGGTTGCAAGAATATATGATTACATAAGATTATGTGGTCGATGAAGAAGGTGAGATGGTACATTATGCTTTCTATTGAGATGTCGAACCAGTCAATGCAGCTTAGACATTGAAAGATTCGAAGTGGGTGAAAGCAATGAATGAGAAGTTAAAATAAACACAAATTTTTGGAAATAAATTATCACATAAAATATTCGCTAGATCACTAAATGTTGGTCAATTTATTCTTTCAAATTAGTTAAATAGAAAATTAATACTTAAAAATAAAAATTGTCATTTAATTTAATCAACATTCAAAATATCCATTAAACATGTGCATAGGTGTGGTTTTTGACAGTTTTGTGTAACTGAGGTCTTGGGGTCTTTTTCATGACCTTTTGAATAAAACTTGAATATTTAAAAACAAAATTTTACTTGTATAAAACATACCGATAATCGGTGGTGCAAAATTATATATATATATATATATATATATATATATATATATATATATATATATATATATATATATATATATATATATATATATAACGTGTTGATATTTTTCATTTAAAGGATTTGACTTACAATTTCAATGAATAACACATTGATTTAAATTTTAAAAATCTAGTAAAAAAAACTGATCAAAGAGACATTTTAAACATGGTTGAATTGATTTAGTCATAATTAAACAAAATAGTATAAGTAAATAAATAAATACAATGATCATCTTATAATTAATGTAAATATTAGTAATTTATAAAATTCGATTTATAAAACATTCAAATAAGTACATTAAAAAAATAAGCTGATAAAGTTAACAATAATCCGAAAACCAAATGGTGGAAAATGATAAAGAAAATGCAATGGACTCTCGTAATTAGACTTTGACCACAATTTCTAAAAAGATCATTTTGGAATTTAAATGTATGATGCAAATTATTATTATTTTTAAATATTTCAAAATTATAATTAATTTTATAAATGTATCAGTAATAATTTAGTTCTTTAAATATATTTTTAGAAAATTATAAATGTTGTACAAACATCCCTTAATTAAGTAAATATATTTTTAAACAATTATAAATGTTGGATAAACAAACCTCAATTCTGTGCCGCCTTCTTATGTGAAATTTCAATAAAAAAAAAGTCTATTTTTGTGTTTTATGAACTTTTTAATAACTTTATTCCAAATATTTTTTGCCCTAGTACTAACACCTTAAAAACCACAATTTAAAAAGCCAATCAAAACAACCAAGAAACAAAAGCATATATTTTTTTACAGAATAAAAAAGAATATATAAAAAAAAAGACCAACCTACATGAAGGAGAATTTTCCTGGTCAGACGTACAGTCTCTCTTTCTTTCCTCTTTCCAGTCTCCATTTCTTTCAATTCTTATTGTTTCTTTCTTCATTCCGCCTTAGATTTCTTCTAACTCTTCTTCTTGTTCTGCCTTTGGTTGCAGGGATGGTTGAAGCTTTAGATTAAGGTTTAGTTGTTGTTGTTTTTCGATGTGAAGAGAAACAACATTTTGGTAGTATATTTGTAAATTGTGGATGAGACAATGTGTATAAAACATGTGCTTTTTATAGATGAAAATTAGGGTTATTTAAAAAGAAAAAAAAATCAATTTGAACAATTAAAATAACAAAAAGTCCAAAAATCTATTGGGTTAATCAAAATAACTAAAAGGACAAAAATCACGTTTAATTGATTTTGTGTTTGTGAATAAATCAAATTAATTCTTTCATAAAACCATATATTCGCTACCCTAAAATGCAATATTTAAAAATGTGGGTCTTGCTCCTATGTATCCACGGATACAATGAGGAACTTAAATCTTCTTAGTTTGGGGAAAGAAAAAAGATATTTTTGGGTTTTTTTGTTGTAGTGCATAACGGGACGTGAATCTCGCGCTTACGTATTTTCAGGTGCGATGGAGAATTCAAAACTACGTAGTTCTTAGTAGCTTATGAGTGTTGGTTGATTGATTTTAGTGAACAAGTCTTTATTTCACCTTCTAACGGTTAAATATTGGCTTGTTTTCTCACGTCTGAGACTTAAGGACTAAACAATGTTCGTTTGTGAAAAAGGTCTCGATCGCACGAGAGCGAGAGAAACAATTTAGATGTGTTGGGTGTTTTGTTGGATGACGATTACTCGAATAGTCGAGTAAGACAACTCATATTCGAATAATTGAGGAGAGGAAATAAAGACTCTTGACAACCTCCCTTTTCATCCTTAATTATAAAAAGGATTAGACATGGTTAAGGTATTTTGATTGGAAGACGAATACTCCAGTTAGTCTACGAAGGGAATAGTTGGCTCTAGACCACCTTCTTTTATGTCCAAATTATTAAGAAAATGAATTTTATTAGATTAATATGAAAGAGACATGAGGCGAATCAGATTAGATGTTTTTTAATGGATGACAATTGCTCGAGTGGTCGAGTAAATCAACTCATATATAAATAATCGAGGAATGGAATCGAAGGCTCTAAACCATCTCCGTTTTCACCCTTTAACTTGAATTAGATAAAAGACACTCGATGTTGATCGAGGTTTGTATTTGCACTGGATCAAAACAAGGTTGAAATGATTTTGAGAAAAGATCCGCTTGGCATTGGACCAAGGGTTTTTTTATTAAAAATATTTATTTAATTAAAGTATCATTAATTAGCCAGATGATCAACAATGCATAACTAAGTCATGAGTAAAATGCTAAAACATCCAGAGTTATCCATAATGTGCTTAAAGTTGATTTGTACGTAACAACAACATGAAGAATTGCATACACAAGGATCATAACACGACAAAAATATCATATCACTGTATAGAAAACTTCAGCAGCATAACGACATAAAAATATCAAATCTGCATACTAAACATCCAATTTAGAATGCAATAAAGTAAAACAGCCAGCAGCTACACAAAATTATATTTACATTTACAATATTCACATTATTGTACCAATATCACGGTAATAAAATCCAGCAAAAGATTTGCATAATCGAATCGTAATAAGTACAATAATTGAATAAAAATCAAACTAAGAATACAACGAATTATATGCAAACAAACATCGACTGTATCTCAGTCGAAACAAAAAAGGTCACTATATTAAAACAACATTACAAATGGGGAAAGATAAATTCAATATGGTTCATAAGTTGCTGGAATATTTGGAGGACTAAAAATAATATCTTGTTCAATGATGCGGAGTTTAATGTTAATGACATTGCCAATGTTATTAAAGTCACCTCTTGGAATTGGTTGATTTTAAGTAGACAAGATAGTAAGATGTGTAGGTTGTACAAATGGTATAAATTTCTGTTAGATTTAATGTAATTGTTTTGACTGTTCGTTGGTTGTAGTTCATTGGTTTGAGATTTCCTTAATCTCCTATTAATGAAGTTGCTTATAAAAAAAAACAGCATTAGAAATGTACAATGTAGAATGTAAATGCCGATAATCGCTACAATCTAGAACTAAAATTCACAACATAATCAAAATTAAAACAAGTTACACAAAGTAAACCAATACTGAAAATGCGGAAATGAAACGAACACAACCAAATCGAGATGAAATAGAACCCATAAATGAAATTCAAATAGAAAAAATATCATACCAATTGAATTAGTTAGAAGATCAATATCCAAGATGGAGTTTGATTATGGGGAAAGTTCTAACATTGAATCGTCGGATTCAGAAGGGGGTGAAAGCATGAAGGGGCTTTAGAAAGAGGAAGATAAGGATATGGAGGGGGGTGAGACAATTGAATTAGTTAGTAAGGAGGCATTCAGTCCGGCTGGGATGTGTGCAAGGTCAAATGAAGCTATAGAAGCCCTGTCACTTAGAGCTTAGCCCAAGGAGTGTAGGTTGGTGTGTGATTCTGAAGAGAGTAGGAGGTCTGAACAGATGGAAACTTTGGATAGGTCGTGGAATCTAAAATAAGGCTGTGACTTGTCTCCGGGTAATATTGGATGTCAAAAGGATTCTCAACCTGTGGAGAACAGAGTAGGCAACGATGTTCAGAAGAAGCTGGTGAATAAAATAATTCAAGAGGAAAACATTGAGAGGGAGGTCGGAGGTGGGATTTCATCAAGTAATGGGGGGAGGTTTCAAAAATCAATGCAAAAGTTAATTAGTAGACCTAAAAAGGTGGTTCGATTAGATGAGATTTATCAGAAGTTGAAGATTCCATTCGCTCCGTCTTACTACGCAACCTTGCTGAACGTCAATAATTCATATGGTGATTGTGTAACCTCTCAGGCACAGGGAGTTGATGATGAGGAGGAGGATATTTCAAGCCTTGAAGGGACTCCACATTCCATTGGGGATTCTATAGGGGATGAGGAGGTGTCAAAGAGTAACTCAAGGATTAAAAGAAAGTTAGAAAATCTACCGTCCAGAATTTGGGGAGCCATAAAGGGATTAGGAATTGAAGGGGACGAAGACGATGAAGTATTCGAGAACATAGTTCGCAACTGCGAGAAAGAGGTTAGGAATGAAATGAGTAATAGGAAGGATGTTGAAAGGGTGGTGAAATGAAATTTAGGACTTACAATATTAGAGGAAGTGGGAAAAGTTTAAAAAGAAGGAGATTAAGGGCATTAATAAAAAAGGAAGATGTGGACCTGATTTTCATTCAGGAAACCAAATGTGTTAAAATGACAGAAGAAATAGCAATAAGTTTGTGTGGTGATAACAACTGTATGTGGACGGAATCTGATGTTGTTGGTATGGTTGGAGGTATCATTACAATTTGGAGGAGTAACCTGTTGGAACCCATTAGCAGCTTCAAGGATAAGTGGGTGTAAATGCGAAATGGCAAGGCAGAAATTGTTATTTTTTTGAATGTATATTCCTCATGTTCGAGTGTTGAAAAAAGAATCTTATGGGCCAAAATATTGCACTTAAAGAATAAGCTGGTGGAAGGAGAATGGATAATTGCTGGAGATTTCAATGCTATCAAGGATAGGAGGGAAAGGATAGGATGTAGTAACCATTCGAAGAAAGTAACAGAGGAATTCAGTGAGTTTATTGAACAGTTGGGGTGTATTGACGCACCGGTTAGTGGTATTAAATTTACGTGGTTTAATGGAGCGGGTACGTCATGTAGTACACTGGATAGGTTTCTAATCTCCCCAGGTGTATACAACAATTGGAATACGGTGATTCAGAAGGTTGGAACCAGAGACACCTCGGATCATTGGCCTGTGTCGTTAGTGGCAAGAAACATTAATTGGGGCCCGAAGCCGTTCAGAACATTAAACTGTTGGTTTGAGCATCAAGAATTCGTGGAGTTTGTTAAAAAGACGTGGGAAGAATATGAAGTAAAAGGGAAATATTATTTTGTGCTTTCAAAGAAATTACAATATTTACGGAGTCGGTTAAGATGGTGGAATGAAAAGGTGTATGGGTGGCTTGATACAATAATAAATGAGAATATTATTACCATTGATGAAACTGAAAATAATAGTTCAGAAGATGGGGAGAAGTAGCAGCTCAGAGTTATTAAGGAGGAAAGGTGCAGAGGACGAAATGTGGAAAAAATTGAGATCAAAAGAGAGCATCCTGAAACAGAAGGCTCGTATGACCTGGATAAAGGAGGGTGACCTCAACTTAAGTTTTTTTCACGCTGCCATCAGACAGAGATATAGATCAAATGCCATTAGATTTGTTAATGTCAAGGAAGCTGTTGTTGATCACTTTGAATGTAGGTTTAAAAAAGTTGACAGAATCATGCCAAGCATTGGGAAGATGGGTTTTAAAAGGTTGTCTGAGGCTGAATGCTTAGCTTTGGAGAGTCCTTTTACGGCTGAGGAAGTTAAGTGAACTGTATTCGATGGATGGAGACCGCAGTCCTGGACCAGATGGTTTCAATTTAAAAATTTTTAGGGAATGCTGGGGGATCTTAGGGAATGATTTTACGCAGTGTATACAGGAATTCTTTGAGACGGGATATATGCCGAAAGTATTCCCTTCATCCTTTATTGCTTTGATTCCTAAAAGAGCTGAAGCATGTGAATTAGAGGAGTTCTGTCCCATCTGTTTGATTAGTTCTGTCTACAAAGTGGTCGCAAAGTTGTTGGCGGGTAGGATTCAGTTGGTCATGGATATAATAGTCACTGAAACTCAGACAGCTTTTATAAAAGGAAGGAATATTTTGGATGGAGTGTTAGTTCTAAACGAATTAATAGACTATGCTAAGAGAAATAATACAAGAGCAATGTTGTTAAAAGTGGATTTTTCGATGGCATATGATAGAGTTGAATGGAGTTTCCTAAAAGATATTATGCTGACGATGGGTTTTGGGAGTAAGTGGATGTCGTGGATTGAAGGCACGGTGATGAATAATTTTATGTCAGTGCTTGTTAATGGTAGTTCCACTCGAGACTTTAGGGTCACTATGGGACTTCGACAGGGTGACCCTTTGTCTCCATATCTGTTCACCATTATAGTAGGGAGACCTTCTCCGTATCATAAAATACGGTCACACCTATGAAACAAAAATATTCATGTCAGCATAAGTCGTAACCATTTATCCAAACTATATCATATATCATGAAACATACTTCATTTTGTAAAAAATATTAAGCAACCCGAATTAAGTTACCTGCAACACTTGACGGATCTTCAACCATCCGTGCTCCACCTAGAGCCCCACCAGACACATGTAGCATTGCATTAACAAATACATAGAACCATTAAATAAAGCATGATCCTTGAACATATAGCCAACTAAGAGAAAATGAGAAAAAAATAATAGAAACTGAATCTAACCGATGCATGCTGATATCTTGGAGATGGTGAGACACCAGGAGCAATTGCCCATTCCCAACGACCATCTCTATGCAATATAAGTGGTAAAATGATATTTGCAGTAATGCTTAGGCGAAAACGCTATACAAATAACCACACAAAAAATGTCAACAGAAATAAAACAGGTCTTTTAATTAGAGTTAGTTTGAGTAAGCGCAAGCCTTAAAATGGAAAGAAGATATTGATAAGAGCAACTGCCCATAGACATCTTAAATAAACCTAAAATGATCACTACTACGAATACCACCAATAAATTTTCCTGCTGGAGCAATTTGATCAAGCTGTTGGACTTTTAAAATGAAAATCTTTCATAAATAAGACAAATTCTTTGGCAGAAACAGTGATAATAAGACAAATTCATTGGCAGAAACAGTGATAATAAGAAAAATTCATTACATTAAAGTATTAATGCTAAATAGAAGGTCAAATTAAGGTGAGCTTCAATTCAAACTTACTCAAGTCTGCAGTCTAACAATTTCAAGTTCTCAACAATAAAGACAATGAAAAAAAACTAAAGGGTTCCTATCCTACAATCATAATGCTCATACAAAAATAAATTAATCAAAAAAATAATATACCAGTTCAATTTAAAAAAATTATGTTCGAAAAAGAGTGGAGAGAATAAAATGGAGATTTGAGAAAAATAGTTTATAAAATATAAATATGAAACAAATCTAACAACTAAATTAAACCCACAAAAACATGGTAATTCAATCAATTAAGATTTCTATACAAATCTAACTGGAATTTTGTGTTTTCAGAATCTAATACAATAGGTCAAAGGCTAAAAAAGTAAACAAACACTATCTCGTGTTCTTAAGAATTTGAAACTGATATATACACAATGATGTCAAAAGATCAGTATAGAAAGGCAAAATTTAAGGAGATCAAAGCATACATGCATGGAGGCGGGCCCTCTCCTTTGGGATCTAACTTGCGCCATTCATATGGCTTGACAGCTATGTCTAAGGCATATACATCAGCTAAAGGTCTCTTTCCTGGGAAGAAAAGTTGAAAGAAGCAACGCATCCATCAAGAGAAGTTACCAACTTACCATCATTGCCAAGATAGGGATGTTTTGCCACCACAATTCCCAATTAACAAAGGTGGAGTACCTACAACAGATAAACATGTTATTTAGTTCAACACTGCTGTAAAAGTCTAGCCAGTGTTGAAACAAAACAGGATATACTTACTTCCAGCGATTTTTTCCTCCAACAAAAGCATTCTCGCCAGATTCGTCTATCTGATCGCCTATCTTTACCTCCTAAAACACATTATGAATGTAACTCTAAAATGAATAATTAATGTTAACAGAATACACAACACATTAAAATGGCAAATCTGTTATACATGACACTAAGTTTCCCTCAGGCATTTCATCAAACAGACGGTAAGCGTCATCCAACAAAGCACATCTATTATACAAACATATGAAAAATTTCAACATAAACATTGGAAATTAAC
This sequence comes from Lathyrus tuberosus, assembly GCA_022829125.1. Lineage (NCBI taxonomy): Eukaryota > Viridiplantae > Streptophyta > Magnoliopsida > Fabales > Fabaceae > Lathyrus > Lathyrus tuberosus. The sequence goes on along the minus strand of JALAZF010000137.1, from coordinate 11,780,783 downwards.
CCAATTGTTATTTACAAATAGTGATATAGAATACCTCAAAGTGTAATCATGTACGCAATTGTTGGTCCGAATTTGCCGATAAGATCAACTTCATCGACGTCGTTGTTCTGTACGACGACCTTGACAGACCTAAACAAGTGTTATGTCAAGCTTGCTTAATTGACTCATCTGATACCAACCTACTCAATAACGCAGTTGCAAGTTTTGGCGTATGTTGTACCCAAGTCAATCAAAGATGCTTTATCTAATAAATCAAAAGTACACTATAAATAAGAGTAGTTAATCAAATTTCAAACCTATAGAAAGGAGCTTTCAAAACTGAGTCGTTGCCTCAAGCTGCAAACTATTATTATCACTCCAAACACCAGTCACCATGGATGGTAAATTTTCCAACTGAAACAAAATAGAAACTCAATGCCACTTTCGATGAAAGACCACCTTGCCACCTTTTTTAGGTGGTGAAAGACCTCTTTTTGTGTTGGCTTCAAATCAAATGGCCTAAATAGTTGAGCATAACTTTACCAATTCTGCAAGAACTACATCAGTTGAGAATAACCTCTTTTATAATAATATTTCTCGAACAAGATAAACCAATGTTGTAGCATAATCACACCAGCTTTTTTCCCTGCAAGAACCAACAACCTATTTGTCTTAAATAGCAGAAAAATTGTCATCCACCTCAAATGTTGAATGCATCTGCTTCTGGTATGAAAAAGACAAAATATTTTGTTTCTAAATTTTTAACTATGTACAAATGACAAAACCACCACCAGGTTTATATCACCTTTTTTGTTCTTCTCTACCAACAAAATGAAGTGGCTAAAACAATGTCTTTTGTTCGCCGACCTCTTCATCAATGATCTTCAGAATTACATCACCAGATGTCACATTTGTTGGAGGAATGGAACATTTGGAAACTAACCATGCTTTATGATCCTCGGTAGTGATAAGGGGATTTCTCAGTTTGCAAATACGAGGTAAAAAGCTTTCTACCAAACTTAGGGACCACATATACTTTCTCCAATTATTATTATAACCACCCTTATAATTCACAACAAAAAAACAATCATTTGCTAAATTGAAAAATGGACCTGTAGAGTTATCCTGTCTCGGACCATATCCATTAGATAAGTTGCAAGCATAGCAATTATTCCAACACATGCTCCAGCTCCAAGACGTAAAACACGGGTAAGATGAGCATCCTCAGCAGAAAGTATAGAGGGGATATACTTACACAAATATAAAGTATTTACTAAATTTACTTAACTTCGCCACAATAGAAAAAAAAAATGTCAAATGATATAAGTTATTGTGCACGGATAATTAAAACTACTAAATATATGACAATAGCAGGGACAAAATCTATAGCCTCTTCAAGTTTCATAAGATCCTCTTTCTTTGGGTTTGAAGGTATTAAACACTGTTAAACATAAAACAGTAGCTTGTGCAAAGCAAAATTGGAAGAAGTTATCAATTTTACTATAAAAACATAAGCATAAAACCTAAATGGTAGAATCTATATTACTCAAACTTCAAAGTAATCAATAATATGGAAGATATAGAATTTAAAGTTTAAAATGTGTTATGAATTCAAATTATATTCAACAACTTATCACTATGAGCATGGTTGATTGTGTAGGAAACCTAGAAAAGATGAGAATTGTATGAAACCTAACAAATCTCAAATGAAAATCAATAAATCACATGAAATTAGTAGAAGAAGAATCATACGGGAGAAATGCAAACAAAGCAAGTCGAGAAATGCAAACGAAGAGGACGATGAGGCATCCATGTTGGACAAAGGCAATGAGAATGAAATCCTCTCTCATGGTCAACATCACGCTTAATTTCTGTATATTCAAAAACCCTAATTAAACAAAAGTTGTTAATTTCAAAAACTAATTTCAATTGGGAATTGGGATTTGAAACAATAGAGAGACCTACCCTTCCAATTAAGTATCAAGGTGAATGAAACTCATAGTTGTGATGGGGAAGTAGTTGAGATTGTGTGTTCCAGATCTCACGGTGGTAGACTTGCCGAGAAGATGTGGTCCCTTAGTATCCTGTAGGAGAAGGGCAAAGGTTTCACATAGAAGGTTGAGACAAGTGATGATGTAGTTGAATTCCTAACCCTAGATTTGGAGAAAACAATGGAATTTGTTCATGGAGGATGATGGTAAAGTTTTGAGTTCAATGAGTAAGGTGAGGGTGAAGGTGAGTAAGTGACACAGTAGAATGAAAAAAAATAGTGTGTACTTTTTATTATATTTTTTAAAAGGAAAAAGAAATATTATCTTAAAGTTTTTGGTTACAGTAAAATAAAAATGTCATCTACATGGATCGAACACGCGACCACCTTCCGTCATTTTTCATAATTTTGTTAAAAGCTTTATAATAGCACTTTCTAACAAAGTGCTATTATATGAACACCCTTTTATTAGCGTTTCACATGAAATCCCTATTAAACTTCTATCTTATTTTTCTTTTATTTTTTTGTTAATATCCTATAATAGCGCTTATATGCAAAGCGCTATCTTAGTGAAGTATAATAATAGCGTTTTGTCACAAAGTGCTATCAAAATCATGTTGTCTGTATCTTATAATAGCACCCGACCATAAAGTGCTATTATAGATATGTTTTTTCCTTTTTAGGCGATACAAAAAATCAATTTTGGCATAGTGAAGGAAGAATATAACCATCATGAATATTGCGAGAAGCATGTTGAAAGGTAAGCATCTGCCCAAAAAATTATGGGGAGAAGTTGTGTCGATTGCAACATACATCTTGAATAGATGTCCGACGAAGAAGCAAGAAGGAATTATGCCAGAAGAATGTTGGTCTGGTGTCTAGTCTATCCTAAGTTATTTGAAGGTATTTGGATCTATAGCACATAGACATGTGCCAGATCAATTGAGAAGAAAGTTTGTTGATAAGTCAAGTCAGATGATCTTGATAGGATATCATTCGACTGGAGGATACAAGTTGTTCGACCTAGTGAACAAGCAAGAATGATCAGTAGGGAGGTGATCATAGATGAGCTTAAGGAATGGGATTGGACTGGCAATGTCAAGAAGGATTCAGTGAGAATCTTATGTGAAGAACAAGCTAGTGAAGTCGAAAAAGAAGTTCAACAAGAAGTCAGCGGTAAAGCAGGTCTAAATAGACCTCAACGAACAAGACACGTGCCTACAAGGTTGCATGAATATATGATTACATAAGATGATGTGGTCGATGAAGAAGGTGAGATGGTACATTATGCTTTCTATGCAGATGTCGAACCAGTCAATGCAGCTTAGACATTGAAAGATTCGAAGTGGGTGAATGCTTTCTATGCAGATGTCGAACCAGTCAATGCAGCTTACACATATTTTAGGAAATAAATGATCACATAAAATATTTTCTAGATCACTAAATGTTGGTCAATTTATTCTTTCAAATTAGTTAAATAGAAAATTAATCCTTAAAAATAAAAATTGTCATTTAATTTAATCAACAATCAAAATATCCATAAAGAAACATCAATAATTTTTTTTAAATAAACAATCATCAAAACCAATAAGAGATATATATTGACATATACATTGAGTCATTTATACATGGCCTCAATGATTTGCCATGGGAGGGTAGCTTATTTCTTTGTATATTTTTCCTGTTTTTGCTGGTTGTGTTTCAGGTTGTGAAACTTCGTGTTATTCTATCATTAAACCTGTGCATAGGTGTGGTTTTTGACAGTTTTGTGTAACTGAGGTCTTGGGGTCTTTTTCATGACCTTTTGAATAAAACTTGAATTTTTAAAAAAAAAACTTTTACTTGTATAAAACATACCGATAATCGGGGGTCCAAAATTATATATATATATATATATATATATATATATATATATATATATATATATATATATATATATATATATATATATCTAACGTGTTGATATTTTTCATTTAAAGGATTTTACTTACAATTTCAATGAATAACATATTGATTTAAGTTTTAAAAATCTAGTAAAAAAAAACTAATCAAAGAGACATTTTAAACATGGTTGAATTGATTTAATCATAATTAAACAAAATAGTATAAGTAAATAAATAAATACAATGATCATCTTATAATTAATGTAAATATTAGTAATTTATAAAATTCGATTTATAAAACATTCAAATAAGTACATTAAAAAAATAAGCTGATAACGTTAACAATAATCCGAAAACCAAATGGTGGAAAATGATAAAGAAAATGCAATGGACTCTCGTAATTAGACTTTGACCACAATTTCTAAAAAGATCATTTTGGAATTTAAATGTATGATGCATATTATTATTATTTTTAAATATTTCAAAATTATAATTAATTTTATAAATGTATCAGTAATAATTTAGTTCTTTAAATATATTTTTAGAAAATTATAATTCAAGAGGAAAACATTGAGAGGGAGGTCGGAGGTGGGATTTCATCAAGTAATGGGGGGAGGTTTCAAAAATCAATGCAAAAGTTAATTAGTAGACCTAAAAAGGTGGTTCGATTAGATGAGATTTATCAGAAGTTGAAGATTCCATTCGCTCCGTCTTACTACGCAACCTTGCTGAACGTCAATAATTCATATGGTGATTGTGTAACCTCTCAGGCACAGGGAGTTGAAGATGAGGATGAGGATATTTCAAGCTTCGAAAGGGCTCCACATTCCATTGGGGATTCTATAGGGGATGAGGAGGTGTCAAAGAGTAACTCAAGGATTAAAAGAAAGTTAGAAAATCTACCGTCCAGAATTTGGGGAGCCATAAAGGGATTAGGAATTGAAGGGGAAGAAGACGATGAAGTATTCGAGAACATAGTTCGCAACTGCGAGAAAGAGGTTAGGAATGAAATGAGTAACAGGAAGGATGTTGAAAGGATGATGAAATGAATTTTATGACTTACAATATTAGAGGAAGTGGGAAAAGTTTAAAAAGAAGGAGATTAAGGGCATTAATAAAAAAGGAAGATGTGGACCTGATTTTCATTCAGGAAACCAAATGTGTTAAAATGACAGAAGAAATAGCAATAAGTTTGTGGGGTGATAACAACTGTATGTGGACGGCATCTGATGCAGTTGGTATGGCTGGAGGTATCATTACAATTTGGAGGAGTAACCTGTTGGAACCCATTAGCTGCTTCAAGGATAATGGATTTGTGGGTGTAAATGCGAAATGGCAAGGCAGAAATTGTTTTTTTTTTATGTATATTCCGCATGTTCGAATGTTGAAAAAATAATCTTATGGGCCAAAATACTGCACTTAAAGAATACGTTGGTGGAAGGAGAGTGGATAATTGGTGGAGATTTCAATGCTATGAAGGATAGGAGGGAAAGGATAGGATGTAGTAACCATTCGAAGAAAGTAACAGAGGAATTCAGTGAGTTTAATGAACAGTTGGGGTGTATTGACGCACCGGTTAGTGGTATTAAATTTACATGGTTTAATGGAGCGGGTACGTCATGTAGTAGACTAGATAGGTTTCTAATCTCCCCAGGTGTATACAACAATTGGAATACGGTGATTCAGAAGGTTGGAACCAGAGACATCTCGGATCATAGGCCTGTGTCGTTAGTGGCAAGAAACATTAATTGGGGCCCGAAGCCGTTCAGAACATTAAACTGTTGGTTTGAGCATCAAGAATTCATGGAGTTTGTTAAAAAGACGTGGGAAGAATATGAAGTAAAAGGGAAATATTATTTTGTGCTTTCAAAGAAGTTACAATATTTACGGAGTCGCTTAAGATGGTGGAATGAAAAGGTGTGTGGGTGGCTTGATACAACAATAAATGAGAATATTATTACCATTAATGAAACTGAAAATAATATAGTTCAGAAGATGGGGAGAAGTAGCAGCTCAGAGTTATTAAGGAGGAAAGGTGCAGAGGACGAAATGTGGAAGAAATTGAGATCAAAAGAGAGCATCCTGAAACAGAAGGCTCGTATGAAGTGGATAAAGGAGGGTAACCTCAACTCAAGTTTTTTTCACACTGCCATCAGACAGAGATATAGATCAAATGCCATTAGATTTGTTAATGTTGAGGGACGACATATTGAAGACGTTGCTGGGGTCAAGGAAGCTGTTGCTGATCACTTTGAATGTAGGTTTAAAAAAGTTGACAGAACCATGCCAAGCATAGGGAAGATGGGTTTTAAAAGGTTGTCTGAGGCTGAAAGCTTAGCTTTGGAGAGTCCTTTTACGGCTGAAGAAGTTAAGAGAACTGTATTCGATGGATGGAGACCGCAGTCCTGGAACAGATGGTTTTAATTTAAAATTTTAAAGGGAATGCTGGGGGATCTTAGGGAATGATTTTACGCAATGTATACTGGAATTCTTTGAGACGGGATATATGCCGAAAGCATTTTCTTCATCCTTTATTGCTTTGATTCCTAAAAGAGCTGAAGCAGGTGAATTATAGGAGTTCCGTCCTATCTATTTGATTAGTTGTGTCTACAAAGTGGTCGCAAAGTTGTTGGCGGGTAGGATTCAGTTGGTCATGGATATAATAGTCACTGAAACTCAGACAACTTTTATAAAAGGAAGGAATATTTTGGTTGGAGTGTTAGTTCTAAGTGAATTAATAGACTATGCTAAGAGAAACAATACAAGAGCAATGTTGTTAAAAATGGATTTTGCGACGGCATATGATAGAGTAGAATGGAGTTTCCTAAAAGATATTATGAGCCCGCTGAGCGCACAAGCTACTGTAAGTCATTGCATCCTCGCGCTGGGAGTGCGCTGAGCGCGCTCAAAGCATGCTCGAAAAATCCAAATTTCTTCAAACTGTTTTTGTGGGATCCTCGAGGCTCCATTCCACACCCTTCCATGTAAAAATCTGCAATAAAAAACACAAAAGATAGATAGATACGATAAATAATGAAATTAACTAGAAAACGGTTATAAACGGAAACAATGGGAAAAAGGCATGGATTTACGAATAAAGCTCACAAAAAGGTGCTAAAAACTAATCTAAATATTAACACTTTTTAGCACCTAACAACTCTCCCCAACTTGTCTCTTTGTTTGCCCTCAAACGAAGATAATTTAGAATAGAAGCAAGCGGAAAACAGGGAACAAACACCAACAAAAAATAATGGTTCAAACCAAATAAACACGCACGCAAGTACCGTTCGTCCTTACGAAGAATGAAAATATGTAAATGAACTAAATTCTAAACATAATTAACAAGCACAATTCATAAGCAACAAATGCTCAAATTAGAATCACCTACTTTATTCGAATGAGCCTAGCTCAATATATCCAAGGGACAAAACACACTCATAGCAAAAGTGTCAGCATCCAGAACAATTCATGCATTCATCAATTCAATTCAACAAGAAAACCAAGGAAACAAAGATCACTTAACGGCTTTTAAAGGTTGTAACTAGGCAAGGTTAAACAAGAAAGGGATATTTGTAATAAGGCCAATGAATCAAAGTGGTTAACAAAAATTATCAACAAATGAAGAACATGCCAATAACCCACTTGGAGAAACCTCATAACAATTCAAATCAAACCTTTCTTTTCTTTTCTTATGGTGCACTCTTTCATTTTCTTTTCAAACAACTCCCTTTGGAGTGCAAAGCATAGCACATAATAGTGCTTCAAGTTTCTTTCTTTCTTTACAAGAGGCACCAATTCACCACTCCATTTTCTTTTCAACAAAATAGCACAACTCTCCCCAACTTTAAACCATACTATAATTAACGGGCAATGTTCTTCAAAAGTATGTTCAAACAAAGGGTTAAGTGTAAAAACAAAAGAACTAGAATGAATCAAAATGATTTTCATTTAGCATCAATAACCCACTATAAAGCGCATTCTTTTGATCATATGACGGGTAGATACAAGATTCATTCCAATTCAAGGCTCAACATGGCTAGCAAGTGCTCACACCTCTCATAAGTTAATATTGAAGGTTATATGGATTGGTGGTTTTTCTCATAATCAAAAATTGCCTAGATCATTTCAATGTTTCCACGGTTTGCACATGAATAAAAGATTAAACATGAATCATACGAGCTAAACAACAATTACAAAATCACTCAATATTTATGAACAATGGAGGGACTCACATTTGTGGTTGTGTCCTAATTGATTCCAAAATGAACAAAAATGCAAAATGAAGAAAAGCTTGAAAATCATGTGAAGCACAAAGTTCAAAAACATACTAACATTCTACCAAGCACAAAACATAGTACCTTTGTGTGCACCAACTTAGACTTATATCATCACCATCAATGAAAGGTGAAGTGCACACTTAATGTTTAAAGAAACACACTTGCTTCAACCATCCATTACCTTTTTAAAAAAAAAATAAAGTTGGCAAACAACAAAAATTTCTATCCAACTTGCGCCTCATGGCATAAAGCCATAATCAAACCTAGATAAATGAGAGCGCAAGCCACACGGTCTCCAAGTGGTGTACCACTGGTGGCAGTTCTCTTCAATTCATTTGAAATAATCCGCCCAAAGTCTAAGGTATGTCCCGCTGTGCACAAATGAAAAATTAGAGCCGCGGTCTCCATGGGAATAGATGAGGTGTGGCTTCTCGGTCGAAGGTTGTATAGAACAACCGACATGACAAGCTGAGTGACAAAATCCAACACCCTCCTAGCAAACTTTATCGGCACACCAGCAGCACTTAAAATGTAAGTGCCCCCCTCTCTGCACAAAGACTCCCTAAGTTGGTCGGCATTCCAGTTCCACCGAGCCAACGTCCGTGAAAAATCACATAAATCATCTTCCCCCAGCTGAGGTGGTCCCCCAAGATAGTTATTGATGGATTCCCTCGAGAAATTTATTACCTTCCCCCGAACCCATGTTTGAAAAGTGAACGTCACACCATCAGCCGGTAATGCATTAGCATAGAACTCCCTAACAATGTCAATGTTGTACTCAGGGAAGGGAGAACCAAGCTTATCCCATGGCCCACCCTGCACAAAATGACTCATGTTCATATGTGGACCATCAGGATCAATAATGATTAACCTGTCCGGCCATATTGATCTTTTTTCAAGCTCCACATATCTTCGTTGTTGCTCGAGGCCCACAAAACGCGTTGAATCAAATTGGCCAGCGGGAGCTCTTCGGTTAGGATTCGACGTCGAACCAACACGCTGCTTCTTTCTTCCTGACATCTGAAAAACAAAAAAAAGAAAAACAACGTACAAACAAAATAGTACCACAAGTTAGTGAAAACAGCAAGCTAAAATTACTAAATTATGTAAACAGTAATACGAACAATGACAATATAGCAGAACAGAGTTGGGAAAGGGGGGAATTTTTCTGCAAATCTCAGAGCGTGCTGAGCGGGCTCTGCGAAATGTAGAAAAACCCTCCTCTGCACAGATGGCTCAAACAGATAGACACAACCCCTAATTTCACTACACAGCCTGTTACAGAGAACTAAACGTCAAAAATCAAAGCAAATTAACCTTTCTACAAACCCTAAGTCTAAAATTTCATACCCTAATTTCCACAATTCTAACTACTAACAACATGCAAGCATACTCAGTAAACTCTTACACAGAAATTCATCATTACAGAGGCAAAAGAAAGAAGAACAACATGAACATCCAACAATTACTAACAATGTTCCAAAAATGGGTTTCTAATTGAAAAATGAAAATATTGCTAAAACAAAAACTTACAATGCTTGATGATGATGATGGTCAGCAGAAAACGAAAGGGAGATGATGTAGAGGAGAGAAAATCCAAGGAAATTTTTGGAAAATTTTGAAGGAGAGAAAATGGAGGAAAAATGAGGGAAATGAGAAAAAGAGGCAAGGTTGTAAAACCCTAGCCACTTTAACATTAACCTGGGCCGGGTACATCATGGTGGGCCCAGAAATTCAAATATTTTTTTTTCAAAAATCGCAACCCGCGCTGAGCGGGCAAATAGCGCGCCGAGCGCGCTAGCCTCTGGAAGTATAGGTTCATTTTTTTCAAGAGCGCACTGAGCGCGCTACCTGCGCGCTGAGCGCGCAGAGCAAAATCAAAAATTCTCCCAGCAGCAAAAAGACATCATCCACACGTTCAAAACATCACCCTAAACATCATCCAACATCAATTTTTCACAAACCATGTCTAAATAGCGAATTCACTAGTAAAGACGATAAAAGCTTATAGTGTTGGGGTGCCTCCCAATGAGCGCTTGTTTAACGTCGGCTAAGCTCGACGGTCCAAGATGCTCAATTAAGAACATCAAGGAGAACAGTACTGGAAGCTCGATCGAAATTCCCTAGAAGATAAATTTTAAGACGCTGACCGTTAACGGTCCAAGAGTCCTTCATTTCTAAGTCTTCGATAACAACCGCTCCAAAATCCTTCACTTCCTTCACACGAAAAGGTCCGGACCATTTGGACTTTTATTTTCCCAGAAAGAGTCTTAACCGAGAGTTAAACAGCAATACCAATTGTCCGGCCTTGAAGTCCTTTTTCCGGAGCTTCTTGTCGTGGTACTTTTTCACTTTTTCTTTATACAACCAGCTTGAGTGGTATGCGGCATTACGCATTTCTTCCAACTCAAGAAGTTGCACTTTTCTTTTGGTCCCGGCCAAGTCCTTGTCAAAATTCAACAGTTTTAAGGCCCACAAGGCCTTGTGCTCCAATTCAACCGGTAAATGGCAAGTTTTACCATAAACCAATTGAAACGGAGTTAGACCAATTGGAGCTTTGTAAGCAGTGCGATATGCCCACAAAGCCTCATCCAATTTTTGTGACCAATCCTTTTTTGAACTAGACACGGTTTTTTCAAGGATTCTCTTTATCTCTCAGTTGGATACCTCAGCCTGACTATTCGACTGCGGGTGGTAAGGGGTCGCCACCTTATGTGATACACCATAGTGTTTTAAGACATTTTCGAGAGGTGTATTACAAAAGTGCGACCCACCATCGCTAATGAGCACCCGAGGAGTGCCAAAACGGGAAAAGATATATTTCTTTAAAAAATTTTTCACCGTTTTGTCATCAGCCCTCGGTGAGGCAATCGCCTCAACCAACTTCGAAACGTAGTCAACGGCTACCAACATATACTCATTTCCAAAAGATGGTGGAAATGGACCAACAAAATCGCTGCCCCAACAATCAAAAATTTCTACCTCTTGTATGTTTTGGAGAGGCATTTCATCTCGTTGTCCAATTCCACCAGTTCTTTGGCACATGTCACAACTTTTGGCATGGAGATGTGCGTCTTTAAAAAGAGAAGGCCAATAAAAGCCCGATTGAAGGACTTTAGTGGCCGTTCTCGCACCATTAAAATGGCCTCCATATGGCGAGTTGTGGCAATGCCAAAGAATGCTTTGAGCCTCATCACTCGTGACACACCTTCTCAAAAGGTTGTCACTTCCTAACTTAAATAAATACGGGTCATCCCATACGTAATAACTAGCATCCGAAGGGAACTTCCTTTTTTGGTTCCAAGTTAGGTCTTCGGGCACCCAACCAGTAGCCTTATGGTTAGCAAAATCTGCAAACCAAGGCCTAACTTGGACTTTAAAAAGTTTTTCATCAGGAAATTCCTCTTGGATTTCCTTTTCATCAATGGTGACCTCAACATTCACAAGGCGAGACAAGTGATCCGCCACCAAATTTTCCGAACCCTTTTTATCTTTTATTTCTAAATCGAACTCTTGTAATAAAAGGATCCATCAGATGAGCCTTTGCTTCGAATCCGGCTTGGTTAGCAAATACTTGATCGCCGAATGGTCGGTGTAAACAACAACTTTAGACCCGATGAGGTAGGATCTAAATTTCTCAAGCTCATACACAATAGCAAGTAGTTCTTTTTCGGTTGTGGCATAATTAACTTGTGCCTCATTTAAAAACTTACTTGCATAGTGTATGGCATGGAAATTTTTCTCCTTCCTCTGGCCAAGTACCGCTCCAACAGCATAATCGCTCGCATCGCACATAAGTTCAAAATTTTTGGTCCAATTTGGGGCGATTATTATTGGAGCGGTAACTAACTTTTTTTTTAAAATTTCGAAAGCGTGAAGACATTCATCGTTAAAAAGAAATACCTGGTCCTTGCTTAGCAAGTTGCTCAATGGTCTAGCCACCTTTGCAAAGTCTTTGATAAAACGCCGATAAAATCCGGCATGCCCAAGGAAGCTTCGGATCCCTTTCACGTTAGTCGGAGGAGGCAACTTCTCTATCACTTCAACTTTCGCTCTATCAACCTCAAGGCCTTTGGACGAAACTTTGTGGCCGAGCACAATTCCCTCCGTCACCATAAAGTGACACTTCCCCCAATTCAACACTAGGTTTGTCTTCACACACCTCTCTAGAACAGTTTCCAAATTTGTCAAGCATAAATCAAACGAACCTCCAAAAACGGAAAAGTCGTCCATGAACACTTCCATTGTCTTTTCTATTAGGTCGGAGAAGATTGCTTGAACGCACCGTTGGAAAGTTGCCAGCGCATTACATAAACCAAAAGGCATCTTACGATACGCAAAAATACCAAAAGGACACGTAAAGGCCGTCTTCTCATGATCCACCGGGTCAACCGCAATTTGGTTATACCCCGAATATCCGTCCAAAAAACAATAGAACTGCTGCTCGGATAACCTCTCTAACATTTGGTCCATAAACGGTAATGGAAAATGATCTTTCCTTGTCGCGGTGTTGAGGCGTCTATAATCAATGCACATCCTCCACCCCGTCACACTTTTTATCGGGACCAACTCATTTTTTTCGTTACGAATCACGGTCATTCCTCCTTTTTTTGGTACAACATGGACTGGACTAACCCACGGGCTATCGGAAATCGGGTAAATCATACCGGCTTCCAATAGCTTAACCACTTCTTTTCTCACCACCTCTTTCATTGTTGGGTTCAAGCAGCGTTGCGGTTGGGCTACCGCCTTGAAATCTTCTTCCATCAAGATACGATGCATGCAATAAGCCGGGCTAATTCCTTTTAAATCGGAAAGGACCCAACCTATAACATCTTGGTTTTTCTTCAAAACATGAATTAGACGACCTTCCTCTTTTTTTGACAACACGTTACTAATGATAATCGGCTTGTTACCACCATCATCAAGATAAGCGTATTTTAAATTGGAAGGTAAGACCTTCAATTCAAGTGGTGAATTCTCAACTTTCACATCCTTTTTTAGTTCTTCCGGTTCTACCTCCCATGGTTGCAACTCTTTGAGGGAATCAAGCTCTTTTAAGCACTCTTCAAGAGCTCTTTCTTCTTCTTCGGAAAATACTTCAGAAGAATCATTAAGAGCCATTTCCAAAGGAGAGATTTCATGTACATGCTTAGAAACCTCCACAGTTGCTTCTTCAATTGCATCGATCCGAAAGCTATCATGTTTATCTTTTGAATGTTTCATAGCTTCGAAAAGATCAAAACAAACCTCTTCATTTTGAACCCTCACCTTCATCAAACCGTCATCCACATCGATCATCATTCGGGCGGTTTTCATGAAAAGTCGGCCAAGAATTAAAGGTGCATCTTCATCTTCCTCCATATCGATAACAACAAAATCAACCAGGAAGAAAAATTTGTCAACTTTTACCAAGACATCTTGAGCTAACCCATGAGGGTGAGTTGTGGACTTGTCGGCCAATTGCAAAGTCATACGAATGGCTTTCATCTCAATGTTCCCAAGCTTCTTTACAATGGACAAAGGGATAAGATTAATGCTTGAGCCCAAATCAATTAAGCCCTTTCCAACATAGACGTCACCAATGGTAACTGGCAAAGTCACACGCCCCGGATCAACTTCTTTTTTAGGAAGAGTTCTTTGGATGATTGCACTACAACTCGCGTCAAGAACAATAGTTTCCAGTTCCGAATACCTCCGCTTCTTCGTGAGAATGTCTTTCATGAACTTTGCATACTTTGGCAATTGTTCCAAAGCTTCGGCAAACGAAATGTTAACTTGTAATTGCTTGAAGATGCCCATGAACCGCGTATAGTGTCTCTCATTTTCCTTCTTTGAAGGAGCATGAGGATATGGTAAGTTTTGGATCGGAATAGCGCTCACTAATTCCTTTCCCTTCTTTACTCTCCTAAGTCTCTCTTTTTTCTTCAACTCCTCACCACTATTATTTTCAACTTCAACCATGTCATCACTTTTATTTTCAACTACACCTTCACTTTCAAGTTTATTTTCAACTACTTCCTCATCACTACAATCCTCCACAAGACCATCAAGTTTTTCTTCCTCCATTTTTTTCTCCTTTTCTTTCTCCAACTCCTTCCTACTTCTAGTAACAATCGCCTTGCAATGCTCCTTAGGATTCACTTGAGTATTCGCGGAAAAGGAAGGACCCGATTGTTGTTCGGCAATTTGCTTGGCAAGCTGCCCCACTTGGTTTTCAAGATTCTTAATCGCCGCATCACTACTCTTTTGACTGGCCATAGACATTTGCATGAATTGAGTCAAAGTGTCTTCCAATTTAGAGCTAGCAACCGGAGGTGGTGGAGGTTGATACGGATTTTGCCGGTTTGAAAGACCGGCGCCATAACCTTGATTATTTTGATAATTTGATCGCGGTTGAAATCCTTGATTTCCTTGATAATTTTGTTGAGAATTGTGTTGTTGGTAAGGTTGTTGTTGTCTACCTTGATAATCCCTTTGATTTGCCATATAGTTCACTTCTTCAAAACCCGGAGGAGGACAAAATCCGGTGTCATGCTCCCCCTTACAAAGTTCGCAACAAGCTACTTGCTTACTTCTGCTCGGCTCCTTCATTTCTTTGATTTGTTCAGTCAAAAGCTCCACTTGTTGAGAGATAAGCTTGTTTTGTGCGAGGATCGCATCGTTAGTTCCCAATTCAAGGACACCGAGCTTCTTTTGAAAGTTGCCACGGCTTTGACTTTGAAGATCGTTTAGAGCCATTCTATTGATAATATCAGTTGCTTCCTCGGCATTCTTTGCCATCAAACTTCTTCCCGCGGTGGCATCCAACAAAGTCTTACAATTCGGTTGGAGACCATTCTTGAAGATATGAATTTGTGTTAACTCATCAAACCCGTGACCTTTACATTTGCGAAGCATGGACTTGAATCGTTCCTATGCTTCATTGAGGGATTCGTTAGTGCCTTGAGAGAACACTGAAATTGCTGTTTTTGACTCCACGAAACGGTTATGAGAGAAGAACCGTTCAATAAATTTTTCCTCCAAGAGGTACCAATCCTTTGCCTTGCCAAGCAAAGCATGCGGAAATAATCTTTTAAAGAGAGGTAACTCTTGTGCTTGATCTACACCGACTGCTAATGCAATCTCATAGAATTTTGTGAGAAACGCAAAAGGTTCTTCATGGTCCATTCCGGTGAATGGACTTCCATACAATAAATTCAAAGTTCCAGTTTTCATTTCAGCTTGCCTTCCTTGATTGTTGTTGGCAAACTGAGCGGTATGTCGTGGACTGTTCACACAAGGTGTGGATGCGGGAGGTGGAGGTGGTTGCGCCATGATTGGTGTGAATGGTGGTGGTGGTGTTGTAGTAGAACTTCCTTCTTCCTCTTGTCTTTGTCTCGCAAGCTGCCTCCTTCGTCTAGTTCTGCTGTTGAGTCTACGAGCGGTTCTTTCAATCTCAAGATCGAATAGAAGTTGGTCCGCCGGTAGTTGCCCTCGCATAAACAAAGTCTGCACAATTAAACAAAACAAATCAACAAGCACAAGAAAAATGGTAACAAGTCGAAAACTTCACAACTATTGCAATGCTTGCAATATCAATTTACAATCCCCGGCAACGACGCCAATTTGTTGAAATACAAATAGAGTTCGGGTTTAGTGTTATCGTTCCACAAAGATTGTTCGTGATATTACCGCCGTTCGACAGTCGTAACGTTTCAAACTTTAAAGTAACAAGGGGTTTTAGGTTGTTTTCGCAACGGTTGCATTCAAAGTTAATTAAAAGCGGTAAAGGATTGTTTTAACGGTTTATAAAAACATGTCAAGGTTAGGGTTCGACAAACCACTTTGCACGTATATAATCGATAAATCTAATGAACTCGGTTAAATGATAAATAGAATCACATATCCTCCCAATATGTTTATCTCTAACACATATTGTTAGTTTTGCCATTTTGATCCTTTGTTGATTTCTCACACAAACTATCAAAATGACAACATTAAAGTTCAATATTTGGTGAACATCACACACATTGCTATCTCTAGCCAATGTACATTGATGGATGACAAACCTAGGTAAAGAGTTGGAGCATATTTCTCAATCATGAACCAACACAAAGAATAAACATAAAATCAAGGTTTATCATCATACATTCATCATTCAAGAGTTCACAAGATAGGATCAATCCATATACATACAAAGTAAAGGTTTACTTACATCAAACCTTGACACAAAAGAGAAATTAGCTACACATATTCATGGTAGCTTGATCAACAAGAATCGGTAGAAGAGAAACGAGCATCAACGACGATTTTATCGACAAAATGATGCTTTTTATCTTCCACAAATGAAATGCTACAGTGTAATGTATTTTGATCTCAGAATGTAATAGTGAATCCCCAAAAAATCTGATCAAAACCACTTTATAAGGGGGATGAGTGTCGCGAAGCGCGCTTGTAGCGAGCGATTTTGGACGCGGTTCTTAAGCGCTGGTCGCTCTCTGCGGTTTGAGCTTAAACTACAGGTCGATTCATTTTTTATCCTATTGTGAGCTGACTAAGGAAGGGAAATAGATGTCTCCAATTAACCCTGCTTTGCATACTGAGTTTAAACAGCGGTCTGTTAGGTTACGGATGCTATCAATGTGGGGGGGCCTTTGTACTGGTTATTTGTATTTTTGCCAATACGGTTCTCTTTCTTTTTTACCTGGGCAGAAGGTTTCTGGCGGGGAACAAGGATTAGGATGTTAGGACTGATGCTTTTGAATTACTGCTTTTAATTGATGGAGATATGGGATTTGGGTTTTTTGTTGAGTGTGCTCGCTAAGATCTATTCTTTCGATCTTATGCCTACGTATTCCCGTTTACCGAAACAGGGAAATTAGAGCGTTCGTAGTTCCTCCTATTCTTTGGGAGGAAATGGGTGTTTTGGTGTCTTGTTCAAAGCCCAAGACGTGAAGCGAAAGGTGGTTTGTATCTTGTTCAAAGCCCAAGATGTGAAGCTGAAAGGTCTATTTGTGTCTTGTTCAAAGCCCAAGACGTGAAGCTGAAAGACCTCGACTTTAGAGAGAATTTGTCATCTCTAAAGAGGGGGAATGAGAATTACTTTAACTGGGATACGCGGATCCGAGCAATGCCATAATTTCCGAAGAAAGGGTTTTAACCTGAAGGAGAAGACTTTAACTCAGTGAAGAGCAATGCCATCTTTCCTTAGGAATTTCTCATGCTAAAAGAGGGACAGTGGCGTGGATATAGATGATCCAGAGGCTTGCCGCTTACAGCGATTAGATGAAAGGAAAGGAGTTGTTGATGTTTGTGTACTGTGAACGAGGGACAGCTTTGATGCTAAAAGGTTGATTGGATCAACCAGTGGTTTTCTTATACAAAGCCTAAGAGGAGGCTAATTTCCGCTAGGAAAATCATTATATAAAGCCTAAGAGGAGGCTATTTTATGTCTCGTACAAAGCCCGAGAGAGAGGCTAAAAGTTTTTTACTCGACGATAGAGTCTTTGTGTCTCGTACGAAGCCCGAGATAGAGGCTATTGTTTGTTTGACTCTACGAGGGAGTCTTTGTGTCTCGTACGAAGCCCGAGATAGAGGCTAAAAGTTTGACTCAACAAGAGAGTCTTTGATACTCAACAAGAGAGTGTTTTTGTATCTCGTACGAAGCCTGAGATGGAGGCTAAAGGTTTGTTTCAGTTGAGTGACAGATCCAATATACTGATTTTAAAAGAGAAAATCAGTTCTTATATGAGCAACATTGTACTCAGGGATTTGATTTGACGATCAGGGATATTCCCTTCGCTTTGAGGAAACGGGAAATCCAAAGGGTATTGAGACTGTCCGAGTCTGCGGGTTTCCTTCCTATTTAACGATGGGGGTCACTTGAGAATGTCTTTGAGACTCAAGGAAGTTAGACTGTCAAAGTCTAGAGTTTTTTCTTTTGTACTATGCTTTGAGAAACAGTAGTAGACTCTATGAAAGGACTGTTCTATGAGGATGACTAGGTTCTGTTCCTATACCTCTAGGAGGTCGTCGGGACAATTTGTACGAAGCCCAAGAGGAGGCTGGAAACTTTTAAGAAGCCGACGGGTCCTTGTACGAAGCCTAAGAGGAGGCTATCATTCCCGAAGGAAGAGATCATTATACGAAGCCTAAAAGGGGGCTGTGAATACTTCTAAGAAGCCGTAGTGTCCTTGAATAATGCCCAAGAGGAGGCCGATGCTTTTAAGAAGCCCGTGGGTCTATCATCTCCTTTCCATTAGGAGAGATAACTCTTTTAAAGATAAAAACCACTGGTAAACGTGCGAGGTTTACTATCCAGCGACTTTTAGCTTTTGAAGAGGGTTCCTTAGTTAAGGTCCAAGATTATGACCGTAGTGGGTACCCAAACCCCGAGACATTTAAGGCAAGCTATCCACAAGGAATAGATCAAGTCAAGAAAGTTCGAGAATTTGGAAGAAACTCAAAGATGCCATTCACGGAGAATACATTCATCTTGGGGAGTAGAGCTTCTTGACGATTCCTAAGGAGGACAGCCGAAGAGAAGACTGTATCTGGTGCTCCTATTGGGGATCTAGGCGTCTATTTCTACGAATAAATGAAACGACGTCACCTAGTTCTAGACGTAGTTGCTGGGGAAACTCGAAATATCTATACTATTATTACACAGTAGATATGAGTTTATGAAAGGAGACTTACAGTGAGCAGCCCCACAATACAGTTTATAATATGAAAGCAGTAAATGAAAGCGATAACCACTTACTCGGTTGTAGTGCTTCCATGTTGTTTGGTTAGTTGTTCAACAAAGAAAGATTGAAAACAACAGTATATTCAAAATCAAAGGAGAAAGTGCTTTGAAAAAGAAAGATTTGGGGCTTACAGCTCAAGGAGAGGCCCAGGGTTTTATCAGTGAGCACACTGTTTGACTTTGTATAGCGGGACTTATACAAGTGACTGGGGCCCAAAAAGGTTTTCTGTACAAAGGGATGGGTCTTACACTCTCTCAAGAGGCCCAAAAAAGGTTTAAAGAAAAGAGAGGGGCTTATAACACGAGGGTAGGCCCAAATGATTTTTCGTTTAAAAATGGCGATCGCGCCGAGGTTTTCTTTTAACGCAGAGGGACTTATGCAATAAGTGAGGCCCAAAATGTTTTGGTTAAAAGGGGAATTGGGTCTTACACTCTAATAGAGGCCCAAAGTGTTTCGAATGGGTCTTATAGCTCAAGGAGAGGCCTAGATGATTTTTTTTTTTTTTTAAACGGGCGACGATCGCGCCGTTTACTTGTACAGAGGGGCTTATACAATGAGTGAGGCCCAAAATGTTTTTGTACAAGGGGGCATGGGTCTTACACTCTCTCAAGAGGCCCAAAAAGTTTTGAAAGTGATTTATGAGGGTTGAATTAATCCAAAACCCTAATTTGTTTTCAAAATGTATTTAATTGAATAAAAATTCAATTAAAATGATCAAAAATTTTTTAACACATGGAAAACAAATTGTGATCTTGGATTAATGCTTCAAAAATTAACTATTGACTTACTAAATAATTAGAAAGCATTAAAAGTTGCAAAATCAATGTAGAAAAAATATTTAAAATGTCAAAAACAATTAAAATATTAATTCTTTGCAAAAATATCAATTATATGAAATAAATAATATTTTTGGGATTTTTTGTGAAAATAAAATATTTTAACATTTTTGTGAATTATTAAAAAAAGAATCAACTCAAAATCATTAAAACTCAGAGAGAAATTGATTTTTGAATCAATTAAACAAAATCACAAAATTCAAATATTTGAATTTCTAAAAATGGCGCCAAGAACAAGCTGAAGAACACGCGCGTGTTCTTGGTTTCTCAGATTTGCATTTTCTATCCAATCTCCATGAATACGTAATCATATCATGCAATCCACATATCATTATGCTCGCCTCAACCTCACGATCATGTCTATGTACTTTAATTTCATTTAAATTAAACATACAACAAGAAATCACGAAGAGACCTCAAGAACCCTAATTTCTGCATGAAGGCTAGGATTTTTGATACACGATTCAAACAATGCAATTAATTGAGGGAAAACATTCCATGCATGATTATGAACATATGGCCAAATTATTGTGCGAGGAAATATGCATAGATTGAGAGATGACCAAGCATGTGCTTACCTCCAAGTCGTGACAGCAAGTTCAAAGTGATTTTTGATTTGGAGGTGTTACAGATGAGTGGTGATGATCTGAACAGCTTCCCTACACCCTATGGATTATGTTTGGATGGTTGGACTTGATTGAAATTGGCTGGATCATTTTGTGGTACCTCAGCTGCACTTTGGTTAAAACCTTGAGCAACCAGCTGGTGATTTCATGAAATTTATGTTTCAGAAGTAATCTAAGTGTTTGATCAGCTCATATGTGATGTATGTGAGGTGTGTGAGTGATTGGTTTGATTGGAATTGCTCTCAAACTCAAAACCCGATAGTGACTTGCCTTAGAAGGCAAAATTGGAGTGAAAGAAGAGATTTTGAGGGAAGCATCTGTTAGATGGCTTTGGTGTACTCAAACTGACCACAATTGAGCTCTATTTATAGTAGAGCAAGTTTGTTTTGCAAGGAATAGTGCATGGCAGCTGGTAAGTAGGTATGGCCAATGTTGGCAAATGAAAATCCAAGTCTCCTCTAGCCATTGACTAGAGGTTAGGGCACAGAGCTTTGGTTCCCTTGGTCTTGGATAAGTCTTGACTGATTTCAGATGAGAATGGCTCAGTCCATGCCACCTTGATGGTTTCATTGAATGCCTCATTCCAAATTTGAAGTCTTGTCCCTATTTTGGCCATTCTAGGTTCAACATGCTATTTCTTGTTCCATGGACTTTGGAGGCTTGGCTCAGTGATTGTCCCCTTTAGATTCAATCCTCTGAGGTGTGCAAGTGGATAGGAGCAATTGAATTTGGCTGATTTTGTCAAATCGGCCAAAGTTGCAAATTCTGCATTGCCTTGACAGATTTCAGCAAGGCAACTTGGCAATGTTGTATCTCATGGTGTAGGTTGAATTTGGTAATGTTCTTGAGCATTTTGGAAAGCTCTTACATGATACAACAACTGTTTGAACAAGTTTGGTTTTGATCTCTTTTGATTCCAAGTGAAAAATCCCCCTACATTTGGCAAAAAGTGAGGCAGAATCTGACTTAGTGAAAATTTCACTAAGTGTTGGAAAAAGTGACATTTTCACTTTTCAGCCACTTTGATCACTCTATAACTCAAAATCCTTAATGAATTGGAATTACTTGTAGTTGAAGTTTTTGTAGGTGATAATGAGGGCTACAAATCCATCTTAGGATGAGAAAAAATGGCATTGTGGTTTAGGAGTTATGGTCCTCCAAAGTTGGTACCTTTGCCACTTTATTTTTAACTTAGAAAAATTTCTAAGTTTTATGGTTACCCCTTTTACAAGTTATCTCACTTTTCTTGATTTTTCTTGATGAATGATGATTCAAATCATACATTAACATCATTTTAGGGTTAAAAATCCATTTTGGTGAAAAATCTCAAAAAGTCAAAGTTGACTTTTTATCAGATGAATTCCAAACTGTGCAATTCTTCAGGAAATCATGTCCTTGACCTAAATCAAACTTGATGGACATGTTCCATGGGTGTCATAGGGTATATTCAATCATGTATTAGGGTTTGGGAGCATGTCTTGGTCAAAAGTCAAAGTTACAGTTGACTTTTCTCTTAAAACCCTAATTGTGGTGCAGATGAAATTGAGACTTGTTGCTCAAGCTTCTTGGATCAATCCATGGTTCCAAATGGATCAATATGGTATATTAGAGGCCCTCAAATCGTCTCTTGAGGTCTTGGCTCATGGTTTGTCCCAAAAGTCAACTTAGGGGTGAATTAGGTCAAGAAACCCTAATTCCTGATCTTTGATGAATGCATCCCCTGAGGCAAAATTGACTTGATGCATGGGTTCATGAGGTTCCATGAAGTATATTAGGTCATGTTTTGGATCATTGCCTTGTGCCCAGATGAAAATTTCCATCTGGAGGCCCTGGTCGACCAAAACCCTAATTTGGTGACACTGTCGATCTTGAGACTTGATCCACCTAGAAGGGAGCAGCCTTGTGCTTAATCCTTGAAGTGGGAGTCCTTTTTGATCCAATGTGGATATTTAAGAGATTAGACAAGTTGAAGATCATGTCATTTCTTGATTGATCCTTTGTTTAAGCACTCAGAGAGGGCTTGAAACCCTAATTTTGATTGTATTGGATGCTCACCCATCTTTGGGGAGACTGATGAAGCATGATGGTTCATCCATATTGTGATGATGATTTTCACAATGATGGGAAATCTAAGTGGTCAAAATTTGGGGTATTACAGATGCCCCTATTTAATCTTCTTGGACCCGAAGGTGTGAATGAGGAAGGGATTCGGGCATTCGGGGTGCAAGAGGATTAAATATCGGAATACCCGAAATTTTGATGGTGGTTATGAATGGTAGCTTACGCATTCATCTTCTTTAGCTAAGAAATGATGCTTAGAAAAGGTAAACTTCCCATCGATCCTGGTCTCCTACCAAGAACTGGTCTCAGTCTCTTTTGTAATAAACTTCCCCTCGATCCTGGTTTCCTACCAAGGAACTGGTCTCAGTTGTGGAAACAAACTTCCCCTCGATCCTGGTTTCCTACCAAGGAACTGGTCTTAGTTTCTGATTTAAACTTCCCCTCGATCCTGGTTTCCTACCGAGGAACTGGTCTTAGTTTCTTTTGTCAATAAACTTTACTGACAAGGGACGCTATTCGTAGCGGCTTTCCTTCAAACTTCTCGCAGAATTTTCCTGGGGAGATGCCATTCGTCTGAGTTGTAGAGGTACACAAACTTCTCTATTTTGGAGAAGCCATTTGTCGATTCTACTGGGGAAAGCGAGTCTCTTGAGAGACTGTTTTCGTTTGGGGTTACATCATACTTTTCTCGGGATCTTCCTGGATAAATGCCATATGATGGGATCCAATTTTGAGGTGCCAATGACCTTCTCATCAGTGGTTTTTCGGAGCAAAACTGGCGTGCTGCCGAATCTCTGTTCACGAGTCTTTCTCTGTGGATTTTCCTTAATCCGGGAAAGCAAGGATATCATCTTCAATGGCGAAGAGTGATGCTTATTGAAAGTTTTCTCTGGCTTTTCAGAGGTTCAAGTTATCAAAGTGGTCAAGGACCAACTTCTTTCCAGAATTAAACTGGAAGCGAGGTTGTTCAGACACAGTATTTCCTGACGAGGCAAGAAGTGACAACTCGATTGAGAGGACTTCTACCACTAGGGGACAGGACCGACTAGAGTGATAGTGATGCAATATGAAATGTGAATGTAAATAAAAAATGCATGATGTATGTATGTATGTGCTGACAAAACAGACGCAACATACAGACTAAGAGATGAACACAATTGGATACTCGGCCATCGCGGGGCGAAGAAGTACCGTTGATTCAAAATAGCAATTCCACCTTGCTTAGGAGAGATAGTCCCGTTGGGAGCTATGTTGATCGGGCTTAGGAGATGAGAACTCGGCCGAGGTTGTCAGACGAAACAAGGTCTCTGACACAGTTGATCCCTTCATTCAGGCGAACTGGTTTAGAAGGAGTACTTTGATTCTGCATTTTGAAGTTCGCTTACTTCGGGAAAAGCGATCGATGTTCTTCTGATGTCCAACAGTCAAAAGAAATGCCATCTTTAATTTAAAAGCAGAAAAAGTTTAACAAGTAAATTTATTTTTGTTTTATTTCAAGAATCGCTGATTAAGTTTAAACAACGTCGTTCTGTAAAGCTAAAACAAGTAAAGAATTACAAACAAAAGCACAAGGGCTCAAATTTTATTGATAAGATGGAGATCAGCCAAACGCGTGATTCCAAAGAGTATATACAAAGTTAGAAAATGGTAATTTACAGGGAAAAGGGCTACGTTGAAACATAACGACCAATATCCTTCTACCAACTTTGAGTTCGGGACATCCTGAGCTTCCGTCGAAGATGACCTTTGACTGGAGATTTCCTCCGATAGATGATGCTGTAACTGCTGCTGAGGGACTTGCCTCTGTTGAACATAGTTACTTGCCATTATCCCTAACTTTTGCCTGGATTGTACTATGAGATTTCCAATCCATCGGGATGATTTTTTTCATGTCTCTAACTTTTGCCTGGACCGCCCTTTCGGGTTTTCAATCCACCGAGACATTTTTTTTTAGTTTTAGGCGAAGTATTTCTTGAGTACATCAACATTAGTGGGGTAGGCAAATTCCTCTCCGTCCATGGTTGCAAGTCTCAAGGCGCCGCCTGAGAAAGCTTTCGTGACCACATAGGGGCCATCATAATTTGGGGTCCATTTGCCCCGAGAATCAGTGAGAAATGATTGCATCTTCTTGAGCACAAGGTCTCCTTTTCTGAAAATACGAGGTCGGACCTTTTTGTCGAACGCCCTTTTCATTCTCTGTTGATATAACTGACCGTGGCATAGTGCCGTGATTCTCTTTTCTTCAATCAGGTTCAGTTCATTGTGTCGACTTTGACACCATTCAGCTTCGGTGAGCTGAGCTTCCATCAATACCCGGATTGATGGGATCTCTACTTCTATGGGGAGCACTGCTTCCATGCTATATACTAGAGAGAAAGGGGTTGCCCTTGTTGAAGTGCGGATAGATGTTCGATAACCGTGAAGAGCAAAGGGTAGCATTTCGTGCCAATCTTTATAGGTTACAACCATCTTTTGAACGATCTTCTTGATGTTCTTGTTAACCGCCTCTACCGCTCAGTTCATCTTGGGTCGGTAGGGAGATGAGTTATGGTGTTCGATCTTAAACTCTGCACACAACTCTTTCATCATCTTATTGTTCAAGTTAGATCCATTATCAGTAATGATCTCGCTTGGAACACCATAACGGCAGATGATATTGTTTTTGATAAATCGGACCACCACTTGTCGGGTTACATTGGCGTATGACGCTGCTTCGACCCACTTGGTGAAATAATCAATGGCTACAAGGATGAACCGATGTCCGTTTGAAGCCTTGGGCTCAATCATACCAATCATGTCGATTCCCCATATGGAAAAAGGCCACGGGGAAGAAAGAACTTTGAGATGTGATGGCGGTACATGAATTTTGTCGAAGTATATCTGACACTTGTGACACCTCCTCATGTACTTGTAGCAGTCGGATTCCATGGTCAACCAATAATACCCGGCCCTGAGAATTTTTCTCACCATTGTGTGTCCGTTGGCATGAGTGCCAAAGGATCCTTCATGAATTTCTTTCATGAGCATGTCTGCTTCTGGTCTATCGACACATCGGAGCAAGACCATGTTAAAATTTCTCTTATAAAGAGTGTCACCGCTCAGGAAGAAGTTTCCAGCCAATCTTCTGAGGGTTTTCCTGTCTTTTCTGAGTGCCCCAGATGGGTACTCTTGTTTCTGAAGGAAGCATTTGATATCGTGATACCAAGGTCTGTCGTCTATGACTGCTTCAATCGCGAAGATGTAAGCGGGCCGTTCAAGGCGCATTATGTCAATCTTAGGTAAGTCATTCCATTGACCTACACTAATCATGGAAGAGAGAGTGGATAATGCATCAGCCATGTGATTCTCTTCACGAGGGATATGATGAAATTCGATTCTGTTGAAGAAGGGTAACAACCTTTTTGCATAGACTTTGTAAGGAATCAATCCTGATTGGTATGTGTTCCAATCTCCTTTTATCTGGTTAATAACCAGGGCTGAATCACCGTATACGTCCAAGTTTTTGATCCTTAAATCAATCGCTTCTTCGAGACCCATGATACATGCTTCGTATTCGGCCTCGTTGTTCATACATTTGAATGTAAGTCTAGCAGTGAAAGGAATGTGGGTACCCTGAGGGGTAACAATGATTGCCCCAATTCCGTTTCCATAATGATTGACTACTCCGTCAAAGATAAGTCCCCACTAGGAACCAAGTTCTGGCCCTTCACTGGGTAGCAGTTCATCGCAATCTTTCATCTTTAGATACATGACTTCTTCGTCTGGGAAGTCAAACCCGATTGATTCTTGATCGTCAATCGGTTGATGAGCCAAATGATCGGCTAAAATACTTCCTTTAACGACTTTCTGAGCATGGTACTCTATGTCATATTCTGACAGTAACATCTGCCAACGGGCAATCCTTCCCGTGAGAGCAGGTTTTTCGAAAACGTACTTGATTGGATCCATTTCGGAGACCAACCAAGTAGTATGACGAATCATGTACTGGCGAAGACGTCTGGCTGCCCAAGCCAAAGCGCAACAAGTTTTCTCAAGCATTGTGTACCGAGTCTCGCAGTCGGTGAATTTCTTGCTTAGATAGTAAATGGCAGACTCTTTCCTTTTAGTTTCGTCTTGTTGGCCAAGTACACATCCCATTGAATCCTCTAGGACTGTGAGGTAAATGATCAGTGGTCTTCCTTCCACTGGAGGTGATAGGATCGGAGGATTCAACAGATATTCCTTGATACTGTCGAAGGCGGTTTGGCAATCTTCTGACCAAACGTAATCCTGGTTCTTTTTGAGTAATTTGAAAATCGGCCCACATGTCGCGGTCATAAGGAATATGAATCTGGAGATGTAGTTCAAACGTCCCAGGAATCCTCTGACTTGTTTTTCAGTTTTTGGAGAAGGCATTTCTTGAATGGCCTTGACCTTGTTAGGATTAATTTCAATTCCTTTCCGGCTGACGATGAACCCTAGTAATTTCCCCAAACGGACACCGAAGGTGCACTTGTTAGGATTCAAGCGGAGCTTGAATTTTCTTTGACGTTCGAACAATTTTGACAGATGTTCAACGTGCTCATCCTCTGTTCTTGATTTTGCAATCAAGTCATCGACATATACCTCGATTTCTTTGTGTATCATGTCATGAAACAGAGTAGTCATGGCCCTTTGATAGGTTGCCCCGGCATTCTTCAAACCGAACGACATTACCTTGTAACAAAAGGTACCCCATGGGGTAATGAACGAAGTTTTCTCCATGTCTTTCGGCGCCATTTCGATCTGGTTATAGCCCGAGAATCCATCCATGAAGGAGAATAATTTGAACTTTGCTGTGATGTCAACCAGCATGTCAATGTGTGGTAAAGGAAAGTCGTCCTTTGGACTTGCCTTGTTTAGATGTCTGTAATCATCACACATTCTGACCTTTCCATCCTTTTTGGGAACGGGTACGATGTTGGCTAACCATTGAGGATATTCAGATGTAGCGAGGAAACCCGCGTCGATCTGTTTCTGTACCTCCTGTTTGATTTTGATGGCCATGTCCGGGTGAGTCCGTCTCAACCTTTGCTTTACTGGCGGACATTCCGATCTTAGCGGTAAGTGATGTTCCACGATGCTGGTATCCAACCCTGGCATATCCTGATAGGACCAAGCGAATACATCGGGGAATTCTTTGAGAAGCTTTATCAAAGCCTCTCTGGCAGTTGGACTGAGCAGTGCTCCGATCCTGATTTCTTTTCTCTTTTTTTCTGAACCCAAGTTTACCGTTTCCAACGACTCTTTGTGAGGTTCAATGGACCTTTCCTCTTGTCTGAGTAGTCGGGAGATCTCTTCTGGAATTTCGTCGTCATTTTCTTCTTCAGCCTTGAATACCGGGAACTCAAAGTTGGGAGAAGGCATCGGATCGTATGTTTCAACTGGGTTTAAAACAAGCAATCTGCATGACGTGATGATTCGTGTTTAGAAGAGATAGAGAAAATGCAAGTGTGTGCAGTGTATTTATTTTACTGCTTGTTTTTATTTTTGAATGTTTTTTAGGATTACCATCTTCTGAAAAAGCAAAAGAGAAAACAGCAATTAATGCGGAAATTACAGAACGACTTTATTTTATTAATGAACAAGTCAAATCTTGAAACTACAGCCCTATAAAACAAAACTCTGTCACTTTGGGCAAAGCAAAGAGGGAAGTTTATAGAAAACGAGCCCTATCAAAATATCCGTTTCACCTGGGCAGGGTGAAAGGTTAAAGATGGCAATTACTTTGACCGACGAACGACCTTCGGAACCTCGACAGCAACCCATTGGCGGCGAACTCCTCGGTGAATCACAAAGTCTGGCACCTTCCTTGATTTGTCTTCAGAAATGACGCTGATTTCTGGTGGAGCAGGATCATTGGAATCTGTCTCCCAAGCAGAATTGTTGTAGGAGGATTCCTCTGTTGCATTTTGCATAGCATTGGTGCTCTCAGCTGTATCTCCCCATCCAGTTGACTGGATATCTTCGAGCCTGATACGAGAGCTTTCGGGAGCAGTGTACTTGACCATAAAGTCGTATTTTCCACTCGGTTGTCCCAAAGTGTCCCAAACTTCTTTGGAACTGGAGAAGTCATCCCTCTCGATGACGTTGACCTTAGGAAAAGCATAGTTGATGAATTCTAGTCCTGCAAAGGTTGCGAATTCATCTTCATGTTGAGTAGTTTCGGAATGACCTGAGTGTTGATCCCATGACATGGTGGGGACACAGGTATTTTGTTCAATGGCGCTCAGCTGAGTTTCATTACTCGGCTGACTTTCTTGCCCCAAGTTTCCTGGGTAAGGCTGCCACATTGGCAGACCATCCATCGGGCCATAGTAATTGTGATCAAAGTTTTCTTTCATCAGAGTGTCTTCCTCTAATGAATTTGGCGGAGCACGGCATCCTTCCGGATCACAATCTCCGTAGATCATTTCGACATCTGATATTGGTATAAACCTCGGACTTTCTGTAGGAAAGCAAAAAGGCATATGCACCTCTTCCTGAGACATATAGTCGTCCTTGTTAAGGTAGGACTTCCATTCTTCATCTGTGTCAGAGGGATCTTCCTCATTGATAGCATGAACTATCTGAGACACTAGGTGAAGAAAACCTCCACTGTGGAAGAAGTTTTGAAGGGGATGAAGACTTTCATCGTTGGCGGCTATCTGAGTACAGGTTGCAGAAAAACCAAGACCCTTCTTTATTTTATTGTCAGTGGGAATGACAAGTTGTCCCCATCCTTTTGTATCGGTACTCTCGACCGCTTTGATAGCATCTTGGTATGAAGAAATTGAAGTTCCTTCTTCGGATTGATCGTTCTTGCTCACCGATAGTGCTTGGAACTGAGTTCCAATAACCTCCTCGGGTTCTACACAAGCAGATGATGATAGGTTACTCACAAGCAAGGCTTGTTCCCCACAAACTGTGACAAGTTGATCGTTCTTGACGAACTTTAGCTTTTGATGGAGGGTTGAAGTAACCGCTCCAGCCTGATGTATCCAAGGTCTTCCTAATAAACAACTGTATGTTGCCCGGATGTCCATGACCTGGAAAGTGATTTGGAAAGTGTGAGGACCAATAGTTATGGAAAGATCAACTTTGCCGATAACTGTTTTTCTGGATCCGTCGAATGCTTTGACGACGACCTCGCTGACTCTCATCGGAGGGCCCTTAAATGATAATTGCGTCAAAGTGGACTTCGACATAACATTCAGGGCTGACCCTGTGTCTACCAGTACATTGGCTAAAGCATCGCCCTGGCAGTTAACTGTAATGTTGAGCGCCATGTTATGACGACGACCCTCTTCAGGTAATTCCTCATCACTAAATCCCAAATTATTGCAGGAAGTGATGTTAGAGACAATGCTATCGAATTGTCTGATTGTTACATCCTGTTCCACAAAGGCTTGCTCCAAGACTTTCTGTAGAGCCTCTCTATGTGCTTCTGAACTGAGTAATAGTAATAATGCTGAGATCTTTGAAGGAGTCTGTAACAGTTGATCAACAATGTTATATTCACTCCTTTGGATGAGCTTTAGCATCTCATCCTTGTCTTTTGAAATGTCGGGATTACCAGATTGACTGACTGGTGGATCAGGAATTTCCGCCTGAAGTTCCTTTTCTTTGTTGGATTCTCCAACCCCTCGGTTGAAGATTCGACTGCTCCGTGTTACACGACTGATGTCTGCAATATTCACGACGGAGGGTAATGAAATTTCCTTTCCATTCTCGATTATTGTTGCACCGTATTTGTAAGGGATTGCCTTAGCTAATTCATACGGTAGTGGCCCCGGTAGATAGATGACTATGGGAACCTTCTAATTTTTCTGACCATCATAAGTAATCTCGATCCGTTCCTGGTTGGGAGCTTTAGATTCGTCAAGTAGAGGAATGATGGAAAAAACATCCCTGGTCCTATGATGACTAGAGATTGTGACAACATCCTCAACTTGATCGGCAAGGTAGTTCGGCGTCCAGTTGATGGGTCCAGAACCTGGATATGGACGAATTTCTCCATGATCGACCTGACCCTGAAGAGCTGCTCTCACAAGGTAACACCCTTGGTTACTTTCTGAACAGACGCTACAACTGTCATAGTTGTGTGGTGGCACCTGGCCACGCCCACTTTGAATACAATGTAACCTCACTAGGTTACCTTCCATTGATCGGACATCCTGACTTTGACGACGAGTAGGATTCCTGTTATTGATACTAATCTGCTGAGTACCTTCGTCCATATAGATTGGCATCCACCAGTGATTTAACAAGTGCTGAAGTGCCTCCTGGACAAGGGTACAACCTCGATCGTTTTCGCAACCCGCTTTACAATTTTGATAGTCATGTGATATTAAGAATCCAAGTCGGACCTGCTCAGCATGTAACTCTACCAGGTTGGTATCCATTACCCGGATGTCGAAGATCTGAACCATGTTGATTTGATAGGAGTTCCTATCATGGTAGTCTTGGATCCATCCAAGATCCATCAGACGCTGGAGGGCCTCTTGTATGAAAGAGTATCCTTGTTTGTTTATCGAGCAAATCAGACAGGAACTGTAATCGTGCTGCGGCAGATTACGATACTGGCTTTGCCTTGAGTGTATCGCCACCAAGTTGACATTCATCGCATGGATGTCATGGTTTTGAATGACGTTGGAATTTGTGTAAACCATGTTAACTCCACGAGCTCGGTGCTCTTGGATCCATCTGAGATCTATCTGTTCCTGTAGAGCTGATTGCACTACCGAACATCCTTGGTTATTTTTAGAGCAGATATCACACTGGTGATAATTATGAGGTGGCACATGGCCATATCCACTCTGTCTACAATGCATCTTGACCAGATTGGTTTTCAAAAAGAGTACATCATGAATTTGATAGACATTGTTAGTCTCTTTCTCAATCAGATTGACTGTAGCTTTCTCATGTTGAGGCAGCGGGTTCGTAAGAACATTGGGATTCGTATCTTTGAAAGATAAGAGCCCGCTCCTAACAAGCTTTTGCAAGTTGGATTTGAAATTGAGACAAGTCTCAATGTTATGCCCTAAACATCCTTGATGATAAGGGCAAGTCTGATCCGCTTTGAACCAAAAAGGCGGATTTTCCGGAACTGAAAGGGGAGACTTAGTCTGAATGTGCCCCTTAGCCAGCAGTAACGGAAACAGCTCTGCGTACGTTACGGGTATAGGATCAAATCCTGGTGGCCGTATTGTACGGTTGTTGTTATATGGAGGACGAGCCTGCTGAAGAGGCTGTTGTGTCCTTTGTTGGTTAGGTTGGCTCTGCGCAACCTGAGGTTGATACATAGGAACAGGCACGGGGCCGATAGCAGGAGTAACAGCTGCTACTGGCTGATAACGACGCCTTTGCTTTCCGAGAGAGATATTCCCAATATCTTGCTTTTTTTCTTAGGGAGAGCATTACCGTATTTTTTAGTACCGCTCGTCGATCCAGTGTCTTTTACCAAACGTCCTTCTCGGACGGCTTCCTCAAGACGTACGCCCATGCCGACCATTTCGGTGAAATCACTGGGCGCACTGGCAACCATTCGGTCATAGTAAAATGAGCTTAAGGTCTTTAAGAAGATTTTTGTCATCTCTTTTTCCTCAAGAGGTGGACAAATTTGAGCGGAAATTTCACGCCACCTTTGAGCATACTCCTTAAAGGTTTCCTTTTCCTTTTGCGACATTGATCTGAGTTGATCTCTGTCGGGTGCCATGTCCAAATTGTATTTGTATTGTTGGACGAAGGCAGTACCAAGATCTCTGAATGTACTGATCGTAGTACGGTTTAAACCCATGTACCATTTGAGTGCGGCACCGGTTAAACTATCCTGGAAGTAGTGAATCAGTAGGTCCTGATTCTCCGTCTGAGCTGACATCCGTCGAGCGTACATCACCAGATGGCTCTGAGGGCAAGAGTTACCCTTGTATTTTTCAATGTCGGGCACTTGGAACTTGTGCGGGACTTTCACATTTGGGACCAAGCAGAGGTCTGCGGCATCCTTTCCAAATAGATCCTGACCGCGAATGGCTTGTAGCTCTTTCTACATTTCCAAGAACTGCTCCTGGAATTCATCCATTCTGTCAAACATAGTTTCCTTCTTACCAGAAGGTGTCTGTGAAATCTGTCCTTCCGGGACAGTGTGCACCACAGGGGGTGGTACCGTGACTACGGCAGTAAGTCTTGGTGCCTCCCGAAGTTTGTAACCTTCAGGAGTCTTCAGTATGCCCCTAGCATCTTCGCTTTCCCAAAGTTTGTAACCTTCAGGCCCAGTGGCTTCTGTTGCGATTCCCTGATCTTCAGTGATCGGCGGAACATATCCTTCCAGGATATAGTTAACAGGCATGCCCCAAGGACAATCTTTCGGCATCTGATACCTAGGATCATACTTTTCTATGATGGGCGTTGAGGTGATCTCTGAGATCACAGTTCTTTGTAGCTGAGCTTCTGCCATGGCTTGCATGTCGTTACGAAGCTTTCTCATATCCTCTCTCAGAGCGTCGATCTCTTCTTTCAACTCTCTGTTTTCTTCCTCAAGATCATCCATCCTTTTCTGACGATTGGCCCGAGTATTATACGAATGAGACAGTTTGACTCTAGAATCGAGACACAAATGTGAGATTCGTAGGGAAGAAGAATACGCGATGTGAGAATGATGAATGCAATGATTATATTAATTGTTGTTTTTTTGTTTAATCAAAATAAACTTCGACAATTAGATTGTAAATATCAAACACTGGGGAAACCCCTTTTTATTGAATTCCAAAGGATTACAGAAATGGAAATACAGTAGATTACAAAGTGCATAAACAGAAACCTAAACTAATGGGTCCCGAGTCCTCTCTGAGGAGAAACCGGGTGCTGATTCTGGTATCTTCCTTTTCTTTGACCGGGGCGCTTGGGCCGTTGTCGGGTTGTCATTCCTTTGCCAAGTAAAAGGAGTGAGCAAATTCCTTTGGTCATCTTGATTCTCTACAGCATGCTGCTCCAAAATTTCAATCAGAGCATCTTTCTCTTTTAGTAGTTGTTGTATTTGGATACACTCTATGTCGAGGGTGCGGTACTTGTTCTTCCAAGACCTTCTTTCCTTTTGAACATTGTTGAGAGTAACCTGAAGCTTTTCAGTTTCCGTCATGAAGTACATGACAGTTTCCCTCGGTGGAAGAATTCCGTAACGAGGATAAGGCATCTTTAGCTTGAGAGCTCTAGTTTGTACCCAATGGAGGTAAGGCTCCATCAAGACACGGTCTGGTTTTCCCAGAGACTCTCGTCCTTTCTTATGAACATGTTTCCAAGCTTGCACTATTTCCATCTTTAGTGCTCTGTCACTTTCTCCTTCTTTGAAGAAAAGACCTTCTAGATGAACACCTAGTGGGATGTGTCTCATCGGGTATCCAAATTGACGAAGAACTAATATCAGATGATAGTTGATTCCTCCTTTAGTTCCTATGAGGGGTACGCTGGGGAAGTTTCCACAACGGTCAATGATTCTGATTCCCTCATAAATCCTATTACACCAATCTATATTAGAGTTGGTAAGAGACATGATCTTCTGCGACCAACGTAAGACACTCTTGCAATCCCAAAAAGCAGCAGACTTGGGCAAGTGAGAGATAAACCATTTGTAAAGCAGAGGTACACAGCATGTGATCTCCCCTCCGCTGTACAAATTTCCCAAGTGTACAGAATGATACGCATCTGCGAGCAAAGTCGGCACAGGGTTTCCAATGAGAAAAACCTTAATAGCGTTGATATCGACGAAGTTATTGATGTTGGGAAACAAAAATAAGCCGTAGGCGAGAAAGACAAAGATGCTTTCAAAAGCAGTCCCATTCCCTATACTAGCGAAGTATAGAGCCTTTTTTGTCAAGAACTGGGCTGGCAAACCTTGGATGCCACCCTTAGTGGTCATGTGAGTCCTGACCTCAGACTCGTCCAAATGAATTGCTCTTGCAATGATATGATTCTTTAGAATTTCTTCCAGTCCAGATAATGGAGCTCGATCTGTAATGTGTAGATCAATCAGATGAGAATACTCCTCCAGCGTTGGTGATAGCTGGTAATCCGGGAATGTGAAACAGTGATAAACCGGATCGTAGAATTGGATGAACGCATCCATGATTCCCTCAATCACATGGACTCTTAACAGTGGTAGCAAACCACCGTGCTTGGCTCTAAAAGCCTCTGGGCTAACGATCATCCTTGCTAACCTTCTCAAATCCCCTAGTTTTGGAACCTTGAAGGTATACTGGCGAGTTCTCCTTCTACCGAAATCCATTAGCGTAATCCTCTTCTCTGATATTTGCAATCACAGTCTTAGTTTAATTTGAAAAACAGAGAGACTAGAAGAGAAAGTTTTTTTTTCTTTTTTTTTTTTGAATGTTTTAATGTTTTATTAAATGGATGCATGAATGCAGCACACAAAAACATAGAAAAAACATGGGGTCAGAGGGTCGTTGTCATGAAGTCAAGGCTCTACCCATCCCCAAAGGTTTATACTAGGGTGATTTTTGTACCTGTACTCATTATCATCAGCTCCTCCCAGGAAGGCAGACAACAAGCGGATCGTCAACGAGTTGCGTGCAATCTTAGAGTAAGTGCTATTCACCGAGAATAGATCACAAGCCTCAAATGAGGGTAGTATCGCGTAACAACTATTTCCGATAGTTTCCGTACTACGAAAGGGTTTGGCTCCTCAGCTTCCCAGACTTAACAACCGGCCCATTGGCTAGAAGAGTGAATGGGTTGCGTTGGTCAGCCTCCACTGAGGTTGATGGTCTACCCCGTCGCCATCACTTATCTTAAGTGTATACTCGTTCTCACCACATGCGGCATCACACGCATTCCCATTAGCAGAAAAATAAACATGTATAGCAAATAGGAAAAGCAGTATATATATTTGTCCTAATCATCCTAGACTTATAAAGCTAAGGATCCTAAGTTCCTGACAGAAATGGCTCCCCGGCTGAGTTACCACTCTGTAGTTTTTCACACAAGAGGTGAAAAGGAAGACCGTGCCTAGATCTAACTTTGAATGGCCCCACGGTGGGCGCCATTTTTCTGTAGCGAGCTATTTTGGACGCGGTTCTTAAGCGCTGGTCTCTCTCTGCGGTTTGAGCTTAAGCTACAGGTCGATTCATTTTTTATCCTATTGTGAGCTGACTAAGGAAGGTAAATAGATGTCTCCAATTAACCCTGCTTTGCATACTGAGTTTAAACAGCGGTCTGTTAGGTTACGGATGCTATCAATGTGGGGGGGCCTTTGTACTGGTTATTTGTATTTTTGCCAATACGGTTCTCTTTCTTTTTTACCTGGGCAGAAGGTTTCTGGCGGGGAACAAGGATTAGGATGTTAGGACTGATGCTTTTGAATTACTGCTTTTAATTGATGGAGATATGGGATTTGGGTTTTTTGTTGAGTGTGCTCGCTAAGATCTTTTCTTTCGATCTTATGCCTACGTATTCCCGTTTACCGAAATAGGGAAATCAGAGCGTTCGTAGTTCCTCCTATTCTATGGGAGTAAATGGGTGTTTTGGTGTCTTGTTCAAAGCCCAAGACGTGAAGCGAAAGGTGGTTTGTATCTTGTTCAAAGCCCAAGATGTGAAGCTGAAAGGTCTATTTGTGTCTTGTTCAAAGCCCAAGACGTGAAGCTGAAAGACCTCGACTTTAGAGAGAATTTGTCATCTCTAAAGAGGGGGAAGGAGAATTACTTTAACTGGGATATGCGGATCCGAGCAATGCCATAATTTCCGAAGAAAGGGTTTTAACCTGAAGGAGAAGACTTTAACTCAGTGTAGAGAAATGCCATCTTTCCTTAGGAATTTCTCATGCTAAAAGAGGGACAGTGGCGTGGATATAGATGATCCAGAGGCTTGCCGCTTACAGCGATTAGATGAAAGGAAAAGAGTTGTTGATGTTTGTGTACTGTGAACGAGGCACAACTTTGATGCTAAAAGGTTGATTGGATCAACCAGTGGTTTTCTTATACAAAGCCTAAGAGGAGGCTAATTTCCGCTAGGAAAATCATTATACAAAGCCTAAGAGGAGGCTATTTTGTGTCTCGTACAAAGCCCGAGAGAGAGGCTAAAAGTTTTTGACCCGACGATAGAGTCTTTGTGTCTCGTACGAAGCCCGAGATAGAGGCTATTGTTTGTTTGACTCTACGAGGGAGTGTTTATGTCTCGTACGAAGCCCGAGATAGAGGCTAAAAGTTTTACTCAACAAGAGAGTGTTTTTGTATCTCGTACGAAGCCCGAGATGGAGGCTAAAGGTTTGTTTCAGTTGAGTGACAGATCCAATATACTGATTTTAAAAGAGATAATCAGTTCTTATATGAGCAACACTGTACTCAGGGATTTGATTTGAGGATCAGGGATATTCCCTTCGCTTTGAGGAAACGGGAAATCCAAAGGGTATTGAGACTGTCCGAGTCTGCGGGTTTCCTTCCTATTTAACGAAGGGGGTCACTTGAGAATGTCTTTGAGACTCAAGGAAGTTAGACTGTCCAAGTCTAGAGTTTTTTCTTTTGTACTATGCTTTGAGAAACAGTAGTAGACTCTATGAAAGGACTGTTCTTAGAGGATGACTAGGTTCTGTTCCTATACCTCTAGGAGGTCGTCGGGACAATTTGTACGAAGCCCAAGAGGAGGCTGGAAACTTTTAAGAAGCCGACCGGTCCTTGTACGAAGCCCAAGAGGAGGCTATCATTCCCGAAGGAAGAGATCATTATACGAAGCCTAAGAGGAGGCTGTGAATACTTCTAAGAAGCCGTAGTGTCCTTGAATAATGCCCAAGAGGAGGCCGATGCTTTTAAGAAGCCCGTGGGTCTATCATCTCCTTTCCATTAGGAGAGATAACTCTTTTAAAGATAAAAACCACTGGTAAACGTGCGAGGTTTACTATCCAGCGACTTTTAGCTTTTGAAGAGGGTTCCTTAGTTAAGGTCCAAGATTATGACCATAGTGGGTACC
Source organism: Lathyrus tuberosus (assembly GCA_022829125.1). Classification (NCBI taxonomy): domain Eukaryota; kingdom Viridiplantae; phylum Streptophyta; class Magnoliopsida; order Fabales; family Fabaceae; genus Lathyrus; species Lathyrus tuberosus. The sequence continues at coordinate 11,743,431 of JALAZF010000137.1, read as the reverse complement.
CAAACCCCGAGACATTCAAGGCAAGCTATCCACAAGGAATAGATCAAGTCAGGAAAGTTCGAGAATTTGGAAGAAACTCAAAGATGCCATTCACGGAGAATACATTCATCTTGGGGAGTAGAGCTTCTTGACGATTCCTAAGGAGGACAGTCGAAGAAAAGACTGTATCTGGTGCTCCTATTGGGGATCTAGGCGTCTATTTCTACGAATAAATGAAACGGCGTCACCTAGTTCTAGACGTAGTTGCCGGGGAAACTCGAAATATCTATACTATTATTACACAATAGATATGAGTTTATGAAAGGAGACTTACAGTGAGCAGCCCCACAATACAGTTTATAATATGAAAGCAGTAAATGAAAGCGATAACCACTTACTCGGTTGTAGTGCTTCCATGCTGTTTGGTTAGTTGTTCAACAAAGAAAGATTGAAAACAACAGTATATTCAAAATCAAAGGAGAAAGTGCTTTGAAATAGAAAGATTTGGCGCTTACAGCTCAAGGAGAGGCCCAGGGTTTTATCACTGAGCACACTGTTTGACTTTGTATAGCGGGACTTATACAAGTGACTGGGGCCCAAAAAGGTTTTATGTACAAAGGGATGGGTTTTACACTCTCTCAAGAGGCCCAAAAAAGGTTTAAAGAAAAGAGAGGGGCTTATAACACGAGGGTGGGCCCAAATGAATTTTCGTTTAAAAATGGCGATCGCGCCGGGGTTTTCTTTTAACGCAGAGGGACTTATGCAATAAGTGAGGCCCAAAATGTTTTGGTTAAAAGGGGAATTGGGTCTTACACTCTAATAGAGGCCCAAAGTGTTTCAAATGTGTCTTATAGCTCAAGGAGAGGCCCAAATGATTTTTTTATATTTTTAAACGGGCGACGATCGCACCGTTTACTTGTACAGAGCGACTTATACAATGAGTGAGGCCCAAAATGTTTTTGTACAAGGGGGGATGGGTCTTACACTCTCTCAAAAGGCCCAAAAAGTTTTGAAAGTGATTTATGAGGGTTGAATTAATCCAAAACCCTAATTTTTTTCAAAATGTATTTAATTGAATAAAAATTCAATTAAAATGATCAAAAATTGTTTAACACATGGAAAACAAATTGTGATATTGGATTAATGCTTCAAAAATTAAGTATTGACCTACAAAATAATTAGAAAGCATTAAAAGTTGCAAAATCAATGTAGAAAAAATATTTAAAATGTCAAAAATAATTAAAATATTAATTCTTTGCAAAAATATCAATTATATGAAATAAATAATATTTTTGGGATTTTTTGTGAAAATAAAATATTTTAACATTTTTGTGAATTATTAAAAAAAGAATCAACTCAAAATCATTAAAACTCAGAGAGAAATTAATTTTTGAATCTGTTAAACAAAATCACAAAATTCAAATATTTGAATTTCTAAAAATGGCGCCAAGAACAAGCTGAAGAACACGCGCGTGTTCTTGGTTTCTCAGATTTGCATTTTCTATCCAATCTCCATGAATACGTAATCATATCATGCAATCCACATATCATTATGCTCGCCTCAACCTCACGATCATGTCTATGTACTTTAATTTCATTTAAGTTAAACATACAACAAGAAATCACGAAGAAACCTGAAGAACCCTAATTTCTGCATGAAGGCTAGGATTTTTGATACACGATTCAAACAATGCAATTAATTGAGGGAAAACATTCCATGCATGATTATGAACATATGGCCAAATTATTGTGCGAGGAAATATGCATAGATTGAGAGATGACCAAGCATGTGCTTACCTCCAAGTCGTGACAGCAAGTTCAAAGTGATTTTTGATTTGGAGGTGTTACAGATGAGTGGTGATGATCTGAACAGCTTCCCTACACCCTATGGATTGTGTTTGGATGGTTGGACTTGATTGAAATTGGCTGGATCATTTTGTGGTCCCTCAGCTGCACTTTGGTTAAAACCTTGAGCAACCAGCTGGTGATTTCATGAAATTGATGTTTTAGAAGTAATCTAAGTGTTTGATCAGCTCATATGTGATGTATGTGAGGTGTGTGAGTGATTGGTTTGATTGGAATTGCTCTCAAACTCAAAACCCGCTAGTGACTTGCCTTAGAAGGCAAAATTGGAGTGAAAGAAGAGATTTTGAGGGAAGCATCTGTTAGATGGCTTTGGTGTACTCAAACTGACCACAATTGAGCTCTATTTATAGTAGAGCAAGTTTGTTTTGCAAGGAATAGTGCATGGCAGCTTGTAAGTAGGTTTGGCCAATGTTGGCAAATGAAAATCCAAGTCTCCTCTAGCCATTGACTAGAGGTTAGGGCACAGAGGTTTGGTTCCCTTGGTCTTGGATAAGTCTTGACTGATTTCAGATGAGAATGGCTCAGTCCATGCCACCTTGATGGTTTCATTGAATGCCTCATTCCAAATTTGAAGTCTTGTCCCTATTTTGGCCATTCTAGGTTCAACATGTTATTTCTTGTTCCATGGACTTTGGAGGCTTGGCTCAGTGATTGTCCCCTTTAGATTCAATCCTCTGAGGTGGCCAAGTGGATAGGAGCAATTGAATTTGGCTGATTTTGGCAAATCGACCAAAGTTGCAAATTCTGCCTTGCCTTGACAGATTTCAGCAAGGCAACTTGGCAATGTTGTATCTCATGGTGTAGGTTGAATTTGGTAATATTCTTGACCATTTTGGAAAGCTCTTAAATGATACAACAACTGTTTGAACAAGTTTGGTTTTGATCTCTTTTGATTCCAAGTGAAAAATCCCCCTACATTTGGCAAAAAGTGAGGCAGAATCTGACTTAGTGAAAATTTCACTAAGTGTTGGAAAAAGTGACATTTTCACTTTTCAGCGACTTTGATCACTCCATAACTCAAAATCCTTAATGAATTGGAATGACTTGTAGTTGAAGTTTTTGTAGGTGATAATGAGGGCTACAAATCCATCTTTGGATGAGAAAAAATGGCCTTGTGGTTTAGGATTTATGGTCCTCCAAAGTTGGTACCTTTGCCACTTTATTTTTAACTTAGAAAAATTTCTAAGTTTTATGGTTACCCCTTTTACAAGTTATCTCACTTTTCTTGATTTTTCTTGATGAATGATGATTCAAATCATACATTAACATCATTTTAGGGTTAAAAATCCATTTTGGTGAAAAATCTCAAAAAGTCAAAGTTGACTTTTGTGCACAGTTGACTTTTTATCAGATGAATTCCAAACTGTGCAATTCTTCAAGAAATCATGTCCTTGACCTAAATCAAACTTGATGGACATGTTCCATGGGTGTCATAGGGTATATTCAATCATGTATTAGGGTTTGGGAGCATGTCTTGGTCAAAAGTCAAAGTTACAGTTGACTTTTCTCTTAAAACCCTAATTGTGGTGCAGATGAAATTGAGACTTGTTGCTCAAGCTTCTTGGATCAATACATGGTTCCAAATGGATCAATATGGTATATTAGAGACCCTCAAATCATCTCTTGAGGTCTTGGCTCATGGTTTGTCCCAAAAGTCAACTTAGGGGTGAATTAGGTCAAGAAACCCTAATTCCTGATTTTTGATGAATGCATCCCCTGAGGCAAAATTGACTTGATGCATGGGTTCATGAGGTTCCATGAAGTATATTAGGCCATGTTTTGGATCATTGCCTTGTGCCCAGATGAAAATTTCCATCTGGAGGCCCTGGTCGACCAAAACCCTAATTTGGTGACACTATCGATCTTGAGACTTGATCCACCTAGAAGGGAGCAGCCTTGTGCTTAATCCTTGAAGTGGGAGTCCTTTTTGATCCATTGTGGATATTTAAGATATTAGACAAGTTGAAGATCATGTCATTTCTTGATTGATCCTTTGTCTAAGCACTCAGAGAGGGCTTGAAACCCTAATTTTGATTGTATTGGATGCTCACCCATCTTTGGGGAGACTGATGAAGCATGATGGTTCATCCATATTGTGATTATGATTTTCACAATGATGGGAAATCTAAGTGGTCAAAATTTGGGGTATTACAGCGATGAGCGCGCTGAGCGGGCGCAACTTAAAAGTTTAAACCGCCAAACCGCGCTGAGCGCGCTTATGAGCACGCTGAGCGCGCAAGCTACTGTAAGTCATTCCATCCTCGCGCTGGGAGCGCGTTGAGCGCGCTCAAAGCATGCTCGAAAAATCCAAATTTCTTCAAACTGTTTTTGTGGGATCCTCGAGGCTCCATTCCACACCCTTCCATGTAAAAATATGCAATAAAAAACACAAAAGATAGATAGATACGATAAATAATGAAATTAACTAGAAAACAGTTATAAACGGAAACAATGGGAAAAGGCATGGATTTACGAATAAAGCTCACAAAAAAGTGCTAAAAACTAATCTAAATATTAACACTTTTTAGCACCTAACAATATTATACAGGGCGTTACAGTTGGTATCAGAGCAGGTCGTGTCCTCGACCTAGCCTTGAAACATCATAAGTAAATCTATTCCTGCCTCTTAAGTGTGTCTTGCCAGCATGAAACTTAATATCATACTATCTACTGTTGGGCCCGATCAACCTAATACTATGTATGTGATAGGTAGAATCATGGTTGAGCGACCACGGGGACTCCGTAGTGTTGTCGGAACTTGGGCTGTGAGGGTAGACTCAAGCCATGAGTTAGTAGTGTGGATTTTGTTCAGCTCATTTGAGGTTTTTGTAGAAGTTGTGCTTTGGGTAACATGGAATTAAAGAGTGGTGTGTTATTAATCAATCCTTTGGAATTGGTGGGGTCTGAAGGTTAAGGATCCCTATCGGATGGTTGGTTGAGGTATTGAGGAGTAAGTAACAGTCGCTAGTAGAGCTAGATTGACCACTAATCTGGATAAGGATTTCAAGTAATCTCATTCCGTGAAAAAGAAAAGTGGTTCGTGGAACGCATGGCGTAAGGTCCGGAAGTGAGATAAGTTTTGGTGTTTTAGTTTCTAAGGTTGTTATGGTATCTTAAATGGACGAGAGTACCTTAAGGAATGTGTTCGGAACAATATCTTCCGACTTGTTAAAGTTGAGAGTTAAGGGCGTTCGACTTTTATGGGAACTTAAAGTAGTAGAGGAGTGTGTGGAGGAACAGTATAAGGTATTGTGTCAGAGAAAGTTTGGACTTCATTTAGTAACGGAAAGTGTAGTGATACGGACCAGAAGAGGTGGTGTCGAGAAACGGAGTAAGTACCTGGGATCTAAGGGAATCTTAGTAAGGTGGTTTTATATTAGGACCTAAGAGGAGTACAATGGGGAGTGAAAGTAAGCACGATGTAGGAAACGGTATCAACAGTATATCATGAGGAAATGACAACGGAATGTATTTTTGGACGAAGGTGAAATGGAGCTTTTAGGGTATTGATGAATCTATAACTAAGGAAGTGTAATCACGGATGGCTCACCTGTGAGGACCTAGTAGTATGATGGGAAATGAGAAAGTTACACCTTGGTATTAAGAACGAGTGTAGTTGGAGCACCGTGGTCACAAGTGTGCGTGAGGGATTCTTAGTCTTGAGACAAGTGTGGAGGGACGTACCTTGTGGAACAATGAATGTTGTATTTTAAGGAATAAGATTGCGGTAAAACAACGAGAAGCGAATCGGGAATTTTTACGGACTAAGTGTAAAGGATGGGACGATTCATACCGGAAGGGTCTTGTAGTTAGTTAATGAGAATTGTTGGATGCGAGTAGTTCGGTAAGTGACTTAAGTGTAAGTGTGATGAACAATGGATAGTGGGAAGTAAGGAATTCCGGTTAAGGTGTCCGAAGTGATGAAAAGGTTCTTCAGGAGGATGCATTACCCCGATTTAATTTCAAGTATGGAGATAACTTCTGTATTTGTGGATAATCGGAATATTCGGAATCTACCTTTTTTTGGACTAAGAACGTAGTTGTTTTATTTCTCACCCAGGGAGTTAAGTGAGAGGGTAAGGTGGTATGCTTGGCATGAGATGTCCATCATTTTCGTAGTACTCTGTGATGGATGGGTGTTGGGTGTTGCTTATGGACGAATCAAGTATGAGTTGTGGCTAAAACCCTAGAATGTCGTCATGATTGACTTTCCGCTGGTGTGGTTGTTTGAATAGGAAAATGAACTACCCCAGTGAAGATTTGTAGGGTGACCGCGATAGAATTTGGAATTTTGTCTGTCACTTGGTTGGAGTGTGTTGTCAACTTTGTTGGTTTTACTTTGAGTGGATTATGGTTAGTAAATGTAATACAAGTTAAGAAGCCGTGAGTTGAGAATGATATTCCAATCTAAAACAAATCGAATCGATGGTTTGAGTGGGTATGGCTTTAAATTAAGAAGAAACTGGGTTTTGTCCTGCAGTTGTGTTAAACGAATAACACATTGGGGTTAACCGCTTAACACGTGCATGAAAGGTGCTTTGTGTAGAATTTTGGGGAAGTTAACCGATTAGCTCAGGTGGTTAATCGATTAACGTGTGTGTAAATTGTGAAATCCCTTAGGAACCATCATCTGCATTTTGTTACTTTGTGTTGCTCTGACTGGAGAGTATTGTGTGAACGGAAACGGGGTCATGAGTAAATGAGAGAAGGATTTGCGTTTTGGAATCGTGACTTCTGAAAAGTGTGGCATAGTTGGCCATTGGTTCAGGCAGCAAGAGAGTTAACTTTAAAGAAGTGACCTTGTGAGAAAGTCTTAAGAGTATTGTTATCATTACCATTGAGAATCTTAAGAACGAAGTTGGAAAATACTCACAAAGTATTGATCTTGCAAGGAATATATTTCGGTGTGTAATTATGGCAACAGTAAGGTATGGACGGTTGGTCCGAGTTAGTGATTGTTATCTTCCGTGAGTTCATGACATTAGATTTAGACCGTGAGAGTGGTACCAGTTGGGTGCAGTGGTGTTTTACCCAGAGAAGGAAATTTGAAAAGTTATCCTTCCAAGTACGAATAAGATTTGGGCAATTAAAAGTTAAGTATGTGACTTGGAATCGTATATGGAACGTAACGATTAAGAGAGGTGGATTCAACCGAGAAGCGTGGTATGGACTTCGACGAAGTATGTGAGTATGGAGTGTTGTATGAGAATTTGTGAGTGGTATGGAAACTCACAATTTCGAATTGAATGGTTTGAGTTTTGATAAGTGGTATCTCGCGTGGGATTGATGTTCTATGTTGGTGTTACGCTGTTATTGGTTGAGATCTCGAATCAGCAAGATACCCTGAGTAAGTCGGAACCGTAAGAAGAATCGATTTGGAATGTGGTAACCAGAACCGGAAGTTGTTAAACTATTTTGGGTATATTGATTTCGAATTTAGAATGGAATTGGAGTTGTATATGTTATGGTTGTAACAGTATAACTCATGCATCTTTATCGTCTAGAGAGTGTTGGACGGATGTTATCATATGGTGTGATACGAAAGAAATGGAATGTCGGATTTAATGAGTACCGAGTACAGCATCAAACCAGATGGAACTGGTAAAGAGTAGTTTGACTAAATTATGAAGTGGTTTTGAATGTTAAAGGATTTATGATAGGATAGTCGTCGGTAATTAGATTAAAGGTAAGGAACCACTGAATTACATCGTGAAGATGTGTTGGGTGTTTGTTGTTGTCCCAATTCGAGATAAGATGGTATGGTTTTGTTTGTGACTCAGTAGAGGAGTATAGAATGGTATATTCTTCCGAAGGTAAGATCTGACCAAGTCTTTTAGTATGAAATAACAGATGAATTGAGGAAAAACAAGTTGAAGGTTAAACCGTTGTTGAACCAAGAGCATGATTAAGGACATGAAGTTGTTAATTGTGGAAATAAGGATTTTGATATGTGAAGTCAAGTTGGAATTGATTACATCAGTAATTGTAACGGAAGTGAAGTTAAGAATGGATCTAAGACAATGATACAAGTTGCGGTTATTGTCGAATAGAGGAAATTCGGGGGGGAATTTCAATTTAAGGGGGGGAGAGTGTAATACCCCATATTATTTAAATGCTCAATTGGATATCAGATGAGTATCTATGTGCTCTATCAATGGTAAATTGGATTAATGGAATCCTCTAAGTACTTTAAGTATTGACATTTGGGATCTATAGAACAACTAATGAACTCTGAAGAGATCAATTATTTTATTAAAGGGATTAGTCCAAGAGAGGCTTTTATGGTAACTCTAATAATTGATCATTTGGTGTGAGACGATAAAATATCAATTGGAGATATTTTACCCTATTGGATTTATAGTATATAATAATAGTATTATATATATATGTTATAAGAGAAAGAGAAAGTGGGTGAGAGAGAGAAATAGAAAACGTGGGGAGAAGAAAGAAAAGGAGAAAGGAAGAGAAGAGGAAGAGGAAAAGAGGAAAATGGAGAAAAGAGGAAGAAGAGAGAAACCCATGGATCATCATCATCATCTTCTTCAAACTCCTCTTCGATTAACAGGTGGGATCTAGTTAGAAGCTTTAAGTTTTAGAGTTAGAGATTGTTTTAGCTTAAGTTAGGTTTTGTGGAAAAATGCTTAAATTGCTATTCGATAAAATCTAACGGATGAAATGTGTTATAAATCGAAATGAATGATCAATGTGCTTATAGAAACATGTAGTATTGATTGTTTGATGTTTTGATTAACTTTGGTTTGATGGAAAAATGTTAGGTTTTGAAGAACAATTGTGTTCTTGGGAAAATGTGTATTTTTGATAATGATAATGATCAAACCATGCTAAACTATGCTATTGTACCTCTGTTGGAACATGTTTTGGTTGTTGGGTATGTTGGATTGAGTTTGAATCAAATTGGTTTGGTTGAAAAACCTAACTTTACATTTTGATAAAAATTGGTATTATTTTTATAATCATGTTGGATGGCCTTTTGGTTGTTAAAATATCGTAGTATGTTAAATTCTGAGATCGCAGCTTTTTACGGAATCGAAAACGGATGTCCGGAAGTCGAAAAACGGTGTTTTTGAGGCTGAAATCGCAGTAGTCTGGGCGCTCAGCGCGCAGGTCTGGGTGAAATGATAAATTTCTGAAACTTCCAAAATTCATAACTTTTAAACCGTAAGTCCGTTTTGACCCCCGTTCGAAGCGTTGGAAAGCTAATTTTATGCTCTTTGTGATGATGAGTTAGAAAGATAGTTATATGATATGGATTGATAAGATAAATATGGAAAATTAATGCATGTGTGAATAGGGTAGTTCTTGTTTCCACCAAAACTCAAGAACCGGGAATCCGACTGATACGAGTCCAAAGCCTTTGGATAGATGATCCAATAAGGTAGTGAATGGTATGAGAGACCATGATTTAACCAAGGATGCTTGGTAGAGAATAGGATTGGATTGTGTGCCTTAAAATGTGTGTTAAACTACTATGTGAAAAGTGATGTTTTATGTGATGTGTGATTATATGTGTTTACATGTAATATTTGTGTTATGCCATGTCTATCTAATTGTGAATTGGGAATGAAAGAAATATGCATGCTTAAAATGAATTAAGAAGAGTGAGATACCTTACCCCAAACAAATGGTATAATTCTAGGTGGTGATTAGAATTGTGATAGAAACTCTGGATGACAACCCTCGTGCGTGCGGTGCTGAGGCGTGTGTCTGACAACGATCGTGCGTGCGGTGCCGAGGCGTGTGTCAGATACAATGTCATAGAAAGAGTGAAAGACCCTAGTGTGGAACATGAGGGATTGCGATGAGAAATCGATACCTAAGTAACTGTGACCCGTGTTTTGATCCTCTTATGATGGATAACCGGAGAGGTTGCTTAGAAGATGGTGTTATTGACCCGTGTTGAAGGGGCCCTGGTGTGGGCTGACTGGGGAAATTATTATGTGTAGATAACCGTGACCCGTGTTGGAGACCCCTTTGTGGATGGCCGGGGAAAGTTATTTACCTTAGCATCCAAGACTCGTGTCGAAAACTCTTTGGAAGGGTTGGCCGAGAATGGTTGTCTACGCTTTTAAGGATCCGTGACTCGTGTTGAACTCTCTTGTAGGGTTGGCCAGGGAAAGATGCCTTCGTTTTTAATACCGATTAGTGATATTTGTGAGTTGACAGACTCATGACATGTTTCCATATAGGGTGAGATTGTGAGTTTATGAAATTGTGAGATTGAGAACTCAAGGTCATTTTCTTTCCCCTTTGACTTGAGTTAGGATTGTTAGAACCTTGTAAAGCCGAGAGAATCTATAAGATATGGAACTCACTGAGATTTGATGTATCTAACCCCACTATAGTTGCTATATTTCAGGTGTGGTTGCAGGTTGATTTACAAGCGGAGCGATGCTTGGATGTTTCAAGAGAAGCTTGGCTTTAGCATTTCTTTTCCGCTGTGTATCTTTTTGTTGTATACAATTGAGGATATTGTATATTATTCTTAGATTTTTATTTTTTGGCTAGTTTCCATGCCTTGTGCCATATGTTGTATTTATGTTTTAGAATGGACAAGTATGTGAACTATGTCAGTAGGCACTTTTGATGGGTCAGTACCAAATAAAACACTTGTATGGTATTATTCTAGATGAATATTATACAGGGCATTACATTCTAGGTGTATATGTAGGAGGCAATCATAGACGATTTTCTTTTTGGAAGCCTATGCTTCATAAGGTTCAGATGCGGCTTGCGAGTTGGAAGGTTAGATTTTTATCACTGGCAGGCAGGGCAACATTAATCAACTCTGTTTTATCCAACATTCCAACGCATTTCATGTCAGTTTACCTTATGCCTACTAAAGTGGTGCAAGCATTGAAGAGAATTCAGCGTAAATTTTTATGGTACGGATCTGGTAAGGAAAGGGGCATATCTTGGATTGAATGGAAAGTAGTATGTCAATCAAAGGAAGAGGGGGGGTTTGGGCATAAAGAATGTTAGAAACTTTAACATTGCATTGGTAGCAAAATGGTTATGAAAATTAATGAAATTGAAAGGCAGGTTATGGCATGGTTTGATTGAAGCAAGATATCATGAGTATATTTTGGACTTTCACGTGGGCGTATAGCCTAGTTATTCAACAGGTTCGTCATTGTGGTGGCGCGATATTTTTGGTATTCTAAAGAAGTTTGGAAATGATGGATTTATGAAGAATATTGGATACAAGGTAAATAGAGGAAATGAAGCTCTGTTCTAGTTTTCACAGTGGTGTGGCAATGATTCTTTTGTGCATCTGTTTCCTAATTTGTGGGAGAAAGCAAGTAACAAATTTGGAAGGGTTGTGGATTTTGTGAATCATGAAGACATATGCGGGTATTGGAAGGTGGATTTCAATGAGACGGAATGGACGGAAGACAACAAGTGGGAGAGGGAGGCGTTGGAAGCAATACTGTATGAACAAAGATGTAGTCCCACTTTTGTAGATGATTGTCTGTGGTTGGGTGACGAGCAGCAAAGTTTCTCAGTTCGCAGTGCGTACAAGGTGGTGGAGGAGGCACAATGTGTTCATCTGTATGGTGAGGAGCAGCAGACAGCTTTTAAGATGGTATGGCTTTCTTCATCTCCTCCTAAAGTTCATACCTTTGGTTGGAAGTTGATTCCTGATAGGTCACCGTCGCAAGTTAATTTGTGTAAACGTGGCATTTTATCTTATGAGCATAACAGCACACGCCCGTTATGCTTTTCAAGACAGAAACCGTGTTTCATGTTCTGTTTGAATGTGGAAAAACGAAGGAAATATGGTGGAGGATTGGTATTTGGTTGGGAATTGATGTTGGTACTCACGACAATATTTTATCACATTTACGTCATTGTATTGAGGCCTTCATTAGTAGGAAGGTGAGGGTCCAAAACGTTGCAGGTTTGTGGTTGTCTATAGTATGGTGTCTTTGGATAAATTGAAACAAAATTTTATTTAATGATGTTAGTTGGGATAGGGAAAGGATAGTAGAATATATAATTTTGTTCACTTGGTGGTGGGTAGGAAAAAGAATTAACTCGCTAACTACGTGTAATTATTACGAATGGATCAATTATCCTTGCGAATTTTTGTAGCTCTCGCGTAGGATGGTTGATGTGGTTGTACAGGGTTGGATACAAAAGTTGGAGAGTTGTAATACTATCGTAGCTCCTACAGCTAACCATCATGTTGAACCATTGGAAAAGAGGAATTGGGTGAAGCATACGTTCCATATGGTGTATATCCATAACCTTAAAAGACCTTAAGCCGTCCCTCCATCATGGTTTTCATAATTAGAATAGACACTCCAATAATTTGTAGTAGAATGGTATCCATTTAGAGCGAAACCTTGATTCGGATTAAATGGCTTTCCTGTCCCCTCAGCTGGGTCAAATTTGGAAGTAAACTTGCAGCTTTGTCAGAGGAAGGAATAATAACTAGCAGATAACTACAACAGATACTAATTAATTTGTTTATATTATTATAAAAAATATAAATGGTATACATATTATGAGATTTTGCATAAATCTTTTTAAAATTTTAATAAATTGTATGAATATTTAAAGTAATTCCAATTTTGATTCTTATTATAGCCTTTGATATATTTAATACTATTATTTCTAATAGACAATCTCAATAAAGTAATATAAAAAATTAAGTAAAAACCAAAATAAAGAAAGCAAATAAATGCATGGATGTGGCCATGTAGGTGGTCTAAGTTACTACGTGTGTAAGAACCGTGTGAGCCATTTAAGAAAAATCTGTCAACACTTTCCATCTTACTATTGATTTTTCCTAAACTTGAAGATTCTGATGACCAGACATGACTATGACATTCTTGAAACTACCTCTTTATAAGGAGAACCAAGTGAACTGTCTCAAAATTCAAGTAGAAAACAACATGGTTGTCAAAGTGTACGGAGCACCCTATGGTTTGCTGAAAAGAATTAGATTTTGAAACAATTGATATTGATCTCTTCATGGGAGAGCATAAACAAATCTGATTTCCTCAAACAGCACCCTTTTGGAGAGGTTCGTCTTATTCAAGATGGCGATTTTACCCTTTATAGTTAGTTACATCAACCCTTTACTATTTTCTCCATGTATTTTTATCGAAGCTATGTATTTGTATAAATTTGGTATATCGGATTTTAAGTAATAGCTATTATCATTTGTTGTGTTTGATTTAAACTCATGATGTCGATTATGAGTTTCACCAATTAGTTCATGATATCTTCTTTTTATCTTTTAATTTTTTGATATTTCAGGGGGATTTGCCAATAGGCATTATTGGAAGCCTCTTAGTATTGGTGCAATTGCTGGACTTACAACAACACTCCTTGTTGGCCTCTATATTCCTAATGGCATGACATAATTTGTTTCTGATGAGCCGTCTCGGCTATATCTTGGGTTCGGCAGGTATGTTTTCCTAAAGTTTACCTCAGACGCGACACACTTATTCATTCTCAGATTTGGGCTGGCTGTGTTGCTTGTATTATGGCTAGTATCCTCGGAAGAGAAGACACATATACGGCTTTTAACGAACTTATGGCTTTTCTTGTTTTTTCATAATTAATGTTTGACTATCAATAGGTAGTAAATTACTTTAATTTTCTTACCCCATAGTTGGTGATTGTTGACATGCATCAATTATGGAGTTGAAAGTGACAACATTTGGTTGCATTCCTTGCTCTATCATTACAATAAGCAACATAATAGAAGACTCCACTAAATCATTTTTGCATAGTGCATCTATGATTGCTTTATAAAAGAATATCGACTTCCAATTGTGATTTCCTGAATTCTCGATAAACATTCATCGCTTCTTGGAACATTTTGCCTTTCGTGTACACGTCGATCATTGTAGAATAAGTTAGTATATTTAGAAATATGTTTCGCGCCTTCATCTCTTCAAATAGTTTTTTAACTTCAGCATATATGTCATGCCTTTTGTACCTGGACAACAGAGTATTGCCTGTTACAACGTCTGTTTTAATTCCATATATGTCCATCTCCTTGCACTTATTAATTGCTTCATCGAAACAAAAGTCGTAACATAGAATGCTATGTTGTCAAGTTATGGATTGCATGAAATGTATGTTGAAGTTAGAAGACTATTTGAAGAGACGAAGGCGCAAAACATGTACTCAAATTCACCAACTTACTCTTCAATGATCGACGTGTACAAAAAATGGGAATTGTTCCAGGAAGCAATGAATATTTATCAAGAATTACTGATGTCACGATTGAAAATCGGTGATGTATTTTATAGTGCAATCATAGTTCCACTATGCGAAAAAATGGTTTAGTAAAGTCTTTTATTATATTGCTTATTGAAATGATAGATAAAGGAATCAGGGTAAATGTGGTCACTTTTAACTCTATAATTGATACCTATCAACAATCGCCAGCAACAGACTTTGAAAATCATTGTTTCTTTGCAAACTATTGAGTATTCAATTGAACAATCGTCTGTTACGCTTATTAATGTGCTTTTCAGACTAAGTCGGATGACGACTTAACTTTTTTGATATGTTTGTTCTGTATGATGTTTTATATCATTCTCGACCTACTAGTTCATCACATAACTATCTAGCTTCTTGCTATTAGATCGATGGAAGTTATGTAGCACCAATTGATTAAATATGTGTATGGTATCTGACATATCTCAGTGTTCTAACATTATTACATTTTATTCTTTTAATTTACTTTTTAAAAATATTGATTATTATTAGTATATTGCATGTTTTGTCAGTGTTTATGCACGTATTTCATATAATATGAGTCTCTTGTTACTTTTTAGTGTTACTTTGTCATAAGTGCAAAGAACCAATTGAATGAATATTATAAGTTTGCTTGATTAATCTGCTTTCTTATTTCCTCAATTTCATTATTTTATTTCACTACTTTAGAATTATTAGTTAAAGTCTTCTAAAATCTCTCTCTACTATAAATTAGACTTAAGTATCAATCCAATTTTCTGGTTTTGAATGCTTAATATGTGTTTGCCTTGAAGTTTGTATTTGAAACCAGCGAGAAGGTAACCAAAACTTTAGACGTGTTAAAACTAAAACATTAGACCTAATATAATTTGACAGGAATTATGAAAAGTAAATTTTTTTGTTGGAATTAAGAAGCACAGCGAAGTTGAGAATGTGTTTCTTTCAAAGTTTTAAATGTTATTTGTAGACAAAAATGTTAAAAATGAAATTTAATTTGTAAAACTGTCATATTTAACTACTAGTTAATGATAATTACTGGAAAAAAGAGTGTGATGATCGGGATTCGAACTCCAATTGACATATAAATTGTGATCTCCGTTAGAATACGATCAGACGATAGTCTAACTAACTTTTAGTTAGTTATGAGTTTGTTTGTGTGATTCCTTTTGATATAAGTAATCTCTCAACAGGTATGAAAAATGACTAATGTTGCAAGTTGAATAATGAACATTTTTTTTCACATTCTAATAAGTGGTATTAGAAGCATTGGATCTCCTGCAATCAAAAAATGTAGTTTCTATTTTCAAGGTGGGAAAATTTGTTATTTCTCTTATCCTCACTCTCGTATCATTCCTTATTTTCTTTTGAATCATTTTCATGGCTAATTTGTAAAAATTCCTAACACTAGTAATTCCCAAGATAAATGGATTCGACGATCATTGGGTCATGTGTAACACCCTATTTCCCGACTCAAAAAATATTACAATAATTCAAAGTATATTTTCACCCAAAGGGTGTCGCACATTCTCAAATAAAACACATGTTAATAAATTAAACAACTTAAAGCTGAAATATGAAACATTCAAAATCACCTTCACATAGTCTCATCAAATGAATTTACTCAAATAACATTGTTTTTTGAAAAGAACATAATAATTCTCCTAATAAAAGAAATAACATCCCATCCCTAGTATTACAATATCTAGGCGACACAACGTTTACTTGACAAAACAGAAAACAAGGAAGAAAGCAATGACCATCATTCTTCAACACAACTGCACTACATGTTATCTGTATTTGCAACATGGACACAAAAGCAACACACAAACAGAAAATGTTGTGGGAATAATCCCTACAAATGTTAGCGGTCAAAGTAAATAATATGACAGCTATAAAATTACATATATATATATATATATATATATATATATATATATATATCAATAGAGTTCTCAAAGTACTCTAACAACTCTACCACAATGTTTAAATTTTTAAAATGAACCTAGAGTACTCAAAAGTACTCTAAAGTGCTAAAAAAATGATTCAATGAGAACCTTTGATAGGTGATAACTCTAATGAACTTTAATGAGCTGATAGTTTGACACATTATTGCTCAAAAATAACACAAAGGTAACGAAAAGGTTGTTGACGCTAAAATTTCTCAGATTCACAGTCGTACGGCTAATTAACAACAAAACACATCAGATTAGACAAAAGTGGAATAAAAAACATAAAATAGTAGTATGAAACAATATAAAAAGTATTTAAATAAACTAGAAAAAAAATTGAGGAAATGAGAAATTAGAGAATATGAAAAAGAAAGAACATAAGAGATACGAGATTAAAGAAGAAAAGAGTGATAAAAACATAATTGGGAGAGAAAATAATAATATAAAAACAAGAAGCTTAAAACGAAAGAACATAAGAAAGATTTAATAAGCTTGATACTAAAACCCAAAGTGGAAATAAAATAATATTTGTAATGTTAATGCATAATGAAGAAAAAAGTTATGAATTTATAGAATTTGGTTTGTGTGAAGTCATTGTTATGGTTTTGCTAAAATCTTATGTATGAAGAATCTAAAATGGATTGAAATCGTAATTGGGGATGCAAAATACAAAAAGTTATTAAAATATTTTGTTGTTTATTAGGTAAAAAAAGGCAATTTAATAAATCAAGCATTTTAATTAATGGTGTTAATGAAACCAAATTGTTTTTGGTTACTTATTAGTAGAGGTGTTTGCTGTGCGATTTGTTGGGGGAGTTTATTAAAGAGCATTGATACATATCTAGAAATAAATTGGCTAATGCATCTACAAAAACCTACAGTTAAAGTTTGTCTTGAACAGTTGCTAGTGGTTTGTATGTTGCTTAAGCCATTTCATCACTATGTATGTTATAGAGTTTAAAACCTGTATGTGTATTTTTTCATTTCGAACAAATTCTCTATTAAGGCTAACTGGTGGTTCCATCACACTATCAAATAACATAATGTAGTGTTAAAATCATAATATCATAATAATAAAAGACATTTATATTAATGATCTAATTCTTGTAACCAACTGCAGTTGTTTCTGCTCAATTATGCTATACTTATACCAAGCTCCTTGCGCCATATGTCGATTTTGTGTTTGCAGTCATATTGCGAACATCGTGTTTCAAGTCAGCTTTCGATCAGAGTTGTCACCAAATGGATCCACTCCTACCTTTGAATACCTCGGTTAGTTACATCTGTAATTTCAAAAGTATGTTTGCCCTTGAGCTTCCTCCAGTTCCTTGTCTATCAACTCATCCATAAAAAAAAATGATTCTAAATCAATGTTGCTATGCTCTAGGACATTTGCATTACCATTATGATGATTCATAAGAACAACATTATTTAATGCTTCTTCATTCAGGAAACAACTTGGTAACCCAGTAGTGTTATACTAATCGGCTTCTGTAATCGGAGCATCATAATTGAGAAAACAAGGTCGGCCATAGAAGTTGTCGGAAGACATATTGTCCCCTTTTATTGATGGCGGCATCGATACGTGTATTATAACAGAAGTGTGCTGCTGCAATGTAATGCTGCTTGTTGCTCTCCGGCGATGCTATTCTGCTTCACTGCTTAATCCACAGTCTTCTTGTTCCATCGGTATCTAAGCAAGCCTGATCTCATGATCATCAACAAGCTTCAATGGTTTCCACTGAATCGCAACCTTAGACAGCTGCCCATGAATATCCTTCTGGTTCATATTTTTCGAGTTAGGTTGCACTGCAGGACCATTACTTAAAGCTTTCAACGCAATATTCTGCTGACGCTTAGTTTTCTCCGAGCCATTCTCAGCTGGCAATAAAACATTCTGAGACTTGTCAACCTTGTTATTAGAAGAAAGAACAACCCCAACTCCAGAATTCACCCCCATTTTCGATCCAGGCCACGCCGATAAACTTGGACCAAATCCCGCAATTAGAGTACCACGGACAGCCGAAGCCCCAAGAGCAATAGGAGTTGGCCGACTGTAACAATCCTGTTGAGCTTCGTGACGAGGTCCAAACCATACCTTCAATCTTTGAACAATATCCAAAGCATCTTTATGATTAGGATCATAAGCCAACGATAACTGCACATCCTGCACAGCTAATTCATACTTTTCAACAGTCTTAATCGCTTTAACCCTGCGAAGAAGAGCCTGACCAAAACTGACTGACCTTTGAAATCTCGTATTCCCTTCTCTTAGTTTTCACACAGAGTAAATGATTTCAAATTAAGGCTGAAACATCAACATTCAGTGGTCGGCTAAAAGGGTCTGACTCACTGTCTATTTTCTTTAGATGTCAATCTTCAGTATTCGTACATGTCCGTTTCAACCGATCTTCATTGGATTCCGAAGACGGAGATTCCAATCTGACATGTTTTTTAATCAGATATTAAACTTAATGTATAAGATGATAATTGTAATACCCCGTATTTTTATTTTGCTCTGGGTAATATTGGTTCTAATTGTGAAAGTTGGGTCGAACTCGTGCTGTGTCAAAGGAGAGCTTTCATGTGTTTTTCGACAGGAGGAAAGCATGGAGTCGAAGCTTGTTCACATGCTGATGCCTGATTGTTACATATTGTAGTCGAAGTCTGTTCTAATATGTACTGTCAAATTATGCTGTCGAATTGGGCCTTGTGTTAAGAATCCAATTGTTTAGGTTTCTTGGGCTGCAAGTTACCTAGTTAGTCTAAAAATAGGCTAGTACACTCAGTTTATTGAGTGTGGCATATTGTGATATTCACTTGTAATTATTTGTGACGTTAATGAGAAAGTGAATAGTAAATAGAATTTTATTTGCCCAATCCTTGTTGTTCCTTCATGTTATCTTCTTCTTCTTCTTCTTGTTTTTTTTGTTAACTCTTGTTTGGTTATTGGTCATCAAGAAACCATTAATACTTGTTATATAGACATCATTTTTCACAACAAATTGGTGCAGTGGGTGTGGAGAAGATGTCTTCAACAAAGTATGAGATTGAAAAGTTCACCGGAGTGAACGATTTTGGTCTGTGGTGTTTGAAGATGAAAGCCCCACTGGTGTAGCAAGGTTGTTTGGAAGCGTTGAAGGGAAAGGCAGCCATGGATGCTGCGTTGACAGAAAGAGAAAAACGACAATGATCGAGAAAGCACACATCGCAATATTGTTGAGCCTTGGTGATAAGGTTCTCCAGCAGGTATCAAACGAGACTACGACGTCAGGTTTATGGGTATAACTTGAAAGTTTGTATATGACCAAATCTCTGGTGAATCGTATCTACCTGAAGCAAGATTTGTATTCTTTCAAGATGAGTGAAGACAAAGCTTTGGCTGAGCATATGAATTTTATTAGATTAATATGAAAGAGACATGAGGTGAATCAGATTAGATGTTTTTTAATGGATGACAATTGCTCGAATGGTCGAGTAAGTCAACTCATATCTAAATAATCGAAGAGTGGAATCGAAGGCTCTAAACCATCTCCGTTTTCACCCTTTAACTTGAATTAGATAAAAGGCACTCGATGTTGATTGAGGTTTGTATTTGCACTGAATCAAAACAAGGTTGAAATGATTTTGAGAAAAGATCTGCTTGGCATTGGACCAAGGGTTTTTTTATTTAAAATATCTATTTAATTAAATTATCATTAATTAGCCAGATGATCAACAATGCATAACTAAGTCATGAGTAAAATGCTAAAACATCCAGGGTTATCCATAATGTGCCCAAAGTTCATTTGTACGTAACAACAATATGAAGAATTGCATACACAAAGATCATAACACGACAAAAATATCATATCAATGTATAGAAAATTTCAGTAGCATAACGACATAAAAATATCAAATCTGCATACTAAGCATCCAATTTAAAATGCAATAAAGTAAAACAGCCAGCGGCTACACAAAATTATATTTACATTTACAATATTCACATTATTGTACCAATAATGAAAAGGTTTGTTGTTTCTGTTTTCTTCACTTAGAAGATTCAGCTCATCTTTTCATCTCTTGCCCCAAGTCCACTTTGGTGTGGAACAAAATTTGTGACTGGTTGAATATTGGTACAATTTCGAAAAATAACATCTACCTCCATGCTAGAATTTGGAACACTAGGATGAAGGGTTGTTGTGGAGTGGCCTCTAAAAACTCTATCTGATTTATTACTTGCTGGATTCTATGGAAGCACAGGAATAATATTTTGTTTAATGGTGTAATATTTAATGCGAACGACATTGTTTTCGACATCAAAAAGTTTGCTTGGAACTTTTTGATTCTAGGTAGGAATGATAACATTACTTGTAGGCTTTATGAGTGGTTTAAACACCCGCTCCACTTCTTGTAATTTCCGGTTTGAGATTTCCTTAATCTCGTTTATTGATATTGCCTACTAAAAAAAAAATCCAGCAAAAGATTTGCATAATCGAATCGTAATCAGTACAATAATTGAATAAAAATCAAACTAAGCATACAACGAAGTATATGCAAACAAACATCGACTGTAGCTCACTCGAATTCAATGAATAACATATTGATTTAAATTTTAAAAATCTAGTAAAAAAAAACTGATCAAAGAGACATTTTAAACATGGTTGAATTGATTTAATCATAATTAAACAAATTAGTATAACTAAATAAATAAATAGAATGATCATCTTATAATTAATGTAAATATTATTAATTTATAAAATTCGATTTATAAAACATTCAAATAAGTACATTAAAAAAAATAAGCTGATAAAGTTAACAATAATCCGAAAACCAAATGGTGGAAAATGATAAAGAAAATGCAATGGACTCTCGTAATTAGAGTTTGACCACAATTTCTAAAAAGATCATTTTGGAATTTAAATATATGATGCAAATTATTATAATTTTTAAATATTTCAAAATTATAATTATTTTTATAAATGTATCAGTAATAATTTAGTTCTTTAAATATATTTTTAGAAAATTATAATTGTTGGATAAACAACCCTTAATTAAGTAAATATATTTTTAAACAATTATAAATGTTGGACAAACAAACCTCAATTCTGTGCCGCCTTCTTATGTGAAATTTCAACAAAAAAAAGTCTATTTTTGTGTTTTATGAACTTTTTAATAACTTTATTCCAAATAATTTTTGCCCCAGTACTAACACCTTAAAAACCACAATTTAAAAAGCCCATTAAAACAACCAAATAGACCTCAACGAACAAGACACGTACCTACAAGGTTGCAAGAATATATGATTATATAAGTTGATGTGGTCGATGAAGAAGGTGAAATGGTACATTATGCTTTCTATTGAGATGTCGAACCAGTCAATGCAGCTTAGACATTGAAAAATTCGAAGTGGGTGAAAGCAATGAATGAGAAGTTAAAATAAACACATATTTTAGGAAACAAATTATCACATAAAATATTCGCTAGATCACTAAATGTTGGTCAATTTATTCTTTCAAATTAGTTAAATAGAAAATTAATACTTAAAAATAAAAATTGTCATTTAATTTAATCAACATTCAAAATATCCATAAAGAAACATCAATAATTTTTTTAAAATAAACAATCATCAAAATCAATAAGAGATATATATTGACCTATACATTGAGTCAGTCACACATGGCCTCAATGATTTGCCATGTGAGGTAGCTTATTTCTTTGTATATTTTTTCTGTTTTTTCGGGTTGTGTTTCAGGTTGTGAAACTTCATGTTATTCTGTCATTAAACATGTGCATAGTTGTGGTTTTTGACAGTTTTGTGTAACTGAGGTCTTGGGGTCTTTTTCATGACCTTTTGAATAAAACGTGAATATTTAAAAAAAAACTTTTAATTGTATAAAACATACCGATAATCGGTGGTGCAAAATTATATATATATAACGTGTTGATATTTTTCATTTAAAGGATTTGACTTACAATTTCAATGAATAACATATTGTTTTAAATTTTAAAAATCTAGTAAAAAAAACTGATCAAAGAGACATTTTAAACATGGTTGAATTGATTTAATCATAATTAAACAAAATAGTATAAGTAAATAAATAAATACAATGATCATCTTATAATTAATGTAAATATTAGTAATTTATAAAATTCGATTTATAAAACACTCAAATAAGTACATTAAAAAAAATAAGCTGATAAAGTTAACAATAATCCGAAAACCAAATGGGGGAAAATGATAAAGAAAATGCAATGGACTCTCGTAATTAGACTTTGACCACAATTTCTAAAAAGATCATTTTGGAATTAAAATGTATGATGCAAATTATTATAATTTTTAAATATTTCAAAATTATAATTATTTTTATAAATGTATCAGTAATAATTTAGTTCTTTAGATTGTGCTAAGAGAACCATGTCCTAAAAACCTAATGGCGGCAACCACTTCATTCAACATCAATGGCGGTTCAGGTTGGATTAAGGTCCAAGATAGGAGAAGAGGAAGACCCAGGAAAGATGCAGCAGGTTTCAGCAACATTAAAGACCGAGGAGACACGTCCACCTTTTTCATCACCGAGTTTGACGATGCATGGAAAGCCAAAGATTTGTACAACGAGTTCTCAAAGCATGGCGACATAGACGAAGTTGTGATTCCTCCTAGAAGGGACAAGGTCGGCAGATGGTTCGCTCTCGCTAGATTTTTCAACGTGGTTGACGAAAAAGTACTAGCTACAAAACTGGACAACCTCTTCCTTGGCAACCGGAAACTTCATGCCAACATCCCGAGATTCCAAAGAAAGAATATTCATGAAGCTGGAAGACATAAAGTCATAGGGAGAGAGACTTTCGCTGCTTCGTCTAGGAAAATTGGAGCTTCGCAGGTTTCGTTTAGAAGGCATCAGAAGAACTTTAGAAGAGGAGATCTTTCTTATGTGGATGCAGCTAGAGGGTCACATAACTTCTCTAAGGTCGTCACTTCCTTGAGCTACACCTAGGAAAAGGAAGGTTTGGTTAGATGTTCGAAGGCTTATGTGGGAGAGGTTATCACACCAGGGCTTGCGTATAGTATGAAAGACATTTTTCATGCTGAAGGTCTATTCACGGTTAGAGTAACTCCCTTGGGTGCTAACTTGTGTCTCCTTGAAGATTTGGTTGACGGTGAAGTCGAGTCTCTGGTCAATGAGGATATGGCTTGGTTAAAGAAATGGTTTAAGCTAGTCAGACAATGGAAGGAGACGGAAATAGACCAAGAAAGACTTACCTGGGTTTCGTGTTCGGGGATTCCTTGCCACGCATGGACTAATAGCTTCTTCACCATGTAGGCTTCTACCTTAGGAAGTTTTGTCGGTACTGATGAGAACACTAGACTGGGAGTTAGGATGGACAGAGCAAGATTGATCATCCGAACTAAGTGCGATTCTTTTATTAATGAAACTTTCAAAGTCATTATTAATGGCATCTGTTTCAGAATCGCCATGAAAGAGGAGATCCAAAGTGCCATGGAACTTCTGGAAAAGAGGCGCTCTTGGGAGTCTAGGGAGGAAGCTTCAAGTGGCGAAGAGGCGGAGGATGGCTCCGGCGAAGATAATGCCGGATCGGAGTTCGTAGGTGACATTGACTTGGACGATGTGGAAATCGAGAATCCAGTAGACAATGACAATTGCTCTTACGTTGGGGAAACAAAAGTGTATCAGTCTGATTCGGGGGCAGGAATTGAAAAGCAGGTCTTGTCCTGTAGCAAGGAGGATTTGGGAGATACGTGTCACATGCCTAGGAATTTAGGTACCTTTTCAGTGATTTACTCAGACCAGGTGGCAGACGTAGGGACCAGTTCTAACAGGTTAAAACCTATTAATAGGACTTCTGATACGAGGTCTATTGGACTCCGTAGAGTTGTTGATAGCCTTTCTCCTGGACACAGCTTTACGGGTGGATTAGGAAACGGGTCCACTGATGTTGTTATTGGGCCTAAGGCGTTTAAGGCAGGCCCATTATCTATTGATGAAGCCAGTTCTCATAAGCAGGGTGTGAAAGTGAGAAAGGAAAATGTAAAGAAAATTAGGGATTTGGGGAAAAAAGGGGTTTTCAAACCCTCTTATTTCGCATGTCTGCTAGCTAAAAATGGTGGAACCTCTGATTCTATTTCTTATGAGTCATCTACGGGGAAGAAATCCGTCACATTACATACCCATGGGAGGATGTCATAAAAGAGGTTTCCTTAACCGAATCAGTGGTTCAAAGATGCAATTCAAGGATTCATAGGTTGGAAAACACTGTAGGCGGAAATGTTTGGAACGCTTTCACGGACCTGGGGATAATAAACAACAAATTGGAGGCCAAAGCTATTAAAGATGTAGAAGATTTGGAGAATCGTGACAAAGAAGTAATGAATTCAAAGAAGGCGGCTCACAATAAGCAGATATGAATTTAATATCATTCAACATCAGAGGTGGAGGTTCGAAGGTAAAGAGGAAGAGAATAAGCTACTTAGTTCAATCGGGCAAAGCGGACATTTGTTTCCTTCAAGAGACGAAATGCACCTCTTTCAATGACGATTTGGCAAGAGAATTCTGGGGTGATCCTTTTGTGGAATGGACAGCTACACACTCTGTCGGAGCTTCAGGAGGCATGGTGATACTTTGGCGGAAGGATTCACTAACTCTAAACTATAGTTTCAGAGGCCAGGGTTTTGTGGGCATCAACGTGTCATGGAAAGGAAGTGTGTTCAATTTCGTTAATATTTATGCTTCGTGTAATCATTCGTTGAGGAGGGATATGTGGAGAGATTTGGGGAGTAGGAGGAATTCTAGGAATTCTGAATTTTGGTGCTTGGGAGGAGATCACAATTCTGTTATTTGCAATGAGGAGAGGTTAGGGATTGGTGAGAACTCTTATTATCGTGACATGGAGGAGTTTAGGAGATTTATTGAGGAGGCGGACTTGGTCGATCTTCCCTGTACGGGTGGTAAATTTACTTGGTTCAGTGGCAGGGGAAACGCCATGAGCAGGTTGGATCGCTTCTTGTTATCTAATAATCTGGTCTTGGCTTGGAAGCTTAACAATCAATGGATTGGTGGTCGTGACATTTCCGACCATTGTCCCGTTTGGCTGAAGCCCAAAGTGGTTGATTGGGGGCCGAAGCCGTTTAAGTTTCTCAACTGTTGGTACACACACAAGGGGTTTGAACCTTTCATTAAGGCTGAGTGGGATTTATTAAGGGTGAGGGGAAGAGGCGACTTCGTTCTTTCCCAAAAGCTGAAGGTTTTGAAAAACAAGATCATTACTTGGAACAAAGAAATCTTTGGATGGATTGATCTTAACATCAGTAATCAAGTGGACATTCTGGATGAATTAGACAAGATTTTGGCTTACAACTTCGACGTGGAAACAGACTTTGATTCCTGGAAGAATCTGAGAAGAAAAATCAGTGACGATTTTTGGAAGAATCTGGCTATTAAAGAAGAGCTGTTAAGGCTTAAGTCGAGACAATTGTGGCTTTCAGAGGGAGTTAAGTCGAGACAATTGTGGCTTTCAGAGGGAGATGCTAACACAAGGTTCTTCCATCAATCCTTAAAGACCAGACAGAGACGAAACAATATTTCCATTTTAGAAGGTTCTAATGGTTTTATCGAAGACGTGGAGGAGATAAAAAATTCCATTCATTCTCACTTCTCGCAGTTTTTCAAAGAGAAAGATTTTGCTCGTCCAGTCCCGGATGGTATCTCTTTCAATACTCTTACCGGTGAAGATAACATTTGGCTGGAAAGATCCTTCTCCTTGGAAGAGATAAAAGCAGCTATTTGGTCGTGCGACGGCAGTAAAAGTGCTGGACCGGATGGTTTCTCGCTCGAATTCTATAAGAAGGGTTGGGATTTCCTTAAGACAGACTTGTAGAGGTTCTTCTCAGATTTTCACAGAAATGCCACCCTCACCAAATCTTGTACGGCCTCGTTCATAGCCCTGATCCCGAAGCAATAGAATCCTCAGAATCTTTCAGATTTTAGGCCAATATGCCTTGTCAATAGTATGTATAAAATTCTGGCTAAATTGCTTGCAGGTCGGTTACGAGAGGTCATAGGAAAGCTGGTTTCTCCAAAGCAAACAACCTTCATCAAAGGACGTAATATAGCGGATGGTATTCTCACGGTTAGCGAAATTATCGACCTGCCTAGAAAGGAAGAACGTGGTTGCTTCCTTCTGAAAATGGATTACGAAAAGGCTTTTGACAGTGTCAGCTGGAATTACCTCAAATTCATGCTTACAAAACTTGGTTTCGGTAATCGATGGATGAAATGGATGAATAGCTGTGTCTTTACGAGTTCGATGTCGGTCCTTGTGAATGGCGGAACGACCAAGATTTTAGTGTCGAAAGGGGATTACGCCAAGGTGACCCCCTGTCACCTTTCCTCTTTGTTATCGCGATGCAAGGCCTAATAAGTCTAGTGGAGAAGGCTGTCACTACTAATCTGTTTAAAGGTTTCAGTTTCAACGGCGTGGATACGGTTGATGTCTTGCAATTTGCGGACGATACTATCTTTATTGGAGAAGCCAGTATGGATAATTTTTGGGGCATTAAAACTATTATGAGAGGCTTCGAGCTGATGTCGGGATTGAAGGTCAACTTCTCCAAGAGCAAGCTATATGGAATCAATGTCCCTGACTGGTGTTTAAGTGCAGGCTCAGTTTTCTTGTCGTGCGAAGTGGATAGCACGCCCTTTCGCTTTCTCAGAGTCATGATAGGCGGCAGTCCTAGGAAGTTATCATTGTGGAAGCCCCTCCTTCAATCGTTGCGCATTAAATTGGCTAGTTGGAAAAGCAAGAGTTTGTCTATAACTGGAAGAACAACTCTTATCAACTCAGTTCTGAACGCTGTCCCGGTTTATACTCTCGCTTTCTACAAAGCACCGACATCGATTTTGAAAGACATTAAGAGGATCTGCTCCAACTTTTTGTGCTCTGGTAGGCATGACAGAAGAAGCATCCATTGGGTCAGCTGGGATGAAGTTTGCAAGCCGAAGTCGTTGGGAGGATTGGGTATTAAGGATATGGGAATTATCAACAATGCACTACTTTTAAAGTGGAAATGGAGGATATTGGTGGACAAGGAAGCCTGCTGGCAGAAATTATTAAGTCATCGTTACGGAAATACGGCGTTAAAGATTCAAGTAGGAGATAACACAGTATTGACGAAAAGAGACTCTTTATGGTGGAAAGATCTGATCCTGACAGATCTTAAAACCACACCGACCTCTGGTTTTACTAACTCTTTCTTTTGCAGGATCGGAGACGGCTCTAAAACCTCATTTTTGCACGCATTGTGGATTGAGAACCAATCGATGAAAGAAGCTTTTCCTTCAATCTTCGAGGCTGCTGATTCGCATCATCTGACGGTTGCTGAAGCGGGAACCTGGTTCGAAGGGGATTGGACTTGGAATCATAGCCTAGGCAGTAGCAATGAGGTACTGGAGCAGGATATTCTGGAAGATATGCAGAGCTGGTTGGATCTTAACAAACCAATTCAAAACAGAGAAGACTCTTTTACTTGGCTGAATGATAATGACGAAGGCTACAAGGCAAATTCTTGCATTGCTAATCACTTGAAGAACATTGTTACAGCCAGATACGATAACCGGTTTATAGACGTGCTGGCCCGCATTTGGAGCTTTAGAGCCCCTTCAAAGACCTTGATTTTTGGATGGAGATTGTTGATAAACCGTCTTCCTACGAAAGATCTTTTGATTCAGAGAGGTATTCTAACGGACCCTAGAGATTCAGTGTGCGTCTTGTGCTTCCGTCACAGCGAAGATTCTCAGCACCTGTTCAAGGATTGTTACATTGCCAGGAATATTTGGGATAAGGTGAGGTTTTGGGTTGGTAGGGAGAATTTGGAAGTTATTCTAGACCTCGCAGATTTTCCGGCCGAATGCGACAAAGTTAACAATCCAGCTAAGCGAAACTTAATCGGCTCTATTTGGTTGGCAACGACGTGGTGTTTATGGATAAAACGCAATGCTGTTATTTTCAAAGGAGAAGTCTTTAGCTTTACTGATTGTATGTCGGCAATCCTCCATTGGTCGTTGGTTTGGGCGGGTCTCACTTGTAAACTTTCTTGTTCCCCCTCTTATCTTGAATGGCACACCTCGCCTCTTAGTTTTTGTAGCAGATAGGGTGTTGCTCTCTTTTTTACTGTATTGTTCTGTTTTAGGAGCATCTCTTTTGCTCTCATCAATATAATTGCCTATTAAAAAAAAATATTTAGTTCTTTAAATATATTTTTAGAAAATTATAAATGTTGGATAAGCAACCCTTAAATAAGTAAATATATTTTTAAACAATTATAAATGCTGGATAAAGAAACCTCGATTATGTGCCGCCTTCTTATGTGAAATTTCAAAAAAAAAAGTCTATTTTTGTGTTTTATGAACTTTTTAATAACTTTATTCCAAATAATTTTTGCCCTAGTACTAACACCTTAAAAACGACAATTTAAAAAGCCAATCAAAACAACCAAGAAACAAAAGCATATATTTTTTTACAGAAAAAAAATAGAATAAATAAAAAAGAAAGACTAACCTACATGAAGGAGAATTTTCTTGGTCAGACGTACAGTATCTCTTTCTTTCCTCTTTCCAGTCTCCATTTCTTTCAACTCTTATTGTTTCTTTCTTCATTCCGCCTTAGATTTTTTCTAACTCTTCTTCTTGTTCTGCCTTTGGTCGCAGGGACGGTTAAAGCTTTAGATTAAGGTTTATTTGTTGTTGTTCTTCGATGTGAAAAGAAACAACATTTTGGTAGTATATTTGTAAATTGTGGATGAGATAATGTGTATAAAACATGTGCTTTTTATAGATGAAAATTAGGGTTATTTAAAAAGGCAAAAAAAAATCAATTTGAACAATTAAAATAACTAAAAGTCCAAAAATCTTTTGGGTTAATCAATATAACTAAAAGGCCAAAAATCACGTTTAATTGATTTTGAGTTTGTGAATAAATCAAATTAATTCTTTCATAAAACCATATATTCGCTACCCTAAAATGCAATATTTAAAAAATGTGGGTCTTGCTCCTATGTAGCCTCGGATACAATGAAAAACTTAAAGCTTCGTAGTTCGGGAAAAGAAAAGAGATATTTTTGGGTTTTTTTGTTGTAGTGCATAACGGGACGTGAATCTCGCGCTTACGTATCTTTAGGTGCGATAGAGAATTCAAAACTACGTAGTTCTTGGTAGCTTATGAGTGTTGGTTGAATGATTTTAGTGAACAAGTTTTTATTTCACCTTCTAACGGTTAAATATTGGCTTGTTTTCTCACGTCTGAGACATAAGGACTAAACAATGTTCGTTTGTGAAAAAGGTCTCGATCGCACGAGAGCGAGAGAAACAATTTAGATGTGTTGGGTGTTTTGTTGGATGACGATTACTCGAATAGTCGAGTAAGACAACTCATATTCGAATAATTGAGGAGAGGAAAGGAAGGCTCTTGACAACCTCCCTTTTCATCTTTAATTATAAAAAGGATTGGATATGGTTAAGGTATTTTGATTGGAAGACGAATACTCCAGTTAGTCTACGACGGGAATAGAAGGCTCTAGACGACCTTATTTTATGTCCAAATTATTACGAAAATGAATTTGATTAGATTAATATGAATAAGACCTGAGGCGAATCAGATTAGATTTTTTTTAATGGATGACAATTGCTCGAATGGCCGAGTAAGTCAACTCATATCTAAATAATCGAGTAATGGAATAGAAGGCTCTAAACCATCTTCGTTTTCACCCTTTAACTTGAATTAGATAAAAGACACTCGATGTTGATCGAGGTTTGTATTTGTACTGAATCAAAACAAGGTTGAAATGATTTTGAGAAAAGATCCGTTTGGCATTGGACCAAGGGTTTTTTTATTTAAAATATCTATTTAATTAAATTATCATTAATTAGCCAGATGATCAACAATGCATAGCTAAGTAATGAGTAAAATGCTAAAACATCCAGAGTTATCCATAATGTGCTCAAAGTTGATTTGTACGTAACTACAACATGAAGAATTGCATACACAAGGTTCATAACACGACAAAAATATAAAAAAAAAAATCATATCACTGTACAGAAAATTTCAGCAGCATAACGACATAAAAATATAAAATCTGCATACTAAACATCCAATTTTAAATGCAATAAAGTAAAACAACCAGCAGCTACACAAAATTATATTTACATTTACAATATTCACATTATTGTACCAATATCACGGTAATAAAATCCAGCAAAATATTTGCATAATCGAATCGTAATCAGTACAATAACTGAATAAAAATCAAACTAAGCATATAACGAATTATATGCAAACAAACATCGACTGTAGCTCACTCGAATTCAATTAATAACATATTGATTTAAATTTTATAAATCTAGTAAAAAAAACTGATCAAAGAGAGATTTTAAACATGGTTGAATTGATTTAATCATAATTAAACAAAATAGTATAAGCAAATAAATAAATACAATGATCAATTTATAATTAATGTAAATATTAGTAATTTATAAAATTCGATTTATAAAAATTCAAATAAGTACATTAAAATAATAAGCTGATAAAGTTAACAATAATCCGAAAACCAAATGGTGGAAAATAATAAAGAAAATGCAATGGACTCTCCTAATTAGACTTTGACCACAATTTCTAAAAAGATCATTTTGGAATTTAAATGAATGATGCAAATTATTATAATTTTTAAATATTTCAAAATTATAATTATTTTTATAAATGTATCAGTAATAATTTAGTTCTTTAAATATATTTTTAGAAAATTATAAATGTTGGATAAACAACCCTTAAATAAGTAAATATATTTTTAAACAATTATAAATGTTGGATAAAGAAACCTCGATTATGTGCCGCCTTCTTATGTGAAATTTGAAAAAAAAAGACTATTTTTTGTGTTTTATGAACTTTTTAATAACTTTATTCCAAATAATTTTTGCCCTAGTACTAACACCTTAAAAACGACAATTTAAAAATCCCATCAAAACAACCAAGAAACAAAAGCATATATTTTTTTTACAGAAGAAAAAAGAATAAATAAAAAAGAAAGACCAACCTACATGAAGGAGAATTTTCTTGGTCAGACGTACAGTCTCTCTTTCTTTCCTCTTTCCAGTCTCCATTTCTTTCAACTCTTATTGTTTGTTTCTTCATTCCGCCTTAGATTTTTTCTAACTCTTCTTCTTGTTCTGCCTTTGGTCGCAAGGACGGTTGAAGCTTTAGATTAAGGTTTATTTGTTGTTGTACTTCGATGTGAAAAGAAACAACGTTTTGGTAGTGTATTTGTAAATTGTGGATGAGATAATGTGTATAAAACATGTGCTTTTTATAGATGAAAATTAGGGTTATTTAAAAAGAAAAAAAAATCATTTTGAACAATTAAAATAACAAAAAGTCCAAAAATCTTTTGGGTTAATCAATATAACTAAAAGGCCAAAAATCACGTTTAATTGATTTTGAGTTTGTGAATAAATCAAATTAATTCTTTCATAAAACCATATATTCGCTACCCTAAAATGCAATATTTAAAAAATGTGGGTCTTGCTCCTATGTAGCCTCGGATACAATGAAAAACTTAAAGCTTCGTAGTTCGGAAAAAGAAAAGAGATATTTTTGGGTTTTTTTGTTGTAGTGCATAACGGGACGTGAATCTCGCGCTTACGTATCTTTAGGTGCGATGGAGAATTCAAAACTACGTAGTTCTTGGTAGCTTATGAGTGTTGGTTGATTGATTTTAGTGAACAAGTTTTTATTTCACCTTCTAACGGTTAAATATTGGCTTGTTTTCTCACGTCTGAGACATAAGGACTAAACAATGTTCGTTTGTGAAAAAGGTCTCGATCGCACGAGAGCGAGAGAAACAATTTAGATGTGTTGGGTGTTTTGTTGGATGACGATTACTCGAATAGTCGAGTAAGACAACTCATATTCGAATAATTGAGGAGAGGAAAGGAAGGCTCTTGACAACCTCCCTTTTCATCTTTAATTATAAAAAGGATTGGATATGGTTAAGGTATTTTGATTGGAAGACGAATACTCCAGTTAGTCTACGACGGGAATAGAAGGCTCTAGACGACCTTATTTTATGTCCAAATTATTACGAAAATGAATTTGATTAGATTAATATGAATAAGACCTGAGGCGAATCAGATTAGATTTTTTTTAATGGATGACAATTGCTCGAATGGCCGAGTAAGTCAACTCATATCTAAATAATCGAGTAATGGAATAGAAGGCTCTAAACCATCTTCGTTTTCACCCTTTAACTTGAATTAGATAAAAG
The DNA here is from genome assembly GCA_022829125.1 of Lathyrus tuberosus. Lineage (NCBI taxonomy): Eukaryota > Viridiplantae > Streptophyta > Magnoliopsida > Fabales > Fabaceae > Lathyrus > Lathyrus tuberosus. The sequence continues at coordinate 11,711,088 of JALAZF010000137.1, read as the reverse complement.
ACACTCGATGTTGATCGAGGTTTGTATTTGTACTGAATCAAAACAAGGTTGAAAGGATTTTGAGAAAAGATCCGTTTGGCATTGGACCAAGGGTTTTTTTATTTAAAATATCTATTTAATTAAATTATCATTAATTAGCCAGATGATCAACAATGCATAGCTAAGTAATGAGTAAAATGCTAAAACATCCAGAGTTATCCATAATGTGCTCAAAGTTGATTTGTACGTAACTACAACATGAAGAATTGCATACACAAGGTTCATAACACGACAAAAATATAAAAAAAAAAAATCATATCACTGTACAGAAAATTTCAGCAGCATAACGACATAAAAATATCAAATCTGCATACTAAACATCCAATTTTAAATGCAATAAAGTAAAACAACCAGCAGCTACACAAAATTATATTTACATTTACAATATTCACATTATTGTACCAATATCACGGTAATAAAATCCAGCAAAATATTTGCATAATCGAATCGTAATCAGTACAATAACTGAATAAAAATCAAACTAAGCATATAACGAATTATATGCAAACAAACATCGACTGTAGCTCACTCGAATTCAATTAATAACATATTGATTTAAATTTTATAAATCTAGTAAAAAAAACTGATCAAAGAGAGATTTTAAACATGGTTGAATTGATTTAATCATAATTAAACAAAATAGTATAAGCAAATAAATAAATACAATGATCAATTTATAATTAATGTAAATATTAGTAATTTATAAAATTCGATTTATAAAAATTCAAATAAGTACATTAAAATAATAAGCTGATAAAGTTAAAAATAATCCGAAAACCAAATGGTGGAAAATAATAAAGAAAATGCAATGGACTCTCCTAATTAGACTTTGACCACAATTTCTAAAAAGATCATTTTGGAATTTAAATGAATGATGCAAATTATTATAATTTTTAAATATTTCAAAATTATAATTATTTTTATAAATGTATCAGTAATAATTTAGTTCTTTAAATATATTTTTAGAAAATTATAAATGTTGGATAAACAACCCTTAAATAAGTAAATATATTTTTAAACAATTATAAATGCTGGATAAAGAAACCTCGATTATGTGCCGCCTTCTTATGTGAAATTTGAAAAAAAAAAGACTATTTTTTGTGTTTTATGAACTTTTTAATAACTTTATTCCAAATAATTTTTGCCCTAGTACTAACACCTTAAAAACGACAATTTAAAAATCCCATCAAAACAACCAAGAAACAAAAGCATATATTTTTTTTACAGAAGAAAAAAGAATAAATAAAAAAGAAAGACCAACCTACATGAAGGAGAATTTTCTTGGTCAGACGTACAGTCTCTCTTTCTTTCCTCTTTCCAGTCTCCATTTCTTTCAACTCTTATTGTTTGTTTCTTCATTCCGCCTTAGATTTTTTCTAACTCTTCTTCTTGTTCTGCCTTTGGTCGCAAGGACGGTTGAAGCTTTAGATTAAGGTTTATTTGTTGTTGTACTTCGATGTGAAAAGAAACAACGTTTTGGTAGTGTATTTGTAAATTGTGGATGAGATAATGTGTATAAAACATGTGCTTTTTATAGATGAAAATTAGGGTTATTTAAAAAGAAAAAAAAAATCATTTTGAACAATTAAAATAACAAAAAGTCCAAAAATCTTTTGGGTTAATCAATATAACTAAAAGGCCAAAAATCACGTTTAATTGATTTTGAGTTTGTGAATAAATCAAATTAATTCTTTCATAAAACCATATATTCGCTACCCTAAAATGCAATATTTAAAAAATGTGGGTCTTGCTCCTATGTAGCCTCGGATACAATGAAAAACTTAAAGCTTCGTAGTTCGGAAAAAGAAAAGAGATATTTTTGGGTTTTTTTGTTGTAGTGCATAACGGGACGTGAATCTCGCGCTTACGTATCTTTAGGTGCGATGGAGAATTCAAAACTACGTAGTTCTTGGTAGCTTATGAGTGTTGGTTGATTGATTTTAGTGAACAAGTTTTTATTTCACCTTCTAACGGTTAAATATTGGCTTGTTTTCTCACGTCTGAGACATAAGGACTAAACAATGTTCGTTTGTGAAAAAGGTCTCGATCGCACGAGAGCGAGAGAAACAATTTAGATGTGTTGGGTGTTTTGTTGGATGACGATTACTCGAATAGTCGAGTAAGACAACTCATATTCGAATAATTGAGGAGAGGAAAGGAAGGCTCTTGACAACCTCCCTTTTCATCTTTAATTATAAAAAGGATTGGATATGGTTAAGGTATTTTGATTGGAAGACGAATACTCCAGTTAGTCTACGACGGGAATAGAAGGCTCTAGACGACCTTATTTTATGTCCAAATTATTACGAAAATGAATTTGATTAGATTAATATGAATAAGACCTGAGGCGAATCAGATTAGATTTTTTTTAATGGATGACAATTGCTCGAATGGCCGAGTAAGTCAACTCATATCTAAATAATCGAGTAATGGAATAGAAGGCTCTAAACCATCTTCGTTTTCACCCTTTAACTTGAATTAGATAAAAGACACTCGATGTTGATCGAGGTTTGTATTTGTACTGAATCAAAACAAGGTTGAAAGGATTTTGAGAAAAGATCCGTTTGGCATTGGACCAAGGGTTTTTTTATTTAAAATATCTATTTAATTAAATTATCATTAATTAGCCAGATGATCAACAATGCATAGCTAAGTAATGAGTAAAATGCTAAAACATCCAGAGTTATCCATAATGTGCTCAAAGTTGATTTGTACGTAACTACAACATGAAGAATTGCATACACAAGGTTCATAACACGACAAAAATATTAAAAAAAAAAATCATATCACTGTACAGAAAATTTCAGCAGCATAACGACATAAAAATATCAAATCTGCATACTAAACATCCAATTTTAAATGCAATAAAGTAAAACAACCAGCAGCTACACAAAATTATATTTACATTTACAATATTCACATTATTGTACCAATATCACGGTAATAAAATCCAGCAAAATATTTGCATAATCGAATCGTAATCAGTACAATAACTGAATAAAAATCAAACTAAGCATATAACGAATTATATGCAAACAAACATCGACTGTAGCTCACTCGAATTCAATTAATAACATATTGATTTAAATTTTATAAATCTAGTAAAAAAAACTGATCAAAGAGAGATTTTAAACATGGTTGAATTGATTTAATCATAATTAAACAAAATAGTATAAGCAAATAAATAAATACAATGATCAATTTATAATTAATGTAAATATTAGTAATTTATAAAATTCGATTTATAAAAATTCAAATAAGTACATTAAAATAATAAGCTGATAAAGTTAAAAATAATCCGAAAACCAAATGGTGGAAAATAATAAAGAAAATGCAATGGACTCTCCTAATTAGACTTTGACCACAATTTCTAAAAAGATCATTTTGGAATTTAAATGAATGATGCAAATTATTATAATTTTTAAATATTTCAAAATTATAATTATTTTTATAAATGTATCAGTAATAATTTAGTTCTTTAAATATATTTTTAGAAAATTAAAAATGTTGGATAAACAACCCTTAAATAAGTAAATATATTTTTAAACAATTATAAATGCTGGATAAAGAAACCTCGATTATGTGCCGCCTTCTTATGTGAAATTTGAAAAAAAAAAGACTATTTTTTGTGTTTTATGAACTTTTTAATAACTTTATTCCAAATAATTTTTGCCCTAGTACTAACACCTTAAAAACGACAATTTAAAAATCCCATCAAAACAACCAAGAAACAAAAGCATATATTTTTTTTACAGAAGAAAAAAGAATAAATAAAAAAGAAAGACCAACCTACATGAAGGAGAATTTTCTTGCTCAGACGTACAGTCTCTCTTTCTTTCCTCTTTCCAGTCTCCATTTCTTTCAACTCTTATTGTTTGTTTCTTCATTCCGCCTTAGATTTTTTCTAACTCTTCTTCTTGTTCTGCCTTTGGTCGCAAGGACGGTTGAAGCTTTAGATTAAGGTTTATTTGTTGTTGTACTTCGATGTGAAAAGAAACAACGTTTTGGTAGTGTATTTGTAAATTGTGGATGAGATAATGTGTATAAAACATGTGCTTTTTATAGATGAAAATTAGGGTTATTTAAAAAGAAAAAAAAATCATTTTGAACAATTAAAATAACAAAAAGTCCAAAAATCTTTTGGGTTAATCAATATAACTAAAAGGCCAAAAATCACGTTTAATTGATTTTGAGTTTGTGAATAAATCAAATTAATTCTTTCATAAAACCATATATTCGCTACCCTAAAATGCAATATTTAAAAAATGTGGGTCTTGCTCCTATGTAGCCTCGGATACAATGAAAAACTTAAAGCTTCGTAGTTCGGGAAAAGAAAAGAGATATTTTTGGGTTTTTTTGTTGTAGTGCATAACGGGACGTGAATCTCGCGCTTACGTATCTTTAGGTGCGATGGAGAATTCAAAACTACGTAGTTCTTGGTAGCTTATGAGTGTTGGTTGATTGATTTTAGTGAACAAGTTTTTATTTCACCTTCTAACGGTTAAATATTGGCTTGTTTTCTCACGTCTGAGACATAAGGACTAAACAATGTTCGTTTGTTAAAAAGGTCTCGATCGCACGAGAGCGAGAGAAACAATTTAGATGTGTTGGGTGTTTTGTTGGATGACGATTACTCGAATAGTCGAGTAAGACAACTCATATTCGAATAATTGAGGAGAGGAAAGGAAGGCTCTTGACAACCTCCCTTTTCATCTTTAATTATAAAAAGGATTGGATATGGTTAAGGTATTTTGATTGGAAGACGAATACTCCAGTTAGTCTACGACGGGAATAGAAGGCTCTAGACGACCTTATTTTATGTCCAAATTATTACGAAAATGAATTTGATTAGATTAATATGAATAAGACCTGAGGCGAATCAGATTAGATTTTTTTTAATGGATGACAATTGCTCGAATGGCCGAGTAAGTCAACTCATATCTAAATAATCGAGTAATGGAATAGAAGGCTCTAAACCATCTTCGTTTTCACCCTTTAACTTGAATTAGATAAAAGACACTCGATGTTGATCGAGGTTTGTATTTGTACTGAATCAAAACAAGGTTGAAATGATTTTGAGAAAAGATCCGTTTGGCATTGGACCAAGGGTTTTTTTATTTAAAATATCTATTTAATTAAATTATCATTAATTAGCCAGATGATCAACAATGCATAGCTAAGTAATGAGTAAAATGCTAAAACATCCAGAGTTATCCATAATGTGCTCAAAGTTGATTTGTACGTAACTACAACATGAAGAATTGCATACACAAGGTTCATAACACGACAAAAATATAAAAAAAAAAAATCATATCACTGTACAGAAAATTTCAGCAGCATAACGACATAAAAATATCAAATCTGCATACTAAACATCCAATTTTAAATGCAATAAAGTAAAACAACCAGCAGCTACACAAAATTATATTTACATTTACAATATTCACATTATTGTACCAATATCACGGTAATAAAATCCAGCAAAATATTTGCATAATCGAATCGTAATCAGTACAATAACTGAATAAAAATCAAACTAAGCATATAACGAATTATATGCAAACAAACATCGACTGTAGCTCACTCGAATTCAATTAATAACATATTGATTTAAATTTTATAAATCTAGTAAAAAAAACTGATCAAAGAGAGATTTTAAACATGGTTGAATTGATTTAATCATAATTAAACAAAATAGTATAAGCAAATAAATAAATACAATGATCAATTTATAATTAATGTAAATATTAGTAATTTATAAAATTCGATTTATAAAAATTCAAATAAGTACATTAAAATAATAAGCTGATAAAGTTAACAATAATCTGAAAACCAAATGGTGGAAAATAATAAAGAAAATGCAATGGACTCTCCTAATTAGACTTTGACCACAATTTCTAAAAAGATCATTTTGGAATTTAAATGAATGATGCAAATTATTATAATTTTTAAATATTTCAAAATTATAATTATTTTGATAAATGTATCAGTAATAATTTAGTTCTTTAAATATATTTTTAGAAAATTATAAATGTTGGATAAACAACCCTTAAATAAGTAAATATATTTTTAAACAATTATAAATGCTGGATAAAGAAACCTCGATTATGTGCCGCCTTCTTATGTGAAATTTGAAAAAAAAAAAGACTATTTTTTGTGTTTTATGAACTTTTTAATAACTTTATTCCAAATAATTTTTGCCCTAGTACTAACACCTTAAAAACGACAATTTAAAAATCCCATCAAAACAACCAAGAAACAAAAGCATATATTTTTTTTACAGAAGAAAAAAGAATAAATAAAAAAGAAAGACCAACCTACATGAAGGAGAATTTTCTTGGTCAGACGTACAGTCTCTCTTTCTTTCCTCTTTCCAGTCTCCATTTCTTTCAACTCTTATTGTTTGTTTCTTCATTCCGCCTTAGATTTTTTCTAACTCTTCTTCTTGTTCTGCCTTTGGTCGCAAGGACGGTTGAAGCTTTAGATTAAGGTTTATTTGTTGTTGTACTTCGATGTGAAAAGAAACAACGTTTTGGTAGTGTATTTGTAAATTGTGGATGAGATAATGTGTATAAAACATGTGCTTTTTATAGATGAAAATTTGGGTTATTTAAAAAGAAAAAAAAATCATTTTGAACAATTAAAATAACAAAAAGTCCAAAAATCTTTTGGGTTAATCAATATAACTAAAAGGCCAAAAATCACGTTTAATTGATTTTGAGTTTGTGAATAAATCAAATTAATTCTTTCATAAAACCATATATTCGCTACCCTAAAATGCAATATTTAAAAAATATGGGTTTTGCTCCTATGTAGCCTCGGATACAATGAAAAACTTAAAGCTTCGTAGTTCGGGAAAAGAAAAGAGATATTTTTGGGTTTTTTTGTTGTAGTGCATAACGGGACGTGAATCTCGCGCTTACGTATCTTTAGGTGCGATGGAGAATTCAAAACTACGTAGTTCTTGGTAGCTTATGAGTGTTGGTTGATTGATTTTAGTGAACAAGTTTTTATTTCACCTTCTAACGGTTAAATATTGGCTTGTTTTCTCACGTCTGAGACATAAGGACTAAACAATGTTCGTTTGTGAAAAAGGTCTCGATCGCACGAGAGCGAGAGAAACAATTTAGATGTGTTGGGTGTTTTGTTGGATGACGATTACTCGAATTGTCGAGTAAGACAACTCATATTCGAATAATTGAGGAGAGGAAAGGAAGGCTCTTGACAACCTCCCTTTTCATCTTTAATTATAAAAAGGATTGGATATGGTTAAGGTATTTTGATTGGAAGACGAATACTCCAGTTAGTCTACGACGGGAATAGAAGGCTCTAGACCACCTTATTTTATGTCCAAATTGTTACGAAAATGAATTTGATTAGATTAATATGAATAAGACCTGAGGCGAATCAGATTAGATTTTTTTTAATGGATGACAATTGCTCGAATGGCCGAGTAAGTCAACTCATATCTAAATAATCGAGTAATGGAATAGAAGGCTCTAAACCATCTTCGTTTTCACCCTTTAACTTGAATTAGATAAAAGACACTCGATGTTGATCGAGGTTTGTATTTGTACTGAATCAAAACAAGGTTGAAATAATTTTGAGAAAAGATCCGTTTGGCATTGGACCAAGGGTTTTTTTATTTAAAATATCTATTTAATTAAATTTTCATTAATTAGCCAGATGATCAACAATGCATAGCTAAGTAATGAGTAAAATGCTAAACATCCAGAGTTATCCATAATGTGCTCAAAGTTGATTTGTACGTAACAACAACATGAAGAATTGCATACACAAGGATCATAACACGACAAAAATATAAAAAAAAAATCATATCACTGTACAAAAAATTTCAACAGCATAACGACATAAAAATATCAAATCTGCATACTAAACATCCAATTTTAAATGCAATAAAGTAAAACAACCAGCAGCTACACAAAATTATATTTACATTTACAATATTAACATTATTGTACCAATATCACGGTAATAAAATCCAGCAAAATATTTGCATAATCGAATCGTAATCAGTACAATAATTGAATAAAAATCAAACTAAGCATATAACGAATTATATGCAAACAAACATCGACTGTAGCTCACTCGAATTCAATTAATAACATATTGATTTAAATTTTAAAAATCTAGTAAAAAAAACTGATCAAAGAGACATTTTAAACATGGTTGAATTGATTTAATCATAATTAAACAAAATAGTATAAGTAAATAAATAAATACAATGATCAATTTATAATTAATGTAAATATTAGTAATTTATAAAATTCGATTTATAAAACATTCAAATAAGTACATTAAAATAATAAGCTGATAAAGTTAACAATAATCCGAAAACCAAATGGTGGAAAATAATAAAGAAAATGCAATGGACTCTCGTAATTAGACTTTGACCACAATTTCTAAAAAGATCATTTTGGAATTTAAATGTATGATGCAAATTATTATAATTTTTAAATATTTCAAAATTATAATTATTTTTATAAATGTATCAGTAATAATTTAGTTCTTTAAATATATTTTTAGAAAATTATAAATGTTGGATAAACAACCCTTAAATAAGTAAATATATTTTTAAACAATTATAAATGCTGGATAAACAAACCTCGATTATGTGTCGCCTTCTTATGTGAAATTTGAAAAAAAAAAGTCTATTTTTGAGTTTTATGAACTTTTTAATAACTTTATTCCAATTAATTTTTGCCCTAGTACTAACACCTTAAAAACCACAATTTAAAAAGCCAATCAAAACAACCAAGAAACAAAAGAATATATTTTTTTACAGAAAAAAAAAAAGAATAAATAAAAAAGAAAGACCAACCTACATGAAGGAGAATTTTCCTGGTCAGACGTACAGTCTCTCTTTCTTTCCTCTTTCCAGTCTCCATTTCTTTCAACTCTTATTGTTTCTTTCTTCATTCCGCCTTAGATTTTTTCTAACTCTTCTTCTTGTTCTGCCTTTGGTTGCAGGGACGGTTGAAGCTTTAGATTAAGATTTATTTGTAGTTGTTCTTTGATGTGAAAAGAACCAACATTTTAGTAGTATATTTGAAAATTGTGGATGAGACAATGTGTATAAAACATGTGCTTTTTATAGATGAAAATTAGGGTTATTTAAAAAGAAAAAAAATCAATTTGAACAATTAAAATAACTAAAAGTCCAAAAATCTATTGGGTTAATCAAAATAACTAAAAGGCCAAAAATCACGTTTAATTGATTTTGAGTTTGTGAATAAATCAAATTAATTCTTTCATAAAACCATATATTCGCTACCCTAAAATGCAATATTTAAAAATTGGGGTCTTGCTCCTATGTATCCACGGATACAATGAGGAACTTAAAGCTTCGTAGTTCGGGAAAAGAAAAGAGATATTTTTGGGTTTTTTTGTTGTAGTGCATAACGGGACGTGAATCTCGCGCTTACGTATCTTCAGGTGCGATGGAGAATTCAAAACTACGTAGTTCTTGGTAGCTTATGAGTGTTGGTTGATTGATTGTGGTGAACAAGTTTTTATTTCACCTTCTAACGGTTAAATATTGGCTTGTTTTCTCACGTCTGAGACATAAGGACTAAACAGTGTTCGTTTGTGAAAAAGGTCTCGATCGCACGAGAGCGAGAGAAACAATTTAGATGTGTTGGGTGTTTTGTTGGATGACGATTACTCGAATAGTCGAGTAAGATAACTCATATTCGAATAATTGAGGAGAGGAAAGGAAGGCTCTTGACAACCTCCCTTTTCATCTTTAATTATAAAAAGGATTGGATATGGTTAAGGTATTTTGATTGGAAGACGAATACTCCAGTTAGTCTACGAAGGGAATAAAAGGCTCTAGACCACCTTATTTTATGTCCAATTTATTACGAAAATGAATTTGATTAGATTAATATGAATAAGACATGATGCGAATCAGATTAGATGTTTTTTAATGGATGACAATTGCTCGAATGGCCGAGTAAGTCAACTCATATCTAAATAATCAAGGAATGGAATCGAAGGCTCTAAACCATCTTCGTTTTCACCCGTTAACTTGAATTAGGTAAAAGACACTCGATGTTGATCGAGGTTTGTATTTGTACTGAATCAAAACAAGGTTGAAATAATTTTGAGAAAAGATCCGTTTGGCATTGGACCAAGGGTTTTTTTATTTAAAATATCTATTTAATTAAATTATCATTAATTAGCCAGATGATCACCAATGCATAGCTAAGTAATGAGTAAAATGCTAAAACATCCAGAGTTATCCATAATATGCTCAAAGTTGATTTGTACGTAACAACAACATGAAGAATTGCATACACAAGGATCATAACACGACAAAAATATAAAAAAAAATCATATCACTGTATAGAAAATTTCAGCAGCATAACGACATAAAAATATCAAATCTGCATACTAAACATCCAATTTTAAATGCAATAAAGTAAAACAACCAGCAGCTACACAAAATTATATTTACATTTACAATATTCACATTATTGTACCAATATCACGGTAATAAAATCCAGGAAAATATTTGCATAATCGAATCGTAATCAGTACAATAATTGAATAAAAATCAAACTAAGCATATAACGAATTATATGCAAACAAACATCGACTGTAGCTCACTCGAATTCAATTAATAACATATTGATTTAAATTTTAAAAATCTAGTAAAAAAAACTGATCAAAGAGACATTTTAAACATGGTTGAATTGATTTAATCATAATTAAACAAAATAGTATAAGTAAATAAATAAATACAATGATCAATTTATAATTAATGTAAATATTAGTAATTTATAAAATTCGATTTATAAAACATTCAAATAAGTACATTAAAATAATAAGCTGATAAAGTTAACAATAATCCGAAAACCAAATGGTGGAAAATAATAAAGAAAATGCAATGGACTCTCGTAATTAGACTTTGACCACAATTTCTAAAAAGATCATTTTGGAATTTAAATGTATGATGCAAATTATTATAATTTTTAAATATTTCAAAATTATAATTATTTTTATAAATGTATCAGTAATAATTTAGTTCTTTAAATATATTTTTAGAAAATTATAAATGTTGGATAAACAACCCTTAAATAAGTAAATATATTTTTAAACAATTATAAATGCTGGATAAACAAACCTCGATTATGTGTCGCCTTCTTATGTGAAATTTGAAAAAAAAAAGTCTATTTTTGAGTTTTATGAACTTTTTAATAACTTTATTCCAATTAATTTTTTCCCTAGTACTAACACCTTAAAAACCACAATTTAAAAAGCCAATCAAAACAACCAAGAAACAAAAGAATATATTTTTTTACAGAAAAAAAAAAAGAATAAATAAAAAAGAAAGACCAACCTACATGAAGGAGAATTTTCCTGGTCAGACGTACAGTCTCTCTTTCTTTCCTCTTTCCAGTCTCCATTTCTTTCAACTCTTATTGTTTCTTTCTTCATTCCGCCTTAGATTTTTTCTAACTCTTCTTCTTGTTCTGCCTTTGGTTGCAGGGACGGTTGAAGCTTTAGATTAAGATTTATTTGTAGTTGTTCTTCGATGTGAAAAGAACCAACATTTTAGTAGTATATTTGAAAATTGTGGATGAGACAATGTGTATAAAACATGTGCTTTTTATAGATGAAAATTAGGGTTATTTAAAAAGAAAAAAAATCAATTTGAACAATTAAAATAACTAAAAGTCCAAAAATCTATTGGGTTAATCAAAATAACTAAAAGGCCAAAAATCACGTTTAATTGATTTTGAGTTTGTGAATAAATCAAATTAATTCTTTCATAAAACCATATATTCGCTACCCTAAAATGCAATATTTAAAAATTGGGGTCTTGCTCCTATGTATCCACGGATACAATGAGGAACTTAAAGCTTCGTAGTTCGGGAAAAGAAAAGAGATATTTTTGGGTTTTTTTGTTGTAGTGCATAACGGGACGTGAATCTCGCGCTTACGTATCTTCAGGTGCGATGGAGAATTCAAAACTACGTAGTTCTTGGTAGCTTATGAGTGTTGGTTGATTGATTGTGGTGAACAAGTTTTTATTTCACCTTCTAACGGTTAAATATTGGCTTGTTTTCTCACGTCTGAGACATAAGGACTAAACAGTGTTCGTTTGTGAAAAAGGTCTCGATCGCACGAGAGCGAGAGAAACAATTTAGATGTGTTGGGTGTTTTGTTGGATGACGATTACTCGAATAGTCGAGTAAGATAACTCATATTCGAATAATTGAGGAGAGGAAAGGAAGGCTCTTGACAACCTCCCTTTTCATCTTTAATTATAAAAAGGATTGGATATGGTTAAGGTATTTTGATTGGAAGACGAATACTCCAGTTAGTCTACGAAGGGAATAAAAGGCTCTAGACCACCTTATTTTATGTCCAATTTATTACGAAAATGAATTTGATTAGATTAATATGAATAAGACATGATGCGAATCAGATTAGATGTTTTTTAATGGATGACAATTGCTCGAATGGCCGAGTAAGTCAACTCATATCTAAATAATCAAGGAATGGAATCGAAGGCTCTAAACCATCTTCGTTTTCACCCGTTAACTTGAATTAGGTAAAAGACACTCGATGTTGATCGAGGTTTGTATTTGTACTGAATCAAAACAAGGTTGAAATAATTTTGAGAAAAGATCCGTTTGGCATTGGACCAAGGGTTTTTTTATTTAAAATATCTATTTAATTAAATTATCATTAATTAGCCAGATGATCACCAATGCATAGCTAAGTAATGAGTAAAATGCTAAAACATCCAGAGTTATCCATAATATGCTCAAAGTTGATTTGTACGTAACAACAACATGAAGAATTGCATACACAAGGATCATAACACGACAAAAATATAAAAAAAAATCATATCACTGTATAGAAAATTTCAGCAGCATAACGACATAAAAATATCAAATCTGCATACTAAACATCCAATTTTAAATGCAATAAAGTAAAACAACCAGCAGCTACACAAAATTATATTTACATTTACAATATTCACATTATTGTACCAATATCACGGTAATAAAATCCAGGAAAATATTTGCATAATCGAATCGTAATCAGTACAATAATTGAATAAAAATCAAACTAAGCATATAACGAATTATATGCAAACAAACATCGACTGTAGCTCACTCGAATTCAATTAATAACATATTGATTTAAATTTTAAAAATCTAGTAAAAAAAACTGATCAAAGAGACATTTTAAACATGGTTGAATTGATTTAATCATAATTAAACAAAATAGTATAAGTAATTAAATAAATACAATGATCAATTTATAATTAATGTAAATATTAGTAATTTATAAAATTCGATTTATAAAACATTCAAATAAGTACATTAAAATAATAAGCTGATAAAGTTAACAATAATCCGAAAACCAAATGGTGGAAAATAATAAAGAAAATGCAATGGACTCTCGTAATTTGACTTTGACCACAATTTCTAAAAAGATCATTTTGGAATTTAAATGTATGATGCAAATTATTATAATTTTTAAATATTTCAAAATTATATTTATTTTTATAAATGTATCAGTAATAATTTAGTTCTTTAAATATATTTTTAGAAAATTATAAATGTTGGATAAACAACCCTTAAATAAGTAAATATATTTTTAAACAATTATAAATGTTGGATAAACAAACCTAGATTATGTGCCGCCTTCTTATGTGAAATTTCAAAAAAAAAAAAGACTATTTTTGTGTTTTATGAACTTTTTAATAACTTTATTCCAAATAATTTTTGCCCTAGTACTAACACCTAAAAAACGACAATTTAAAAAGCCCATCAAAACAACCAAGAAAAAAAAGCGTATATTTTTTTACAGAAAAAAAAAGAATAAATAAAAAAGAAAGACCAACCTACATGAAGGAGAATTTTCTTGGTCAGACGTACAATCTCTCTTTCTTTCCTCTTTCCAGTCTCCATTTCTTTCAACTCTTATTGTTTCTTTCTTCATTCCGCCTTAGATTTTTTCTAACTCTTCTTCTTGTTCTGCCTTTGGTCGCAGGGACGGTTGAAGCTTTAGATTAAGGTTTATTTGTTGTTGTTCTTTGATGTGAAAAGAAACAACGTTTTGGTAGTATATTTGTAAATTGTGGATGAGATAATGTGTATAAAACATGTGCTTTTTATAGATGAAAATTAGGGTTATTTAAAAAGAAAAAAAAATCATTTTGAACAATTAAAATAACTAAAAGTCCAAAAATCTTTTGGGTTAATCAAAATAACTAAAAGGCCAAAAATCACGTTTAATTGATTTTGAGTTTATGAATAAATCAAATTAATTCTTTCATAAAACCATATATTCGCTACCCTAAAATGCAATATTTAAAAAATGTGGGTCTTGCTCCTATGTATCCTCGGATACAATGAAAAACTTAAAGCTTCGTAGTTCGGGAAAAGAAAAAAGATATTTTAGGGTTTTTTTGTTGTAGTGCATAACGGGACGTGAATCTCGCGCTTACGTATCTTCAGGTGCGATGGAGAATTCAAAACTACGTAGTTCTTGGTAGCTTATGAGTGTTGGTTGATTGATTGTAGTGAACATGTTTTTATTTCTCCTTCTAACGGTTAAATATTGGCTTGTTTTCTCACGTCTGAGACATAAGGACTAAACAATGTTCGATTGTGAAAAAGGTCACGATCGCACGAGAGCGAGAGAAACAATTTAGATGTGTTGGGTGTTTTGTTGGATGACGATTACTCGAATACTCGAGTAAGACAACTCATATTCGAATAATTGAGGAGAGGAAAGGAAGGCTCTTGACAACCTCCCTTTTCATCTTTAATTATAAAAAGGATTGGATATGGTTAAGGTATTTTGATTGGAAGACGAATACTCCAGTTAGTCTACGAAGGGAATAGAAGGCTCTAGACCACCTTATTTCATGTCCAAATTATTACGAAAATGAATTTGATTAGATTAATATGAATAAGACATGAGGCGAATCAGATTAGATGTTTTTTAATGGATGACAATTGCTCGAATGGCCGAGTAAGTCAACTCATATCTAAATAATCGAGGAATGGAATCGAAGGCTCTAAACCATCTTCGTTTTCACCCTTTAACTTGAATTAGATAAAAGACACTCGATGTTGATCGAGGTTTGTATTTGTACTGAATCAAAACAAGGTTAAAATGATTTTGAGAAAAGATCCGTTTGGCATTGGACCAAGGGTTTTTTTATTTAAAATATGTATTTAATTAAATTAACATTAATTAGCCAGATGATCAACAATGCATAGCTAAGTAATGAGTAAAATGCTAAAACATCCAGAGTTATCCATAATGTGCTCAAAGTTGATTTGTACGTAACAACAACATGAAGAATTGCATACACAAGGATCATAACACGACAAAAATATAAAAAAAAATCATATCACTGTATAGAAAATTTCAGCAGCATAACGACATAAAAATATCAAATCTGCATACTAAACATCCAATTTTAAATGCAATAAAGTAAAACAACCAGCAGCTACACAAAATTATATTTACATTTACAATATTCACATTATTGTACCAATATCACGGTAATAAAATCCAGGAAAATATTTGCATAATCGAATCGTAATCAGTACAATAATTGAATAAAAATCAAACTAAGCATATAACGAATTATATGCAAACAAACATCGACTGTAGCTCACTCGAATTCAATTAATAACATATTGATTTAAATTTTAAAAATCTAGTAAAAAAAACTGATCAAAGAGACATTTTAAACATGGTTGAATTGATTTAATCATAATTAAAGAAAATACTATAAGTAATTAAATAAATACAATGATCAATTTATAATTAATGTAAATATTAGTAATTTATAAAATTCGATTTATAAAACATTCAAATAAGTACATTAAAATAATAAGCTGATAAAGTTAACAATAATCCGAAAACCAAATGGTGGAAAATAATAAAGAAAATGCAATGGACTCTCGTAATTTGACTTTGACCACAATTTCTAAAAAGATCATTTTGGAATTTAAATGTATGATGCAAATTATTATAATTTTTAAATATTTCAAAATTATAATTATTTTTATAAATGTATCAGTAATAATTTAGTTCTTTAAATACATTTTTAGAAAATTATAAATGTTGGATAAACAACCCTTAAATAAGTAAATATATTTTTAAACAATTATAAATGTTGGATAAACAAACCTCGATTATGTGCCGCCTTCTTATGTGAAATTTCAAAAAAAAAAAGACTATTTTTGTGTTTTATGAACTTTTTAATAACTTTATTCCAAATAATTTTTGCCCTAGTACTAACACCTTAAAAACGACAATTTAAAAAGCCCATCAAAACAACCAAGAAAAAAAAGCGTATATTTTTTTACATAAAACAAAAGAATAAATAAAAAAGAAAGACCAACCTACATGAAGGAGAATTTTCTTGGTCAGACGTACAGTCTCTCTTTCTTTCCTCTTTCCAGTCTCCATTTCTTTCAACTCTTATTGTTTCTTTCTTCATTCCGCCTTAGATATTTTCTAACTCTTCTTCTTGTTCTGCCTTTGGTCGCAGGGACGGTTGAAGCTTTAGATTAAGGTTTATTTGTTGTTGTTCTTTGATGTGAAAAGAAACAACGTTTTGGTAGTATATTTGTAAGTTGTGGATGAGATAATGTGTATAAAACATGTGCTTTTTATAGATGAAAATTAGGGTTATTTAAAAAGAAAAAAAAAATCATTTTGAACAATTAAAATAACTAAAAGTCCAAAAATCTTTTGGGTTAATCAAAATAACTAAAAGGCCAAAAATCACGTTTAATTGATTTTGAGTTTGTGAATAAATCAAATTAATTCTTTCATAAAACCATATATTCGCTACCCTAAAATGCAATATTTAAAAAATGTGGGTCTTGCTCCTATGTATCTTCGGATACAATGAAAAACTTAAAGCTTCGTAGTTCGGGAAAAGAAAAAAGATATTTTAGGGTTTTTTTGTTGTAGTGCATAACGAGACGTGAATCTCGCGCTTACGTATCTTCAGGTGCGATGGAGAATTCAAAACTACGTAGTTCTTGGTAGCTTATGAGTGTTGGTTGATTGATTGTAGTGAACATGTTTTTATTTCTCCTTCTAACGGTTAAATATTGGCTTGTTTTCTCACGTCTGAGACATAAGGACTAAACAATGTTCGATTGTGAAAAAGGTCACGATCGCACGAGAGCGAGAGAAATAATTTAGATGTGTTGGGTGTTTTGTTGGATGACGATTACTCGAATACTCGAGTAAGACAACTCATATTCGAATAATTGAGGAGAGGAAAGGAAGGCTCTTGACAACCTCCCTTTTCATCTTTAATTATAAAAAGGATTGGATATGGTTAAGGTATTTTGATTGGAAGACGAATACTCCAGTTAGTCTACGAAGGGAATAGAAGGCTCTAGACCACCTTATTTCATGTCCAAATTATTACGAAAATGAATTTGATTAGATTAATATGAATAAGACATGAGGCGAATCAGATTAGATGTTTTTTAATGGATGACAATTGCTCGAATGGCCGAGTAAGTCAACTCATATCTAAATAATCGAGGAATGGAATCGAAGGCTCTAAACCATCTTCGTTTTCACCCTTTAACTTGAATTAGATAAAAGACACTCGATGTTGATCGAGGTTTGTATTTGTACTGAATCAAAACAAGGTTGAAATGATTTTGAGAAAAGATCCGTTTGGCATTGGACCAAGGGTTTTTTTATTTAAAATATCTATTTAATTAAATTAACATTAATTAGCCAGATGATCAACAATGCATAGCTAAGTAATGAGTAAAATGCTAAAACATCCAGAGTTATCCATAATGTGCTCAAAGTTGATTTGTACGTAACAACAACATGAAGAATTGCATACACAAGGATCATAACACGACAAAAATATGATATCAATGTATAGAAAATTCCAGCAGCATAACGACATAAAAATATCAAATCTGCATACTAAGCATCCAATTTAAAATGCAATAAAGTAAAACAGCCAGCAACTACACAAAATTATATTTACATTTACAATATTCACATTATTATACCAATATCTCGGTAATAAAATCCATCAATAGATTTGTATAAGCGAATCGTAATCAGTACAATAATTGAATAAAAATCAAACTAAGCATACAACGAAGTATATGCAAACAAACATCGACTGTAGCTCACTCGAATTTAATGAATAACATATTGATTAAAATTTTAAAAATCTAGTAAAAAAAACTGATCAAAGAGACAT
The DNA here is from genome assembly GCA_022829125.1 of Lathyrus tuberosus. Classification (NCBI taxonomy): domain Eukaryota; kingdom Viridiplantae; phylum Streptophyta; class Magnoliopsida; order Fabales; family Fabaceae; genus Lathyrus; species Lathyrus tuberosus. Next base: position 11,692,784 of record JALAZF010000137.1, on the reverse strand, counting down.
TTTAAACATGGTTGAATTGATTTAATCATAATTAAACAAATTAGTATAACTAAATACAATGATCATATTATAATTAATGTAAATATTAGTAATTTATAAAATTCGAATTATAAAACATTCAAATAAGTACATTAAAAAAATAAGCTGATAAAGTTAACAATAAACCGAAAACCAAATGGTGGAAAATGATAAAGAAAATGCAATGGACTCTCGTAATTAGATTTTGACCACAATTTCTAAAAAGATCATTTTGGAATTTAAATGTATGACGCAAATTATTATAATTTTTATATATTTCAAAATTATAATTATTTTTATAAATGTATCAGTAATAATTTAGTTCTTTAAATATATTTTTAGAAAATTATAAATGTTGGATAAACAACCCTTAATTAAGTAAATATATTTTTAAACAATTATAAATGTTGGATAAACAAACCTCAACTCTGTGCCGCCTTCTTATGTGAAATTTCAAAAAAAAAAGTCTATTTTTGTGTTTTATGAACTTTTTAATAACTTTATTCCAAATAATTTTTGCCCTAGTACTAACACCTTAAAAACCACAATTTAAAAAGCCCATTAAAACAACCAAATGGACCTCAACGAACAAGACACGTGCCTACAAGGTTGCAAGAATATATGATTATATAAGATGATGTGGTCGATGAAGAAGGTGAGATGGTACATTATGATTTCTATTAAGATGTCGAACCAGTCAATGCAGCTTAGACATTGAAAAATTCGAAGTGGGTGAAAGCAATGAATGAGAAGTTAAAATAAACACATATTTTAGGAAATAAATTATCACATAAAGTATTCGCTAGATCACTAAATGTTGGTCAGTTAATTATTTCAAATTAGTTAAATAGAAAATTAATACTTAAAAATAAAAATTGTCATTTAATTTAATCAACATTCAAAATATCCATAAAGAAACATCAATAATTTTAAAAAAATAAACAATCATCAAAATCAATAAGAGATATATATTGACCTATACATTGAGTCAGTCATACATGGCCTCAATGATTTGCCATGTGAGGTAGCTTATTTCTTTGTATATTTTTTCTGTTTTTGCTGGTTCTGTTTCAGGTTGTGAAACTTCATGTTATTCTGTCATAAAAATGTGCATAGGTGTGGTTTTTGACAGTTTTGTGTAACTGAGATCTTGGGGTCTTTTTCATGACCTTTTGAATAAAACTTGAATATTTAAAAAAAAAAACTTTTACTTGTATAAAACATACCGATAATCGGTGGTGCAAAATTATATATATTTATATATATATATATATATATATATATATATATGGTTTTTCTGGGGATCGTAGTCCTGGGCCGGATGGATTCAGTTTTGAATTTTTGAAAAGATGCTGGGATATAATAGGTCCAGAGTTCTCAAATTGTGTGTTGGAGTTTTTTGAGGGTGAACAACTTCATAAAAGCTTCGCGTCTTCGTCTGTGGTTTTGATTCCTAAGTCTAAAAATCCTGAAGACCTGGACGGATATAGGCCAATTTCATTGCTTAGTTCAGTTTATAAGGTTATTTCTAAAATTCTTGCTAACAGGCTTAAGAAGAAAATTGGTGGTATAGTTTCAAATACTCAGACAGCGTTTTTGGAAGGAAGAAACATATTAGATGGGGTATTGGTTTTAAATGAGATCTTGGATTTTGCTAAGAGAGCTAAAAAGGAGTTGATGATTTTGAAAGTGGACTTTGCTAAAGCGTATGACTGTGTAGATTGGAATTATCTTCGAGAGGTGATGAAACATATGGGATTTGGCTCTAGGTGGTTGAGATGGATGGACCATGGAGTTTTTAATAGCTTTTCTTCGGTTTTAGTTAATGGGAGTCCTTCTCAAGATTTTAGAGTGACGAGGGGTCTCAAGCAAGGAGACCCTTTAGCTCCTTTCCTCTTCTGTCTGGATGCAGATGGGCTGGAAATAATTATGAAGCGATCAGTTGCTAGTGGCCTTTTTTTAAGAATTTAAGGTCAATTCAGAGATTGGTTTTCACATGCTGCAATTTGCTGACGATTCGGTCTTAAATGGAGATGGTTTGTGGAAGAATATCACAGCGTTCAAAGCCATTTTGAAAGCTTTTCAGCTCACTTCAGGTTTGGACATTAATTTTAGAAAGAGTTCGTTGATTTGTGTTGGGTTGGAAAAATCCAAGATCAGATCTGCAGAGTTGTATCTATCTTGTAAAATTTCTCCTTCTCAATTTTCGTTTCTTGGGATATTAATTGGAGGTAATCATAGGTTAATCTTGTTCTGGAAGCCGGTGATAGATATTATGCGTGCTAGATTGAATACTTGGAGGAGTCGGTTCTTATCAATGGGTGGTCGAGTTACTTTAATTAATTGTGTCTTAAGTAATTTGCCAATCCATTACATGTCTTTTTATAGAATGCCGGTTAAGGTGGTTAGAATTCTCAAGTCAATTCAAAGATCGGTTTTGTGGAATGGTGTAGAGAATAAAAATGGGATTTGTTGGATAAGTTGGCAAATGGTTTGTACGAGTAGAGACTTGTGTGGTTTAGGTGTGAAAGATTTAAAGTTATTCAACTTGGCTTTGTTTCTTAAGTGGGCTTGGAGGATTTTAGAGAACAAGCTTACAATTTGGAAGGATTTTATTAATTTTAGATATCCTTTTTGCTGTTATGATTTTTTTAGCAGTGAGGTCTCAATTCTGCAGGTGAATCCATCTCTTTGGTTTTTAGACCTTTTGCAGGCCTTGAAAGCCGTGGGACAAGGAAGGTTGGCTGATCTCATCGCCTACGAGATTGGTGACGGGACTAGGGTGGAATTTTGGAGGTCGAAATGGGCTTTGGATGAGTCATTTAACATAAGGTTTCCAGCGCTATATGCTTTAGTAGAAACTGAATTTAGTCCAGTCAGTGTTAATGGTTATTGGGAGGGAGAGATTTGGAAGTGGGATATCAAAGTGGTTGTACCTGAAACACAGGAGATGGCTCGGGATCAGCTGGAAGAAATGAATTTGCTTTTGACTTCTATTCCCATTATCAAGAATGCCAAGGATTCAATTAAATGGTTGCTGGAGGATAATTATTCTTATTCTGTTTCATCTATTTATGTCTTTTTGCAGGAGATTATGGAAGAGAATACAATACAGCTTGGAGTTGAAATGAAATTGGCATTTAAGTTAATTTGGCTAGCGCAAATACCGTTCAAGGTGAAAGTGTTCGGTTGGAGGATGTTCCATAAGCGAATTCCAACGAGGGATAATTTGTTTCGGAGAGGAATTGTAACTAATAGGTATGAGATGTCATGCCCTTTTTGCTTTCTCGACATGGAGTCGTCTGAACATGTTCTATTTCTATGTGGTAAAGCTATTATGGTGTGGAATTTTGCTTGTAATTGGTTGGGGATTCCGTGTATATTAGTTGGAAATATGGTCTCTCATATAACATGTTGGATACAGGGTTGTGTCGATAGAGGGTTGGTTGTTAGAATAGCAGTAGGGTTATGGTTATCGATTTGTTGGATCCTTTGGTTATGCCGTAACAATATTATTTTTAGGGAGGAATTTTGGGATTTTGATACGATTTCAAATCGTATTTTAATTTATACATGGTAGTGGATAGGTAGGAGTTATAAAAGTTCCTATTTTTGTAATTATTTCACTTGGGTTAACTCTCCGAGTGATTTTTGTAGCCGGTGATATTTGAGCTGGCTATAGTTGTATACGGGTTGGAGTACCCCTTTGTACTCCGTTTTATATGAATGTTTAGCTTATTAAAAAAAAAATATATATATATATATATATATATATATATAACGTATTGATATTTTTCATTTAAAGGATTTGACTTACAATTTCAATGAATAACATATTGATTTAAATTTTAAAAATCTAGTAAAAAAAACTGATCAAAGAGACATTTTAAACATGGTTGAATTGATTTAGTCATTATTAAACAAAATAGTATAAGTAAATAAATAAATACAATGATCATCTTATAATTAATGTAAATATTAGTAATTTATAAAATTGGATTTATAAAACATTCAAATAAGTACATTAAAAAAAGAAGCTGATAAAGTTAACAATAATCCGAAAACCAAATGGTGGAAAATCATAAAGAAAATGCAATGGACTCTCGTAATTAGACTTTAACCACAATTTCTAAAAAGATCATTTTGGAATTTAAATGTATGATGCAAATTATTATAATTTTTAAATATTTCAAAATTATAATTATTTTTATAAATGTATCAGTAATAATTTAGTTCTTTAAATATATTTTTAGAAAATTATAAATGTTGGATAAACATCGCTTAATTAAGTAAATATATTTTTAAACAATTATAAATGTTGGATAAATAAACCTCAATTATGTACCGCCTTCTTATGTGAAATTTCAATTAAAAAAAATGTCTATTTTTGTGTTTTATGAACTTTTTAATAACTTTATTCCAATTAATTTTTGCCCTAGTACTAACACCTTAAAAACCACAATTTAAAAAGCCAATCAAAACAACCAAGAAACAAAAGCATATATTTTTTTACAGAAAAAAAAAAGAATAAATAAAAAAGAAAGACCAACCTACATGAAGGAGAATTTTCTTGGTCAGACGTACAGTCTCTCTTTCTTTCCTCTTTGCAGTCTCCAATTCTTTCAACTCTTATTGTTTCTTTCTTCATTCCGCCTTAGATTTTTTCTAACTCTTCTTCTTGTTCTGCCTTTGGTTGCAGGGACAGTTGAAGCTTTAGATTAAGGTTTACTTGTTGTTGTTCTTCGATGTGAATAGAAACAACATTTTGGTAGTATATTTGTAAATTGTGGATGAGATAATGTGTATAAAACATATGCTTTTTATAGATGAAAATTAGGGTTATTTAAAAAGAAAAAAAAAATCGATTTGAACAATTAAAATAACTAAAAGTCCAAAAATCTTTTGGGTTAATCAATATAACTAAAAGGACAAAAATCACGTTTAATTGATTTTGAGTTTGTGAATAAATTAAATTAATTCTTTCATAAAACCATATATTCGCTACCCTAAAATGCAATATTTAAAAATGTGGGTCTTGCTCCTATGTATCCTCGGATACAATGAGGAACTTAAAGCTTCGTAGTTAGGGAAAAGAAAAGAGATATTTTTGGGTTTTTTTGTTGTAGTGCATAACGAGACGTGAATCTCGCGCTTACGTATCTTCAGGTGCGATGGAGAATTCAAAACTACGTAGTTCTTCGTAGCATATGAGTGTTGGTTGATTGATTTTAGTGAACAAGTTTTTATTTCACCTTCTAACGGTTAAATATTGGATTGTTTTCTCACGTCTGAGACTTAAGGACAAAACAATGTTCGTTTGTGAAAAAGGTCTCGCTCCCACGAGAGCGAGAGAAACAATTTAGATGTGTTGGGTGTTTTGTTGGATGACGATTACTCGAATAGTCGAGTAAGACAACTCATATTCGAATAATTGAGGAGAGGAAAGGAAGGCTCTTGACAACCTCCCTTTTCATCTTTAATTATAAAAAGGATTGGATATGGTTAAGGTATTTTGATTGGAAGACGAATACTCCAGTTAGTCTACGAAAATGAATTTGATTAGATTAATATGAAAGAGACATGAGGCGAATCAGATTAGATGTTTTTTAATGGATGACAATTGCTCGAATGGTCGAGTAAGTAAACTCATATCTAAATAATCGAGGAGTGGAATCGAAGGCTTTAAACCATCTTCGTTTTCACCCTTTAACTTGAATTAGATAAAAGACACTCGATGTTGATCGAGGTTTGTATTTGTACTGAATCAAAACAAGGTTGAAATGATTTAGAGAAAAGATCCGCTTGGCATTGGACCAAGGGTTTTTTTATTTAAAATATCTATTTAATTAAATTATCATTAATTAGCCAGATGATCAACAATGCATAACTAAGTCATGAGTAAAATGCTAAAACATCCAGAGTTATCCATAATGTGCTCAAAGTTGATTTGTACGTAACAACAACATGAAGAATTGCATACACAAGGATCATAACACGACAAAAATATCATATCACTGTATAGAAAATTTCAGCAGCATAACGACATAAAAATATCAGATCTGCATACTAAACATCCAATTTAAAATGCAATAAAGTAAAACAGCCAGCAGCTACACAAAATTATATTTACGTTTACAATATTCACATTATTGTACCAATATCACGGTAATAAAATCCAGCGAAAGATATGCATAATCGAATCGTAATCAGTACAATAATTGAATAAAAATCAAACTACGAATACAACGAATTATATGCAAACAAACATCGACTGTAGCTCACTCGAATTCAAGTCCAACGATATTGACAACCATTTGGCTCGAATTGCATGCGCTCGGAATCACACAATCGAAACATAAATTGTCACTATATTAAAACAACATTACAATCGAGGAAAGATAAATTCAATATGGTTCATAAGTTGCTGGAATATTTTGAGGACTAAAAATAATATCTTGTTCAATGATGCGGATTTTAATGTTAACGACATTGTCAAGGATATTAAAGTCACCTCTTGGAATTGGTTGATTTTAAGTAGACAAGATAGTAAGATGTGTAGGTTGTACAAATGGTATAAATTTCCGTTAGATTTTATGTAATTGTTTTGACTGTTCGTTGGTTGTAGTTCATTGGCTTGAGATTTCCTTAATCTCCTATTAATGAAGTTGCTTATCAAAAAAAAAACAGCATTACAAAATGTACAATGTAGAATGTAAATGCCGATATTCGCTACAATCTAGAACTAAAATTCACAACATAATCAAAATTAAAACAAGTTACACAAAGTAAACCAATACTGAAAATGAGGAAATGAAACAAACACAAGCAAATCGAGATGAAATAGAACCCATAAATGAAATTCAAATAGAAAAAATATCAGACCAATTGAATTAGTTAGAAGATCAGTATCCAAGATGGAGTTTGATTCTGGGGAAAGTTCTAAAATTGAATCGTCGGATTCAGAAGAGGGTGAAAGCATGAAGGGGCTTTATGAAGAGGAAGATGGGGATATGGAGGGGGGTGAGACAATTGAATTAGTTAGTAAGGAGGCATTCAGTCCGGCTGGCATGTGTGCAAGGTTAAATGAAGCTATAAAAGCCCTATCACTTAGAGCTTAGCCCAAGGAGTGTAGGTTGGTGCGTGATTCTGAAGAGAGTAGGAGGTCTGAACAGATGGAAACTTTGGATAGGTCATGGAATCTAAAGTAAGGCTGTGACTTGTCTCCGGGCAATATTGGATGTCAAAAGGATTCTCAACCTGTGGATAACAGAGTAGGCAACGATGTTCAGAAGAAGCTGGTGAATAAAATAATTCAAGAGGAAAACATTGAGAGGGAGGTTGGAGGTGAGATTTCATCAAGTAATTGGGGGGGGAGGGTTTCAAAAATCAATGCAAAACTTAATTAGTAGACCTAAAAAGGTGGTTCGATTAGATGAGATTTATCAGAAGTTGAAGATTCCATTCGCTCCGTCTTACTACGCAACCTTGCTGAACGTCAATAATTCATATGGTGATTGTGTAACCTCTCAGGCACAGGGAGTTGAAGATGAGGAGGAGGATATTTCAAGATTTGAAGGGACTTCACATTCCACTGGGGATTCTATAGGGGATGAGGAGGTGTCAAAGAGTAACTCAAGGATTAAAAGAAAGTCAGAAAATCTACCGTCCAGAATTTGGGGAGCCATAAAGGGATTAGAAATTGAAGGGGAAGAAGATGATGAAGTATTCGAGAACTTAGTTCGCAACTTCGAGAAAGAGGTTAGGAATGAAATGAGTAATAGGAAGGACGTTGAAAGGGTGATGAAATGAAATTTAGGACTTACAATATTAGTGGAAGTGGTAAATGTTTAAAAAGAAGGAGATTAAGGGCATTAATAAAAAAGGAAGATGTGGACCTGATTTTCATTCTGGAAACCAAATGTGTTAAAATGACAGAAGAAATAGCAATAAGTTTGTTGGGTGATAACAACTGTATGTGGACGACATCTGATGCTGTTGGTATGGCTGGAGGTATCATTACAATTTGGAGGAGTAACCTGTTGGAACCCATTAGCAGCTTCAAGGATAATGGATTTGTGGGTGTAAATGCGAAATGGCAAGGCAGAAATTGTTATTTTTTGAATGTATATTCCTCATGTTCGAATGTTGAAAAAAGAATTTTATGGGCCAAAATACTGCACTTAAAGAATACGTTGGTGGAAGAAGAGTGGATAATTGGTGGAGATTTTAATGCTCTCAAGGATAGGAGGGAAAGGATAGGATGTAGTAACCATTCGGAGAAAGTAACAGAGGAATTCAGTGAGTTTATTGAACAGTTGGGGTGTATTGATGCACCGGTTAGTGGTATTAAATTTACGTGGTTTAACGGAGCGGGTACGTCATGTAGTAGACTGGATAGGTTTCTAATCTCCCCTGGTGTATACAACAATTGGAATACGGTGATTCAGAAGGTTGGAACCAGAGACATCTAGGATCATAGGCCTGTGTCGTTAGTGGGAAGAAACATTAATTGGGGCCCGAAGCCGTTCAGAACATTAAACTGTTGGTTTGAGCATCAAGAATTAGTGGAGTTTGTTAAAAAAGACGTGGGAAGAATATGAAGTAAAAGGGAAATATTATTTTGTGCTTTCAAAAAAGTGACAATATTTATGGAGTCGGTTAAGATGGTGGAATGAAAAGGTGTATGGGTGGCTTGATACAACAATAAATGAGAATATTATTACCATTAATGAAACTGAAAATAATATAGTTCAGAAGATGGGGAGAAGTAGCAGCTCAAAGTTATTAACGAGGATAGGTGCAGAGGACGAAATGTGGAAGAAATTGAGATCAAAAGAGAGCATCCTGAAACAGAAGGCTCGTATGAAGTGGATAAAGGAGGGTGACCTCAACTCAAGTTTTTTTCACGCTGCCATCAGACAGAGATATAGATCAAATGCCATTAGATTGGTTAATATTGAGGGACGACATATTGAAGACGTTGCTGGGGTCAAGGAAGCTGTTGCTGATCACTTTGAATGTAGGTTTAAAAAAGTTGACAGAATCATGCCAAGCATAGGGAAGATGGGTTTTAAAAGGTTGTCTGAGGCTGAAAGCTTAGCTTTGGAGAATCCTTTTACGGCTGAGGAAGTTAAGAGAAATGTATTCGATGGATGGAGTCCGCAGTCCTGGACCAGATGGTTTCAATTTAAAATTTTTGAGGGAATGTTGGGGATCTTAGGGAATGATTTTACGCAGTGTATACTGGAATTATTTGAGACGGGATATATGCTGAAAGTATTCTCTTCATCCTTTATTGCTTTGACTCCTAAAAGAGCTGAAGCAGGTGAATTAGAGGAGTTCCGTCCTATCCGTTTGATTAGTTCTGTCTACAAAGTGGTCGCAAAGTTGTTGGCGGGTAGGATTCAGTTGGTCATGGATATAATAGTCACTGAAACTCAGACAACTTTTATAAAAGGAAGGAATATTTTGGATGGAGTGTTAGTTCTAAACGAATTAATAGACTATGCTAAGAGAAACAATACAAGAGCAATGTTGTTAAAAGTGGATTTTGCGACGACATATGATAGAGTTGAATGGAGTTTTCTAAAAGATATTATGCTGACGATGGGTTTTGGGATTAAGTGGATGTCGTGGATTGAAGGCACGGTGATGAATAATTTTATGTCAGTGCTTGTTAATGGTAGTGCCACTCGAGACTTTAGGGTCACTAGGGGACTTCGACAGGGTGACCCTTTGTCTCCATATCTGTTCACCATTGTAGCAGAAGGTTTTGCAGTGTTGGTTCGGAGAGCTGTAAAGGAGGTCTTTTTCAAAGGAATAGGTATTGGTAATAGGGGGTCAGTTGAGCTGCTCCAATATGCAGACGATACGGTTCTTGTAGGAGAAGGATCTTGGAGGAATTTATGGGAAATCAAGGCGATTCTCAAGGGATTTCACTTGGTCTCAGGTTTGAATGTAAATTACAGGAAAAGTGCGTTTTATAGAATTGGTTTGGAAGATGGTTTTTTGAGAGCGACTGCAACTTTTCTAGGAGTTCAAATTGATGGGTTTCCGTTTAAGTTTCTAGGTGTATATGTAGGAGGCAATCATAGACAATTTACTTTTTGGAAGCCTATGCTTGATAAGGTTCAGATGCGGCTTGCGAGTTGGAAGGGTAGATTTTTATCACTGGCGGGTAGGGCAACGTTAATCAACTCTGTTTTATCCAACATTCCAACGCATTTCATGTCGGTTTACCTTATGCCTACTAAAGTGGTGCAAGCATTTAAGAGCATTCAGCGTAAATTTTTATGGTACGGATCTGGTAAGGAAAGGGGCATATCTTGGATTGAATGGAAAGTAGTATGTCAACCAAAGGAGGAGGGGGGTTTGGGCATAAAGAATGTTAGAAGCTTTAACATTGCATTGGTAGCAAAATGGTTATGGAAATTAATGAAATTGAAAGGCAGGTTGTGGCATGGTTTGATTGAAGCAAGATATCATGATTATATTTCTGACTTTCACGTGGGCGTATTGCCTAGCTATTCAACCGGTTCGTCATTGTGGTGGCGTGATATTTTTGGTATTCTAAAGAAGTTTGGAAATGATGGATTTATGAAGAATATTGGATACAAGGTAAATAGAGGAAATGAAGCTCTGTTCTGGTTTTCACAGTGGTGTGGCAATGATTCTCTTGTGCATCTGTTTCCTAATTTGTGGGAGAAAGCAAGTAACAAATTTGGAAGGGTTGTGGATTTTTTGAATCATGAAGACATATGCTGGTATCGGAAGGTGGATTTCAATGAGACGGAATGGACGGAAGACAACAAGTTGGAGAGGGAGGCGTTGGAAGTAATACTGTATGAACAAAGATGTAGTTCCACTGTTGTAGATGATTGTGTGTGGTTGGGTGACGAGCAGCAAAGTTTCTCAGTTCGCAGTGGGTACAAGGTGGTAGAGGAGGCACAATGTGTTCGTCTGTATGGTGAGGAGCAGCAGGCAGCTTTTAAGATGGTATGGCTTTCTTCATCTCCTCCTAAAGTTCAGACATTTGGTTGGAGGTTGATTCATGATAGGTCACCGTCGCGAGTTAATTTGTGTAAACGTGACATTTTATCTTATGAGCATAACAGCACATGTCCGTTATGCTTTTCAAGAGACGAAACCGCGTTTCATGTTCTGTTTGAATGTGGAAAAACGAAGAAAATATGGTGGAGGATTGGTATTTGGTTGGAAATTGATGTTGGTACTCACGACAATATTTTATCACATTTATGTCATTGTATTGAGGCCTTGATTAGTAGGAAGGTGAGGGTCCAAAACGTTGCAGGTTTGTGGTTGTCTATAGTATGGTGTCTTTGGATAAATAGAAACAAAATTTTATTTAATGATGTTAGTTGGGATAGGGAAAGGATAGTAGAAGATATAATTTTGTTCACTTGGTGGTGGGTAGGAAAAAGAATTAACTCGCTAACTACGTGTAATTATTACGAATGGATCAATTATCCTTGCGAATTTTTGTAGCTCTCGCGTAGGATGGTTGCTGTGGTTGTACATGGTTGGATACAAAAGTTGGAGAGTTGTAATACTATCGTAGCTCCTACAGCTTACCATCATGTTGAACCATTGGAAAAAAGGAATTCGGTGAAGCATACGTTCCATATTGTGTATATCCATAACCTTAAAAGACCTTAAGCCATCCCTCCATCATGGTTTTTATAATTAGAATAGACACTCCAATAATTTGTAGTAGAATGCTATCCATTTAGAGCGAAACCTTGATTCGGATTAAATGGCTTTCCTGTCCCCTCAGCTGGAAGGAATAATAACTAGCAGATAACTACAACAGATAATAATTAATTTGTTTATATTATTATAAAAAATATAAATGGTATACCTATTATGAGATTTTGCATAAATTTATTTAAAATTTTAATAAATTGTATGAATATTTAAAGTAATTCCAATTTTGATTCTTATTATAGCCTTTGATATATTTAATACTATTATTTCTAATAGACAATCTTAATAAAGTAATATAAAAAATTAAGTAAAAACCAAAATAAAGAAAGCAAATAAATGCATGGATGTGGCCATGTAGGTGGTCTAAGTTACTACGTGTGTAAGAACCGTGTGAGCCATTTAAGAAAAATCTCTCAACACTTTCCATCTTACTATTGATTTTTCCTAAACTTGAAGATTCTGATGACTAGACATGACTATGACATTCTTGAAACTACCTCTTTATAAGGAGAACCATGTGAACTATCTCAAAATTCAAGTAGAAAACAACATGGTTGTCAAAGTGTACGGAGCACCCTATGGTTTGCTGAAAAGAATTAGATTTTGAAACAATTGATATTGATCTCTTCATGGGAGAGCATAAACAAATCCGATTTCCACAAACAGCACCCTTTTGGAGAGGTTCATCTTATTCAAGATGGTGATTTTACCCTTTATAGTTAGTTACATCAACCCTTTACTATTTTCTCCATGTATTTTTATCGAAGCTATGTATTTGTATAAATTTGGTATATCGGATATTAAGTAATAGCTATTATCATTTGTTGTGTTTGATTTAAACTCATGATATCGATTATGAGTTTCACCAATTAGTTCATGATATCTTCTTTTTATCTTTTAATTTTTTGATATTTCAGTGGGATTTGCCAATAGGCATTCTTGGAAGCCTCTTAGTATTGGTGCAATTGCTGGACTTACAACAACACTCCTTGTTGGCCTCTATATTCCTAATGGCCTGACATAATTTGTTTCTGATGAGCCGTCTCGGCTATATCTTGGGTTCGGTAGGTATGTTTTCCTAAAGTTTACCTCAGACGCGACACACTTATTCATTCTCAGATTTGGGCTGACTGTGTTGCTTGTATTATGGCTGGTATCCTCGGAGGAGAAGACACATATACGGCTTTTAACGAACTTATGGCTTTTCTTGTTTTTTCATAATTAATGTTTGACTATCAATAGTTAGTAAATTAATTTAATTTTCTTACTCCATAGTTGGTGATTGTTGACATGCATCAATTATGGAGTTGAAAGAGACAACATTTGGTTGCATTCCTTGCTCTATCATTACAATAAGCAACATAATAGAAGACTCCACGAAATCATTTTTGCATAGTGCATCTATGATTGCTTTATAAAAGAATATCGACTTCCAATTGTGATTTCCTGAATTCTCGATAAACATTCATCGCTTCTTGGAACATTTTGCCTTTCGTGTACACGTCGATCATTGTACAATAAGTTAGTATATTTAGAAATATGTTTCGCGCCTTCATCTCTTCAAATAGTTTTTTAACTTCAGCATATATGTCATGGCTTTTGTACCTGGACAACAGAGTATTGCCTGTTACAACGTCTGTTTTAATTCCACATATGTCCATCTCCTTGCACTTATTAATTGCTTCATCAAAACAAAAGTCGTAACATAGAATGCTATGTTGTCAAGTTATGGATGGCATGAAATGTATGCTGAAGTTAGAAGACTATTTGAAGAGACGAAGGCGCAAAACATGTACTCAAATTCACTAACTTACTCTTCAATGATCGACGTGTACAAAAAATGGGAATTGTTCCAGGAAGCAATGAATATTTAACAAGAATTACTGATGTCACGATTGAAAATCGGTGATGTATTTTATAGTGCAAACATAGTTCCACTATGCGAAAAAATGGTTTAGTAAAGTCTTTTATTATATTGCTTATTGAAATGATAGATGAAGGAATCAGGGCAAATGTGGTCACTTTTAACTCTATAATTGATACCTATCAACAATCGCCAACATTAGACTTTGAAAATCATTGTTTCTTTGCAAACTATTGAGTATTCAATTGAACAATCGTCTGTTACGCTTATTAATGTGCCTTTCAGACTAAGTCAGATGAAGACTTAACTTTTTTGATATGTTTGTTCTGTATGATGTTTTATATCATTCTCGACCTACTAGTTCCACACATAACTATCTAGCTTCTGGCTATTAGATCAATGGAAGTTATGTAGCACCAATTGATTAAATATGTGTATGGTATTTGACATATCTCAGTGTTCTAACATTATTACATTTTATTCTTTTAATTTATTTTTTAAAATTATTTATTATTATGAGTATATTGCATGTTTTGTCAGTGTTTGTGCATGTATTTCATATAATATGAGTCTCTTGTTACTTTTTAGTGTTACTTTGTCATAAGCGCAAAGAACCAATTGAATGAATATTATAAGTTTGCTTGATTAATCTGTTTTCTTATTTCCTCAATTTCATTATTTTATTTCACTACTTTAGAATTATTAGTTAAAGTCTTCTAAAATCTCTCTCTACTATAAATTAGACTTAAGTATCAATCCAATTTTCTGGTTTTGAATGCTTAATATGTGTTTGCCTTGAAGTTTGTATTTGAAACCAGCGAGAAGGTAACCAAAACTTTAGACGTGTTATAACTAAAACATTAGACCTAATATAATTTCACACGAATTATGAAAAGTAAATTTTTTTGTTAGAATTAAGAAGCACAACGAAGTTGAGAATGTGTTTCTTTCAAAGTTTTGAATGTTATTTGTAGACAAAAATGTTAAAAATGAAATTTAATTTGTAAAACTGTCATATGTAACTACTAATTAATGATAATTACTGGAAAAAAGAGTGTGATGATCGGGATTCGAACTCCAATTGGCATATAAATTGTGATCTCCGTTAGAATACGATTAGACGATAGTCTAACTAACTTTGAGTTAGTTATGAGTTTGTTTGTGTGGTTACTTTTGATATAAGTAATCTCTCAACATGTATGAAAAATGACTAATGTTGCAAGTTGAATAATGAACTTTTTTTTCACATTCTAATAAGTGGTATTAGAAGCATTGGATCTCCTACAATAAAAAAATGTAGTTTCTATTTTCAAGGTGGGAAAATTTGTTATTTCTCTTATCCTCACTCTCGTATCATACCTTATTTTCTTTTGAATCATTTTCATGGTTAATTTGTAAAAATTCCTAACACCAGTAATTCCCAAGTTAAATGGATTCGACGATCATTGGGTCATGTGTAACACCCTATTTCCCGACTCAAAAAATATTACAATAATTCAAAGTATATTTTCACCCAAAGGGTGTCGCACATTCTCAAATAAAACACATGTTAATAAATTAAACAACTTAAAGGTGAAATATGAAACATTCAAAAACACCTTCACATAGTCTCATCAAATGAATTTATTCAAATAACATTGTTTTTTGAAAAGAACATAATAATTCTCCTAATAAAAGAAATAACATCCCATCCCTAGTATTACAATATCTAGACGACACAACGTTTACTTGGCAAAACTGAAAACAAGGAAGAAAGCAATGACCATCATTTTTCAACACAACTGCACTACATGCTACCAGTATTTGCAACATGGACATAAAAGCCACACACAAACAGAAAAGGGTGTGGGAATAATCCCTACAAATATTAGTTGTCAAAGTAAATAATATGACAACTATAAAAATACATATATCATTCTCACACAGCAACAACAATAATACAATTTATGAACTCAAACAATCATCAAAATCACTCTTAAAATTTCATTCTCAAATATCAGGCAACACTGCAATTCCTATGAATTACTCAACTAAAAAATATTCATGTAATTAATCTTAATAATTGTATTATAACTATAAAATTATCAATAATTGAGTAACTTTGTATTATTATTCATCAGCTCAAAAATCAATCAACGACACTCAAAACATCTCAACAGAGTTTTTTTAATCATTTTATTATACACTCATAACTTATCAAAGGTTTATATATATATATATATATATATATATATATATATATATATCAACAGAGTTCTCAAAGTACTCTAACAACTCTACCACAATGTTTTAATTTTTAAAATGAACCTAGAGTACTCAAAAGTACTCTAAAGTGCTAAACAAATACTTCAATGACAGCCTTTGATAGGTGATAACTCTAATGAACTTTAATGGGCTGATAGTTTGACTCATTATTGCTCAAAAATAACACAAAGGTAACAAAAAGATTGTTGACGCTAAAATTGCTCAGATTCACAGTCGTACGGCTAATTAACAACAAAACTCATCAGATTAGACAAAAGTGGAATAAAAAACATAAAATAGTAGTATGAAACAATATAAAAAGTATTTAAATAAACTAGAAAAAAATTGAGGAAATGAGAAATTAGAGAATATGAAAAAGAAAGAACATAAGAGATACGAGAGTAAAGAAGAAAAGAGTGATAAAAACATAATTGGGAGAGAAAATAATAATATAAAAACAAGAAGCTTAAAACGAAAGAACATAAGAGAGATTTAATAAGGTTGATACTAAAACCCTAAGTGTCAATAAAAGAATATTTGTAAGTTTAATGCATAATGAAGAAAAAAGTTATGAATTTATAGAATTTGGTTTGTGTGAAGTCATTGTTATGGTTTTGCTAAAATCTTATGTATGAAGAATCTAAAATGGATTGAAATCGTAATTGGGGATGCAAAATACAAAAACTTATAAAAATATTTTGTAGTTTATTAGGTAAAAAAAGGCAATTTAATAAATCAAGCATTTTAATTAATGGTGTTAATGAAACCAAATTGTTTTTGGTTACTTATTAGTAGAGGTGTTTGCGGTGCGATTTGTTGGGGGAGTTTAGTAAAGAGCAATGATACATATCTAGAAATAAATTGGCTAATGCATCTACAAAAACCTACAGTTAAAGTTTGTCTTGAACAGGTGCTAGTGATTTGTATGTTGTTTAAGCCATTCCATCACTATGTATGTTATAGAGTTTAAAACCTGTATGTGTATCTTTTCATTTCAAACATCTTCTCTATTAAGGCTAACTGGTGGTTCCATCACAATATCAAATAACATAATGTAGTGTTAAAATCATAATATCATAATAATAAAAGACATTTATAGTAATGATCTAATTCCTGTAACCAACTGCAGTTGTTTCTGCTCAATTATGCTCTACTTATACCAAGCTCCTTGCGCCATATATCGATTTTGTGTTTGCAGTCATATTGCGAACACCGTGTTTCAAGTCGGCTTCCGATCAGAGTTGTCACCAAATGGATCCACTCCTACCTTTGAATACCTCGGTTAGTTACATCTGTAATTTCAAAAGTATGTTTTCCCTTGAGCTTCCTCCAGTTCCTTGTCTATCAACTCTTCCATACAAAAAAAATGATTTTAAATCAATGTTGCTATGCTCTATGACATTGGCATTACCATAATGATGATTCATAAGAACAACATTATATAATTCTTCTTCATTCAGGAAACAGCTTGGTAACCCAGTAGTGTTATACTAACCGGCTTCTGTAATCGGAGCATCATAATTGAGAAAACAATGTCGGCCATGGAAGTTGTCGTAATACATATTGTCCCCTTTTATTTATGGCGGCATCGATACGTGTATTATAACAGAAGTGTGTTGCTGCAATGTAACGCTGCTTCTTGCTCTCCGGCGATGCTATTCTGCTTCACTGCTTACACCACAGTCTTCTTGTTCCATCGGTATCTAAGCAAGCCTGATCTCATGATCATAACCAAGCTTCAATGGGTTCCACTGAATCGCAACCTTAGACAGCTGCCCATGAAATAACTTCTGGTTCATATTTTTCGAGTTAGGTTGCACTGCAGGACCATTACTTAAAGCTTTCAACATAATATTCTGCTGACGCTTAGTTTTCTCCAAGCCATTCTCAGCAGGCAATAAAACATTCTGAGACTTGTCAACCTTGTTATTAGAAGAAAGAACATCCCCAACTCCAGAATTCACCCCCATTTTCGATCCAGGCCGTGCCGAAAAACCTCGACCTAATCTCGCAATTAGAGCACCACGGACAGTCGAAGCCCCAAGAGCAGTAGGAGTTGGCTGACTGTAACAATGTTGTTGAGCTTCGTGACGAGGTCCAAACCTTACCTTCAATCTCTGAGAAATATCCAAAGCATCTTTATGATTAGGATCATAAGCCAACGATAACTCCACATCCTGCACAGCTAATTCATACTTTTCAACAGCCTTAATCGCTTTAACCCTACGAAGAAGAGCCTGAACAAAACTGGCTGACCTTTGAAATCTCGTATTCCCTTCTCTTAGTTTTCACATAGAGTAAATGATTTCAAAGTAAGGCTGAAACATCAACATTCAGTTGTCGACTAAAAGGGTCTGACTCACTGTCTATTTTTTTTAGATGTCAATCTTTCGGATTCGTACATGACCGTTTCAACCGATCTTCATTGGATTCCGAAGACGGAGATTTTAATCTGACATGTTTTTTAATCAGATATTAAAATTAATGTATAAGATGATAATTGTAATACCCCGTATTTTTATTTTGCTCTGGGTAATATTGGTTCTAATTGTGAGAGTTAGGTCGAACTCATGTTGTGTCAAAGGATAGCTTTCATGTGTTTTTCGACAGGAGGAAAGCATGCAGTCGAAGCTTGTTTACATGCTAATGCCTGATTGTTACATATTGTAGTCGAAGTCTGTTCTAATATGTACTGTCAAATTATGCTGTCGAATTGGGCCTTGTGTTAAGAATCCAATTGTTTAGGTTTCTTGGGCTGCAAGTTACCTAGTTAGTCTATAAATAGGCTAGTACACTCAGTTTATTGAGTGTGGCAAATTGTGATATTCACTTGTAATTATTTGTGACGTTAATGAGAAAGTGAATAGTAAACAAAATTTTATTTGCCCAATCCTTATTGTTCCTTCATGTTATCTTCTTCTTCTTCTTCTTCTTGTTTTTTTTGTTAACCCTTGTTTGGTTCTTGATCATCAAGAAACCATTAATACTTGTTATAAAGACATCATTTTTCACATCATTTTGAACAATTAAAATAACTAAAAGTCCAAAAATCTTTTGGGTTAATCAATATAACTAAAAGGCCAAAAATCACGTTTAATTGATTTTGAGTTTGTGAATAAATCAAATTAATTCTTTCATAAAACCATATATTCGCTACCCTAAAATGCAATATATAAAAATGTGGGTCTTGCTCCTATGTATCCTCGGATACAATGAGGAACTTAAAGCTTCGTAGTTCGGGAAAAGAAAAGATATATTTTTGGGTTTTTTTGTTGTAGTGCATAAGGGGACGTGAATATCGCGCTTACGTATCTTCAGGTGCGATGGAGAATTTAAAACTACGTAGTTCTTGGTAGCTTATGAGTGTTGGTTGATTAATTTTAGTGAACAAGTTTTTATTTCACCTTCTAACGGTTAAATATTGGCTTGTTTTCTCACGTCTGAGACTTAAGGACTAAACAATGTTCGTTTGTAAAAAAGGTCTCGATCGCACGGGAGCGAGAGAAACAATTTAGATGTGTTGGGTGTTTTGTTGGATGACGATTACTCGAATAGTCGAGTAAGACAACTCATTTCGAATAATTGAGGAGAGGAAAGGAAGGCTCTTGACAACCTCCCTTTTCATCTTTAATTATAAAAAGGATTGGATATATTTAAGGAATTTTGATTGGAAGACGAATACTCCAGTTAGTCTACGAAGGGAATAGAAGGCTCTAGACCACCTTCTTTTATGTCCAAATTATTACGAAAATGAATTTGATTAGATTAATATGAATAAGACATGAGGCGAATCAGATTAGATGTTTTTAATGGATGACAATTGCTCGAATGGTAGAGTAAGTCAACTCATATCTAAATAATCGAGGAGTGGAATCGAAGGCTCTAAACCATCTACGTTTTCACCCTTTAACTTGAATTAGATAAAAGACACTCGATGTTGATCGTGGTTTGTATTTGTACTGAATCAAAACAAGGTTGAAATGATTTTGAGAAAAGATCCGTTTGGCATTGGACCAAGGCTTTTTTTATTTAAAATATCTATTTAATTAAATTATCATTAATTAGCCAGATGATCAACAATGCATAACTAAGTCATGAGTAAAATGCTAAAACATCCAGAGTTATCCATAATGTGCTCAAAGTTGATTTGTACGTAACAACAACATGAAGAATTGCATACACAAGGATCATAACACGACAAAAATATAAAAAAAAAAATCATATCACTGTATAGAAAATATCAGCAGCATAACGACATAAAAATATCAAATCTGCATATTAAACATCCAATTTTAAATGCCATAAAGTAAAACAACCAGCAGCTACACAAAATTATATTTACATTTACAATATTCACATTATTGTACCAATATCACGGTAATAAAATCCAGCAAAAGATTTGCATAATCGAATCGTAATCAGTACAATAATTGAATAAAAAACAAACTAAGCATACAACGAATTATATGCAAACAAATATTAACTGTAGCTCACTCGAATTCAATTAATAACATATTGATTTAAATTTTAAAAATCTAGTAAAAAAACTTATCAAAGAGACATTTTAAACATGGTTGAATTGATTTAATCATAATTAAACAAAATAGTATACGTAAATAAATAAATACAATGATCAATTTATAATTAATGTAAATATGAGTAATTTATAAAATTCGATTTATAAAACATTCAAATAAGTACATTAAAAAAATAAGCTGATAAAGTTAACAATAATCCGAAAACCAAATGGTGGAAAATAATAAAGAAAATGCAATGGACTCTCGTAATTAGACTTTGACCACAATTTCTAAAAAGATCATTTTGGAATTTAAATGTATGAAGCAAATTATTATAATTTTTATATATTTCAAAATTATAATTATTTTTATAAATGTATCAGTAATAATTTAGTTCTTTAAATATATTTTTAGAAAATTATAAATGTTGGATAAACAACCCTTAATTAAGTAAATATATTTATAAACAATTATAAATGTTGGATAAACAAACCTCAACTCTGTGCCGCCTTCTTATGTGAAATTTCAAAAAAAAAGTCTATTTTTGTGTTTTATGAACATTTTAATAACTTTATTCTAAATAATTTTTGCCCTAGTACTAACACCTTAAAAACCACAATTTAAAAAGCCAATCAAAACAACCAAGAAACAAAAGCATATATTATTTTATAGAAAAAAAAAGAATAAATAAAAAAGAAAGACCAACCTACATGAAGGAGAATTTTCCTGGTCAGACGTACAGTCTCTCTTTCTTTCCTCTTTTCAGTCTCCATTTCTTTCAACTCTTATTGTTTCTTTCTTCATTCCGCCTTAAATTTCTTCTAACTCTTCTTCTTGTTCTGCCTTTGGTTGCAGGGACGGTTGAAGCTTTAGGTTAAGGTTTATTTGTTGTTGTTCTTCGATGTGAAAAGAAACAACATTTTTGTAGTATATTTGTAAATTGTGGATGAGACAATGTGTATAAAACATGTGCTTTTTATAGATGAAAATTAGGGTTATTTAAAATGAAAAAAAAATCAATTTGAACAATTAAAATAACTAAGAGTCCAAAAATCTATTGGGTTAATCAGAATAACTAAAAGGCCAAAAATCACGTTTAATTGATTTTGAGTTGGTGAATAAATCAAATTAATTATTTCATAAAACCATATATTCGCTACCCTAAAATGCAATATTTAAAAATGTGGGTCTTGCTCCTATGTATCCACGGATACAATGAAGAACTTAAAGCTTCGTAGTTCGGGGAAAGAAAAAAGATATTTTTGGGTTTTTTTGTTGTAGTGCATAACGGGACGTGAGTCTCACGCTTACATATCTTCAGGTGCGATGGAGAATTCAAAACTACGTAGTTCTTGGTAGCTTATGAGTGTTGGTTGATTGATTTTAGTGAACAAATTTTTATTTCACCTTCTAACAGTTAAATATTGGCTTGTTTTCTCACGTCTGAGACTTAAGGACTAAACAATGTTCGTTTGTGAAAAAGGACTCGATCGCACGAGGGCGAGAGAAACAATTTGTATGTGTTGGGTGTTTTGTTGGATGACGATTACTCGAATAGTCGAGTAAGACAACTCATATTCGAATAATTGAGGAGAGGAAAGGAAGGCTCTTGACAACCTCCCTTTTCATCCTTAATTATAAAAAGGATTGGATATGGTTAAGGTATTTTGATTGGAAGACAAATACTCCTGTTAGTGTACGAAGGGATAGAAGGCTCTAGACCACCTTTTTTTATGTCCAAATTATTAGAAAATAAATTTTATTAGATTAATATGAAAGAGACATGAGGTGAATCAGATTAGATGTTTTTTAATGGATGACAATTGCTCGAATGGTCGAGTAAGTCAACTCATATCTAAATAATCGAAGAGTGGAATCGAAGGCTCTAAACCATCTCCGTTTTCACCCTTTAACTTGAATTAGATAAAGGGCACTCGATGTTGATCGAGGTTTGTATTGGCATTGGACCAAGGGTTTTTTTATTTAAAATATCTATTTAATTAAATTATCATTAATTAGCCAGATGATCAACAATGCATAACTAAGTCATGAGTAAAATGCTAAAACATCCAGGGTTATCCATAATGTGCTCAAAGTTGATTTGGACGTAACAACAATATGAAGAATTGCATATACAAAGATCATAACACGACAAAAATATCATATCCATGTATAGAAAATTCCAGCAGCATAACGGCATAAAAATATCAAATCTGCATACTAAGCATCCAATTTAAAATGCAATAAAGTAAAACAGCCAGCAACTACACAAAATTATATTTACATTTACAATATTCACATTATTATACCAATATCACGGTAATAAAATCCATCAATAGATTTGCATAAGCGAATCGTAATTAGTACAATAATTGAATAAAAATCAAACTAAGCATACAACGAAGTATATGCAAACAAACATCGACTGTAGCTCACTCGAATTCAATGAATAACATATTGATTAAAATTTTAAAAAACTAGTAAAAAAAATTGATCAAAGAGAAATTTTAAACATGGTTGAATTGATTTAATCATAATTAAACAAATTAGTATAATTAAATGAATAAATACAATGATCATCTTATAATTAATGTAAATATTAGTAATTTATAAAATTCGATTTATAAAACATTCAAATAAGTACATTAAAAAAATAAGCTGATAAAGTTAACAATAATCCGAAAACCAAATGGTGGAAAATGATAAAGAAAATGCAATGGACTCTCGTAATTAGACTTTGACCACAATTTCTAAAAAGATGATTTTGGAATTTAAATATATGATGCAAATTATTATAATTTTTAAATATTTCAATATTATAATTATTTTTATAAATGTATCAGTAATAATTTAGTTCTTTAAATATATTTTTAGAAAATTATAAATGTTGGATAAACAACCCTTAATTAAGTAAATATATTTTTAAACAATTATAAATGTTGGATAAACAAACCTCAATTCTGTGCCGCCTTCTTATGTGAAATTAAAAAAAAAAAAGTCTATTTTTGTGTTTTATGAACTTTTTAATAACTTTATTCCAAATAATTTTTGCCCTAGTACTAACACCTTAAAAACCACAATTTAAAAAGCCCATTAAAACAACCAAATAGACCTCAACGAACATGACACGTGCCTACAAGGTTGCAAGAATATATGATTATATAAAATGATGTGGTCGATGAAGAAGGTGAGATGGTACATTATGATTTCTATTGAGATGTCGAACCAGTCAATGCAGCTTAGACATTGAAAAATTCGAAGTGGGTGAAAGCAATGAATGAGAAGTTAAAATAAACACATATTTTAGGAAATAAATTATCACATAAAATATTCGCTAGATCACTAAATGTTGGTCAGTTTATTCTTTCAAATTAGTTAAATAGAAAATTAATACTTAAAAATAAAAATTGTCATTTAATTTAATCAACATTCAAAATATCCATAAAGAAACATCAATAATTTTTTTAAAATAAACAATCACCAAAATCAATAAGAGATATATATTGACCTATACATTGAGTCAGTCATACATGGCCTCAATGATTTGCCATGTGAGGTAGCTTATTTCTTTGTATATTTTTTCTGTTTTTGCTGGTTCAGTTTCAGGTTGTGAAACGTCATGTTATTCTGTCATTAAACATGTGCATAGGTGTGGTTTTTGACAGTTTTGTGTAACTGAGGTCTTGGGGTCTTTTTCATGACCTTTTGAACAAAACTTGAATATTTAAAAAAAAAACACTTTTACTTGTATAAAACATACCGATAATCGGTGGTGCAAAATTATATATATTTATATATATATATATATATGTATATATTTGGTTTTTCTGGGGATCGTAGTCCTGGGCCGGATGGATTCAGTTTTGAATTTTTGAAAAGATGCTGGGATATTATAGGTCCATAGTTCTGAAATTGTGTGTTGGAGTTTTTTGAGGGTGAACAACTTCATAAAAGCTTCGCGTCTTCGTTTGTGGTTTTGATTCCTAAGTCTGAAAATCCTGAAGACCTGGACGGATATGGGCCAATTTCTTTGGTTAGTTCAGTTTATAAGGTTATTTCTAAAATTCTTGCTAACAGGCTTAAGAAGAAAATTGGTGGTATAGTTTCAAATACTCAGACAGCGTTTTTGGAAGGAAGAAACATATTAGATGGGGTATTGGTTTTAAATGAGATCCTGGATTTTGCTAAGAGAGCTAAAAAGGAGTTGATGATTTTCAAAGTGGACTTTGCTAAAGCGTATGACTGTGTAGATTGGAATTATCTTCGAGAGGTGATGAAACATATGGGATTTGGCTCTAGGTGGTTGAGATGGATGGACCTTGGAGTTTTTAATAGCTTTTCTTCGGTTTTAGTTAATGGGAGTCCTTCTCAAGATTTTAGAGTGACGAGGGGTCTCAAGCAAGGAGACCCTTTAGCTTCTTTCCTCTTCTGTCTGGCTACAGAGGGGATGGAAATAATTATGAAGCGAGCAGTTGCTAGTGGCCTTTTTTAAGAATTTAAGGTCAATTCAGAGATTGGTTTTCACATGCTGCAATTTGCTGACGATTCGGTCTTAAATGGAGATGGTTCGTGGAAGAATATCACAGCGTTCAAAGCCATTTTAAAAGCTTTTCAGCTCACTTCAGGTTTGGACATTAATTTTAGAAAGAGTTCGTTGATTTGTGTTGGGTTGGAAGAATCCAAGATCAGATCTGCAGAGTTGTATCTATATTGTAAAATTTCTCCTTCTCAATTTTCGTTTCTCGGGATATTAATTGGAGGTAATCATAGGTTAATCTCGTTCTGGAAGCCGGTGATAGATATTATGCGTGCTAGATTGAATACTTGGAGGAGTCGGTTCTTATCAATGGGTGGTCGAGTTACTTTAATTAATTCTGTCTTTAGTGATTTGCCAATCTATTACATGTCTTTTTAAAGAATGCCGGTTAAGGTGGTTAGAATTCTCAAGTCAATTCAAAGATCGTTTTTGTGGAATGGTGTGGAGAATAAAAATGGGATTTCTTGGATAAGTTGGCAAATGGTTTGTAAGAGTATAGACTTGGGTGGTTTAGGTGTGAAAGATTTAAAGTTATTCAACTTGGCTTTGTTTCTTAAGTGGGCTTGGAGGATTTTAGAGAACAAGCTTACAATTTGGAAGGATTTTATTAATTTTAGATATCCTTTTTGCTGTTATGATTTTTTTAGCAGTGAGGTCTCAATTCTGCTGGTGAATCCATCTCTTTGGTTTTTAGATCTTTTGCAGGCCTTGAAAGCCGTGGGAGAAGGAAGGTTGGTTGATCTCATCGCCTACGAGATTGGTGACGGGACTAGGGTGAATTTTTGGAGGTCGAAATGGGCTTTGGATGAGTCATTTAACAGAAGGTTTCCAGCGCTATATGCTTTAGTAGAAACTGAATTTAGTCCAGTCAGTGTTAATGGTTATTGGGAGGGAGAGATTTGGAAGGGGGATATCAAAGTGGTTGTACCTGAAACACAGGAGATGGCTCGGGTTCAGCTGGAAGAATTGAATTTGCTTTTGGCTTCTATTCCCATTATCAAGAATGCCAAGGATTCAATTAAATGTTTGCTGGAGGATAATTATTCTTATTCTGTTTCATCTATTTATGTCTTTTTGCAGGAGATTATGGAAGAGAATACAATACAGCTTTGAGTTGAAATGAAAGCGGCATTAAAGTTAATTTGGCTAGCGTAAATACCGTTCAAGGTGAAAGTGTTCGGTTGGAGGATGTTCCATAATCGAATTCCAACGAGGGATAATTTGTTTCGGAGAGGAATTGTTACTAATAGGTATGAGATGTCATGCCCTTTTTGCTTTCTCGACATGGAGTCGTCTGAACATGTTCTATTTATATGTGGTAAAGTTATTATGGTGTGGAATTTTGCTTGTAATTGGTTGGGGATTCCGTGTATATTAGTTGGAAATATGGTCTCTCATTTAACATGTTGGATACAGGGTTGTGTCGATAGAGGGTTGGTTGTTAGAATAGCAGTAGGGTTATTGTTATCGATTTGTTGGATCCTTTGGTTATGCCATAACAATATTATTTTTAGTTAGGAATTTTGGGATTTTGATACAATTTCAAATCGTATTTTAATTTATACATGGTGGTGGATAGGTAGGAGTTATAAAAGTTCCTATCTTTGTAATTATTTCACTTGGGTTAACTCTCCGAGTGATTTTTGTAGCCGGTGATATTTGAGCAGGTTATAGTTGTATACGGGTTGGAGTACCCCTTTGTACTCCGTTTTATATGAAAGTTTAGCTTATAAAAAAAAAAAAAAAAAAAAATATATTTATATATATATATATATATATATATATATATATATATATATATATATATATATATATATATATATATATATATATATAACGTGTTGATATTTTTCATTTAAAGGATTTGACTTACAATTTCAATGAATAACATATTGATTAAAATTTTAAAAATCTAGTAAAAAAAATTGATCAAAGAGAAATTTTAAACATGGTTGAACTGATTTAATCATAATTAAACAAATTTGTATAATTAAATGAATAAATACAATGATCATCTTATAATTAATGTAAATATTAGTAATTTATAAAATTCGATTTATAAAACATTCAAATAAGTACATTAAAAAAATAAGCTGATAAAGTTAACAATAATCCGAAAACCAAATGGTGGAAAATGATAAAGAAAATGCAATGGACTCTCGTAATTAGACTTTGACCACAATTTCTAAAAAGATCGTTTTGGAATTTAAATATATGATGCAAATTATTATAATTTTTAAATATTTCAATATTATAATTATTTTTATAATGTATCAGTAATAATTTAGTTCTTTAAATATATTTTTAGAAAATTATAAATGTTGGATAAACAACCCTTAATCAAGTTAATGTATTTTTAAACAATTATAAATGTTGGATAAACAAACCTCAATTCTGTGCCGCCTTCTTATGTGAAATTTCAAAAAAAAAAGTCTATTTTTGTGTTTTATGAACTTTTTAATAACTTTATTCCAAATAATTTTTGCCCTAGTACTAACACCTTAAAACCACAATTTAAAAAGCCCATTAAAACAACCAAATAGACCTCAACGAACAAGACACGTGCCTACAAGATTGCAAGAATATATGATTATATAAAATGATGTGGTCGATGAAGAAGGTGAGATGGTACATTATGATTTCTATTGAGATGTCGAACCAGTCAATGCAGCTTAGACATTGAAAAATTCGAAGTGGGTGAAAGCAATGAATGAGAAGTTAAAATAAATACATATTTTAGGAAATAAATTATCACATAAAATATTCGCTAGATCACTAAATGTTGGTCAGTTTATTCTTTCAAATTAGTTAAATAGAAAATTAATACTTAAAAATAAAAATTGTCATTTAATTTAATCAACATTCAAAATATCCATAAAGAAACATCAATAATTTTTTTAAAATAAACAATCATCAAAATCAATCAGAGATATATATTGACCTATACATTGAGTCAGTCATACATGGCCTCAATGATTTGCCATGTGAGGTAGCTTATTTCTTTGTATATTTTTTCTGTTTTTGCTGGTTCAGTTTCAGGTTGTGAAACGTCATGTTATTCTGTCATTAAACATGTGCATAGGTGTGGTTTTTGACAGTTTTGTGTAACTGAGGTCATGGGGTCTTTTTCATGACCTTTTGAACAAAACTTGAATATTTAAAAAAAAAACACTTTTACTTGTATAAAACATACCGATAATCGGTGGTGCAAAATTTTATATATATATATATATATATATATATATATATATATATATATATATATATATTTGGTTTTTCTGGGGATCGTAGTCCTGGGCCGGATGGATTCAGTTTTGAATTTTTGAAAAGATGCTGCGATATTATAGGTCCAGAGTTCTGAAATTGTGTGTTGGAGTTTTTTGAGGGTGAACAACTTCATAAAAGCTTCGCGTCTTCGTTTGTGGTTTTGATTCCTAAGTCTGAAAATCCTGAAGACCTGGACGGATATGGGCCAATTTCTTTGGTTAGTTCATTTTATAAGGTTATTTCTAAAATTCTTGCTAACAGGCTTAAGAAGAAAATTGGTGGTATAGTTTCAAATACTCAGACAGCGTTTTTGGAAGGAAGAAACATATTAGATGGGGTATTGGTTTTAAATGAGATCCTGGATTTTGCTAAGAGAGCTAAAAAGGAGTTGATGATTTTCAAAGTGGACTTTGCTAAAGCGTATGACTGTGTAGATTGGAATTATCTTCGAGAGGTGATGAAACATATGGGATTTGGCTCTAGGTGGTTGAGATGGATGGACCTTGGAGTTTTTAATAGGTTTTCTTCGGTTTTAGTTAATGGGAGTCCTTCTCAAGATTTTAGAGTGACGAGGGGTCTCAAGCAAGGAGACCATTTAGCTTCTTTCCTCTTCTGTCTGGCTGCAGAGGGGATGGAAATAATTATGAAGCGAGCAGTTGCTAGTGGCCTTTTTTAAGAATTTAAGGTCAATTCAGAGATTGGTTTTCACATGCTGCAATTTGCTGACGATTCGGTCTTAAATGGAGATGGTTCGTGGAAGAATATCACAGCGTTCAAAGCCATTTTAAAAGCTTTTCAGCTCCCTTCAGGTTTGGACATTAATTTTAGAAAGAGTTCGTTGATTTGTGTTGGGTTGGAAGAATCCAAGATCAGATCTGCAGAGTTGTATCTATATTGTAAAATTTCTCCTTCTTAATTTTCGTTTCTCGGGATATTAATTGGAGGTAATCATAGGTTAATCTCGTTCTGGAAGCCGGTGATAGATATAATGCGTGCTAGATTGAATACTTGGAGGAGTCGGTTCTTATCAATGGGTGGTCGAGTTACTTTAATTAATTCTGTCTTTAGTAATTTGCCAATCTATTACATGTCTTTTTATAGAATGCCGGTTAAGGTGGTTAGAATTCTCAAGTCAATTCAAAGATCGTTTTTGTGGAATGGTGTAGAGAATAAAAATGGGATTTCTTGGATAAGTTGGCAAATGGTTTGTAAGAGTAGAGGCTTGGGTGGTTTAGGTGTGAAAGATTTAAAGTTATTCAACTTGGCTTTTTTTCTTAAGTGGGCTTGGAGGATTTTAGAGAACAAGCTTACAATTTGGAAGGATTTTATTAATTTTAGATATCCTTTTTGCTGTTATGATTTTTTTAGCAATGAGGTCTCAATTCTGCAGGTGAATCCATCCCTTTGGTTTTTAGATCTTTTGCAGGCCTTGAAAGCCGTGGGAGAAGGAAGGTTGGTTTATCTCATCGCCAAGAGATTGGTGACGGGACTAGGGTGAATTTTTGGAGGTCGAAATGGGCTTTGGATGAGTCATTTAACAGAAGGTTTCCAGCGCTATATGCTTTAGTAGAAACTGAATTTAGTCCAGTCAGTGTTAATGGTTATTGGGAGGGAGAGATTTGGAAGGGGGATATCAAAGTGGTTGTACCTGAAACACAGGAGATGGCTCGGGTTTAGCTGGAAGAATTGAATTTGCTTTTGGCTTCTATTCCCATTATCAAGAATGCCAAGGATTCAATTAAATGGTTGCTGGAGGATAATTATTCTTATTTTGTTTCATCTATTTATGTCTTTTTGCTGGAGATTATGGAAGAGAATACAATACAGCTTGGAGTTGAAATGAAAGCGGCATTTAAGTTAATTTGGCTAGCGCAAATACCGTTCAAGGTGAAATTGTTCGGTTGGAGGATGTTCCATAAGCGAATTCCAACGAGGGATAATTTGTTTCGGAGAGGAATTGTTACTAATAGGTATGAGATGTCATGCCCTTTTTGCTTTCTCGACATGGAGTCGTCTGAACATGTTCTATTTCTTTGTGGTAATGTTATTATGGTGTGGAATTTTGCTTGTAATTGGTTAGGGATTCCGTGTATATTAGTTGGAAATATGGTCTCTCATTTAACATGTTGGATACAGGGTTGTGTCGATAGAGGGTTGGTTGTTAGAATAGCAGTAGGGTTATGGTTATCGATTTGTTGGATCCTTTGGTTATGCCGTAACAATATTATTTTTAGGGAGGAATTTTGGGATTTTGATACGATTTCAAATCGTATTTTAATTTATACATGGTGGTGGATAGGTAGGAGTTATAAAAGTTCCTATTTTTGTAATTATTTCACTTGGGTTAACTCTCCGAGTGATTTTTGTAGCCGGTGATATTTGAGCAGGTTATAATTGTATACGTGTTGGAGTACCCCTTTGTACTCCGTTTTATATGAAAATTTAGCTTATTAAAAAAAAAATATATATATATATATATATATTATATATATATATATATATATATATATATATATATATATATATATATATAACGTGTTGATATTTTTCATTTAAAGGATTTGACTTACAATTTCAATGAATAACATATTGATTAAAATTTTAAAAATCTAGTAAAACAAATTGATCAAAGAGAAATTTTAAACATGGTTGAATTGATTTAATCATAATTAAACAAATTTGTATAATTAAATGAATAAATACAATGATCATCTTATAATTAATGTAAATATTAGTAATTTATAAAATTCGATTTATAAAACATTCAAATAAGGACATTAAAAAAATAAGCTGATAAAGTTAACAATAATCCAAAAACCAAATGGTGGAAAATGATAAAGAAAATCCTTTAAATGAAAAACCAATGGACTCTCGTAATTAGACTTTGACCACAATTTCTAAAAAGATCATTTTGAAATTTAAATATATGATGCAAATTATTATAATTTTTAAATATTTCAATATTATAATTATTTTTATAAATGTATCAGTAATAATTTAGTTCTTTAAATATACTTTTAGAAAATTATAAATGTTGGATAAACAACCCTTAATTAAGTAAATATATTTTTAAACAATTATAAATGTTGGATAAACAAACCTCAATTCTGTGCCGCCTTCTTATGTGAAATTTTAAAAAAAAAGTCTATTTTTGTGTTTTATGAACTTTTTAATAACTTTATTCCAAATAATTTTTGCCCTAGTACTAACACCTTAAAAACCACAATTTAAAAAGCCCATTAAAACAACCAAATAGACCTCAACGAACATGACACGTGCCTACAAGGTTGCAAGAATATATGATTATATAAAATGATGTGGTCGATGAAGAAGGTGAGATGGTACATTATGATTTCTATTGAGGTGTCGAACCAGTCAATGCAGCTTAGACATTGAAAAATTCGAAGTGGGTGAAAGCAATGAATGAGAAGTTAAAATAAACACATATTTTAGGAAATAAATTATCACATAAAATATTCGCTAGATCACTAAATGTTGGTCAGTTTATTCTTTCAAATTAGTTAAATAGAAAATTAATACTTAAAAATAAAAATTGTCATTTAATTTAATCAACATTCAAAATATCCATAAAGAAACATCAATAATTTTTTTAAAATAAACAATCATCAAAATCAATAAGAGATATATATTGACCTATACATTGAGTCAGTCATACATGGCCTCAATGATTTGCCATGTGAGGTAGCTTATTTCTTTGTATATTTTTTCTGTTTTTGCTGGTTCAGTTTCAGGTTGTGAAACGTCATGTTATTCTGTCATTAAACATGTGCATAGGTGTGGTTTTTGACAGTTTTGTGTAACTGAGGTCTTGGGGTCTTTTTCATAACCTTTTGAATAAAACTTGAATATTTAAAAAAAAACACTTTTACTTGTATAAAACATACCGATAATCGGTGGTGCAAAATTATATATATATATATATATATATATATATATATATATATATATATATATATATTTGGTTTTTCTGGGGATCGTAGTCCTGGGCCGGATGGATTCAGTTTTGAATTTTTGAAAAGATGCTGGGATATTATAGGTCCAGAGTTCTCAAATTGTGTGTTGGAGTTTTTTGAGGGTGAACAACTTCATAAAAGCTTCGCGTCTTCGTTTGTGGTTTTGATTCCTAAGTCTGAAAATCCTGAAGACCTGGACGGATATAGGCCAATTTCTTTGGTTAGTTCAGTTTATAAGGTTATTTCTAAAATTCTAGCTAACAGGCTTAAGAAGAAAATTGGTGGTATAGTTTCAAATACTCAGACATCATTTTTGGAAGGAAGAAACATATTAGATGGGGTATTGGTTTTAAATGAGATCCTGGATTTTGCTAAGAGAGCTAAAAAGGAGTTGATGATTTTCAAAGTGGACTTTGCTAAAGCGTATGACTGTGTAGATTGGAATTATCTTCGAGAGGTGATGAAACATATGGGATTTGGCTCTAGGTGGTTGAGATGGATGGACCTTGGAGTTTTTAATAGCTTTTCTTCGGTTTTAGTTAATGGGAGTCCTTCTCAAGATTTTAGAGTGACGAGGGGTCTCAAGCAAGGAGACCCTTTAGCTTCTTTCCTCTTCTGTCTGGATGCAGAGGGGATGGAAATAATTATGAAGCGAGCAGTTGCTAGTGGCCTTTTTTAAGAATTTAAGGTCAATTCAGAGATTGGTTTTCACATGCTGCAATTTGCTGACAATTCGGTCTTAAATGGAGATGGTTCGTGGAAGAATATCACAGCGTTCAAAGCCATTTTAAAAGCTTTTCAGCTCACTTCAGGTTTGGACATTAATTTTAGAAAGAGTTCGTTGATTTGTGTTGGGTTGGAAGAATCCAAGATCAGATCTGCAGAGTTGTATCTATCTTGTAAAATTTCTCCTTCTCAATTTTCGTTTCTCGGGATATTAATTGGAGGTAATCATAGGTTAATCTCGTTCTGGAAGCCGGTGATAGATATTATGCGTGCTAGATTGAATACTTGGAGGAGTCGGTTCTTATCAATGGGTGGTCGAGTTACTTTAATTAATTCTGTCCTAAGTAATTTGCCAATCCATTACATGTCTTTTTATAGAATGCCGGTTAAGGTGGTTAGAATTCTCAAGTCAATTCAAAGATCGTTTTTGTGGAATGGTGTAGAGAATAAAAATGGGATTTCTTGGATAAGTTGGCAAATGGTTTGTAAGAGTAGAGACTTGGGTGGTTTAGGTGTGAAAGATTTAAAGTTATTCAACTTGGCTTTGTTTCTTAAGTGGGCTTGGAGGATTTTAGAGAACAAGCTTACAATTTGGAAGGATTTTATTAGTTTTAGATATCCTTTTTGCTGTGATGATTTTTTTAGCAGTGAGGTCTCAATTCTGCAGGTGAATCCATCTCTTTGGTTTTTAGATCTTTTGCAGGCCTTGAAAGCCGTGGGAGAAGGAAGGTTGGCTGATCTCATCGCCTACGAGATTGGTGACGGGACTAGGGTGAATTTTTGGAGGTCGAAATGGGCTTTGGATGAGTCATTTAACAGAAGGTTCCCAGCGCTATATGCTTTAGTAGAAACTGAATTTAGTCCAGTCAGTGTTAATGGTTATTGGGAGGGAGAGATTTGGAAGGGGGATATCAAAGTGGTTGTACCTGAAACACAGGAGATGGCTCGGGTTTAGCTGGAAGAATTGAATTTGCTTTTGGCTTCTATTCCCATTATCAAGAATGCCAAGGATTCAATTAAATGGTTGCTGGAGGATAATTATTCTTATTTTGTTTCATCTATTTATGTCTTTTTGCTGGAGATTATGGAAGAGAATACAATACAGCTTGGAGTTGAAATGAAAGCGGCATTTAAGTTAATTTGGCTAGCGCAAATACCGTTCAAGGTGAAATTGTTCGGTTGGAGGATGTTCCATAAGCGAATTCCAACGAGGGATAATTTGTTTCGGAGAGGAATTGTTACTAATAGGTATGAGATGTCATGCCCTTTTTGCTTTCTCGACATGGAGTCGTCTGAACATGTTCTATTTCTTTGTGGTAATGTTATTATGGTGTGGAATTTTGCTTGTAATTGGTTAGGGATTCCGTGTATATTAGTTGGAAATATGGTCTCTCATTTAACATGTTGGATACAGGGTTGTGTCGATAGAGGGTTGGTTGTTAGAATAGCAGTAGGGTTATGGTTATCGATTTGTTGGATCCTTTGGTTATGCCGTAACAATATTATTTTTAGGGAGGAATTTTGGGATTTTGATACGATTTCAAATCGTATTTTAATTTATACATGGTGGTGGATAGGTAGGAGTTATAAAAGTTCCTATTTTTGTAATTATTTCACTTGGGTTAACTCTCCGAGTGATTTTTGTAGCCGGTGATATTTGAGCAGGTTATAATTGTATACGTGTTGGAGTACCCCTTTGTACTCCGTTTTATATGAAAGTTTAGCTTATTAAAAAAAAATATATATATATATATATATATATGTATATATATATATATTATATATATATATATATATATATATATATATATATATATATATATATATATATATATATATATATATATATATATATATATATATATAACGTGTTGATATTTTTCATTTAAAGGATTTGACTTACAATTTCAATGAATAACATATTGATTAAAATTTTAAAAATCTAGTAAAACAAATTGATCAAAGAGAAATTTTAAACATGGTTGAATTGATTTAATCATAATTAAACAAATTTGTATAATTAAATGAATAAATACAATGATCATCTTATAATTAATGTAAATATTAGTAATTTATAAAATTCGATTTATAAAACATTCAAATAAGGACATTAAAAAAATAAGCTGATAAAGTTAACAATAATCCAAAAACCAAATGGTGGAAAATGATAAAGAAAATCCTTTAAATGAAAAACCAATGGACTCTCGTAATTAGACTTTGACCACAATTTCTAAAAAGATCATTTTGAAATTTAAATATATGATGCAAATTATTATAATTTTTAAATATTTCAATATTATAATTATTTTTATAAATGTATCAGTAATAATTTAGTTCTTTAAATATACTTTTAGAAAATTATAAATGTTGGATAAACAACCCTTAATTAAGTAAATATATTTTTAAACAATTATAAATGTTGGATAAACAAACCTCAATTCTGTGCCGCCTTCTTATGTGAAATTTTAAAAAAAAAGTCTATTTTTGTGTTTTATGAACTTTTTAATAACTTTATTCCAAATAATTTTTGCCCTAGTACTAACACCTTAAAAACCACAATTTAAAAAGCCCATTAAAACAACCAAATAGACCTCAACGAACATGACACGTGCCTACAAGGTTGCAAGAATATATGATTATATAAAATGATGTGGTCGATGAAGAAGGTGAGATGGTACATTATGATTTCTATTGAGGTGTCGAACCAGTCAATGCAGCTTAGACATTGAAAAATTCGAAGTGGGTGAAAGCAATGAATGAGAAGTTAAAATAAACACATATTTTAGGAAATAAATTATCACATAAAATATTCGCTAGATCACTAAATGTTGGTCAGTTTATTCTTTCAAATTAGTTAAATAGAAAATTAATACTTAAAAATAAAAATTGTCATTTAATTTAATCAACATTCAAAATATCCATAAAGAAACATCAATAATTTTTTTAAAATAAACAATCATCAAAATCAATAAGAGATATATATTGACCTATACATTGAGTCAGTCATACATGGCCTCAATGATTTGCCATGTGAGGTAGCTTATTTCTTTGTATATTTTTTCTGTTTTTGCTGGTTCAGTTTCAGGTTGTGAAACGTCATGTTATTCTGTCATTAAACATGTGCATAGGTGTGGTTTTTGACAGTTTTGTGTAACTGAGGTCTTGGGGTCTTTTTCATAACCTTTTGAATAAAACTTGAATATTTAAAAAAAAACACTTTTACTTGTATAAAACATACCGATAATCGGTGGTGCAAAATTATATATATATATATATATATATATATATATATATATATATATATATATATATATATATATATATATATATATATATATATATATATATATATATATATATATATATATTTGGTTTTTCTGGGGATCGTAGTCCTGGGCCGGATGGATTCAGTTTTGAATTTTTGAAAAGATGCTGGGATATTATAGGTCCAGAGTTCTCAAATTGTGTGTTGGAGTTTTTTGAGGGTGAACAACTTCATAAAAGCTTCGCGTCTTCGTTTGTGGTTTTGATTCCTAAGTCTGAAAATCCTGAAGACCTGGACGGATATAGGCCAATTTCTTTGGTTAGTTCAGTTTATAAGGTTATTTCTAAAATTCTAGCTAACAGGCTTAAGAAGAAAATTGGTGGTATAGTTTCAAATACTCAGACAGCGTTTTTGGAAGGAAGAAACATATTAGATGGGGTATTGGTTTTAAATGAGATCCTGGATTTTGCTAAGAGAGCTAAAAAGGAGTTGATGATTTTCAAAGTGGACTTTGCTAAAGCGTATGACTGTGTAGATTGGAATTATCTTCGAGAGGTGATGAAACATATGGGATTTGGCTCTAGGTGGTTGAGATGGATGGACCTTGGAGTTTTTAATAGCTTTTCTTCGGTTTTAGTTAATGGGAGTCCTTCTCAAGATTTTAGAGTGACGAGGGGTCTCAAGCAAGGAGACCCTTTAGCTTCTTTCCTCTTCTGTCTGGATGCAGAGGGGATGGAAATAATTATGAAGCGAGCAGTTGCTAGTGGCCTTTTTTAAGAATTTAAGGTCAATTCAGAGATTGGTTTTCACATGCTGCAATTTGCTGACAATTCGGTCTTAAATGGAGATGGTTCGTGGAAGAATATCACAGCGTTCAAAGCCATTTTAAAAGCTTTTCAGCTCACTTCAGGTTTGGACATTAATTTTAGAAAGAGTTCGTTGATTTGTGTTGGGTTGGAAGAATCCAAGATCAGATCTGCAGAGTTGTATCTATCTTGTAAAATTTCTCCTTCTCAATTTTCGTTTCTCGGGATATTAATTGGAGGTAATCATAGGTTAATCTCGTTCTGGAAGCCGGTGATAGATATTATGCGTGCTAGATTGAATACTTGGAGGAGTCGGTTCTTATCAATGGGTGGTCGAGTTACTTTAATTAATTCTGTCCTAAGTAATTTGCCAATCCATTACATGTCTTTTTATAGAATGCCGGTTAAGGTGGTTAGAATTCTCAAGTCAATTCAAAGATCGTTTTTGTGGAATGGTGTAGAGAATAAAAATGGGATTTCTTGGATAAGTTGGCAAATGGTTTGTAAGAGTAGAGACTTGGGTGGTTTAGGTGTGAAAGATTTAAAGTTATTCAACTTGGCTTTGATTCTTAAGTGGGCTTGGAGGATTTTAGAGAACAAGCTTACAATTTGGAAGGATTTTATTAGTTTTAGATATCCTTTTTGCTGTGATGATTTTTTTAGCAGTGAGGTCTCAATTCTGCAGGTGAATCCATCTCTTTGGTTTTTAGATCTTTTGCAGGCCTTGAAAGCCGTGGGAGAAGGAAGGTTGGCTGATCTCATCGCCTACGAGATTGGTGACGGGACTAGGGTGAATTTTTGGAGGTCGAAATGGGCTTTGGATGAGTCATTTAACAGAAGGTTCCCAGCGCTATATGCTTTAGTAGAAACTGAATTTAGTCCAGTCAGTGTTAATGGTTATTGGGAGGGAGAGATTTGGAAGTGGGATATCAAAGTGGTTGTACCTGAAACACAGGAGATGACTCGGGTTCAGCTGGAAGAATTGAATTTTCTTTTGGATTCTATTCCCATTATCAAGAATGCCAAGGATTCAACTAAATGGTTGCTGGAGGATAATTATTCTTATTCTGTTTCATCTATTTATGTCTTTTTGCAGGAGATTATGGAAGACAATACAATACAGCTTGGAGTTGAAATGAAAGCGGCATTAAAGTTAATTTGGCTAGCGCAAATACCGTTCAAGGTGAAAGTGTTCGGTTGGAGGATGTTCCATAATCGAATTCCAACGAGGGATAATTTGTTTCGGAGAGGAATTGTTACTAATAGGTATGAGATGTCATGCCCTTTTTGCTTTCTCGACATGGAGTCGTCTGAACATGTTCTATTTCTATGTGGTAAAGCTATTATGGTGTGGAATTTTGCTTGTAATTGGTTGGGGATTCCGTGTATATTAGTTGGAAATATGGTCTCTCATTTAACATGTTGGATACAGGGTTGTGTCGATAGAGGGTTGGTTGTTAGAATAGCAGTAGGGTTATGGTTATCGATTTGTTGGATCCTTTGGTTATGCCGTAACAATATTATTTTTAGGGAGGAATTTTGGGATTTTGATACGATTTCAAATCGTATTTTAATTTATACATGGTGGTGGATAGGTAGGAGTTATAAAAGTTCCTATTTTTGTAATTATTTCACTTGGGTTAACTCTCCGAGTGATTTTTGTAGCCGGTGATATTTGAACAGGTTATACTTGTATACGGGTTGGAGTACCCCTTTGTACTACGTTTTATATGAAAGTTTAGCTTATTAAAATATATATATATATATATATATATATATATATATATATATATATATATATATATAACGTGTTGATATTTTTCATTTAAAGGATTTGACTTACAATTTCAATGAATAACATATTGATTAAAATTTTAAAAATCTAGTAAAAAAAATTGATCAAAGAGAAATTTTAAACATGGTTGAATTGATTTAATCATAATTAAACAAATTAGTATAATTAAATGAATAAATACAATGATCATCTTATAATTAATGTAAATATTAGTAATTTATAAAATTCGATTTATAAAACATTCAAATAAGTACATTAAAAAAATAAGCTGATAAAGTTAACAATAATCCGAAAACCAACAAATGGTGGAAAATGATAAAGAAAATGCAATGGACTCTCGTAATTAGACTTTGATCACAATTTCTAAAAAGATCATTTTGGAATTTAAATATATGCTGCAAATTATTATAATTTTTAAATATTTCAATATTATAATTATTTTTATAAATGTATCAGTAATAATTTAGTTCTTTAAATATATTTTTAGAAAATTATAAATGTTGGATAAACAACCCTTAATTAAGTAAATATATTTTTAAACAATTATAAATGTTGGATAAACAAACCTCAATTCTGTGCCGCCTTCTTATGTGAAATTTCAAAAAAAAAATTCTATTTTTGTGTTTTATGAACTTTTTAATAACTTTATTCCAAATAATTTTTGCCCTAGTACTAACACCTTAAAAACCACAATTTAAAAAGCCCATTAAAACAACCAAATAGACCTCAACGAACAAGACACGTGCCTACAAGGTTGCAAGAATATATGATTATATAAAATGATGTGGTCGATGAAGAAGGTGAGATGGTACATTATGATTTCTATTGAGATGTCGAACCAGTCAATGCAGCTTAGACATTAAAAAATTCGAAGTAGGTGAAAGCAATGAATGAGAAGTTAAAATAAACACATATTTTAGGAAATAAATTATCACATAAAATATTCGCTAGATCACTAAATGTTGGTCAGTTTATTTTTTCAAATTAGTTAAATAGAAAATTAATACTTAAAAATAAAAATTGTCATTTAATTTATTACATTCAAAATATCCATAAAGAAACATCAATAATTTTTTTAAAATAAACAATCATCAAAATCAATAAGAGATATATATTGACCTATACATTGAGTCAGTCATACATGGCCTCATTGATTTGCCATGTGAGGTAGCTTATTTCTTTGTATATTTTTTCTGTTTTTGCTGGTTCAGTTTCAGGTTGTGAAACGTCATGTTATTCTGTCATTAAACATGTGCATAGGTGTGGTTTTTGACAGTTTTGTGTAACTGAGGTCTTGGGGTCTTTTTCATGACCTTTTGAACAAAACTTGAATATTTAAAAAAAAAAAACACTTTTACTTGTATAAAACATACCGATAATCGGTGGTGCAAAATTATATATATATATATATATATATATATATATATATATATATATATTTGGTTTTTCTGGGGATCGTAGTCCTGGGCCGGATGGATTCAGTTTTGAATTTTTGAAAAGATGCTAGGATATTATAGGTCCAGAGTTCTGAAATTGTGTGTTGGAGTTTTTTGAGGGTGAACAACTTCATAAAAGCTCCGCGTCTTCGTTTGTGGTTTTGATTCCTAAGTCTGAAAATCCTGAAGACCTGGACGGATATGGGCCAATTTCTTTGGTTAGTTCAGTTTATAAGGTTATTTCTAAAATTCTTGCTAACAGGCTTAAGAAGAAAATTGGTGGTATAGTTTCAAATACTCAGACAGCGTTTTTGGAAGGAAGAAACATATTAGATGTGGTATTGGTTTTAAATGAGATCCTGGATTTTGCTAAGAGAGCTAAAAAGGAGTTGATGATTTTCAAAGTGGACTTTGCTAAAGCGTATGACTGTGTAGATTGGAATTATCTTCGAGAGGTGATGAAACATATGGGATTTGGCTCTAGGTGGTTGAGATGGATGGACCTTGGAGTTTTTAATAGCTTTTCTTCGGTTTTAGTTAATG
This sequence comes from Lathyrus tuberosus, assembly GCA_022829125.1. NCBI lineage: Eukaryota > Viridiplantae > Streptophyta > Magnoliopsida > Fabales > Fabaceae > Lathyrus > Lathyrus tuberosus. The sequence continues at coordinate 11,652,068 of JALAZF010000137.1, read as the reverse complement.
GGAGTCCTTCTCAAGATTTTAGAGTGACGAGGGGTCTCAAGAAAGGAGACCCTTTAGCTTCTTTCCTCTTCTGTCTGGCTGCAGAGGGGATGGAAATAATTATGAAGCGAGCAGTTGCTAGTGGCCTTTTTTAAGAATTTAAGGTCAATTCAGAGATTGGTTTTCACATGCTGCAATTTGCTGACAATTCGGTCTTAAATGGATATGGTTCGTGGAAGAATATCACAGCGTTCAAATCCATTTTAAAAGCTTTTCAGCTCACTTCAGGTTTGGACATTAATTTTAGAAAGAGTTCGTTGATTTGTGTTGGGTTGGAAGAATCCAAGATCAGATCTGCAGAGTTGTATCTATATTGTAAAATTTCCCCTTCTCAATTTTCGTTTCTCGGGATATTAATTGGAGGTAATCATAGGTTAATCTCGTTCTGGAAGCCGGTGATAGATATTATGCGTGCTAGATTGACTACTTGGAGGAGTCGGTTCTTATCAATGGGTGGTCGAGTTACTTTAATTAATTCTGTCTTAAGTAATTTGCCAATCCATTACATGTCTTTTTATAGAATGCCGGTTAAGGTGGTTAGAATTCTCAAGTCAATTCAAAGATCGTTTTTGTGGAATGGTGTAGAGAATAAAAATGGGATTTCTTGGATAAGTTGGCAAATGGTTTGTAAGAGTAGAGACTTGGGTGGTTTAGGTGTGAAAGATTTAAAGTTATTCAACTTGGCTTTGTTTCTTAAGTGGGCTTGGAGGATTTTAGAGAACAACCTTACAATTTGGAAGGATTTTATTAATTTTAGATATCCTTTTTGCTGTTATGATTTTTTTAGCAGTGAGGTCTCAATTCTGTAGGTGAATCCATCTCTTTGGTTTTTAGATCTTTTGCAGGCCTTGAAAGCCGTGGGAGAAGGAAGGTTGGCTGATCTCATCGCCTACAAGATCGGTGACGGGACTAGGGTGAATTTTTGGAGGTCAAAATGGGCTTTGGATGAGTCATTTAACAGAAGGTTTCCAGCGCTATATGCTTTAGTAGAAACTGAATTTAGTCCAGTCAGTGTTAATGGTTATTGGGAGGGAGAGATTTGGAAGTGGGATATCAAAGTGGTTGTACCTGAAACACAGGAGATGGCTCGGGTTCAGCTGGAAGAATTGAATTTTCTTTTGGATTCTATTCCCATTATCAAGAATGCCAAGGATTCAACTAAATGGTTGCTGGAGGATAATTATTCTTATTCTGTTTCATCTATTTATGTCTTTTTGCAGGAGATTATGGAAGACAATACAATACAACTTGGAGTTGAAATGAAAGCGGCATTAAAGTTAATTTGGCTAGCGCAAATACCGTTCAAGGTGAAAGTGTTCGGTTGGAGGATGTTCCATAATCGAATTCCAACGAGGGATAATTTGTTTCGGAGAGGAATTGTTACTAATAGGTATGAGATGTCATGCCCTTTTTGCTTTCTCGACATGGAGTCGTCTGAACATGTTCTATTTCTATGTGGTAAAGCTATTATGGTGTGGAATTTTGCTTGTAATTGGTTGGGGATTCCGTGTATATTAGTTGGAAATATGGTCTCTCATTTAACATGTTGGATACAGGGTTGTGTCGATAGAGGGTTGGTTGTTAGAATAGCAGTAGGGTTATGGTTATCGATTTGTTGGATCCTTTGGTTATGCCGTAACAATATTATTTTTAGGGAGGAATTTTGGGATTTTGATACGATTTCAAATCGTATTTTAATTTATACATGGTGGTGGATAGGTAGGAGTTATAAAAGTTCCTATTTTTGTAATTATTTCACTTGGGTTAACTCTCCGAGTGATTTTTGTAGCCGGTGATATTTGAACAGATTATACTTGTATACGGGTTGGAGTACCCCTTTGTACTACGTTTTATATGAAAGTTTAGCTTATTAAAATATATATATATATATATATATATATATATATATATATATATATATATATATATATATATATATAACGTGTTGATATTTTTCATTTAAAGGATTTGACTTACAATTTCAATGAATAACATATTGATTAAAATTTTAAAAATCTAGTAAAAAAAATTGATCAAAGAGAAATTTTAAACATGGTTGAATTGATTTAATCATAATTAAACAAATTAGTATAATTAAATGAATAAATACAATGATCATCTTATAATTAATGTAAATATTAGTAATTTATAAAATTCGATTTATAAAACATTCAAATAAGTACATTAAAAAAATAAGCTGATAAAGTTAACAATAATCCGAAAACCAACAAATGGTGGAAAATGATAAAGAAAATGCAATGGACTCTCGTAATTAGACTTTGATCACAATTTCTAAAAAGATCATTTTGGAATTTAAATATATGATGCAAATTATTATAATTTTTAAATATTTCAATATTATAATTATTTTTATAAATGTATCAGTAATAATTTAGTTCTTTAAATATATTTTTAGAAAATTATAAATGTTGGATAAACAACCCTTAATTAAGTAAATATATTTTTAAACAATTATAAATGTTGGATAAACAAACCTCAATTCTGTGCCGCCTTCTTATGTGAAATTTCAAAAAAAAAATTCTATTTTTGTGTTTTATGAACTTTTTAATAACTTTATTCCAAATAATTTTTGCCCTAGTACTAACACCTTAAAAACCACAATTTAAAAAGCCCATTAAAACAACCAAATAGACCTCAACGAACAAGACACGTGCCTACAAGGTTGCAAGAATATATGATTATATAAAATGATGTGGTCGATGAAGAAGGTGAGATGGTACATTATGATTTCTATTGAGATGTCGAACCAGTCAATGCAGCTTAGACATTAAAAAATTCGAAGTAGGTGAAAGCAATGAATGAGAAGTTAAAATAAACACATATTTTAGGAAATAAATTATCACATAAAATATTCGCTAGATCACTAAATGTTGGTCAGTTTATTTTTTCAAATTAGTTAAATAGAAAATTAATACTTAAAAATAAAAATTGTCATTTAATTTATTACATTCAAAATATCCATAAAGAAACATCAATAATTTTTTTAAAATAAACAATCACCAAAATCAATAAGAGATATATATTGACCTATACATTGAGTCAGTCATACATGGCCTCAATGATTTGCCATGTGAGGTAGCTTATTTCTTTGTATATTTTTTCTGTTTTTGCTGGTTCAGTTTCAGGTTGTGAAACGTCATGTTATTCTGTCATTAAACATGTGCATAGGTGTGGTTTTTGACAGTTTTGTGTAACTGAGGTCTTGGGGTCTTTTTCATGACCTTTTGAACAAAACTTGAATATTTAAAAAAAAAAACACTTTTACTTGTATAAAACATACCGATAATCGGTGGTGCAAAATTATATATATATATATATATATATATATATATATATATATATATATATATATATTTGGTTTTTCTGGGGATCGTAGTCCTGGGCCGGATGGATTCAGTTTTGAATTTTTGAAAAGATGCTAGGATATTATAGGTCCAGAGTTCTGAAATTGTGTGTTGGAGTTTTTTGAGGGTGAACAACTTCATAAAAGCTCCGCGTCTTCGTTTGTGGTTTTGATTCCTAAGTCTGAAAATCCTGAAGACCTGGACGGATATGGGCCAATTTCTTTGGTTAGTTCAGTTTATAAGGTTATTTCTAAAATTCTTGCTAACAGGCTTAAGAAGAAAATTGGTGGTATAGTTTCAAATACTCAGACAGCGTTTTTGGAAGGAAGAAACATATTAGATGTGGTATTGGTTTTAAATGAGATCCTGGATTTTGCTAAGAGAGCTAAAAAGGAGTTGATGATTTTCAAAGTGGACTTTGCTAAAGCGTATGACTGTGTAGATTGGAATTATCTTCGAGAGGTGATGAAACATATGGGATTTGGCTCTAGGTGGTTGAGATGGATGGACCTTGGAGTTTTTAATAGCTTTTCTTCGGTTTTAGTTAATGGGAGTCCTTCTCAAGATTTTAGAGTGACGAGGGGTCTCAAGAAAGGAGACCCTTTAGCTTCTTTCCTCTTCTGTCTGGCTGCAGAGGGGATGGAAATAATTATGAAGCGAGCAGTTGCTAGTGGCCTTTTTTAAGAATTTAAGGTCAATTCAGAGATTGGTTTTCACATGCTGCAATTTGCTGACAATTCGGTCTTAAATGGATATGGTTCGTGGAAGAATATCACAGCGTTCAAATCCATTTTAAAAGCTTTTCAGCTCACTTCAGGTTTGGACATTAATTTTAGAAAGAGTTCGTTGATTTGTGTTGGGTTGGAAGAATCCAAGATCAGATCTGCAGAGTTGTATCTATATTGTAAAATTTCCCCTTCTCAATTTTCGTTTCTCGGGATATTAATTGGAGGTAATCATAGGTTAATCTCGTTCTGGAAGCCGGTGATAGATATTATGCGTGCTAGATTGACTACTTGGAGGAGTCGGTTCTTATCAATGGGTGGTCGAGTTACTTTAATTAATTCTGTCTTAAGTAATTTGCCAATCCATTACATGTCTTTTTATAGAATGCCGGTTAAGGTGGTTAGAATTCTCAAGTCAATTCAAAGATCGTTTTTGTGGAATGGTGTAGAGAATAAAAATGGGATTTCTTGGATAAGTTGGCAAATGGTTTGTAAGAGTAGAGACTTGGGTGGTTTAGGTGTGAAAGATTTAAAGTTATTCAACTTGGCTTTGTTTCTTAAGTGGGCTTGGAGGATTTTAGAGAACAACCTTACAATTTGGAAGGATTTTATTAATTTTAGATATCCTTTTTGCTGTTATGATTTTTTTAGCAGTGAGGTCTCAATTCTGTAGGTGAATCCATCTCTTTGGTTTTTAGATCTTTTGCAGGCCTTGAAAGCCGTGGGAGAAGGAAGGTTGGCTGATCTCATCGCCTACAAGATCGGTGACGGGACTAGGGTGAATTTTTGGAGGTCAAAATGGGCTTTGGATGAGTCATTTAACAGAAGGTTTCCAGCGCTATATGCTTTAGTAGAAACTGAATTTAGTCCAGTCAGTGTTAATGGTTATTGGGAGGGAGAGATTTGGAAGTGGGATATCAAAGTGGTTGTACCTGAAACACAGGAGATGGCTCGGGTTCAGCTGGAAGAATTGAATTTGCTTTTGGCTTCTATTCCCATTATCAAGAATGCCAAGGATTCAATTAAATGGTTGCTGGAGGATAATTATTCTTATTCTGTTTCATCTATTTATGTCTTTTTGCAGGAGATTATGGAAGAGAATACAATATAGCTTGGAGTTGAAATGAAAGCAGCATTTAAGTTAATTTGGCTAGCGCAAATACCGTTCAAGGTGAAAGTGTTCGGTTGGAGGATGTTCCATAAGCGAATTCCAACGAGGGATAATTTGTTTCGGAGAGGAATTATTACTAATAGGTATGAGATGTCATGCCCTTTTTGCTTTCTCGACATGGAGTCGTCTGAACATGTTCTATTTCTATGTGGTAAAGCTATTATGGTGTGGAATTTTGCTTGTAATTGGTTGGGGATTCCGTGTATATTAGTTGGAAATATGGTCTCTCATTTAACATGTTGGATACAGGGTTGTGTCGATAGATGGTTGGTTGTTAGAATAGCAGTAGGGTTAGTGTTATCGATTTGTTGGATCCTTTGGTTATGCCGTAACAATATTATTTTTAGGGAGGAATTTTGGGATTTTGATACGATTTCAAATCGTATTTTAATTTATACATGGTGGTGGATAGGTAGGAGTTATAAAAGTTCCTATTTTTGTAATTATTTCACTTGGGTTAACTCTCCGAGTGATTTTTGTAGCCGGTGATATTTGAGCAGGTTATAGTTGTATACGGGTTGGAGTATCCCTTTGTACTCCGTTTTATATGAAAGTTTAGCTTATTAAAAAAAAAATATATATATATATATATATATATATATATATATATATATAACGTGTTGATATTTTTCATTTAAAGGATTTGACTTACAATTTCAATGAATAACATATTGATTTATATTTTAAAAATCTAGTTAAAAAAACTGATCAAAGAGACATTTTAAACATGGTTGAATTGATTAAGTCATTATTAAACAAAATAGTATAAGTAAATAAATAAATACAATGATCATCTTATAATTAATGTAAATATTAGTAATTTATAAAATTCGATTTATAAAACATTCAAATAAGTACATTAAAAAAATAAGCTGATAAAGTTAACAATAACCCGAAAACCAAATGGAGGAAACTTATAAAGAAAATGTAATGGACTCTCGTAATTAGACTTTGACCACAATTTCTAAAAAGATCATTTTGGAATTTAAATGTATGATGCAAATTATTATAATTTTTATATATTTCAAAATTATAATTATTTTTATAAATGTATCAGTAATAATTTAGTTCTTTAAATATATTTTTAGAAAATTATAAATGTTGGATAAACAACGCTTAATTAAGTAAATATATTTTTAAACAATTATAAATGTTGGATAAACAAACCTCAATTATGTGCCGCCTTCTTATGTGAAAGTTCAAAAAAAAAAAATGTCTATTTTTGTGTTTTATGAACTTTTTAATAACTTTATTCCAATTAATTTTTGCCCTAGTACTAACACCTTAAAAACCATAATTTAAAAAGCCAATCAAAACAACCAAGAAACAAAAGCATATATTTTTTTACAGAAAAAAAAAATAAATAAAAAAGAAAGACCAACCTACATGAAGGAGAATTTTTTTGGTCAGACGTACAGTCTCTCTTTCTTTCCTCTTTCCAGTCTCCATTTCTTTCAACTCTTATTGTTTCTTTCTTCATTCCACCTTAGATTTTTTCTAACTCTTCTTCTTGTTCTGCCTTTGGTTGCAGGGACAGTTGAAACTTTAGATTAAGGTTTATTTGTTGTTGTTCTTCGATGTGAAAAGAAACAACATTTTGGTAGTATATTTGTAAATTGTGGATGAGATAATGTGTATAAAACATATGCTTTTTATAGATGAAAATTAGGGTTAATTAAAAAGAAAAAAAATCAATTTGAACAATTAAAATAACTAAAAGTCCAAAAATCTTTTGGGTTAATCAATATAACTAAAAGGCCAAAAATCACGTTTAATTGATTTTGAGTTTGTGAATAAATCAAATTAATTCTTTCATAAAACCATATATTCGCTACCCTAAAATGAAATATTTAAAAATGTGTGTCTTGCTCCTATGTATCCTCGGATACACTGGGGAACTTAAAGCTTCGTAGTTCGGGAAAAGAAAAGAGATATTTTTGGGTTTTTTTGTTGTAGTGCATAACGGGACGTGAATCTCGCGCTTACGTATCTTCAGGTGCGATGGAGAATTCAGAACTGCGTAGCTCTTCGTAGCTTATGAGTGTTGGTTGATTGATTTTAGTGAACAAGTTTTTATTTCACCTTCTAACGGTTAAATATTGGCTTGTTTTCTCACGTCTGAGACTCAAGGACTAAACAATGTTCGTCTGTGAAATAGGTCTCGCTCTCATGAGAGCGAGAGAAACAATTTAGATGTGTTGGGTGTTTTGTTGGATGACGATTACTCGAATAGTCGAGTAAGGCAACTCATATTCGAATAATTGAGGAGAGGAAAGGAAGGCTCTTGACAACCTCCCTTTTCATCTTTAATTATAAAAAGGATTGGATATGGTTAAGGTATTTTGATTGGAAGACGAATACTCCAGTTAGTCTACGAAGGGAATAGAAGGCTCTAGACCACCTTATTTTATGTCCAAATAATTACGAAAATGAATTTGATTAGATTAATAAGAAAGAGACATGAGGAGAATCAGATTAGATGTCTTTTAATGGATGACAATTGCTCGAATGGTCGAGTAAGTCAACTCATATCTAAATAATCGAGGAGTGGAATCGAAGGCTCTAAACCATCTCCGTTTTCACCCTTTAACTTGAATTAGATAAAAGACACTCGATGTTGATCGAGGTTTGTATTTGTACTGAATCCAAACAAGGTTGAAATGATTTTGAGAAAAGATCCGCTTGGCATTGGACCAAGGTTTTTTTTATTTAAAATATCTATTTAATTAAATTATCATTAATTAGCCAGATGATCAACAATGCATAACTAAGTCATGAGTAAAATGCTAAAACATCCAGAGTTATCCATAATGTGCTCAAAGTTGATTTGTACGTAACAACAACATGAAGAATTGCATACACAAGGATCATAACACGACAAAAATATCATATCACTGTATAGAAAATTTCAGCAGCATAACGACATAAAAATATCAAATCTGCATACTAAACATCCAATTTAAAATGCAATAAAGTAAAACTGGCAGTAGCTACACAAAATTATATTTACATTTACAATATTCACATTATTGTACCAATATCACGGTAATAAAATCCAGCGAAAGATATGCATAATCGAATCGTAATCAGTACAATAATTGAATACAAATCAAACTAAGAATACAACGAATTATATGCAAACAAACATCGACTGTAGCTCACTCGAATTCAAGTCCAACGATATTGACAACCATTTGGCTCGAATTGCATGCGCTCGGAATCACACAATCGAAACAAAAACTGTCACTATATTAAAACAACATTACAATCGAGGAAAGACAAATTCAATATGGTTCATAAGTTGCTGGAATATTTTGAGGACTTAAAATAATATCTTGTTCAATGATGCGGAGTGTAATGTTGACGACATTGTCAATGATATTAAAGTCACCTCTTGGAATTGGTTGGTTTTAAGTAGACAAGATAGTAAGATGTGTAGGTTGTACAAATGGTATAAATTTCCGTTAGATTTTATGTAATTGTTTTGACTGTTCGTTGGTTGTAGTTCATTAGCTTGAGATTTCTTTAATCTCCTATTAATGAAGTTGCTTATCAAAAAAAAAAAAACAGCATTACATAATGTACAATGTAGAATGTAAATGCCGATATTCGCTACAATCTAGAACTAAAATTCACAACATAATCAAAATTAAAACAAGTTACACAAAGTAAACCAATACTGAAAATGAGGAAATGAAACAAACACAACAGAATCGAGATGAAATAGAACCCATAAATGAAATTCAAATAGAAAAAATATCAGACCAATTGAATTAGTTAGAAGATCAGTATCCAAGATGGAGTTTGATTCTGGGGAAAGTTCAGAAGAGGGTGAAAGCATGAAGGGGCTTTATGAAGAGGAAGATGGGGATATGGAGGGGGTGAGACAATTGAATTAGTTAGTAAGGAGGCATTCAGTCCGGCTGGGATGTGTGCAAGGTTAAATGAAGCTATAAAAGCCCTGTCACTTAGAGCTTAGCCCAAGGAGTGTAGGTTGGTGTGTGATTCTGAAGAGAGTAGGAGGTCTGTACAGATGGAAACTTTGGATAGGTCATGGAATCTAAAGTAAGGCTATGACTTGTCTCCGGGTAATATTGGATGGCAAAAGGATTCTCAACCTGTGGAGAACAGAGTAGGCAACGATGTTCAGAAGAAGCTGGTGAATAAAATAATTCAAGAGGAAAACATTGAGAGGGAGGTTGGAGGTGGGATTTCATCAAGTAATGGGGGGGGTTTTCAAAAATCAATGCAAAAGTTAATTAGTAGTCCTAAAAAGGTGGTTCGATTAGATAAGATTTATCAAAAGTTGAAGATTCCATTCGCTCCGTCTTACTACGCAACCTTGTTGAACGTCAATAATTCATATGGTGATTGTGTAACCTCTCAGGCACAGGGAGTTGAAGATGAGGAGGAGGATATTTCAAGATTTGAAGGGACTTCACATTCCACTGGGGATTCTATAGGGGATGAGGAGGTGTCAAAGAGTAACTCAAGGATTAAAAGAAAGTTAGAAAATCTACGGTCCAGAATTTGGGGAGCCATAAAGGGATTAGAAATTGAAGGGGAAGAAGACGATGAAGTATTCGAGAACATAGTTCGCAACTGCGAGAAAGAGGTTAGGAATGAAATGAGTAATAGGAAGGATGTTGAAAGGGTGGTGAAATGAAATTTAGGACTTACAATATTAGTGGAAGTGGGAAATGTTTAAAAAGAAGGAGATTAAGGGCATTAATAAAAAAGGAAGATGTGGACCTGATTTTCATTCAGGAAACCAAATGTGTTAAAATGACAGAAGAAATAGCAATAAGTTTGTGGGGTGATAACAACTGTATGTGGACGACATCTGATGTCGTTGGTATGGCTGGAGGTATCATTACAATTTGGAGGAGTAACCTGTTGGAACCCATTAGCAGCTTCAAGGATAATGGATTTGTGGGTGTAAATGCGAAATGGCAAGGCAGAAATTATTATTTTTTGAATGTATATTCCTCATGTTCGAATGTTGAAAAAAGAATTTTATGGGCCAAAATACTGCACTTAAAGACTACGTTGGTGGAAGAAGAGTGGATAATTAGTGGAGATTTCAATGCTATCAAGGATAGGAGGGAAAGGATAGGATGTAGTAACCATTCGGAGAAAGTAACAGAGGAATTCAGTGAGTTTATTGAACAGTTGGGGTGTATTGATGCACCGGTTAGTGGTATTAAATTTACGTGGTTTAATGGAGCGGGTACGTCATGTAGTAGACTGGATAGGTTTCTAATCTCCCCAGGTGTATACAACAATTGGAATACGGTGATTCAGAAGGTTGGAACCAGAGACATCTCGGATCATAGGCATGTGTCGTTAGTGGGAAGAAACATTAATTGGGGCCCGAAGCCGTTTAGAACATTAAACAGTTGGTTTGAGCATCAAGAATTTATGGAGTTTGTTAAAAAGATGTGGGAAGAATATGAAGTAAAAGGGAAATATTATTTTGTGCTTTCCAAGAAGTGACAATATTTATGGAGTCGGTTAAGATGGTGGAATGAAAAGGTGTATGGGTGGCTTGATACAACAATAAATGAGAATATTATTACCATTAATGAAACTGAAAATAATATAGTTCAGAAGACGGGGAGAAGTTGCAGCTCAGAGTTATTAAGGAGGAAAGGTGCAGAGGACGAAATGTAGAAGAAATTGAGATCAAAAGAGAGCATCCTGAAACAGAAGGCTCGTATGAAGTGGATAAAGGAGGGTGACCTCAACTCAAGTTTTTTTCACGCTGCCATCAGACAGAGATATAGATCAAATGCCATTAGATTGGTTAATATTGAGGGACGGCATATTGAAGATGTTGCTGGGGTCAAGGAAGTTGTTGCTGATCACTTTGAATGTAGGTTTAAAAAAGTTGACAGAATCATGCCAAGCATAGGGAAGATGGGTTTTAAAAGGTTGTCTGAGGCTGAAAGCTTAGCTTTGGAAAGTCCTTTTACGGCTGAGGAAGTTAAGAGAAATGTATTCGATGGATGGAGACCGCAATCCTGGACCAGATGGTTTCAATTTAAAATTTTTGAGTGAATGCTGGGGGATCTTAGGGAATGATTTTACGCAGTGTATACTGGAATTCTTTGAGACGGGATATATGCCGAAAGTATTCTCTTCATCCTTTATTGCTTTGACTCCTAAAAGAGCTGAAGCAGGTGAATTAGAGGAGTTCCGTCCTATCCGTTTGATTAGTTCTGTCTACAAAGTGGTCGCAAAGTTGTTGGCGGGTATGATTCAGTTGGTCATGGATATAATAGTCACTGAAACTCATACAGCTTTTATAAAAGGAAGGAATATTTTGGATGGAGTGTTAGTTCTAAACGAATTAATAGACTATGCTAAGAGAAACAATACAAGAGCAATGTTGTTAAAAGTGGATTTTGCGACGGCATATGATAGAGTTGAATGGAGTTTCCTAAAAGATATTATGCTGACGATGGGTTTTGGGAGTAAGTGGATGTCGTGGATTGAAGGCACGGTGATGAATAATTTTATGTCAGTGCTTGTTAATGGTAGTGCCACTCGAGACTTTAGGGTCACTAGGGAACTTCGACAGGGTGACCCTTTGTCTCCATATCTGTTCACCATTGTAGCAAAAGGTTTTGCAGTGTTGGTTCGGAGAGCAGTAAAGGAGGTCTTTTTCAAAGGAATAGGTATTGGTAATATGGGGTCAGTTGAGCTGCTCCAATATGCAGACGATACGGTTCTTGTAGGAGAAGGATCTTGGAGGAATTTATGGGCAATCAAGGCGATTCTCAAGGGATTTCACTTGGTCTCAGGTTTGAATGTAAATTACAGGAAAAGTGCGTTGTATGGAATTGGTTTGGAAGATGTTTTTTTGAGAGCGACTGCAACTTTTCTAGGAGTTCAAATTGACGGGTTTCCATTTGAGTTTCTAGGTGTGTATGTAGGAGGCAATCATAGACGATTTTCTTTTTGGAAGCCTATGCTTGATAAGGTTCAGATGCGGCTTGTGAGTTGGAAGGGTAGATTTTTATCACTGGCAGGTAGGGCAACGTTAATCAACTCTGTTTTATCCAACATTCCAACACATTTCATGTCGGTTTACCTTATGCCTGCTAAAGTGGTGCAAGCATTGAAGAGCATTCAGCGTAAATTTTTATGGTACGGATCTGGTAAGGAAAGGGGCATATCTTGGATTGAATGGAAAGTAGTATGTCAACCAAAGGATGAGGGGGGTTTGGGCATAAAGAATGTTAGAAGCTTTAACATTGCATTGGTAGCAAAATAGTTATGGAAATTAATGAAATTGAAAGGCAGGTTGTGGCATGGTTTGATTGAAGCAAGATATCATGATTATATTTCGGACTTTCACGTGGGCGTATTGCCTAGCTATTCAACCGGTTCGTCATTGTGGTGGCGCGATATTTTTGGTATTCTAAAGAAGTTTGGAAATGATGGATTTATGAAGAATATTGGATACAAGGTAAATAGAGGAAATGAAGCTCTGTTCTGGTTTTCACAGTGGTGTGGCAATGATTCTGTTGTGCATCTGTTTCCTAATTTGTGGGAGAAAGCAAGTAACAAATTTGGAAGGGTTGTGGATTTTGTGAATCATGAAGACATATGCGGGTATCGGAAGGTGGATTTCAATGAGACGGAATGGACGGAAGACAACAAGTTGGAGAGGGAGGCGTTGGAAGTAATACTGTATGAACAAAGATGTAGTCCCACTGTTGTAGATGATTGTGTGTGGTTGGGTAACGAGCAGCAAAGTTTCTCAGTTCGCAGTGCGTACAAGGTGGTAGAGGAGGCACAATGTGTTCGTCTGTATGGTGAGGAGCGGCAGGCAGCTTTTAAGATGGTATGGCTTTCTTCATCTCCTCCTAAAGTTCAGACCTTTGGTTGGAGGTTGATTCATGATAGGTCACCGTCGCGAGTTAATTTGTGTAAACGTGGCATTTTATCTTATGAGCATAACAGCACATGTCCGTTATGCTTTTCAAGAGACGAAACCGCGTTTCATGTTCGGTTTGAATGTGGAAAAACGAAGGAAATATGGTGGATGATTGGTATTTGGTTGGGAATTGATGTTGGTACTCACGACAATATTTTTTCACATTTACGTCATTGTATTGAGGCCTTGATTAGTAGGAATGTGAGGGTCCAAAACGTTGCAGGTTTGTGGTTGTCTATAGTATGGTGTTTTTGGATAAATAGAAACAAAATTTTATTTAATGATGTTAGTTGGGATAGGGAAAGGATAGTAGAAGATATAATTTTGTTCACTTGGTGGTGGGTAGGAAAAATAATTAACTCGCTAACTACGTGTAATTATTACGAATGGATCAATTATTCTTGCGAATTTTTGTAGCTCTCGCGTAGGATGGTTGATGTGGTTGTACAGAGTTGGATACAAAAGTTGGAGAGTTGTAATACTATCGTAGCTCCTACAGCTAACCATCATGTTGAACCATTGGAAAAGATGAATTCGGTGAAGCATACGTTCCATATGGTGTATATCCATAACCTTAAAAGACCTTAAGCGGTCCCTCCATCATGGTTTTCATAATTAGAATAGACACTCCAATAATTTGTAGTAGAATGGTATCCATTTAGAGCGAAACCTTGATTCGGATTAAATGGCTTTCCTGTCCCCTCAGCTGGGTCAAATTTTGAAGTAAACTTGCAGCTTTGTCAGAGGAAGGAATAACAACTAGCAGATAACTACAACAGCTAATAATTAATTTGTTTATATTATTATAAAAAATATAAATGGTATACATATTATGAGATTTTGCATAAATTTTTTTAAAATTTTAATAAATTGTATGAATATTTAAAGTAATTCGAATTTTGATTCTTATTATAGCCTTTGATATATTTAATACTATTATTTCTAATAGACAATCTCAATAAAGTAATATAAAAAATTAAGTAAAAACCAAAATAAAGAAAGCAAATAAATGCATGGATGTGGCCATGTAGGTGGTCTAAGTTACTACGTGTGTAAGAACCGTGTGAGCCATTTAAGAAAAATCTCTCAACACTTTCCATCTTACTATTGATTTTTCCTAAACTTGAAGATTCTGATGACCAGACATGACTATGACATTCTTGAAACTACCTCTTTATAAGGAGAACCAAGTGAACAGTCTCAAAATTCAAGTAGAAAACAACATGGTTGTCAAAGTGTACGGAGCACCCTATGGTTTGCTGAAAAGAATTAGATTTTGAAACAATTGATATTGATCTCTTCATGGGAGAGCATAAACAAATCCGATTTCCACAAACAGCACCCTTTTGGAGAGGTTCGTCTTATTCAAGATGGTGATTTTACCCTTTATAGTTAGTTACATCAACCCTTTACTATTTTCTCCATGTATTTTTATCGAAGCTATGTATTTGTATAAATTTGGTATATCGGATTTTAAGTAATAGCTATTATCATTTGTTGTGTTTGATTTAAACTCATGATGTCGATTATGAGTTTCACCAATTAGTTCATGATATCTTCTTTTTATCTTTTAATTTTTTGATATTTCAGGGGGATTTGCCAATAGGCATTATTGGAAGCCTCTTAGTATTGGTGCAATTGCTGGACTTACAACAACACTCCTTGTTGGCCTCTATATTCCTAATGGCATGACATAATTTGTTTCTGATGAGCCGTCTCGGCTATATCTTGGGTTCGGCAGGTATGTTTTCCTAAAGTTTACCTCAGACGCGACACACTTATTCATTCTCAGATTTGGGCTGGCTGTGTTGCTTGTATTATGGCTGGTATCCTCGGAGGAGAAGACACATATACGGCTTTTAACGAACTTATGGCTTTTCTTGTTTTTTCATAATTAATGTTTGACTGTCAATAGTTAGTAAATTACTTTAATTTTCTTACTCCATAGTTGGTGATTGTTGACATGCATCAATTATGGAGTTGAAAGTGACAACATTTGGTTGCATTCCTTGCTCTATATCATTTTTGCATAGTGCATCTATGATTGCTTTATAAAAGAATATCGACATCCAATTGTGATTTCTTGAATTCTCGATAAACATTCATCGCTTCTTGGAACATTTTGCCTTTCGTGTACACGTCGATCATTGTAGAATAAATTAGTATATTTAGAAATCTGTTTCGCGCCTGCATCTCTTCAAATAGTTTTTTAACTTCAGCATATATGTCATGCCTTTTGTACGTGTACAACAGAGTATTGCCTGTTACAACGTCTGTTTTAATTCCACATATGTCCATCTCCTTGCACTTATTAATTGCTTCATCAAAACAAAAGTCGGAACATAGAATGGTATGTTGTCAAGTTATGGATGGCATGAAATGTATGCTGAAGTTAGAAGACTATTTGAAGAGACGAAGGCGCAAAACATGTACTAAAATTCACTAACTTACTCTTCAATGATCGACGTGTACAAAAAATGGGAATTGTTCCAGGAAGCAATGAATATTTATCAAGAATTACTGATGTCACGATTGAAAATCGGTGATTATTTTATAGTGCAATCATAGTTCCACTATGCGAAAAAATGGTTTAGTAAATTCTTTTAGTATATTGCTTATTGAAATGATAGATAAAGGAATCAGGGCAAATGTGGTCACTTTTAACTCTAATTGATACCTATCAACAATCGCCAGCATTAGACTTTGAAAATCATTGTTTCTTTGCAAACTATTGAGTATTCAATTGAACAATCGTCTGTTACGCTTATTAATGTGCTTTTCAGATTAAATCAGATGACGACTTAACTTTTTTCCTATGTTTGTTCTGTATGATGTTTTATATCATTCTCGACCTACTAGTTCATCACATAACTATCTAGCTTCTGGCTATTAGATCGATGGAAGTTATGTAGCACCAATTGATTAAATATGTGTATAGTATCTGACATATCTCAGTGTTCTAACATTAATACATTTTATTCTTTTAATTTATTTTTTAAAATTATTTATTATTATGAGTATATTGCATGTTTTGTCAGTGTTTGTGCACATATTTCATATAATATGAGTCTCTTGTTACTTTTTAGTGTTACTTTGTCATAAGCGCAAAGAACCAATTGAATGAATATTATAAGTTTGCTTGATTAATCTGTTTTCTTATTTCCTCAATTTCATTATTTTATTTCACTACTTTAGAATTATTAGTTAAAGTCTTCTAAAATCTCTCTCTACTATAAATTAGACTTATGTATCAATCCAATTTTCTGGTTTTAAATGCTTAATATGTGTTTGCCTTGAAGTTTGTATTTGAAACCAGCGAGAAGGTAACCAAAACTTTAGACGTGTTATAACTAAAACATTAGACCTAATATAATTTGACAGGAATTATGAAAAGTAAATTTTTTTGTTAGAATTAAGAAGCACAACGTAGTTGAGAATGTGTTTCTTTCAAAGTTTTGAATGTTATTTGTAGACAAAAATGTTAAAAATGAAATTTAATTTGTAAAACTGTCATATTTAACTACTAATTAATGATAATTACTGGAAAAAAAAGTGTGATGATCGGGATTCGAACTCCAATTGACATATAAATTATGATCTCCGTTAGAATACGATTAGACGATAGTCTAACTAACTTTGAGTTAGTTATGAGTTTGTTTGTGTGATTACTTTTGATATAAGTAATCTCTCAACATGTAAGAAAAATGACTAATGTTGCAAGTTGAATAATGAACTTTTTTTTCACATTCTAATAAGTGGTATTAGAAGCATTGGATCTCCTGCAATAAAAAAATGTAGTTTCTATTTTCAAGGTGGGAAAATTGTTATTTCTCTTATCCTCACTCTCGTATCATTCCTTATTTTCTTTTGAATCATTTTCATGGTTAATTTGTAAAAATTCCTAACACTAGTAATTCCCAAGTTAAATGGATTCGACGATCATTGGGTCATGTGTAACACCCTATTTCCCGACTCAAAAAATATTACAATAATTCAAAGTATATTTTCACCCAAAGGGTGTCGCACATTCTCAAATAAAACACATGTTAATAAATTAAACAACTTAAAGGTGAAATATGAAACATTCAAAAACACCTTCACATAGTCTCATCAAATGAATTTATTCAAATAACATTGTTTTTTGAAAAGAACATAATAATTCTCCTAATAAAAGAAATAACATCCCATCCCTAGTATTACAATATCTAGGTGACACAACGTTTACTTGGCAAAACTGAAAACAAGGAAGAAAGCAATGACCATCATTCATCAACACAACTGCACTACATGCTACCTGTATTTGCAACATGGACATAAAAGCCACACACAAACAAAAAAGGGGGTGGGAATAATCCCTACAAATATTAGCTGGCAAAGTAAATAATATGACAACTATAAAAATACATATATCATTCTCACACAGCAACAACAATAATACAATTTAAGAACTCAAACAATCATCAAAATCACTCTTAAAATTTCATTCTCAAATATCAGGCAACACTGCAATTCCTATGAATTACTCAACTAAAAAATATTCATGTAATTAATCTTAATAATTGTATTATCACTATAAAATTATCAATAATTGAGTAACATTGTATTATTATTCATCAGCTCAAAAATCAATCAACGACACTCAAAATATCTCAACAGAGATTTTTTAATCATTTTATTATACACTCATAACTTATCAAAGGTTTATATATATATATATATATATATATATATATATATATATATATCAACAGAGTTCTCAAAGTACTCTAACAACTCTACCACAATGTTTAAATTTTTAAAATGAACCTAGAGTACTCAAAAGTACTCTAAAGTGCTAAACAAATGCTTCAATGACAGCCTTTGATAGGTGATAACTCTAATGAACTTTAATGGGCTGATACTTTGACTCATTATTGCTCAAAAATAACACAAAGGTAACAAAAAGATTGTTGACGCTAAAATTGCTCAGATTCACCGTCGTACGGCTAATTAACAACAAAACTCATCAGATTAGACAAAAGTGGAATAAAAAACATAAAATAGTAGTATGAAACAATATAAAAATTATTTAAATAAACTAGAAAAAAATTGAGGAAATTAGAAATTAGAGAATATGAAAAAGAAAGAACATAAGAGATACGAGATTAAAGAAGAAAAGAGTGATAAAAACATAATTGGGAGAGAAAATAATAATATAAAAACAAAAACCTTAAAACGAAAGAACATAAGAGAGATTTAATAAGGTTGATACTAAAACCCTAAGTGTCAATAAAAGAATATTTGTAAGTTTAATGCATAATGAAGAAAAAAGTTATGAATTTATAGAATTTGGTTTGTGTGAAGTCATTGTTATGGTTTTGCTAAAATATTATGTATGAAGAATCCAAAATGGATTGAAATCGTAATTGGGGATGCAAAATACTAAAACTTATAAAAATATTTTGTTGTTTATTAGGTAAAAAAAGGCAATTTAATAAATCAAACATTTTAATTAATGGTGTTAATGAAACCAAATTGTTTTTGGTTACTTATTAGTAGAGGTGTTTTTGGTGCGATTTGTTGGGGGAGTTTAGTAAAGAGCATTGATACATATCTAGAAATAAATTGGCTAATGCATCTACAAAAACCTACAGTTAAAGTTTGTCTTGAACAGGTGCTAGTGATTTGTATGTTGTTTAAGCCATTCCATCACTATGTATGTTATAGAGTTTAAAACCTGTATGTGTATCTTTTCATTTCGAACATCTTCTCTATTAATGCTAACTGGTGGTTCCATCACAATATCTAATAACATAATGTAGTGTTAAAATCATAATATCATAATAATAAAAGACATTTATAGTAATGATCTAATTCCTGTAACCAACTGCAGTTGTTTCTGCTCAATTATGCTCTACTTATACCAAGCTCCTTGCGCCATATGTCGATTTTGTGTTTGCAGTCATATTGCGAACACCGTGTTTCAAGTCGGCTTCCGATCAGAGTTGTCACCAAATGGATCCACTCCTACCTTTGAATACCTCGGTTAGTTACATCTGTAATTTCAAAAGTATGTTTTCCCTTGAGCTTCCTCCAGTTCCTTGTCTATCAACTCTTCCATACAAAAAAAAAAGATTCTAAATCAATGTTGCTATGCTCTATGACATTTGCATTACCATTATGATGATTCATAAGAACAACATTATTTAATGCTTCTTCATTCAGGAAACAACTTGGTAACCCAGTAGTGTTATACTAATCGGCTTCTGTAATCGGAGCATCATAATTGAGAAAACAAGGTCGGCCATGGAAGTTGTCGTAAGACATATTGTCCCCTTTTATTGATGGCGGCATCGATACGTGTATTATAACAGAAGTGTGCTGCTGCAATGTAACTTTGCTTCTTGCTCTCCGGCGATGCTATTCTACTTCACTGCTTACACCACAGTCTTCTTGTTCCATTGGTATCTAAGCAAGCCTGATCTCATGTTCATAAACAAGCTTCAATGGTTTCCACTAAATCGCAACCTTAGACAGCTGCCCATGAATAAACTTCTGGTTCATATTTTTCGAGTTAGGTTGCACTGCAGGACCATTACTTAAAGCTTTCAACGCAATATTCTGCTGACGCTTAGTTTTCTCTGAGCCATTCTCAGCAGGCAATAAAACATTCTGAGACTTGTCAACCTTGTTATTAGAAGAAAGAACAGACCCAAATCCAGAATTCACCCCCATTTTCGATCCAGGCCGCGCCGACAAACCTGGACCTAATCCCGCAATTAGAGCACCATGGACAGTCGAAACCCCAAGAGCAGTAGGAGTTGGCCGACTGTAACAATCCTGTTGAGCTTCGTGACGAGGTCCAAACCATACCTTCAATCTCTGAGTAATATCCAAAGCATCTTTATGATTAGGATCATAAGTCAACAATAACTGCACATCCTGCACAGCTAATTCATACTTTTCAACAGCCTTAATCGCTTTAACCCTGCGAAGAAGAGCCTGAACAAAACTGGCTGACCTTTGAAATCTCTTATTCCCTTCTCTTAGTTTTCACACAGAGTAAATGATTTCAAAGTAAGGCTGAAACATCAACATTTAGTTGTCGGCTAAAAGGGTCTGACTCACTGTCTATTTTCTTTAGATGTCAATCTTCAGGATTCGTACATGACCGTTTCAACCGATCTTCATTGGATTCCGAAGACGGAGATTTCAATCTGACATGGTTTTTAATCAGATATTAAAATTAATGTATAAGATGATAATTGTAATACCCCCTATTTTTATTTTTCTCTGGGTAATATTGGTTCTAATTGTGAGAGTTGGGTCGAACTCATGTTGTGTCAAAGGAGAGCTTTCATGTGTTTTTCGACAGGAGGAAAGCATGCAGTCGAAGCTTGTTCACATGCTGATGCCTGATTGTTACATATTGTAGTCGAAGTCTGTTCTAATATGTACTGTCAAATTATGCTGTCGAATTGGGTCTTGTGTTAAGAATCCAATTGTTTAGGTTTCTTGGGCTGCAAGTTACCTAGTTAGTCTATAAATAGGCTAGTACACTCAGTTTATTGAGTGTGGCAAATTGTGATATTCACTTGTAATTATTTGTGACGTTAATGAGAAAGTGAATAGTAAACAGAATTTTATTTGCCCAATCCTTGTTGTTCCTTCATGTTATCTTCTTCTTCTTCTTCTTCTTGTTTTTTTTTGTTAACCCTTGTTTGGTTCTTAATCATCAAGAAACCATTAATACTTGTTATAAAGACATCATTTTTCACAACAAATTGGTGCAGTGGGTGTGGAGAAGATGTCTTCAACAAAGTATGAGATTGAATAGTTCACCGGAGTGAACGATTTTGGTCTGTGGTGTTTGAAGATGAAGCTATAGAAGCCTACTAGGATGTGTGCAAGGTCAAATGAAGCTATAGAAGCCCTGTCACTTAGAGCTGAGCCCAAGGAGTGTAGGTTGGTGTGTGATTCTGAAGAGAGTAGGAGGTCTGAACAGATGGAAACTTTGGATATGTCATGGAATCTAAAGTAAGGCTGTGACTTGTCTCCGGGTAATATTGGATGTCAAAAGGATTCTCAACCTGTGGAGAACAGAGTAGGAAACGATGTTCAGAAGAAGCTGGTGAATAAAATAATTCAAGAGTAAAACATTGAGAGGGAGGTTAGAGGTGGGATTTTATCAAGTAATGGGGGGAGGTTTCAAAAATCAATGCAAAAGTTAATTAGTAGACCTAAAAAGGTGGTTCGAATGGATGACATTTATCAGAAGTTGAAGATTCCATTCGCTCCGTCTTACTACGCAACCTTGCTAAACATTAATAATTCATATGGTGATTGTGTAACCTCTCAGGCACAGGGAGTTGAAGATGATGAGCAGGATATTTCAAGCTTTGAAGGGACCCCACATTCCATTGGGGATTCTATAGGGGATGAGGAGGTGTCAAAGAGTAAATCAAGGATTAAAAGAAAGTTAGAAAATCTACCGTCCAGAATTTGGGGAGCCATAAAGGGATTAGGAATTGAAGGGGAAGAAGATGATGAAGTATTCGAGAACATAGTTCGCAACTGCGAGAAAGAGGTTAGGAATGAAATGAGTAATAGGAAGGATGTTGAAAGGGTGACGAAATGAATTTTATGACTTACAATATTAGAGGAAGTGGGAAAAGTTTAAAAAGAAGGAGATTAAGGGCATTAATAAAAAAGGAAGATGTGGACTTGATTTTCATTCAGGAAACCAAATGTGTTAAAATGACAGAAGAAATAGCAATAAGTTTGTGGGGTGATAACAATTGTATATGGACGACATCTGATGCTGTTGGTATGGTTGGAGGTATCATTACAATTTGGAGGAGTAACCTGTTGGAACCCATTAGCAGCTTCAAGGATAAGTGGGTGTAAATGCGAAATGGCAAGGCAGAAATTGTTATTTTTTTGAATGTATATTCCTCATGTTCGAATGTTGAAAAAAGAATCTTATGGGCCAAAATATTGCACTTAAAGAATACGCTGGTGGAAGGAGAATGGATAATTGCTGGAGATTTCAATGCTATCAAGGATAGGAGGGAAAGGATAGGATGTAGTAACCATTCAGAGAAAGTAACAGAGGAATTCAGTGAGTTTATTGAACAGTTGGGGTGTATTGACGCACCGGTTAGTGGTATTAAATTTACGTGGTTTAATGGAGCGGGTACGTCATGTAGTAGACTGGATAGGTTTCTAATCTCCCCAGGTGTATACAACAATTAGAATACGGTGATTCATAAGGTTGGAACCAGAGACATCTCGGATCATAGGCCTGTGTCGTTAGTGGCAAGAAACATTAATTGGGGCCCGAAGCTGTTCATAACATTAAACTGTTGGTTTGAGCATCAAGAATTCGTGGAGTTTGTTAAAAAGACGTTGGAAGAATATGAAGTAAAAGGGAAATATTATTTTGTGCTTTCAAAGAAGTTACAATATTTACGGAGTCGGTTAAGATGGTGGAATGAAAAGGTGTATGGGTGGCGTGATACAACAATAAATGAGAATATTATTACCATTAATGAAACTAAATATAATATAGTTTAGAAGATGGGGAGAAGTAGCAGCTCAGAGTTATTAAGGAGGAAAGGTGCAGAGGACGAAATGTGGAAGAAATTGAGATCAAAAGAGAGCATCCTGAAACAGAAGGCTCGTATGAAGTGGATAAAGGAGGGTGACCTCAACTCAAGTTTTTTTCCCGCTGACATCAGACAGAGATATAGATCAAATGCCATTAGATTTGTTTAAGTTGAGGGACGACATATTGAAGACATTGCTGGGGTCAAGGAAGTTGTTGCTGATCACTTTGAATGTAGGTTTAAAAAACTTGACAGAATCATGCCAAGCATAGGGAAGATGGGTTTTAAAAGGTTGTCTGAGGCTGAAAGCTTAGCTTTTGAGAGTTCTTTTACGGCTGAGGAAGTTAAGTGAACTGTATTCGATTGATGGAGACCGCAGTCTTGGACCAGATGGTTTCAATTTAAAATTTTTGAGGGAATGCTGGGGGATCTTAGGGATTGATTTTACGCAGTGTATACAGGAATTCTTTGAGACGGGATATATGCCGAAAGTATTCTCTTCATCCTTTATTGCTTTGATTCCTAAAAGAGCTGAAGCATGTGAATTAGAGGAGTTCTGTCCTATCTGTTTGATTAGTTCTGTCTACAAAGTGGTCGCAAAGTTGTTGGCGGGTAGGGTTCAGTTGGTCATGGATATAATAGTCACTGAAACTCAAACAGCTTTTATAAAAGGAAGGAATATTTTGGATGGAGTGTTAGTTCTAAACGAATTAATAGACTATGCTAAGAGAAATAATACAAGAGCAATGTTGTTAAAAGTGGATTTTGCGACGGCATATGATAGAGTTGAATGGAGTTTCCTAAAAGATATTATGATGACGATGGGTTTTGGGAGTAAGTGGATGTCGTGGATAGAAGGCACGGTGATGAATAATTTTATGTCAGTGCTTGTTAATGGTAGTGCCACTCGAGACTTTAGGGTCACTAGGGGACTTCGACAGGGTGACCCTTTGTCTCCATATCTGTTCACCATTGTAGCAGGGAGACCTTCTCCGTACCATAAAATACGGTCACACCTATGAAACAAAAATATTCATGTCAGCATAAGTCGTAACCATTTATCCAAACTATATCATATATCATGAAACATACTTCATTTTGTAAAAAATATTAAGCAACCCGAATTGAGTTACCTGCAACACTTGACGAATCTTCAACCATCCGTCCACCACCTAAAACCCCACCAGGCACATGTAGCATTGCATTAACAAATACATAGAACCATTAAATTAAGCATGATCCTTGAACGTTTAGCCAACTAAGACAAAATGAGAAAAAAATAATAGAAACTGAATCTAACCGATGCATGCTGATATCTTGGAGATGGTGAGACACCAAGAGCAATTGCCCATTCGCAACGAACATCTCTTGCTTAGCAAGTCCATATGCACTAGCCAAGGGCTGCAATATAAGTGGTAAAATGATATTTGCAGTAATGCTTAGGAGAAAACGCTATACAAATAACCACACACAAAAATGTCAATAAAAATAAAACAGGTTTTTTAATTAGAGTTAGTTTGAGTAAGCGCAAGCCTTAAAATGGAAATAAGATATTGATAAGAGCAACTGCCCATAGACATCTTAAATAAACCTAAAATGATCACTACTACGAATACCACCAATAAATTTTCCTGCTGGAGCAATTTGATCAAGCTACTGGACCTTTAAAATGAAAATCTTTCATAAATAAGACAAATTCTTTGGCAGAAACAGTGATAATAAGACAAATTCATTGGCAGAAACAGTGATAATAAGACAAATTCATTACATTAAAGTATTAATGCTAAATATAAGGTCAAATTAAGGTGAGCTTCAATTCAAACTTACTCAAGTCTGCAGTCTAACACTTTCAAGTTCTCAACAATAAAGACAATGAAAAAAAACTAAAGGGTTCCTATCCTACAATCATAATGCTCATACAAAAATAAATTAATCAAAAAAATAATATACCAGTTCAATTTAAAAAAATTATGTTCGAAAAAGAGTGGAGAGAATAAAATGGAGATTTGAGAAAATAGTTTATAAAATATAAGTATGAAACAAATCTAACAACTAAATTAAACCCACAAAAACATGGTAATTCAATCAACTAAGATTTCTATTAAAATCTAACTGGAATTTTGTGTTTTCAGAATCTAATACAATAGGTCAAAGGCTAAAAAAGTAAACAAACACTATCTCGTGTTCTTAAGAATTTGAAACTGATATGTACACAATGATGTCAAAAGATCAGTATAGAAAGGCAAAATTTAAGGAGATCAAAGCATACATGCATGGAGGTGGGCCCTCTCCTTCGGGATCTAACTTGCGCCATTCATATGGCTTGACAGCTATGTCTAAGGCATATACATCAGCTAAAGGTCTCTTTCCTGGGAAGAAAAGTTGAAAGAAGCAACGCATCCATCAAATTTTTCGATACACAAACAAGGCAAAAAATAACTTGGGATAGCATCGAGAAGTTACCAACTTACCATCATTGCCAAGATAGGGATGTTTTGCCACCACAATTCCCAATTAACAAAGGCGGAGTACCTACAACAGATAAACATGTTATTTAGTTCAACACTGCTGTAAAAGTCTAGCTAGTGTTGAAACAAAACAGGATATATTTACTTCCAGCGATTTTTTCCTCCGACAAAAGCATTCTCGCCAGATTCGTCTAGCTGATCGCCTATCTTTACCTCCTAATGTTAACAGAATACACAACACATTAAAATGGCAAATCTGTTATACATGACACTAAGTTTCCCTCAGGCATTTCATCAAACAGACGGTAAGCGTCATCCAACAAAGCACATCTATTATACAAACATATGAAAAACTTCAACATAAACATTAGAAATTAACCCAATTGTTATTTACAAACAGTGATATAGAATACCTCAAAGTGTAATCATGTACGCAATTGTTGGTCCGAATTTGCCGATAAGATCAACTTCATCGACGTCGTTGTTCTACACGACGACCTTGACAGACCAAAACAAGTGTTATGTCAAGCTTAATTAAATGACTCATCTGATACCAACCTACTCAATAACGCAGTTGCAAGTTTTGGCGTATGTTGTACCCAAGTCAATCAACGATGCTTTAACTAATAAGTCAAAAGTACACTGTAAATAAGAGTAGTTAATCAAATTTCAAACCTATAGAAAGGAGCTTTCAAAATTGAGTCGTTGCCTCAAGCTGCAAACTATTATCATCATTCCAAACACCAGTCACCATGGATGGTAAATTTTCCAACTGAAACAAAATAGAAACTCAATGCCACTTTCGATGAAAGACCACCTTGCCACCTTTTTTAGCTGGTGAAAGACCTCTTTTTGTTTTGGCTTCAAATCAAATGGCCTAAATAGTTGAGCATAACTATACCAATTCTGCATGAACTGCATCAGTTGAGAATAACCTCTTTTATAATAACGTTTCTCGAACAAGATAAACCAATGTTGTAGCATAATCACACCAGCTTTTTTCCCTGCAAGAACCAACAACCTATTTGTCTTAAATAGCAGAAAAATTGTCATCCACTTTAAATGTTGAATGCATCTGCTTCTGGTATGGAAAAGACAAAATATTTTGTTTCTAAATTCTTAACTATGTACAAATGACAAAACCACCACCAGGTTTATATCACCTTTTTTGTTCTTCTCTACCAACAAAATGAAGTGGCTAAAACAATGTCTTTTGTTCGCCGACCTCTTCATCAATGATCTTCAGAATTACATCACCAGATGTCACATTTGTTGGTGGAATGGAACATTTGGAAACTAACCATGCTTTATGATCCTCGGTAGTGATAAGGGGATTTCTCGGTTTGCAAATTCGAGGCAAAAAGCTTTCTACCAAACTTAGGGACCACATATACTTTGTCCAATTATTATTATAACCACCCTTATAATTCACAACAAAAAAACAATCATTTGCTAAATTGAAAAACGGACCTGTAGAGTTATCCTGTCTCAGACCATATCCATTAGATAAGTTGCAGGCATAGCAATTATTCCAACACATGCTCCAGCTCCAAGATGTAAAACAGGGGTAAGATGAGCATCCTCAACAGAAAGTATAGAGGGGATATACTTACACAAATATAAAGTATTTACTAAATTTACTTAACTTCACCACAATAGAAAAAAAAATGTCAAATGATATAAGTTATTGTGCACGATTAATTAAAACTACTAAATATATGTCAATAGCAGGGACAAAATCTATAGCCTCTTCAAGTTTCATAAGATCCTCTTTCTTTGGGTTTGAAGGTATTAAACACTGTTAAACATAAAACAGTAGCTTGTGCAAAGCAAAACTAGAAGAAGTTATCAATTTTACTATAAAAACATAAGCATAAAACCTAAATGCTAGAATCTAGATTACTCAAACTTCAAAGTAATCAATAATGTGGAAGATATAGAATTTAAAGTTTAAAATGTGTTATGAATTCAAATTATATTCAACATGGGAATATGAGCATGGTTGATTGTGTAGGAAACCTAGAAAAGATGAGAATTGTATGAAACCTAACAAATCTTAAATGAAAATCAATAAATCACATGAAATTAGTAGAAGAAGAATCATACGGGAGAAATGCAAACAAAGCAAGTCGAGAAATGCGAACGAAGAGGACGATGAGGCATCCATGTTGGACAAAGACAATGAGAATGAAATCCTCTCTCATGGTCAACACCACGCTTAATTTCTGTATATTCAAAAACCCTAATTAAACAAAAGTTGTTAATTTTAACAACTAATTTCAATTGGGAATTGGGATTTGAAACAA
Organism: Lathyrus tuberosus; assembly: GCA_022829125.1. Classification (NCBI taxonomy): domain Eukaryota; kingdom Viridiplantae; phylum Streptophyta; class Magnoliopsida; order Fabales; family Fabaceae; genus Lathyrus; species Lathyrus tuberosus. The sequence goes on along the minus strand of JALAZF010000137.1, from coordinate 11,624,462 downwards.
TAGAGAGACCTACCCTTCCAATTAAGTATCAAGGTGAATGAAACTCATAGTTGTGATGGGGAAGTAGTTGAGATTGTGTGTTCCAGATCTCACGGTGGTAGACTTGCCGAGAAGATGTGGTCTCTTAGTATCCTGGAGGAGAAGGGCAAAGGTTTCACATAGAAGGTTGAGACAAGTGATGATGTAGTTGAATTCCTAACCCTAGATTTGGAGAAATCAATGGAATTTGTTCATGGAGAATGATGGTAAAGTTTTGAGTTCGATGAGTAAGGTGAGGGTGAAGGTGAGTAAGTGACACAGTAGAACGAAAAAAAATAGTGTGTACTTTTTATTATATTTTTTAAAAGGAAAAAGAAATATTATCTTAAAGTGTTTGGTTACAGTAAAATAAAAATGTCATCTACATGGATCGAACACGTGACCACCTTCCGTCATTTTTCATAATTTTGTTGAAAGCTTTATAATAGCACTTTCTAACAAAGTGCTATTATATGAACACCCTTTTATTAGCGTTTCACATGAAATCGCTATTAAACTTCCGTCTTATTTTTCTTTTATTTTTTTGTTAATATCCTATAATAGCGCTTATATGCAAAGCGCTATCTTAGTGAAGTATAATAATAGCGTTTTGTCACAGTGCTATCAAAATCATGTTGTCTGTATCTTATAATAGCACCCGGCCATAAAGTGCTATTATAGATATGTTTTTTCCTTTTTAGGCGATACAAAAAATCAATTTTGGCATAGTGAAGGAAGAATATAACCATCATGAATATTGCGAGAAGCATGTTGAAAGGTAAGCATCTGCCCAAAAAATTATGGGGAGAAGTTGTGTCGATTGCAACATACATCTTGAATATATGTACGACGAAGAAGCAAGAAGGAATTATGAGAAGAAGAGGTGGCTCGAATCTTCTAAGTGATGAAAACAGAACATACATACCTTGTCGTGTTCATTATCCATTAATCGTCTAATAAACAAGTTAGCTCTAGTAGGTAGCCTGTCTAGACCATTCTCCACCCAAAAATTTTTATATTCGCCGGAATAACCGTTTTCCATAATAGTAGCAGCAAATCCTTATTGACCAAGTCAGCCCCATTATCAACAAATGAGAAATTCAGGACAATATAGAAGGAACTAACCGAAAAAGCCATGGAATCATTTATATTCCAATACCAAACATCCTGCACATCTTTATTGAGAGTAGTTTCATCCAGCAGCTGGCTACAAACGTCCCATTCGTGAACAAGAATTGGGCCATCAATGTCCAACGTGTCGTGCACCCTCCATCTCCAAAGGTCTCCGTCTCACTCCCCCATATCTTTAACCGAACATAACAGATTTCTACAGACATGGAACAGCCGAGGGAAACGATTCTTCAATGCCTCGCTGCCAATCCAAACCGACTGCCAAAAAGCCACATTTACTCCATCTCCAACTGAACAATCCAAGAAATCACAGAAACTATTTGAAGAATCGGGAACTGAGTTGGAAAGAACATTCTTCATCCACGTCGAATCATTTCTCGATCTACCGTTGTTTACGCGTTTTGTAGTAGTGAGATGGTCGTCGCAATAATATTCGGATTCGATAGTCGATTACACAAGCGCAAGGTGTAAGCATCCCTCACGTTTGTTATACTCAACGAGAACCTTTTAGTTAAACTTGCATTGAATGTTACCTTATGTCAATTGTTTTCTTCATGCGATAAAGAGTTTAAAGGAAAAGAAAAAGAGTTGCAAAATTTTTTTTATTAGGGTTTTTGACAAGATTGTGGGTCTTGCTCCTATGTATCCTCGGATACAATGAGGAACTTAAAGCTTCATAGTTCGGGGAAAGAAAAGAGATATTTTTGGATTTTTTTGTTGTAGTACATAACGGGACGTGAATCTCGCGCTTACGTATCTTCAGGTGCGATGGAGAATTCAAAAGTACGTAGTTCTTGGTAGCTTATGAGTGTTGGTTGATTGATTTTAGTGAACAAGTTTTTAGTTCACCTTCTAACGGTTAAATATTGGCTTGTTTTCTCACGTCTGAGACTTAAGGACTAAACAATGTTCGTTTGTGAAAAAGGTCTCGATCGCACGAGAGCGAGAGAAACAATTTAGATGTGTTGGGTGTTTTGTTGGATGACGATTACTCGAATAGTCGAGTAAGACAACTCATATTCGAATAATTGAGGAGAGGAAAGGAAGGCTCTTGACAATCTCCCTTTTCATCCTTAATTATAAAAAGGATTGGATATGGTTAAGGTATTTTGATTGGAAGATGAATACTCCAGTTAGTATACGAAGGGAATAGAAGGCTCTAGACCACCTTCTTTTATGTCCAAATTATGACGAAAATGAATTTGATTAGATTAATATGAAAGAGACATGAGGTGAATCAGATTATATGGTTTTTAATGGATGACAATTGCTCGAATGGTCGAGTAAGTCAACTCATATCTAAATAATCGAGGAGTGGAATCGAAGGCTCTAAACCATCTCCGTTTTCATCCTTTAACTTGAATTAGATAAAAGACACTCGATGTTGATCGAGGTTTGTATTTGCACTGAATCAAAACAATGTTGAAATGATTTTGAGAAAAGATCTGCTTGGCATTGGACCAAGGGTTTTTTTATTTAAAATATCTATTTAATTAAAGTATCATTAATTAGCCAGATGATCAACAATGCATAACTAAGTCATGAGTAAAATGCTAAAACATCCAGAGTTATCCATAATGTGCTCAAAGTTGATTTGTACGTAACAACAACATTAAGAATTGCATACACAAGGATCATAACACGACAAAAATATCATATCACTGTATAGAAACTTTCAGCAGCATAATGACATAAAAATATCAAATCTGCATACTAAACATCTAATTTTAAATGGAATAAAGTAAAACAACCAGCAGCTAAACAAAATTATATTTACATTTACAATATTCACATTATTGTACCAATATCACGGTAATAAAATCCAGCAAAAGATTTGCATAATCGAATCGTAATCAGTACAACAATTGAATAAAAATCAAACTAAGCATAGAATAAATTATATGCAAACAAACATCGACTGTAGCTCACTCGAAGAGACATTTTAAACATGGTTGAATTGATTTAATCATAATTAAACAAAATAGTATAAGTAAATAAATAAATACAATGATCATCTTATAATTAATGTAAATATTAGAAATTTATAAAATTCGATTTATAAAACATTCAAATAAGTTCATTAAAAAAATAAGCTGATAAAGTTAACAATAATCCGAAAACCAAATGGTGGAAAATGATAAAGAAAATGCAATGGACTCTCGTAATTAGACTTTGACCACAATTTCTAAAAAGATCATTTTGGAATTTAAATGTATGATGCAAATTATTATTATTTTTAAATATTTCAAAACTATAATTCTTTTTATAAATGTATCAGTAATAATTTAGTTCTTTAAATATATTTTAAGAAAATTATAAATGTTGGATAAACAACCCATAATTAAGTAAATATATTTTTAAACAATTATAAATGTGGGATAAACAAATCTCAATTTTGTGCCGCGTTCTTATGTGAAATTTAAAAAAAAAAAAAAGATTATTTTTGTGTTTTATGAACTTTTTAATAACTTTATTCCAAATAATTTTTGCCCTAGTACTAACACCTTAAAAACCACAATTTACAAAGCCAATCAAAACAACCAAGAAACAAAAGCATAAAGTTTTTTTACATAAACAAAAAAGAATAAATATAAAAAGAAAGACCAATCTACATGAAGGAGAATTTTCCTGGTCAGACATACAGTCTCTCTTTCTTTCCTCTTTCCAGTCTCCCTTTCTTTCAACTTTTATTGTTTCTTTCTTCATTCCGCCTTAGATTTCTTCTAACTCTTCTTGTTCTGCCTTTGATTGCAGGGACGGTTGAAGCTTTAAATTAAACTTTATTTGTTGTCACTGCTATTTAACTGGATATGGAAAATCTTGGAGAATAAGGAGACATTGTGGAGGGGGTTTATCAATTTGTTCTTCGATGTGAAAAGTAACAACATTTTGGTAGTATATTTGTAAATTGTAGATGAGACAATGTGTATAAAACATGTGCTTTTTATAGATGAAAATTAGGGTTATTTAAAAAGAAAAAAAATCAATTTGAACATTTAAAATAACTAAAAGTCTAAAAATCTATTGGGTTTATCAAAATAACTAAAAGGCCAAAAATCACGTTTAATTGATTTTGAGTTTGTGAATAAATCAAATCAATTCTTTCTTAAAACCATATATTCGCTACCCTAAAATGCAATATATAAAAATGTTAACAAAATCTTGTCAAATATTTTTTATTTTATGATCTTTTTGGGTATTATTTTGAATAAGATGGAAAGAAGTGAAAATTAATATTTGTTTATAAATGCCTAATAAATAAATAAGAAAATTAATAATAAAAAATTAAAAAAAAGAAATTTTTGTGATTGTTTGTAGTTTTGAAGATAATGTCAAAAGGTTAGAAGTAGAGAAAAAACAAATAAAAGAGAATAAAGTAAAAAGTAGAGAGGGTAGGACTTGAACTCATGACCTCTCACACTCACAACTCCTTGCTCTAAAGTTCTTATCAAATGGAATGCCAATAAAAATAATATAATTTAACTACTTGACAAATTATTTAACCTTACTGGTTAGAACCCTGTAAAGCTGAGAGAATCCATAAGATAGGGAACTCAGTGAGATTAATAACTCACCCCATTATTGTTGCTATTTTTCAGGTGTTGTTGCAGGTTTGATTTATAAGTGGAGCTATGCTTGGATGTTTCAAGAGAAGCTTAGCTTTAGTATTCCGCTGTGTATTTGTTGTATAAAATTGAGGATATTGTATATTGATCATAGATTTGTATTTTGGCTAGTTTCCATATCTTGTACCATAGATAAGTGTTTATGTTTTTAGAATGGTCAAGTATGTGAATTACACCATTAGGCACTTATGATGGTGTCTGTACCAAATAAAATGCTTGTATAGTATTATTTTAGGTATATATTATAAAGGGCGTTACACGTGGTGACCATGGCATTGTTTTTTTTTATAAGAAATTCAATAAAAGGAGATTAAGGAAATCTCTAACCAACAAACTACAACCAACAAGGGAACTAAACGATTACAAAAAGTCTAATGGGAATTTATACCACTCATATAATCTACAATTTTTACTATCTTTTCTACTAAGGATCAACCAAATCCACGAGGATACTTTAATCTTGTTTACAATGTCATTAGCGTTAAACATGTAATCATAGAACACGATATTATTTCTAGTCCTCCAAATAATCCAGCAAGTTATAAACCATATCGAACTTATCATTCCCGTAGAACTACGACCTTTAAGACTCGTATTCCACGCCTTCGCATGAACGTTGCAACTTGATTCCGAAATGCTGCCTTTATCCACTCACTCGCAAATCTTGCTCCAAACCAAAGTGGATTTACAGCAAGAGAAGAAGAGGTGGCTCGAATCTTCTAAGTGAAGAAAACAAAACATACATACCTTGTCGTGTTCATATCGATTAATCGTCTAATAATCAAGTTAGCTCTAGTAGGCAGCCTGTCTAAAGCCATTCTCTACCCAAAAAATTTTATATTCACCGGAATAACCGTTTTCCATAATAGTAGCAGCAAATCCTTAATGACCAAGTCAACCCCATTATCAACAGATGAGAAATTTAGGACAATATAGAAGGAACTAACCGAAAAAGCCATGGAATCATTTATATTCCAATACCAAACATGCTGCACATCTTTATTGAGAGTAGTTTCATCCAGCAGCTGGCTACAAACGTTCCATTCGTGAACAAGAATTGGGCCATCAATGTCCAACGTGTCGTGCACCCTCCATCTCCAAAGGTCTCCGTCTCACTCCCCCATATCTCTAACCGAACATAACTGATTTCTACAGACATGGAACAACCCAGGGAAACGATTCTTCAAAGCCTAGTTGCCAATCCAAACCGACTACCAAAAAGCCACATTTGCTCCATCTCCAACTGAACAATCCAAGAAATTACAGAAACTATTTAAAGAATCAGGAACTGAGATGGAAAGAACATCCTTCATCTGCGTCGAATTATTTCTCGATCTACCGTTGTTTACGCATTTTGTAGTAGTGAGATGGTCGTCGCAATAAATTTCGAATTCGATAGTCGATTACACAAGCGCAAGGTATTAGCATCCCTCACGTTTATTATACTCAACGAGAACCTTTTGGTTAAACTTACATTGAATGTTACCTTATGTCAATTGTTTTCTTCATGTGATAAAGAGTTTAAAGGAAAAGAAAAGGAGTTGCAAAATTTTTTTTATTAGGGTGTTTGACAAGATTGTGGGTCTTGCTCCTATGTATCCTCGGATACAATGTGGAACTGAAAGCTTCATAGTTCGGGGAAAGAAAAGAGATATTTTTGGGTTTTTTTGTTGTAGTGCATAACGGGACGTGTATCTCGCGCTTACGTATCTTCAGGTGCGATGGAGAATTCAAAACTACGTAGTTCTTGGTAGCTTATGAGTGTTGGTTGATTGATTTTAGTGAACAAGTTTTTAGTTCACCTTCTAACTGTTAAATATTGGCTTGTTTTCTCACGTCTGAGACTTAAGGACTAAACAATGTTCGTTTGTGAAAAAGGTCTCGATCGCACGAGAGCGAGAGAAACAATTTAGATGTGTTGGGTGTTTTGTTGGATGACGATTACTCGAATAGTCGAGTAAGACAACTCATATTCGAATAATTGAGGAGAGGAAAGGAAGGCTCTTGGCAATCTCCCTTTTCATCCTTAATTATAAAAAGGATTGGATATGGTTAAGGTATTTTAATTGGAAGATGAATACTCCAGTTAGTCTACGAAGGGATTAGAAGGCTCTAGACCACCTTCTTTTATGTCCAAATTATGACGAAAATGAATTTGATTAGATTAATTTGAAAGAGACATGAGGCGAATTAGATTATATGGTTTTTAATGGATGACAATTGCTCGAATGGTCGAGTAAGTCAACTCATATCTAAATAATCGAGGAGTGGAATCGAAGGCTCTAAACCATCTCCGTTTTCACCCTTTAACTTGAATTAGATAAAAGGCACTCGATGTTGATCGAGGTTTGTATTTGCACTGAATCAAAACAATGTTGAAATGATTTTGAGAAAAGATCTGCTTGGCATTGGACCAAGGGTTTTTTCATTTAAAATATCTATTTAATTAAATTATCATTAATTAGCCAGATGATCAACAATGCATAACTAAGTCATGAGTAAAATGCTAAAACATCCAGAGTTATCCATAATGTGCTCAAAGTTGATTTGTACGTAACACCAACATTAAGAATTGCATACACAAGGATCATAACACGACAAAAATATCATATCACTGTATAGAAAATTTCAGCAGCATAACGACATAAAAATATCAAATCTGCATACTAAACATCCAATTTTAAATGCAATAAAGTAAAACAACCAGAGCTACACAAAATTATATTTACATTTACAATATTCACATTATTGTACCAATATCACGGTAATAAAATCCAGCAAAAGATTTGCATAATCGAATCGTAATCAGTACAATAATTGAATAAAAATCAAACTAAGCATAGAACGAATTATATGCAAACAAACATCGACTGTAGCTCACTCGAATTCAATGAATAACATATTGATTTAAATTTTAAAAATCTAGTAAAAAAAACTGATCAAAGAGACATTTTAAACATGGTTGAATTGATTTAATCATAATTAAACAAAATAGTATAAGTAAATAAATAAATACAATGGTCATCTTATAATTAATGTAAATATTAGTAATTTATAAAATTCGATTTATAAAACATTCAAATAAGTTCATTAAAAAAATAAGCTGATGAAGTTAACAATAATCCGAAAACTAAATGGTGGAAAATGATAAAGAAAATGCAATGGACTCTCGTAATTAGACTTTGACCACAATTTCTAAAAAGATCATTTTGGAATTTAAATGTATGATGCAAATTATTATTATTTTTAAATATTTCAAAACTATAATTATTTTTATAAATGTATCAGTAATAATTTAGTTCTTTAAATATATTTTAAGAAAATTATAAATGTTGGATAAACAACCCATAATTAAGTAAATATATTTTTAAACAATTATAAATGTTGGATAAACAAATCTCAATTTTGTGCCGCCTTCTTATGTGAAATTTGAAAAAAAAAAAGTCTATTTTTGTGTTTTATGAACTTTTTAATAACTTTATTCCAAATAATTTTTGCCCTAGTACTAACACCTTAAAAACCACAATTTACAAAGCCAATCAAAACAACCAAGAAACAAAAGCATAAAGTTTTTTTACATAAACAAAAAAGAATAAATAAAAAAGGAAAGACCAATCTACATGAAGGAGAATTTTCCTTGTCAGACATACAGTCTCTCTTTCTTTCCTCTTTCCAGTGTCCCTTTCTTTCAACTCTTATTGTTTCTTTGTTCATTCCGCCTTAGATTTCTTCTAACTCTTCTTGTTCTGCCTTTGATTGCAGGGACGGTTGAAGCTTTAAATTAAACTTTATTTGTTGTCACTACTGTTTAACTGGATATGGAAAATCTTGGAGAATAAGGAGACATTGTGGAGGGGGTTTATCAATTTGTTCTTCGATGTGAAAAGAAACAACATTTTCGTAGTATATTTGTAAATTGTAGATGAGACAATGTGTATAAAACATGTGCTTTTTATAGATGAAAATTAGGGTTATTTAAAAAGAAAAAAAATCAATTTGAACAATTAATATAACTAAAAGTCTAAAAATCTATTGGGTTTATCAAAATAACTAAAAGGCCAAAAATCACGTTTAATTGATTTTGAGTTTGTGAATAAATCAAATCAATTCTTTCTTAAAACCATATATTCGCTACCCTAAAATGCAATATTTAAAAATGTTTACAAAATCTTGTCAAATATTTTTTATTTTATGATCTTTTTGGGTATTATTTTGAATAAGATGGAAAGAAGTGAAAATTAATATTTGCTTATAAATGCCTAATAAATAAATAAGAAAATTAATAATAAAAAATTAAAAAAAAAGCAATTTTTGTGATTGTTTGTAGTTTTGAAGATAATGTAAAAAGGTTAGAAGTAGAGAAAAAATAAATAAAAGAGAATAAAGTAAAAAGTAGAGAGGGTAGGACTTGAACTCATGACCTCTCACACTCACAACTCCTTGCTCTAAAGTTCTTATCAAATGGAATGCCAATAAAAATAATATAATTTAACTACTTGACAAATTATTTAACCTTACTGGTTAGAACCCTTTAAAGCTGAGAGAATCCATAAGATAGGGAACTCAGTGAGATTAATAACTCACCCCATTATTGTTGCTATTTTTCAGGTGTTGTTGCAGGTTTGATTTATAAGTGGAGCTATGCTTGGATGTTTCAAGAGAAGCTTAGCTTTAGTATTCCGCTGTGTATTTGTTGTATAAAATTGAGGATATTGTATATTGATCATAGATTTGTATTTTGGCTAGTTTCCATATCTTGTACCATAGATAAGTGTTTATGTTTTTAGAATGGTCAAGTATGTGAATTACACCATTAGGCACTTATGATGGTGTCTGTACCAAATAAAATGCTTGTATAGTATTATTTTAGGTATATATTATAAAGGGCGTTACACGTGGTGACCATGGCGTTGTATTTTTTTATAAGAAATTCAATAAAATGAGATTAAGGAAATCTCTAACCAACAAACTACAACCAACAAGGGAACTAAACGATTACCAAAAGTCTAACGGGAATTTATACCACTCATATAATCTACAATTTTTACTATCTTTTCTACTAAGGATCAACCAAATCCACGAGGATAATTTAATCTCGTTTACAATGTCATTAGCGTTAAACATGTAATCATTGAACACGATATTATTTCTAGTCCTCCAAATAATCCAGCAAGTTATAAACCATACCGAACTTATCTTTCCCGTAGAACTACGACCTTTAAGACTCCTATTCCACGCCTTCGCATGAAGGTTGCAACTTGATTCCGAAATGCTGCCTATATCCACTCACTCGCAAATCTTGCTCCTAACCAAAGTGGATTTACAGCAAGAGAAGAAGAGGTGGCTCGAACCTTCTAATTGATGAAAACAGAACATACATACCTTGTCGTGTTCGTTATCGATTAATCGTCTAATAATCAAGTTAGCTCTAGTAGGCAGCCTGTCTAAAGCCATTCTCTACCCAAACATTTGTATATTCGCCGGAATAACCGTTTTCCATAATAGTAGCAGCAAATCCTTAATGACCAAGTCAGCCCCATTATCAATAGATGAGAAATTCAGGACAGTATAGAAGAAACTAAGCGAAAAAGCCATGGAATCATTTATATTCCAATACCAAACATCCTTCACATCTTTATTGAGAGTAGTTTCATCCAGCAGCTGGCTACAAACGTTCCATTCGTGAACAAGAATTGGGCCATCAATGTCCAACGTGTCGTGCATCCTCCATCTCCAAAGGTCTCCGTCTCACTCCCCCATATCTCTAACCGAACATAACTGATTTCTACAGACATGGAACAGCCCAGGGAAACGATTCTTCAAAGCCTAGTTGCCAATCCAAACCGACTGCCAAAAAGCCACATTTGCTCCATCTCCAACTGAACAATCCAAGAAATCACAGAAACTATTTGAAGAATCAGGAACTGAGATAGAAAGAACATCCTTCATCTGCGTCGAATTATTTCTCAATCTACCATTGTTTACGCGTTTTGTAGTAGTGAGATGGTCGTCGCAATAATATTCGAATTCGATAGTCGATTACACAAGCGCAAGGTGTTAGCATCCCTCACGTTTGTTATACTCAACGAGAACCTTTTAGTTAAACTTGCATTGAATGTTACCTTATGTCAATTGTTTTCTTCATGTGATAAAGAGTTTAAAGGAAAAGAAAAGGAGTTGCAAAACTTTTTTTATTAGGGTGTTTGACAAGATTGTGGGTCTTGCTCCTATGTATCCTCGGATACAATGAGGAACTGAAAGCTTCATAGTTCGTGGAAAGAAAAGAGATATTTTTGGGTTTTTTTGTTGTAGTGCATAACGGGACGTGAATCTCGCGCTTCGTATCTTCAGGTGCGATGGAGAATTCAAAACTACGTAGTTCTTGGTAGCTTATGAGTGTTGGTTGATTGATTTTAGTGAACAAGTTTTTATTTCACCTTCTAACGGTTAAATATTGGCTTGTTTTCTCACGTCTGAGACTTAAGGACTAAACAATGTTCGTTTGTGAAAAAGGTCTCGATCGCACGAGAGCGAGAGAAACAATTTAGATGTGTTGGGTGTTTTGTTGGATGACGATTACTCGAATAGTCGAGTAAGACAACTCATATTCGAATAATTGAGGAGAGGAGAGGAAGGCTCTTGACAATCTCCCTTTTCATCCTTAATTATAAAAAGGATTGGATATGGTTAAGGTATTTTAATTGGAAGATGAATACTCCAGTTAGTCTACGAAGGGATTAGAAGGCTCTAGACCACCTTCTTTTATGTCCAAATTATGACGAAAATGAATTTGATTAGATTAATTTGAAAGAGACATGAGGCGAATTAGATTATATGGTTTTTAATGGATGACAATTGCTCGAATGGTCGAGTAAGTCAACTCATATCTAAATAATCGAGGAGTGGAATCGAAGGCTCTAAACCATCTCCGTTTTCACCCTTTAACTTGAATTAGATAAAAGGCACTCGATGTTGATCGAGGTTTGTATTTGCACTGAATCAAAACAATGTTGAAATGATTTTGAGAAAAGATCTGCTTGGCATTGGACCAAGGGTTTTTTTATTTAAAATATCTATTTAATTAAATTATCATTAATTAGCCAGATGATCAACAATGCATAACTAAGTCATGAGTAAAATGCTAAAACATCCAGAGTTATCCATAATGTGCTCAAAGTTGATTTGTACGTAACACCAACATTAAGAATTGCATACACAAGGATCATAACACGACAAAAATATCATATCACTGTATAGAAAATTTCAGCAGCATAACGACATAAAAATATCAAATCTGCATACTAAACATCCAATTTTAAATGCAATAAAGTAAAACAACCAGAGCTACACAAAATTATATTTACATTTACAATATTCACATTATTGTACCAATATCACGGTAATAAAATCCAGCAAAAGATTTGCATAATCGAATCGTAATCAGTACAATAATTGAATAAAAATCAAACTAAGCATAGAACGAATTATATGCAAACAAACATCGACTGTAGCTCACTCGAATTCAATGAATAACATATTGATTTAAATTTTAAAAATCTAGTAAAAAAAACTGATCAAAGAGACATTTTAAACATGGTTGAATTGATTTAATCATAATTAAACAAAATAGTATAAGTAAATAAATAAATACAATGGTCATCTTATAATTAATGTAAATATTAGTAATTTATAAAATTCGATTTATAAAACATTCAAATAAGTTCATTAAAAAAATAAGCTGATGAAGTTAACAATAATCCGAAAACTAAATGGTGGAAAATGATAAAGAAAATGCAATGGACTCTCGTAATTAGACTTTGACCACAATTTCTAAAAAGATCATTTTGGAATTTAAATGTATGATGCAAATTATTATTATTTTTAAATATTTCAAAACTATAATTATTTTTATAAATGTATCAGTAATAATTTAGTTCTTTAAATATATTTTAAGAAAATTATAAATGTTGGATAAACAACCCATAATTAAGTAAATATATTTTTAAACAATTATAAATGTTGGATAAACAAATCTCAATTTTGTGCCGCCTTCTTATGTGAAATTTGAAAAAAAAAAAGTCTATTTTTGTGTTTTATGAACTTTTTAATAACTTTATTCCAAATAATTTTTGCCCTAGTACTAACACCTTAAAAACCACAATTTACAAAGCCAATCAAAACAACCAAGAAACAAAAGCATAAAGTTTTTTTACATAAACAAAAAAGAATAAATAAAAAAGGAAAGACCAATCTACATGAAGGAGAATTTTCCTTGTCAGACATACAGTCTCTCTTTCTTTCCTCTTTCCAGTGTCCCTTTCTTTCAACTCTTATTGTTTCATTGTTCATTCCGCCTTAGATTTCTTCTAACTCTTCTTGTTCTGCCTTTGATTGCAGGGACGGTTGAAGCTTTAAATTAAACTTTATTTGTTGTCACTACTGTTTAACTGGATATGGAAAATCTTGGAGAATAAGGAGACATTGTGGAGGGGGTTTATCAATTTGTTCTTCGATGTGAAAAGAAACAACATTTTCGTAGTATATTTGTAAATTGTAGATGAGACAATGTGTATAAAACATGTGCTTTTTATAGATGAAAATTAGGGTTATTTAAAAAGAAAAAAAATCAATTTGAACAATTAATATAACTAAAAGTCTAAAAATCTATTGGGTTTATCAAAATAACTAAAAGGCCAAAAATCACGTTTAATTGATTTTGAGTTTGTGAATAAATCAAATCAATTCTTTCTTAAAACCATATATTCGCTACCCTAAAATGCAATATTTAAAAATGTTTACAAAATCTTGTCAAATATTTTTTATTTTATGATCTTTTTGGGTATTATTTTGAATAAGATGGAAAGAAGTGAAAATTAATATTTGCTTATAAATGCCTAATAAATAAATAAGAAAATTAATAATAAAAAATTAAAAAAAAAGCAATTTTTGTGATTGTTTGTAGTTTTGAAGATAATGTAAAAAGGTTAGAAGTAGAGAAAAAATAAATAAAAGAGAATAAAGTAAAAAGTAGAGAGGGTAGGACTTGAACTCATGACCTCTCACACTCACAACTCCTTGCTCTAAAGTTCTTATCAAATGGAATGCCAATAAAAATAATATAATTTAACTACTTGACAAATTATTTAACCTTACTGGTTAGAACCCTTTAAAGCTGAGAGAATCCATAAGATAGGGAACTCAGTGAGATTAATAACTCACCCCATTATTGTTGCTATTTTTCAGGTGTTGTTGCAGGTTTGATTTATAAGTGGAGCTATGCTTGGATGTTTCAAGAGAAGCTTAGCTTTAGTATTCCGCTGTGTATTTGTTGTATAAAATTGAGGATATTGTATATTGATCATAGATTTGTATTTTGGCTAGTTTCCATATCTTGTACCATAGATAAGTGTTTATGTTTTTAGAATGGTCAAGTATGTGAATTACACCATTAGGCACTTATGATGGTGTCTGTACCAAATAAAATGCTTGTATAGTATTATTTTAGGTATATATTATAAAGGGCGTTACACGTGGTGACCATGGCGTTGTATTTTTTTATAAGAAATTCAATAAAAGGAGATTAAGGAAATCTCTAACCAACAAACTACAACCAACAAGGGAACTAAACGATTACCAAAAGTCTAACGGGAATTTATACCACTCATATAATCTACAATTTTTACTATCTTTTCTACTAAGGATCAACCAAATCCACGAGGATAATTTAATCTCGTTTACAATGTCATTAGCGTTAAACATGTAATCATTGAACACGATATTATTTCTAGTCCTCCAAATAATCCAGCAAGTTATAAACCATACCGAACTTATCTTTCCCGTAGAACTACGACCTTTAAGACTCCTATTCCACGCCTTCGCATGAAGGTTGCAACTTGATTCCGAAATGCTGCCTATATCCACTCACTCGCAAATCTTGCTCCTAACCAAAGTGGATTTACAGCAAGAGAAGAAGAGGTGGCTCGAACCTTCTAATTGATGAAAACAGAACATACATACCTTGTCGTGTTCGTTATCGATTAATCGTCTAATAATCAAGTTAGCTCTAGTAGGCAGCCTGTCTAAAGCCATTCTCTACCCAAAAATTTGTATATTCGCCGGAATAACCGTTTTCCATAATAGTAGCAGCAAATCCTTAATGACCAAGTCAGCCCCATTATCAATAGATGAGAAATTCAGGACAGTATAGAAGGAACTAAGCGAAAAAGCCATGGAATCATTTATATTCCAATACCAAACATCCTTCACATCTTTATTGAGAGTAGTTTCATCCAGCAGCTGGCTACAAACGTTCCATTCGTGAACAAGAATTGGGCCATCAATGTCCAACGTGTCGTGCATCCTCCATCTCCAAAGGTCTCCGTCTCACTCCCCCATATCTCTAACCGAACATAACTGATTTCTACAGACATGGAACAGCCCAGGGAAACGATTCTTCAAAGCCTAGTTGCCAATCCAAACCGACTGCCAAAAAGCCACATTTGCTCCATCTCCAACTGAACAATCCAAGAAATCACAGAAACTATTTGAAGAATCAGGAACTGAGATAGAAAGAACATCCTTCATCTGCGTCGAATTATTTCTCAATCTACCATTGTTTACGCGTTTTGTAGTAGTGAGATGGTCGTCGCAATAATATTCGAATTCGATAGTCGATTACACAAGCGCAAGGTGTTAGCATCCCTCACGTTTGTTATACTCAACGAGAACCTTTTAGTTAAACTTGCATTGAATGTTACCTTATGTCAATTGTTTTCTTCATGTGATAAAGAGTTTAAAGGAAAAGAAAAGGAGTTGCAAAACTTTTTTTATTAGGGTGTTTGACAAGATTGTGGGTCTTGCTCCTATGTATCCTCGGATACAATGAGGAACTGAAAGCTTCATAGTTCGTGGAAAGAAAAGAGATATTTTTGGGTTTTTTTGTTGTAGTGCATAACGGGACGTGAATCTCGCGCTTCGTATCTTCAGGTGCGATGGAGAATTCAAAACTACGTAGTTCTTGGTAGCTTATGAGTGTTGGTTGATTGATTTTAGTGAACAAGTTTTTATTTCACCTTCTAACGGTTAAATATTGGCTTGTTTTCTCACGTCTGAGACTTAAGGACTAAACAATGTTCGTTTGTGAAAAAGGTCTCGATCGCACGAGAGCGAGAGAAACAATTTAGATGTTTTGGGTGTTTTGTTGGATAACGATTACTCGAATAGTCGAGTAAGACAACTCATATTTAAATAATTGAGGAGAGGAAAGCAATGCTCTTGACAATCTCCCTTTTCATCCTTAATTATAAAAAGGATTGGATATGGTTAAGGTATTTTGATTGGAAGACGAATACTCCAGTTAGTCTACGAAGGGAATAAAAGGCTCTAGACCACCTTCTTTTATGTCCAAATTAAGACTAAAATGAATTTGTTTAGATTAATATGAAAGAGACATGAGGCGAATCAGATTAGATGTTTTTTAATGGATGACAATTGCTTGAATGGTCGAGTAAGTCAACTCATATCTAAATAATCGAGGAGTGGAATCGAAGGCTCTAAACCTTCTCCGTTTTCACCCTTTAACTTAAATTAGATAAAAGGAACTCGATGTTGATCGAGGTTTGTATTTGCACTGAATCAAAACAAGGTTGAAATGATTTTGAGAAAAAATCCGCTTGGCATTGGACCAAGGGTTTTTTTATTTAAAATATCTATTTAATTAAATTATCATTAATTAGCCAGATGATCAACAATGCATAACTAAGTCATGAGTAAAATGCTAAAACATCCAGAGTTGTCCATAATGTGCTCAAAGTTGATTTGTACGTAACAACAACATGAAGAATTGCATACACAAGGATCATAACACGACAAAAATATCATATTACTGTATAGAAAATTTCAGCAGCATAACGACATAAAAATATCAAATCTGCATACTAAACATCCAATTTAAAATGCAATAAAGTAAAACAGCCAGCAGCTACACAAAATTATATTTACATTTACAATATTCACATTATTGTACCAATATCACGGTAATAAAATCCAGCAAAAGATTTGCATAATCGAATCGTAATAAGTACAATAATTTAATAAAAATCAAACTAAGAATACAACGAATTATATGCAAACAAACATCGACTGTAGCTCACTCGAATTCAAGTCCAACGATATTGACAACCATTTGGCTCGAATTGCATGCGCTCGGAATCACACAATCGAAACAAAAACTATCACTATATTAAAACAACATTACAAATGGGGAAAGATAAATTCAATATGGTTCATAAGTTGCTGGAATATTTGGAGGACTAAAAATAATATCTTGTTCAATGATGTGGAGTTTAATGTTGACGACATTGTCAATGTTATTAAAGTCACCTCTTGGAATTGGTTGATTTTAAGTAGACAAGATAGTAAGATGTGTAAGTTGTACAAATGGTATAAATTTCTGTTAGATTTTATGTAATTGTTTTAACTGTTCGTTTGTTGTAGTTCATTGGTTTGAGAGTTCATTAATCTCCTATTAATGAAGTTGCTTATCAAAAAAAAAATAGCATTAAAAATGTACAATGTAGAATGTAAATGCCGATAATCGCTACAATCTAGAACTAAAATTCACAATATAATCAAAATTAAAACAAATTACACAAAGTAAACCAATACTGAAAATGCGGTAATGAAACGAACACAACCAAATCGAGATGAAATAGAACCCATAAATGAAATTCAAATAGAAAAAATATCAGACCAATTGAATTAGTTAGAAGATCAATATCCAAGATGGAGTTTGATTCTGGGGAAAGTTCTAACATTGAATCGTCGGATTCAGAAGAGGGTGAAAGCAAGAAGGGGCTTTATGAAGAGGAAGATAAGGATATGGAGCGGGGTGAGACAATTGAATTAGTTAGTAAGGAGGCATTCAGTCCGGCTGGGATGTGTGCAAGTTCAAATGAAGCTATAGAAGCCCTGTCACTAAGAGCTGAGCCCAAGGAGTGTAGGTTGGTGTGTGATTCTGAAGAGAGTATGAGGTCTGAACATATGGAAACTTTGGATAGGTCATGGAATCTAAAGTAAGGCTGTGACTTGTCTCCGGGTAATATTGGATGTCAAAAGGATTCTCAACCTGTGGAGAACAGAGTAGGCAACGATGTTCAGAAGAATCTGGTGAATAAAATAATTCAAGAGGAAAACATTGAGAGGGAGGTTGGAGGTGGGATTTCATCAAGTAATGGGGGGAGGTTTCAAAAATCAATGCAAAAGTTAATTAGTAGACCTAAAAAGGTGGTTCGATTAGATGAGATTTATCAGAAGTTGAAGATTCCATTCGCTCTGTCTTACTACGCAACCTTGCTAAACGTCAATAATTCATATGGTGATTGTGTAACCTCTCAGGCACAGGGAGTTGAAGATGAGGAGGAGGATATTTCAAGCTTTGAAGGGACTCCACATTCCATTGGGGATTCTATAGGGGATGAGGAGGTGTCAAAGAGTAACTCAAGGATTAAAAGAAAGTTAGAAAATCTACCGTCCAGAATTTGGGGAGCCATAAAGGGATTAGGAATTGAAGGGGAAGAAGATGATGAAGTATTCGAGAACATAGTTCGCAACTGCGAGAAAGAGGTTAGGAATGAAATGAGTAATAGGAAGGATGTTGAAAGGGTGATGAAATGAATTTTATGACTTACAATATTAGAGGAAGTGGGAAATGTTTAAAAAGAAGGAGATTAAGGGCATTAATAAAAAAGGAAGATGTGGTCCTGATTTTCATTCAGGAAACCAAATGTGTTAAAATGACAGAAGAAATAGCAATAAGTTTGTGGGGTGATAACAACTGTATGTGGACGGCATCTGATGTTGTTGGTATGGCTGGAGGTATCATTACAATTTGGAAGAGTAACCTGTTGGAACCCATTAGCTACTTCAAGGATAATGGATTTGTGGGTGTAAATGCGAAATGGCAAGGCAGAAATTGTTATTTTTTGAATGTATATTCCTCATGTTCGAATGTTGAAAAAATAATCTTATGGGCCAAAATACTGCACTTAAAGAATACGTTGGTGGAAGGAGAGTGGATAATTGGTGGAGATCTCAATGCTATCAAGGATAGGAGGGAAAGGATAGGATGTAGTAACCATTCGAAGAAAGTAACAGAGGAATTCAGTGAGTTTATTGAACAGTTGGGGTGTATTGACGCACCGGTTAGTGGTATTAAATTTATGTGGTTTAATGGAGCGCGTACGTCATGTAGTAGACTGAATAGGTTTCTAATCTCCCCAGGTGTATACAACAATTGGAATACGGTGATTCAGAAGGTTGGAACCAGAGACATCTCGGATCATAGGCCTGTGTCGTTAGTGGCAAGAAACATTAATTGGGGCCCGAAGCCGTTCAGAACATTAAACTGTTGGTTTGAGCATCAAGAATTCATGGAGTTTGTTAAAAAGACGTGGGAAGAATATGAAGTAAAAGGGAAATATTATTTTGTGCTTTCAAAGAAGTTACAATATTTACGGAGTCGGTTAAGATGGTGGAATGAAAAGGTGTATGGGTGGCTTGATACAACAATAAATGAAAATATTATTACCATTAATGAAACTGAAAATAATATAGTTCAGAAGATGGGGAGAAGTAGCAGCTCAGAGTTATTAAGGAGGAAAGGTGCAGAGGACGAAATGTGGAAGAAATTGAGATTAAAAGAGAGCATCCTGAAACAGAAGGCTCGTATGAAGTGCATAAAGGAGGGTGACCTCAACTCAAGTTTTTTTCACGCTGCCATCAGACAGAGATATAGATCAAATGCCATTAGATTTGTTAATGTTGAGGGACGACCTATTGAAGACGTTGCTAGGGTCAAGGAAGCTGTTGCTGATCACTTTGAATGTAGGTTTAAAAAAGTTGACAGAATCATGCCAAGCATAGGGAAGATGGGTTTTAAAAGGTTGTCTGAGGCTGAAAGCTTAGCTTTGGAGAGTCCATTTACGGCTGAAGAAGTTAAGAGAACTGTATTCGATGGATGGAGACCGCAGTCCTGGACCAGATGGTTTCAATTTAAAATTTTTGAGGGAATGCTGGGGGATCTTAGGGAATGATTTTACGCAGTGTATACTGGAATTCTTTGAGACGGGATATATGCTGAAAGTATTCTCTTCATCCTTTATTGCTTTGATTCCTAAAAGAGCTGAAGCAGGTGAATTATAGGAGTTCCGTCCTATCTGTTTGATTAGTTCTGTCTACAAACTGTCGCAAAGTTGTTGGCGGGTAGGATTCAGTTGGTCATGGATATAATAGTCACTGAAACTCAGACAGCTTTTATAAAAGGAAGGAATATTTTGGTTGGAGTGTTAGTTCTAAGTGAATTAATAGACTATGCTAAGAGAAACAATACAAGAGCAATGTTGTTAAAAGTGGATTTTGCGACGGCATATGATAGAGTTGAATGGAGTTTCCTAAAAGATATTATGTTGACGATGAGTTTTGGGAGTAAGTGGATGTCGTGGATTGAAGGCACGATGATGAATAATTTTATGTCAGTGCTTGTTAATTGTAGTGCCACTCGAGACTTTAGGGTCACTGGGGGACTTCGACAGGGTGACCCTTTGTCTCCATATCTGTTCACCATTGTAGCAGAAGGTTTTGCAGTGTTGGTTCGGAGAGCTGTAAAGGAGGTCTTTTTCAAAGGAATAGGTATTGGTAATAGGGGGTCAGTTGAGCTGCTCCAATATGCAGACGATACGGTTCTTGTAGGAGAAGGATCTTGGAGGAATTTATGGGCAATCAAGGCAATTCTCAAGGGATTTCAATTGGTCTCAGGTTTGAATGTAAATTACAGGAAAAGTGCGTTGTATGGAATTGGTTTGGAAGATGGTTTTTTTAGAACGGCTGCAACTTTTCTAGGAGTTCAAATTGACGGGTTTCCGTTTAAGTTTCTAGGTCTATATGTTGGAGGCAATCATAGACGATTTTCTTTTTGGAAGCCTATGCATGATAAGGTTCAGATGCAGCTTGCGAGTTGGAAGGGTAGATTTTTATCACTGGTAGGCAGGGCAACGTTAATCAACTCTGTTTTATCCAACATTCCAACGCATTTCATGTCGGTTTACCTTATGCCTACTAAAGTGGTGCAAGCATTGAAGAGAATTCAGCGTAAATTTTTATGGTACGGATCTGGTAAGGAAAGGGGCATATCTTGGATTGAATGGAAAGTAGTATGTCAATCAAAGGAGGAGGGGGTTTGGGCATAAAGAATGTTAGAAGCTTTAACATTGCATTGGTAGCAAAATGGTTATGGAAATTAATGAAATTGAAAGGCAGGTTATGGCATGGTTTGATTGAAGCGAGATATCATGATTATATTTCGGACTTTCACGTGGTCATATTGCCTAGCTATTCAACATGTTCGTCATTGTGGTGGCGCGATATTTTTGGTATTCTAAAGAAGTTTGAAAATGATTGATTTATGAAGAATATTGGATACAAGGTAAATAGAGGAAATGAAGCTCTGTTCTGGTTTTCACAGTGGTGTGGCAATGATTCTCTTGTGCATCTGTTTCCTAATTTGTGGGAGAAAGCAAGTAACAAATTTGGAAGGGTTGTGGATTTTGTGAATCATGAAGACATATGCGGGTATTGGAAGGTGGATTTCAATGAGACAGAATGGACGGAAGACAACAAGTTGGAGAGGGAGGCGTTGGAAGTAATACTGTATGAACAAAGATGTAGTCCCACTGTTGTAGATGATTGGGAGTGGTTGGGTGACGAGGAGCAAAGTTTCTCAGTTCGCAGTGCGTACAAGGTGGTGGAGGAGCCACAATGTGTTCGTCTGTATGGTGAGGAGCAGCAGGCAGCTTTTAAGATGGTATGGCTTTCTTCATCTCCTCCTAAAGTTCAGACCTTTGGTTGGAGGTTGATTCATGATAGGTCACCGTCGCGAGTTAATTTGTGTAAACGTGGCATTTTATCTTATGAGCATAACAGCACATGTCCGTTATGCTTTTCAAGAGACGAAACCGTGTTTCATGTTCTGTTTGAATGTGGAAAAACTAAGGAAATATGGTGGAGGATTGGTATTTGGTTGCGAATTGATGTTGGTACTCACGACAATATTTTATCACATTTACGTCATTGTATTGAGGCCTTGATTAGTAGGAAGGTGAGGGTCCAAAACGTTGCAGGTTTGTGGTTGTCTATAGTATGGTGTCTTTGGATAAAAAGAGACAAAATTTTATTTAATGATGTTAGTTGGGATAGGGAAAGGATAGTAGAAGATATAATTTTGTTCACTTGGTGGTGGGTAGGAAAAAGAATTAACTCGCTAACTACGTGTAATTATTACGAATGGATCAATTATCCTTGCGAATTTTTGTAGCTCTCGCGTAGGATGGTTGATGTGGTTGTACAGGGTTGGATACAAAAGTTGGAGAGTTGTAATACTATCGTAGCTCCTACAGCTAACCATCATGTTGAACCATTGGAAAAGAGGAATTGGGTGAAGCATACGTTCCATATGGTGTATATCCATAACCTTAAAAGACCTTAAGCCGTCCCTCCATCATGGTTTTCATAATTAGAATAGACACTCCAATAATTTGTAGTAGAATGGTATCCATTTAGAGCGAATCCTTGATTCGGATTAAATGGCTTTCCTGTCCCCTCAGCTGGGTCAAATTTGGAAGTAAACTTGCAGCTTTGTCAGAGGAAGGAATAATAACTAACAGATAACTACAACAGATAATAATTAATTTGTTTATATTATTATAAAAAATATAAATGGTATACATATTATGAGATTTTGCATAATTTTTTTTTAAATTTTAATAAATTGTATGAATATTTAAAGTAATTCGAATTTTGATTCTTATTATAGCCTTTGATATATTTAATACTATTATTTCTAATAGACAATCTCAATAAAGTAATATAAAAAATTAAGTAAAAACCAAAATAAAGAAAGCAAATAAATGCATGGATGTGGCCATGTAGGTGGTCTAAGTTACTACGTGTGTAAGAACCGTGTGAGCCATTTAAGAAAAATCTCTCAACACTTTCCATCTTACTATTGATTTTTCCTAAACTTGAAGATTCTGATGACCAGACATGACTATGACATTCTTGAAACTACCTCTTTATAAGGAGAACCAAGTGAACTGTCTCAAAATTCAAGTAGAAAACAACATGGTTGTCAAAGTGTACGGAGCACCCTATGGTTTGCTGAAAAGAATTAGATTTTGAAACAATTGATATTGATCTCTTCATGGGAGAGCGTAAACAAATCCGATTTCCACAAACAGCACCCTTTTGGAGAGGTTCGTCTTATTCAAGATGGTGATCTTACCCTTTATAGTTAGTTACATCAACCCTTTACTATTTTCTCCATGTATTTTTATCGAAGCTATGTATTTGTATAAATTTGGTATATCGGATTTTAAGTAATAGCTATTATCATTTGTTGTGTTTGATTTAAACTCATGATGTCGATTATGAGTTTCACCAATTAGTTCATGATATCTTCTTTTTATCTTTTAATTTTTTGATATTTCAGGGGGATTTGCCAATAGGCATTATTGGAAGCCTCTTAGTATTGGTGCAATTGCTGGACTTACAACAACACTCCTTGTTGGCCTCTATATTCCTAATGGCATGACATAATTTGTTTCTGATGAGCCGTCTCGGCTATATCTTGGGTTCGGCAGGTATGTTTTCCTAAAGTTTACCTCAGACGCGACACACTTATTCATTCTCAGATTTGGGCTGGCTGTGTTGCTTGTATTATGGCTGGTATCCTCGGAGGAGAAGACACATATACGGCTTTTAACGAACTTATGGCTTTTCTTGTTTTTTCATAATTAATGTTTGACTATCAATAGTTAGTAAATTACTTTAATTTTCTCACTCCATAGTTGGTGATTGTTGACATGCATCAATTATGGAGTTGAAAGTGACAACATTTGGTTGCATTCCTTGCTCTATCATTACAATAAGCAACATAATAGAAGACTCCACTAAATCATTTTTGCATAGTGCATCTATGATTGCTTTATAAAAGAATATCGACTTCCAATTGTGATTTCCTGAATTCTCGATAAACATTCATCGCTTCTTGGAACATTTTGCCTTTCGTGTACACGTCGATCATTGTAGAATAAGTTAGTATATTTAGAAATATGTTTCGCGCCTTCATCTCTTCAAATAGTTTTTTAACTTCAGCATATATGTCATGCCTTTTGTACCAGGACAACAGAATATTGCCTGTTACAACGTCTGTTTTAATTCCACATATGTCCATCTCCTTGCACTTATTAATTGCTTCATCAAAACAGAAGTCGTAACATAGAATGCTATATTGTCAAGTTATGGATGGCATGAAATGTATGCTGAAGTTAGAAGACTATTTGAAGAGACGAAGGCGCAAAACATGTACTCAAATTCACTAACTTACTCTTCAATAATCGACGTGTACAAAAAATGGGAATTGTTCCAGGAAGCAATGAATATTTATCAAGAATTACCGATGTCACGATTGAAAATCGGTGATGTATTTTATAGTGCAATCATAGTTCCACTATGCAAAAAAATGGTTTAGTAAAGTCTTTTATTATATTGCTTATTGAAATGATAGATAAAGGAATCAGGGTAAATGTGGTCACTTTAAACTCTATAATTGATACCTATCAACAATCGCCACCATTAGACTTTGAAAATCATTGTTTCTTTGCAAACTATTGAGTATTCAATTGAACAATCGTCTGTTACGCTTATTAATGTGCTTTTCAGACTAAGTCGATCAGGTGACGACTTAACTTTTTTGATATGTTTGTTCTGTATGATGTTTTATATCATTCTCGACCTACTAGTTCATCACATAACTATCTAGCTTCTGGCTATTAGATCGATGGAAGTTATGTAGCACCAATTGATTAAATATGTGTATGGTATCTGACATATCTCAGTGTTCTAACATTATTACATTTTATTCTTTTAATTTATTTTTTTAAATTATTTATTGTTATTAGTATATTGCATGTTTTGTCAGTGTTTGCGCACGTATTTCATATAATATGAGTCTCTTGTTACTTTTTAGTGTTACTTTGTCATAAGCACAAAGAACCAATTGAATGAATATTATAAGTTTGCTTGATTAATCTGTTTTCTTATTTCCTCAATTTCATTATTTTATTTCACTACTTTAGAATTATTAGTTAAAGTCTTCTAAAATCTCTCTCTACTATAAATTAGACTTAAGTATCAATCCAATTTTCTAGTTTTGAATGATTAATATGTGTTTGCCTTGAAGTTTGTATTTTAAACCAGCGAGAAGGTAACCAAAACTTTAGACGTGTTATAACTAAAACATTAGACCTAATATAATTTGACAGGAATTATGAAAAGTAAATTTTTTTGTTAGAATTAAGAAGCACAACGAAGTTGAGAATGTGTTTCTTTCAAAGTTTTGAATGTTATTTGTAGACAAAAATGTTAAAAATGAAATTTAATTTGTAAAACTGTCATATTTAACTACTAATTAATAATAATTACTAGAAAAAAGAGTGTGATGATCGGGATTCGAACTCCAATTGACATATAAATTGTGATCTCCGTTAGAATACGATTAGACGATAGTCTAACTAACTTTGAGTTAGTTATGAGTTTGTTTGTGTGATTACTTTTGATATAAGTAATCTCTCAACATGTATGAAAAATGACTAATGTTGCAAGTTGAATAATGAACTTTTTTTTCACATTCTAATAAGTGGTATTAGAAGCATTAGATCTCCTGCAATCAAAAAATGTAGTTTCTATTTTCAAGGTGGGAAAATTTGTTATTTCTCTTATCCTCACTCTCATATCATTCCTTATTTTCTGTTGAATCATTTTCATGGCTAATTTGTAAAAATTCCTAACACTAGTAATTCCCAAGTTAAATGGATTCGACGATCATTGGATCATGTGTAACACCCTATTTCCCGACTCTAAAAATATTACAATAATTCAAAGTATATTTTCACCCAAAGGGTGTCGCACATTCTCAAAAAAAACACATGTTAATAAATTAAACAACTTAAAGCTGAAATATGAAACATTCAAAAACACCTTCACATAGTCTCATCAAATGAATTTACTCAAATAACATTGTTTTTTGAAAAGAACATAATAATTCTCCTAATAAAAGAAATAACATCCCATCCCTAGTATTACAATATTTAGGCGACACAACGTTTACTTGACAAAACAGAAAACAAGGAAGAAAGCAATGACCATCATTCTTCAACACAACTGCACTACATGTTATCTGTATTTGCAACATGGACATAAAAGCCACACACAAACAGAAAAGGGGGTGAGAATAATCCCTACAAATGTTAGCGGTCAAAGTAAATAATATGACAGCTATAAAAATACATATATCATTCTCACACAGCAACAACAATAATACAATTTAAGAACTCAAACAATCATCAAAATCACTCTTAAAGTTTCATTCTCAAAGATCAGGCAACACTGCAATTCCTATGAATTACTCAACTAAAAAATATTCATATAATTAATCTTAATAATTGTATTATAACTATAAAATTATCAATAATTGAATAACATTGTATTATTATTCATCAGCTCAAAACTCAATCAACGACACTCAAAACATCTCAACAGAGTTTTTTTAATTATTTTATTATACACTCATAACTTATCAAAGGTTTATATATATATATATCAATAGAGTTCTTAAAGTACTCTAACAACTCACAATGTTTAAATTTTTAAAATGAACCTAGAGTACTCAAAAGTACTCTAAAGTGCTAAAAAAATGCTTCAATGACAGCGTTTGATAGGTGATAACTCTAATGAACTTTAATGAGCTGATAGTTTGACTCATTATTGCTCAAAAATAACACAAAGGTAACAAAAAGGTTGTTGACGCTAAAATTGCTCAGATTCACAGTCGTACGGCTAATTAACAACAAAACTCATCAGATTAGACAAAAGTGGAATAAAAAACATAAAATAGTAGTATGAAACAATATAAAAAGTATTTAAATAAACTAGAAAAATATTGAGGACATGAGAAATTTGAGAATATGAAAAAGAAAGAACATAAGAGATACGAGATTAAAGAAGAAAAGAGTGATAAAAACATAATTGGGAGAGAAAATAATAATATAAAAACAAGAAGCTTAAAACGAAAGAACATAAGAGAGATTTAATAAGGTTGATACTAAAACCCTAAGTGGCAATAAAAGAATATTTGTAAGGTTAATGCATAATGAAGAAAAAAGTTATGAATTTATAGAATTTGGTTTGTGTGAAGTCATTGTTATGGTTTTGCTAAAATCTTATGTATGAAGAATCTAAAATGGATTGAAATCGTAATTGGGGATGCAAAATACAAAAACTTATAAAAATATTTTGTTGTTTGTTAGGTAAAAAAAGGCAATTTAATAAATCAAGCATTTTAATTAATGGTGTTAATGAAACCAAATTGTTTTTGGTTACTTAATAGTAGAGGTGTTTGCGGTGCGATTTGTTAGGGGAGTTTATTAAAGAGCATTGATACATATCTAGAAATAAATTGGCTAATGCATCTACAAAAACCTACAGTTAAAGTTTGTATTGAACAGGTGCTAGTGGTTTGTATGTTGCTTAAGCCATTTCATCACTATGTATGTTATAGAGTTTAAAACCTGTATGTGTATCTTTTCATTTCGAACATCTTCTCTATTAAGGCTAACTGGTGGTTCCATCACACTATCAAATAACATAATGTAGTGTTAAAATCATAATAATAAAAGACATTTATAGTAATGATCTAATTCCTGTAACCAACTGCAGTTGTTTCTGCTCAATTATGCTCTACTTATACCAAGCTCCTTGCGCCATATGTCGATTTTCTGTTTGCAGTCATATTGCGAACACCGTGTTTCAAGTCAGCTTCCGATCAGAGTTGTCACCAAATGGATCCACTCCTACCTTTGAATACCTCGGTTAGTTACATCTGTAATTTCAAAAGTATGTTTGCCCTGGAGCTTCCTCCAGTTCCTTGTCTATCAACTCTTCCATACAAAAAAAAAAGATTCTAAATCAATGTTGCTATGCTCTAGGACATTTGCATTACCATTATGATGATTCATAAGAACAACATTATTTAATGCTTCTTCATTCAGGAAACAGCTTGGTAACCCAGTAGTGTTATACTAATCGACTTCTGTAATCGAAGCATCATAATTGAGAAAACAAGGCCTGCCATGGAAGTTGTCGAAAGACATATTGTCCCCATTTATTGATGGCGGCATCGATACGTGTATTATAACAGAAGTGTGATGCTGCAATGTAACGCTGCTTCTTGCTCTCCGGCGATGTTATTCTGCTTCACTGCTTACACCACAGTCTTCTTGTTCCATCGGTATCTAAGCAAGCCTGGTCTCATGATCATAAACAAGCTTCAATGGTTTCCACTGAATCGCAACCTTAGACAGCTGCCCATGAATATCCTTCTGGTTCATATTTTTCGAGTTAGGTTGCACTGCAGGACCATTACTTAAAGCTTTCAACGCAATATTCTGCTGGCGCTTAGTTTTCTCCGAGCCATTCTCAACTGGAAATAAAACATTCTGAGACTTGTCAACCTTGTTATTAGAAGAAAGAACAGCCCCATCTCCAGAATTCACCCCATTTTCGATCCAGGCTGCGCCTACAAACCTGGACCTAATCCCGCAATTAGAGCACCACGGACAGCCGAAGCCCCAAGAGCAGTAGGAGTTGGCCGACTGTAACAATCCTGTTGAGCTTCGTGACGAGGTCCAAACCATACCTTCAATCTCTGAGCAATATCCAAAGCATCTTTATGATTAGGATCATAAGCCAACGATAACTGCACATCCTGCACAGCTAATTCATACTTTTCAATAGCCTAAACGCTTTAACCCTGCGAAGAAGAGCCTGAACAAAATTGGCTGACCTTTGAAATCTCGTATTCCCTTCTCTTAGTTTTCACACAGAGTAAATGATTTCAAAGTAAGGCTGAAACATCAACATTCAGTTGTCGGCTAAAAGGGTCTGACTCACTGTCTAGTTTCTTTAGATGTCAATCTTCAGGATTCGTACATGACCGTTTCAACCGATCTTCATTGGATTCCGAAGACGGAGATTTCAATCTGACATGTTTTTTAATCAGATATTAAACTTAATGTATAAGATGATAATTGTAATACCCCGTATTTTTATTTTGCTCTGGGTAATATTGGTTCTAATTGTGAGAGTTGGGTCGAACTCATGCTGTGTCAAAGGAGAGCTTTCATGTGTTTTTCGACAGGAGGAAAGCATGGAGTCGAAGCTTGTTCACATGTCGATGGCTGATTTTTACATATTGTAGTCGAATCTGTTCTAATATGTACTGTCAAATTATGTTGTCGAATTAAGATCCACTCCTACCTTTGAATACCTTGGTTAGTTACATCTGTAATTTCAAAAGTATGTTTTCCCTTGAGCTTCCTCCAGTTCCTTGTCTATCAACTCTTCCATACAAAAAAAATGATTCTAAATCAATGTTGCTATGCTCTAGGACATTTGCATTACCATTATGATGATCAATAAGAACAACATTATTTAATGCTTCTTCATTCAGGAAACAGCCTGGTAACCCAGTAGTGTTATACTAATCGGCTTCTGTAATCGGAGCATCATAATTGAAAAAACAAGGTCGGCCATGGATGTTGTCGTAAGACATATTGTCCCCTTTTATTGATGGCGGCATCGATACGTGTGGTATAACAGAAGTGTGATGCTGCAATGTAACGCTGCTTCTTGCTCTCCGGCGATGCTATTCTGCTTCACTGCTTACACCACAGTCTTCTTGTTCCATCGGTATCTAAGCAAGCCTGGTCTCATGATCATAAACAAGCTTCAATGGTTTCCACTGAATCGCAACCTTAGACAGCTGCCCATGAATATCCTTCTGGTTCATATTTTTCGAGTTAGGTTGCACTGCAGGACCATTACTTAAAGCTTTCAACGCAATATTCTGCTGGCGCTTAGTTTTCTCCGAGCCATTCTCAACTGGCAATAAAACATTCTGAGACTTGTCAACCTTGTTATTAGAAGAAAGAACAGCCCCATCTCCAGAATTCACCCCATTTTCGATCCAGGCTGCGCCTACAAACCTGGACCTAATCCCGCAATTAGAGAACCACGGACAGCCGAAGCCCCAAGAGCAGTAGGAGTTGGCCGACTGTAACAATCCTGTTGAGCTTCGTGACGAGGTCCAAACCATACCTTCAATCTCTGAGCAATATCCAAAGCATCTTTATGATTAGGATCATAAGCCAACGATAACTGCACATCCTGCACAGCTAATTCATACTTTTCAATAGCCTAAACGCTTTAACCCTGCGAAGAAGAGCCTGAACAAAACTGGCTGACCTTTGAAATCTCGTATTCCCTTCTCTTAGTTTTCACACAGAGTAAATGATTTCAAAGTAAGGCTGAAACATCAACATTCAGTTGTCGGCTAAAAGGGTCTGACTCACTGTCTAGTTTCTTTAGATGTCAATCTTCAGGATTCGTACATGACCGTTTCAACCGATCTTCATTGGATTCCGAAGACGGAGATTTCAATCTGACATGTTTTTTAATCAGATATTAAACTTAATGTATAAGATGATAATTGTAATACCCCGTATTTTTATTTTGCTCTGGGTAATATTGGTTCTAATTGTGAGAGTTGGGTCGAACTCATGCTGTGTCAAAGGAGAGCTTTCATGTGTTTTTCGACAGGAGGAAAGCATGGAGTCGAAGCTTGTTCACATGTCGATGGCTGATTTTTACATATTGTAGTCGAATCTGTTCTAATATGTACTGTCAAATTATGTTGTCGAATTGGGATCCACTCCTACCTTTGAATACCTTGGTTAGTTACATCTGTAATTTCAAAAGTATGTTTTCCCTTGAGCTTCCTCCAGTTCCTTGTCTATCAACTCTTCCATACAAAAAAAATGATTCTAAATCAATGTTGCTATGCTCTAGGACATTTGCATTACCATTATGATGATCAATAAGAACAACATTATTTAATGCTTCTTCATTCAGGAAACAGCCTGGTAACCCAGTAGTGTTATATTAATCGGCTTCTGTAATCGGAGCATCATAATTGAAAAAACAAGGTCGGCCATGGATGTTGTCGTAAGACATATTGTCCCCTTTTATTGATGGCGGCATCGATACGTGTGGTATAACAGAAGTGTGCTGGTGCAATGTAACGCTGTTTCTTGCTCTCCGGCGATGCTATTCTGCTTCACTGCTTACACCACAGTCTTCTTGTTCCATCGGTATCTAAGCAAGCCTGATCTCATGATCATAAACAAGGTTCAATGGTTTCCACTGAATCGCAACCTTAGACAGCTGCCCATGAATATCCTTCTGGTTCATATTTTTCGAGTTAGGTTGCACTGCAGGACCATTACTTAAAGCTTTCAACGCAATATTCTGCTGACGCTTAGTTTTCTCCTAGCCATTCTCAGCAGGCAATAAAACATTCTGAGACTTGTCAACCTTGTTATTAGAAGAAAGAACAGCCCCAACTCCAGAATTCACCCCCATTTTCGATCCAGGCCGCGCCGACAAACTTGGACCTAATCCCGCAATTAGAGCACCACGGACAGTCGAAGCCCCAAGAGCAGTAGGAGTTGGCCAACTGTAACAATCCTGTTGAGCTTCATGACGAGCTCCAAACCATACCTTCAATCTCTGAGCAATATCCAAAGCATCTTTATGATTAGGATCATAAGCCAACGATAACTGCACATCCTGCACAGCTAATTCATACTTTTCAACAACCTTAATCGCTTTAACCCTGCGAAGAAGAGCCTGGACAAAACTAGCTGACCTTTGAAATCTCGTATTCCCTTCTCTTAGTTTTCACACAGAGTAAATGATTTCAAAGTAAGGCTGAAACATCAACATTCAGTTGTCGGCTAAAAGGGTCTGACTCACCGTTTCAACCGATCTTCATTGGATTCCGAAGACGGAGATTTTAATCTGACATGTTTTTTAATCAGATACTAAAATTAATGTATAAGATGATAATTGTAATACACCATATTTTTATTTTGCTTTGGGTAATATTGGTTCTAATTGTGAGAGTTGGGTCGAAGTCATGTTTTGTCAAAGGAGAGCTTTCATGTGTTTTTCGACAGGAGGAAAGCATGCAGTCGTAGCTTGCTCACATGCTTATGCCAGATTGTTACATATTGTAGTCGAAGTCTGTTCTAATATGTACTGTCAAATTATGCTGTCGAATTGGGCCTTGTGTTAAGAATCCAATTGTTTAGGTTTCTTGGGCTGCAAGTTACCTAGTTAGTCTATAAATAGGCAAGTACACTCAGTTTATTGAGTGTGGCAAATTGTGATATTCACTTGTAATTATTTGTGACGTTAATGAGAAAGTGAATAGTAAACATAATTTTATTTGCCCAATCCTTGTTGTTCCTTCATGTTATCTTCTTCTTGTTTTTTTTGTTAATCCTTGTTTGGTTCTTGATCATCAAGAAACCATTAATACTTGTTATAAAGACATCATTTTTCACATCATTTTGAACAATTAAAATAACTAAAAGTCCAAAAATCTTTTGGGTTAATCAATATGACTAAAAGGCCAAAAATCACGTTTAATTGATTTTGAGTTTGTGAATAAATCAAATTAATTCTTTCATAAAACCATATATTCGCTACCCTAAAATGCAATATTTAAAAATGTGGGTCTTGCTCCTATGTATCCTCGAATACAATGAGGAACTTAAAGCTTCGTAGTTCGGGAAAAGAAGAGAGATATTTTTGGGTTTTTTTGTTGTAGTGCATAACAGGACGTGAATCTCGCGCTTACGTATCTTTAGGTGCGATGGAGAATTCAAAACTACGTAGTTCTTCGTAGCTTATGAGTGTTGGTTGATTGCTTTTAGTGAACAAGTTTTTATTTCATCTTCTAACGGTTAAATATTGGCTTCTTTTCTCACGTCTGAGACTTAAGGACTAAACAATGTTCGTTTGTGAAAAAGGTCTCGATCGCACGAGAGCGAGAGAAACAATTTGGATGTGTTGGGTGTAACACCCCCTTCTATACCCCCAATTAAACACATATTAATCATTTAGGCATATATTAAAATTTCATCAGAGTGTAATTACAAAGCATGGCATAAAAGAAGCATGTCACATTATACTTGAAATTAAAACAATCAACACCTGCTCAACAGAGATATGCAACAGTGGGGTAACTTGCACAGAGGAACTTCGTCCTTACACCCACATCTCAATATCTAGAATAAAAGCGGAAAATCTAGACATTGAATAACTTCAAACATATATACATATATATCATCAAGTATTATCCACCAACATAATTCATGTTCACATAAACATTCATCCATAGATACATGTACAATGTATCCCAAAAGGATCATATACATCCTAGCTACCCGGTGCTACATATCAGAGCCGACCGACCAAAAGAATGAAGTCCTAAGCTTCACAAAAAGACCTCCAGCACTAATCTGCAATGCCTCATAGAGCATTATAAAACAGCAGAAGGGTGAGAAACACAATTATAATATAAATGCATATAATTATATATACCAACATAAAAATACACATATCAAGTATTCTCACCACAATTATCAAATACCAACACATAAAACATATACCGATTATATTCACATAATCACCTATTCTCATACAATGCATACGTTCATACACAAAACATATCAATTACAATTCACTACATCCAACACCATTGCACAACAATTTCCCAATTGCTTATCATAAGCTCAATCATAAAATCAACCATTTATTAATGCATATCAAACATACACAATACATTTATCATAAATGTACATCACCATTTTCCACACAAATAATCAATCATGACTTTCCGCATATAACAATGCAATCATAATTCATGCAGATGCAAAGAGACCGACACAACGACTCTCTATGCAAATGCAAATGCAAATGCGCGGTACCGACTCCAGGTTTCATATCCCATCACTAGTTCACTCAGGAACTCTGCTGGAACCATCGCTCGTTACTGAGGATCACTCAAGTAACACCCCGTCGGGCCTACGATGTTCACCCGTCGCTTTAGGTCTCCACATGAGCACACAACGTTATGGATTGCTTTAGGTCCCCACATGGGCACACAACCCGATCGCTTTAAGTCCCCACCTGGGCACACGATCCGATCGCTTTAAGTCCCCACCTGGGCACACGATCATCTATAACCATCGCTTTAGGTCCTCACATAGGCACACGATGTCATAGCGGAATTCTCTTTGAATCACTCAACATAAGAATGTAAATCATTATGCTTCACATACAAAATGATTCATGACATTCTTATAATGCATACATGTATACAAACATTGTCATGCATTCATCTCTTACAATCACATACAATTCATCAATATGAATTATTTCACCATCTTTATTCATGCATTATAAATCAATCCAACAATGCATTTTTTTCTTGCCATACGGCCACCAATTAACATACATTGAACTTCACGTAAGCAATGCATTTTCACCCATACATGTAATCATAAACATGCATATGAAACCAATTACAACATATCATATTCATTTCCCTTTCGGCCACACTTTATCATCACAACATGTCATCACATGCACTATCATTACACCACATCAAACAAGGCATACACATTAATATCAATGCCACATTGTATGTTACACAACCAATATACACATTTAAAACGACAAAAGTCGGTAAATGACACTATTCCCAAATTCTCTACTTTATTTAATCGGCTAACAATTTCAAAATTATCATCATAAGAAAGTACATTTCATAAGCTTTCCAACGATATAAAGAACGTCCCGATCCGAGTTACGGATCAAAAGTTATGCATTTTTAAAGAAAAGAATTTAGTGAGAAATAGCCAGATTCGCCTGGCCACTTTAGAATTCGCCTGGCCAAACCTCTTTCGCCAGCACTTCGCCTGGCCAATCACCATTCGCCAGCACTTCGCCAGCACTTCGCCTGGCGAATCACCATTCGCCAGCAGTTCGCCTGGCGAGCTAGTGGCGAGTCACCAAATTAGAAAAACCCCAAGAGTTACAGAAGCTACCCCATTTCTGTCATTCCAAATTCGCCTGGCGACTTAAAATTTCGCCTGGCGAATCACCCTTCGCCAGCACTTCGCCTGGCGAACGAGTGGCGAGTCCTAATCCGCCTGGCGAATTCCCAATTCGCCTGGCGAATCGCACCAGGACCAGAAAAATGCTGTTACGGGTTACACTATTCCAAAACCCCCAAAAACCTCATTTTTCATTCCAAATCAATTCCAACATCAAAACAATCACCAGCGATGATTCATAAACACATGGTAATCATATAACGCAAATTATATCGATTTCCGACCGTAAAAACATCGATTCCTAATCATTTTATCGTTTTCGACCTAAAATTCAAAAACCATGGAAAGGCAAGAAACATCCAAGCAAACACATAGATAATCATACACAATCATACAATAATCGAGTTTTGCACCCTTACCCGA
This sequence comes from Lathyrus tuberosus, assembly GCA_022829125.1. NCBI lineage: Eukaryota > Viridiplantae > Streptophyta > Magnoliopsida > Fabales > Fabaceae > Lathyrus > Lathyrus tuberosus. Next base: position 11,589,130 of record JALAZF010000137.1, on the reverse strand, counting down.
TTAAATCGATTCCTAGAAGTTGTTTTTCTTTGATTTCCAAGCTTTTTCTTCTTTTCTCTCTTTTTCCCTTCTCTTCTCTTTCCTTCTTCCTATTTCTTTCTCTCTATTTTCTCTCTTCCCCTTATATTCTATTTTCTTTCTTTTCTAACTTAGTAAATTATTAGGAAAAGACTAAAATACCCTTACTCTAAATTTTCCCGCAAACGTTCCCAAAACGCGATAAAATATAATGACAATGCAAAACAACATATTATCACACCAAAGTCATAAGTAAAAATAATATAATACTCAAAATAATTAAATCGACTCGATTAAATAAAATGATCAAAACTGGGGTGTTACATTGGGTGTTTTGTTGGATGACGATTACTCGAATAGTCGAGTAAGACAACTCATATTTGAATAATTGAGGAGAGGAAAGGAAGGCTCTTGACAACCTCCCTTTTCATCTTTAATTATAAAAAGGATTGGATATGGTTAAGGTATTTTGATTGGAAGACGAATACTCCAGTTAGTCTACGAAGGGAATAGAAGGCTCTAGACCACCTTCTATTATGTCCAAATTATTACGAAAATGAATTTGATTAGATTAATATGAAAGAGACATGAGGCGAATCAGATTAGATGTATTTTAATGGATGACAATTGCTCGAATGGTCGAGTAAGTCAACTCATATCTAAATAATCGAGGAGTGGAATCGAAGGCTCTAAACCATCTCCGTTTTCACCCTTTAACTTGAATTAGATAAAAGACACTCGATGTTGATCGAGGTTTGTATTTGTACTGAATCAAAACAAGGTTGAAATGAATTTGAGAAAAGATCCGCTTGGCATTTGACCAAGGGTTTTTTAATTTAAAATATCTATTTAATTAAATTATCATTAATTAGCCAGATGATCAACAATGCATAACTAAGTCATGAGTAAAACGCTAAAACATCCAGAGTTATCCATAATGTGCTCAAAGTTGATTTGTACGTAACAACAACATGAAGAATTGCATACACAAGGATCATAACACGACAAAAATATCATATCACTGTATAGAAAATTTCAGCAGCATAACGACATAAAAATATCAAATCTGCATACTAAACATCCAATTTAAAATGCAATAAAGTAAAACAGCCAGCAGCTACACAAAATTATATTTACATTTACAATATTCACATTATTGTACCAATATCACGGTAATAAAATCCAGCGAAAGATATGCATAATCGAATCGTAATCAGTACAATAATTGAATAAAAATCAAACTAAGAATACAACGAATTATATGCAAACAAACATCGACTGTAGCTCACTCAAATTCAAGTCCAAAGATATTGACAACCATTTGGCTCCAATTGCATGGGCTCGGAATCACACAATCGAAACAAAAATTGTCACTATATTAAAACAACATTACAAACGAGGAAAGATCAATTCAATATGGCTCATAAGTTGCTGGAATATTTTGAGGACTAAAAATAATATCTTGTTCAATGATGCGGAGTTTAATGTTAACGACATTGTCAATGATATTAAAGTCACCTCTTGGAATTGGTTGATTTTAAGTAGACAAGATAGTAAGATGTGTAGGTTGTACAAATGGTATAAACTTCCGTTAGATTTTATGTAATTGTTTTGACTATTCGTTGGTTGTAGTTCATTGGCTTGAGATTTCCTTAATCTCCTATTAATGAAGTTGCTTATCAAAAAAAAAATAGCATTACAAAATGAACAATGTAGAATTTAAATGCCGATAATCGCTACAATCTAGAACTAAAATTCACAACATAATCAAAATTAAAACAAGTTACACAAAGTAAACCAATACTGAAATTGCGGAAATGAAACGAACACAACCAAATCGAGATGAAATAGAACCCATAAATGAAATTCAAATAGAAAAAATATCAAACTAATTGAATTAGTTAGAAGATCAATATCCAAGATGGAGTTTGATTCTGGGGAAAGTTCTAACATTGAATCGTCGGATTCAGAAGAGGGTGAAAGCATGAAGGGGCTTTATGAAGAGAAAGATGGGGATATGGAGGGGGGGAGACAATTGAATTAGTTAGTAAGGAGGCATTCAGTTCGGCTGGGATGTGTGCAAGGTCAAATGAAACTATAGAAGCCCTGTCACTTAGAGCTTAGCCCAAGGAATGTAGGTTGGTGTGTGATTCTGAAGAGAGTAGGAGGTCTGAACATATGGAAACTTTGGATAGGTCATGGAATCTAAAGTAAGGCTGTGACTTGTCTCTGGGTAATATTGGATGTCAAAAGGATTCTCGCCCTGTGGAGAACAGAGTAGGCAACGATGTTCAGAAGAAGCTGGTGAATAAAATAATTCAAGAGGAAAACATTGAGAGGGAGGTTGGAGGTGGGATTTCATCAAGTAATGGGGGGAGGTTTCAAAAATCAATGCAAATGTTAATTAGTAGACCTAAAAAGGTGGTTCAATTAGATGAGATTTATCAAAAGTTGAAGATTTCTTTCGCTCCGTCTTACTACGCAACCTTGCTTAACGTCAATAATTCATATGGTGATTGTGTAACCTCTCAGGCACAGGGAGTTGAAGATGAGGAGGAGGATATTTCAAGCTTTGAAGGGACTCCACATTCCATTGGGGATTCTATAGGGGATGAGGAGGTGTCAAAGAGTAACTCAAGGTTTAAAAGAAAGTTAGAAAATCTACCGTCAAGAATTTGGGGAGCCATAAAGGGATTAGGAATTTAAGGGAAAGAAGACGATGAAGTATTCGAGAACATAGTTCGCAACTGCGAGAAAGAGGTTAGGAATGAAAAGACTAATAGGAAGGATGTTGAAAGGGTGGTGAAATGAAATTTAGGACTTACAATATTAGTGGAAGTGGGAAAAGTTTAAAAAGAAGGAGATTAAGGGCATTAATAAAAAAGGAAGATGTGGACCTAATTTTCATTCAGGAAACGAAATGTGTTAAAATGACAGAAGAAATAGAAATAAGTGTGTGGGGTGATAACAACTGTATGTGGACGACATCTGATGTTGTTGGTATGGCTGGAGGTATCATTACAATTTGGAGGAGTAACCTGTTGGAACCCATTAGCAGCTTCAAGGATAATGGATTTGTGGGTGTAAATGCGAAATGGAAAGGCATAAATTGTTATTTTTTGAATGTATATTCTTCATGTTCGAATGTTGAAAAAAGAATTTTATGGGCCAAAATACTGCACTTAAAGAATACGTTGGTGGAAGGAGAGTGGATAATTGGTGGAGATTTCAATGCTATCAAGGATAGGAGAGAAAGGATAGGATGTAGTAACCATTCGAAGAAAGTAACAGAGGAATTCAGTGAGTTTATTGAACAATTGGGGTGTATTGACGCACCGGTTAGTGGTATTAAATTTACGTGGTTTAATGGAGCGGGTACGTCATGTAGTAGACTGGATAGGTTTCTAATCTCCCCAGGTGTATACAACAATTGGAATACGGTGATTCAAAAGGTTGGAACCAGAGACATCTCGGATCATAGGCCTGTGTCGTTAGTGGGAAGAAACATTAATTGGGGCCCGAAGCCGTTCAGAACATTAAACTGTTGGTTTCAGCATCAAGAATTCGTGGAGTTTGTTAAAAAGACGTGGGAAGAATATGAAGTAAAAGGGAAATATTATTTTGTGCTTTCAAAGAAGTGACAATATTTATGGAGTCGGTCAAGATGGTGGAATGAAAAGGTGTATGGGTGGCTTGATACAAATATGAATGAGAATATTATTACCATAAATGAAACTGAAAATAATATAGTTCAGAAGATGGGGAGAAGTAGCAGCTCAGAGTTATTAAGGAGGAAAGGTGCAGAGGACGAAATGTGGAAGAAATTGAGATCAAAAGAGAGCATCCTGAAACAGAAGGCTCATATGAAGTGGATAAAGGAGGGTGACCTCAACTCAAGTTTTTTTCACGCTGCCATCAGACAGAGATATTGATCAAATGCCATTAGATTGATTAATATTGAGGGACGACATATTAAAGACGTTGTTGGGGTCAAGGAAGCTGTTGCTGATCACTTTGAATGTAGGTTTAAAAAAGTTGACAGAATCATGCCAAGCATAGGGAAAATGGGTTTTAAAAGGTTGTCTGAGGCTGAAAGCTTAGCTTTGGAGAGTCCATTTACGGTTGAAGAAGTTAAGAGAACTGTATTCGATGGATGGAGACCGCAGTCCTGGACCAGGTGGTTTCAATTTAAAATTTTTGAGGGAATGCTGGGGGATCTTAGGGAATGATTTTACGCAGTGTATACTGGAATTCTTTGAGACGGGATATATGTTGAAAGTATTCTCTTCATCCTTTATTGCTTTGACTCCTAAAAGAGCTTAAGCAGGTGAATTAGAGGAGTTCCGTCCTATCCATTTGATTAGTTCTGTCTACAAAGTGGTCGCAAAGTTGTTGGCGGGTAGGATTCAGTTGGTCATGGATATAATAGTCACTGAAACTCAGACAGCTTTTATAAAAGGAAGGAATATTTTGGATGGAGTGTTAGTTCTAAACGAATTAATAGACTATGCTAAGAGAAATAATACAAGAGCAATGTTGTTAAAAGTGGATTTTGCGACGGTATATGATAGAGTTGAATGGAGTTTCCTAAAAGATATTATGCTGACGATGGGTTTTGGGAGTAAGTGGATGTCGTGGATTGAAGGCACGGTGATGAATAATTTTATGTCAGTGCTTGTTAATGGTAGTGCCACTCGAGACTTTAGGGTCACTAGGGGACTTCGACAGGGTGACCCTTTGTCTCCATATCTGTTCAGCATTGTAGCAGGTAGACCTTCCCCGTACCATAAAATATGGTCACACCTATGAAACAAAAATATTCATGTCAGCATAAGTCGTAACCATTTATCCAAACTATATCATATATCATGAAACATACTTCGTTTTGTAAAAAATATTAAGCAACCCGAATTGAGTTACCTGCAACACTTGACGAATCTTCAACCATCCGTCCTCCACCTAGAGCCCCACCAGACACATGTAGCATTGCATTAACAAATACATAGAACCATTAAATTAAGCATGATCCTTGAACGTATAGCCAACTAAGAGAAAATGACAAAAAAATAATCGAAACTGAATCTAACCGATGCATGTTGATATCTTGGAGATGGTGAGACACCAGGAGCAATTGCCCATTCCCAACGAACATCTCTATGCTTAGCAAGTCCATATGCACTAGCCATGGGCTGCAATATAAGTGGTTAAATGATATTTGCAGTAATGCTTAGGAGAAAACGCTATACAAATAACCACACAAAAAATGTCAACAGAAATAAAACAGGTTTTTTAATTAGAGTTAGTTTGAGTAAGCGCAAGCCTTAAAATGGAAATAAGATATTGATAAGAGCAACTGCCCATAGACATCTTAAATAAACCTAAAATGATCACTACTACGAATACCACCAATAAATTTTCCTGCTGGAGCAATTTGATCAAGCTGCTGGACCTTTAAAATGAAAATCTTTCATAAATAAGACAAATTCTTTGGCAGAAACAGTGATAATAAGACAAATTCATTGGCAGAAACAATGATAATAAGACAAATTCATTACATTAAAGTATTAATGCTAAATAGAAGGTCAAATTAAGGTGAGCTTCAATTCAAACTTACTCAAGTCTGCAGTCTAACACTTTCAAGTTCTCAACAATAAAGACAATGAAAAAAAACTAAAGGGTTCCTATCCTACAATCATAATGCTCATACAAAAATAAATTAATCAAAAAAATAATATACCAGTTCAATTTAAAAAAAATTATGTTCGAAAAAGAGTGGAGAGAATAAAATGGAGATTTGAGAAAATAGTTTATAAAATATAAATATGAAACAAATCTAACAACTAAATTAAACCCACAAAAACCTGGTAATTCAATCAACTAAGATTTCTATTCAAATCAAACTGGAATTTTTGGTTTTTAGAATCTAATACAATAGGTCAAAGGCTAAAAAAGTAAACAAACATTATCTCGTGTTCTTAAGAATTTGAAACTGATATGTACACAATGATGTCAAAAGATCAGTATAGAAAGGCAAAATTTAAGGAGATCAAAGCATACATGCATGGAGGTGGGCCCTCTCCTTCGGGATCAAACTTGCGCCATTCATATGGCTTGACAGCTATGTCTAAGGCATATACATCAGCTAAAGGTCTCTTTCCTGGGAAGAAAAGTTGAAAGAAGCAACGCATCCATCAAATTTTTCGATACACAAACAAGGCAAAAAATAACTTGGGATAGCATCGAGAAGTTACCAACTTACCATCATTGCCAAGATAGGGATGTTTTGCCACCACAATTCCAAATTAACAAAGGCGGAGTACCTACAACAGATAAACATGTTATTTAGTGCAACACTGCTGTAAAAGTCTAGCCAGTGTTGAAACAAAACAGGATATACTTACTTCCAGCGATTTTTTCCTCCGACAAAAGCATTCTCGCCAGATTCTTCTAGCTGATCGAATATCTTTACCTCCTAAAACACATTATGAATGTAACTCTAAAATGAATAATTAATGTTAACAGAATACACAACACATTAAAATGGCAAATCTGTTATACATGACACTAAGTTTCCCTCAGGCATTTCATCAAACAGACGGTAAGCGTCATCCAACAAAGCACATCTATTATACAAACATATGAAAAACTTCAACATAAACATTGGAAATTAACCCAATTGTTATTTACAAACAGTGATATAGAATACCTCAAAGCGTAATCATGTACGCAATTGTTGGTTCGAATTTGCCGATAAGATCAACTTCATCGACGTCGTTGTTCTACACGACGACCTTGACAGACCAAAACAAGTGTTATGTCAAGCTTTCTTAATTGACTCATCTGATACCAACCTACTCAATAACGCAGTTGCAAGTTTTGGCGTATGTTGTACCCAAGTCAATCAAAGATGCTTTGACTAATAAATCAAAAGTACACTGTAAATAAGAGTAGTTAATCAAATTTCAAACCTATAGAAATCAGCTTTCAAAACTGAGTCGTTGCCTCAAGCTGCAAACTATTATCATCACTCCAAACACCAGTCACCATGGATGGTAAATTTTCCAACTGAAACAAAATAGAAACTCAATGCCACTTTCGATGAAAGACCACCTTGCCACATTTTTTAGCTGGTGAAAGACCTCTTTTTGTGTTGGCTTCAAATCAAATGGCCTAAATAGTTGAGCATAACTATACCAATTCTGCAAGAACTGCATCAGTTGAGAATAACCTCTTTTATAATAATGTTTCTCGAACAAGATAAACCAATGTTGTAGCATAATCACACCAGCTTTTTTCCCTGCAAGAACCAACAACCTATTTGTCTTAAATAGCAGAAAAATTGTCATCCACTTCAAATGTTGAATGCATCTGCTTCTGGTATGAAAAAGACAAAATATTTTGTTTCTAAATTTTTAACTATGTACAAATGACAAAACCACCACCAGGTTTATATCACCTTTTTTGTTCTTCTCTACCAACAAAATGAAGTGGCTAAAACAATGTCTTTTGTTCGCCGACCTCTTCATCAATGATCTTCAGAATTACATCACCAGATGTCACATTTGTTGGTGGAATGGAACATTTGGAAACTAACCATGCTTTATGATCCTCGGTAGTGATAAGGGGATTTCTCGGTTTGCAAATACGAGGCAAAAAGCTTTCTACCAAACTTAGGGACCACATATACTTTCTCCAATTATTATTATAACCACCCTTATAATTCACAAAAAAAAAACAATCATTTGCTAAATTGAAAAACGGACCTGTAGAATTATCCTGTCTCGGACCATATCCATTAGATAAGTTGTAGGCATAACAATTATTCCAACACATGCTCCAGCTCCAAGACGTAAAACAGGGGTAAGATGAGCATCCTCAACAAAAAGTATAGAGGGGATATACTTACACAAATATAAAGTATTTACTAAATTTACTTAACTTCACCACAATAGAAAAAAAAATGTCAAATGATATAAGTTATTGTGCACGGATAATTAAAACTACTAAATATATGACAATAGCAGGGACAAAATCTATAGCCTCTTCAAGTTTCATAAGATCCTCTTTCTTTGGGTTTGAAGGTATTAAACACTGTTAAACATAAAACAGTAGCTTGTGCAAAGCAAAACTAGAAGAAGTTATCAATTTTACTATAAACACATAAGCATAAAACCTAAATGCTAGAATCTAGATTACTCAAACTTCAAAGTAATCAATAATATGGAAGATATAGAATTTAAAGTTTAAAATGTGTTATGAATTCAAATTATATTCAACAACTTACCACCACTAGTGCAGAAATATGAAATTACACCCGTTTTTTATACATTTAACACCCGTTATTAGAGGGTGTAAATTCAACGGGTGAGAAATGTCTGGCAATTTTACACCCGTTTTAAAACGGGTGAAATTTGATGTTATATTACACTTTTTTTATTGAAATCGGGTGTAAATTTTTACATATATACATTTATAGATGGTATATTACACCCCTTTTTTGTTTAAAACAGATGTATATCTATTCCATTTTACACCCTATTTTATAGAAAACAGGTGTACATGTGTAAATAATTGCATTTCAATCAAACGAATTTACACCCAAAACAGTACAACCAAAACAACCATCTTAACATCATTGTATATATAAGTCTTATCAAATCATATTATCTAATAGCCTAAAACAACCATCTTAACATCACTGTATGTATAAGTCTTATCAAATCATATTATCTAATAGCATAAAGTCGTACAACAAAATCATATTAACAAAAACTATCTATTTATAAATTTTCTTCTTTCACTTTGGTTTTGGCAATATTTGTACGTCTTCTTGGTCCTCATGCTCTTCAGCCATTTGCATTTGCTCTTCAACCTTTTGCTCTTCAATCATTTCCAAAACAAGACAATAAAAACTACAATTGTATATACTTTAAAATTTTGTAGCATGTTGTGGTTAATAAGTTGGCTTAATATTTGTTCTTGGCATCCTTTTCATTGGTCTCTTTGGATGGAATCGTTTAAATATATATCTTGTCGAAAATTCTGCAACTAAAAAACAGCCAGTAAAAAAATTTAACAATAAGATCACTTTCTATCTACATCAAACAACACTTAAAAGTTAGAATAATACTCTCAAGCAATAGCTACCATTAGAACAAAATAGCTTTCTTGACCTGGTGCATAGAGTTGATACATATATTCTTTCCATCTAGATATGTAATACAATAATGTAATTTATCTAGATGAAATAATTGAAATCAAAACCTATAACAATAATATAATAGGGATCTAACTTAGTTTCATGATCTTGAGAGTTAGAGAAGAGTAAAAGGATCACTCTATCAATAAGTATGATGACAATGTATCCAAGCTATAAATAGAGTTATATATATTATGCAATATGGTATGGATAAATAAGAAACTATGGGCCACTGAAACATTGACTACATAAAATTATCTCAAGACATATTAGGTAATATTATGTGTAATGTGGCATTATTTTAGTGGCTCACTAATTTTCTTTCTATCCACCAAGCATTATTCTATGACTGTCATTTTTCCAAATTATTATTGTTTTCCAACTTGACTGTTCTAGCATGACACATGGGACAATTAGTATGGAGAAAAAAGACATTAAATTGTTGAAAATAGATCAAAAAGCTCTTAGAGCCACTAGCAAACCATCACGTATGTTACAAACTTTAAAGGAAGAGAGTAGCATAGGCCATACAAGACTCACTAGTTAACAAAAAATTGCCACCTAACATAGTAAAACTGAAAAGAAACAGAAAACCATGTAGGGTAGTCCACAGATAATGGATTAACATATTAATGATTATTTTGTTGGGAATAATAATCTAATGTTAATGTCTCTTTATAAATAATATAAATAATAACAGCAAAACAGCAACCTCAATATTAAAATATCATAAATATTCATCAACGCAATATCATTACACTTAATCTGAGGTGCCAGACTTACCAAATTAGAACAGGCAACAACTATCTACTTTTCCAGCAGAATTCCTACTATGAATGTTAATACCTGCAAAATTTAAAAGGAACAAACAATTGGTTAAACCAGTCCATAGTTATCAAACTCTAACAGATGAATTATGACACAATCACACAGGGATCACCACTACATTTCAACTTCATGAGAAAACTTCATTTTTGAGATGCATAGTTTTCCCTCAAATTTGGTTACACTTGAAGTGACTAAGTTAACTATGCATACCTGGTCTTCATTTTGAATACAGAAGCAATAGTTATTAGTAACAATTAATATCAGGTATATCCAAATGTTATCCAGTAAGAGAACTTAGCATTTTATGCATCACAAATCATGAGAGGCAGCATTCACGGTAAAGCTAAAGCAGAAGTACACCACACCGATAAATAATAACATTAACGTATGGAAAAAATGGTCTGATTGCTAATAACAGAGCATAAAACGTACATTTTCAAGAATTAAGGTACCACATAAGAAAGCTATAGTCCATACAAGTTGCCTCTTCTACCACGGGAGTGTTATGTGCTTGAGAGGAACAAACAACAATGAAATCTTAAGTTTGATGAGCATACGACTCCTAAATAGAATGCTGCTTCAATACTCAATTCTTGAATCTGAACTAATATAAAAACAAACTCATCCTCTCAAAAGTTAATATGATAGCATACATCAGCTAACTCTAGACCGGTACTGCAACTTTTCAAATCAAATATTGAACCAGGACGACGTGGTACTGTTCCGGCTGGTATATGATATTCCAAGGGATGCATGTGCTCCAAAGGATGAAATGTAAGTGTTGAACCCTTGGCAGAACAATTTAGCCGGTAATACTCACATATAATTTGTAGTGGTCCATGATCATTTTCCTGCAAATTGGTAAATACAACTAACTATAAAAATTGTCTCCGTAGACAAGGAAAATAACAGATATAGGTGCTTGTTAAACTACAAACCACGACCCATTCAAGAGTATCATTTATGTCATTTAACTTCTCTTGCCCAGAAAAAGATGCATCTTCTGTCTCATTTCATCAATATCCCTCCTGAAATTTATGTCTTGACAAAATCTAAGTAGCAGAAACAGCTAAATGAAGTTCCTTTAAAAAAGGACAAATTAAAATCTGGGTGAAAAAAATTGATATTGAATATACGCGACCGCTGCGTCCAAGAGTAATGGTAACTCGACCCCTCGAATTATTAGACATATCAACAACACAAATCTTAAATTATCAATTAAGCCGAAATTTCTGCAGCTACGATATGATACCGACTCGAAAACGAGGCATGAACATAAATGATTTGAAGCGGAACAAGCAATATTGAGTGTTATCCTAACCCTAACCCTAATTCAATTTCTGCGAATTCGAAGCAGGACCCAAAGAGGATAAGGATGAAGCCTGTTTTCTTTCTCTCGATTAAAATTTAAATATCAAATTAAATGAAAACACGATTATGCAAACCGACTTTCGAAGAAACATGTGGTGTTATCGTCACATCATGCAAGTTGTTACGGCGTTGGTGGTCTTGCATACAAACAAAGTGGTCGTTTTTCTCCATAGTAAACACTGACGAATATACTAGTACTCCATCTTGAGAGATGTCCAATTTGGATTTTAGGGTTTGAGACACGCAACATAGATTTCATTTTGTAGATGAGAGACTTTAGAGATTAGATATAGTTGAGGGGAAAATGGAAGAGTTTTAATGCATGGATGGATTTGAAATTCGTTTTTTATTTTGAAAAAAAAAGTGAAGAATAGATATGAAATGGCGAGTGTTTCCTAGAGAAGAAAGAAGAAGCTCAAGTCAATTGAGTTTTCTTATGAGAGAGAAATTGAAATAATTTTGATTAATCATATATTTTTAACTTAATTAATATGTTAATAAAATTATTTTATTAGAAGTTAATATTATTTAGGTTGTTCCTTATTTTAGTTATGTGTAATTTTAGTCTACAAATTTTTTTTCTTTTTTATCTTTGAATTTTATATACAGAATAAAATATTAAAATTATATTTTGTTATTTAAGTATTTTATATGATTAAATAAAATCATATTTATAATAAGAATCATTTGGGTTAATATTTTGGGTTATAAAATTAAACAATTTTTTTCAGTCCATTTAAATTTACACCCGTTTTAAATTTAACGGGAGTAATAGAGATGTAATTAGAATAATATTTTCAATTTACACCCGTTTTCAAAAAATAGGGTATCTATTATCACGTCATAATGCTTAAAATGATATTTTATTTACAAAATTGCCACCGCATTTCTTATTTACACCCATTTTTAGTATAACGGGTGTAAACTTTAAGATTATATTATTCTTTTTGCACTAGTGCACATGGGAATATGAGCATGGTTGATTGTGTACGAAACCTAGAAAAGATGAGAATTGTATGAAACCTAACAAATCTTAAATGAAAATCAATAAATCACATGAAATTAGTAGAAGAAGAATCATATGGGAGAAATGCAAACAAAGCAAGTCGAGAAATGCGAACGAAGAGGACGATGAGGCATCCATGTTGGACAAAGACAATGAGAATGAAATCCTCTCTCATGGTCAACATCACGCTTAATTTCTGTATATTCAAAAACCCTAATTAAACAAAAGTTGTTAATTTTAAAAACTAATTTCAATTGGGAATTGGGATTTGAAACAATAGAGAGACCTACCCTTCCAATTAAGTATCAAGGTGAATGAAACTCATAGTTGTGATGGGGAAGTAGTTGAGATTGTGTGTTCCAGATCTCACGGTGGTAGACTTGCCGAGAAGATGTGGTCTCTTAGTATCCTGGAGGAGAAGGGCAAAGGTTTCACATAGAAGGTTGAGACAAGTGATGATGTAGTTGAATTCCTAACCCTAGATTTGGAGAAAACAATGGAATTTGTTCATGGAGGATGATGGTAAAGTTTTGAGTTCGATGAGTAAGGTGAGGGTGAAGGTGAGTAAGTGACACATTAGAACGAAAAAAAATAGTGTGTACTTTTTATTATATTTTTTAAAAGGAAAAAGAAATATTATCTTAAAGTTTTTGGTTACAGTAAAATAAAAATGTCATCTACATGGATCGAACACGCGACCACCTTCCGTCGTTTTTCATAATTTTGTTGAAAGCTTTATAATAGCACTTTCTAACAAAGTGCTATTATATGAACACCCTTTTATTAGCGTTTCACATGAAATCGCTATTAAACTTTCGTCTTATTTTTCTTTTATTTTTTTGGTAATATCCTATAATAGCGCTTATATGCAAAGCGCTATCTTAGTGAAGTATAATAATAGCGTTTTGTCACAAAGTGCTATCAAAATCATGTTGTTTGTATCTTATAATAGCACCCGACCATAAAGTGCTATTATAGATATGTTTTTTCCTTTTTAGGCGATACAAAAAATCAATTTTGGCATAGTGAAGGAAGAATATAACCATCATGAATATTGCGGGAAGCATGTTGAAAGGTAAGCATCTGCCCAAAATATTATGGGGAGAAGTTGTGTCGATTGCAACATACATCTTGAATAGATGTCCGACGAAGAAGCAAGAAGGAATTATGCCAGAAGAATGTTGGTCTGGTGTCAAGTCTATCCTAAGTTATTTGAAGGTATTTGGATCTATAGCACATAGACATGTGCCAGATCAATTGAGAAGAAAGTTTGTTGATAAGTCAAGTCAGATGATCTTGATAGGATATCATTCGACTGGAGGATACAAGTTGTTCGACCTAGTGAACAAGCAAGTAGTGATCAGCAGGGAGGTGATCATAGATGAGCTTAAGGAATGGGATTGGACTGACAATGTCAAGAAGGATTCAGTGAGAATCTTATGTGAAGAACAAGCTAGTGAAGTCGAAAAAGAAGTTCAACAAGAAGTCAGCGGTAAAGCAGGTCTAAATAGACCTCAACGAACAAGACACGTGCCTACAAGGTTGCAAGAATTTATGATTACATAAGATGATGTGGTCGATGAAGAAGGTGAGATGGTACATTATGCTTTCTATGCAGATGTCGAACCAGTCAATGCAGCTTAGACATTGAAAGATTACACTGGAATTTTGGAGATTCCCGGATCTGCGGCTGAGGTATCTGAAGCGTTCCAAATGGAAGGATTTTTCAACATTAAGATTACCCCTATGGGGGCCAACCTATGTCTCATTGAGGACGATAATCCAGGCGACATTAAAAAGCTGATTTCAGAGGAGCACAAGTGGATATCTAAATGGTTTTCTGAAATTCATCCGTGGTCCCCTTATGATGTTGATCAGGAGAGACTAACTTGGGTTAAAATCTTTGGGTTGCCGTGCCATGTGTGGGGAGAAAAATTCTTTAAATTTTTAGCTGGAACCACTGGAGCTTTTGTTAAGATGGATGAAGATACGAGGAAACATTCGAGATTTGATGTAGCTAGAATCCTGATTCGTACAAAGTTCGCTATCTCTCTTAATGAAGTTATTAATATAGAGGTAAATGACAGTATGTATAGAATCAAATTGGTCGAAGATTCGTTTGGTCCTTATGCGAGAGACCAAGCTAGGAACAAAGTTTCGTACTTTGACGAAGATAGCTCAGAAGTTGTCGAGTCAGATTCTGACCTGGTGGGTGATGGGGTACTTTGGGAGAATTCTTCTGAGGTTTTCAGCTCTCAGTTAAAGCCGCCTGGATCTAACAAGCAAGGGTGGGAGGATTAAGAAGCTAGGGGCTTTTCTAAAGGTTTGGTGACACAAGGTTGTGAGGATGATAGGGAATTATCAAATAGGTTGATGTCTGAGGATGTTGGCGTTCCTATTGTGGAAGTTAGAGATCAATCCACTCCTTTCCAAGATAGGGCTTTACCTCATGTTAATGTTGGGAAACTTTCAACAGACATATTGGCAGGTGATTGTGTAGAAGAATTTGGGGACATTTGACAATCTTCTGGATCTGATCCTTCTCATGTTTCGTGTTCATCTGAGTGTCAGTTTTGTCCTATTGAGTGTTCTCCAGGAGTTGATGAGTTTAGACAAGTAGTATCTCCTTTATCTCATACGAGCCCGGATACAGCTGGTATTGGTATTCTTTCAGGAGAGATTTTGGGGGGGTCTAAAGTTAAGAAGAAGAAAAAGATTGTTATAGATGACATTTATCAAAAGATAAAGATTCCTTTTTGTCCATCTTATTATGCTACTCTGCTACAATCGGAGAGTAATTATCATAGGTCGGTTCTGGATCAACCATGTCAGGGTGAGGGTTCTATGAGGCAGAGGGTGTCATCTCAGGCTGAAAAAGCATCTGATTCTTTTGACAATTCTATCTCGGATTCTAGTTTCATTCAAAATAATTCTAGAATTAAGAAGCGATTGGAGAACCTGCCTGCTAGGATTTGGGATTCTATTAAGTCTCTTGGTATTGAAGCGGAGGAAGATGATGAAGTTTTTTAGGGTATTTTGAGGAATTTTGAGAAGACGGATAGGAAATCAAGGAAAGGTAAGAAGGAGGCTGCCATAGGTGGAAAATGAATTTAGTCACGTACAACATAAGAGGGTGCGGAGGTACTTCGAAGAGGATGAAAATTAGAGAAGTCCTTCGTAAGGTAGGAGCTGAAATGTGTTTCATTCAGGAAACTAAACAATCAGAAATGACGGATTCAACTGTGCACAGCATTTGGGGTGACTCATTTTGTTGTTGGTCTGCAAATAGTTCTAATGGATTATCGGGCGGCCTATTGACTATTTGGAAGGAAGGATTTGTGGAACCTATATGCAGCTATAGAGGCTTGGGTGTTTAGGTTTACAAGTCAGCTGGAGAGGCAAGAAATGTTATATGTTCAATGTTTATTCTCCTTGTACTATCACAGAGAAAAGGATCTTATGGTCTCAGCTCATTAATCTTAAAAACAACTTAGAACCTGGTGAATGGATACTTGGTGGGGACTTTAATTCTATTAAGTCCGCTACTGAACAAATTGTTTATACTTCTCTAAATACAAGATATATGATGGAATTTTCTGAATTTTTTAACTCAATGGGTTGTGTGGATTTGCCCCTTATTGGCTCCAAATACTCTTGGTTTCAGTCAAAAGGTAATGTTTGTAGTCGGTTGGATAGATTCTTAGTCACACATGGAGTCTTCAGTGAATGGAATATGGTTAACCAAAGGATAGGGGAACGCGATATTTCCGACCATAGGCCTGTGTGGATCTCTGCAAAAAACATAAACTGGGGGCCCAAGCCTTTTAAAGTTATGTTACGTTGGTTCGAGCATCCAAACTTTATGCCTTTTATCAAAAAAGAATGGGAGGAGTTTCAGGTTGTAGGTAAGGCATCTTATATTCTGGCTAGAAAATTGCAAAATCTGAGAGAAAGGCTTCGTTGGTGGAATAATAACGTATTTGGTTGGGCTGATACCAAAATCAAGACGGATGTTGGTGTTATAAACGGGATTGAAGACTTATTTGTTTTAAATAGAGTCATAACAGCTGAGGAAAGTTCAACAAGGAATGAAGCAGAAGCTGACCTATGGAAATCTTTGAGGATTAAAGAAAGTATTCTAAAACAAAAATCCAGGCTGAAATGAAATGCTGATGGAGACGATAATACTAAATTTTTTCATGCTGCCTTGAGGAACCGTATAAACATGAATACCATCTCATCAGTGTGTATCAACGGTATTTTGGTGGAAGATGTTAAGAAGGTCAAAGGGGCTGTCAAGGATCATTTTGCTAAGATATTCTGCAGAGTTTCAAGACCATATCCATCTATTGGTGAGTCTGGCTTCAAGAGTATGTCTTATAGTGATAGTATGGATTTAGAGGTTGATGTGGATGAATCAGAGGTTAGAAGGACCGTGTTTGAGTGTGCTGGAGATCGTAGCCCAGGTCCTGACGATTTCTGTTTTGAATTCTTTAAACGATGTTGGAGTATTGTAGGAAAAGATTTCACAAACTGCATTCTAGAATTTTTCCAAGGTGAGAAATTACATAAAGTTTTTGCTTCTTCGTTTATAGTTCTCATTCCCAAATTGGACAACCCTACGTGTTTATACGAGTACATGCCTATATCTTTAATTACTTCTGTTTACAAAGTTATATCCAAGATTCTCGCCAACAGACTCAAAAGAAAAATTGGTGGTATCATTTCCAATTCCCAAACAGCTTTTATAGAAGGTAGAAATCTGGTTGATGGCGTTCTCGTCCTTAATGAAGTTATCGATTTTGCTAAGCGTTCCAAGAAAGAGCTCATGCTTTTGAAGGTTGATTTTACCAGAGCATATGATTGTATTAAGTGGAATTATTTAAGAGACGTCATGAAGATTATGGGGTTTAGCCGAAAATGGTTGTCGTGGATGGATTATGGAGTTTTCAACAGTTATGCTTATGTTTTGGCTAACGGTAGTTCTACCCAAGATTTTGGAGTGTATCGTGGTCTTAAACAAGGGGACCCTCTTGCCCCTCTACTGTTCACGATTGCTGCTGAAGGTTTAGCTGTACTAATGAGAAGAGCGATAGCCAATGGACTTTTTTCATGCTTCAAAGTCAGCCCTAACGTGCAATTCCACTTGTTGCAATACGCAGACGACTCGGTTATCTTAGGGGATGGATCTTGGAGGAATGTAGTGGCAACAAAGTCAATACTTAATGGGTTTCAGTTAGTTTCTAGTTTGGTAATCAACTTCAACAAGAGTTCCTTTTTTGGTATTGGCATAGATGAGGTAATCCTGTCTGCTGCAGGTCTCTACCTTGCTTGTAAGGTATCATCCTGTCCTTTTAATTTTCTTGGCATTCAAATTGGTGGTAATCATAGGAGTGTTGCATTTTGGAAACCATTAATAGATAAGGTCCGGTCTAGATTGAGTTCTTGGAAAAGTAGATTCTTATCGATGCGTGGTAGAGTGACTCTAATTAATTATGTCCTTGCAAACCTTCCAATTCGTTATATGTCATTTTACAAACTTCCTGCCAAAGTTATCAGCATTCTCACTTCTATTCAAAAGAACTTCTTATGGAATGGGTTGGTCTCCAAAAAGGGTGTGTCGTGGATTGCCTGGAAAACGGTATGCAAAAGGAGGGAAGAGGGAGGTTTAGGAGTGAAAGATATCAGAACTTTCAATAATGCTTTGATGTTTAAATGGCTGTGGAGAATCTTGGCTGGACGGGATACTTTGTGGTGGCATTTAATTGCGTTTCGGTATCCTAAACATTCATTTGAATTTTATTCGGGTGTGAGTCTTAAATATTCAGTTTTGGCGTCTATTTGGTGGCGTGATTTGGTACAGGTTGCCATCTTTTGCGGGTTGGATACAATTGCTAGTTGCATTTCATATAAATTAGGAAATGGCGTCAGAACACCATTTTGGCTATCGAGGTGGGCTGGAGATAATATTCTTGCAGCAGAGTTTAGTGAACTATTTTTATTAGTAGAAAATAAGGGTTGTTCAGTGGCGGATAATGGCATGTGGGTTAATGGTGTGTGGGTATGGAACATTTTAGGTGAGTTTCACTCTCTCTCGCAGCAAAACCAAAGGCAGCTGACACGATTATACCGCTTCCTGTCCGTGTACCAACCGTGTCTTGGAGTGTTGGACGAAATATCATGGCTACTCAATGACGATTGTATTTTTTCTGTTTCATCTTTGTATAGTCATTTGCAGGATAAGTTGGTTGCCTCTGATTCAGGTGTTAATGATGAATTTAAAGCTGCTTGCAAACTTAATTGGCTAGCCCAAGCTCCTCTTAAAGTGAAAGTGTTTGGCTGGAGGATGTTGCACAAAAGAATACCTTTGAGAGACAGCTTGTTTCGTATAGGTATCATTACTAATAGTCACGACTTGCCTTGCCCCTTCTGCTTCTTGCATCTTGAAACGGTAGAACATATCCTCTTTTACGGTCAAAAATCAGTGATGGTGTGGAATTTTGTATGTAGATGGGTAGGAATACCTCATATTCTTGTAGAGTCTATGATGAATCATTTATCTTGTTGGTTGGCAGGATGTGTTAGTAGGAATTTTCAAATCTCTAATGTTGTGAGACTTTGGTTGATAATTTGTTGGGCTATTTGGGCATCACGTAATAACATTATATTTAGGGATGAGTTTTGGGACATGGACACAATTTCGAATCGTATTATTACATTCACTTGGTGGTGGATAGGTAAGACACAGAAGAATTCATTTCTTTGTAATTATTACACTTAGATAAACTTCCAGGTGATTTTTTGTAGGCCTAGATTTTTAGTAGGTCTATTGATGTATATGGGTTGGGATACCCCTCTGTATCCCTGATTAATATATTTTGTTAGATTATCAAAAAATAAAAAAAATTGAAAGATTCGAAGTGGGTGAATGCTTTCTATGCAAATGTCGAACCAGTCAATGCAGCTTACACATATTTTAGAAAATAAATTGTCACATAAAATATTCTCTAGATCACTAAATGTCGGTCAATTTATTCTTTCAAATTAGTTAAATAGAAAATTAATCCTTAAAAATAAAAATTGTCATTTAATTTAATCAACAATCAAAATATCCATAAAGAAACATCAATAATTTTTTTAAAATAAACAATCATCAAAATCAATAAGAGATATATATTGACCTATACATTGAGTAAGTTATACATGGCCTCAATGATTTGCCATGGGAAGGTAGCTTATTTCTTTGTATATTTTTCCTGTTTTTGCTGGTTGTGTTTCAGGTTGTGAAACTTCGTGTTATTCTGTCATTAAATCTGTGCATAGGTGTGGTTTTTGACAGTTTTGTGTAACTGAGGTCTTGGGGTCTTTTTCATGACCTTTTGAATAAAACTTGAATATTTAAAAAAAAACTTTTACTTGTATAAAACATACCGATAATCGGTGGTGCAAAATTATATATATATATATATATATATATATATATATATATATATATATATATATATATATATATATATATATATATAACGTGTTGATATTTTTCATTTAAAGGATTTGACTTACAATTTCAATGAATAACATATTGATTTAAGTTTTAAAAATCTAGTAAAAAAAAACTGATCAAAGAGACATTTTAAACATGGTTGAATTGATTTAATCATAATTAAACAAAATAGTATAAGTAAATAAATAAATACAATGATCATCTTATAATTAATGTAAATATTAGTAATATATAAAATTCGATTTATAAAACATTCAAATAAGTACATTAAAAAAATAAGCTGATAAAGTAAACAATAATCCAAAAACCAAATGGTGGAAAATGATAAAGAAAATGCAATGGACTCTCGTAATTAGACTTTGGCCACAATTTCTAAAAAGATCATTTTGGAATTTAAATGTATGATGCAAATTATTATTATTTTTAAATATTTCAAAACTATAATTATTTTTATAAATGTATCAGTAATAATTTAGTTCTTTAAATATATTTTAAAAAAATTATAAATGTTGGATAAACAACCCATAATTAAGTAAATATATTTTTAAACAATTATAAATGTTGGATAAACAAACCTCAATTTTGTGCCAACTTCTTATGTGAAATTTCAAAAAAAAAAATAAAAGTCTATTTTTGTGTTTTATGAACTTTTTAATAACTTTATTCCAAATAATTTTTGCCCTAGTACTAACACCTTAAAAACCACAATTTAAAAAGCCAATCAAAACAACCAAGAAACAAAAGCATAAATTTTTTTACATAAAAAAAAAAGAATAAATAAAAAAAAAAGACCAATCTACATGAAGGAGAATTTTCCTGGTCAGACATACATTCTCTCTTTCTTTCCTCTTTCCAGTCTCCCTTTCTTTCAACTCTTATTGTTTCTTTCTTCATTCAGCCTTAGATTTCTTCTAACTCTTCTTGTTCTGCCTTTGGTTGCAGGGACGGTTGAAGCTTTAGATTAAGGTTTATTTGTTGTCACTGTTGTTTAACTGGATATGGAAAATCTTGGAGAATAAGGAGACATTGTGGAGGGGGTTTATCAATTTGTTCTTCGATGTGAAAAGAAACAACATTTTGGTAGTATATTTGTAAATTGTGGATGAGACAATGTGTATAAGACATGTGCTTTTTATAGATGAAAATTAGGGTTATTTAAAAAGAAAAAAAATCAATTGAACAATTAAAATAACTAAAAGTCCAAAAATCTATTGGGTTAATCAAAATAACTAAAAGGCCAAAAATCACGTTTAATTGATTTTGAGTTTGTGAGTAAATCAAATCAATTCTTTCATAAAACCATATATTCGCTACCCTAAAATGCAATATTTAAAAATGTTAACAAAATCTTGTCAAATATTTTTTATTTTATTATCTTTTTGGGTATTATTTTGAATAAGATGGAAAGAAGTGAAAATTAATATTTGTTTATAAATGCCTAATAAATAAATAAGAAAATTAATAATAAAAAATTAAAAAAAAAGCAATTTTTGTGATTGTTTGTAGTTTTGAAGATAATGTAAAAAGGTTAGAAGTAGAGAAAAAACAAATAAAAGAGAATAAAGTAAAAAGTAGAGAGGGTAGGACTTGAACTCATGACCTCTCACACTCACAACTCCTTGCTCTAAAGTTCTTATCAAATGGAATGCCAATAAAAATAATATAATTTAACTACTTGACAAATTATTTAACCTTACTGGTTTGAACCCTGTAAAGCTGAGAGAATCCATAAGATGGGGAACTCAGTGAGATTAATAACTCACCCCATTATTGTTTCTATTTTTCAGGTGTTGTTGCAGGTTTGATTTATAAGTGGAGCTATGCGTGGATGTTTCAAGAGAAACTTAGCTTTAGTATTCCGCTGTGTATTTGTTGTATAAAAATGAGGATATTGTATATTGATCATAGATTTGTATTTTGGCTAGTTTCCATATCTTGTACCATAGATAAGTGTTTATGTTTTTAGAATGGTCAAGTATGTGAATTACACCATTAGGCACTTATGATGGTGTCTGTACCAAATAAAATGCTTGTATAGTATTATTTTAGGTATATATTATAAAGGGCGTTACACGTGGTGACCATGGCGTTGTTTTTTTTTCATAAGAAATTCAATAAAAGGAGATTAAGGAAATCTCTAACCAACAAACTACAAACAACAAGGGAACTAAACGATTACAAAAAGTCTAACGGGAATTTATACCACTCATATAATCTATAATTTTTACTATCTTTTCTACTAAGGATCAACCAAATCCACGAGGATACTTTAATCTCGTTTACAATGTCATTAGCGTTAAACACGTAATCATTGAACATGATATTATTTCTAGTCCTCCAAATAATCCAGCAAGTTATAAACCATATCGAACTTATCTTTCCCGTAGAACTACGACCTTTAAGACTCGTATTCCACACCTTCGCATGAAGGTTGCCACTTGATTCCGAAATGCTGCCTATATCCACCCACACGCAAATTTTGCTCCAAACCAAAGTGGATTTACAGCAAGAGAAGAAGAGGTGGCTCAAATCTTCTAAGTGATGAAAATAGAACATACATACCTTGTCGTGTTCGTTATCGATTAATCGTCTAATAACCAAGTTAGCTCTAGTAGGCAGCCTGTCTAGAGCCATTCTCCACCCAAAAATTTTTATATTCGCCGGAATAACCGTTTTCCGTAATAGTAGCAGCAAATCCTTAATGACCAAGTCAGTCCCATTATCAACAGATGAGAAATTCAGGACAGTATAGAAGGAACTAACCGAAAAAGCCATGGAATCATTTATATTCCAATACCAAACATCCTGCACATCTTTATTGAGAGTAGTTTCATCCAGCAGCTGGCTACAAACGTTCCATTCGTGAACAAGAATTGGGCCATCAATGTCCAACGTGTCGTGCACTCTCCATCTCCAAAGGTCTGCGTCTCACTCCCCCATATCTCTAACCGAACAGAACTGATTTCTACAGACATGGAACAACCCAGGGAAACGATTCTTCAAAGCCTCGTTGCCAATCCAAACTGACTGCCAAAAAGCCACATTTTCTCCATCTCCAACTGAACAATCCAAGAATTCACATAAACTATTTGAAGAATCAGGAACTGAGATGGAAAGAACATCCTTCATCCACGTCGAATTATTTCTCGATCTACCGTTGTTTACGCATTTTGTAGTAGTGAGATGGTCGTCGCAATAATATTCGAATTCGATAGTCGATTACACAAGCGCAAGGTGTTAGCATCCCTCACATTTGTTATACTCAACGAGAACCTTTTAGTTAAACTTGCATTGAATGTTACCTTATGTCAATTGTTTTCTTCATGTGATAAAGAGTTTAAAGGAAAAGAAATGGAGGTGCAAAATTTTTTTTATTAGGGTGTTTGACAAGATTGTGGGTCTTGCTCCTATGTATCCTCGGATACAATGAGGAACTTAAAGCTTCATAGTTCGGGGAAAGAAAAGAGATATTTTTGGGTTTTTTTGTTGTAGTGCATAACGGGACGTGAATCTCGCGCTTACGTATCTTCAGGTGCGATGGAGAATTCAAAACTACGTAGTTCTTGGTAGCTTATGAGTGTTGGTTGATTGATTTTAATGAACAATTTTTTATTTCACCATCTAACGGTTAAATATTGGCTTGTTTTCTCACATCTGAGACTTAAGGACTAAACAATGTTCGTTTGTGAAAAAGGTCTCGATCGCACGAGAGCGAGAGAAACAATTTAGATGTGTTGGGTGTTTTGTTGGATGACGATTACTCGAATAGTCGAGTAAGACAACTCATATTCGAATAATTGAGGAGAGGAAAGGAAGGCTCTTGACAATCTCCCTTTTCATCCTTAATTATAAAAAGGATTGGATATGGTTAAGGTATTTTGATTGGAAGACGAATACTCCAGTTAGTCTACGAAGGGAATAGAAGGCTCTAGACCACCTTCTTTTATGTCCAAATTATGACGAAAATGAATTTGATTAGATTAATATGAAAGAGACATGAGGCGAATCAGATTAGATGTTTTTTAATGGATGACAATTGCTCGAATGGTCGAGTAAGTCAACTCATATCTAAATATTTGAGGAGTGGAATCGAAGGCTCTAAACCATCTCCGTTTTCACCCTTTAACTTGAATTAGATAAAAGACACTCGATGTTGATCGAGGTTTGTATTTGCACTGAATCAAAACAAGGTTTAAATGATTTTGAGAAAAGATCCGCTTGGCATTGGACTAAGGGTTTTTTAATTTAAAATATCTATTTAATTAAATTATCATTAATTAGCTAGATGATCAACAATGCATAACTAAGTCATGAGTAAAATGCTAAAACATCCAGAGTTATCCATAATGTGCTCAAAGTTGATTTGTACGTAACAACAACATGAAGAATTGCATACACAAGGATCATAACACGACAAAACTATCATATCACTGTATAGAAAATTTCAGCAGCATAACGACATAAAAATATCAAATCTGCATACTAAACATCCAATTTTAAATGCAATAAAGTAAAACAACCAGTAGCTACACAAAATTATATTTACATTTACAATATTCACATTATTGTACCAATATTAAGGTAATAAAATCCAGAAAAAGATTTGCATAATGGAATCGTAATCAGTACAATAATTGAATAAAAATCAAACTAAGCATACAACGAATTATATGCAAACAAACACCGACTGTAGCTCACTCGAATTCAATGAATAACATATTGATTTAAATTTAAAAAATCAAGTAAAAAAAAAACTGATCAAAGAGACATTTTAAACATGGTTGAATTGATTTAATCATAATTAAACAAACTAGTATAAGTAAATAAATAAATACAATGATCATCTTATAATTAATGTAAATATTAGTAATTTATAAAATTCGATTTATAAAACATTCAAATAAGTACATTAAAAAAATAAGCTGATAAAGTTAACAATAATCCGAAAACCAAATGGTGGAAAATGATAAAGAAAATGCAATGGACTCTCGCAATAATTTGACCACAATTTCTAAAAAGATCATTTTGGAATTTAAATGTATGATGCAAATTATTATTATTTTTAAATATTTCAAAACTATAATTATTTTTATAAATGTATCAGTAATAATTTAGTTCTTTAAATATATTTTAAGAAAATTATAAATGTTGGATAACCAACCCATAATTAAGTAAATATATTTTTAAACAATTATAAATGTTGGATAAACAAACCTCAATTTTGTGCCGCCTTCTTATGTGAAATTTCAAAAAAAAAAAAAAAGTCTATTTTTGTGTTTTATGAACTTTTTAATAACTTTATTCCAAATAATTTTTGCCCTAGTACTAACACCTTAAAAACCACAATTTAAAAAGCCAATCAAAACAACCAAGAAACAAAAGCATAAATTTTTTTACATAAAAAATAAATAAATAAAAAAAGAAAGACCAATCTACATGAAGGAGAATTTTCCTGGTCAGACATACAGTCTCTCTTTCTTTCCTCTTTCCAGTCTCCCTTTCTTTCAACTCTTATTGTTTCTTTCTTCATTCCGCCTTAGATTTCTTCTAACTCTTCTTGTTCTGCCTTTGGTTGCAGGGACGGTTGAAGCTTTAGATTAAGGTTTATTTGTTGTCACTGCTGTTTAACTGGATATGGAAAATCTTGGAGAATAAGGAGACATTGTGGAGGGGGTTTATCAGTTTGTTCTTCGATGTGAAAAGAAACAACATTTTGGTAGTATATTTGTAAATTGTGGATGAGACAATGTGTATAAAACATGTGCTTTTTTTAGATGAAAATTAGGGTTATTTAAAAAGAAAAAAAATCAATTTGAACAATTAAAATAACTAAAAGTCCAAAAATCTATTGGGTTAATCAAAATAACTAAAAGGCCAAAAATCACGTTTAATTGATTTTGAGTTTGTGATTAAATCAAATCAATCCTTTCATAAAACCATATATTCGCTACCCTAAAATGCAATATTTAAAAATGTTAACAAAATCTTGTCAAATATTTTTTATTTTATGATCTTTTTGGGTATTATTTTGAATAAGATGGAAAGAAGTGAAAATTAATATTTGTTTATAAATGCCTAATAAATAAATAAGAAAATTAATAATTAAAAATTAAAAAAAAAAAGCATTTTTTGTGATTGTTTGTAGTTTTGAAGATAATGTAAAAAGGTTAGAAGTAGAGAAAAAACAAATAAAAGAGAATAAAGTAAAAAGTTGAGAGGGTAGGACTTGAACTCATGACCTCTCACACTCACAACTCCTTGCTCTAAAGTTCTTATCAAATGGAATGCCAATAAAAATAATATAATTTAACTACTTGACAAATAATTTAACCTTACTGGTTAGAACCCTGTAAAGCTGAGAGAATCCATAAGATAGGGAACTCAGTGAGATTAATAACTCACCCCATTATTGTTGCTATTTTTCAGGTGTTGTTGCAGGTTTGATTTATAAGTGGAGCTATGCTTGGATGTTTCAAGAGAAGCTTAGCTTTAGTATTCCGCTGTTTATTTGTTGTATAAAATTGAGGATATTGTATATTGATCATAGATTTATATTTTGGCTAGTTTCCATATCTTGTACCATAGATAAGTGTTTATGTTTTTAGAATGGTCAAGTATGTGAATTACACCATTAGGCACTTATGATGGTGTTTGTACCAAATAAAATGCTTGTATAGTATTATTTTAGGTATATATTATAAAGGGCGTTACACGTGGTGACCATGGCGTTGTTTTTTTTTATAAGAAATTCAATAAAAGGAGATTAAGGAAATCTCTAACCAACAAACTACAACCAACAAGGAAACTAAACGATAATAAGTTTCGACTCCATGTCTTCTGGTTAACTCAATCTTCCACGTTTTCATCTCAGGAACCAGTAGATACTGGGTGAACTCTTCCCTATCTTTGGCTTAAATTCCTGGCTTTAGGGCTTAGTGGCCTCGGTAGGGAGGTGATTCCATTTGGGTTTGACTGGGTAACTGATTGGATCGTGGTTTCTACTTGGTTGGGTTTAACATGGGAGGTAACAATGGGATCTGGAGGGCGGTGGGCAGGAAGAAGAAGGGCTCTGGTGGTTATTCGTCTAGGGCAAGAATGTCGATTTGGAAGAGCAATAAAGGAAAAGTCACGGACTTGGATCTGCAAGAATCTACTTCAATTTTCTTCACTTGGATCTCAGAATCGTATGAAGCGAAGCAGATGTTTGATATATTTAAGGAGTACGGGTCGATTCTGGAAGTCTTCATCCCAGGTAGGTTAGATATTAGGGGAAATAGATTTGGTTTCGTCAGGTTTAAGAGTGTAGAAGACGAAGATCTTCTTGCCATTAATCTAGACAATATTGTCATTAATGGTACTAAGATTTTCGCTAACTTACCCAGATTTAGGAGAGAGCACAAAGTGTTTGGTGATAAGGTTCCTTTAGATCGTAATATAGAAGAACTGAAAAAGAAGGAAGGTTACTCAATCAGAAGAGATTGGAGGAGAGGATTAGACTCTAAACTGTCCTTCGCTCAGGTTGCTAGTAGAGGTAAATTCCAGAATGCAGGTATTCAGAAGGCAAATCAAGCATTACTTGGTGAAAAGCCCAAGTTCGCTCATCTGAGTTATAAGGTCAAAGGGGAAGAAATGGAAAGATTCGAGCAGGCGTTTATAGGGGTTCTCGAGATACCAGGTACTGCGTTGGAAGTTTCGGAAGCTTTGCAGATGGAGGGTTTCTTTAACATTAAGATTACTCCCATGGGAGCTAATCTTTGTCTTTTAGAGGAAGACAACCCTGGGGATATTAAAAGGTTGATAGCAGAGGAACCAAGCTGGATTGCTAGATGGTTTTTAGACATCCACCCATGGAACCCAAATGATGTGCACGAAGAAAGACTTACCTGGCTTAAAATTTTTGGCCTTCCTTGTCATGTATGGGGTGAAAATTTTTTCAAATTTCTGGTTGGCTGCATAGGAGCTTTTGTCAAAATGGATGATGACACTAGGAAACACTCTAGGTTTGACGTTGCGAGAATTATAGGGAGGACTAAGTTTGCAATGAATTTAAACGAAGTTATCAATGTGGAAGTTAATGAATTGACTTACCGTATTAAGATTGTGGAAGATTCTTTTGGTCCTTATCTTAAAGATCGTATGCATAGTAGAAGAACATCTTGCTTTGAGGAAGATAGCTCAGAACTTGTGGATTCGGAGTCTTTCAACTCTGGTGGTGATGAGCTATGGAATAACTTGTATCATGATATGGGGAGCAAGTCGTTGGAAATGGATGAAGCTCATAATGTATGTACAGAGAGTTTCCAGGATACAGATGATATAGAAGGTGTAGATTTAGTTAGGAATTGTAGTAAGGAGTCGCCTCATCATATGGAGACCGTGGATGAAAGTTGTCCTAAATCAGGACATATAATAGTTGACAGTCCAATTGTTGAAGATAGAGGAGGCTCCACAAGTGTGGGGGAAGAGAATCAAAGTGGTGTGGAGACTAATATGGTTAAGTCCATTGTGAGTGGTTTGTCTCAAGACTATGTTAAATGTTCCTTGGCTAATCCTATTAGAGATGTGCCCGAGTTAGTGGGTGATGCTTTGGATAGGAGTTATAGTCCCCAGCAAGATATCAGTAGAGGTGATGGTGCTGCTAATCAGGAAGTTAGGGACAAAGTAGGAGCTCAAGTGATTAAAAAGAAGACAAAGAAGCAAGTTATAGGGGAAATCTATCAAAGGCTGAAAATTCCATTCAACCCTTCGAATTATACTACCTTACTTCAAGCAGAGAGTTCATTTCTGAATATTCATAAGAAACAGGTGGCGAGGGGAAGGGATACCAAGGAACAATCTCCTTCTTGTCAAGATAACAAATCGTCAGGGTCTATAAATAATTCCATTTCAGACTCCTACTAGGGTATGGCATTCCATCCAACAGCTTGGTATTGAAGCTGAGGAAGATGATGAGGTATTTGAGAATATATTGAGGAATCTAGAAGAGGAGGATAGGAGTTCTATTAGAGGTAAGAAGGAGGAAGCTACCAAGGTTAAATGAATATTGTTTCCTACAATATCAGGGGGTGTGGAGGGGTTTTGAAGAGAAAAAAGATCAGAGAAACA
The DNA here is from genome assembly GCA_022829125.1 of Lathyrus tuberosus. Classification (NCBI taxonomy): domain Eukaryota; kingdom Viridiplantae; phylum Streptophyta; class Magnoliopsida; order Fabales; family Fabaceae; genus Lathyrus; species Lathyrus tuberosus. Next base: position 11,560,099 of record JALAZF010000137.1, on the reverse strand, counting down.
TTAAGCAAAGCAGGGGCTGAGATATGTTTTTTGCAGGAAACGAAATGTAATAGTGTATCAGAAGGTCTGGTGTTTAGTCTATGGAAAGATAGGAATTGCCAATGGTCTGCATCTAATGCCATTGGGTCAGCTGGTGGAATGGTTATTATTTGGAAGACAGAAGTTTTGTCACCTGTATGTAGTTATAGAGGTAGGGGTTATCTTGGATTGAAAGCGATATGGAAGGGCAGGAGGTGTTATTTGTTCAACATTTATTCTCCTTGTACCATAGCAGAGAAGAGGAAGTTATGGAAGAGCTTAATAAATCTTAAGAGTACCTTGGATCCTGGAGAGTGGTTATTAGGGGGAGACTTCAACTCGATTAAGTGTTTAGAGGAACAGATTGGGTACATCAGACCTAACAAAAGACACATGTCGGAGTTTCAAGAGTTTATAAATACCTTAGGATTGGTATATCTTCCTTTAAGTGGGCTTAAGTTTTTATGGTTTAAATCTAAAGGTACAATCTGTAGCCGTCTTAATAGATTTCTTGTTTCTCCTTCCATATTTAATGACTGGAACATGGTGTCTCAACGTATTGGGGAGAGGGATATATCTGATCATAGGCATATCAGCATTATGGTTAAGAATACTAATTGGGGCCTTAAGCCGTTCAAGGTTCTTTCTTGCTGGTTTGAACATAATGATTTTATTCCATTTATTAAGAAGGAGTGGGAAGGTCTCAGTGTCACAGGCAACGCTTCTTATATTCTAGGAAGGAAAATGATACATCTTAGAGAGAGAAGTAGATGGTGGAATACTAATGTATATGGCTGGGTCGATCTCAAAATGCATAAGGAAGCTGAGTCTATTAATTTGCTAGAAGAACTGATAGTTCAGAGACAGGGTGTAATTACAGGTGAGGAATTAAGGAGTAGAAATGAAGCAGAAGACAATTTGTGGAAGTCTATGAGAGTAAAGGAGAGTGTCCTGAAACAAAAGTCGAGAACAAAGTGGATAGCTGATGGAGACATTAATACAAAATTCTTTCATTCATTGTTGAGGCAGAGGATAAGTTTAAACATAATCAATGGAGTACTTATTGATGGTACTTTCGTGGAGGAGGTTCGGACTGTGAAAGATGCTGCTAGGTCTCATTTTTTAGGAAGGTTCTGCAAGGTGGATAGGCCATTCCCATGTATTGGAAGTTCTGGTTTTAATTCTCTTTCATTTGAAGACAGTCAGGAATTAGAGGTTGAAGTTAATATGCAGGAAATCAAGGAAGTGGTGTTCAGTTTATCAGGGGATCGCAGTCCTGGGCCTGTTAGTTTTAGTTTTGAATTTATAAAGAAATGCTGGGAGGTGGTGGGTGTAGATTTCTCAAAATGTGTGTTGGAATTCTTTGAAGGGGATCAACTTCATAAAACTTTTGCTTCTTCCTTCGTGGTATTGATTCCGAAGGTTGAATCTCCTAATGACTTTGACGGGTATAGACCTATCTCTCTGATAACTTCAGTGTATAAGGTAATATCCAAAATTCTTTCTAATAGGCTAAAAAGAAAATTGGAGGAGTTATTTCAAATACTCAAACTGCTTTCTTGGAGGGAAGAAATTTGTTGGATGGGGTGTTAGTTCTAAACGAAATTATGGAGTTGGCCAAGAGAGATAAGAAGGAACTAATGATGATAAAAGTTGATTTTGCTAAAGCATATGATTGTGTAGATTGGAATTACTTACGAGAAGTGATGACACATATGGGTTTTGGTTCAAAGTCGTTGAGGTGGATGAAAGGTGGAGTTTTTATTAGTTATTCCTCGGTCTTAGTCAACGGCAGTCCAACTCAGGATTTTAGAGTGACTAGGGGACTCAAGCAAGGAGATCCACTTGCTCCTTTCCTGTTCTGTTTGGCAGCAGAGGGTCTGGCTGTAATCATGAAGCGAGCTATAGTTGCTGGAGTATTTTCAGGGTTTAAAGTTAATTCAGAAATAGGTTTCCATTTGTTATAGTATGCGGACGATTCTGTCCTTATTGGAGACGGATCTTGGAAGAATATTACGGCTATTAAGACTATTCTAAAAGGTTTTTAGTTAACATCTGGATTGGACATTAATTTCAATAAGAGTTCTTTGGTTTGTATGGGTTTGGAAGAGAATAAAAGCAGGGCTGCAGAACTGTATCTCTCATGCAAAATTTCACCCCACCAATTTTCGTATCTTGGGATTTTAGTAGGAGGTAACCACAGGCTAATTACTTTTTGGAAGCCGGTAATAGACAGGATGAGAGCCAGACTAAATTCTTGGAGAAATCGTTTTCTCTCTATGGGAGGTAGAGTTACTTTACTCAACTCTGTTCTTAATAATTTACCAATTCACTATATGGCATTTTATAAAATGCCGGCTAAGGTGGTTAGAAAACTCATCTCGATTCAAAAATCGTTTTTGTGGAGTGGCTTAGAAAACAAAAGAGGGATTGCTTGGATTTATTGGAGTACGGTTTGTAGGAAGAGAGAGTTTGGAGGTTTAGGAGTAAAAGACCTTAAACTCTTTAATTTGGCTCTGTTTCTCAAATGGGCCTGGAAGATTATAGAAAATAAGAATTGTATTTGGAAGGATTTCATCAACCATAGGTATCGACATTGCTGTTTAGATTTTTTCAACGGTGAAAGTTCAAAGTTGCAGGTGTCTCCCTCTTTATGGTACCGTGATCTGGTTCAGGCCACGAGGGTTGAAGGTTATGGTATACTGGCAGAGGCGTTGGAGTATAAAATAGGTGATGGCAACATAGCGGATTTTTGGAGATCAAAGTGGACTTCAAATGAGATACTAGGAGAACGTTTTCCAGAGGTGTATGGTTTCGCTGAGACAGGTTCAGGCGAGGTTATTAAACATGGTTTTTGGGATGGTGCAGATTGGAGGTGGTTGATTAAATTGCGAGATACAGAAATTCCAGAGCAAGTAGTGACACAGCTTGAGGAGCTTTACAGGGTGCTTGAAGTATTCTCATTAGTCAAGGATATGACAGATGCGGCCAAATGGATGCTACAAAAAGATAATTATTTTTCTGTTTCATCTTTGTAGGTTTTTTGCAGGAAAAATTCAGATAGAATAATGTTCAGATTGGAAGTGATGATATAGCAGCTTTCAAATTGGTGTGGTTAGCGCGAGTTCCATTCAAGTGAAAGTTTTTGGTTGGAGGGTGCTACACAAATGAATTCCTACCAGAGATAATTTGATGAGGAGAGGTATTATTACTAATAGATATGAGATGTCGTGTCCATTTTGTTTCTTGGTAGAGGAGTCCATTGAGCACGTTCTATTTTCCTGCTCAAAGTCGACTTTGGTGTGGAATTTTGCTTGTAAATGGCGGGGGATTAATTTTATAGTGGAAATGAATGTAGTGGCTCACTTAACAACTTGGTTGCATAGTTTTGTAGATAAGGGGTTGGGAGTTAGTTTAGCAGTTGGGGTATGGTTGTCAATTTGTTGGATCGTTTGGTTATCCCGTAACAATATTGTATTTAGGGATGAGTCTTGGGATCTTGATACGATTCCGAATCGTATTTTACTGTATACGTGGTGGTGGTTAGGTAAGGAGTATAATAGTCCTTCTTTTTGTAATTATTTCACTTGGGTTAATTATCCTAGTGATTTTTGTAACCGGTGAATTTTGAACTGGTTAGGTTGTATACGGGTTGGGGAACCCCTTTGTTCCTCCGTTTATATAATTAGCTTATTAAAAAAAAAACAAAAAGACTAACGGAAATTTATACCACTCATATAATCTACAATTTTTACTATCTTTTCTACTAAGGATCAACCAAATCCACGAGGATACTTTAATCTCGTTTACAATGTCATTAGCGTTAAACACGTAATCATTGAACACGATATTATTTCTAGTCCTCCAAATAATCCAGCAAGTTATAAACCATATCGAACTTATCTTTCCCGTAGAACTACGACCTTTAAGACTCGTATTCCACGCCTTCGCATGAAGGTTGCAACTTGATTCCGAAATGTTGCCTATATCAACCCACTCGCAAATCTTGCTCCAAACCAAAGTGGATTTACAGCAAGAGAAGAAGAGGTGGCTCGAATCTTCTAAGTGATGAAAATAGAACATACATACCTTGTCGTGTTCGTTATCGATTAATCGTCTAATAACCAAGTCAACAGATGAGAAATTCAGGACAGTATAGAAGGAACTAACCGAAAAAGCCATGGAATCATTTATATTCCAATACCAAACATCCTGCACATCTTTTTTGAGATTAGTTTCATCCAGCAGCTGGCTACAAACGTTCCATTCGTGAACAAGAATTGGGCCATCAATGTCCAACATGTCGTGCACCCTCCATCTCCAAAGGTCTCCGTCTCACTCCCCCATATCTCTAACCGAACATAACTGATTTCTATAGCATGGAACAGCCCAGGGAAACGATTCTTCAAAACCTCGTTACCAATCCAAACCGAGTGCCAAAAAGCCACATTTGCTCCATCTCCAACTGAACAATCCAAGAAATCACAGAAACTCTTTGAAGAATCAGGAACTGAGATGGAATGAAAGTCCTTCATCCACATCGAATCATTTCTCGATCTACCGTTGTCTACGCGTTTTGTAGTAGTGAGATGGTCGTGGCAATAATATTCGAATTCGATAGTCGATTACACAAGCGCAAGGTGTTAGCATCCCTCACCTTTGTTATACTCAACGAGAACCTTTTAGTTAAACTTGCATTGAATGTTACCTGATGTCAATTGTTTTCTTCATGTGATAAAGAGTTTAAAGGAAAAGAAAAGGAGTTGCAAAATTGTTTTTATTAGGGTGTTTGACAAGATTGTGGGTCTTGCTCCTACGTATCCTCGGATACAATGAGGAACTTAAAGCTTCATAGTTCGGGGAAAGTAAAGAGATATTTTTGGGTTTTTTTGTTGTAGTGCATAACGGGACGTGAATCTCGCGCTTACGTATCTTCAGGTGCGATGGAGAATTCAAAACTACGTAGTTCTTGGTAGGTTATGAGTGTTGGTTGATTGATTTTAGTGAACAAGTTTTTATTTCACCTTCTAACGGTTAAATATTGGCTTGTTTTCTCACGTCTGAGACTTAAGGACTAAATAATGTTCGTTTGTGAAAAAGGTCTCGATCGCACGAGAGCGAGAGAAATAATTTAGATGTGTTGGGTGTTTTGTTGGATGACGATTACTCGAATAGTCGAGTAAGACAACTCATATTCGAATAATTGAGGAGAGGAAAGGAAGGCTCTTGACAATCTCCCTTTTCATCCTTAATTATAAAAAGGATTGGATATGGTTAAGGTATTTTGATTGGAATACGAATACTCTAGTTTGTCTACGAAGGGAATAGAAGGCTCTAGACCACCTTCTTTTATGTCCAAATTATGACGAAAATGAATTTGATTAGATTAATATGAAAGAGACATGAGGCGAATCAGATTAGATGTTTTTTAATGGATGACAATTGCTCGAATGGTCGAGTAAGTCAACTCATATCTAAATAATCGAGGAGTGGAATCGAAGGCTCTAAACCATCTCCGTTTTCACCCTTTAACTTGAATTAGATAAAAGACACTCGATGTTGATCGTGGTTTGTATTTGCACTGAATCAAAACAAGGTTTAAATGATTTTGAGAAAAGATCCGCTTGGCATTGGACCAAGGGTTTTTTTATTTAAAATATCTATTTAATTAAATGATCATTAATTAGCCAGGTGATCAACAATGCATAACTAAGTCATGAGTAAAATGCTAAAACATCCATAGTTATCCATAATGTGCTCAAAGTTGATTTGTACGTAACAACAACATGAAGAATTGCATACACAAGGATCATAACACGACAAAAATATCATATCACTGTATAGAAAATTTCAGCAGCATAACGACATAAAAATATCAAATCTGCATACTAAACATCCAATTTTAAATGCAATAAAGTAAAATAGCCAGCAGCTACACAAAATTATATTTACATTTACAATATTCACATTATTGTACCAATATCACGGTAATAAAATCCAGCAAAAGATTTGCATAATCGAATCGTAATCAGTACAATAATTGAATAAAAATCAAACTAAGCATACAACGAATTATATGCAAACAAACATCGACTGTAGTTCACTCGAATTCAATGAATAACATATTGATTTAAATTTAAAAAATCTAGTAAAAAAAAACTGATCAAAGAGACATTTTAAACATGGTTGAATTGATTTAATCATAATTAAAGAAAATAGTATAAGTAAATAAATAAATACAATGATCATCTTATAATTAATGTAAATATTAGTAATTTATAAAATTCGATTTATAAAACATTCAAATAAGTACATTAAAGCTAGAAGTGAAGCATTGTCAACAATATTGAAGACTGTATCGCTGCAAATTCTAGTGAAATTACAACTGCAGATTTTAAAGCTAGAACTGAAGCCTTGGATGAAATGTGGAGCCATCTTCGGATTAAAGAAAGCATTCTGCATCAAAAGGCTCGTCTAAAATGGATTGAAGAAGGTGACCTCAATACTAAGTTCTTCCATGCGGCTATAAAAAAAAGGCTGACTCTTAATTCTATATCAGCGATTACCATGGAGGATGTCGTGGTGGAGGATCCTGTGAGTGTAAAAGATGCTGCTTTCAAATTCTTTAAGAAGAAATTTCAGAGGGCTAACACACCTTCGGCGCACATCGGTGATGAATTATTCTCTAAACTCTCAGCTAGTGACAGTTCATCTTTGGAAGCCTCCATTGAATGGGAAGAGATTAAAAGGGCTGTTTTCGACTGTGGTGGTGACAAAACTCCCGGGCCAGATGGTTTCAGCTTCGACTTTCGAAGAAATGTTGGAACATTATTGGGAACGACTTCTCAAACTGCATTACAGAATTCTTTATTGAAGGTTTCTTACCTAAAGTCTTTAATTCCTCATTCTTGGTTCTTGTTCCTAAAACAGGTAGTCCCACTACCTTCGAGGATTTTAGGCCAATCTGCCTGATTGGGTGCGTCTATAAGGCTATCGCCAAGATTCTTGCCTGCCGGATCAAAGGTGTGATGGGTAGTATAATCTCTGAGTCGCAAACTGCCTTCATCGATGGTAGGAATATACTTGATGGTGTTCTTGCCCTTAACGAAGTCGTTGATTTCGCAAAAAGAAGTAAGCTGAATGGAGTATTGATGAAAGTGGACTTCGCAAAAGCTTATGATTGCATTGATTGGTCTAATTTACGCAAAGTCATGGAGATCATGGGTTTCGGTAATAAGTGGATGTCGTGGATAGAAGGTGGAGTTATGCATAGCCATATGTCGATCCTTATCAATGGTAGCCCATCAAAAGATTTCAAAGTTTCGAGAGGTCTCAGACAAGGAGACCCGTTGGCCCCATTTCTGTTCTCTATTGTCGCTGAAGGTTTGGCAGTGCTCCTGAAAAGGGCAGTGGCTAGGAATTTCTTTAAGGGGCTGACTATTAACAATGATACATCCTTTCATCTTCTTCAATACGCTGATGACACGATCATCCTTGGTGAAGGTTCCTGGGATAATCTTTGGTCCCTAAAAATAATCCTCAAAAGCTTTCAACTCTGTTCGGGTTTAGAGATAAATTACAATAAAAGTTCTATCATTGGTTTAGGTGTTGAAGCTTCTATCCTTAAGGCTGCGGAATGTTTTCTTTCTTGTAAAATAGATGCTTATCCTTTCAATTTCTTGGGGATCCCGGTTGGTGGAAATCAAAGACTCTTATCGTTTTGGAAGCCGGTAATTGACAAAGTCAGGTCAAGACTAAGTTCTTGGAAAGGTAGATCTCTATCTATGGGGGGGAGATCTACTCTCATAAAATCGGTGCTGTCCAATCTGCCTATTCATTTCATGTCGTTTTTTAAGATACCTTCCAAAGTGGGTCGAATTCTTACCTCAGATCAGAGACGGTTCTTATGGTGTGGGTCTGTTTGCAAAAATGGCATTCATTGGATAAAATGGAAGCTTGTCTGCAGGTCAAAAGAAGAAGGCGGCCTTGGTATTAAAGATATCAAATGGTTCAACATGGCCTTCATGGAGAAATGGTCATGGAAACTTTTAGGCACTACTGATTATTTGTGGAGAAAACTATTAAGGAGCAGATATGGTAACTATTCTTTTGCGTTAACGGTCGGCGAGTTACCTTCGTATAAAATAAAACCTTCCCTGTGGTGGAGAGACCTGTTTAGGGTAATTCATTGTTTTGGAGATAAAACTTTCGGCGACTTAATTTCTTCTAAAGTTGGTAACGGCGAACACACACTTTTTTGGGCCTCAAGATGGTTAGGTAATTCTCTGTCTCTTCCCTTTTCCCTTTCTTATGGGATGAGGCGGCATTTAAACACGCCACTGTCGCGGATTATTGGAATTGGGACAGCAATTCCTGGTGTCTTTCCTCCTTAGTTCAGCAACCATCTTCCTCTCTCAATGCAGATGAAGAGTTAGTTGAACTCAGTTTACTTCTGCAGAATGTGACTCTATGCAGGGACACAATGGATGCCCTGATATGGCCGTTTGACTCAAGTAGAGTATTCTCGGTTAAATCGTGCTATGATTGGTTGATGACAGAATTCTGTGAAGACGTTGACCCTCTCAAGAATTACTGATGTCACGATTGAAAATCGGTGATGTATTTTATAGTGCAATCATAGTTCCACTATGCGAAAAAATGGTTTAGTAAAGTCTTTTATTATATTGCTTATTGAAATGATAGATAAAGGAATCAGGGTAAATGTGGTCACTTTTAACTCTATAATTGATACCTATCAACAATCGCCAGCATTAGACTTTGAAAATCATTGTTTCTTTGCAAACTATTGAGTATTCAATTGAACAATCGTCTGTTACACTTATTAATGTGCTTTTCAGACTAAGTCAGATGACGACTTAACTTTTTTGATATGTTTGTTCTGTATGATGTTTTATATCATTCTCGACCTACTAGTTCATCACATAACTATCTAGCTTCTGGCTATTAGATCGATGGAAGTTATGTAGCACCAATGGATTAAATATGTGTATGGTATCTGACATATCTCAGTGTTCTAACATTATTACATTTTATTCTTTTAATTTATTTTTTTAAATTATTTATTATTATTAGTATATTGCATGTTTTGTCAGTGTTTGTGCACGTATTTCATATAATATGAGTCTCTTGTTACTTTTTAGTGTTACTTTGTCATAAGCGCAAAGAACCAATTGAATGAATATTATAAGTTTGCTTGATTAATCTGTTTTCTTATTTCCTCAATTTCATTATTTTATTTCACTACTTTAGAATTATTAGTTAAAGTCTTCTAAAATCTCTCTCGACTATAAATTAGACTTAAGTATCAATCCAATTTTCTAGTTTTGAATGCTTAATATGTGTTTGCCTTGAAGTTTGTATTTGAAACCAGCGAGAAGGTAACCAAAACATTAAATGTGACGCCCCCAATCTATACCCCCAAGCTATTAAAGCAGTAAATAAAAATTCAAAATTTCATTAGAGTATATTTCAATTATCATGGCATAGACAGTGAGAATCACATTATATTGAAACATAACATACAACACTTGCTCATAATGATATGCAACAATGGGGTAGCAATCAACAGAGGAACTCAGTTCCTTACACCCACATTTCCATCAGATTTTAGAATAAAAGCGGAAAATCTAAAACTGATTATCACTAATATAAAAAGTTGGTCATACAACAAGTTATACATGCACAAGCCAAAAGATATATATACATAATACACAATAATCACTAACGGCCTCTCTAACTACCCGGTGTCACATATCAGAGCCGACCGACAGAAGAATAAAGACATAAGCTTCACAAAAGACCTCCAGCAACTCTAATCTGCAATGCCTCATAGAGCATTAAACCACAGTAGAAGGGTGAGAAACACAATCATAATTTAAATGCATATAATTATATATATCAACATAAAAATACACATATCAAATTTTCTCACCACAATTATCACATGCCTACACATAAAGCATATACAGATTATATTCACATAATCCCATATTCACACATCATGCATATGTTTATACACACAAAACATATCATTCATAATTCAAGGCATTTAACACGAATGCACATCAATTCACAAATGCTATCACAAGCTCAATCACACAATGTCTCCATCCCCAATTGCATATTAATCATGGCCAATACATTTATCACAAATGCATATCACAACGTCTCGCACATAATCAACCAAATCATGATTTTCCACATATAACCAATGCAATCATAATTCATGCAGATGCAAAGAGACCGACACAACGACTCTCTATGCAAATGCATATGCGGTACCGACTCCAAGATTTCATATCTCATCACTAGTTCACTCAGGAACTCTGCTGGAACCATCGCTCGTTACATCACTGAAACAGGCATATCGCCCGGCGCTTCACACCAGAAGCAGAATTTCTGCTTCGTTTTTGGCACTGTTCCAAACCCAAAAAAATTCCATTTTCTTCCCCAAATCACTTCCATCAGCAAAACAGTTAATAGCAATGGTTCATAAACATAAAGAGATCATACAACACAAATTATATCGATTTCCATCCGCTAAACCATCGATTCAACTCATTTTATCGTTTTCGACCTAAAAGTGAAAAACATGGAAAGCAAGAGAATCATCCAAACACATACATACATAATCATATAAAAGCATAGTATAATCGAGTTTTGCACCCTTACCCGATTAAATCGATTCCTAGAAGTTGTTTTCTTTGATTTCCAAGCTTTCCTCTTTTCTCTCTCTTTCTCCTCTCTTCTCCTTTCTTTCTTCTCTTTTTCCTCTTCCTATTTCTTTTTCTCTATTTTCTAACTTAGTAAATAATTAGGAAAAGACTAAAATACCCTTACTCTCAATTATCCCGCAAACGTTCCAAAAGCGCAATAAAATATAATAACAATGCAAAACAACATATTATCACACCAAAGTCATAAGTAAAAAATAATATAATACTCAAAATAATTAAATCGACTCAATTTAATAAAATGATCAAAACTGGGGCGTTACAACTCTCCCCCACGTAGACATTTTCGTCCTCGAAAATATAACCGAGACGAACAACTCCGGTCACGACTCTCGCATCCGACTAACAAGCCAACATGCCAACAAAAGGCACACCACGAATAACACAACAGACAACAAAAATGACAAGCTGCAAGCCCATACAATGCACTTGACGACCGATTCACTACCTAAAGAAAACCACGATACCAACACACAGGTTCACTCTAGAACCGAAACACAACAAGATCGTTACCATCACCGCAGGTAACCCACCTCTAATTCCTCACACAGGAATTAGCTACACGCACTTGAACCAACACAATGGAAACGAGGCAACAACATAAACAAGAACATAAGGTTCCACGACACAACAAGGCCTCAACCACATCAACAAAACAAGAATACCAACCTCCTTGTCACACAACCTTATCAAAACAATGCTACGATTCACCAATCGAACATATAACCAAAACATCCGTCTACTTAGTAACCCATGAATACCATTCAAACCTTTCACCTAACACTTCCATTCTGAAACATCCATTGGTCTCACCATTCCTACAGATTCCCAATGTTCCACCTAAGAACTCTTACAAGTCACACACGCATATACGAAATGTGCCACATCACGCTTTCGCTGCGCACTCTGATGACTCGAAATCATCAAAACTACCAATCTCACGTCCAAAGTCTAACTCTTTCACATACTCACCAAACCACTGTTTACTTTTACTATTTCCAGCCTCACACTCCTCTGTGTTATCTCACACACCAGGCACTTGCCTCTGAACTACTCAAACAACTCTAATTCTCGGACCATTAAAATAGACATATAAGAAATTTCCGACTTAACTCCTCAGTCACAACAATAACTTTTCCCCGAAGTATAATCCAAGCCCAATTCATAGCTCATCACAAATTCTAACCATTCTCGTTGTCTCTATTCCTTCAGACTAAACCAGTAATCAATATTCTTGTAATTACCAAACACTTCGAATCTAGAATCATAACAATAATACTTCCTATAATCCAACATAATACAACTACAACCAAAAAGGAACTCTCAAATATTACATCCACCCCGACGGTTTCCTCAAGATTTCTGTAATCTCAATACCATCAAAGAATTTCAAATCGTTTGCAATTCGTCGCAATTCAAAACTCAAGCTATGCAAAACACAACCGCAAGTTCCCATACTACTCACTGGTTAACACACATCCTCCTACTATCATCTTATTCCTTACCAACCCTTAGTAATACCCAATCATTATCCCTCGGAGACATTCCAACTTAATCCACATACACAAACCTCTAATCTGTCTCATCTTCTGATATAAGAATTCTCCTCGACTCATCAACGCAATCTGTAACCATCTCCTTACATTTCAAGTAATCCATTCCGCACCACTATCAAAGCCGGAAAGACACGTCCATTCCATCCAACATAATTCCCGTCTGCTATCAACAAGAGATTAAGGGTGATCAGTTCCTCAATTTGTCAATAGACAGCCGACAACCATGTGAGGCATAAACCGTCTCCACCAAACTATAATAGCATTCCCTTACATCCTTACCTCCGCATCCCTTCTTGAACCAGAAACTACACTTATAATCTTGCAAGCCCGAACACACTGAGCCAGCGCTCAACACCTGAAACAACATAGAGAAGTACCAGCTTCTCCCCCACTTATCTCATTCTAACCTCTCCAACTGTAAACACACCTAATCCATCACAAATCCTTTACCATAAATGGTCAAAGAACAATTTAAACAAACCAAAGAAATAATTACCGACCCCTATGCAGAAATATCGATAACCATCTTACCATCCCAAAAAGACCACAACAAATTCAAACGCTTCGCGCACTCAGACAAAATAAATGAATGAGTCGCTTCATTACCAATAATAGCAAATAAAGGCGTACTCTTAATAAAACAAGTACCTTTAGTCAAACGATCCGCACTAGTAGTCCCATCTCCTACCAATGCAACAGCCTTCCTACCAGTCTGAGCTTTCTTCGGTTTCGTACACCCCATGCTAATATGACATGTTCCACCACAGTTGAAACATTGCACATTAATTCTCTTACAATCCGCTGCGACATGTCCCGAACCTCCACACTTGGAACATTTCAGTTCATTCTTCTCACAATCAAGCCGAAGCTGTCCTACTTCCCCATACTTGTAACACTTAAAGTAACACCTAGGAGGCCTAGACATTCCTCCTTCACTTGCCTTTTTCTCAAAATTCTCCCTTTGCTTACCCTTATCAGCTGGTGTGCCATAAGGACCACCACGAGACTGTTGTTTCCCTTTCCTGTCATTCACACTCTTATAGTGAGTAGAACGAGCCCTACAATCCTCCTCGTAAATCCTACAACTGTCCACCAAATCAGAAAACCTTCTAATCCTCTGATAACCGATTGCCCGTTTAATATCCGGACGCAATCCGTTCTCAGACTTCACACACTTAGAAAACTCAGCAGTCGCTTCAGCATAATGAGGATAGAACTGCACAAGTTCCACAAACTTTGCTGTATAATCCACAACAGACATATTGCCTTGTTTCAACTCCAAGAACTCAATCTCTTTCTTTTCCTTCACACCCTCAGGATAATACTTCCTCCGAAACTCTCTACCAAATAAATCCCAAGTAACCTTTTCATCATCCTCTCCCAGCACTTGGCGCAAACTAACCCACCAACCAGCTGCTTCTTCTTTCAGCATGTGAGTACCCAGTCTCACCTTATTCTCTTCATCACAATTCATCACATGGAAGATTCTTTCAACCTCCTCAATCCAAAATTGTGCACCATCAGGATCATATCTTCCCTTGAAGATAGGCAGTTCGTTCTTCCCGAACTCATCATTACCCGTAACATTCAGTACACCCTGCACAGCCCGAGCCATATTCTGTTCATTTCCAATAACAGCAACTATGGTTAAACAAACAGCTCACTGAACCACAAAGACCAACAAGGACTGACACAAACTGACACGGACTGGCTCTGATACCACTTAATGTGACGCCCCCAATCTATACCCGCAAGTTATTAAAGCAGTAAATAAAAATTCAAAATTTCATCAGAGTATATTTCAATTATCATGGCATAGACAGCGAGAATCAACTTATATTGAAACATAACATACAACACCTGCTCATAATGATATGCAACAGTGGGGTAGCAATCAACAGAGGAACTCAGTTCCTTACACCCACATTTCCATCAGATTTTAGAATAAAAGCGGAAAATCTAAAACTGATTATCACTAATATAAAAAGTTGGTCATACAACAAGTTATACATGCACAAGCCAAAAGATATATATACATAATACACAATAATCACTAACGGCCTCCCTAACTACCCGGTGTCACATATCAGAGCTGACCGACAGAAAAATGAAGACATAAGCTTCACAAAAGACCTCCAGCAACTCAAATCTGCAATGCCTCAGAGAGCATTAAACCACATCAGAAGGGTGAGAAACACAATCATAATATAAATTCATATAATTATATATATCAACATAAAAATACACATATCAAATTTTCTCACCACAATTATCACATGCCTACACATAAAGCATATACAGATTATATTCACATAATCCCATATTCACACATCATGCATATGTTTATACACACAAAACATATCATTCATAATTCAAGGCATTTAACACGAATGCACATCAATTCACAAATGCTATCACAAGCTCAATCACACAATGTCTCCATCCCCAATTGCATATTAATCATGCCCAATACATTTATCACAAATGCATATCACAACGTCTCACACATAATCAACCAAATCATGATTTTCCACATATAACCAATGCAATCACAATTCATGCAGATTCAAAGAGACCGACACAACGACTCTCTGTGCAAATGCATATGCGGTACCGACTCCAAGATTTCATATCTCATCACTAGTTCACTCAGGAACTCTGCTGGAAACATCGCTCGTTACATCACTGTAACTCCCCGTCGGGCCTACGATGTTCACCCACCGCTCACACCCCCACCAAGAGAGGTTCACGATGTTTATGGATCGCTCACACTCCACCAAGAGAGGCTCACGACCCGATCGCTCACACCTCCACCAAGAGAGGCTCACGATCGTCTATAACCATCGCTTTCAGTCCTCAGGCTATTCATACCTTCATATTTTTGAGGCATACGATGTTATAGCAGATTCCCCACCGGAACTCCCGTCACACAGGACGCCACAACAATGCATATCATGATGCTTGACATGCAAGAACTCATGACAACTAATGCATTTTCCCTCATATATGCAACCACAAACATGCGTATATAATCAAATACAACACATTCCATTTATTTGCCTTTCGGCCACAATTCATCAACACAACATGTCATTACATGAATCCACATTATATAACGTCATACAAGTCATAAGATATCCATATCAAAAGCACATAGCATAATACCCATCATTTACACACCATTAAAACGGCAAAAGTCGACGAAACGAAACTGTTCACATTTCCCGACATAATTTAATCGGCTAACAATTTCCAAATCATCATAACAAGCAAGAACATTTTATAAGCTTTCCAACGGTATAAATAACGCTTAAATCGGAAATACGGTTCGAGAGTTATGAATTTTTAAGGAAAAGGATTATATAAAAAAACTCCCAATCGCCCGGCGAAGCACACCAACCGCCCGGCGAAACACACTTCGCCTCTACTTCGCCCGGCGAAGCACAGGCGAAGCCAATTCCACCAAAATGACTCAAAGAGTCAGAAACATGGCACCTCTGCGCCTCTCAAAACCGCCCGGCGAAAGGACGAACCGCCCGGCGAAACAGGCATATCGCCCAGCGCTTCACACCAGAAGCAGAATTTCTGCTTCGTTTTTGGCACTGTTCCAAACCCAAAAAAATTCCATTTTCTTCCCCAAATCACTTCCATCAGCAAAACAGTTAATAGCAATGGTTCATAAACATAAAGAGATCATACAACACAAATTATATCGATATCCATCCGCTAAACCATCGATTCTACTCATTTTATCGTTTTCGACCTAGAAGTGAAAAACATGGAAAGCAAGAGAATCATCCAAACACATACAAACATAATCATATACAAGCATAGTATAATCGAGTTTCGCACCCTTACCCGATTAAATCGATTCCTAGAAGTTGTTTTCTTTGATTTCCAAGCTTTCCTCTTTTCTCTCTCTTTCTCCTCTCTTCTCCTTTCTTTCTTCTCTTTTTCCTCTTCCTATTTCTTTTTCTCTATTTTCTAACTTCCCCTTATATTTCTATTTTCTTTCTTTTCTAACTTAGTAAATAATTAGGAAAAGACTAAAATACCCTTACTCTCAATTATCCCGCAATCGTTCCAAAAACGCGATAAAATATAATAACAATGCAAAACAACATATTATCACACCAAAGTCATAAGTAAAAAATAATATAATACTCAAAATAATTAAATCGACTCAATTTAATAAAATGATCAAACCTGGGGCGTTACATTAGACGTGTTATAACTAAAACATTAGACCTAATATAATTTGACAGGAATTATGAAAAGTAAATTTTTTTGTTGGAATTAAGAAGCACAACGAAGTTGAGAATGTGTTTCTTTCAAAGTTTTGAATGTTATTTGTAGACAAAAATGTTAAAAATGAAATTTAAATTGTAAAACTGTCATATTTAACTACTAATTAATGATAATTACTGGAAAAAAGAGTGTGATGATCGGGATTCAAACTCCAATTGACATATAAATTGTGATCTCCGTTCGAATACGATTAGACGATAGTCTAACTAACTTTGAGTGAGTTATGAGTTTGTTTGTGTGATTACTTTTGATATAAATAATCTCTCAACATGTATGAAAAATGACTAATGTTGCAAGTTGAATAATGAACTTTTTTTTTCACATTCTAATAAGTGGTATTCGAAGCATTGGATCTCCTGCAATCAAAAAATGTAGTTTCTATTTTCAAGGTGGGAAATTTTGTTATTTCTCTTATCCTCACTCTCGTATCATTCCTTATTTTCTTTTGAATCATTTTCATGGCTAATTTGTAAAAATTCCTACCACTAGTAATTCCCAAGTTAAATGGATTCAACGATCATTGGGTCATCTGTAACACCCTATTTCCCGACTCAAAAAATATTACAATAATTCAAAGTATATTTTCACCCAAAGGGTGTCGCACATTCTCAAATAAAACACATGTTAATAAATTAAACAACTTAAAGCTGAAATATGAAACATTCAAAAACACCTTCACATAGTCTCATCAAATGAATTTACTCAAATAACATTGTTTTTTGAAAAGAACATAATAATTCTCCTAATAAAAGAAATAACATCCCATCCCTAGTATTACAATATCTAGGCGACACAACGTTTACTTGACAAAACAGAAAACAAGGAAGAAAGCAATGACCATCATTCTTCAACACAACTGCACTACATGTTATCTGTATTTGCAACATGGACATAAAAGCCACACACAAACAGAAAAGGGGGTGGGAATAATCCCTACAAATGTTAGCGGTCAAAGTAAATAATATGACAGCTATAAAAATACATATATCATTCTCACACAGCAACAACAATAATACAATTTAAGAACTCAAACAATCATCAAAATCACTCTTAAAGTTTCATTCTCAAATATCAGGCAACACTGCAATTCCTATGAATTACTCAACTAAAAAATATTCATATAATTAATCTTAATAATTGTATTATAACTATAAAATTATCAATAATTGAGTAACATTGTATTATTATTCATCAGCTCAAAAATCAATCAACGACACTCAAAACATCTCAACAGAGTTTTTTTAATTATTTTATTATACACTCATAACTTATCAAAGGTTTATATATATATATATATATATATATATATATATATATATATATATATATATATATATATATATATATAGAGTTCTCAAAGTACTCTAACAACTCACAATGTTTAAATTTTTAAAATGAACCTAGAGTACTCTAAAGTGCTAAAATAATGCTTCAATGACAGCCTTTGATAGGTGATAACTCTAATGAACTTTAATGAGCTGATAGTTTGACTCATTATTGCTCAAAAATAACACAAAGGTAACAAAAAGGTTGTTGACGCTAAAATTGCTCAGATTCACAGTCGTACGGCTAATTAACAACAAAACTCATCAGATTAAACAAAAGTGGAATAAAAAACATAAAATAGTAGTATGAAACAATATAAAAAGTATTTAAATAAACTAGAAAAAAAATTGAGGAAATGAGAAATTAGAGAATATGAAAAAGAAAGAACATAAGAGATACGAGATTAAAGAAGAAAAGAGTGATAAAAACATAATTGGGAGAGAAAATAATAATATAAAAACAAGAAGCTTAAAACGAAAGAACATAAGAGAGATTTAATAAGGTTGATACTAAAACCCTAAGTAGCAATAAAAGAATATTTGTAAGGTTAATGCATAATGAAGAAAAAAGTTATGAATTTATAGAATTTGGTTTGTGTGAAGTCATTGTTATGGTTTTGCTAAAATCTTATGTATGAAAAATCTAAAATGGATTGAAATCGTAATTGGGGATGCAAAATACAAAAACTTATAAAAATTGTTCTGGACTGGACCAATGGATAGAATTGGCCCAATAAGCCTCTGCTACAGAGCGGCCCAAATCGCCTAAGTCCAATCCGCAGGAGGGCAAAAGTTACCTTTCTGCTCCTCCTACCAGGCAAGGAACATAACGTTCCTCCCCGGACATTCTGCCCAACGTGCACAGCTTCAGCGCTCCCTGACCTCCATGGGCAGATGCCCGAAACTAAGCACATGCCCGACATAACGGCTAATTTTGGACACCCTGCCCGTCGTAACGGCTAGTTTGGGCAGCGACCGATTCTTTAGGGAAAACGGTTATTTCGCCCCGAAAATAGGACCGTTAGCCACGCGCTTAGAGCCCTATATAAACCCTCTCACTTGAGAGGGCCAGGTATCAAATATTCACCCTACGAACTAATACTTTGTCCTTGCCCCTTTCTTCTGACCCTTTCTCACTTGAGCGTCGGAGTGCCTTGCAGGTACACCACCACCTCTCCTCAATCACTTACCGGACAGCCAGTACGACCAGCACCCATCCGGACACCTCCATAACGACCAGCCCGCGTGGACCCGTTCGAGCACATCGGATCAGTGGCGCCGTCTGTGGGAACTTCTTGTTCTCCCCTTCTTTCATTCCTCCTCGGAAATCGAAAGATCAAAACATATTCTCTTTGATCCGCCCACGTATGGCCGCCCAGAATTCCGCGATAGGTGCTGACACCACTGTTCTCATCCCCGTCAACAAGATGGACGTTGACGGCCATTCTTCGTTACTCTCTGACCCCCGCTTCCGTCGGGACGGGGCTACTGCATCTCCAACTCCTCCTCCCACCGGACAAGGAGACGTGCAGATCCCATCGGAAGCAAGGCCAGTTCCCGGTCCGCCCAGCGCCGACTTGGCCGTGGCAGCCCTTCTAGAAGCTGTTAACCGCACCAACCTCCTCATCCTACAACAAGGAGAAAGGATAGGAGCTCTTGAGGAGGCATCTTTCCCAAGATCCTCTCCTCCCCGGAATAAAGCCCGAAGTACCAAAAGCCCGCCACCTAGGCGCGGAGAAGACCGTGCGGTTAGGCACGGGCCTGAGGTACGACCCACTCGCAAGCGCGACCGGATCTCCCCGCGAGATCGATCCCCGTCGAGACGCAAAAGAACGAGGCAAGATAGGCCCTCCCCGCCAGGCAGACCTCATGACCGGTCCAGTTCACCCTCACCTCACAGAAACCGCCGCCGCGAGCGCAGACGACGGTCACCATCAGAGCCAAGTTCAGATAGCGACGACGAACCTCGCGGCCCGTTGTCCCGGGAGATCCTAGCAACCCGCCTTCCTAAGGGGCTGGAGAAGCCTCCGTCGCTAGGGACGTACGACGGAACCACCGACCCGGACGAGCATATAGAGAACATCGACGCTCTCTTGGATTACAGAGGGGTACGGGGAGCCATCAAGTGCCGCCTGTTCCCGACCACGCTCCGTAATGGAGCGATGACGTGGTACAAGCAGCTGCCCGAGGAATCCATCACGTCATGGAGACTGCTGGGGAGGATCTTCTCCCGTCATTTCACCGCTTCACGACGCCACCCCAAGACCGAGGCGTCCCTGGGAGCCGTCGTACAAGGCAAAGAGGAACCTCTCCGGGCTTATATCGAGCGCTTCAACAAGGAGGCCGTCCAGGTACCAACGACCGACGCCATGAAGAAATTCTTGCTCGAGCAAGGGTTACGTCCTGGTTCCGATTTCGCGAAAGCCATCGGCCTCGACCCACCGAGGAATCTCAATGCACTTCTCCACAAGGCCCAGTCACATATACAGTACGAGGAGAAGGTCGCTGCCCACTCGGTCTGGACATCTCGCACCCAAGAAGGTGCCCGGACATCCAGAGTTGAAGAACCCTCGACGTCCCGTCGAGGAGACAAGAGACGCGACGATCGACCTCGCGATACATGCGAGCAGAGAGCACCCTCCGGGCGATTCCACGATTATACCCCCCTCATTGCCTCGAGGGAGAAAATACTGTCCGAGTGTGCCAACTCGGAGTTCAAACAGGCGGGAGTCCGTTTCCCCAAGCAGCTTCCGGTCAGACCAGGGATGGACAAGTCCAAGTACTGCCGTTTCCACAAGAGTCACGGCCATACAACGGAAGAGTGTATCCACCTCAGAGATGCCATAGAGATCCTCATTCGCGACGGCCATCTGAAGCAGTTCGCAAAAAAGAAGGACGCTCCCAGGCAAGAGGCCCGGGAAAGCAAAAAGGTCGCAGAGGAAATTCCGCCCTCCGACGACGCCAACATCCAGGTCGCTATGTCCGTGACCCGACCAGAAGACTTTCGCTTCCCGGACAATCTACTCGCCTCCACATACCTCGCTGCCAGCAGCCCATGGGAGGCCTTCCTGTCGGCCATGGTGATCTCCGGAGGTGGATTCAACAAAGTCACAGTTGGCTCGGTCAAGAGGAGATTCGACCAACTGATCAGCAAAAGCTCCAACGAGGTCACCACGCTGGACACCACGCACAAAGGGTCCGCTCCCATTTCCTTCTACAAGGAAGAACTCCTCGGCGGGGCACCGAATTCGAACATCCCACTGCTTATCCGGGCAAGGATGGCGAATTTCGATGTCCGAAGGATACTCGTGGACCAGGGCAGTTCGGTTGACATAATGTACAACCACCTGTTCGAGACATTGCAGCTGAACGACTCTCACCTCACTCCATACGTCGGATCCGACCTACAAGGGTTCAACGGAGCGGTGACAAAGCCCCGAGGTTACGTAGAGCTCATCGTAACCTTCGGTTCAGGAAAGAGAACCCGAGCAATCAAGGCACAGTTTCTGGTAATCGATTGCCCGTCACTATACCAGTGCATCTTCGAAAGGCCAACCCTGGCAGAGTTGATTGCAGTACCTTCCACCGTACATCTCAAAATGAAGTACTACACTTCTGAAGGGATGGTCGCCACCCTCCACGGCGACATCGAGGCTGCCCGCCGCTGCTTTGAAGCAGCGTCAAAGGGACTTAACACCATCTCGGTGAAGCCAAGAGCATATGGTCGTCCCCACCTGCCCAGCAGCTCCGAGCAGCCAAGACCACTCCCCCAGGTTGAATCAATCGATCTAGACAGCCATTTCAGCGAAGAAGATTGCGCCAAGGTTCCAGCACCGTCGGGCATTAAGTCCGACAACAGCGGCCACCTCCTACGACCTGTCCCAGATGGCAACTTCGAGATCGTTCCGTTCGGAGAAGACCCCCAACGGGGAGTGAAGATCGGAGCAGATCTGCCCGACCTGACCAGAAGACAGCTAAAAGCGTGCCTCCGCGAAAATGCAGACCTGTTCGCGTGGAGTGCTGCTGAGATGCCCGGATTGGACCCCTCCGTCGCCTGCCACCAGCTCACGATCGACCCAACCGTCAAAGCCGTTGCCCAGCGCAGAAGGAAGCAATACCCGGAGAAGACAGAAGCCGCGGAGAAAGCTGTCAAAGACCTTCTAGAAGCTAGGTTTATTTCCGAGGCCAAATATACTACATGGGTCTCTAATGTTGTACTTGTACGAAAAAATAATGGCAAATGGAGGATGTGCGTTGATTATACTGATGTTAATAAGGCCTGTCCGAAGGACGCCTACCCCCTCCCCAATATAGACAAACTCGTAGATAATTCAGCCGGTTTTAAACTGTTATCGTTCCTCGACGCCTACTCGGGCTACAACCAAATACCAATGGCCGCGAGCGATAAAACTTACACAGCCTTCATGACCGAATCGGGCAACTATTACTACAACGTAATGCCCTTCGGACTGAAGAACGCCGGCGCTACATACCAACGAATGATGAACAAAGTCTTCCGCAAACAGATAGGCGACATGCTCGAGGTATACATGGACGACAAGATCGTCAAATCCCATGAGGAACTAGACCATGTTGCCCAATTTTCGAGCAGGCAAGGAAATACCAAATGCGTTTCAACCCGGAGAAGTGCACGTTCGGGGTACGAGCAGGTAAGTTCCTCGGTTTCTACCTTACGGAACGAGGAATAGAGGCTAACCTCGATAAATGTCGGACATTCTCCGAGTTCCCAACGCCCACGTCTAAAAAGAACATCCAATCCCTCAACGGAGTGCTGACCTCGCTGTCCCGCTTCGTCGCAAAGTCCGCCCAGCACGCCCTTCCTTTCTTCAAGCTCTTGCAGAAAGAAGCAGCGTTTGAATGGACCGAAGAATGCGAGGCGTCCCTCCTCTATTTGAAGCAAGCTCTATCGGAACCGCCCGTGTTGTCACGACCAGATACCGGGGAGGTCTTGTTCCTGTACCTCGCCGTCTCCACCGAGGCCGTTAGCACCGTTCTCATCCGCGAAAATCCTAGCAGGCAAAAGCCGGTATATTTCACGAGCAAGGCACTGCAGGACACAGAATTGAGATATCAACAGATAGAGAAGGTAGAATTGGCCCTCGTCAACGTTGCCAGACGACTAAGACACTATTTCTTGGCCCACACGATCGTGGTGAGAACAGATCAACCCATCAAGCAGCTACTGGGACGACCAGACATGGCCGGGCGAATGCTCAGATGGTCGCTAGAAATGTCCAAATTCGACGTCCAGTACGAAAGCAGGAAAGCTCTTAAAGCCCAGGCACTGGCCGATTTCGTAGCAGAAGTGACCTTTTCAAACTCCTCGCCCCACGTGACAAATAGATGGACCATCTATGTGGACGGGGCATCCAGCTCGAGCGGCAGCGGGGCAGGCGTAATTCTGGAAAACGACGAAGGGACCATAGTCGAGGCTTCTCTCACATTGTCTTTTCCCACGTCAAACAACCAGGCCGAGTACGAAGCCTTCCTCGCCGGGCTACGCCTAGCCGAAGACCTGGAGGCCGAGGAAGTCATCATCTGCACGGATTCGCAGCTCGTAGCCAACCAGGTGTCCGGGGAATATCAAGCCAAAAACGACAGTCTCTCCGAATACCTCACCCTCGTCAGAGAAAAGATGTCGAAATTCAGAACAGTAGAAGTAGGACACATTCCACGCGAACACAACGTACGAGCAGACGTATTGTCAAAACTGGCAAGCACCAAGAGGAAAGGCGGAAATAGGTCAGTCATCCAAGAGATACTTCCCCGGTCAAGCATCACTAAGGGATCTTCGACCCTACACGTACACGCGATCGGGGATAGCGATTGCTGGATGACGCCCGTTTACAACTACCTCACCAGGGACGAACTTCCAGAGGATCCCAAGGAGGCCAGCACCATCAAACGAAGGGCCTGTTCGTACGTTATCCTCGAAAACAAACTCTACCGGCGGGGCTTCTCCATCCCACTTCTTAAATGCATAGAAGAGGAGGTCGTCCCCTACGTATTACGAGAAATCCATGAAGGCATCAACGCCCAACACCTCGGAGGAAAGTCCCTTGCCTGTAAGGCCCTCCGAGCAGGGTACTATTGGCCGACCATGCAACAAGACGCCAAGGAGCATGTGAAGAAATGCGATAAATGCCAACGACACGGGGATATGCACCTAGCTCCACCAAACGAACTAAAAAGCATGACCTCCCCGTGGCCATTCGCCTGGTGGGGCCTGGACATCCTAGGACCCTTCGTGACGGGGTCCAGCCAAAACAAATACCTGATAGTAGGCGTAGATTACTTCACAAAGTGGATAGAAGCAGAAGCTTTAGCCAAGATAACAGCGCTCAACATTCTGCTCTTCTACAAGCGGAACATCCTTGCCCGGTTTGGGATCCCCCAAGCAATTGTCACGGACAATGGAACACAATTCACAGACAAAAAATTCCAAGACTTTGTCGCACACCTCGGAACGAGGCAACACTTCGCTTCCGTGGAGCATCCCCAAACCAGCGGGCATGCAGAAGCGGCCAATCGTGTCACATTGCGCGGCCTCAAGCGAAGACTGGACGAAACAAAGAAAGCCTGGGTCGAGGAGCTTCACAGTGTCCTATGGGCATACCGCACCACCCCCCAGTCCACCACCGGGGAAACACCTTTCCGTTTGGCATATGGCACCGAGGCGGTCATACCCATCGAAATCCACGTACCGTCCAGGAGGACGGAATCACCCCTGGACGAGGAAATGAACGACGAAGCGATAAGAGAGGAGCTCGACCTCGTCGAGGAAATCCAAACAGGAGCAGCCCTCCGCGAGGCATCTCTCAAGCAAAAAATAGCGATCAGGCACAACGCCAAAGTCTTGCGACGGGAATTCGACGTGGGCAGCCTCGTCCTGCGAAGAAACCACAAGGACTCCCGCGAAGGTAAACTGGCGCCCAACTGGGAAGGACCATACCGAGTCCGCGCCAAAACGGGGAACGACGCATACTTCCTCGAAAACCTCAACGGGGAAACGCTCCCTCGACCATGGAACACTGAAAACTTAAGCAATACTACAGCTAAAAGGCACAAGAAGCTTCCTCGCGTCACAAGGCTGTCTAACGGCCATCACGCTCGTTCAGGTACAAACGATGCGTACGTACAAAGCGGAATCCCGTTCAAATAAATGAGTCGGAGCTCCGCTCGTCGGCGGTCCTCGATCGAGCACCGCCTTCGCCCAAGTACCATGATTGGCAGAACCCTAGCTCGCGATGGGACGTTCACGCTGCGACCTCAGGCCTCAATAGCGACCTGAGATTCGCAACCTCGCCAGGATCTTCCCCGGCTGTTCGACCAGTTCCCCACACTGGCGAATTCATTACGCAACGAGCAATCTGTCAAAAATAAGCCTTGTTGACAAACACACCCTCCGACGGGCAGTCACGCATACACAACTAAAACAAAATACAACAGTATAAACAGAAGTTGTATAAATTAACCGGGCATTAAATTAAAAGGCCACAAGGGCCAAAGATTATGCTTGTTACATTAAAAAAGGGCCACGCCCCCAGAACAAAAATAAGATTACAACGAGTTCAACGGCACGCAGGCCGGACAAGATACAGCTAAGCAACAAAAACTCTTCAGTCTTCCACACGCTCGGTTGACGCTGCTTCAGGCCTCGGCTCCTCCACGGGCTCCTCGTCGATATGTTCCTCGGGAGTATCGAGAACAAGACCCTCGGGCAGGACAATGCGGCGACCCTCCACACGAGCTAGGTAGTGAGTACCCCCGGTCGAAATCTCGAGCCCAGGGTTCACCACTCGCAACTGGGCCACCGCACTATCAAAAGACTCCGTGGCCACAGCAATACCATCCTCCTCGGCCTGCAGAATGCCAGCGACCAGCTCTGCCCGAGTCTTCAACACTCTTATCGCCTCTGGTTCGTCATCACCTGGGGCATTGGCCGCCATCAACTCCGCGTTCAACTCCTCGGACGCCTTCTTCTCCGACTTTAGCTTGGTAACTTCCTCCCTCAGCGTTGTCGCCTCTTCCTCGGCTTTCTTCTTCGCCTCACGGGCATTCCAGACCTCCTCCTTCAGCGTCGCTTCGGAGGCCTGAGCAGCAGTAAGCTCAGCCTCGAGCACGTGGTCCCCCTCAGCATACACATCTGCCATCTCGAGCATCCTCACGAGGGCAGAAGCATCCCTGGCCACCATCGCCCTTTTGCCAGCGCGATCCATGTTCCCCAGGCTAAGAGATTCAGCCCGAGGAACAACCAAGGTATTACCCTCAAAGAACCTCATATCGTTGATGCACGGAGGAAGTTCGAACTTCCCCTTCTCAACTGCCCCCCTCAGATCCACCGTATCTGTTGTCCGGAGGCGCTTCTGTCGCCCGACCAAAGGCAGCGGAGAATCCCGCGGACTGGGAGTGGGAGAACAGGAGGTCCCCGGAGCAGTTTGAACAGGGGGAGGCGCATGAGCACCAGCAGCAGTCCGGGTCTTGGAGGGGGTCACTTCAGCCTTACCCCTCGCCATAGCGTTCATCACCACACGGTCACGGGCTTGAGGCATCTCACCTGCACAAAGAAAACAAGCGCGTCAGAAATGAGGAAGAAAGAATAGCAAATAAAGTCTAAGTAACTAAATCTACCGAGCAGCGCCGTGACATCCGCAGAAGTCTTGCACTCCAGCAGTGCCTTGACGGGGATAAACCGGCGCTCGACCCTTTGACTGCCATCCTCCTCGAAGATAGGATTACCCTTGCTCGTCCAACAGGTCGCGAGCTGAAAGGAGTTGACCCAATTCACCAGGGTCTCATAAGACGCGGCATCCTGCCCGCGTAAAGCACTCGGCTCAAAAACATAGGCACTGGGCTTCTTTGAGAAGTGGTCGGCCGTCCAGCGGATTGGGAACTTGTACACTCTCTCCCCAATGTACTTCCCTTTCTCGTTAATCAACTCATCCCCGTTCTCATCACATTCCACCTCCCAGCAGTACGTGCTGTCCTTAGCAGCTTCGGACAGAGGCTCGACGATGTAGTACCGTCTCTTGAAGTTTCGGATGGACTCCGAGAACGGCTTGAACAGTTTTTTGGGCTGCTTCAAAGAGACCCATCCGTACCTCTTCCCCGTCAGCTGCCGCTGTAGGTGGAAAACAGCAAAGAACAGAGGGATGGTGAGCCCTAAAGCAAGGTGCTCGCACACCAACTCAAAAGCCCGTATAAAGGCCAGCGAATTGGGGTGGAGTTGGGAAGGCGCCAGCTTCAGATGATGGAACACCGACCGCTGGAAGTCAGTGAAGGGCAACCTCAGCCCCAATTCTTTGAAGACGCATTCGTACATCCCGAAGCTGTCCCCGAAGCTCGAGCATATCCGCTCACCCACGCTAGGCAGAAGCACCCTCCATTCACCTGAAGGCCCCACTTCAGTAAAAGCATCCGCCGCAAACCTCGCAAACGTGGAAGTGTGTTGGGAAGGCTCGGCCACCTCCCACTCTTTCGGGCAGAACGCGTCTACGTCCTATTCCATTACATCTTCCTCCACGACCCCCAGGTCATCTCCCTCCTCGGCATCACTCGCTTCCCCCTCGACGTCGCTCGAGGAATTCGAAGCCGACGAACTCGAGGACGCAGAACTCGAGGCCGTTGCACTGCTGCTCTCATCGGAGACAGTTTCTTCGGACGTAACGGGTATAACCTTCCTCTCGGGCTCCATCGCCACTATGATCACCTGAAAAAGCAGGGAAAGGCAGTGAATTCGACAGGAAATCAAATCCACCCTTCCACCGCTAAGACAAGTGAAAGGGCGCGCGAAAGGCTAGGGACAACGTCCCCGACCTAGGCCCCAACATTGAGCAAAGAAGAACAAAACATCCCCGCGAAGAGATGCCCGAGACATGTCAACTTCCTACGAGTAACCTCCCCGCGCATATGCCCAGATTCCGTTGAAGCTCCGCCAGGAATCGCACAACTCCACCGGAATCTGGAAACATCCTATTAGGAAACTCACCAAGTACCCCAGAAAACGATAAGACGCGGTGGTCACAACTCACAACCACCACGTGAACCACCGCCCACCACCAACACTCACCGGAAATCTACCTATCTTGTCATCTAAAACTAACCCTAGCCACATGCAACCTACCACTAACAACAAGAGGAAGCAAAACAAACAGAAAATCTGAAAACTTACTTGATTTTATTGGAAGAAAAGCAACTACTCGAAACTTGTTGCGGTGGCCGGTTACTTGGAGCCGATGACGGACAAGAACAAAGGCGGCAACGGGGAAGAATCAGAAAGGGAAAAGTGAAAAATGGGACGGTTTCCCCCATTTTATACCAAGACGCACGTGCGCACACGCGCCCGTAGGTAATAATGACGAACCACTAGCCATGACTACCTACTTAACTGCTACACAGGTCTCGATGCACACGTGGCGACCCAACGTTTCCCATTCCATCTGACGCGTCACCTCCCCGAATACCGGGCAAGAGGGATTCGACCACGAGCATCACGGACACGGAGAACCACGAGCACCACGAGACAATCTTCCTCGTATCCAACGACGACTTCATGATAGTCCCCCGGGACAACGAGGAGTCCTTAAGTCATCACTCCCATGCTTGGGAGCAACGACATGGGGGGCTCCTGTTCTGGACTGGACCAATGGATAGAATTGGCCCAATAAGCCTCTGCTACAGAGCGGCCCAAATCGCCTAAGTCCAATCCGCAGGAGGGCAAAAGTTACCTTTCTGCCCCTCCTACCAGGCAAGGAACATAACGTTCCTCCCCGGACATTCTGCCCAACGTGCACAGCTTCAGCGCTCCCCGACAGCCATGGGCAGATGCCCGAAACTAAGCACATGCCCGACATAACGGCTAGTTTTGGACACCCTGCCCGTCGTAACGGCTAGTTTGGGCAGCGACCGATTCTTTAGGGAAAACGGTTATTTTGCCCCGAAAATAGGACCGTTAGCCACGCGCTTAGAGCCCTATATAAACCCTCTCACTTGAGAGGGTCAGGTATCAAATATTCACCCTACGAACTAATATTTTGTGCTTGCCCCTTTCTTCTGACCCTTTCTCACTTGAGCGTCGGAGTGCCTTGCAGGTACACCACCACCTCTCCTCAATCATTTACCGGACAGCCAGTACGACCAGCACCCATCCGGACACCTCCATAACGACCAGCCCGCGTGGACCCATTCGAGCACATCGGATCAAAAATATTTTGTTGTTTATTAGGTAAAAAAAGGCAATTTAATAAATCAAGCAATTTAATTAATGGTGTTAATGAAACCAAGTTATTTTTGGTTACTTATTAGTAGAGGTGTTTGCGGTGCGATTTGTTGGGGGAGTTTATTAAAGAGCATTGATACATATCTAGAAATAAATTGGCTAATGCATCACCAAAAACCTACAGTTAAAGGTTGTCTTGAACAGGTACTAGCGGTTTGTATGTTGCTTAAGCCATTTCATCACTATGTATGTTATAGAGTTTAAAACCTGTATGTGTATCTTTTCACTTCGAACATCTTCTCTATTAAGGCTAACTGGTGGTTCCATCACACTATCAAATAACATAATGTAGTGTTAAAATCATAATATCATAATAATAAAAGACATTTATGTTGCATTTCAAGGTGTTGACATATGGAGTATCAGATATTTGCTCACGATTTCGTAACTCCATGATTGGAACAAACTTTAGAAACGTAAAAGAATGATTCTGATGTAAAACACCTTACTTTCTTTTCATATCCATGCGTCCCTGTTCATCATGACAAAGTTTGGATTTGAATTTGCTTAGATTGATTACATGCTGGGTTTATGTTGTGAGGGATGGGTAGCTCGAGTTTCCGTATGTGTCCATGTTAACATTGCTTCAGTTTCAATGCTGCACTTTCGTGCCCTTCTTTTTCCTGGTTTTAGCCGTCGTTTTGAGTTGATCAAAGTTCAGTTTTACTCCACCTTGGGAGCTCTACACGTTGGTATTTTATTTTGTATATTTTGGTGAGAGATAAACATGGAATTGTTTGAACAAGGTGAGGTTGTGTCATGGCATTTTCTGGTTTATTCGCGTTTAGTTTTTAGACTATGTATTGGGTTGCATGGAAGGGGATGAAGTGTTGGCAAGATGTGATTGGTTGTTCCCTTTTGTTTGTCGTTTAGCGTTTTAATTGGAGTGGCCGATTGATCTTATGTCACGTTTTATGTTGTGGATGTCCATGTTTTATTTCACTTGCTTGAACCGTGTTGGTTCATTTTGGATCATGGGACCATTTATTTCGCTACTTGCACCTCCACTTACAGCAGGCCCGTCTGTGATTGATATACTTTTCGAATTCCCTTGCAACCTCAGACCCCGCCGTGAGATGTTCCGCCCACATAGTTTAAATTTAGGTTTCTTAAATCTGGCTTTTTTTGTTTCTTTATAACCTTTTTTTCGTTTTCTAAATCTTAGGACTTGTTATCATGGGCTTCGATTAGAAAGGCCCATCATTTACATCCCTTGATTTGTATGACACTCCCGTCAGATTTTAATTTAGAGTTAGTTTAGTTAATCATTTTATTAATTAGATTTAGTTTGTTTAAATAGATTTAATTAATTAGTTTCCAATTAGATTAATTTTAATTAGAATTAGTCTTTGGTTTTAATTAGATTTTAGAATTTAACTAACTAGTCTTTTTAGTTATATTTTAGTTTAATTAAAATGCGATTTATTTAGAGTTTAGTTAACTTGACAATTCTCATTCCCTTTATGGTTAATTCCTGATGTCCCAATCTTTGTTGCCTTTTCCCTCATGGCTTTTGGATCTATGTTGTGTTGACACGTTTGTCTCACCTTTAATTACATAGTTCTTAAAAATTTTGGTACTTTTGCTTTCTCATTCAACGTGCCTTATTATGTCTATCTATCATGTTTGATCATTGCCTAATACGTATAATTCTCACTTTGCATTGATATCATGATTTTATCTCATCTCACTAATTTTATTCATGTCTTTTATTCTTTTATCATCATATATCAACTGTTTTTTTCCCTCTTCCAAAGGAAGATTATTTTATTGTTGACTCTTAAAGTCATGTCCCCCATCTTAACCTAAGTAACCTCTTAGGAAGAAACTTTGTTTCTTGGCCTCATCAGAACCATAGAAATCACAACTAGATTTAGGGAGAGTTCCTCAACTCTTAGTGATATTCATCATAATGAATTTATCACTTCCCCTACTTACTAAACCTCAACATAGGTCCATTACAACTACACTTAGAGAGTTCCTAAACTCTACAATGAGCTTGTACTCATTTCCCCTCTGAGTATTGACCATAGTCAATCATTCAGTAGAAGTAGAACTATTCATACTCTGATTCTATTCCCGAGGATATATAGGCGCAAGGTGCGATTCCTTGTCGAGTATACTTAGATACTAACCCCTAGGGTTTCAACCTTTAGCATAGAACATTTAGCAAACATAAGATAACATTAACAAGGGGCTCCCGTAGAGTACTACGGACGTTTAGGGTGCTAATACCTTCCCTAGGTGTAACCAACCCCCGAACCTTAGATCTCTTCCCCTTTAGGTTTTTCTAACGATCTTGAACCTTTCTTTTGGATAAATCAGAGTCGGTTGTAAAAGAAATATGATGCAAGTTAATTAATAGCTTGTTATCCGATTTTCACCGCAACAGCTGGGAATGAAGACACCTGAAGAAGTTTGGTCGGGTCATCCACCAGATCTCGACAAACTGAAAGTATTTGGTTGTTTAGCCTATGCTCACATTAGGCAAGACAGGGTCGAACCTAGAGCTCTGAGATGCATGTTCCTTGGATATCCTGAGGGAGTCAAGGGTTATAGGCTGTGGTGCCTAGAACCAGGTCACAAAAGATGTATCACAAGTCGTGATGTAGTGTTCAATGAGGTCGAAATGGCTTTCAAGAAAACTTTTGATGTTGGTCGAAGTGCAGAAATCTCTGAAGAGGAGCTGGAACAGGTATAAATGCCTGTTGAGGTGGAGCATAGTGATGCTGAAGTGCATAGCCCTGATGAAGTCGAAGAGCAAGATACTGAAAAGGCTGAGGAAACTGTCGATGACTACCTACTGGCAAGAGATAGGTCAAGAAGAGTCATCAAGCCATCTCAGAGACTTGGTTATGAAGATCTTATAGCTTTTGCCTACTTGACTAAGAACCTAGAGATTACAAGGAAGCTATAAGGAGTCGAGACAAGACTGAATGGCGAAAAGCAATGAATAACGAGATGAAATCTCTTGATGATAATAACACTTGGGAGCTGATTGAGAAACCTGCAGGAGCAACGTTAGTCAGTTGTAACTGGATTTTCAAGGTCAAGGAAGGAATCGAATGAGTGATGTCGAAGCGCTTTAAGGAGAGGCTGATTGCTAGGGGGTTCACTCAGGAAGAAGGTGTCGACTTCAATGATGTGTTCTCACATGTTGTAAAGCATAGATTCATTCAAATGTTGTTGGCCATGGTGGCAAAGTTCGACTTAGAACATGAACAAATGGATCTGAAGACAACATTTCTGTATGGTGATCAAGATGAAACGATCATGATGGGTCAACCTGAAGGGTATGCAGAAAAGGGTAAAGAAGATTTTGTGTGCAAGCTGAATAGGTCTTTGTATGGCTTGAAAAAATCTCCTCGACAGTGGACAGGAGATTCGACAAGTTCATGGCACACATTGGTTTCACTAGAAGTCAGTTCGATCACTGTGTTTACTTCAGATTTCGACCTGGAAACTCAGTTGTTATGTTGTTGCTGTATGTGGATAATATCCTCATAGCTAGCAACAGTGTTGAGGATGTAACAAAGGTGAAGGCTGAACTCAGTAAGGAGTTCGAGATGAAGGATCTGGGAGCTGCCGCCAGGATTCTTGGAATTGATATCCGGAGAGATAGAAAGCAGTCAAAGTGGTGCTTATCTCAAGAGACATACCTACGGAAGCTTCTTGACAAGTTTGGTATGTTGAATTCAAAGCCTGTTGTCACACCTACAAATCCTTAGTTTAAGCATAGTACTACTCAAAGTCCGAGTACTGAAGCTGAAAGAATCTATATGAATAGCATTCCATATGCTAGTGTAGTGGGTCCTTTGATGTATGCTATGGTCTGTACGAGGCCATACATAACATATGGAGTGAGCCTTGTTAGCAGGTATATGGCCAACCTTGGAAAGACGCACTGGCAAGCTGTAAAGTGGATTCTCAGGTACATAAATGGGTCTCTGAAAAGAATCCTGATTTATGGTGGAGCCTTTGATGGTGATAGCATAGTCGAAATCGAAGGATTTGTTGACTCTGATTATGATGGTTGTATGGATTCCAGAAAGTCTATTTTTGGATAAGTTTTCACAATGTTTGGCACATCAATTAGTTGGAAAGCAACGCTTCAGAAGGTTGTTGCCTTATCAACCACTGAAGCTGAATATATTGCCCTCACTTAAGCTGTGAAGGAAGCATTGTGGCTTGAAGGTTTTGCAAAGGAGCTGAAACTTCAAGGTTGAAGTATCACTGTTAAATGTGATAGTCAAAGTGCAATACACCTGTCGAAGAATTCAGGCTATCATGAGAGAACTAAGTACATTGATGTGAGGCTGCACTTCGTCAGAGCGATAATCGAGCGTGGTGAAGTCCGGGTGCTGAAGGTTTCGACTGAAGACAATGCTGCTGATATAATCACCAAGACGTTGCCAAGTTGGAAATTCTTCCACAGTATGCAGTTGATAAAGCTGCATGATGAAAGATAGTTGATTCCCTTATTGCCGAGTTAGATCCAAGGTGGAGATTTGTGAGAGTTGGGTCGAACTCATGTTGTGTCGAAGGAGAGCTTTCATGTGTTTTTCGACAAGAGGCAAACATGCAGTCGAAGCTTGTTCACATGGTGATGCCTGATTGTTACATATTATAGTCAAAGTCTATTCTAATATGTACTGTCAAATTATGCTGTCGAATTGGGCCTTGTGTTAAGGATCCAATTGTTTAGGTTTCTTGGGCTGCAAGTTACCTAGTTAGTCTATAAATAGGCTAGTACACTCAGTTTGTTGAGTGTGGAAAATTGTGATGTTCACTTGTAATCATTTGTGACGTTAATGAGAAAGTGAATAGTAAACAGAATTTTATTTGCCCAATTTTTGTTGTTTCTTCGTGTTCTCTTCTTCTTCTTCTTCTTGTTTTTTTTCGTTAACCCTTGTTTGGTTCTTGATCATCAAGAAACCATTAATACTTGTTACAAAGACATCATTTTTCACAACAATGATCAACTGGGTTCCGGTGTACTCTGTGAAATTATCTGCAAAGATAATTAGAGTAACTGATGAGCTGAGAGCAGGTCAAATTAATATTATCTGACGATGAGGTTTTATCAAGTGATACATTACAGACAAATTGGACATTTAAGTTAGTGTTACTAGCTAAATGATATCTCTACATATCATAAGCTTTTCCTTTCCTCTTCATTTTGTCACAAGAATAGAAAGAATAGAGAGAGGAAGTAGAGAGAGGAAGTAGAAAGAATAGTTACTCATTTTGAGGTAACCGATTACCCTATTGAATTGGGCTACTGTTTGCGCAGGAAGAATGCGTAACCGGTTACTCATTTTCAGGTAACTGGTTACCACAGTTGGTTGATGAAAAATAATTTTTGGAAAATTCATAACTTTTAAATCGTGATTCCGGTCGAGGTGTTCTTGGTACCGTCGGAAAGCTATGGAAATATTCTACACTATGAAAGTGTAAAATATCGGTTTTGGTACCCGATTAAATAATCGGAGGAAAACACAAGAATGTGTTAATTTTACGAATTGAGTTACTATGTGAAATTTTGTTATACTATCGTATTGTGTTACATTTAGCCCCGTATTGTGAAAAAAAGTGAGTGATAACATGCTTAAAATGTATTAGGAAGAGTGAGAAACCTTACCCCAAACCTAATGTTATGATTCTAGGTTGTGACTAGGATAGTGATAGAGAACGTAGATGGCGATGCTCGTGCATTCGATGTAGAAAGGTACATCCGTGACGAGTATTGGTCTAGGAGAGAGTGAAACACTAGTATGGAACATGTGTGAACCATTGTGATTATGAGAAAGGAAAAAGAAGCCGTAAGGCAAATGTGGCCTTGTGATTGTCGAATACAATCACGTTTGTGTGTGTGAGATCACGTAATCGTAACCGTTTCCCTTGAGTTGCAGTTTCATGAGTCTCGAGCTCCTCTGAAACGTATGCATAATTACTTGGCAGGTTTGATTCCCGTGTGTAGTACGAAAGGATCTTGGAGGAATTTATGGGCAATCAAGGCAATTCTCAAGGGATTTCAGTTTGTCTCAGGTTTGAATGTAAATTACAGGAAAAGTGCGTTGTATGGAATTGGTTTGGAAGATGGTTTTTTTAGAGCGGCTGCAACTTTTCTAGGAGTTCAAATTGACGGGTTTCCGTTTAAGTTTCTAGGTGTATATGTAGGAGGCAATCATAGACGATTTTCTTTTTGGAAGCCTATGCTTGATAAGGTTCAGATGCGGCTTGCGAGTTGGAAGGGTAGATTTTTATCACTGGCAGGCAGGGCAACGTTAATCAACTCTGTTTTATCCAACATTCCAACGCATTTCATGTCAGTTTACCTTATGCCTACTAAAGTGGTGCAAGCATTGAAGAGAATTCAGCGTAAATTTTTATGGTACGGATCTGGTAAGGAAAGGGACATATCTTGGATTGAATGGAAAGTAGTATGTCAATCAAAGGAGGAGGGGGTTTGGGCATAAAGAATGTTAGAAGCTTTAACATTGCATTGGTAGCAAAATGGTTATGGAAATTAATGAAATTGAAAGGCAGGTTATGGCATGGTTTGATTGAAGCGAGATATCATGATTATATTTCGGACTTTCACGTGGGCGTATTGCCTATCTATTCAACAGGTTCGTCATTGTGGTGGCGCGATATTTTTGGTATTCTAAAGAAGTTTGGAAATGATGGATTTATGAAGAATATTGGATACAAGGTAAATAGAGGAAATGAAGCTCTGTTCTGGTTTTCACAGTGGTGTGGCAATGATTCTCTTGTGCATCTGGTTCCTAATTTGTGGTTGAAAGCAAGTAACAAATTTGGAAGGGTTGTGGATTTTGTGAATCATGAAGACATATGCGGGTATTGGAAGGTGGATTTCAATGAGATGGAATGGACGGAAGACAACAAGTTGGAAAGGGAGGCGTTGGAAGTAATACTGTATGAACAAAGATGTAGTCCCACTGTTGTAGATGATTGTGTGTGGTTGAGTGACGAGCAGCAAAGTTTCTCAGTTCGCAGTGCGTACAAGGTGGTGGAGGAGGCACAATGTGTTCGTCTGTATGGTGAGGAGCAGCAGGAAGCTTTTAAGATGGTATGGCTTTCTTCATCTCCTTCTAAAGTTCAGACCTTTGGTTGGAGGTTGATTCATGATAGCTCACTGTCGCGAGTTAATTTGTGTAAACGTGGCATTTTATCTTATGAGCATAACAGCACATGTCCGTTATGCTTTTCAAGAGACGAAACCGCGTTTCATGTTCTGTTTGAATGTGGAAAAACGAAGGAAATATGGTGGAGGATTGGTATTTGGTTGGGAATTGATGTTGGTACTCACGACAATATTTTATCACATTTACGTCATTGCATTGAGGCCTTGATTAGTAGGAAGGTGAGGGTCCAAAACGTTGCAGGTTTGTGGTTGTCTATAGTATGGTGTCTTTGGATAAATAGAAACAAAATTTTATTTAATGATGTTAGTTGGGATAGGGAAAGGATAGTAGAAGATATAATTTTGTTCACTTGGTGGTGGGTAGGAAAAAGAATTAACTCGCTAACTACGTGTAATTATTACGAATGGATCAATTATCCTTGCGAATTTTTGTAGCTCTCGCGTAGGATGGTTGATGTGGTTGTACAGGGTTGGATACAAAAGTTGGAGAGTTGTAATACTATCGTAGCTCCTACAGCTAACCATCATGTTGAACCATTGGAAAAGAGGAATTGGGTGAAGCATACGTTCCATATGGTGTATATCCATAACCTTAAAAGACCTTAAGCCGTCCCTCCATCATGGTTTTCATAATTAGAATAGACACTCCAATAATTTGTAGTAGAATGGTATCCATTTAGAGCGAAACCTTGATTCGGATTAAATGGCTTTCCTGTCCCCTCAGCTGGGTCAAATTTTGAAGTAAACTTGCAGCTTTGTCAGAGGAAGGAATAATAACTAGCGGATAACTACAACAGATAATAATTAATTTGTTTATATTATTATAAAAAACATAAATGGTATACATATTATGAGATTTTGCATAAATTTTTTTAAAATTTTAATAAATTTTATGAATATTTAAAGTAATTCCAATTTTGATTCTTATTATAGCCTTTGATATATTTAATAGTATTATTTCTAATAGACAATCTCAATAAAGTAATATAAAAAATTAAGTAAAAGCCAAAATAAAGAAAGCAAATAAATGCATGGATGTGGCCATGTAGGTGGTCTAAGTTACTACGTGTGTAAGAACCGTGTGAGCCATTTAAGAAAAATCTCTCAACACTTTCCATCTTACTATTGATTTTTCCTAAACTTGAAGATTCTGATGACCAGACATGACTATGACATTCTTGAAACTACCTCTTTATAAGGAGAACCAAGTGAACAGTCTCAAAATTCAAGTAGAAAACAACATGGTTGTCAAAGTGTACGGAGCACCCTATGGTTTGCTGAAAAGAATTAGATTTTGAAACAATTGATATTGATCTCTTCATGGGAGAGCATAAACAAATCCGATTTCCTCAAACAGCACCCTTTTGGAGAGGTTCGTCTTATTCAAGATGGTGATTTTACCCTTTATAGTTAGTTTCATCAACCCTTTACTATTTTCTCCATGTATTTTTATCGAAGCTATGTATTTGTATAAATTTGGTATATCGGATTTTAAGTAATAGCTATTATCATTTGTTGTGTTTGATTTAAACTCATGATGTCGATTATGAGTTTCACCAATTAGTTCATGATATCTTCTTTTTATCTTTTAATTTTTTGATATTTCAGGGGGATTTGCCAATAGGCATTATTGGAAGCCTCTTAGTATTGGTGCAATTGCTGGACTTACAACAACACTCCTTGTTGGCCTCTATATTCCTAATGGCATGACATAATTTGTTTCTGATGAGGCGTTTCGGCTATATCTTGGGTTCGGCAGGTATGTTTTCCTAAAGTTTACCTCAGACGCGACACACTTATTCATTCTCAGATTTGGGCTGGCTGTGTTGCTTGTATTATGGCTGGTATACTCGGAGGAGAAGACACATATACGGCTTTTAACGAACTTATGGCTTTTCTTGTTTTTTCATAATTAATGTTTGACGATCAATAGTTAGTAAATTACTTTAATTTTCTTACTCCATAGTTGGTGATTGTTGACATGCATCAATTATGGAGTTGAAAGTGACAACATTTGGTTGCCTTCCTTGCTCTATCATTACAATAAGCAACATAATAGAAGACTCCACTAAATCATTTTTGCATAGTGCATCTGTGGAATTTGGATCGAACTCTAGAACACTACAACAAAAGTAAGTTATAACCTTGCACCTTAGACAACGCTTTAATACAAAAGCGCTGCTATAAGTTAAAAACAAGGAATTTATTCATTTAAAAAAATAAAAGCGCAAAAAATATAAGACCTTAGACAGCGCTTTGGTCAAAAGCGCTTCATAAGGTCTTATAAATTTAAAAAAAAAAATTTAATGGAAAATATTAGACAGCGCTTTAGTTAAAAGCGCTTTCTAAGATCTTATAAATTTAAAAAAATATAAGACCTTAGACAGCGCTTTCCTAAAAAGCGCTTTCTAAAGTTTTATTAATTTAAAAAAAAAAAAATTAAAGGAAAATATTAGACAGCGCTTTCATTAAAAGCGCTGTCTAAGGTCTTAAAAATTAAAAAAAAAAAAAATCGAAAGCGCTGTCTAAGACCAACCTTAGAAAGCGCTTTGAAAAGCGCTGTCTAAGATCCACCTTAGAAAGCGCTTTTATGACAAGCGCTGTCTAAGGTCTAATTAAATTAAAATATATGAATAGTCAGTATTCATTTTCATATTTCCGCTCTTTCTTCTCCCCTGCTAGCGAACAGAGCTCAAAACCCTTGCGAACGAAAAACCTTCACCGTCAACCGTCCTCCACCGTGCCGTCGTTCGTTGTTGCCATCGTTGCATTGCTGTCCGTCCGTTTCTGCTCACTGCCGTCGTTTTCGTTTCTGCTCATTGCCGTCGTCGTTCGTTTCTCTTTCTGCTCTTTGATACATTTCGTTCTTGCATTGCCGTTGTTACCGTCGTTAAAGGTACGTCGTTGTTGTGAAGAATAGGGTTTTGTTGCTTTACATTGTTGTTGTAGGGTTTTGTTGCTTTACAATGTTGTAGTGAATGATTATGTTTGATGAATTTTGTTAATGAAGTTATGTTGGACTGTTTTATTAATGAAGTTTTGTAGTGAATGAGTATGTTTGAAGTTTTGTTAATGAAGTTTTGTAGTGAATGAGTATGTTTGATGAAATCTTCTAAAAAACTCTAAAAAACTCTTAAAATTGATGGAAATGTCCTCTGAATTTTAGAATTCAAAGCTTGTTTTTGAAGCCTCAAAATTCTAGAATTTGAGATGGTTGAGTTAATAAACAAATATAATGAACATAAACATTTCACTAAAACATAAGAAATTCAACCAGTTACATATCAAACACTATCAAACTTGTTCATTTCTTGATTAATATGGTTGAATTAATGTTATTTTGTTGACCTTAATAAGTAGGAAAACCATGGATAAAAAATGGATGGATGCCGATCGATTGTTCAAAGAGTACGAGAATGGGGTATTGGATTTTGTTAAGTTTGCTGTTCAACACGCTGACGCTGAAGAGCTCAATCGAATAAAATGTCCTTGCTTGGGTTGTTGTTATGTGGGTAGGGTTGACGCAGATGGATTGAAATCGCATTTACTGATGAATGGAATTGATCGAAGTTATAAGTGTTGGATACATCATGGGGAGAAAATTAACGAGAATGTTGAACCGACGGGGAAAAGTAATACGACCTATGCTTCAGATGACAAAGACACGGAAACATACGATTGTGATCGAGTCGAAGAGATTGCAGAAGCAGTTGTAGAAGATCTTCATGATTGTCCCGAAATGTTTGAGAGGTTGGTAAGCGATGCAGAGAAACCGCTCTATCAAGGTTGCACTAAATTCACAAGACTGTCTGCGACATCCGGCTGATTCACCACAGTGGTCGAAAATTGATAATGATTATCCTGACTTTGGAGAAGAAGCAAGAAACCTTCGCTTGGCATTATCTACTGATGGAATGAACCCGCATGGTCTTCAAAGTATCTCACATATCACATGGCCTGTGATTCTTATGATTTATAACCTACCTCCGTCGCTATGCATGAAGCGTAAGTACATGATGTTATCTATGTTAATCTCTGGGCCTAAACAACCAGGGAATGACATAGACGTATACTTGACACCTTTGATCAAAGATTTAAAGATATTGTGGGAGAACGGTGTGGAGGTTTATGATGGATATAGGAAAGAAAGTTTCAATTTGAGGGCGATGTTGTTTGGCACAATTAATGATTTTCCAGCTTACGGGAATCTATCAGGGTACAGCATAAAAGGTGAAAAAGCGTGTCCTATTTGTGAAGATAAAACAGTTTCAAAGCGATTGGAGTTTGGTCATAAGAATGTCTTTCTCGGTCATCGTAGATTCTTAAATACCAAACATAACTACTGTGGATGGAGACAAGAATTCAATGGAGACATCGAACAAGGTAGAGCTCCACCTATGTTGTCAGGTGACCAAGTTTTTAAAAAGGTGAAAGATATGCGTACTGAGTTTGGCAAACCTTTTGCACATAAGGTTGTCAAAGGTGGGTGGAAAAAGAGGTCGATATTTTTTGAATTGCCATATTGGAAGTCTTTGTATGTGAGACATTTTCTCGATGTTATGCATATTGAGAAAAATGTATTTGAAAGTGTTATTGGTACGTTACTCAATATAAAAGGAAAGACTAAGGATGGCCTTAAAGCAAGAAAAGACTTGGAAGCGATGGGGATTAGACCTGAATTAGCACCCGTGAAGAAAGGAAGACGAACATATCTACCACCTGCTGCTTTTACTCTGTCTAGAAAGGAGAAGAAAATATTGTGTAAGTTTCTGAGTGGAGTTAAAGTTCCAGAAGGATACTCTTCAGATGTCAGAAGACTTGTGTCTATGAAAGACCTCACGTTGAAGAGACTGCCATGTTATAATGGAACACTTTCTACCAATAGGTATACGTTCTATTTTGCCAGTGAAAGTAAGAAGCGCCATAACTAATTTGTGTTTTTTCTTTAGGTCAATTTGTAGTAAGGTAATCGATCCCGATATCTTACCAACACTACAAAAAGAGATAGTTATTACCTTGTGTGAGCTTGAAATGTATTTTCCTCCCTCTTTTTTTGACATAATGGTACATCTAGTTGTTCATCTTGTGAAAGAGACACAGTTGTGTGGACCAGCTTATATGAGATGGATGTACCCTGCTGAACGTTATATGAAAATATTAAAAGGGTACGTGAAAAGCCGAAGTCGACCAGAGGGGTGTATTGTTGAACGATACATTGTTGAAGAAGCGGTTGAGTTTTGTACTGAATATTTGTCCAATGTTCAGTCGACTGGACTCCCCAAAGCTCATATTTTTGAAAAAAAGGATGGTAAAAAATTAATTGGAAATAAAATTGTGACAGTATCAAGGGATGAACGGGATCAAGTGCATTTGTATGTTTTGCACAATGATAATGAGGTTGAGCCATATGTTGAGATGCACAAGGATGTACTCCGAAGGTTAAATCAGAACAGAAATGAAAATTGGATAGTACGAGAGCACAATCAAAGTTTCATACAATGGTTAAAGGATCATATTTATTCGAAACGCTCTTCAGATCCTGCTTCAGTAACAGAAAGGTTGAGATGTTTGGCATATGGTCCAAGTTTGCATGTGTATTCTCATAGCGCATACGCAATTAATGGATACACATTTTATACCAAAGACCAAGACGATAAAAGTACTATGCAAAATAGTGGTGTCACCGTCCTAGCCGAAGCAATGCACATATCAAGTATGAAGGACTTAAACCCCAAATATGCAAATCTGTCATATTTTGGAGTTATTGAGCACATTTGGGTGTTTGATTACGAGAAGTTTCAGATTCCAATCTTTGGTTGCAACTGGGTAAATAGTAGTGGCATACGAATGGATAAGTCTGGATTTTTGCAAGTGGATCTTAATAGGGTGGGGTACAAAGATGAGCCTTTTATTCTAGCATCTCAAGCTAGACAAGTGTTCTATGTCACTGACCCGACGACTACGAAATGGTCTATAGTGCTTCTATCTAACAAAGTGGTTGATGATAGCGGTGTAGATCAATGTGATATTGTTGTTGAGAATGAGTCATGCATTAGACGGAATGAGTTGAATACAAATGATCAAGATGAGGATCTTATAGCGGATGAGTCATATATCAGAAATGATCATAATGAGGGAAT
This sequence comes from Lathyrus tuberosus, assembly GCA_022829125.1. Classification (NCBI taxonomy): domain Eukaryota; kingdom Viridiplantae; phylum Streptophyta; class Magnoliopsida; order Fabales; family Fabaceae; genus Lathyrus; species Lathyrus tuberosus. The sequence goes on along the minus strand of JALAZF010000137.1, from coordinate 11,517,531 downwards.
TGGGATCCATTCATCCGTCCGCATTGCTAAGACACAAGTAATTCATATTCCAACCAAGAAAAGAAAGAGATGTTAGTGAAAGAGGTAAAATTTGTTATATACTTGATTTCTTTATTATATTTGTTATATATTATGTCATATTTTTTATATATTAGTGAAAGAGCATTTTATTTTCATTTTTTACATGGTAATGTTATTTAGACTCCAACAAGATCCAAAACAAAGGATAAGTGGATTCCGGAGCATACCGAGTCCGTTGTTTCAAAAAAACAGGTACATCACAATTATATGATATTTATGCATAGAAAATGTTAAATTGGATATCTTATACTTCATCTAACAAATTATATGATATATAGCTGTTAATCTTACACTTGTTTAATCTTACAGTGGACATTGGTTGTTGGTCGCAATTAACCACAGCGGAGAGTCAACCCCATTATTACATGGAATTATGTGAAGGTATATTAATTATCACATGTTTTATTATATTAGTGATGCTACTTGATAAAACTTAGGATTTATCCATATTTTCTTTTAATTGAATTACAATCTTTGTGTTTTCAGGACCTATAATGTAGATTTGAAGCAATGCTTTGGTTGGATGCAAAAGTATTAGTATAAGTAATATGTGCATTTGTAGAAAAAATGTAATGATTTGTAATTATAAATAGGTGTATATATAATTTTGGTTTGTAATTTTAAACATATATATTGGTTTGAATTGCCAATTGTTTTGCATATATAATTTTGGTGTAAATTGCCAATGGTTTGAATTGCCAATTTCTAAAAAAAATTGTTGGTTGAAAAACAGGTAAAATTCTGGTTGAAAAAACCTGGTAAAAATTGTGGTTTAAAAAAATTTATATAAAATTTTTCGTATACCTTAGACAGCGCTTCTGGAGAAAGTGCTGTCTAGGGTAGGGCTTAGAAAGCGCTTTTGACAAAAGCGCTGTCTAAGGTATACCTAGAAAAATTCAAAAAGGTTGACCTTAGACAGCGCTTTTAGTGAAAGCGCTGTCTAAGGTATACCAAAAAAATGTCAAAAAAGGTGAGGCTTAGAAAGCGCTTTTTCCAAAAGCGCTGTCTAAGGTGTACCTTATAATGTCAAAAAGCGCTGTCTAAAGGTACCATAGACAGCGCTTTTCATTAAATATACCCCCCTTTAGACAGCGCTTTTGGTATTACCCAAAGCGCTGTCTAAACCTATAGCAGCGCAGGTTTATACAGCGCTTAAAAGTGTTGTCTAAGGGCAAAAAAAGCGCTGTCTAAGGTCTTTTTTGTGGTAGTGGAAGAAGCATGTCGTCGAAGTTGGATCACATGCTGCTGTCAAAAATAATGCATGTTTGTAGTCGAAGATTGTTCTAACATGTATTAGTTAATATTGCTAGGTTTGTTAGCATATTGAATTGGGCCTTGTGTTAAGGATCCAATTGTTTAAGTTAGCTTGTACCCTAAGTTAGCTTGTAATGGGTAATTGTTAAAAAGCCCATTAGTTTAGTGTGTTAGGTTTCATTATAAATAGCATGTTAGTCTCTCATTCTAGAGAGTGACAAAACCTAGAAGAGTGAGAGTGGTTAGTTTGTTATTCTTGTATACTTGTAATCCTTGTTTTAAGGAGAAAGGAAAGAATAACAGTTTTATAACCAATCCTTGTTGTTTACTCTTGTTTTCTTTGTTAACCCTAACCCTTGTGAGTTTCTTGACTGATCAAGGAACCAATTATACTTTGTTTCTAAGGTATCCGATTCACAACAAATTGGTGCGGTGAGCGTGGAGGAGATGCCTTCAACAAAGTATGAGATCGAGAAGTTCACCGGAGTGAAAGACTTCGGTCTGTGGCGCTTGAAGATGAAAGCCCTACTGGTTCAGCAGGGTTGTTTGGAAGCGTTGAAGGGAATGGCAGCCATGGATGCTGCGTTAACGGAAAAAGAAAAGACTACCATGATAGAGAAAGTACACAGCGCAATATTGTTGAGCCTTGGTGATAAGGTTCTTCGACAGGTATCAAAAGAGACGACGATGGCGGGATTATGGACGAAGCTGGAAAGTCTGTATATGACCAAATCCTTGGTGAATCGTCGTTACCTGAAGCAAGCCTTGTATTTGTTCAAGATGAATGAAGAAAAGGCTTTGGCTGAGCAGTTGGATTCTTTCAACAAACTAATTCTTGATCTTGAAAACATTGATGTAAAGATTGATGATGAAGATCAAGCATTGTTGTTGTTGTGTGCTTTGCCCAAATCGCATGCTCACTTCAAAGAAACTCTCTTGTATGGAAGAGAGTCCCTGACCTTTGAAGAAGTTCAAGCAGCCTTATACTCTAAGGACCTGAACGAACGAAAGGAGCATAAACCTTCGACGGTTGATGAAGGTTTGGCAGTTAAGGGAAAATTCTTACGAAAGGATGGTAGGTTCGACAAGAAGAAAGGTAAAAGTCAGCAGAAGTCTTCTAGTGGCGAAACATCTGGTTTTCGATGTTATCACTGTAAGAAGGAGGGTCACACAAGAAAAATGTGCCCTGAACGCCTGAAAGATCATGGAGGTAAGGATAATGGCAATGCAGCTATTGTTCAAGATGACTTCGACTCATCCGATGCTCTTGTAGTTTCAAGCGACGACTCAAGAAAAGAGTGGATTATGGATTCTGGATGTACTTGGCACATGACTCCAAACAAGAATGTGTTTGAAGAATTATGTGATCAAGATGGAGGATCAGTGCTGCTGGGAAACAATAAAGCTTGCAAAATTGCAGGCATTGGATCCGTGAGATTCAAGCTCCATGATGAGTCAATAAGATTATTGACTGAAGTTAGGTATGTACCTGACTTGAAGAGAAATTTAATTTCTCTTGGTGAATTCGACAGAAAGGGATATGTTTTCAAAGGAGAGCAAGGTACCCTGAGAGTCATGAAAGGGTCGAAGGAAGTCTTGAGAGGCATGAAAAACCAAGGCTTGTATATCCTGGAGGCTAAGGTTGTAAGTGGTTCGACAAATGTTGTATCCACGAAACCTATGTCGAAGACAGAGTTATGGCACATGAGATTGGGCCATGTCAGCGAAAGAGGCCTAGTCGAATTGGGGAAGCAGAACCTGCTAGGTGGTGACAAAGTCGAAAAGTTGGAGTTTTGTGAATCTTGTGTATTTGGTAAATCCTGTAGGGCGAAGTTCAACAAAGGCAAGCAAATAACACATGGATCCCTTGATTACATTCATGCTGATCTTTGGGGGCCTGCAAGGAATCCTTCGCACTCAGGTGCAAGGTATTTTCTATCCATCGTTGATAACTATTCCAGAAAACTATGGGTATTCATTCAGAAGACGAAGGATGAAACTTTTGAGAATTTCAAAAGTTGGAAGATTCTGGTCGAAACTCAAACTGGCAGAAAGGTTAAGAGGTTGAGAACCGACAATGGCCTTGAGTTCTGCAACAAAGCGTTCGACAGTTACTGTGTTGAGTCTGGGATTGCAAGGCATAAGACTATAGCAGGTACTCCTCAACAAAATGGCTTAGCTGAGAGATTCAATCGAACAATCCTTGAAAGGGTTAGATGCATGTTGGTTAGTGCTAGATTGAAGAAGGTGTTTTGGGCTGAAGCTGTTTCGACAGCTGCATATCTGATAAATAGATGTCCTTCGACTGCATTAGATATGAAGACACCTGAAGAAGTTTGGTCGGGAAATCCACCAAGTCTCGACAGACTGAGAGTATTTGGATGTGTGGCCTATGCTCACATTAGGCAAGACAAGGTCGAACCTAGAGCTCTGAAGTGCATTTTCATGGGATACCCTGAAGGAGTCAAAGCTTATAGGCTATGGTGCCTAGAGCCAGGTCATAGGAGGTGTATCACCAGTCGAGATGTAGTTTTCAATGAAGCTGAGATGGCTTTCAAGAAAACTGATGTTGCTGACGAAGAGCTGGAACAGGGAGAGATTCCTGTTGAGGTGGAGCATATTGATGCTGAAGTGCGTACCCTAGATGAAGTCGAAGACGAAACAGGAGATGTTGTCGAAGATGAGGAAACTGATAATGACTACCTGTTAGCAAGAGACAGGTCGAGAAGAGTCATCAAGCCACCTCAGAGACTTGGGTATGCAGATCTTATAGCTTATGCCTTAATCTCTGCAAGTGAGGTTCTCGACGAAGAACCTAGAGACTATAAGGAAGTTATGAGGAGTCGAAAGAAGACTGAATGGCTAAAAGCCATGGATGACGAGATGAAATCTCTTCATGATAACGACACATGGGAACTGATAAAGAAACCTGCTGGAGCCAGGTTAGTCAGCTGTAAATGGATTTTCAAAGTCAAGGCAGGAATCGAAGGAGTGGCGTCGAAAAGATACAAGGCAAGATTGGTTGCTAGGGGGTTCACTCAGAAAGAAGGTGTCGATTTCAATGATGTGTTCTCGCCTGTTGTGAAGCACGGGTCCATTCGAATGTTACTTGGCATGGTGGCACAGTTCGACCTTGAACTGGAACAGATGAATGTGAAGACTGCATTCTTGTATGGTGACCTCGATGAAACGATCCTGATGAGGCAACCTGAAGGGTATGTCGAAAAAGGGAAGGAAGATTATGTGTGCAAGCTGAAGAGATCTTTATATGGACTGAAACAATCTCCTCGACAGTGGAATAGGAGATTCGACAAGTTCATGGCACGCATAAGTTTCATCAGAAGTCAGTTCGACCACTGTGTTTACTTCAGATTTCGACCGGGTAATTCATTTGTTATTTTGTTGCTTTATGTGGATGATATTCTAATAGCAAGCAACAATGTCGAAGAGGTAATGAGGGTGAAGGCTGAACTCAGTAAGGAGTTCGAAATGAAGGATCTGGGAGCTGCGTCCAGGATTCTTGGGATTGACATCCGAAGAGATAGAAAGCAGTCGAAATTATGCTCATCTCAAGAGGCATACCTACGGAAGATTCTCGAAAAGTATGGTATGTCGAATTCAAAGCCTGTTGTAACTCCGACAAACCCTTAATTCAAGCTGAGTATAGATCAGTGTCCCAGTACTGATGTCGAAAGAACTTATATGAATAACATTCCATATGCTAATATAGTTGGTTCTTTGATGTATGCTATGGTCTGTACAAGACCTGACATAGCATATGCAGTAAGTCTTGTAAACAGGTACATGGCGAATCCTGGAAAGGCTCACTGGCAAGCATTGAAGTGGATTTTAAGGTACATAAATGGGTCTCTGAATAAAGTCCTAATTTATGGTGGAGCCTTGGGTGAAGATAGTAAAGCAGTAGTCGAAGGATTTGTTGACTCTGATTATGCAGGTTGTATGGATTCCAGAAAGTCTATTTCTGGATATGTTTTCACAATGTTTGGCACAGCAATCAGTTGGAAAACGACGCTCCAGAAAGTTGTTGCCTTATCAACCACTGAAGCTGAATATATTGCCCTCACTGAAGCTGTGAAGGAAGCTTTGTGGTTTGAAGGTTTTGCAAAGGAGCTGAAACTTCAAGGTCGAAGTATCACTGTTAAATGTGATAGTCAAAGTGCAATACACCTGTCGAAGAACTCAGCCTATCATGAGCGAACCAAGCACATTGATGTGAGGCTGCATTTCGTCAGAGGGGTAATCAAGCGTGGAGAAGTCCAAGTGCTGAAGGTTTCGACAGATCATAATGCTGCTGATATGATCACCAAGACATTGCCAAGTTGCAAGTTTTTCCACTGTATGCAGTTGATAAAGCTGCATGAAGAAAGCTAGTTTCTTTGCTTGTTGTTAGAGTTAGATCCAAGGTGGAGATTTGTGGAATTTGGATCGAACTCTAGAAGAAGCATGTCGTCGAAGTTGGATCACATGTTGCTGTCGAAAATAATGCATGTTTGTAGTCGAAGATTGTTCTAACATGTATTAGTTAATATTGCTAGGTTTGTTAGCATATTGAATTGGGCCTTGTGTTAAGGATCCAATTGTTTAAGTTAGCTTGTACCCTAAGTTAGCTTGTAATGGGTAATTGTTAAAAAGCCCATTAGTTTAGTGTGCTAGGTTTCATTATAAATAGCATGCTAGTATCTCATTCTAGAGAGTGACAAAACCTAGAAGAGTGAGATTGGTTAGTTTGTTATTCTTGTATACTTGTAATCCTTGTTTTAAGGAGAAAGGAAAGAATAACAGTTTTATAACCAATCCTTGTTGTTTACTCTTATTTTCTTTGTTAACCCTAACCCTTGTGAGGTTCTTGACTGATCAAGGAACCAATTATACTTTGTTTCTAAGGTATCCGATTCACAACAGCATCTATGATTGCTTTATAAAAGAATATCGACTTCCAATTGTGATTTCCTGAATTCTCGATAAACATTCATCGCTTCTTGGAACATTTTGCCTTTCGTGTACACGTCGATCATTGTAGAATAAGTTAGTATATTTAGAAATATGTTTCGCGCCTTCATCTCTTCAAATAGTTTTTTAACTTCAGCATATATGTCATGCCTTTTGTACCTGGACAACAGAGTATTTCCTGTTACAACGTCTATTTTAATTCCACATATGTCCATCTCCTGGCACTTATTAATTGCTTCATCAAAACAAAAGTCGTAACATAGAATGCTATGTTGTCAAGTTATGGATGGCATGAAATGTATGCTGAAGTTAGAAGACTATTTGAAGAGACGAAGGTGCAAAACATGTACTCAAATTCACTAACTTACTCTTCAATAATCGACGTGTACAAAAAACGGGAATTGTTCCAGGAAGCAATGAATATTTATCAAGAATTACTGATGTCACGATTGAAAATCGGTGATGTATTTTATAGTGCAATCATAGTTCCACTATGCGAAAAAATGGTTTAGTAAAGTCTTTTATTATATTGCTTATTGAAATGATAGATAAAGGAATCAGGGTAAATGTGGTCACTTTTAACTCTATAATTGATACCTATCAACAATCGCCAGCATTAGACTTTGAAAATCATTGTTTCTTTGCAAACTATTGAGTATTCAATTGAACAATCGTCTGTTACGCTTATTAATGTGTTTTTCAGACTAAGTCAGATGACGACTTAACTTTTTTGATATGTTTGTTTTGTATGATGTTTTATATTATTCTCGACCTACTAGTTCATCACATAACTATCTAGCTTCTGGCTATTAGATCGATGGAAGTTATGTAGCACCAATTGATTAAATATGTGTCTGGTATCTGACATATCTCAGTGTTCTAACATTATTACATTTTATTTTTTTAATTTATTTTTTTAAATTATTTATTATTATTAGTATATTGCATGTTTTGTCAGTGTTTGTGCACGTATTTCATATAATATGAGTCTCTTGTTACTTTTTAGTGTTACTTTGTCATAAGCCCAAACAACCAATTGAATGAATATTATAAGTTTGCTTGATTAATCTGTTTTCTTAATTCCTCAATTTCATTATTTCATTTCACTACTTTAGAATTATTAGTTAAAGTCTTCTAAAATCTCTCTCGACTATAAATTAAACTTAAGTATCAATCCAATTTTCTGGTTTTGAATGCTTAATATGTGTTTTCCTTGACGTTTGTATTTGAAACCAGCGAGAAGGTAACCAAAACTTTAGACGTGTTATAACTAAAACATTAGACCTAATATAATTTGACAGGAATTATGAAAAGTAAATTTTTTTGTTGGAATTAAAAAGCACAACGAAGTTGAGAATGTGTTTCTTTCAAAGTTTTGAATGTTACTTGTAGACAAAAATGTTAAAAATGAAATTTAATTTGTAAAACTGTCATATTTAACTACTAATTAATGATAATTACTGGAAAAAAGAGTGTGATGATCAGGATTCGAACTCCAATTGACATATAAATTGTGATCTCCGTTAGAATACGATTAGACGATAGTCTAACTAACTTTGAGTTAGTTATGAGTTTGTTTGTGTGATTACTTTTGATATAAGTAATCTCTCAACATGTATGAAAAATGACTAATGTTGCAAGTTGAATAATGAACTTTTTTTTTTCACATTCTAATAAGTAGTATTAGAAGCATTGGATCTCCTGCAATCAAAAAATGTAGTTTCTATTTTCAAGGTGGGAAAATTTTTTATTTCTCTTATCCTCACTCTCGTATCATTCCTTATTTTCTTTTGAATCATTTTCATGGCTAATTTGTAAAAATTCCTAACACTAGTAATTCCCAAGTTAAATGGATTCGACGATCATTGGGTCATGTGTAACACCATATTTCCTGACTCAAAAAATATTACAATAATTCAAAGTATATTTTCACCCAAAGGGTGTCACACATTCTCAAATAAAACACATGTTAATAAATTAAACAACTTAAAGCTGAAATATGAAACATTCAAAAACACCTTCACATAGTCTCATCAAATGAATTTACTCAAATAACATTGTTTTTTGAAAAGAACATAATAATTCTCCTAATAAAAGAAATAACATCCCATCCCTAGTATTACAATATCTAGGCGACACAACGTTTACTTGACAAAACAGTAAACAAGGAAGAAAGCAATGACCATCATTCTTCAACACAACTGCACTACATGTTATCTGTATTTGCTACATGGACATAAAAGCCACACACAAACAGAAAAGGGGGTGGGAACAATCCCTACAAATGTTAGCGGTCAAAGTAAATAATATGACAGCTATAAAAATACATATATCATTCTCACACAGCAACAACAATAATACAATTTAAGAACTCAAACAATCATCAAAATCACTCTTAAAGTTTCATTCTCAAATATCAGGCAACACTGCAATTCCTATGAATTACTCAACTAAAAAATATTCATCTAACTAATCTTAATAATTGTATTATAACTATAAAATTATCAACAATAGAGCTCTCAAAGTACTCTAACAACTCACAATGTTTAAATTTTTAAAATGAACCTAGAGTACTCAAAAGTACTCTAAAGTGCTAAAAAAATGCTTCAATGACAGCCTTTGATAGGTGATAACTCTAATGAACTTTAATGAGCTGATAGTTTGACTCATTATTGCTCAAAAATAACACAAAGGTAACAAAAAGGTTGTTGACGCTAAAATTGCTCAGATTCACAGTCGTACGGCTAATTAACAACAAAACTCATCAGATTAAACAAAAGTGGAATAAAAAACATAAAATAGTAGTATGAAACAATATAAAAAATATTTAAATAAACTAGAAAAAAAATTGAGGAAATGAGAAATTAGAGAATATGAAAAAGAAAGAACATAAGAGATACGAGATTAAAGAAGAAAAGAGTGATAAAAACATAATTGGGAGAGAAAATAATAATATAAAAACAAGAAGCTTAAAACGAAAGAACATAAGAGAGATTTAATAAGGTTGATACTAAAACCCTAAGTGGCAATAAAAGAATATTTGTAAGGTTAATGCATAATGAAGAAAAAAGTTATGAATTTATAGAATTTGGTTTGTGTGAAGTCACTGTTATGGTTTTGCTAAAATCTTATGTATAAAGAATCTAAAATGGATTGAAATCGTAATTGGGGATGCAAAATACAAAAACTTATAAAAATATTTTGTTGTTTATTAGGTAAAAAAAGGCAATTTAATAAATCAAGCATTTTAATTAATGGTGTTAATGAAACCAAATTGTTTTTCGTTACTTATTAGTAGAGGTGTTTGCAGTGCGATTTGTTGGGGGAGTTTATTAAAGAGCATTGATACATATCTAGAAATAAATTGGCTAATGCATCAACAAAAACCTACAGTTAAAGTTTGTCTTGAACAGGTGCTAGTGGTTTGTATGTTGCTTAAGCCATTTCATCACTATGTATGTTATAGAGTTTAAAACCTGTATGTGTATCTTTTCATTTCGAACATCTTCTCTATTAAGGCTAACTGGTGGTTCCATCACACTATCAAATAACATAATGTTGTGTTAAAATCATAATATCATAATAATAAAAGACATTTATAGTAATGATCTAATTCCTGTAACCAACTGCAGTTGTTTCTGCTCAATTATGCTCTACTTATACCAAGCTCCTTGCGACATATGTCGATTTTGTGTTTGCAGTCATATTGCGAACGCCGTGTTTCAAGTCAGCTTCCGATTAGAGTTGTCACCAAATGGATCCACTCCTACCTTTGAATACCTCGGTTAGTTACATCTGTAATTTCAAAAGTATGTTTACCCTTGAGCTTCCTCCAGTTCCTTGTCTATCAACTCTTCCACACAAAAAAAATGATTCTAAATCAATGTTGCTATGCTCTAGGACATTTGCATTACCATTATGATGATTCATAAGAACAACATTATTTAATGCTTCTTCATTCAGGAAACAGCTAGGTAACCCAGTAGTGTTATACTAATCGACTTCTGTAATCGGAGCATCATAATTGAGAAAACAAGGTCGGCCATGGAAGTTGTCGGAAGACATATTGTCCCCTTTTATTGATGGCGGCATCGATATGTGTATTATAACAGAAGTGTGCTGCTGCAATGTAACGCTGCTTCTTGCTCTCCGGCGATGCTATTCTACTTCACTCCTTACACCACAGTCTTCTTGTTCCATCGGTATTTAAGCAAGCCTGATCTCATGATCATAAATAAGCTTCAATAGTTTCCACTAAATCGCAACCTTAGACAGCTGCCCATGAATATCCTTCTGGTTCATATTTTTCGAGTTAGGTTGCACTGCAGGACCATTACTTAAAGCTTTCAACGCAATATTCTGCTGACGCTTAGTTTTCTCCGAGCCATTCTCAACTGGCAATAAAACATTCTGAGACTTGTCAAGCTTGTTATTAGAAGAAAGAACAGCCCCAACTCCAGAATTCACCCCCATTTTTTATCCAGGCCGCGCCGACAAACCGGGACCTAATCCCGCAATTAGAGCACCACGGACAGCCGAAGCCCCAAGAGCAGTAGGAGTTGGCCGACTGTAACAATCCTGTTGAGCTTCGTGACGAGGTCCAAACCATACCTTCAATCTTTGAGCAATATCCAAAGCATCTTTATGATTAGGATCATAAGCCAATGATAACTGCACATCCTGCACAGCTAATTCATACTTTTCAACAGCCTTAATCGCTTTAACCCTGCGAAGAAGAGCCTGAACAAAACTGGCTGACCTTTGAAATCTCGTATTCCCTTCTCTTAGTTTTCACACAGAGTAAATGATTTCAAAGTAAGGCTGAAACATCAACATTCAGTTGTCGGCTAAAAGGGTCTGACTCACTGTCTATTTTCTTTAGATGTCAATCTTCAGGATTCACACATGACAGTTTCAACCGATCTTCATTGGATTCCGAAGACGGAGATTTCAATCTGACATGTTTTTTAATCAGATATTAAACTTAATGTATAAGATGATAATTGTAATACCCCGTATTTTTATTTTTCTCTGGGTAATATTGGTTCTAATTGTGAGAGTTGGGTTGAACTCATGCTGTGTCAAAGGAGAGCTTTCATGTGTTTTTCGACAGGAGGAAAGCATGGAGTCGAAGCTTGTTCACATGCTGATGCCTGATTGTTACATATTGTAGTCAAAGTTTGTTCTAATATGTACTTTCAAATTATGCTGTCGAATTGGGCCTTGTGTTAAGAATCCAATTGTTTAGGTTTCTTGGGCTGCAAGTTACCTAGTTAGTCTATAAATAGGCTAGTACACTCAGTTTATTGAGTGTGGCAAATTGTGATATTCACTTGTAATTATTTGTGACGTTAATGAGAAAGTGAATAGTAAATAGAATTTTATTTGCCCAATCCTTGTTGTTCCTTCATGTTATCTTCTTCTTCTTCTTCTTGTTTTTTTTGTTAACCCTTGTTTGGTTCTTGATCATCAAGAAACCATTAATACTTGTTATAAAGACATCATTTTTCACAACAAATTGGTGCAGTGGGTGTGGAGAAGATGTCTTCAACAAAGTATGAGATTGAAAAGTTCACCGGAGTGAACGATTTTGGTCTGTGGTGTTTGAAGATGAAAGCCCTACTGGTGCAGCAGGGTTGTTTGGAAGCGTTGAATGGAAAGGCAGCCATAGATGCTGCATTGACGGAAAGAGAAAAACGGCAATGATCGAGAAAGCACACATCGCAATATTGTTGAGCCTTGGTGATAAGGTTCTCCAGCAGGTATCAAATGAGACTACAACGTCAGGATTATGGGTAAAACTTGAAAGTTTGTATATGACCAAATCTCTGGTGAATCGTCTCTACCTGAAGCAAGATTTGTATTCTTTCAAGATGAGTGAAGACAAAACTTTGGTTGAGCATATGGATATGTTCAACAAGCTGATTCTTGATCTTGAAAATATTGATGTGAAGATCGATGACGAAAATCAAGCATTGTTGTTGTTGTTGTGTGCTTTGCCAAGAATGCATGCTCACTTCAATGAAACCTTCTTGTATGGAAGAGAGTCCCTGACCTTTGAATAAGTTCAAGCAGCCTTGTATTCGAAGGATTTGAACGAAAGAAAGGAGCAGAAACCATCATCAGTTGGCGAAGGGTTGTCCGTGAAAGGAAGATCGTCAAAGAAAGATGGTAGGTTTGACAAGAAGAAAGGTAAGGTTCAACAAAAGTCTTATGGTGGTGATATGTCTAGTATTAAATGTTATCACTGTAAGAAGGAGGGTCACACAAGAAAAGTGTACCCTGAGCGCCTGAATAATCATGGAGGTAAGGACACTGGGAATGCAGGTATTGTGCAAGATGGTTATGAATCATCTGATGTCCTTGTGGTGTCGAGCAGCAACTCTTGCGAAGAGTGGATTATGCATTCTGGATGTACTTGGCATATGACTCCAAACAAGAATGCGTTTGAAGAAATGTATGATCAAGATGGTGGATCAGTGCTACTGGGGAACAATAAAGCTTGCAAGATTGCAGGTATTGGATCTGTTAGATTCAAGCTCCATGATGAGTCAATGAAGTTATTGATTAGGGTTAGGTATGTACCTGACCTTAAGAGGAATTTAATTTCTCTTGGTGAATTTGACAAAAAATGATATGTTTTCAATGGAGAGCAAGGTATCCTGAAAGTCATGAAGAGGTTGAAGGAAGTCTTGAGATGCGTGAAGAAACAAGGCTTGTATACCCTTGAGGCTGAGGTTGTAAGTGGTTCGACAAATGTTACATCCACGAAACCTGTGTCGAAGACAAATTTATGGCACATGAGATTGGGCCATGTCAGTGAAAGAGTCCTGATTTGACAAATTTTTGTGATTGTTTGTAGTTTTGAAGATAATGTAAAAAGGTTAGAAGTAGAGAAAAAACAAATAAAAGAGAATAAAGTAAAAAGTAGAGAGGGTAGGACTTGAACTCGTGACCTCTCACACTCACAACTCCTTGCTCTAAAGTTCTTATCAAATGGAATGCCAATAAAAATAATATAATTTAACTACTTGACAAATTATTTAACCTTACTGGTTAGAACCCTGCAAAGCTGAGAGAATCCATAAGATATGGAACTGAGTGAGATTAATAACTCACCCCATTATTGTTGCTATTTTTCAGGTGTTGTTGCAGGTTTGATTTATAAGTAGAGCTATGCTTGGATGTTTCAAGAGAAGCTTAGCTTTAGTATTCCGCTGTGTATTTGTTGTATAAAATTGAGGATATTGTATATTGATCATAGATTTGTATTTTGGCTAGTTTCCATATCTTGTACCATAGATAAGTGTTTATGTTTTTAGAATGGTCAAGTATGTGAATTACACCATTAGGCACTTATGATGGTGTTTGTACCAAATAAAATGCTTGTATAGTATTATTTAAGGTATATATTATAAAGGGCGTTACACGTGGTGACCATGGCGTTGTTTTTTTTTATAAGAAATTCAATAAAAGGAGATTAAGGAAATCTCTAACCAACAAACTACAACCAACAAGGGAACTACACGATTACAAAAAGTCTAACGGGAATTTATACCACTCATATAATCTACAATTTTTACTATCTTTTCTACTAAGGATCAACCAAATCCACGAGGATACTTTAATCTCGTTTACAATGTCATTAGCGTTAAACATGTAATCATTGAACACGATATTATTTCTAGTCCTGCAAATAATCCAGCAAGTTATAAACCATATCGAACTTATCTTTCCCGTAGAACTACGACCTTTAAGACTCGTATTCCACGCCTTCGCATGAAGGTTGCAACTTGATTCCGAAATGCTGCCTATATCCACCCACTCGCAACTTGATTCCAAAATGCTGCCTATATCCACCCACTCGCAAAGTCATGGAGATCATGGGTTTCAGTAATAAGTGGATGTCGTGGATAGAAGGTGGAGTTATGCATAGCCATATGTCGATCCTTATCAATGGTAGCCCATCAAAAGATTTCAAAGTTTCGAGAGGTCTCAGACAAGGAGACCCGTTGGCCCCGTTTCTGTTCTCTATTGCCGCTGAAGGTTTGGCAGTGCTCCTGAAAAGGGCAGTGGCTAGGAATTTCTTTAAGGGGCTGACTATTAACAATGATACCTCCTTTCATCTTCTTCAATACGCTGATGACACGATCATCCTTGGTGAAGGTTCCTGGGATAATATTTGGTCCCTAAAAATAATCCTCAAAAGCTTTCAACTCTGTTCGGGTTTTGAGATAAATTACAATAAAATTTCTATCATTGGTTTAGGTGCTGAAGCTTCTATCCTTAAGGCTGCGGAATGTTTTCTTTCTTGTAAAATAGATGCTTATCCTTTCAATTTCTTAGGGATCTCGGTTGGTGGAAATCAAAGACTCTTATCATTTTGGAAGCCGGTAATTGACAAAGTCATGTCAAGACTAAGTTCTTGGAAAGGTAGATCTCTATCTATGGGGGGAGATCTACTCTCATAAAATCGGTGCTGTCCAATCTGCCTATTCATTTCATGTCGTTTTTTAAGATACCTTCCAAAGCGGGTCGAATTCTTACCTCACTTCAGAGACGGTTCTTATGGTGTGGGTCTGTTTGCAAAAATGGCATTCATTGGATAAAATGGAAGCTTGTCTACAGGTCGAAGGAAGAAGATGGGCTTGGTATTAAAGATATCAAATGGTTCAACATGGCCTTCATGGCGAAATGGGCATGGAAACTCTTAGGCACTACTGATTATTTGTGGAGAAAACTATTGAGCAGCAGATATGGTAACTATTCTTTTGCGTTAACGGTCGGCGAGTTAGCTTCGTATAAAATCAAACCTTCCCTGTGGTGGAGAGACCTGTTTAAGGTAATTCATTGTTTTGGAGATAAAACTTTAGGCGACTTAATTTCTTCTAAAGTTGGTAACGGCGAACACACACTTTTTTGGGCCTCAAGATGGTTAGGTAATTATTTTGTCTCTTCCCTTTTCCTTTCTTATGGGATGAGGCGGCATTTAAACACGCCACTATCGCGGATTATTGGAATTGGGACAACAATTCTTGGTCTCTTTCCTCCTTAGTTCAGCAGCCATCTTCCTCTCTCAATGCAGATGAAGAGTTAGTTGAACTCAGTTTACTTCTGCAGAATGTGACTCTATGCAGGGACACAATGGATGCTCTGATATGGCCGTTTGACTCAAGTAGAGTATTCTCGGTTAAATGGTGCTATGATTGGTTGATGATAGAATTCTGTGAAGATGTCGACCCTCTCCCGGATTCTGTTTTATTCAAATTATTATGGGGGGCTGCATCACCTGTGAAGACGGTTGTGTTTGGGTGGAGAATTCTCCATAATAGACTTCCGACGAGAGATAATTTACGGGTAGAAACAATATTTTGTTCAAAGATGAAGTTTGGAATGAGGAGAACATTGTAAACAATGTCTTTGTGTTCTCTTGGTGGTGGATTGGTAAGAAAAATAGGAATTTTGGGAGTTGTAATTAATATAATTGGTTTAACTTTCCTAGAGAATTCTTATAGAAATTGTGAATGTATAGGTGGGATCTTTTTGTAAATGGGTTAGGATACCCCTTTTGTATCCTTGATCAATATAATTTTGCTTATTAAAAAAAAAAAATAAGTACATTAAAAATATAAGCTGATAAAGTTAACAATAATCCGAAAACCAAATGGTGGAAAATGATAAAGAAAATGCAATGGACTCTCGTAATTAGACTTTGACCACAATTTCTAAAAAGATCATTTTGAAACTTAAATGTATGATGCAAATTATTATTATTTTTAAATATTTCAAAACTATAATTATTTTTATAAATGTATCAGTAATAATTTAGTTCTTTAAATATATTTTAAGAAAATTATAAATGTTGGATAAACAACCCATAATTAAGTAAATATATTTTTAAACAATTATAAATGTTGGATAAACAAACCTCAATTTTGTGCCGCCTTCTTATGTGAAATTTCAAAAAAAAAAAAAAAATCTATTTTTGTGTTTTATGAACTTTTTAATAACTTTATTCCAAATAATTTTTGCCCTAGTACTAACACCTTAAAAACCACAATTTAAAAAGCCAATCAAAACAACCAAGAAACAAAAGCATAAATTTTTTTACATAAAAAAAAAAGAATAAATCAAAAAAGAAAGACCAATCTACATGAAGGAATTTTCCAGGTCAGACATACAGTCTCTCTTTCTTTCCTCTTTCCAGTCTCCCTTTCTTTCAACTCTTATTGTTTCTTTCTTCATTCCACCTTAGATTTCTTCTAACTCTTCTTGTTCTTCCTTTGGTTGCAGGGACGGTTGAAGCTTTAGATTAAGGTTTATTTGTTGTCACTGCTGTTTAACTGGATATGGAAAATCTTGGGGAATAAGGAGACATTGTGGAGGGGGTTTATCAATTTGTTCTTCGATGTGAAAAGAAACAACATTTTGGTAGTATATTTGTAAATTGTGGATGAGACAATGTGTATAAAACATGTGCTTTTTATAGATGAAAATTAGGGTTATTTAAAAAGAAAAAAAATCAATTTGAACAATTAAAATAACTAAAAGTCCAAAAATCTATTGGGTTAATCAAAATAACTAAAAGGCCAAAAATCACTTAATTGATTTTGAGTTTGTGAATAAATCAAATCAATTCTTTCATAAAACCATATATTCGCTACCCTAAAATGCAATATTTAAAAATGTTAACAAAATCTTGTCAAATATTTTTTATTTTATGATCTTTTTGGGTATTATTTTGAATAAGATGGAAAGAAGTGAAAATTAATATTTGTTTATAAATGCCTAATAAATAAATAAATAAGAAAATAAATAATAAAATTTTTTAAAAAAAAGCAATTTTTGTGATTGTTTGTAGTTTTGAAGATAATGTAAAAAGGTTAGAAGTAGAGAAAAAAAAAATAAAAGAGAATAAAGTAAAAAGTAGAGAGGGTAGGACTTGAACTCGTGACCTCTCACACTCACAACTCCTTGCTCTAAAGTTCTTATCAAATGGAATGGCAATAAAAATAATATAATTTAACTACTTGACAAATTATTTAACCTTACTGGTTAGAACCCTGTAAAGCTGAGAGAATCTATAAGATAAGGAACTCAGTGAGATTAATAACTCACCCCATTATTGTTGCTAATTTTCAGGTGTTGTTGCAGGTTTGATTTATAAGTGGAGCTATGCTTGGATGTTTTAAGAGAAGCTTAGCTTTAGTATTCCGCTGTGTATTTGTTGTATAAAATTGAGGATATTGTATATTGATCATAGATTTGTATTTTGGCTAGTTTCCATATCTTGTACCATAGATAAGTGTTTATGTTTTTAGAATGGTCAAGTATGTGAATTACACCATTAGGCACTTATGATGGTGTCTGTACCAAATAAAATGCTTGTATAGTATTATTTTAGGTATATATTATAAAGGGCGTTACACGTGGTGACCATGGCGTTGTTTTTTTTTATAAGAAATTCAATACAAGGAGATTAAGGAAATCTCTAACCAACAAACTACAACCAACAAGGGAACTAAACGATTACAAAAAGTCTAACGGGAATTTATACCACTCATATAATCTACAATTTTTACTATCTTTTCTACTAAGGATTAACCAAATCCACGAGGATACTTTAATCTCGTTTACAATGTCATTAGTGTTAAACACGTAATCATTGAACACGATATTATTTCTAGTCCTCCAAATAATCCAGCAAGTTATAAACCATATCGAACTTATCTTTCCCGTAGAACTACGACCTTTAAGACTCGTATTCCACGCCATCGCATGAAGGTTGCAACTTGATTCCGAAATGCTGCCTATATCCACCCACTCGCAAATCTTGCTCCAAACCAAAGTGGATTTACAGCAAGAGAAGAAGAGGTGGCTCGAATCTTCTAAGTGATGAAAACAGAACATACATACCTTGTCGTGTTCGTTATCGATTAATCGTCTAATAACCAAGTTAGCTCTAGTAGGCAGCCTGTCTAGAGCCATTCTCCACCCGAAATTTTTTATATTTGACAGAATAACCTTTTTCCATAATAGTAGCAGCAAATCCTTAATGACCAAGTCAGCCCCATTATCAACAGATGAGAAATTCAGGACAGTATAGAAGGAACTAACCGAAAAAGCCATGGAATCATTTATATTCCAATACCAAACATCCTGCACATCTTTATTGAGAGTAGTTTCTTCCAGCAGCTGGCTACAAACGTTCCATTCGTGAACAAGAATTGGGCCATCAATGTCCAACGTGTCGTGCACCCTCCATCTCCAAAGGTCTCCGTCTCACTCCCCCATATCTCTGACCGAACAGAACTGATTTCTATAGCATGGAACATCCCAGGGAAACGATTCTTCAAAGCCTCATTGCCAATCCAAACCGACTGCCAAAAAGCCACATTTGCTCCATCTCCAACTGAACAATCCAAGAAATCACAGAAACTATTTGAAGAATCAGGAACTGAGATGGAAAGAACATCCTTCATCCACGTCGAATCATTTCTCGATCTACTGTTGTTTACCCGTCTTGTAGTAGTGAGATGGTCGTCGCAATAATATTCGAATTCGATAGTCGATTACACAAGCGCAAGGTGTTAGCATCCCTCACTTTTGTTATACTCAGCGAGAACCTTTTAGTTAAACCTGCATTGAATGTTACCTTATGTCAATTGTTTTCTTCATGTGATAAAGAGTTTAAAGGAAAAGAAAAGGAGTTGCAAAATTTTTTTTATTAGGGTGTTTGACAAGATTGTGGGTCTTGCTCCTATGTATCCTCGGATACAATGAGGAACTTAAAGCTTCATAGTTCGGGGAAAGAAAAGAGATATTTTTGGGTTTCTTTGTTGTAGTGCATAACGGGACGTGAATCTCGCGCTTACGTATCTTCAGGTGCGATGGAGAATTCAAAACTGCGTAGTTCTTGGTAGCTTATGAGTGTTGGTTGATTGATTTTAGTGAACAAGTTTTTATTTCACCTTCTAACGGTTAAATATTTGCTTGTTTTCTCACGTCTGAGACTTAAGGACTAAACAATGTTCGTTTGTGAAAAAGGTCTCGATCGCACGAGAGCGAGAGAAATAATTTAGATGTGTTGGGTGTTTTGTTGGATGACGATTACTCGAATAGTCGAGTAAGGCAACTCATATTCGAATAATTGAGGAGAGGAAAGGAAGGCCCTTGACAATTTCCCTTTTCATCCTTAATTATAAAAAGGATTGGATATGGTTAAGGTATTTTGATTGGAAGACGAATACTCCAGTTAGTCTACGAAGGGAATAGAAGGCTCTAGACCACCTTCTTTTATGTCCAAATTATGACGAAAATGAATTTGATTAGATTAATATGAAAGAGACATGAGGTGAATCAGATTAGATGTTTTTTAATGGATGACAATTGCTCGAATGGTCGAGTAAGTCAACTCATATCTAAATAATCGAGGAGTGGAATCGAAGGCTCTAAACCATCTCCGTTTTCACCCTTTAACTTGAATTAGATAAAAGACACTCGATGTTGATCGAGGTTTGTATTTGCACTGAATCTAAACAAGGTTGAAATGATTTTGAGAAAAGATCCGCTTGGCATTGGACCAAGGGTTTTTTTATTTAAAATATCTATTTAATTAAATTATCATTAATTAGCCAGATGATCAACAATGCATAACTAAGTCATGAGTAAAATGCTAAAACATCCAGAGTTATCCATAATGTGCTCAAAGTTGATTTGTACGTAACAATAACATGAAGAATTGCATACACAAGGATCATAACACGACAAAAATATCATATCACTGTATAGAAAATTTCAGCAGCATAACGACATAAAAATATCAAATCTGCATACTAAACATCCAATTTTAAATGCATTAAAGTAAAACAGCTAGCAGCTACACAAAATTATATTTACATTTACAATATTCACATTATTGTACCAATATCACGGTAATAAAATCCAGCAAAAGATTTGCATAATCGAATCGTAATCAGTACAATAATTGAATAAAAATCAAACTAAGCATACAACGAATTATATGCAAACAAACATCGACTGTAGCTCACTCGAATTCAATGAATAACATATTGATTTAAATTTTAAAAATCTAGTAAAAAAAAACTGATCAAAGAGACATTTTAAACATGGTTGAATTGATTTAATCATAATTAAACAAAATAGTATAAGTAAATAAATAAATACAATGATCATCTTATAATTAATGTAAATATTAGTAATTTATAAAATTCGATTTATAAAACATTCAAATAAGTACATTAAAAAAATAAGCTGATAAAGTTAACAATAATCCGAAAACCAAATGGTGGAAAATGATAAAGAAAATGCAATGGACTCTCGTAATTAGACTTTGACCACAATTTCTAAAAAGATCATTCTGGAATTTAAATGTTTTTTTTAAGCAAAAACATATTATATAAATAGGACACCAATTAGTGCCCTACACAATTACACAAGGCCACTATCTAAAATCGTGCCTACAAAAATTCGAGAGGAGCTTTAACCCACGTGTAATAGTTACAATATGATGCATTTGTACCCTTCTTTCCTATCCACCACCAAGATAACAAAACCAGTCGATTAGTAATAGAATCGAGATTCCAAAATTCATCTCCAAACGAAATGTTATTCCTAGAGTACCAAATAACCCAACAAAATGCAATGGAATTTAAATGTATGTTGCAAATTATTATAACTTTTAAATATTTCAAAATTATAATTATTTTTATAAATGTATCAATAATAATTTAGTTCTTTAAATATATTTTTAGAAAATTATAAATGTTGGATAAACAACCCTTAATTAAGTAAATATATTTTTAAACAATTATAAATGTTGGATAAACAAACCTCAATTCTGTGCCGCCTTCTTATGTGAAATTTCAATAAAAAAAATTCTATTTTTGTGTTTTATGAACTTTTTAATAACTTTATTCCAAATATTTTTTGCCCTAGTACTAACACCTTAAAAACCACAATTTAAAAAGCCAATCAAAACAACCAAGAAACAAAAGCATATATTTTTTTACAGAAAAAAAAAAGAATAAATAAAAAAGAAAGACCAACCTACATGAAGGAGAATTTTCCTAGTCAGACGTACAGTCTCTCTTTCTTTTCTCTTTTCAGTCTCCATTTCTTTCAATTCTTATTGTTTCTTTCTTCATTCCGCCTTAGATTTCTTCTAACTCTTCTTCTTGTTCTGCCTTTGGTTGCAGGGATGATTGAAGCTTTAGATTAAGGTTTATTTGTTGTTGTTCTTCGATGTGAAAAGAAACAACATTTTGGTAGTATATTTTTAAATTGTGGATGAGACAATGTGTATAAAACATGTGTTTTTTATAGATGAAAATTAGGGTTATTTAAAAAGAAAAAAAAAATCAATTTCAACAATTAAAATAACTAAAAGTCCAAAAATCTATTGGGTTAATCACAATAACTAAAAGGCCAAAAATCACGTTTAATTGATTTTGAGTTTGTGAATAAATCAAATTAATTCTTTCATAAAACCATATATTCGCTACCCTAAACTGCAATATTTAAAAATGTGGGTCTTGCTCCTATGTATCCACGGATACAATGAGGAACTTAAATCTTCGTATTTCGGGGAAAGAAAAAATATATTTATGGGTTTTTTGTTGTAGTGCATAACGGGACGTGAATCTCGCGCTTACGTATCTTCAGGTGCAATGGAGAATTCAAAACTACGTAGTTCTTGGTAGCTTATGAGTGTTGGTTGATTGATTTTAGTGAACAAGTTTTTATTTCACCTTCTAACGTTTAAATATTGGCTTGTTTTCTCACGTCTGAGACTTAAGGACTAAACAATGTTCGTTTGTGAAAAAGGTCTCGATCGTACGAGAGCGAGAGAAACAATTTAGATGTGTTGGGTGTTCTATTGGATGACGATTACTCGAATAGTCGAGTAAGACAACTCATATTCGAATAATTGAGGAGAGGAAAGGAAGACTCTTGACAACCTCCCTTTTCATCTTTAATTATAAAAAGGATTGGATATGGTTAAGGTATTTTGATTGGAAGACGAATACTCCAGTTAGTTTACGAAGGGAATAGAAGGCTTTAGACCACCTTCTTTTATGTCCAAATTATTAAGAAAATGAATTTTATTAGATTAATATGAAAGAGACATGAGGCGAATCAGATTAGATGTTTTTTAATGGATGACAATTGCTCGAATGGTCGAGTAAGTCAACTCATATCTAAATAATCGAGGAGTGGAATCGAAGGCTCTAAACCATCTCCGTTTTCACCCTTTAACATGAATTAGATAAAAGACACTCGATGTCGATCGAGGTTTGTATTTGCACTGAATCAAAACAAGGTTGAAATGATTTTGAGAAAAGATCCGCTTGGCATTGGACCAAGGGTTTTTTATTTAAAATATCTATTTAATTAAAGTATCATTAATTAGCCAGATGATCAACAATGCATAACTAAGTCATGAGTAAAATGCTAAAACATCTAGGGTTATCCATAATGTTCTCAAAGTTGATTTGTACGTAACAACAACATGAAGAATTGCATACACAAGGATCATAACACGACAAAAATATCATATCACTGTATAGAAAATTTCAGCAGCATAACGACATAAAAATATCAAATCTGCATACTAAACATCCAATTTAAAATGCAATAAAGTAAAACATCCAGCAGCTACACAAAATTATATTTACATTTACAATATTCACATTATTGTACCAATATCACGGTAATAAAATCCAGCAAAAGATTTGCATAATCGAATCGTAATAAGTACAATAATTGAATAAAAATCAAACTAAGAATACAACGAATTATATGCAAACAAACATCGACTGTAGCTCACTCGAATTCAAGTCCAACGATATTGACAACCATTTGGCTCGAATAGCATGCGCTCGGAATCACACAATCGAAACAAAAACTGTCACTATATTAAAACAACATTAGAAATGGGGAAAGATAAATTCGATATGGTTCATAAGTTGCTGGAATATTTGGAGGACTAAAAATAATATCTTGTTCAATGATGCGGAGTTTAATGTTAACGACATTGTCAATGTTATTAAAGTCACCTCTTGGAATTGGTTGATTTTAAGTAGACAAGATAGTAAGATGTGTAGGTTGTACAAATGGTATAAATTTCTGTTAGATTTTATGTAATTGTTTTGACTGTTCGTTGGTTGTAGTTCATTGGTTTGAGATTTCCTTAATCTCCTATTATTGAAGTTGCTTATCAAAAAAAAAAACAGCATTAAAAATGTACAATGTAGAATGTAAATGCCGATAATCGCTACAATCTAAAACTAAAATTCACAACATAATCAAAATTAAAACAAGTTACAAAAAGTAATCCAATACTGGAAATGCGGAAATGAAACGAACACAACCAAATCGAGATGAAATAGAACCCATAAATGAAATTCAAATAGAAAAAATAGCAGATCAATTGAATTAGTTAGAAGATCAATATCCAAGATGGAGTTTGATTCTGGGGAAAGTTCTAACATTGAATCGTCGGATTCAGAAGAGGGTGAAAGCATGAAGGGGCTTTATGAAGAGGAAGATAAGGATATGGAGCGGGGTGAGACAATTGAATTAGTTAGTAAGGAGGCATTCAGTCCGGCTGGGATGTGTGCAAGGTCAAATGAAGCTATAGAAGCCCTGTCACTTAGAGCTGAGCCCAAGGAGTGTAGGTTGGTGTGTGATTCTGAAGAGAGTAGGAGGTCTGAACAGATGGAAACTTTGGATAGGTCATGGAATCTAAAGTAAGGCTGTGACTTGTCTCCGGGTAATTTTGGATGTCAAAAGGATTCTCAACCTGTGGAGAACAGAGTAGGCAACGATGTTCAGAAGAAGCTGGTGAGTAAAATAATTCAAGAGGAAAACATTGAGAGGGAGGTTGGAGGTGGGATTTCATCAAGTAATGGGGGGAGGTTTCAAAAATCGATGCAAAAGTTAATTAGTAGACCTATAAAGGTGGTTCGATTAGATGAGATTTATCAGAAGTTGAAGATTCCATTCGCTCCGTCTTACTACGCAACCTTGCTAAACGTCAATAATTCATATGGTGATTGTGTGACCTCTTAGGCACAGGGAGTTGAAGATGGGGAGGAGGATATTTCAAGCTTTGAAGGGACTCCACATTCCATTGGGGATTCTATAGGGGATGAGGAGGTGTCAAAGAGTAACTCAAGGATTAAAAGAAAGTTAGAAAATCTACCGTCCAGAATTTGGGGAGCCGTAAAGGGATTAGGAATTGAAGGGGAAGAAGATGATGAAGTATTCGAGAACATAGTTCGCAACTGCGAGAAAGAGGTTAGGAATGAAATGAGTAATAGGAAGGATGTTGAAAGGGTGATGAAACGAATTTTATGACTTACAATATTAGAGGAAGTGGGAAAAGTTTAAAAAGAAGGAGATTAAGGGCATTAATAAAAAAGGAAGATGTGGACCTGATTTTCATTCAGGAAGCCAAATGTGTTAAAATGACAGAAGAAATAGCAATAAGTTTGTGGGGTGATTACAATTGTATGTGGACGGCATCTGTTGCTGTTGGTATGGCTGGAGGTATCATTACAATTTGGAGGAGTAACCTGTTGGAACCCATTAGCTGCTTCAAGGATAATGGATTTGTGGGTGTAAATACGAAATGGCAAGGCAGAAATTGTTATTTTTTGAATGTATATTCCTCATGTTCTAATGTTGAAAAAATAATCTTATGGGCCAAAATACAGCACTTAAAGAATACGTTGGTGGAAGGAGAGTGGATAATTGGTGGAGATTTCAATGCTATCAAGGATAGGAGGGAAAGGATAGGATGTAGTAACCATTCGAAGAAAGTAACAGAGGAATTCAGTGAGTTAATTGAACAGTTGGGGTGTATTGACGCACCGGTTAGTGGTATTAAATTTACGTGGTTTAATGGAGCGGGTACGTCTTGTAGTAGACTGCATAGGTTTCTAATCTCCCCAGTTGTATACAACAATTGGAATACGGTGATTCAGAAGGTTGGAACCAGAGACATCTCGGATCATAGGCCTGTGTCGTTAGTGGCAAGGAACATTAATTGGGGCCCGAAGCCGTTCAGAACATTAAACTGTTGGTTTGAGCATCAAGAATTCATGGAGTTTGTTAAAAAGACGTGGGAAGAATATAAAGTAAAAGGGAAATATTATTTTGTGCTTTCAAAGAAGTTACAATATTTACTGAGTCGTTTAAGATGGTGGAATGAAAAGGTGTATGGGTGGCTTGATACAACAATAAATGAGAATATTATTACCATTAATGAAACTGAAAATAATATAGTTCAGAAGATGGGGAGAAGTAGCAGCTTAGAGTTATTAAGTTGGAAAGGTGCAGAGGACGAAATGTGGAAGAAAATGAGATCAAAAGAGAGCATCCTGAAACAGAAGGCTCGTATGAAGTGGATAAAGGAGGGTGACCTCAACTCAAGTTTTTTTCACGCTGCCATCAGACAGAGATATAGATCAAATGCCATTAGATTTGTTAATGTTGAGGGACGACATATTGAAGACGTTGCTGGGGTCAAGGAAGCTGTTGCTGATCACTTTGAATGTAGGTTTAAAAAAGTTGACAGAATCATGCCAAGCATAGGGAAGATGGGTTTTAAAAGGTTGTCTGAGGCTGAAAGCTTGGCTTTGGAGAGTCCTTTTACGGCTGAAGAAGTTAAGAGAACTGTATTCGATGGATGGAGACCGCAGTCCTGGACCAGATGGTTTCAATTTAAAATTTTTGAGGGAATGCTGGGGGATCTTAGAGAATGATTTTACGCAGTGTATACTAGAATTCTTTGAGACGGGATATATGTCGAAAGTATTCTCTTCAACCTTTATTACTTTGATTCCTAAAAGAGCTGAAGCAGGTGAATTATAGGAGTTCCGTCCTATCTGTTTGATTAGTTCTATCTACAAAGTGGTCGCAAAGTTGTTGGCGGGTAGGATTCAGTTGGTCATGGATATAATAGTCACTGAAACTCAGACAGCTTTTATAAAAGGAAGGAATATTTTGGTTGGAGTGTTAGTTCTAAGTGAATTAATAGACTATGCTAAGAGAAACAATACAAGAGCAATGTTGTTAAAAGTGGATTTTGCGACGGCATATGATAGAGTTGAATGGAGTTTCCTAAAAGATATTATGTTGACGATGGGTTTTGGGAGTAAGTAGATGTCGTGGATTGAAGGCACGGTGATGAATAATTTTATGTCAGTGCTTGTTAATGGTAGTGCCACTCGAGACTTTAGGGTCACTAGGGGACTTCGACAGGGTGACCCTTTGTCTCCATATCTGTTCACCATTGTAGCAGAAGGTTTTGCAGTGTTGGTTCGGAGAGCTGTAAAGGAGGTCTTTTTCAAAGGAATAGGTATTGGTAATATGGGGTCAGTTGAGCTGCTCCAATATGCAGACGATACGGTTCTTGTAGGAGAAGGATCTTGGAGGAATTTATGGGCAATCAAGCCAATTCTCAAGGGATTTCAGTTGGTCTCAGGTTTGAATGTAAATTACAGGAAAAGTGCGTTGTATGGAATTGGTTTGGAAGATGGATTTTTGAGAGCGGCTGCAACTTTTCTAGGAGTTCAAATTGACGGGTTTCCGTTTAAGTTTCTAGGTGTATATGTAGGAGGCAATCATAGACGATTTTCTTTTTGGAAGCCTATGCTTGATAAGGTTCAGATGCGGCTTGCGAGTTGGAAGGGTAGATTTTTATCACTGGCAGGCAGGGCAACGTTAATCAACTCTGTTTTATCCAACATTCCAACGCATTTCATGTCGGTTTACCTTATGCCTACTAAAGTGGTGCAAGCATTGAAGAGAATTCAGCGTAAATTTTTATGGTACGGATCTGGTAAGGAAAGAGGCATATCTTGGATTGAATGGAAAGTAGTATGTCAATCAAAGGAGGAGGGGGGTTTGGGCATAAAGAATGTTAGAAGCTTTAACATTGCATTGGTAGAAAAATGGTTATGGAAATTAATGAAATTGAAAGGCAGGTTATGGCATGGTTTGATTGAAGCGAGATATCATGATTATATTTCGTACTTTCACGTGGGCGTATTGCCTAGCTATTCAACAGGTTCGTCATTGTGGTGGCGCGATATTTTTGGTATTCTAAAGAAGTTTGGAAATGATGGATTTATGAAGAATATTGGATACAAGGTAAATAGAGGAAATGAAGCTCTGTTCTGGTTTTCACAGTGGTGTGGCAATGATTCTCTTGTGCATCTGTTTCCTAATTTGTGGGAGAAAGCAAGTAACAAATTTGGAAGGGTTGTGGATTTTGTGAATCATGAAGACATATGCGGGTATTGGAAGGTGGATTTCAATGAGACGGAATGGACGGAAGACAACAAGTTGGAGAGGGATGTGTTGGAAGTAATACTGTATGAACACAGATGTAGTCCCACTGTTGTAGATGATTGTGTGTGGTTGGGTGGCGAGCAGCAAAGTTTCTCAGTTCGCAGTGCGTACAAGGTGGTGGAGGAGGCACAATGTGTTCGTCTGTATGGTGAGGAGCAGCAGACAGCTTTTAAGATGGTATGGCTTTCTTCATCTCCTCCTAAAGTTCAGACCTTTGGTTGGAGGTTGATTCATGATAGCTCACCGTCGCGAGTTAATTTGTGTAAACGTGGCATTTTGTCTTATGAGCATAACAGCACATGTCCGTTATGCTTTTCAAGAGACGAAACCGCGTTTCATGTTCTGTTTGAATGTGGAAAAACGAAGGAAATATGGTGGAGGATTGGTATTTGGTTGGGAATTGATGTTGGTACTCACGACAATATTTGATCACATTTACGTCATTGTATTGAGGCCTTGATTAGTAGGAAGGTGAGGGTCCAAAACGTTGCAGGTTTGTGGTTGTCTATAGTATGGTGTCTTTGGATAAATAGAAACACAATTTTATTTAATGATGTTAGTTGGGATAGGGAAAGGATAGTAGAAGATATAATTTTGTTCACTTGGTGGTGGGTAGAAAAAAGAATTAACTCTCTAACTACGTGTAATTATTAAGCCGTCCCTCCATCATGGTTTTCATAATTAGAATAGACACTCCAATAATTTGTAGTAGAATGGTATCCATTTAGAGCGAAACCTTGATTCGGATTAAATGGCTTTCCTGTCCCCTCAGCTGGGTCAAATTTTGAAGTAAACTTGCAGCTTTGTCAGAGGAAGGAATAATAACTAGCAGATAACTACAACAGATAATAATTAATTTGTTTATATTATTATGAAAAATATAAATGGTATACATATTATGAGATTTTGCATAAATTTTTTTAAAATTTTAATAAATTGTATGAATATTTAAAATAATTCCAATTTTGATTCTTATTATAGCCTTTGATATATTTAATAGTATTATTTCTAATAGACAATCTCAATAAAGTAATATAAAAATTTAAGTAAAAGCCAAAATAAAGAAAGCAAATAAATGCATGGATGTGGCCATGTAGGTGGTCTAAGTTACTACGTGTGTAAGAACCGTGTGAGCCATTTAAGAAAAATCTCTCAACACTTTCCATCTTACTATTGATTTTTCCTAAACTTGAAGATTCTGATGACCAGACATGACTATGACATTCTTGAAACTACCTCTTTATAAGGAGAACCAAGTGAACTGACTCAAAATTCAAGTAGAAAACAACATGGTTGTCAAAGTGTACGGAGCACCCTATGGTTTGCTGAAAAGAATTAGATTTTGAAACAATTGATATTGATCTCTTCATGGGAGAGCATAAACAAATCCGATTTCCTCAAACAGCACCCTTTTGGAGAGGTTCGTCCTATTCAAGATGGTGATTTTACCCTTTATAGTTAGTTTCATCAACCCTTTACTATTTTCTCCATGTATTTTTATCGAAGCTATGTATTTGTATAAATTTGGTATATCGGATCTTAAGTAATAGCTATTATCATTTGTTGTGTTTGATTTAAACTCATGATGTCGATTATGAGTTTCACCAATTAGTTCATGATATCTTCTTTTTATCTTTTAATTTTTTGATATTTCAGGGGGATTTGCCAATAGGCATTATTGGAAGCCTCTTAGTATTGGTGCAATTGCTGGACTTACAACAACACTCCTTGTTGGCCTCTATATTCCTAATGGCATGACATAATTTGTTTCTGATGAGCCGTCTCGGCTATATCTTGGGTTCGGCAGGTATGTTTTCCTAAAGTTTACCTCAGACGCGACACACTTATTCATTCTCAGATTTGGGCTGGCTGTAACAATCCTTTAATTTTCCTAAAGTTTAACGAACTTATGGCTTTTCTTGTTTTTTCATAATTAATGTTTGACTATCAATAGTTAGTAAATTACTTTAATTTTCTTACTCCATAGTTGGTGATTGTTGACATGCATCAATTATGGAGTTGAAAGTGACAACATTTGGTTGCATTCCTTGCTCTATCATTACAATAAGCAACATAATAGAAGACTCCGCTAAATCATTTTTGCATAGTGCATCTATGATTGCTTTATAAAAAAATATCGACTTCCAATTGTGATTTCCTGAATTCTCGATAAACATTCATCGCTTCTTGAAACATTTTGCCTTTCATGTACACGTCGATCATTGTAGAATAAGTTAGTATATTTAGAAATATGTTTCGCGCCTTCATCTCTTCAAATAGTTTTTTAACTTCAGCATATATGTCATGCCTTTTGTACCTGGACAACAGAGTATTGCCTGTTACAACGTCTGTTTTAATTCCACATATGTCCATCTCCTTGCACTTATTAATTGCTTCATCAAAACAAAAGTCGTAACATAGAATGCTATGTTGTCAAGTTATGGATGGCATGAAATGTACGCTAAAGTTAGAAGACTATTTGAAGAGACGAAGGCGCAAAACATGTACTCAAATTCACTAACTTACTCTTCAATAATCGACGTGTACAAAAAATGGGAATTCTTCCAGGAAGCAATGAATATTTATCAAGAATTACTGATGTCACGATTGAAAATCGGTGATGTATTTTATAGTGCAATCATAGTTCCACTATGCGAAAAAATGGTTTAGTAAAGTCTTTTATTATATTGCTTATTGAAATGATAGATAAAGGAATCAGGGTAAATGTGGTCACTTTTAACTCTATAATTGATACCTATCAACGATCGCCATCATTAGACTTTGAAAATCATTGTTTCTTTGCAAACTATTGAATATTCAATTGAACAATCGTCTGTTACGCTTATTAATGTACTTTTCAGACTAAGTCAGATGACGACTTAACTTTTTTGATATGTTTGTTCTGTATGATGTTTTATATCATTCTCGACCTACTAGTTCATCACATAACTATCTAGCTTCTGGCATTAGTGTTCTAACATTATTACATTTTATTCTTTTAATTTTTTTTTTTATTATTTATTATTATTAGTATATTGCATGTTTTGTCAGTGTTTGTGCACGTATTTCATATAATATGAGTCTCTTGTTACTTTTTAGTGTTACTTTGTCATAAGCGCAAAGAACCAATTGAATGAATATTATAAGTTTGCTTGATTAATCTGTTTTCTTATTTCCTTAATTTCATTATTTTATTTCACTACTTTAGAATTATTAGTTAAAGTCTTCTAAAATCTCTTCGACTATAAATTAGACTTAAGTATCAATCCAATTTTCTGGTTTTGAATGCTTAATATGTGTTTGCCTTGAAGTTTGTATTTGAAACCAGCGAGAAGGTAACCAAAACTTTAGACGTGTTATAACTAAAACATTAGACCTAACATAATTTGACAGGAATTATGAAAAGTAAATTTTTTTGTTGGAATTAAGAAGCACAACGAAGTTGAGAATGTGTTTCTTTCAAAGTTTTGAATGTTATTTGTAGACAAAAATGTTAAAAATGAAATTTAATTTGTAAAATTGTCATATTTAACTACTAATTAATGATAATTACTGGAAAAAAGAGTGTGATGATCGGGATTCGAACTCCAATTGACATATAAATTGTGATCTCCGTTAGAATACGATTAGACGATAGTCTAACTAACTTTGAGTTAGTTATGAGTTTGTTTGTGTGATTACTTTTGATATAAGTAATCTCTCAACATGTATGAAAAATGACTAATGTTGCAAGTTGAATAATGAACTTTTTTTTTCACATTCTAATAAGTGGTATTAGAAGCATTGGATCTCCTGCAATCAAAAAAATGTAGTTTCTATTTTCAAGGTGGGAAAATTTGTTATTTCTCTTATCCTCACTCTCGTATCATTCCTTATTTTTTTTTGAATCATTTTCATGGCTAATTTGTAAAAATTCCTAACACTAGTAATTCCCAAGTTAAATGGATTCGACGATCATTGGGTCATGTGTAACACCCTATTTCCCGACTCAAAAAATATTACAATAATTCAAAGTATATTTTCACCCAAAGGGTGTCGCACATTCTCAAATAAAACACATGTTAATAAATTAAACAACTTAAAGCTGAAATATGAAACATTCAAAAACACCTTCACATAGTCTCATCAAATGAATTTACTCAAATAACATTGTTTTTTGAAAAGAACATAATAATTCTCCTAATAAAAGAAATAACATCCCATCCCTAGTATTACAATATCTAGGCGACACAACGTTTACTTGACAAAACAGAAAACAAGGAAGAAAGCAATGACCATCATTCTTCAACACAACTGCACTACATGTTATCTGTATTTGCATCATGGACATAAAAGCCACACACAAACAGAAAAGGGGGTGGGAATAATCCCTACAAATGTTAGCGGTCAAAGTAAATAATATGACAGCTATAAAAATACATATATCATTCTCACACAGCAACAACAATAATACAATTTAAGAACTCAAACAATCATCAAAATCACTCTTAAAGTTTCATTCTCAAATATCAGGCAACACTGCAATTCCTATGAATTACTCAACTAAAAAATATTCATGTAACTAATCATAATAATTGTATTATAACTATAAAATTATCAACAATAGAGTTCTCAAAGTACTCTAACAACTCACAATGTTTAAATTTTTAAAATGAACCTAGAGTACTCAAAAGTACTCTAAAGTGCTAAAAAAATGCTTCAATGACAGCCTTTGATAGGTGATAACTCTAATGAACTTTAATGAGCTGATAGTTTGACTCATTATTGCTCAAAAATAACACAAAGGTAACAAAAAGGTTGTTGACGCTAAAATTGCTCAGATTCACAGTCGTACGGCTAATTAACAACAAAACTCATCAGATTAAACAAAAGTGGAATAAAAAACATAAAATAGTAGTATGAAACAATATAAAAAGTATTTAAATAAACTAGAAAAAAAATTGAGGAAATGAGAAATTAGAGAATATGAAAAAGAAAGAACATAAGAGATACGAGATTAAAGAAGAAAAGAGTGATAAAAACATAATTGGGAGAGAAAATAATAATATAAAAACAAGAAGCTTAAAACGAAAGAACATAAGAGAGATTTAATAACGTTGATACTAAAACCCTAAGTGGCAATAAAAGAATATTTGTAAGGTTAATGCATAATGAAGAAAAAAGTTATGAATTTATAGAATTTGGTTTGTGTGAAGTCATTGTTATGGTTTTGCTAAAATCTTATGTATGAAGAATCTAAAATGGATTGAAATCGTAATTGGGGATGCAAAATACAAAAACTTATAAAAATATTTTGTTGTTTATTAGGTAAAAAAAAGGCAATTTAATAAATCAAGCATTTTAATTAATGGTGTTAATGAAACCAAATTGTTTTTAGTTACTTATTAGTAGAGGTGTTTGCGGTGCGATTTGTTGGGGGAGTTTATTAAAGAGCATTGATACATATCTAGAAATAAATTGGCTAATGCATCAACAAAAACCTATAGTTAAAGTTTGTCTTGAACAGGTGCTAGTGGTTTGTATGTTGCTTAAGCCATTTCATCATTATGTATGTTATAGAGTTTAAAACCTGTATGTGTATCTTTTCATTTCGAACATCTTCTCTATTAAGGCTAACTGGTGGTTCCATCACACTATCAAATAACATAATGTAGTGTTAAAATCATAATATCATAATAATAAAAGACATTTATAGTAATGATCTAATTCCTATAACCAACTGCACTTGTTTCTGCTCAATTATGCTCAACTTATACCAAGCTCCCTGCGACATATGTCGATTTTGTGTTTGCAGTCATATTGCGAACACCGTGTTTCAAGTCAGCTTTCGATCAGAGTTGTCACCAAATGGATCCACTCCTACCTTTGAATACCTCGGTTAGTTACATCTGTAATTTCAAAAGTATGTTTGCCCTTGAGCTTCCTCCAGTTCCTTGTCTATCAACTCTTCCATACAAAAAAAAATGATTCTAAATCAATGTTGCTATGCTCTAGGACATTTGCATTACCATTATGATGATTCATAAGAACAACATTATTTATTGCTTCTTCATTCAGGAAACAGCTTGGTAACCCAGTAGTGTTATACTAATCGATTTCTATAATCGAAGCATCATAATTGAGAAAACAAGGTCGGCCATGGAAGTTGTCGGAAGGCATATTGTCCCCTTTTATTGATGGCGGCATCGATACGTGTATTATAACAGAAGTGTGCTGCTGCAATGTAACGTTGCTTCTTGCTCTCCGGCGATGCTATTCTGCTTCACTGCTTACACCACAGTCTTCTTGTTCCATCGGTATCTAAGCAAGCCTGATCTCATGATCATAAACAAGCTTCAATGGTTTCCACTGAATCGCAACCTTAGACAGCTGCCCATGAATATCCTTCTGGTTCATATTTTTTGAGTTAGGTTGCACTGCAGGACCATTACATAACGCTTTCAACGCAATATTCTGCTGACGCTTAGTTTTCTCCGAGCCATTCTCAACTGGCAATAAAACATTCTGAGACTTGTCAACCTTGTTATTAGAAGAAAGAACAGCCCCAACTCCATAATTCACCCCCATTTTCGATCCAGGCCGCGCCGACAAACCTGGACCTAATCCCGCAATTAGAGCACCACGGACAGCCGAAGCCCCAAGAGCAGTAGGAGTTGGCCGACTGTAACAATCCTGTTGAGCTTCGTGACGAGGTCCAAACCATACCTTCAATCTTTGAGCAATATCCAAAGCATCTTTATGATTAGGATCATAAGCCAATGATAACTGCACATCCTGCACAGCTAATTCATACTTTTCAACAGCCTTAATCGCTTTAACCCTGCGAAGAAGAGCCTGAACAAAACTGGCTGACCTTTGAAATCTCGTATTCCCTTCTCTTAGTTTTCACACAGAGTAAATGGTTTCAAAGTAAGGCTGAAACATCAACATTCAGTGGTTGGCTAAAAGGGTCTGACTCACTATCTATTTTCTTTAGATGTCAATCTTCAGGATTCGTACATGACCGTTTCAACCGATCTTCTTTAGATTCCGAAGACGGAGATTTCAATCTGACATGTTTTTTAATCAGATATGAAACTTAATGTATAAAATGATAATTGTAATACCCCGTATAGAAATTGGGAATGTATAGGTGGGATCTTTTTGTAAATGGGTTAGGATACCCCTTTTGTATCCTTGATCAATATAATTTTGCTTATTAAAAAAAAAAAATAAGCACATTAAAAATATAAGCTGATAAAGTTAACAATAATCCGAAAACCAAATGGTGGAAAATGATAAAGAAAATGCAATGGACTCTCGTAATTAGACTTTGACCACAATTTCTAAAAAGATCATTTTGAAATTTAAAAGTATGATGCAAATTATTATTATTTTTAAATATTTCAAAACTATAATTATTTTTATAAATGTATCAGTAATAATTTAGTTCTTTAAATATATTTTAAGAAAATTATAAGTGTTGGATAAACAACCCATAATTAAGTAAATATATTTTTAAACAATTATAAATGTTGGATAAACAAACCTCAATTTTGTGCCGCCTGCTTATGTGAAATTTCAAAAAAAAAAAAAAATCTATTTTTGTGTTTTATGAACTTTTTAATAACTTTATTCCAAATAATTTTTGCCCTAGTACTAACACCTTAAAAACCACAATTTAAAAAGCCAATCAAAACAACCAAGAAACAAAAGCATAAATTTTTTTACATAAAAAAAAAAGAATAAATAAAAAAAGAAAGACCAATCTACATGAAGGAATTTTCCTGGTCAGACATATAGTCTCTCTTTCTTTCCTCTTTCCAGTCTCCCTTTCTTTCAACTCTTATTGTTTCTTTCTTCATTCCACCTTAGATTTCTTCTAACTCTTCTTGTTCTGCCTTTGGTTGCAGGGACGGTTGAAGCTTTAGATTAAGGTTTATTTGTTGTCACTGCTGTTTAACTGGATATGGAAAATCTTGGGGAATAAGGAGACATTGTGGAGGGGGTTTATCAATTTGTTCTTCGATGTGAAAAGAAACAACATTTTGGTAGTATATTTGTAAATTGTGGATGAGACAATGTGTATAAAACATGTGCTTTTTATAGATGAAAATTAGGGTTATTTAAAAAGAAAAAAAATCAATTTGAACAATTAAAATAACTAAAAGTCCAAAAATCTATTGGGTTAATCAAAATAACTAAAAGGCCAAAAATCACGTTTAATTGATTTTGAGTTTGTGAATAAATCAAATCAATTCTTTCATAAAACCATATATTCGCTACCCTAAAATGCAATATTTAAAAATGTTAACAAAATCTTGTCAAATATTTTTTATTTTATGATCTTTCTGGGTATTATTTTGAATAAGATGGAAAGAAGTGAAAATTAATATTTGTTTATAAATGCCTAATAAATAAATAAATAATAAAAATTTAAATAAAAAAAGCAATTTTTGTGATTGTTTGTAGTTTTGAAGATAATGTAAAAAGGTTAGAAGTAGAGAAAAAACAAATAAAAGAGAATAAAGTAAAAAGTAGAGAGGGTAGGACTTGAACTCATGACCTCTCACACTCACAACTCCTTGCTCTAAAGTTCTTATCAAATGGAATGCCAATAAAAATAATATAATTTAACTACTTGACAAATTATTTAACCTTACTGGTTAGAACCCTGTAAAGCTGAGAGAATCCATAAGATAGGGAACTCAGTGAGATTAATAACTCACCCCATTATTGTTGCTAATTTTCAGGTGTTGTTGCAGGTTTGATTTATAAGTGGAGCTATGCTTGGATGTTTCAAGAGAAGCTTAGCTTTAGTATTCCGCTGTGTATTTGTTGTATAAAATTGAGGATATTGTATATTGATCATAGATTTGTATTTTGGCTAGTTTCCATATCTTGTACCATAGATAAGTGTTTATGTTTTTAGAATGGTCAAGTATGTGAATTACACCATTAGGCACTTATGATGGTGTCTGTACCAAATAAAATGCTTGTATAGTATTATTTTAGGTATATATTATAAAGGGCGTTACACATGGTGACCATGGCATTGTTTTTTTTTATAAGAAATTCAATAAAAGGAGATTAAGGAAATCTCTAACCAACAAACTACAACCAACAAGGGAACTAAACGATTACAAAAAGTCTAACGGGAATTTATACCACTCATATAATCTACAATTTTTACTATCTTTTCTACTAAGGATCAACCAAATCCACGAGGATACTTTAATCTCGTTTACAATGTCATTAGTGTTAAACACGTAATCATTGAACACGATATTATTTCTAGTCCTCCAAATAATCTAGCAAGTTATAAACCATATCGAACTTATCTTTCCCGTAGAACTACGACCTTTAAGACTCGTATTCCACGCCTTCGCATGAAGGTTGCAACTTGATTCCGAAATGCTGCCTATATCCACCCACTCGCAAATCTTGCTCCAAACCAAAGTGGATTTACAGCAAGAGAATAAGAGGTGGCTCGAATCTTCTAAGTGATGAAAACATAACATACATAACTTGTCGTGTTCGTTATCGATTAATCGTCTAATAACCAAGTTAGCTCTAGTAGGCAGCCTGTCTAGAGCCATTCTCCACCCGAAAATTTTTATATTTGCCGGAATAACCTTTTTCCATAATGGTAGCAGCAAATCCTTAATGACCAAGTCAGCCCCATTATCAACAGATGAGAAATTCAGGACAGTATAGAAGGAACTAACCGAAAAAGCCATGGAATCATTTATATTCCAATACCAAACATCCTACACATCTTTATTGAGGGTAGTTTCTTCCAGCAGCTGGCTACAAACGTTACATTCGTGAACAAGAATTGGGCCATCAATGTCCAACGTGCCGTGCACCCTCCATCTCCAAAGGTCTCTGTCTCACTCCCCCATATCTCTGACCGAACAGAACTGATTTCTATAGCATGGAACAGCCCAGGGAAACGATTCTTCAAAGCCTCATTGCCAATCCAAACCGACTGCCAAAAAGCCACATTTGCTCCATCTCCAACTGAACAATCCAACAAATCACAGAAACTATTTGAAGAATCAGGAACTGAGATGGAAAGAACATCTTTCATCCACGTCGAATCATTTCTCGATCTACCGTTGTTTACCCGTTTTGTAGTAGTGAGATGGTCGTCGCAATAATATTCGAATTCGATAGTCGATTACACAAGCGAAAGGTGTTAGCATCCCTCACGTTTGTTATACTCAACGAGAACCTTTTAGTTAAACTTGCATTGAATGTTACCTTATGTCAATTATTTTCTTCATGTGATAAAGAATTTAAAGGAAAAGAAAAGGAGTTGCAAAATTTTTTTTATTAGGGTGTTTGACAAGATTGTGGGTCTTGCTCCTTTGTATCCTCGGATACAATGAGGAACTTAAAGCTTCATAGTTCGGGGAAAGAAAAGAGATATTTTTGGGTTTCTTTGTTGTAGTGCATAACGGGACGTGAATCTCGCGCTTACGTATCTTCAGGTGCGATGGAGAATTCAAAACTACGTAGTTCTTGGTAGCTTGTGAGTGTTGGTTGATTGATTTTAGTGAACAAGTTTTTATTTCACCTTCTAACGGTTAAATATTTGCTTGTTTTCTCACGTCTGAGACTTAAGGACTAAACAATGTTCGTTTGTGAAAAAGGTCTCGATGGCACGAGAGCGAGAGAAACAATTTAGATGTGTTGGGTGTTTTGTTGGATGACGATTACTCGAATAGTCGAGTAAGACAACTCATATTCGAATAATTGAGGAGAGGTAACGAAGGCCCTTGACAATCTCCCTTTTCATCCTTAATTATAAAAAGGATTGGATATGGTTAAGGTATTTTGATTGGAAGACGAATACTCCGTTAGTCTACGAAGGGAATAGAAGGCTCTAGACCACCTTCTTTTATGTCCAAATTATGACGAAAATGAATTTGATTAGATTAATATGAAAGAGACATGAGGTGAATCAGATTAGATGTTTTTTAATGGATGACAATTAATCGAATGGTCGAGTAAGTCAACTCATATCTAAATAATCGAGGACTGGAATCGAAGGCTCTAAACCATCTCCGTTTTCACCCTTTAACTTGAATTAGATAAAAGACACTCGATGTTGATCGAGGTTTGTATTTGCACTGAATCAAAACAAGGTTGAAATGATTTTGAGAAAAGATCCGCTTGGCATTGGACCAAGGGTTTTTTTATTTAAAATATCTATTTAATTAAATTATCATTAATTAGCCAGATGATCAACAATGCATAACTAAGTCATGAGTAAAATGCTAAAACATCCAGAGTTATCCATAATGTGCTCAAAGTTGATT
Organism: Lathyrus tuberosus; assembly: GCA_022829125.1. Taxonomy (NCBI): domain Eukaryota; kingdom Viridiplantae; phylum Streptophyta; class Magnoliopsida; order Fabales; family Fabaceae; genus Lathyrus; species Lathyrus tuberosus. Next base: position 11,478,538 of record JALAZF010000137.1, on the reverse strand, counting down.
TGTACGTAACAACAACATGAAGAATTGCATACACAAGGATCATAACACGACAAAAATATCATATCACTGTATAGAAAATTTCAGCAGCATAACGACATAAATATATCAAATCTGCATACTAAACATCCAATTTTAAATGCAATAAAGTAAAACAGCCAGCAGCTACACAAAATTATATTTACATTTACAATATTCACATTATTGTACCAATATCACGGTAATAAAATCCAGCAAAAGATTTGCATAATCGAATCATAATCAGTACAATAATTGAATAAAAATCAAACTAAGCATACAACGAATTATATGCAAACAAACATCGATTGTAGCTCACTCGAATTCAATGAATAACATATTGATTTAAATTTTAAAAATCTAGTAAAAAAAAACTGATCAAAGAGACATTTTAAACATGGTTGAATTGATTTAATCATAATTAAACAAAATAGTATAAGTAAATAAATAAATACAATGATCATCTTATAATTAATGTAAATATTAGTAATTTATAAAATTCGATTTATAAAACATTCAAATAAGTACATTAAAAAAATAAGCTGATAAAGTTAACAATAATCCGAAAACCAAATGGTGGAAAATGATAAAGAAAATGCAATGGACTCTCGTAATTAGACTTTAACCACAATTTCTAAAAAGATCATTTTGGAATTTAAATGTTTTTTTAAGCAAAAACATATTATATAAATAGGACACCAATTAGTGCCCTACACAATTACACAAGGCCACCATCTAAAATCGGGCATACAAAAATTCGAGAGGAGCTTTAACCCACGTGTAATAGTTACAATATGATGTATTTGTACCCTTCTTTCCTATCCACCACCAAGATAACAAAACCACTCGATTAGTAATAGAATCGAGATTCCAAAATTCATATCCAAACGAAATGTTATTCCTAGAGTACCAAATAACCCAACAAAATGCAATGGAATTTAAATGTATGTTGCAAATTATTATAACTTTTAAATATTTCAAAATTATAATTATTTTTATAAATGTATCAATAATAATTTAGTTCTTTAAATATATTTTTAGAAAATTATAAATGTTGGATAAACAACCCTTAATTAAGTAAACATATTTTTAAACAATTATAAATGTTGGATAAATAAACCTCAATTCTGTGCCGCCTTCTTATGTGAAATTTCAATAAAAAAAATTCTATTTTTGTGTTTTATGAACTTTTTAATAACTTTATTCCAAATATTTTTTTCCCTAGTACTAACACCTCAAAAACCACAATTTAAAAAGCCAATCAAAACAACCAAGAAACAAAAGAATATATTTTTTTACAGAAAAAAAAAGAATAAATAAAAAAGAAAGACCAACCTACATGAAGGAGAATTTTCCTAGTCAGACGTACAGTCTCTCTTTCTTTCCTCTTTTCAGTCTCCATTTCTTTCAATTCTTATTGTTTCTTTCTTCATTCCGCCTTAGATTTCTTCTAACTCTTCTTCTTGTTCTGCCTTTGGTTGCAGGGATGGTTGAAGCTTTATATTAAGGTTTATTTGTTGTTGTTCTTCGATTTGAAAAGAAACAACATATTGGTAGTATATTTGTAAATTGTGGATGAGACAATGTGTATAAAACATGTGTTTTTTATAGATGAAAATTAGGGTTATTTAAAAAGAAAAAAAAAATCAATTTCAACAATTAAAATAACTAAAAGTCCAAAAATCTATTGGGTTAATCACAATAACTAAAAGGCCAAAAATCACGTTTAATTGATTTTGAGTTTGTGAATAAATCAAATTAATTCTTTCATAAAACCATATATTCGCTACCCTAAAATGCAATATTTAAAAATGTGGGTCTTGCTCCTATGTATCCACGGATACAATGAGGAACTTAAATCTTCGTAATTCGGGGAAAGAAAAAATATATTTTTGGGTTTTTTTGTTGTAGTGCATAACGGGACGTGAATCTCGCGCTTACGTATCTTCAGGTGCAATGGAGAATTCAAAACTACGTAGTTCTTGGTAGCTTATGAGTGTTGGTTGATTGATTTTAGTGAACAAGTTTTTATTTCACCTTCTAACGGTTAAATATTGGCTTGTTTTCTCACGTCTGAGACTTAAGGACTAAACAATGTTCGTTTGTGAAAAAGGTCTCGATCGCACGAGAGCGAGAGAAACAATTTAGATGTGTTGGGTGTTCTATTGGATGACGATTACTCGAATAGTCGAGTAAGACAACTCATATTCGAATAATTGAGGAGAGGAAAGGAAGACTCTTGACAACCTCCCTTTTCATCCTTAATTATAAAAAGGATTGGATATGGTTAAGGTATTTTGATTGGAAGACGAATACTCCAGTTAGTTTACGAAGGGAATAGAAGGCTTTAGACCACCTTCTTTTATGTCCAAATTATTAAGAAAATGAATTTTATTAGATTAATATGAAAGAGACATGAGGTGAATCAGATTAGATGTTTTTTAATGGATGACAATTGCTCGAATGGTCGAGTAAGTCAACTCATATCTAAATAATCAAGGAGTGGAATCGAAGGCTCTAAACCATCTCCGTTTTCACCCTTTAACATGAATTAGATAAAAGACACTCGATGTTGATCGAGGTTTGTATTTGCACTGAATCAAAACAAGGTTGAAATGATTTTGAGAAAAGATCCGCTTGGCATTGGACCAAGGGTTTTTTATTTAAAATATCTATTTAATTAAATTATCATTAATTAGCCAGATGATCAACAATGCATAACTAAGTCATGAGTAAAATGCTAAAACATCTAGAGTTATCCATAATGTGCTCAAAGTTGATTTGTACGTAACAACAACATGAAGAATTGCATACACAAGGATCATAACACGACAAAAATATCATATCACTGTATAGAAAATTTCAGCCGCATAACGACATAAAAATATCAAAGCTGCATACTAAACATCCAATTTAAAATGCAATAAAGTAAAACATCCAGCAGCTACACAAAATTATATTTACATTTACAATATTCACATTATTGTACCAATATCACGGTAATAAAATCCAGCAAAAGATTTGCATAATCGAATCGTAATAAGTACAATAATTGAATAAAAATCAAACTAAGAATACAACGAATTATATGCAAACAAACATCGACTGTAGCTCACTCGAATTCAAGTCCAACGATATTGACAACCATTTGGCTCGAATTGCATGCGCTCGGAATCACACAATCGAAACAAAAACTGTCACTATATTAAAACAACATTACAAATAGGGAAAGATAAATTCGATATGGTTCATAAGTTGCTGGAATATTTGGAGGACTAAAAATAATATCTTGTTCAATGATGCGGAGTTTAATGTTAACAACATTGTCAATGTTATTAAAGTCACCTCTTGGAATTGGTTGATTTTAAGTAGACAAGATAGTAAGATGTGTAGGTTGTACAAATGGTATAAATTTCTGTTAGATTTTATGTAATTGTTTTGACTGTTCGTTGGTTGTAGTTCATTGGTTTGAGATTCCCTTAATCTCCTATTAATGAAGTTGCTTATCAAAAAAAAAATAGCATTAAAAATGTACAATGTAGAATGTAAATGCCGATAATCGCTACAAACTAAAACTAAAATTCACAACATAATCAAAATTAAAACAAGTTACACAAAGTAATCCAATACTGAAAATGCGGAAATGAAACGAACACAACCAAATCGAGATGAAATAGAACCCATAAATGAAATTCAAATAGAAAAAATAGTAGATCAATTGAATTAGTTAGAAGATCAACATCCAAGATGGAGTTTGATTCTGGGGAAAGTTCTAACATTGAATCGTCGGATTCAGAAGAGGGTGAAAGAATGAAGGGGCTTTATGAAGAGGAAGATTAGGATATGGAGCGGTGTGAGACAATTGAATTAGTTAGTAAGGAGGCATTCAGTCCGGCTGGGATGTGTGCAAGGTCAAATGAAGCTATAGAAGCCCTGTCACTTAGAGGTGAGCCCAAGGAGTGTAGGTTGGTGTGTGATTCTGAAGAGAGTAGGAGGTCTGAACAGATGGAAACTTTGGATAGGTCATGGAATCTAAAGTAAGGCTGTGACTTGTCTCCGGGTAATATTGGATGTCAAAAGGATTCTCAACCTGTGGAGAACAGAGTAGGCAACGATGTTCAGAAGAAGCTGGTGAGTAAAATAATTCAAGAGGAAAACATTGAGAGGGAGGTTGGAGGTGGGATTTCATCAAGTAATGGGGAGAGGTTTCAAAAATTGATGCAAAAGTTAATTAGTAGACCTAAAAAGGTGGTTCGATTAGATGAGATTTATCAGAAGTTGAAGATTCCATTCGCTTCGTCTTACTACGCAACCTTGCTAAACGTCAATAATTCATATGGTGATTGTGTGACCTCTCAGGCACAGGGAGTTGAAGATGGGGAGGAGGATATTTCAAGCTTTGAAGGGACTCCACATTCCATTGGGAATTCTATAGGGGATGAGGAGGTGTCAAAGAGTAACTCAAGGATTAAAAGAAAGTTAGAAAATCTACCGTCCAGAATTTGGGGAGCCATAAAGGGATTAGGAATTGAAGGGGAAGAAGATGATGAAGTATTCGAGAACATAGTTCGCAACTGCGAGAAAGAGGTTAGGAATGAAATGAGTAATAGGAAGGATGTTGAAAGGGTGATGAAACGAATTTTATGACTTACAATATTAGAGGAAGTGGGAAAAGTTTAAAAAGAAGGAGATTAAGGGCATTAATAAAAAAGGAAGATGTGGACCTGATTTTCATTCAGGAAACTAAATGTGTTAAAATGACAGAAGAAATAGCAATAAGTTTGTGGGGTGATTACAACTGTATGTGGACGGCATCTGATGCTGTTGGTATGGCTGGAGGTATCATTACAATTTGGAGGAGTAACCTGTTGGAACCCATTAGCTGCTTCAAGGATAATGGATTTGTGGGTGTAAATGCGAAATGGCAAGGCAGGAATTGTTATTTTTTGAATGTATATTCCTCATGTTTGAATGTTGAAAAAATAATCTTATGGGCCAAAATACTGCACTTAAAGAATACGTTGGTGGAAGGAGAGTGGATAATTGGTGGAGATTACAATGCTATCAAGGATAGGAGGGAAAGGATAGGATGTAGTAACCATTCGAAGAAAGTAACAGAGGAATTCAGTGAGTTAATTGAACAGTTGGGGTGTATTGACGCACCGGTTAGTGGTATTAAATTTACGTGGTTTAATGGAGCGGGTACGTCATGTAGTGGACTGGATAGGTTTCTAATCTCCCCAGTTGTATACAACAATTGGAATACGGTGATTCAGAAGGTTGGAACCAGAGACATCTCAGATCATAGGCCTGTGTCGTTAGTGGCAAGAAACATTAATTGGGGCCCGAAGCCGTTCAGAACATTAAACTGTTGGTTTGAGCATCAAGAATTCATGGAGTTTGTTAAAAGGACGTGGGAAGAATATAAAGTAAAAGGGAAATATTATTTTGTGCTTTCAAAGAAGTTACAATATTTACTGAGTCGTTTAAGATGGTGGAATGAAAAGGTGTATGGGTGGCTTTATACAACAATAAATGAGAATATTATTACCATTAATGAAACTGAAAATAATATAGTTCAGAAGATGGGGAGAAGTAGCAGCTCAGAGTTATTAAGTTGGAAAGGTGCAGAGGACGAAATGTGGAAGAAATTGAGATCAAAAGAGAGCATCCTGAAACAGAAGGCTCGTATGAAGTGGATAAAGGAGGGTGACCTCAACTCAAGTTTTTTTCACGCTGCCATCAGACAGAGATATAGATCAAATGCCATTAGATTTGTTAATGTTGAGGGACGACATATTGAAGACGTTGCTGGGGTCAAGGAAGCTGTTGCTGATCACTTTGAATGTAGGTTTAAAAAAGTTGACAGAATCATGCCAAGCATAGGGAAGATGGGTTTTAAAAGGTTGTCTGAGGCTGAAAGCTTAGCTTTGGAGAGTCCTTTTACGGCTGAAGAAGTTAAGAGAACTGTATTTGATGGATGGAGACCGCAGTCCTGGACCAGATGGTTTCAATTTAAAATTTTTGAGGGAATGCTGGGGGATCTTAGGGAATGATTTTACGCAGTGTATACTAGAATTCTTTGAGACGGGATATATGTCGAAAGTATTCTCTTCATCCTTTATTACTTTGATTCCTAAAAGAGTTGAAGCTTGTGAATTATAGGAGTTCCGTCCTATCTGTTTGATTAGTTCTATCTACAAAGTGGTCGCAAAGTTGTTGGCGGGTAGGATTCAGTTGGTCATGGATATAATAGTCACTGAAACTCAGACAGCTTTTATAAAAGGAAGGAATATTTTGGTTGGAGTGTTAGTTCTAAGTGAATTAATAGACTATGCTAAGAGAAACAATACAAGAGCAATGTTGTTAAAAGTGGATTTTGCGACGGCATATGATAGAGTTGAATGGAGTTTCCTAAAAGATATTATGTTGACGATGGGTTTTGGGAGTAAGTAGATGTCGTGGATTGAAGGCACGGTGATGAATAATTTTATGTCAGTGCTTGTTAATGGTAGTGCCACTCGAGACTTTAGGGTCACTAGGGGACTTCGACAGGGTGACCATTTGTCTCCATATCTGTTCACCATTGTAGCAGAAGGTTTTGCAGTGTTGGTTCGGAGAGCTGTAAAGGAGGTCTTTTTCAAAGGAATAGGTATTGGTAATATGGGGTCAGTTGAGCTGCTCCAATATGCAGACGATACGGTTCTTGTAGGAGAAGGATCTTGGAGGAATTTATGGGCAATCAAGGCAATTCTCAAGGGATTTCAGTTGGTCTCAGGTTTGAATGTAAATTACAGGAAAAGTGCGTTGTATGGAATTGGTTTGGAAGATGGTTTTTTGAGAGCGGCTGCAACTTTTCTAGGAGTTCAAATTGACGGGTTTCCGTTTACGTTTCTAGGTGTATATGTAGGAGGCAATCATACACGATTTTCTTTTTGGAAGCCTATGCTTGATAAGGTTCAGATGCGGCTTGCGAGTTGGAAGGGTAGATTTTTATCACTGGTAGGCAGGGCAACGTTAATCAACTCTGTTTTATCCAACATTCCAACGCATTTCATGTCGGTTTACCTTATGCCTACTAAAGTGGTGCAAGCATTGAAGAGAATTCAGCGTAAATTTTTATGGTACGGATCTGGTAAGGAAAGGGGCATATCTTGGATTGAATGGAAAGTAGTATGTCAATCAAAGGAGGAGGGGGGTTTGGGCATAAAGAATGTTAGAAGCTTTAACATTGCATTGGTAGCAAAATGGTTATGGAAATTAATGAAATTGAAAGGCAGGTTATGGCATGGTTTGATTGAAGCGAGATATCATGATTATATTTCGGACTTTCACGTGGGCGTATTGCCTAGCTATTCAACAGGTTCGTCATTGTGGTGGCGCGATATTTTTGGTATTCTAAAGAAGTTTGGAAATGATGGATTTATGAAGAATATTGGATACAAGGTAAATAGAGGAAATGAAGCTCTGTTCTGGTTTTCACAGTGGTGTGGCAATGATTCTCTTGTGCATCTGTTTCCTAATTTGTGGGAGAAAGCAAGTAACAAATTTGGAAGGGTTGTGGATTTTGTGAATCATGAAGACATATGCGGGTATTGGAAGGTGGATTTCAATGAGACGGAATGGACGGAAGACAACAAGTTGGAGAGGGAGGCGTTGGAAGTAATACTGTATGAACACAGATGTAGTCCCACTGTTGTAGATGATTGTGTGTGGTTGGGTGGCGAGCAGCAAAGTTTCTCAGTTCGCAGTGCGTACAAGGTGGTGGAGGAGGCACAATGTGTTCGTCTGTATGGTGAGGAGCAGCAGGCAGCTTTTAAGATGGTATGGCTTTCTTCATCTCCTCCTAAAGTTCAGACCTTTGGTTGGAGGTTGATTCATGATAGCTCACCGTCGCGAGTTAATTTGTGTAAACGTGGCATTTTGTCTTTTGAGCATAACAGCACATGTCCGTTATGCTTTTCAAGAGACGAAACCGCGTTTCATGTTCTGTTTGAATGTGGAAAAACGAAGGAAATATGGTGGAGGATTGGTATTTGGTTGGGAATTGATGTTGGTACTCACGACAATATTTGATCACATTTACGTCATTGTATTGAGGCCTTGATTAGTAGGAAGGTGAGGGTCCAAAACGTTGCAGGTTTGTGGTTGTCTATAGTATGGTGTCTTTGGATAAATAGAAACACAATTTTATTTAATGATGTTAGTTGGGATAGGGAAAGGATAGTAGAAGATATAATTTTGTTCACTTGGTGGTGGGTAGAAAAAAGAATTAACTCTCTAACTACGTGTAATTATTAAGCCGTCCCTCCATCATGGTTTTCATAATTAGAATAGACACTCCAATAATTTGTAGTAGAATGGTATCCATTTAGAGCGAAACCTTGATTCGGATTAAATGGCTTTCCTGTCCCCTCAGCTGGGTCAAATTTTGAAGTAAACTTGTAGCTTTGTCAGAGGAAGGAATAATAACTAGCAGATAACTACAACAGATAATAATTAATTTGTTTATATTATTATAAAAAATATAAATGGTATACATATTATGAGATTTTGCATACATTTTTTTAAAATTTTAATAAATTGTATGAATATTTAAAGTAATTCCAATTTTGATTCTTATTATAGCCTTTGATATATTTAATAGTATTATTTCTAATAGACAATCTCAATAAAGTAATATAAAAAATTAAGTAAAAACCAAAATAAAGAAAGCAAATAAATGCATGGATGTGGCCATGTAGGTGGTCTAAGTTACTACGTGTGTAAGAACCGTGTGAGCCATTTAAGAAAAATCTCTCAACACTTTCCATCTTACTATTGATTTTTCCTAAACTTGAAGATTCTGATGACCAGACATGACTATGACATTCTTGAAACTACCTCTTTATAAGGAGAACCAAGTGAACTGTCTCAAAATTCAAGTAGAAAACAACATGGTTGTCAAAGTGTACGGAGCACCCTATGGTTTGCTGAAAAGAATTAGATTTTGAAACAATTGATATTGATCTCTTCATGGGAGAGCATAAACAAATCCGATTTCCTCAAACAGCACCCTTTTGGAGAGGTTCGTCTTATTCAAGATGGTGATTTTACCCTTTATAGTTAGTTTCATCAACCCTTTACTATTTTCTCTATGTATTTTTATCGAAGCTATGTATTTGTATAAATTTGGTATATCGGATTTTAAGTAATAGCTATTATCATTTGTTGTGTTTGATTTAAACTCATGATGTCGATTATGAGTTTCACCAATTAGTTCATGATATCTTCTTTTTATCTTTTAATTTTTAGATATTTCAGGGGGATTTGCCAATAGGCATTATTGGAAGCCTCTTAGTATTGGTGCAATTGCTGGACTTACAACAACACTCCTTGTTGGCCTCAATATTCCTAATGGCCAAGGTTGTCAAGATCGAGATTTTGCATAAGATCGGGAGGGGACGGTAAAATCGTAAAACATAAGATCGTAACTAAGATCAGAAGATTCTACCCAATTATTTTTGTAAGATGGAGAGGGAGTAACAAGATCGTAAAACATAAGATCGTAACAAAAATCGTAAGATATTACTAAAACGAAAAATTATACTTATATATTTGAAGTTTTTTTATAGGATACTTTGGTAGACAAGTGTATTAGTGGGAAAATGGCCTCCGCCGAACCGTAAATGTTGCACCTTGGCATCTTGTCAACCTTCTTGGCTTGTAATGGTGGTGGCGGAAAAAGGCAAGTGTGACCGGAAAACGACTGATTGTGGCCTGAAGTTGCCAAGATCGCACAAAATCAATGGTTTTATAGTTTTTTTCACAATTTGGCTACAACATGTGATTCTACTTAAGATCGGGATCGTTAGGGGTGAGTGAGATCGTAAAATCGTAAGATTTTAAGATCTAGATCGAGATCTTGACAACCATGCTAATGGCATGACATAATTTGTTTCTGATGAGCTGTCTCGGCTATATCTTGGGCTCGGCAGGTATGTTTTCCTAAAGTTTACCTCAGACGCGACACACTTATTCATTCTCATATTTGGGCTGGCTGTGTTGCTTGTATTATGGCTGGTATCCTTGGAGGAGAAGACACATATACGGCTTTTAACGAACTTATGGCTTTTCTTGTTTTTCCATAATTAATGTTTGACTATCATTAGTTAGTAAATAACTTTAATTTTCTTACTCCATAGTTGGTGATTGTTGACATGCATCAATTATGGAGTTGAAAGTCACAACATTTGGTTGCATTCCTTGCTCTATCATTACAATAAGCAACATAATAGAAGACTCCACTAAATCATTTTTGCATAGTGCATCTATGATTGCTTTATAAAAGAATATTGACTTCCAATTGTGATTTCCTAAATTCTCGATAAACATTCATCGCTTCTTGGAACATTTTGCCTTTCGTGTACACGTCGATCATTGTAGAATAAGTTAGTATATTTAGAAATATGTTTCGCGCCTTCATCTCTTCAAATAGTTTTTTAACTTCAGCATATATGTTATGCCTTTTGTACCTGGACAACAGAGTATTGCCTGTTACAACGTCTGTTTTAATTCCACATATGTCCATCTCCTTGCACTTATTAATTGCTTCATCAAAACAAAAGTCGTAACATAGAATGCTATGTTGTCAAGTTATGGATGGCATGAAATGTATGCTAAAGTTAGAAGACTATTTTAAGAGACGAAGGCGCAAAACATGTACTCAAATTCACTAACTTACTCTTCATTGATCGACGTGTACAAAAAATGGGAATTGTTCCAGGAAGCAATGAATATTTATCAAGAATTACTGATGTCACGATTGAAAATCGATGATGTATTTTATAGTGCAATCATAGTTCCACTAAGCGAAAAAATGGTTTAGTAAAGTCTTTTATTATATTGCTTATTGAAATGATAGATAAAGGAATCAGCGCAAATGTGGTCACTTTTAACTCTATAATTGATACCTATCAACAATCGCCAGCATTAGACTTTGAAAATCATTGTTTCTTTGCAACCTATTGAGTATTCAATTGAACAATCGTCTGTTACGCTTATTAATGTGCTTTTTAGACTAAGTTAGATGACGACTTAACTTTTTTGATATGTTTGTTCTGTATGATGTTTTATATCATTCTCGACCTACTAGTTCATCACATGACTATCTAGCTTCTGGCTATTAGATCGATGGAAGTTATGTAGCACCAATTAAGTTAAGGTACCCCTAGTACCTTATAGTAATATATTTGGCATATCAAAAAAAAAATGTAGCACCAATTGATTAAATATGTGTATGGTATCTGACATATCTCAGTGTTCTAACATTATTACATTTTATTCTTTTAATTTATTTTTTAAAATTATTTATTATTATTAGTATATTGCATGTTTTGTCAGTGTTTGTGCACGTATTTCATATAATATGAGTCTCGTGTTACTTTTTAGTGTTACTTTGTCATAAGCGCAAAGAACCAATTGAATGAATATTATAAGTTTGCTTGATTAATCTGTTTTCTTATTTCCTCAATTTCATTATTTTATTTTACTACTTTAGAATTATTAGTTAAAGTCTTCTAAAATCTCTCTCTACTATAAATTAGACTTAAGTATCAATCCAATTTTCTGGTTTTGAATGTTTAATATGTGTTTGCCTTGAAGTTTGTATTTGAAACCAGCGAGAAGGTAACCAAAACTTTAGACGTGTTATAACTAAAATATTAGACCTAATATAATTTGACAGGAATTATGAAAAGTAAATTTTTTTTGTTGGAATTAAGAAGCACAACGAAGTTGAGAATGTATTTCTTTCAAAGTTTTGAATGTTATTTGTAGACAAAAATGTTAAAAATGAAATTTAATTTGTAAAACTGTCATATTTAACTACTAATTAATGATAATTACTGGAAAAAAGAGTGTGATGATCGGGATTCGAACTCCAATTGACATATAAATTGTGATCTCCGTTAGAATACGATTAGACGATAGTCTAACTAACTTTGAGTTAGTTATGAGTTTGTTTGTGTGATTACTTTTGATATAAGTAATCTCTCAACATGTATGAAAAATGACTAATGTTGCAAGTTGAATAATGAACTTTTTTTTTCACATTCTAATAAGTGGTATTAGAAGCATTGGATCTCCTGCAATCAAAAAATTTAGTTTCTATTTTCAAGGTGGGAAAATTTGTTATTTCTCTTATCCTCACTCTCGTATCATTCCTTATTATCTTTTGAATCATTTTCATGGCTAATTTGAAAAAATTCCTAACACTAGTAATTCCCAAGTTAAATGGATTCGACGATCATTGGGTCAAGTGTAACACCCTATTTCCCGACTCAAAAAATATTACAATAATTCAAAGTATATTTTCACCTAAAGGGTGTCGCACATTCTCAAATAAAACACATGTTACTAAATTGAACAACTTAAAGCTGAAATATGAAACATTCAAAAACACCTTCACATAGTCTCATCAAATGAATTTATTCAAATAACATTGTTTTTTGAAAAGAACATAATAATTCTCCTAATAAAAGAAATAACATCCCATCCCTAGTATTACAATATCTAGGCGACACAACGTTTACTTGACAAAACAGAAAACAAGGAAGAAAGCAATGACCACCATTCTTCAACACAACTGCACTACATGCTATCTGTATTTGCAACATGGACATAAAAGCCACACACAAACACAAAAGGGGGTGGGAATAATCCCTACAAATGTTAGCGGTCAAAGTAAATAATATGACAACTATAAAAATACATATATCATTCTCACACAACAACAACAATAATACAATTTAAGTACTCAAACAATCATCAAAATCACTCTAAAAAGTTCATTCTCAAATATCAGGCAACACTGCAATTCCTATGAATTACTCAACTAAAAAATATTCATATAATTAATCTTAATAATTGTATTATCACTAAAAAATTATCAATAATTAAGTAACATTGTATTATTATTCATCAGCTCAAAAATCAATCAACGACACTCAAAACATCTCAACAGAGTTTTTTTAATCATTTTATTATACACTCATAACTTTTCAAAGGTTTATATATATATATATATATATATATATATATATCAACAGAGTTCTCAAAGTACTCTAACAACTGTACCACAATGTTTAAATTTTTAAAATGAACCTAGAGTACTCAAAAGTACTCTAAAATGCTAAAAAAATGCTTCACTGACAGCCTTTGATAGGTGATAACTCTAATGAACTTTAATGGACTGATAGTTTGACTCATTATTGCTCAAAAATAACACAAACGTAACAAAAAGGTTGTTGACGCTAAAATTGCTCAGATTCACAGTCGTACGGCTAATTAACAACAAAACTCATCAGATTAGACAAAAGTGGAATAAAAAATATAAAATAGTAGTATGAAACAATATAAAAAGTATTTAAATAAACTAGAAGAAAAATTGAGGAAATGAGAAATTAGAGAATATGAAAAACAAAGAACAGAAGTGATACGAGATTAAAGAAGAAAAGAGTGATAAAAACTTAATTGGGAGAGAAAATAATAATATAAAAACAAGAACCTTAAAACGAAAGAACATAAGAGAGATTTAATAAGGTTGATACTAAAACCCTAAGTGTCAATAAAAGAATATTTGTAAGGTTAATGCATAATGAAGAAAAAAGTTATGAATTTATAGAATTTGGTTTGTGTGAAGTCATTGTTATGGTTTTGCTAAAATATTATGTATGAAGAATCTAAAATGGATTGAAATCGTAATTGGGGATGCAAAATACAAAAACATATAAAAATATTTTGTTGTTTATTAGTTAAAAAAAAGGCTATTTAATAAATCAAGCATTTTAATTAATGGTGTTAATGAAACCAAATTGTTTTTGGTTACTTATTAGTAGAGGTGTTTGCGGTGCGATTTGTTGGGGGAGTTTATTAAAGAGCATTGATACATATCTAAAAATAAATTGGCTAATGCATCTACAAAAACCTACGGTTAAAGTTTGTCTTGAACAGGTGCTAGTGATTTGTATGTTGTTTAAGCCATTCCATCACCATGTATGTTATAGAGTTTAAAACCTGTATGTGTATCTTTTCATTTCGAATATCTTCTCTATTAAGGCTAACGGGTGGTTCCATCACAATATCAAATAACATAATGTAGTGTTAAAATCATAATATCATAACAATAAAAGACATTTATAGTAATGATCTAATTCCTGTAACCAACTGCAGTTGTTTCTGCTCAATTATGCTCTACTTATACCAAGCTCCTTGCGCCATATGTTGATTTTGTGTTTAGAGTCATATTGCGAACACCGTGTTTCAAGTCAGCTTTCGATCAGAGTTGTCACCAAATGGATCCACTCCTACCTTTGAATACCTCAGTTAGTTACATCTGTAATTTCAAAAGTATGTTTGCCCTTGAGCTTCCTCAAGTTCCTTGTCTATCAACTCTTCCATACAAAAAAAATGATTCTAAATCAATGTTGTTATGCTCTAGGACATTTGCATTACCATTATGATGATTCATAAGAACAACATTATTTAATGCTTCTTCATTCAGGAAACAGCTTGGTAACCCAGTAGTGTTATACTAATCGGCTTCTGTAATCGGAGCATCATAATTGAGAAAACAAGGTCGGCCATGGAAGTTGTCGTAAAACATATTGTCCCCTTTTATTGATGGCGACATCGATACGTGTATTATAACAAAAGTGTGATGCTGTAATGTAACGCTGCTTCTTGCTCTCCGGCGATGCTATTCTGCTTCACTGCTTACAGCACAGTCTTCTTGTTCCATCGGTATCTAAGCAAGCCTGATCTCATGATCATAAACAAGCTTCAATGGTTTCCACTGAATCGCAACCTTAGACAGCTGCCCATGAATATCCTTCAGGTTCATATTTTTCGAGTTAGGTTGCACTGCAAGACCATTACTTAAAGCTTTCAACGTAATATTCTGCTGACGCTTAGTTTTCTCCGAGCCATTCTCAGAAGGCAATAAAACATTCTGAGACTTGTCAACTTTGTTATTAGAAGAAAGAACAACCCCAACTCCAGAATTCACCCCCATTTTCGATCCAGGCCGAGCCGACAAACCTGGACCTAATCCCGCAATTAGAGCACCACGGACAGCCGAAGCCCCAAGAGCAGTAGGAGTTGGCCGACTGTAACAATCCTGTTGAGCTTCGTGACGAGGTCCAAACCATACCTTCAATCTCTGAGCAATATCCAAATCGTCTTTATGATCAGGATCATAAGCCAACGATAACTGCACATCCTGCACGGCTAATTCATACTTTTCAACAGCCTTAATCGCTTTAACCCTGCGAAGAAAAGCCTGAACAAAACTGGCTGACCTTTGAAATCTCGTATTCCCTTCTCTTAGTTTTCACACAGAGTAAATGATTTCAAAGTAAGGCTGAAACATCAACATTCAGTTGTCGGCTAAAAGGGTCTAACTCACTGTCTATTTTCTTTAGATGTCAATCTTCAGGATTCGTACATGACTATTTCAACCGATCATCATTTGATTCCGAAGACGGAGATTTCAATGTGACATGTTTTTTAATCAGATATTAAACTCAATGTATAAGATGATAATTGTAATACCCCGTAATTTTATTTTGCTCTGGGTAATATTGGTTCTAATTGTGAGAGTTGGGTCAAACTCATGTTGTGTTAAAGGAGAGCTTTCATGTGTTTTTCGACAGGAGGAAAGCATGCAGTCGAAGCTTGTTCACATGTGTTTACTGTGAATTTTGGTAAACAACCTCTGGTCTATCAATCTTAAAAAACTGACTAACTTGCAGGATCGACCACACAAATCCTAGGACATGTACTAAATTTGAGAGACAAGTGTAAATGACAAATGAAAAATAAAGAGAATGTAACTTGAACTCCACGTTCGACAATGCTGAAATAAAAATCTAACTGAACTCCACGTTCGACTACTTGCAATAAGGTAAGGTAAAGGCTTGAAATTTAAAGGGCTGTAAGAAAAGGATGCAGAAATTAAAGGGGTCAAAAGGAAATGACAATAAGTAAAAAGCTTTGAAAGTAAAATGCGACGAACTCCACGTTCTTGAAAAGTAAAGGCTGGAATGATAAAAGTGTTGTCGAAGGTAAAGTGCAGGAAAATAAAGGACTTTGAAAATAAATGCAATGGATTAAAGGTGAACACCACGTTCTTGAAAATAAAAGACTTTGAAAAGTAAATGCTTGAAGATTAAATGCTTGAATGTAACAGTGCAGTCGAAGGTAAATGCAGAAAGTTTAAATGACTCTGAAAGTAAATTTGGCATGGAAGATAAAGTTCAAGAAATTGTAAAGGCATGAAAAGTAAATGGCTGAATCTTAAACATGATGAAGATAAATCGTATTAATGAAGAAAGTGGTGTTACATTACGTACATTCTCACGAACTCGTTTCTCTACACGCCGGATGATCAACAATGCATAACTAAGTCATGAGTAAAATGCTAAAACATCCAGAGTTATCCATAATGTGCTCAAAGTTGATTTGTACGTAACAACAACATGAAGAATTGCATACACAAGGATCATAACACGACAAAAATATCATATCACTGTATAGAAAATTTCAGCAGCATAACGACATAAAAATATCAAATCTGCATACTAAACATCCAATTTTAAATGCATTAAAGTAAAACAGCTAGCAGCTACACAAAATTATATTTACATTTACAATATTCACATTATTGTACCAATATCACGGTAATAAAATCCAGCAAAAGATTTGCATAATCGAATCGTAATCAGTACAATAATTGAATAAAAATCAAACTAAGCATACAACGAATTATATGCAAACAAACATCGACTGTAGCTCACTCGAATTCAATGAATAACATATTGATTTAAATTTTAAAAATCTAGTAAAAAAAAACTGATCAAAGAGACATTTTAAACATGGTTGAATTTATTTAATCATAATTAAACAAAATAGTATAAGTAAATAAATAAATACAATGATCATCTTATAATTAATGTAAATATTAGTAATTTATAAAATTCGATTTATAAAACATTCAAATAAGTACATTAAAAAAATAAGCTGATAAAGTTAACAATAATCCGAAAACCAAATGGTGGAAAATGATAAAGAAAATGCAATGGACTCTCGTAATTAGACTTTGACCACAATTTCTAAAAAGATCATTCTGGAATTTAAATGTTTTTTTTAAGCAAAAACATATTATATAAATAGGACACCAATTAGTGCCCTACACAATTACACAAGGCCACTATCTAAAATCGTGCCTACAAAAATTCGAGAGGAGCTTTAACCCACGTGTAATAGTTACAATATGATGCATTTGTACCCTTCTTTCCTATCCACCACCAAGATAACAAAACCAGTCGATTAGTAATAGAATCGAGATTCCAAAATTCATCTCCAAACGAAATGTTATTCCTAGAGTACCAAATAACCCAACAAAATGCAATGGAATTTAAATGTATGTTGCAAATTATTATAACTTTTAAATATTTCAAAATTATAATTATTTTTATAAATGTATCAATAATAATTTAGTTCTTTAAATATATTTTTAGAAAATTATAAATGTTGGATAAACAACCCTTAATTAAGTAAATATATTTTTAAACAATTATAAATGTTGGATAAACAAACCTCAATTCTGTGCCGCCTTCTTATGTGAAATTTCAATAAAAAAAATTCTATTTTTGTGTTTTATGAACTTTTTAATAACTTTATTCCAAATATTTTTTGCCCTAGTACTAACACCTTAAAAACCACAATTTAAAAAGCCAATCAAAACAACCAAGAAACAAAAGCATATATTTTTTTACAGAAAAAAAAAAGAATAAATAAAAAAGAAAGACCAACCTACATGAAGGAGAATTTTCCTAGTCAGACGTACAGTCTCTCTTTCTTTTCTCTTTTCAGTCTCCATTTCTTTCAATTCTTATTGTTTCTTTCTTCATTCCGCCTTAGATTTCTTCTAACTCTTCTTCTTGTTCTGCCTTTGGTTGCAGGGATGATTGAAGCTTTAGATTAAGGTTTATTTGTTGTTGTTCTTCGATGTGAAAAGAAACAACATTTTGGTAGTATATTTTTAAATTGTGGATGAGACAATGTGTATAAAACATGTGTTTTTTATAGATGAAAATTAGGGTTATTTAAAAAGAAAAAAAAAATCAATTTCAACAATTAAAATAACTAAAAGTCCAAAAATCTATTGGGTTAATCACAATAACTAAAAGGCCAAAAATCACGTTTAATTGATTTTGAGTTTGTGAATAAATCAAATTAATTCTTTCATAAAACCATATATTCGCTACCCTAAAATGCAATATTTAAAAATGTGGGTCTTGCTCCTATGTATCCACGGATACAATGAGGAACTTAAATCTTCGTATTTCGGGGAAAGAAAAAATATATTTATGGGTTTTTTGTTGTAGTGCATAACGGGACGTGAATCTCGCGCTTACGTATCTTCAGGTGCAATGGAGAATTCAAAACTACGTAGTTCTTGGTAGCTTATGAGTGTTGGTTGATTGATTTTAGTGAACAAGTTTTTATTTCACCTTCTAACGTTTAAATATTGGCTTGTTTTCTCACGTCTGAGACTTAAGGACTAAACAATGTTCGTTTGTGAAAAAGGTCTCGATCGTACGAGAGCGAGAGAAACAATTTAGATGTGTTGGGTGTTCTATTGGATGACGATTACTCGAATAGTCGAGTAAGACAACTCATATTCGAATAATTGAGGAGAGGAAAGGAAGACTCATGACAACCTCCCTTTTCATCTTTAATTATAAAAAGGATTGGATATGGTTAAGGTATTTTGATTGGAAGACGAATACTCCAGTTAGTTTACGAAGGGAATAGAAGGCTTTAGACCACCTTCTTTTATGTCCAAATTATTAAGAAAATGAATTTTATTAGATTAATATGAAAGAGACATGAGGCGAATCAGATTAGATGTTTTTTAATGGATGACAATTGCTCGAATGGTCGAGTAAGTCAACTCATATCTAAATAATCGAGGAGTGGAATCGAAGGCTCTAAACCATCTCCGTTTTCACCCTTTAACTTGAATTAGATAAAAGACACTCGATCTTGATCGAGGTTTGTATTTGCACTGAATCAAAACAAGGTTGAAATGATTTTGAGGAAAGATCCGTTTGGCATTGGACCAAGGGTTTTTTTATTTAAAATATCTATTTAATTAAATTATCATTAATTAGCCAGATGATCAACAATGCATAACTAAGTCATGAGTAAAATGCTAAAACATCTAGGGTTATCCATAATGTTCTCAAAGTTGATTTGTACGTAACAACAACATGAAGAATTGCATACACAAGGATCATAACACGACAAAAATATCATATCACTGTATAGAAAATTTCAGCAGCATAACGACATAAAAATATCAAATCTGCATACTAAACATCCAATTTAAAATGCAATAAAGTAAAACATCCAGCAGCTACACAAAATTATATTTACATTTACAATATTCACATTATTGTACCAATATCACGGTAATAAAATCCAGCAAAAGATTTGCATAATCGAATCGTAATAAGTACAATAATTGAATAAAAATCAAACTAAGAATACAACGAATTATATGCAAACAAACATCGACTGTAGCTCACTCGAATTCAAGTCCAACGATATTGACAACCATTTGGCTCGAATAGCATGCGCTCGGAATCACACAATCGAAACAAAAACTGTCACTATATTAAAACAACATTAGAAATGGGGAAAGATAAATTCGATATGGTTCATAAGTTGCTGGAATATTTGGAGGACTAAAAATAATATCTTGTTCAATGATGCGGAGTTTAATGTTAACGACATTGTCAATGTTATTAAAGTCACCTCTTGGAATTGGTTGATTTTAAGTAGACAAGATAGTAAGATGTGTAGGTTGTACAAATGGTATAAATTTCTGTTAGATTTTATGTAATTGTTTTGACTGTTCGTTGGTTGTAGTTCATTGGTTTGAGATTTCCTTAATCTCCTATTATTGAAGTTGCTTATCAAAAAAAAAAACAGCATTAAAAATGTACAATGTAGAATGTAAATGCCGATAATCGCTACAATCTAAAACTAAAATTCACAACATAATCAAAATTAAAACAAGTTACAAAAAGTAATCCAATACTGGAAATGCGGAAATGAAACGAACACAACCAAATCGAGATGAAATAGAACCCATAAATGAAATTCAAATAGAAAAAATAGCAGATCAATTGAATTAGTTAGAAGATCAATATCCAAGATGGAGTTTGATTCTGGGGAAAGTTCTAACATTGAATCGTCGGATTCAGAAGAGGGTGAAAGCATGAAGGGGCTTTATGAAGAGGAAGATAAGGATATGGAGCGGGGTGAGACAATTGAATTAGTTAGTAAGGAGGCATTCAGTCCGGCTGGGATGTGTGCAAGGTCAAATGAAGCTATAGAAGCCCTGTCACTTAGAGCTGAGCCCAAGGAGTGTAGGTTGGTGTGTGATTCTGAAGAGAGTAGGAGGTCTGAACAGATGGAAACTTTGGATAGGTCATGGAATCTAAAGTAAGGCTGTGACTTGTCTCCGGGTAATTTTGGATGTCAAAAGGATTCTCAACCTGTGGAGAACAGAGTAGGCAACGATGTTCAGAAGAAGCTGGTGAGTAAAATAATTCAAGAGGAAAACATTGAGAGGGAGGTTGGAGGTGGGATTTCATCAAGTAATGGGGGGAGGTTTCAAAAATCGATGCAAAAGTTAATTAGTAGACCTATAAAGGTGGTTCGATTAGATGAGATTTATCAGAAGTTGAAGATTCCATTCGCTCCGTCTTACTACGCAACCTTGCTAAACGTCAATAATTCATATGGTGATTGTGTGACCTCTTAGGCACAGGGAGTTGAAGATGGGGAGGAGGATATTTCAAGCTTTGAAGGGACTCCACATTCCATTGGGGATTCTTTAGGGGATGAGGAGGTGTCAAAAAGTAACTCAAGGATTAAAAGAAAGTTAGAAAATCTACCGTCCAGAATTTGGGGAGCCATAAAGGGATTAGGAATTGAAGGGGAAGAAGATGATGAAGTATTCGAGAACATAGTTCGCAACTGCGAGAAAGAGGTTAGGAATGAAATGAGTAATAGGAAGGATGTTGAAAGGGTGATGAAACGAATTTTATGACTTACAATATTAGAGGAAGTGGGAAAAGTTTAAAAAGAAGGAGATTAAGGGCATTAATAAAAAAGGAAGATGTGGACCTGATTTTCATTCAGGAAACCAAATGTGTTAAAATGACAGAAGAAATAGCAATAAGTTTGTGGGGTGATTACAATTGTATGTGGACGGCATCTGTTGCTGTTGGTATGGCTGGAGGTATCATTACAATTTGGAGGAGTAACCTGTTGGAACCCATTAGCTGCTTCAAGGATAATGGATTTGTGGGTGTAAATACGAAATGGCAAGGCAGAAATTGTTATTTTTTGAATGTATATTCCTCATGTTCTAATGTTGAAAAAATAATCTTATGGGCCAAAATACAGCACTTAAAGAATACGTTGGTGGAAGGAGAGTGGATAATTGGTGGAGATTTCAATGCTATCAAGGATAGGAGGGAAAGGATAGGATGTAGTAACCATTCGAAGAAAGTAACAGAGGAATTCAGTGAGTTAATTGAACAGTTGGGGTGTATTGACGCACCGGTTAGTGGTATTAAATTTACGTGGTTTAATGGAGCGGGTACGTCTTGTAGTAGACTGCATAGGTTTCTAATCTCCCCAGTTGTATACAACAATTGGAATACGGTGATTCAGAAGATTGGAACCAGAGACATCTCGGATCATAGGCCTGTGTCGTTAGTGGCAAGGAACATTAATTGGGGCCCGAAGCCGTTCAGAACATTAAACTGTTGGTTTGAGCATCAAGAATTCATGGAGTTTGTTAAAAAGACGTGGGAAGAATATAAAGTAAAAGGGAAATATTATTTTGTGCTTTCAAAGAAGTTACAATATTTACTGAGTCGTTTAAGATGGTGGAATGAAAAGGTGTATGGGTGGCTTGATACAACAATAAATGAGAATATTATTACCATTAATGAAACTGAAAATAATATAGTTCAGAAGATGGGGAGAAGTAGCAGCTCAGAGTTATTAAGTTGGAAAGGTGCAGAGGACGAAATGTGGAAGAAAATGAGATCAAAAGAGAGCATCCTGAAACAGAACGCTCGTATGAAGTGGATAAAGGAGGGTGACCTCAACTCAAGTTTTTTTCACGCTGCCATCAGACAGAGATATAGATCAAATGCCATTAGATTTGTTAATGTTGAGGGACGACATATTGAAGACGTTGCTGGGGTCAAGGAAGCTGTTACTGATCACTTTGAATGTAGGTTTAAAAAAGTTGACAGAATCATGCCAAGCATAGGGAAGATGGGTTTTAAAAGGTTGTCTGAGGCTGAAAGCTTAGCTTTGGAGAGTCCTTTTACGGCTGAAGAAGTTAAGAGAACTGTATTCGATGGATGGAGACCGCAGTCCTGGACCAGATGGTTTCAATTTAAAATTTTTGAGGGAATGATGGGGGATCTTAGAGAATGATTTTACGCAGTGTATACTAGAATTCTTTGAGACGGGATATATGTCGAAAGTATTCTCTTCAACCTTTATTACTTTGATTCCTAAAAGAGCTGAAGCAGGTGAATTATAGGAGTTCCGTCCTATCTGTTTGATTAGTTCTATCTACAAAGTGGTCGCAAAGTTGTTGGCGGGTAGGATTCAGTTGGTCATGGATATAATAGTCACTGAAACTCAGACAGCTTTTATAAAAGGAAGGAATATTTTGGTTGGAGTGTTAGTTCTAAGTGAATTAATAGACTATGCTAAGAGAAACAATACAAGAGCAATGTTGTTAAAAGTGGATTTTGCGACGGCATATGATAGAGTTGAATGGAGTTTCCTAAAAGATATTATGTTGACGATGGGTTTTGGGAGTAAGTAGATGTCGTGGATTGAAGGCACGGTGATGAATAATTTTATGTCAGTGCTTGTTAATGGTAGTGCCACTCGAGACTTTAGGGTCACTAGGGGACTTCGACAGGGTGACCCTTTGTCTCCATATCTGTTCACCATTGTAGCAGAAGGTTTTGCAGTGTTGGTTCGGAGAGCTGTAAAGGAGGTCTTTTTCAAAGGAATAGGTATTGGTAATATGGGGTCAGTTGAGCTGCTCCAATATGCAGACGATACGGTTCTTGTAGGAGAAGGATCTTGGAGGAATTTATGGGCAATCAAGCCAATTCTCAAGGGATTTCAGTTGGTCTCAGGTTTGAATGTAAATTACAGGAAAAGTGCGTTGTATGGAATTGGTTTGGAAGATGGATTTTTGAGAGCGGCTGCAACTTTTCTAGGAGTTCAAATTGACGGGTTTCCGTTTAAGTTTCTAGGTGTATATGTAGGAGGCAATCATAGACGATTTTCTTTTTGGAAGCCTATGCTTGATAAGGTTCAGATGCGGCTTGCGAGTTGGAAGGGTAGATTTTTATCACTGGCAGGCAGGGCAACGTTAATCAACTCTGTTTTATCCAACATTCCAACGCATTTCATGTCGGTTTACCTTATGCCTACTAAAGTGGTGCAAGCATTGAAGAGAATTCAGCGTAAATTTTTATGGTACGGATCTGGTAAGGAAAGAGGCATATCTTGGATTGAATGGAAAGTAGTATGTCAATCAAAGGAGGAGGGGGGTTTGGGCATAAAGAATGTTAGAAGCTTTAACATTGCATTGGTAGAAAAATGGTTATGGAAATTAATGAAATTGAAAGGCAGGTTATGGCATGGTTTGATTGAAGCGAGATATCATGATTATATTTCGTACTTTCACGTGGGCGTATTGCCTAGCTATTCAACAGGTTCGTCATTGTGGTAGCGCGATATTTTTGGTATTCTAAAGAAGTTTGGAAATGATGGATTTATGAAGAATATTGGATACAAGGTAAATAGAGGAAATGAAGCTCTGTTCTGGTTTTCACAGTGGTGTGGCAATGATTCTCTTGTGCATCTGTTTCCTAATTTGTGGGAGAAAGCAAGTAACAAATTTGGAAGGGTTGTGGATTTTGTGAATCATGAAGACATATGCGGGTATTGGAAGGTGGATTTCAATGAGACGGAATGGACGGAAGACAACAAGTTGGAGAGGGATGTGTTGGAAGTAATACTGTATGAACACAGATGTAGTCCCACTGTTGTAGATGATTGTGTGTGGTTGGGTGGCGAGCAGCAAAGTTTCTCAGTTCGCAGTGCGTACAAGGTGGTGGAGGAGGCACAATGTGTTCGTCTGTATGGTGAGGAGCAGCAGGCAGCTTTTAAGATGGTATGGCTTTCTTCATCTCCTCCTAAAGTTCAGACCTTTGGTTGGAGGTTGATTCATGATAGCTCACCGTCGCGAGTTAATTTGTGTAAACGTGGCATTTTGACTTATGAGCATAACAGCACATGTCCGTTATGCTTTTCAAGAGACGAAACCGCGTTTCATGTTCTGTTTGAATGTGGAAAAACGAAGGAAATATGGTGGAGGATTGGTATTTGGTTGGGAATTCATGTTGGTACTCACGACAATATTTGATCACATTTACGTCATTGTATTGAGGCCTTGATTAGTAGGAAGGTGAGGGTCCAAAACGTTGCAGGTTTGTGGTTGTCTATAGTATGGTGTCTTTGGATAAATAGAAACACAATTTTATTTAATGATGTTAGTTGGGATAGGGAAAGGATAGTAGAAGATATAATTTTGTTCACTTGGTGGTGGGTAGAAAAAAGAATTAACTCTCTAACTACGTGTAATTATTAAGCCGTCCCTCCATCATGGTTTTCATAATTAGAATAGACACTCCAATAATTTGTAGTAGAATGGTATCCATTTAGAGCGAAACCTTGATTCGGATTAAATGGCTTTCCTGTCCCCTCAGCTGGGTCAAATTTTGAAGTAAACTTGCAGCTTTGTCAGAGGAAGGAATAATAACTAGCAGATAACTACAACAGATAATAATTAATTTGTTTATATTATTATGAAAAATATAAATGGTATACATATTATGAGATTTTGCATAAATTTTTTTAAAATTTTAATAAATTGTATGAATATTTAAAATAATTCCAATTTTGATTCTTATTATAGCCTTTGATATATTTAATAGTATTATTTCTAATAGACAATCTCAATAAAGTAATATAAAAATTTAAGTAAAAGCCAAAATAAAGAAAGCAAATAAATGCATGGATGTGGCCATGTAGGTGGTCTAAGTTACTACGTGTGTAAGAACCGTGTGAGCCATTTAAGAAAAATCTCTCAACACTTTCCATCTTACTATTGATTTTTCCTAAACTTGAAGATTCTGATGACCAGACATGACTATGACATTCTTGAAACTACCTCTTTATAAGGAGAACCAAGTGAACTGACTCAAAATTCAAGTAGAAAACAACATGGTTGTCAAAGTGTACGGAGCACCCTATGGTTTGCTGAAAAGAATTAGATTTTGAAACAATTGATATTGATCTCTTCATGGGAGAGCATAAACAAATCCGATTTCCTCAAACAGCACCCTTTTGGAGAGGTTCGTCCTATTCAAGATGGTGATTTTACCCTTTATAGTTAGTTTCATCAACCCTTTACTATTTTCTCCATGTATTTTTATCGAAGCTATGTATTTGTATAAATTTGGTATATCGGATCTTAAGTAATAGCTATTATCATTTGTTGTGTTTGATTTAAACTCATGATGTCGATTATGAGTTTCACCAATTAGTTCATGATATCTTCTTTTTATCTTTTAATTTTTTGATATTTCAGGGGGATTTGCCAATAGGCATTATTGGAAGCCTCTTAGTATTGGTGCAATTGCTGGACTTACAACAACACTCCTTGTTGGCCTCTATATTCCTAATGGCATGACATAATTTGTTTCTGATGAGCCGTCTCGGCTATATCTTGGGTTCGGCAGGTATGTTTTCCTAAAGTTTACCTCAGACGCGACACACTTATTCATTCTCAGATTTGGGCTGGCTGTAACAATCCTTTAATTTTCCTAAAGTTTAACGAACTTATGGCTTTTCTTGTTTTTTCATAATTAATGTTTGACTATCAATAGTTAGTAAATTACTTTAATTTTCTTACTCCATAGTTGGTGATTGTTGACATGCATCAATTATGGAGTTGAAAGTGACAACATTTGGTTGCATTCCTTGCTCTATCATTACAATAAGCAACATAATAGAAGACTCCGCTAAATCATTTTTGCATAGTGCATCTATGATTGCTTTATAAAAAAATATCGACTTCCAATTGTGATTTCCTGAATTCTCGATAAACATTCATCGCTTCTTGAAACATTTTGCCTTTCGTGTACACGTCGATCATTGTAGAATAAGTTAGTATATTTAGAAATATGTTTCGCGCCTTCATCTCTTCAAATAGTTTTTTAACTTCAGCATATATGTCATGCCTTTTGTACCTGGACAACAGAGTATTGCCTGTTACAACGTCTGTTTTAATTCCACATATGTCCATCTCCTTGCACTTATTAATTGCTTCATCAAAACAAAAGTCGTAACATAGAATGCTATGTTGTCAAGTTATGGATGGCATGAAATGTACGCTAAAGTTAGAAGACTATTTGAAGAGACGAAGGCGCAAAACATGTACTCAAATTCAATAACTTACTCTTCAATAATCGACGTGTACAAAAAATGGGAATTCTTCCAGGAAGCAATGAATATTTATCAAGAATTACTGATGTCACGATTGAAAATCGGTGATGTATTTTATAGTGCAATCATAGTTCCACTATGCGAAAAAATGGTTTAGTAAAGTCTTTTATTATATTGCTTATTGAAATGATAGATAAAGGAATCAGGGTAAATGTGGTCACTTTTAACTCTATAATTGATACCTATCAACGATCGCCATCATTAGACTTTGAAAATCATTGTTTCTTTGCAAACTATTGAATATTCAATTGAACAATCGTCTGTTACGCTTATTAATGTGCTTTTCAGACTAAGTCAGATGACGACTTAACTTTTTTGATATGTTTGTTCTGTATGATGTTTTATATCATTCTCGACCTACTAGTTCATCACATAACTATCTAGCTTCTGGCATTAGTGTTCTAACATTATTACATTTTATTCTTTTAATTTTTTTTTTTATTATTTATTATTATTAGTATATTGCATGTTTTGTCAGTGTTTGTGCACGTATTTCATATAATATGAGTCTCTTGTTACTTTTTAGTGTTACTTTGTCATAAGCGCAAAGAACCAATTGAATGAATATTATAAGTTTGCTTGATTAATCTGTTTTCTTATTTCCTTAATTTCATTATTTTATTTCACTACTTTAGAATTATTAGTTAAAGTCTTCTAAAATCTCTTCGACTATAAATTAGACTTAAGTATCAATCCAATTTTCTGGTTTTGAATGCTTAATATGTGTTTGCCTTGAAGTTTGTATTTGAAACCAGCGATAAGGTAACCAAAACTTTAGACGTGTTATAACTAAAACATTAGACCTAACATAATTTGACAGGAATTATGAAAAGTAAATTTTTTTGTTGGAATTAAGAAGCACAACCAAGTTGAGAATGTGTTTCTTTCAAAGTTTTGAATGTTATTTGTAGACAAAAATGTTAAAAATGAAATTTAATTTGTAAAATTGTCATATTTAACTACTAATTAATGATAATTACTGGAAAAAAGAGTGTGATGATCGGGATTCGAACTCCAATTGACATATAAATTGTGATCTCCGTTAGAATACGATTAGACGATAGTCTAACTAACTTTGAGTTTGTTATGAGTTTGTTTGTGTGATTACTTTTGATATAAGTAATCTCTCAACATGTATGAAAAATGACTAATGTTGCAAGTTGAATAATGAACTTTTTTTTTCACATTCTAATAAGTGGTATTAGAAGCATTGGATCTCCTGCAATCAAAAAAATGTAGTTTCTATTTTCAAGGTGGGAAAATTTGTTATTTCTCTTATCCTCACTCTCGTATCATTCCTTATTTTTTTTTGAATCATTTTCATGGCTAATTTGTAAAAATTCCTAACACTAGTAATTCCCAAGTTAAATGGATTCGACGATCATTGGGTCATGTGTAACACCCTATTTCCCGACTCAAAAAATATTACAATAATTCAAAGTATATTTTCACCCAAAGGGTGTCGCACATTCTCAAATAAAACACATGTTAATAAATTAAACAACTTAAAGCTGAAATATGAAACATTCAAAAACACCTTCACATAGTCTCATCAAATGAATTTACTCAAATAACATTGTTTTTTGAAAAGAACATAATAATTCTCCTAATAAAAGAAATAACATCCCATCCCTAGTATTACAATATCTAGGCGACACAACGTTTACTTGACAAAACAGAAAACAAGGAAGAAAGCAATGACCATCATTCTTCAACACAACTGCACTACATGTTATCTGTATTTGCATCATGGACATAAAAGCCACACACAAACAGAAAAGGGGGTGGGAATAATCCCTACAAATGTTAGCGGTCAAAGTAAATAATATGACAGCTATAAAAATACATATATCATTCTCACACAGCAACAACAATAATACAATTTAAGAACTCAAACAATCATCAAAATCACTCTTAAAGTTTCATTCTCAAATATCAGGCAACACTGCAATTCCTATGAATTACTCAACTAAAAAATATTCATGTAACTAATCTTAATAATTGTATTATAACTATAAAATTATCAACAATAGAGTTCTCAAAGTACTCTAACAACTCACAATGTTTAAATTTTTAAAATGAACCTAGAGTACTCAAAAGTACTCTAAAGTGCTAAAAAAATACTTCAATGACAGCCTTTGATAGGTGATAACTCTAATGAACTTTAATGAGCTGATAGTTTGACTCATTATTGCTCAAAAATAACACAAAGGTAACAAAAAGGTTGTTGACGCTAAAATTGCTCAGATTCACAGTCGTACGGCTAATTAACAACAAAACTCATCAGATTAAACAAAAGTGGAATAAAAAACATAAAATAGTAGTATGAAACAATATAAAAAGTATTTAAATAAACTAGAAAAAAAATTGAGGAAATGAGAAATTAGAGAATATGAAAAAGAAAGAACATAAGAGATACGAGATTAAAGAAGAAAAGAGTGATAAAAACATAATTGGGAGAGAAAATAATAATATAAAAACAAGAAGCTTAAAACGAAAGAACATAAGAGAGATTTAATAACGTTGATACTAAAACCCTAAGTGGCAATAAAAGAATATTTGTAAGGTTAATGCATAATGAAGAAAAAAGTTATGAATTTATAGAATTTGGTTTGTGTGAAGTCATTGTTATGGTTTTGCTAAAATCTTATGTATGAAGAATCTAAAATGGATTGAAATCGTAATTGGGGATGCAAAATACAAAAACTTATAAAAATATTTTGTTGTTTATTAGGTAAAAAAAAGGCAATTTAATAAATCAAGCATTTTAATTAATGGTGTTAATGAAACCAAATTGTTTTTAGTTACTTATTAGTAGAGGTGTTTGCGGTGCGATTTGTTGGGGGAGTTTATTAAAGAGCATTGATACATATCTAGAAATAAATTGGCTAATGCATCAACAAAAACCTATAGTTAAAGTTTGTCTTGAACAGGTGCTAGTGGTTTGTATGTTGCTTAAGCCATTTCATCATTATGTATGTTATAGAGTTTAAAACCTGTATGTGTATCTTTTCATTTCGAACATCTTCTCTATTAAGGCTAACTGGTGGTTCCATCACACTATCAAATAACATAATGTAGTGTTAAAATCATAATATCATAATAATAAAAGACATTTATAGTAATGATCTAATTCCTATAACCAACTGCACTTGTTTCTGCTCAATTATGCTCAACTTATACCAAGCTCCCTGCGACATATGTCGATTTTGTGTTTGCAGTCATATTGCGAACACCGTGTTTCAAGTCAGCTTTCGATCAGAGTTGTCACCAAATGGATCCACTCCTACCTTTGAATACCTCGGTTAGTTACATCTGTAATTTCAAAAGTATGTTTGCCCTTGAGCTTCCTCCAGTTCCTTGTCTATCAACTCTTCCATACAAAAAAAAATGATTCTAAATCAATGTTGCTATGCTCTAGGACATTTGCATTACCATTATGATGATTCATAAGAACAACATTATTTATTGCTTCTTCATTCAGGAAACAGCTTGGTAACCCAGTAGTGTTATACTAATCGATTTCTATAATCGAAGCATCATAATTGAGAAAACAAGGTCGGCCATGGAAGTTGTCGGAAGGCATATTGTCCCCTTTTATTGATGGCGGCATCGATACGTGTATTATAACAGAAGTGTGCTGCTGCAATGTAACGTTGCTTCTTGCTCTCCGGCGATGCTATTCTGCTTCACTGCTTACACCACAGTCTTCTTGTTCCATCGGTATCTAAGCAAGCCTGATCTCATGATCATAAACAAGCTTCAATGGTTTCCACTGAATCGCAACCTTAGACAACTGCCCATGAATATCCTTCTGGTTCATATTTTTTGAGTTAGGTTGCACTGCAGGACCATTACTTAACGCTTTCAACGCAATATTCTGCTGACGCTTAGTTTTCTCCGAGCCATTCTCAACTGGCAATAAAACATTCTGAGACTTGTCAACCTTGTTATTAGAAGAAAGAACAGCCCCAACTCCATAATTCACCCCCATTTTCGATCCAGGCCGCGCCGACAAACCTGGACCTAATCCCGCAATTAGAGCACCACGGACAGCCGAAGCCCCAAGAGCAGTAGGAGTTGGCCGACTGTAACAATCCTGTTGAGCTTCGTGACGAGGTCCAAACCATACCTTCAATCTTTGAGCAATATCCAAAGCATCTTTATGATTAGGATCATAAGCCAATGATAACTGCACATCCTGCACAGCTAATTCATACTTTTCAACAGCCTTAATCGCTTTAACCCTGCGAAGAAGAGCCTGAACAAAACTGGCTGACCTTTGAAATCTCGTATTCCCTTCTCTTAGTTTTCACACAGAGTAAATGGTTTCAAAGTAAGGCTGAAACATCAACATTCAGTGGTTGGCTAAAAGGGTCTGACTCACTATCTATTTTCTTTAGATGTCAATCTTCAGGATTCGTACATGACCGTTTCAACCGATCTTCTTTAGATTCCGAAGACGGAGATTTCAATCTGACATGTTTTTTAATCAGATATGAAACTTAATGTATAAAATGATAATTGTAATACCCCGTATAGAAATTGTGAATGTATAGGTGGGATCTTTTTGTAAATGGGTTAGGATACCCCTTTTGTATCCTTGATCAATATAATTTTGCTTATTAAAAAAAAAAAATAAGCACATTAAAAATATAAGCTGATAAAGTTAACAATAATCCGAAAACCAAATGGTGGAAAATGATAAAGAAAATGCAATGGACTCTCGTAATTAGACTTTGACCACAATTTCTAAAAAGATCATTTTGAAATTTAAAAGTATGATGCAAATTATTATTATTTTTAAATATTTCAAAACTATAATTATTTTTATAAATGTATCAGTAATAATTTAGTTCTTTAAATATATTTTAAGAAAATTATAAGTGTTGGATAAACAACCCATAATTAAGTAAATATATTTTTAAACAATTATAAATGTTGGATAAACAAACCTCAATTTTGTGCCGCCTGCTTATGTGAAATTTCAAAAAAAAAAAAAAATCTATTTTTGTGTTTTATGAACTTTTTAATAACTTTATTCCAAATAATTTTTGCCCTAGTACTAACACCTTAAAAACCACAATTTAAAAAGCCAATCAAAACAACCAAGAAACAAAAGCATAAATTTTTTTACATAAAAAAAAAAGAATAAATAAAAAAAGAAAGACCAATCTACATGAAGGAATTTTCCTGGTCAGACATATAGTCTCTCTTTCTTTCCTCTTTCCAGTCTCCCTTTCTTTCAACTCTTATTGTTTCTTTCTTCATTCCACCTTAGATTTCTTCTAACTCTTCTTGTTCTGCCTTTGGTTGCAGGGACGGTTGAAGCTTTAGATTAAGGTTTATTTGTTGTCACTGCTGTTTAACTGGATATGGAAAATCTTGGGGAATAAGGAGACATTGTGGAGGGGGTTTATCAATTTGTTCTTCGATGTGAAAAGAAACAACATTTTGGTAGTATATTTGTAAATTGTGGATGAGACAATGTGTATAAAACATGTGCTTTTTATAGATGAAAATTAGGGTTATTTAAAAAGAAAAAAAATCAATTTGAACAATTAAAATAACTAAAAGTCCAAAAATCTATTGGGTTAATCAAAATAACTAAAAGGCCAAAAATCACGTTTAATTGATTTTGAGTTTGTGAATAAATCAAATCAATTCTTTCATAAAACCATATATTCGCTACCCTAAAATGCAATATTTAAAAATGTTAACAAAATCTTGTCAAATATTTTTTATTTTATGATCTTTCTGGGTATTATTTTGAATAAGATGGAAAGAAGTGAAAATTAATATTTGTTTATAAATGCCTAATAAATAAATAAATAATAAAAATTTAAAAAAAAAAAGCAATTTTTGTGATTGTTTGTAGTTTTGAAGATAATGTAAAAAGGTTAGAAGTAGAGAAAAAACAAATAAAAGAGAATAAAGTAAAAAGTAGAGAGGGTAGGACTTGAACTCATGACCTCTCACACTCACAACTCCTTGCTCTAAAGTTCTTATCAAATGGAATGCCAATAAAAATAATATAATTTAACTACTTGACAAATTATTTAACCTTACTGGTTAGAACCCTGTAAAGCTGAGAGAATCCATAAGATAGGGAACTCAGTGAGATTAATAACTCACCCCATTATTGTTGCTAATTTTCAGGTGTTGTTGCAGGTTTGATTTATAAGTGGAGCTATGCTTGGATGTTTCAAGAGAAGCTTAGCTTTAGTATTCCGCTGTGTATTTGTTGTATAAAATTGAGGATATTGTATATTGATCATAGATTTGTATTTTGGGTAGTTTCCATATCTTATACCATAGATAAGTGTTTATGTTTTTAGAATGGTCAAGTATGTGAATTACACCATTAGGCACTTATGATGGTGTCTGTACCAAATAAAATGCTTGTATAGTATTATTTTAGGTATATATTATAAAGGGCGTTACACATGGTGACCATGGCATTGTTTTTTTTTATAAGAAATTCAATAAAAGGAGATTAAGGAAATCTCTAACCAACAAACTACAACCAACAAGGGAACTAAACGATTACAAAAAGTCTAACGGGAATTTATACCACTCATATAATCTACAATTTTTACTATCTTTTCTACTAAGGATCAACCAAATCCACGAGGATACTTTAATCTCGTTTACAATGTCATTAGTGTTAAACACGTAATCATTGAACACGATATTATTTCTAGTCCTCCAAATAATCTAGCAAGTTATAAACCATATCGAACTTATCTTTCCCGTAGAACTACGACCTTTAAGACTCGTATTCCACGCCTTCGCATGAAGGTTGCAACTTGATTCCGAAATGCTGCCTATATCCACCCACTCGCAAATCTTGCTCCAAACCAAAGTGGATTTACAGCAAGAGAATAAGAGGTGGCTCGAATCTTCTAAGTGATGAAAACATAACATACATAACTTGTCGTGTTCGTTATCGATTAATCGTCTAATAACCAAGTTAGCTCTAGTAGGCAGCCTGTCTAGAGCCATTCTCCACCCGAAAATTTTTATATTTGCCGGAATAACCTTTTTCCATAATGGTAGCAGCAAATCCTTAATGACCAAGTCAGCCCCATTATCAACAGATGAGAAATTCAGGACAGTATAGAAGGAACTAACCGAAAAAGCCATGCAATCATTTATATTCCAATACCAAACATCCTACACATCTTTATTGAGGGTAGTTTCTTCCAGCAGCTGGCTACAAACGTTACATTCGTGAACAAGAATTGGGCCATCAATGTCCAACGTGTCGTGCACCCTCCATCTCCAAAGGTCTCTGTCTCACTCCCCCATATCTCTGACCGAACAGAACTGATTTCTATAGCATGGAACAGCCCAGGGAAACGATTCTTCAAAGCCTCATTGCCAATCCAAACCGACTGCCAAAAAGCCACATTTGCTCCATCTCCAACTGAACAATCCAAGAAATCACAGAAACTATTTGAAGAATCAGGAACTGAGATGGAAAGAACATCTTTCATCCACGTCGAATCATTTCTCGATCTACCGTTGTTTACCCGTTTTGTAGTAGTGAGATGGTCGTCGCAATAATATTCGAATTCGATAGTCGATTACACAAGCGCAAGGTGTTAGCATCCCTCACGTTTGTTATACTCAACGAGAACCTTTTAGTTAAACTTGCATTGAATGTTACCTTATGTCAATTGTTTTCTTCATGTGATAAAGAATTTAAAGGAAAAGAAAAGGAGTTGCAAAATTTTTTTTATTAGGGTGTTTGACAAGATTGTGGGTCTTGCTCCTTTGTATCCTCGGATACAATGAGGAACTTAAAGCTTCATAGTTCGGGGAAAGAAAAGAGATATTTTTGGGTTTCTTTGTTGTAGTGCATAACGGGACGTGAATCTCGCGCTTACGTATCTTCAGGTGCGATGGAGAATTCAAAACTACGTAGTTCTTGGTAGCTTGTGAGTGTTGGTTGATTGATTTTAGTGAACAAGTTTTTATTTCACCTTCTAACGGTTAAATATTTGCTTGTTTTCTCACGTCTGAGACTTAAGGACTAAACAATGTTCGTTTGTGAAAAAGGTCTCGATGGCACGAGAGCGAGAGAAACAATTTAGATGTGTTGGGTGTTTTGTTGGATGACGATTACTCGAATAGTCGAGTAAGACAACTCATATTCGAATAATTGAGGAGAGGTAACGAAGGCCCTTGACAATCTCCCTTTTCATCCTTAATTATAAAAAGGATTGGATATGGTTAAGGTATTTTGATTGGAAGACGAATACTCCGTTAGTCTACGAAGGGAATAGAAGGCTCTAGACCACCTTCTTTTATGTCCAAATTATGACGAAAATGAATTTGATTAGATTAATATGAAAGAGACATGAGGTGAATCAGATTAGATGTTTTTTAATGGATGACAATTAATCGAATGGTCGAGTAAGTCAACTCATATCTAAATAATCGAGGACTGGAATCGAAGGCTCTAAACCATCTCCGTTTTCACCCTTTAACTTGAATTAGATAAAAGACACTCGATGTTGATCGAGGTTTGTATTTGCACTGAATCAAAACAAGGTTGAAATGATTTTGAGAAAAGATCCGCTTGGCATTGGACCAAGGGTTTTTTTATTTAAAATATCTATTTAATTAAATTATCATTAATTAGCCAGATGATCAACAATGCATAACTAAGTCATGAGTAAAATGCTAAAACATCCAGAGTTATCCATAATGTGCTCAAAGTTGATTTGTACGTAACAACAACATGAAGAATTGCATACACAAGGATCATAACACGACAAAAATATCATATCACTGTATAGAAAATTTCAGCAGCATAACGACATAAATATATCAAATCTGCATACTAAACATCCAATTTTAAATGCAATAAAGTAAAACAGCCAGCAGCTACACAAAATTATATTTACATTTACAATATTCACATTATTGTACCAATATCACGGTAATAAAATCCAGCAAAAGATTTGCATAATCGAATCGTAATCAGTACAATAATTGAATTAAAATCAAACTAAGCATACAACGAATTATATGCAAACAAACATCGATTGTAGCTCACTCGAATTCAATGAATAACATATTGATTTAAATTTTAAAAATCTAGTAAAAAAAAACTGATCAAAGAGACATTTTAAACATGGTTGAATTGATTTAATCATAATTAAACAAAATAGTATAAGTAAATAAATAAATACAATGATCATCTTATAATTAATGTAAATATTAGTAATTTATAAAATTCGATTTATAAAACATTCAAATAAGTACATTAAAAAAATAAGCTGATAAAGTTAACAATAATCCGAAAACCAAATGGTGGAAAATGATAAAGAAAATGCAATGGACTCTCGTAATTAGACTTTGACCACAATTTCTAAAAAGATCATTTTGGAATTTAAATGTTTTTTTTAAGCAAAAACATATTATATAAATAGGACACCAATTAGTGCCCTACACAATTACACAAGGCCACCATCTAAAATCGGGCATACAAAAATTCGAGAGGAGCTTTAACCCACGTGTAATAGTTACAATATGATGTATTTGTACCCTTCTTTCCTATCCACCACCAAGATAACAAAACCACTCGATTAGTAATAGAATCGAGATTCCAAAATTCATATCCAAACGAAATGTTATTCCTAGAGTACCAAATAACCTAACAAAATGCAATGGAATTTAAATGTATGTTGCAAATTATTATAACTTTTAAATATTTCAAAATTATAATTATTTTTATAAATGTATCAATAATAATTTAGTTCTTTAAATATATTTTTAGAAAATTATAAATGTTGGATAAACAACCCTTAATTAAGTAAACATATTTTTAAACAATTATAAATGTTGGATAAATAAACCTCAATTCTGTGCCGCCTTCTTATGTGAAATTTCAATAAAAAAAATTCTATTTTTGTGTTTTATGAACTTTTTAATAACTTTATTCCAAATATTTTTTTCCCTAGTACTAACACCTCAAAAACCACAATTTAAAAAGCCAATCAAAACAACCAAGAAACAAAAGAATATATTTTTTTACAGAAAAAAAAAGAATAAATAAAAAAGAAAGACCAACCTACATGAAGGAGAATTTTCCTAGTCAGACGTACAGTCTCTCTTTCTTTCCTCTTTTCAGTCTCCATTTCTTTCAATTCTTATTGTTTCTTTCTTCATTCCGCCTTAGATTTCTTCTAACTCTTCTTCTTGTTCTGCCTTTGGTTGCAGGGATGGTTGAAGCTTTATATTAAGGTTTATTTGTTGTTGTTCTTCGATTTGAAAAGAAACAACATATTGGTAGTATATTTGTAAATTGTGGATGAGACAATGTGTATAAAACATGTGTTTTTTATAGATGAAAATTAGGGTTATTTAAAAAGAAAAAAAAAATCAATTTCAACAATTAAAATAACTAAAAGTCCAAAAATCTATTGGGTTAATCACAATAACTAAAAGGCCAAAAATCACGTTTAATTGATTTTGAGTTTGTGAATAAATCAAATTAATTCTTTCATAAAACCATATATTCGCTACCCTAAAATGCAATATTTAAAAATGTGGGTCTTGCTCCTATGTATCCACGGATACAATGAGGAACTTAAATCTTCGTAATTCGGGGAAAGAAAAAATATATTTTTGGGTTTTTTTGTTGTAGTGCATAACGGGACGTGAATCTCGCGCTTACGTATCTTCAGGTGCAATGGAGAATTCAAAACTACGTAGTTCTTGGTAGCTTATGAGTGTTGGTTGATTGATTTTAGTGAACAAGTTTTTATTTCACCTTCTAACGGTTAAATATTGGCTTGTTTTCTCACGTCTGAGACTTAAGGACTAAACAATGTTCGTTTGTGAAAAAGGTCTCGATCGCACGAGAGCGAGAGAAACAATTTAGATGTGTTGGGTGTTCTATTGGATGACGATTACTCGAATAGTCGAGTAAGACAACTCATATTCGAATAATTGAGGAGAGGAAAGGAAGACTCTTGACAACCTCCCTTTTCATCCTTAATTATAAAAAGGATTGGATATGGTTAAGGTATTTTGATTGGAAGACGAATACTCCAGTTAGTTTACGAAGGGAATAGAAGGCTTTAGACCACCTTCTTTTATGTCCAAATTATTAAGAAAATGAATTTTATTAGATTAATATGAAAGAGACATGAGGTGAATCAGATTAGATGTTTTTTAATGGATGACAATTGCTCGAATGGTCGAGTAAGTCAACTCATATCTAAATAATCAAGGAGTGGAATCGAAGGCTCTAAACCATCTCCGTTTTCACCCTTTAACATGAATTAGATAAAAGACACTCGATGTTGATCGAGGTTTGTATTTGCACTGAATCAAAACAAGGTTGAAATGATTTTGAGAAAAGATCCGCTTGGCATTGGACCAAGGGTTTTTTATTTAAAATATCTATTTAATTAAATTATCATTAATTAGCCAGATGATCAACAATGCATAACTAAGTCATGAGTAAAATGCTAAAACATCTAGAGTTATCCATAATGTGCTCAAAGTTGATTTGTACGTAACAACAACATGAAGAATTGCATACACAAGGATCATAACACGACAAAAATATCATATCACTGTATAGAAAATTTCAGCCGCATAACGACATAAAAATATCAAAGCTGCATACTAAACATCCAATTTAAAATGCAATAAAGTAAAACATCCAGCAGCTACACAAAATTATATTTACATTTACAATATTCACATTATTGTACCAATATCACGGTAATAAAATCCAGCAAAAGATTTGCATAATCGAATCGTAATAAGTACAATAATTGAATAAAAATCAAACTAAGAATACAACGAATTATATGCAAACAAACATCGACTGTAGCTCACTCGAATTCAAGTCCAACGAGATTGACAACCATTTGGCTCGAATTGCATGCGCTCGGAATCACACAATCGAAACAAAAACTGTCACTATATTAAAACAACATTACAAATGGGGAAAGATAAATTCGATATGGTTCATAAGTTGCTGGAATATTTGGAGGACTAAAAATAATATCTTGTTCAATGATGCGGAGTTTAATGTTAACAACATTGTCAATGTTATTAAAGTCACCTCTTGGAATTGGTTGATTTTAAGTAGACAAGATAGTAAGATGTGTAGGTTGTACAAATGGTATAAATTTCTGTTAGATTTTATGTAATTGTTTTGACTGTTCGTTGGTTGTAGTTCATTGGTTTGAGATTTCCTTAATCTCCTATTAATGAAGTTGCTTATCAAAAAAAAAAATAGCATTAAAAATGTACAATGTAGAATGTAAATGCCGATAATCGCTACGAACTAAAACTAAAATTCACAACATAATCAAAATTAAAACAAGTTACACAAAGTAATCCAATACTGAAAATGCGGAAATGAAACGAACACAACCAAATCGAGATGAAATAGAACCCATAAATGAAATTCAAATAGAAAAAATAGTAGATCAATTGAATTAGTTAGAAGATCAACATCCAAGATGGAGTTTGATTCTGGGGAAAGTTCTAACATTGAATCGTCGGATTCAGAAGAGGGTGAAAGAATGAAGGGGCTTTATGAAGAGGAAGATTAGGATATGGAGCGGTGTGAGACAATTGAATTAGTTAGTAAGGAGGCATTCAGTCCGGCTGGGATGTGTGCAAGGTCAAATGAAGCTATAGAAGCCCTGTCACTTAGAGCTGAGCCCAAGGAGTGTAGGTTGGTGTGTGATTCTGAAGAGAGTAGGAGGTCTGAACAGATGGAAACTTTGGATAGGTCATGGAATCTAAAGTAAGGCTGTGACTTGTC
This sequence comes from Lathyrus tuberosus, assembly GCA_022829125.1. NCBI lineage: Eukaryota > Viridiplantae > Streptophyta > Magnoliopsida > Fabales > Fabaceae > Lathyrus > Lathyrus tuberosus. The sequence goes on along the minus strand of JALAZF010000137.1, from coordinate 11,438,979 downwards.
TCCGGGTAATATTGGATGTCAAAAGGATTCTCAACCTATGGAGAACAGAGTAGGCAACGATGTTCAGAAGAAGCTGGTGAGTAAAATAATTCAAGAGGAAAACATTGAGAGGGAGGTTGGAGGTGGGATTTCATCAAGTAATGGGGAGAGGTTTCAAAAATTGATGCAAAAGTTAATTAGTAGACCTAAAAAGGTGGTTCGATTAGATGAGATTTATCAGAAGTTGAAGATTCCATTCGCTTCGTCTTACTACGCAACCTTGCTAAACGTCAATAATTCATATGGTGATTGTGTGACCTCTCAGGCACAGGGAGTTGAAGATGGGGAGGAGGATATTTCAAGCTTTGAAGGGACTCCACATTCCATTGGGAATTCTATAGGGGATGAGGAGGTGTCAAAGAGTAACTCAAGGATTAAAAGAAAGTTAGAAAATCTACCGTCCAGAATTTGGGGAGCCATAAAGGGATTAGGAATTGAAGGGGAAGAAGATGATGAAGTATTCGAGAACATAGTTCGCAACTGCGAGAAAGAGGTTAGGAATGAAATGAGTAATAGGAAGGATGTTGAAAGGGTGATGAAACGAATTTTATGACTTACAATATTAGAGGAAGTGGGAAAAGTTTAAAAAGAAGGAGATTAAGGGCATTAATAAAAAAGGAAGATGTGGACCTGATTTTCATTCAGGAAACTAAATGTGTTAAAATGACAGAAGAAATAGCAATAAGTTTGTGGGGTGATTACAACTGTATGTGGACGGCATCTGATGCTGTTGGTATGGCTGGAGGTATCATTACAATTTCGAGGAGTAACCTGTTGGAACCCATTAGCTGCTTCAAGGATAATGGATTTGTGGGTGTAAATGCGAAATGGCAAGGCAGGAATTGTTATTTTTTGAATGTATATTCCTCATGTTTGAATGTTGAAAAAATAATCTTATGGGCCAAAATACTGCACTTAAAGAATACGTTGGTGGAAGGAGAGTGGATAATTGGTGGAGATTACAATGCTATCAAGGATAGGAGGGAAAGGATAGGATGTAGTAACCATTCGAAGAAAGTAACAGAGGAATTCAGTGAGTTAATTGAACAGTTGGGGTGTATTGACGCACCGGTTAGTGGTATTAAATTTACGTGGTTTAATGGAGCGGGTACGTCATGTAGTGGACTGGATAGGTTTCTAATCTCCCCAGTTGTATACAACAATTGGAATACGGTGATTCAGAAGGTTGGAACCAGAGACATCTCAGATCATAGGCCTGTGTCGTTAGTGGCAAGAAACATTAATTGGGGCCCGAAGCCGTTCAGAACATTAAACTGTTGGTTTGAGCATCAAGAATTCATGGAGTTTGTTAAAAGGACGTGGGAAGAATATAAAGTAAAAGGGAAATATTATTTTGTGCTTTCAAAGAAGTTACAATATTTACTGAGTCGTTTAAGATGGTGGAATGAAAAGGTGTATGGGTGGCTTTATACAACAATAAATGAGAATATTATTACCATTAATGAAACTGAAAATAATATAGTTCAGAAGATGGGGAGAAGTAGCAGCTCAGAGTTATTAAGTTGGAAAGGTGCAGAGGACGAAATGTGGAAGAAATTGAGATCAAAAGAGAGCATCCTGAAACAGAAGGCTCGTATGAAGTGGATAAAGGAGGGTGACCTCAACTCAAGTTTTTTTCACGCTGCCATCAGACAGAGATATAGATCAAATGCCATTAGATTTGTTAATGTTGAGGGACGACATATTGAAGACGTTGTTGGGGTCAAGGAAGCTGTTGCTGATCACTTTGAATGTAGGTTTAAAAAAGTTGACAGAATCATGCCAAGCATAGGGAAGATGGGTTTTAAAAGGTTGTCTGAGGCTGAAAGCTTAGCTTTGGAGAGTCCTTTTACGGCTGAAGAAGTTAAGAGAACTGTATTTGATGGATGGAGACCGCAGTCCTGGACCAGATGGTTTCAATTTAAAATTTTTGAGGGAATGCTGGGGGATCTTAGGGAATGATTTTACGCAGTGTATACTAGAATTCTTTGAGACGGGATATATGTCGAAAGTATTCTCTTCATCCTTTATTACTTTGATTCCTAAAAGAGTTGAAGCTTGTGAATTATAGGAGTTCCGTCCTATCTGTTTGATTAGTTCTATCTACAAAGTGGTCGCAAAGTTGTTGGCGGGTAGGATTCAGTTGGTCATGGATATAATAGTCACTGAAACTCAGACAGCTTTTATAAAAGGAAGGAATATTTTGGTTGGAGTGTTAGTTCTAAGTGAATTAATAGACTATGCTAAGAGAAACAATACAAGAGCAATGTTGTTAAAAGTGGATTTTGCGACGGCATATGATAGAGTTGAATGGAGTTTCCTAAAAGATATTATGTTGACGATGGGTTTTGGGAGTAAGTAGATGTCGTGGATTGAAGGCACGGTGATGAATAATTTTATGTCAGTGCTTGTTAATGGTAGTGCCACTCGAGACTTTAGGGTCACTAGGGGACTTCGACAGGGTGACCCTTTGTCTCCATATCTGTTCACCATTGTAGCAGAAGGTTTTGCAGTGTTGGTTCGGAGAGCTGTAAAGGAGGTCTTTTTCAAAGGAATAGGTATTGGTAATATGGGGTCAGTTGAGCTGCTCCAATATGCAGACGATACGGTTCTTGTAGGAGAAGGATCTTGGAGGAATTTATGGGCAATCAAGGCAATTCTCAAGGGATTTCAGTTGGTCTCAGGTTTGAATGTAAATTACAGGAAAAGTGCGTTGTATGGAATTGGTTTGGAAGATGGTTTTTTGAGAGCGGCTGCAACTTTTCTAGGAGTTCAAATTGACGGGTTTCCGTTTACGTTTCTAGGTGTATATGTAGGAGGCAATCATACACGATTTTCTTTTTGGAAGCCTATGCTTGATAAGGTTCAGATGCGGCTTGCGAGTTGGAAGGGTAGATTTTTATCACTGGTAGGCAGGGCAACGTTAATCAACTCTGTTTTATCCAACATTCCAACGCATTTCATGTCGGTTTACCTTATGCCTACTAAAGTGGTGCAAGCATTGAAGAGAATTCAGCGTAAATTTTTATGGTACGGATCTGGTAAGGAAAGGGGCATATCTTGGATTGAATGGAAAGTAGTATGTCAATCAAAGGAGGAGGGGGGTTTGGGCATAAAGAATGTTAGAAGCTTTAACATTGCATTGGTAGCAAAATGGTTATGGAAATTAATGAAATTGAAAGGCAGGTTATGGCATGGTTTGATTGAAGCGAGATATCATGATTATATTTCGGACTTTCACGTGGGCGTATTGCCTAGCTATTCAACAGGTTCGTCATTGTGGTGGCGCGATATTTTTGGTATTCTAAAGAAGTTTGGAAATGATGGATTTATGAAGAATATTGGATACAAGGTAAATAGAGGAAATGAAGCTCTGTTCTGGTTTTCACAGTGGTGTGGCAATGATTCTCTTGTGCATCTGTTTCCTAATTTGTGGGAGAAAGCAAGTAACAAATTTGGAAGGGTTGTGGATTTTGTGAATCATGAAGACATATGCGGGTATTGGAAGGTGGATTTCAATGAGACGGAATGGACGGAAGACAACAAGTTGGAGAGGGAGGCGTTGGAAGTAATACTGTATGAACACAGATGTAGTCCCACTGTTGTAGATGATTGTGTGTGGTTGGGTGGCGAGCAGCAAAGTTTCTCAGTTCGCAGTGCGTACAAGGTGGTGGAGGAGGCACAATGTGTTCGTCTGTATGGTGAGGAGCAGCAGGCAGCTTTTAAGATGGTATGGCTTTCTTCATCTCCTCCTAAAGTTCAGACCTTTGGTTGGAGGTTGATTCATGATAGCTCACCGTCGCGAGTTAATTTGTGTAAACGTGGCATTTTGTCTTATGAGCATAACAGCACATGTCCGTTATGCTTTTCAAGAGACGAAACCGCGTTTCATGTTCTGTTTGAATGTGGAAAAACGAAGGAAATATGGTGGAGGATTGGTATTTGGTTGGGAATTGATGTTGGTACTCACGACAATATTTGATCACATTTACGTCATTGTATTGAGGCCTTGATTAGTAGGAAGGTGAGGGTCCAAAACGTTGCAGGTTTGTGGTTGTCTATAGTATGGTGTCTTTGGATAAATAGAAACACAATTTTATTTAATGATGTTAGTTGGGATAGGGAAAGGATAGTAGAAGATATAATTTTGTTCACTTGGTGGTGGGTAGAAAAAAGAATTAACTCTCTAACTACGTGTAATTATTAAGCCGTCCCTCCATCATGGTTTTCATAATTAGAATAGACACTCCAATAATTTGTAGTAGAATGGTATCCATTTAGAGCGAAACCTTGATTCGGATTAAATGGCTTTCCTGTCCCCTCAGCTGGGTCAAATTTTGAAGTAAACTTGTAGCTTTGTCAGAGGAAGGAATAATAACTAGCAGATAACTACAACAGATAATAATTAATTTGTTTATATTATTATAAAAAATATAAATGGTATACATATTATGAGATTTTGCATACATTTTTTTAAAATTTTAATAAATTGTATGAATATTTAAAGTAATTCCAATTTTGATTCTTATTATAGCCTTTGATATATTTAATAGTATTATTTCTAATAGACAATCTCAATAAAGTAATATAAAAAATTAAGTAAAAACCAAAATAAAGAAAGCAAATAAATGCATGGATGTGGCCATGTAGGTGGTCTAAGTTACTACGTGTGTAAGAACCGTGTGAGCCATTTAAGAAAAATCTCTCAACACTTTCCATCTTACTATTGATTTTTCCTAAACTTGAAGATTCTGATGACCAGACATGACTATGACATTCTTGAAACTACCTCTTTATAAGGAGAACCAAGTGAACTGTCTCAAAATTCAAGTAGAAAACAACATGGTTGTCAAAGTGTACGGAGCACCCTATGGTTTGCTGAAAAGAATTAGATTTTGAAACAATTGATATTGATCTCTTCATGGGAGAGCATAAACAAATCCGATTTCCTCAAACAGCACCCTTTTGGAGAGGTTCGTCTTATTCAAGATGGTGATTTTACCCTTTATAGTTAGTTTCATCAACCCTTTACTATTTTCTCTATGTATTTTTATCGAAGCTATGTATTTGTATAAATTTGGTATATCGGATTTTAAGTAATAGCTATTATCATTTGTTGTGTTTGATTTAAACTCATGATGTCGATTATGAGTTTCACCAATTAGTTCATGATATCTTCTTTTTATCTTTTAATTTTTAGATATTTCAGGGGGATTTGCCAATAGGCATTATTGGAAGCCTCTTAGTATTGGTGCAATTGCTGGACTTACAACAACACTCCTTGTTGGCCTCAATATTCCTAATGGCCAAGGTTGTCAAGATCGAGATTTTGCATAAGATCGGGAGGGGACGGTAAAATCGTAAAACATAAGATCGTAACTAAGATCAGAAGATTCTACCCAATTATTTTTGTAAGATGGAGAGGGAGTAACAAGATCGTAAAACATAAGATCGTAACAAAAATCGTAAGATATTACTAAAACGAAAAATTATACTTATATATTTGAAGTTTTTTTATAGGATACTTTGGTAGACAAGTGTATTAGTGGGAAAATGGCCTCCGCCGAACCGTAAATGTTGCACCTTGGCATCTTGTCAACCTTCTTGGCTTGTAATGGTGGTGGCGGAAAAAGGCAAGTGTGACCGGAAAACGACTGATTGTGGCCTGAAGTTGCCAAGATCGCACAAAATCAATGGTTTTATAGTTTTTTTCACAATTTGGCTACAACATGTGATTCTACTTAAGATCGGGATCGTTAGGGGTGAGTGAGATCGTAAAATCGTAAGATTTTAAGATCTAGATCGAGATCTTGACAACCATGCTAATGGCATGACATAATTTGTTTCTGATGAGCTGTCTCGGCTATATCTTGGGCTCGGCAGGTATGTTTTCCTAAAGTTTACCTCAGACGCGACACACTTATTCATTCTCATATTTGGGCTGGCTGTGTTGCTTGTATTATGGCTGGTATCCTTGGAGGAGAAGACACATATACGGCTTTTAACGAACTTATGGCTTTTCTTGTTTTTCCATAATTAATGTTTGACTATCATTAGTTAGTAAATAACTTTAATTTTCTTACTCCATAGTTGGTGATTGTTGACATGCATCAATTATGGAGTTGAAAGTCACAACATTTGGTTGCATTCCTTGCTCTATCATTACAATAAGCAACATAATAGAAGACTCCACTAAATCATTTTTGCATAGTGCATCTATGATTGCTTTATAAAAGAATATTGACTTCCAATTGTGATTTCCTAAATTCTCGATAAACATTCATCGCTTCTTGGAACATTTTGCCTTTCGTGTACACGTCGATCATTGTAGAATAAGTTAGTATATTAAGAAATATGTTTCGCGCCTTCATCTCTTCAAATAGTTTTTTAACTTCAGCATATATGTTATGCCTTTTGTACCTGGACAACAGAGTATTGCCTGTTACAACGTCTGTTTTAATTCCACATATGTCCATCTCCTTGCACTTATTAATTGCTTCATCAAAACAAAAGTCGTAACATAGAATGCTATGTTGTCAAGTTATGGATGGCATGAAATGTATGCTAAAGTTAGAAGACTATTTTAAGAGACGAAGGCGCAAAACATGTACTCAAATTCACTAACTTACTCTTCATTGATCGACGTGTACAAAAAATGGGAATTGTTCCAGGAAGCAATGAATATTTATCAAGAATTACTGATGTCACGATTGAAAATCGATGATGTATTTTATAGTGCAATCATAGTTCCACTAAGCGAAAAAATGGTTTAGTAAAGTCTTTTATTATATTGCTTATTGAAATGATAGATAAAGGAATCAGCGCAAATGTGGTCACTTTTAACTCTATAATTGATACCTATCAACAATCGCCAGCATTAGACTTTGAAAATCATTGTTTCTTTGCAACCTATTGAGTATTCAATTGAACAATCGTCTGTTACGCTTATTAATGTGCTTTTTAGACTAAGTTAGATGACGACTTAACTTTTTTGATATGTTTGTTCTGTATGATGTTTTATATCATTCTCGACCTACTAGTTCATCACATGACTATCTAGCTTCTGGCTATTAGATCGATGGAAGTTATGTAGCACCAATTAAGTTAAGGTACCCCTAGTACCTTATAGTAATATATTTGGCATATCAAAAAAAAAATGTAGCACCAATTGATTAAATATGTGTATGGTATCTGACATATCTCAGTGTTCTAACATTATTACATTTTATTCTTTTAATTTATTTTTTAAAATTATTTATTATTATTAGTATATTGCATGTTTTGTCAGTGTTTGTGCACGTATTTCATATAATATGAGTCTCGTGTTACTTTTTAGTGTTACTTTGTCATAAGCGCAAAGAACCAATTGAATGAATATTATAAGTTTGCTTGATTAATCTGTTTTCTTATTTCCTCAATTTCATTATTTTATTTTACTACTTTAGAATTATTAGTTAAAGTCTTCTAAAATCTCTCTCTACTATAAATTAGACTTAAGTATCAATCCAATTTTCTGGTTTTGAATGTTTAATATGTGTTTGCCTTGAAGTTTGTATTTGAAACCAGCGAGAAGGTAACCAAAACTTTAGACGTGTTATAACTAAAATATTAGACCTAATATAATTTGACAGGAATTATGAAAAGTAAATTTTTTTTGTTGGAATTAAGAAGCACAACGAAGTTGAGAATGTATTTCTTTCAAAGTTTTGAATGTTATTTGTAGACAAAAATGTTAAAAATGAAATTTAATTTGTAAAACTGTCATATTTAACTACTAATTAATGATAATTACTGGAAAAAAGAGTGTGATGATCGGGATTCGAACTCCAATTGACATATAAATTGTGATCTCCGTTAGAATACGATTAGACGATAGTCTAACTAACTTTGAGTTAGTTATGAGTTTGTTTGTGTGATTACTTTTGATATAAGTAATCTCTCAACATGTATGAAAAATGACTAATGTTGCAAGTTGAATAATGAACTTTTTTTTTCACATTCTAATAAGTGGTATTAGAAGCATTGGATCTCCTGCAATCAAAAAATTTAGTTTCTATTTTCAAGGTGGGAAAATTTGTTATTTCTCTTATCCTCACTCTCGTATCATTCCTTATTATCTTTTGAATCATTTTCATGGCTAATTTGAAAAAATTCCTAACACTAGTAATTCCCAAGTTAAATGGATTCGACGATCATTGGGTCAAGTGTAACACCCTATTTCCCGACTCAAAAAATATTACAATAATTCAAAGTATATTTTCACCTAAAGGGTGTCGCACATTCTCAAATAAAACACATGTTACTAAATTGAACAACTTAAAGCTGAAATATGAAACATTCAAAAACACCTTCACATAGTCTCATTAAATGAATTTATTCAAATAACATTGTTTTTTGAAAGAACATAATAATTCTCCTAATAAAAGAAATAACATCCCATCCCTAGTATTACAATATCTAGGCGACACAACGTTTACTTGACAAAACAGAAAACAAGGAAGAAAGCAATGACCACCATTCTTCAACACAACTGCACTACATGCTATCTGTATTTGCAACATGGACATAAAAGCCACACACAAACACAAAAGGGGGTGGGAATAATCCCTACAAATGTTAGCGGTCAAAGTAAATAATATGACAACTATAAAAATACATATATCATTCTCACACAACAACAACAATAATACAATTTAAGTACTCAAACAATCATCAAAATCACTCTAAAAAGTTCATTCTCAAATATCAGGCAACACTGCAATTCCTATGAATTACTCAACTAAAAAATATTCATATAATTAATCTTAATAATTGTATTATCACTATAAAATTATCAATAATTAAGTAACATTGTATTATTATTCATCAGCTCAAAAATCAATCAACGACACTCAAAACATCTCAACAGAGTTTTTTTAATCATTTTATTATACACTCATAACTTTTCAAAGGTTTATATATATATATATATATATATATATATCAACAGAGTTCTCAAAGTACTCTAACAACTGTACCACAATGTTTAAATTTTTAAAATGAACCTAGAGTACTCAAAAGTACTCTAAAATGCTAAAAAAATGCTTCACTGACAGCCTTTGATAGGTGATAACTCTAATGAACTTTAATGGACTGATAGTTTGACTCATTATTGCTCAAAAATAACACAAACATAACAAAAAGGTTGTTGACGCTAAAATTGCTCAGATTCACAGTCGTACGGCTAATTAACAACAAAACTCATCAGATTAGACAAAAGTGGAATAAAAAATATAAAATAGTAGTATGAAACAATATAAAAAGTATTTAAATAAACTAGAAGAAAAATTGAGGAAATGAGAAATTAGAGAATATGAAAAACAAAGAACAGAAGTGATACGAGATTAAAGAAGAAAAGAGTGATAAAAACTTAATTGGGAGAGAAAATAATAATATAAAAACAAGAACCTTAAAACGAAAGAACATAAGAGAGATTTAATAAGGTTGATACTAAAACCCTAAGTGTCAATAAAAGAATATTTGTAAGGTTAATGCATAATGAAGAAAAAAGTTATGAATTTATAGAATTTGGTTTGTGTGAAGTCATTGTTATGGTTTTGCTAAAATATTATGTATGAAGAATCTAAAATGGATTGAAATCGTAATTGGGGATGCAAAATACAAAAACATATAAAAATATTTTGTTGTTTATTAGTTAAAAAAAAGGCTATTTAATAAATCAAGCATTTTAATTAATGGTGTTAATGAAACCAAATTGTTTTTGGTTACTTATTAGTAGAGGTGTTTGCGGTGCGATTTGTTGGGGGAGTTTATTAAAGAGCATTGATACATATCTAAAAATAAATTGGCTAATGCATCTACAAAAACCTACGGTTAAAGTTTGTCTTGAACAGGTGCTAGTGATTTGTATGTTGTTTAAGCCATTCCATCACCATGTATGTTATAGAGTTTAAAACCTGTATGTGTATCTTTTCATTTCGAATATCTTCTCTATTAAGGCTAACGGGTGGTTCCATCACAATATCAAATAACATAATGTAGTGTTAAAATCATAATATCATAACAATAAAAGACATTTATAGTAATGATCTAATTCCTGTAACCAACTGCAGTTGTTTCTGCTCAATTATGCTCTACTTATACCAAGCTCCTTGCGCCATATGTTGATTTTGTGTTTAGAGTCATATTGCGAACACCGTGTTTCAAGTCAGCTTTCGATCAGAGTTGTCACCAAATGGATCCACTCCTACCTTTGAATACCTCAGTTAGTTACATCTGTAATTTCAAAAGTATGTTTGCCCTTGAGCTTCCTCAAGTTCCTTGTCTATCAACTCTTCCATACAAAAAAAATGATTCTAAATCAATGTTGTTATGCTCTAGGACATTTGCATTACCATTATGATGATTCATAAGAACAACATTATTTAATGCTTCTTCATTCAGGAAACAGCTTGGTAACCCAGTAGTGTTATACTAATCGGCTTCTGTAATCGGAGCATCATAATTGAGAAAACAAGGTCGGCCATGGAAGTTGTCGTAAAACATATTGTCCCCTTTTATTGATGGCGACATCGATACGTGTATTATAACAAAAGTGTGATGCTGTAATGTAACGCTGCTTCTTGCTCTCCGGCGATGCTATTCTGCTTCACTGCTTACAGCACAGTCTTCTTGTTCCATCGGTATCTAAGCAAGCCTGATCTCATGATCATAAACAAGCTTCAATGGTTTCCACTGAATCGCAACCTTAGACAGCTGCCCATGAATATCCTTCAGGTTCATATTTTTCGAGTTAGGTTGCACTGCAAGACCATTACTTAAAGCTTTCAACGTAATATTCTGCTGACGCTTAGTTTTCTCCGAGCCATTCTCAGAAGGCAATAAAACATTCTGAGACTTGTCAACTTTGTTATTAGAAGAAAGAACAACCCCAACTCCAGAATTCACCCCCATTTTCGATCCAGGCCGAGCCGACAAACCTGGACCTAATCCCGCAATTAGAGCACCACGGACAGCCGAAGCCCCAAGAGCAGTAGGAGTTGGCCGACTGTAACAATCCTGTTGAGCTTCGTGACGAGGTCCAAACCATACCTTCAATCTCTGAGCAATATCCAAATCGTCTTTATGATTAGGATCATAAGCCAACGATAACTGCACATCCTGCACGGCTAATTCATACTTTTCAACAGCCTTAATCGCTTTAACCCTGCGAAGAAAAGCCTGAACAAAACTGGCTGACCTTTGAAATCTCGTATTCCCTTCTCTTAGTTTTCACACAGAGTAAATGATTTCAAAGTAAGGCTGAAACATCAACATTCAGTTGTCGGCTAAAAGGGTCTAACTCACTGTCTATTTTCTTTAGATGTCAATCTTCAGGATTCGTACATGACTATTTCAACCGATCATCATTTGATTCCGAAGACGGAGATTTCAATGTGACATGTTTTTTAATCAGATATTAAACTCAATGTATAAGATGATAATTGTAATACCCCGTAATTTTATTTTGCTCTGGGTAATATTGGTTCTAATTGTGAGAGTTGGGTCAAACTCATGTTGTGTTAAAGGAGAGCTTTCATGTGTTTTTCGATAGGAGGAAAGCATGCAGTCGAAGCTTGTTCACATGTGTTTACTGTGAATTTTGGTAAACAACCTCTGGTCTATCAATCTTAAAAAACTGACTAACTTGCAGGATCGACCACACAAATCCTAGGACATGTACTAAATTTGAGAGACAAGTGTAAATGACAAATGAAAAATAAAGAGAATGTAACTTGAACTCCACGTTCGACAATGCTGAAATAAAAATCTAACTGAACTCCACGTTCGACTACTTGCAATAAGGTAAGGTAAAGGCTTGAAATTTAAAGGGCTGTAAGAAAAGGATGCAGAAATTAAAGGGGTCAAAAGGAAATGACAATAAGTAAAAAGCTTTGAAAGTAAAATGCGACGAACTCCACGTTCTTGAAAAGTAAAGGCTGGAATGATAAAAGTGTTGTCGAAGGTAAAGTGCAGGAAAATAAAGGACTTTGAAAATAAATGCAATGGATTAAAGGTGAACACCACGTTCTTGAAAATAAAAGACTTTGAAAAGTAAATGCTTGAAGATTAAATGCTTGAATGTAACAGTGCAGTCGAAGGTAAATGCAGAAAGTTTAAATGACTCTGAAAGTAAATTTGGCATGGAAGATAAAGTTCAAGAAATTGTAAAGGCATGAAAAGTAAATGGCTGAATCTTAAACATGATGAAGATAAATCGTATTAATGAAGAAAGTGGTGTTACATTACGTACATTCTCACGAACTCGTTTCTCTACACGCCGGATGATCAACAATGCATAACTAAGTCATGAGTAAAATGCTAAAACATCCAGAGTTATCCATAATGTGCTCAAAGTTGATTTGTACGTAACAACAACATGAAGAATTGCATACACAAGGATCATAACACGACAAAAATATCATATCACTGTATAGAAAATTTCAGCAGCATAACGACATAAAAATATCAAATCTGCATACTAAACATCCAATTTTAAATGCATTAAAGTAAAACAGCTAGCAGCTACACAAAATTATATTTACATTTACAATATTCACATTATTGTACCAATATCACGGTAATAAAATCCAGCAAAAGATTTGCATAATCGAATCGTAATCAGTACAATAATTGAATAAAAATCAAACTAAGCATACAACGAATTATATGCAAACAAACATCGACTGTAGCTCACTCGAATTCAATGAATAACATATTGATTTAAATTTTAAAAATCTAGTAAAAAAAAACTGATCAAAGAGACATTTTAAACATGGTTGAATTGATTTAATCATAATTAAACAAAATAGTATAAGTAAATAAATAAATACAATGATCATCTTATAATTAATGTAAATATTAGTAATTTATAAAATTCGATTTATAAAACATTCAAATAAGTACATTAAAAAAATAAGCTGATAAAGTTAACAATAATCCGAAAACCAAATGGTGGAAAATGATAAAGAAAATGCAATGGACTCTCGTAATTAGACTTTGACCACAATTTCTAAAAAGATCATTCTGGAATTTAAATGTTTTTTTTAAGCAAAAACATATTATATAAATAGGACACCAATTAGTGCCCTACACAATTACACAAGGCCACTATCTAAAATCGTGCCTACAAAAATTCGAGAGGAGCTTTAACCCACGTGTAATAGTTACAATATGATGCATTTGTACCCTTCTTTCCTATCCACCACCAAGATAACAAAACCAGTCGATTAGTAATAGAATCGAGATTCCAAAATTCATCTCCAAACGAAATGTTATTCCTAGAGTACCAAATAACCCAACAAAATGCAATGGAATTTAAATGTATGTTGCAAATTATTATAACTTTTAAATATTTCAAAATTATAATTATTTTTATAAATGTATCAATAATAATTTAGTTCTTTAAATATATTTTTAGAAAATTATAAATGTTGGATAAACAACCCTTAATTAAGTAAATATATTTTTAAACAATTATAAATGTTGGATAAACAAACCTCAATTCTGTGCCGCCTTCTTATGTGAAATTTCAATAAAAAAAATTCTATTTTTGTGTTTTATGAACTTTTTAATAACTTTATTCCAAATATTTTTTGCCCTAGTACTAACACCTTAAAAACCACAATTTAAAAAGCCAATCAAAACAACCAAGAAACAAAAGCATATATTTTTTTACAGAAAAAAAAAAGAATAAATAAAAAAGAAAGACCAACCTACATGAAGGAGAATTTTCCTAGTCAGACGTACAGTCTCTCTTTCTTTTCTCTTTTCAGTCTCCATTTCTTTCAATTCTTATTGTTTCTTTCTTCATTCCGCCTTAGATTTCTTCTAACTCTTCTTCTTGTTCTGCCTTTGGTTGCAGGGATGATTGAAGCTTTAGATTAAGGTTTATTTGTTGTTGTTCTTCGATGTGAAAAGAAACAACATTTTGGTAGTATATTTTTAAATTGTGGATGAGACAATGTGTATAAAACATGTGTTTTTTATAGATGAAAATTAGGGTTATTTAAAAAGAAAAAAAAAATCAATTTCAACAATTAAAATAACTAAAAGTCCAAAAATCTATTGGGTTAATCACAATAACTAAAACGCCAAAAATCACGTTTAATTGATTTTGAGTTTGTGAATAAATCAAATTAATTCTTTCATAAAACCATATATTCGCTACCCTAAAATGCAATATTTAAAAATGTGGGTCTTGCTCCTATGTATCCACGGATACAATGAGGAACTTAAATCTTCGTATTTCGGGGAAAGAAAAAATATATTTATGGGTTTTTTGTTGTAGTGCATAACGGGACGTGAATCTCGCGCTTACGTATCTTCAGGTGCAATGGAGAATTCAAAACTACGTAGTTCTTGGTAGCTTATGAGTGTTGGTTGATTGATTTTAGTGAACAAGTTTTTATTTCACCTTCTAACGTTTAAATATTGGCTTGTTTTCTCACGTCTGAGACTTAAGGACTAAACAATGTTCGTTTGTGAAAAAGGTCTCGATCGTACGAGAGCGAGAGAAACAATTTAGATGTGTTGGGTGTTCTATTGGATGACGATTACTCGAATAGTCGAGTAAGACAACTCATATTCGAATAATTGAGGAGAGGAAAGGAAGACTCTTGACAACCTCCCTTTTCATCTTTAATTATAAAAAGGATTGGATATGGTTAAGGTATTTTGATTGGAAGACGAATACTCCAGTTAGTTTACGAAGGGAATAGAAGGCTTTAGACCACCTTCTTTTATGTCCAAATTATTAAGAAAATGAATTTTATTAGATTAATATGAAAGAGACATGAGGCGAATCAGATTAGATGTTTTTTAATGGATGACAATTGCTCGAATGGTCGAGTAAGTCAACTCATATCTAAATAATCGAGGAGTGGAATCGAAGGCTCTAAACCATCTCCGTTTTCACCCTTTAACTTGAATTAGGTAAAAGACACTCGATCTTGATCGAGGTTTGTATTTGCACTGAATCAAAACAAGGTTGAAATGATTTTGAGGAAAGATCCGTTTGGCATTGGACCAAGGGTTTTTTTATTTAAAATATCTATTTAATTAAATTATCATTAATTAGCCAGATGATCAACAATGCATAACTAAGTCATGAGTAAAATGCTAAAACATCTAGGGTTATCCATAATGTTCTCAAAGTTGATTTGTACGTAACAACAACATGAAGAATTGCATACACAAGGATCATAACACGACAAAAATATCATATCACTGTATAGAAAATTTCAGCAGCATAACGACATAAAAATATCAAATCTGCATACTAAACATCCAATTTAAAATGCAATAAAGTAAAACATCCAGCAGCTACACAAAATTATATTTACATTTACAATATTCACATTATTGTACCAATATCACGGTAATAAAATCCAGCAAAAGATTTGCATAATCGAATCGTAATAAGTACAATAATTGAATAAAAATCAAACTAAGAATACAACGAATTATATGCAAACAAACATCGACTGTAGCTCACTCGAATTCAAGTCCAACGATATTGACAACCATTTGGCTCGAATAGCATGCGCTCGGAATCACACAATCGAAACAAAAACTGTCACTATATTAAAACAACATTAGAAATGGGGAAAGATAAATTCGATATGGTTCATAAGTTGCTGGAATATTTGGAGGACTAAAAATAATATCTTGTTCAATGATGCGGAGTTTAATGTTAACGACATTGTCAATGTTATTAAAGTCACCTCTTGGAATTGGTTGATTTTAAGTAGACAAGATAGTAAGATGTGTAGGTTGTACAAATGGTATAAATTTCTGTTAGATTTTATGTAATTGTTTTGACTGTTCGTTGGTTGTAGTTCATTGGTTTGAGATTTCCTTAATCTCCTATTATTGAAGTTGCTTATCAAAAAAAAAAACAGCATTAAAAATGTACAATGTAGAATGTAAATGCCGATAATCGCTACAATCTAAAACTAAAATTCACAACATAATCAAAATTAAAACAAGTTACAAAAAGTAATCCAATACTGGAAATGCGGAAATGAAACGAACACAACCAAATCGAGATGAAATAGAACCCATAAATGAAATTCAAATAGAAAAAATAGCAGATCAATTGAATTAGTTAGAAGATCAATATCCAAGATGGAGTTTGATTCTGGGGAAAGTTCTAACATTGAATCGTCGGATTCAGAAGAGGGTGAAAGCATGAAGGGGCTTTATGAAGAGGAAGATAAGGATATGGAGCGGGGTGAGACAATTGAATTAGTTAGTAAGGAGGCATTCAGTCCGGCTGGGATGTGTGCAAGGTCAAATGAAGCTATAGAAGCCCTGTCACTTAGAGCTGAGCCCAAGGAGTGTAGGTTGGTGTGTGATTCTGAAGAGAGTAGGAGGTCTGAACAGATGGAAACTTTGGATAGGTCATGGAATCTAAAGTAAGGCTGTGACTTGTCTCCGGGTAATTTTGGATGTCAAAAGGATTCTCAACCTGTGGAGAACAGAGTAGGCAACGATGTTCAGAAGAAGCTGGTGAGTAAAATAATTCAAGAGGAAAACATTGAGAGGGAGGTTGGAGGTGGGATTTCATCAAGTAATGGGGGGAGGTTTCAAAAATCGATGCAAAAGTTAATTAGTAGACCTATAAAGGTGGTTCGATTAGATGAGATTTATCAGAAGTTGAAGATTCCATTCGCTCCGTCTTACTACGCAACCTTGCTAAACGTCAATAATTCATATGGTGATTGTGTGACCTCTTAGGCACAGGGAGTTGAAGATGGGGAGGAGGATATTTCAAGCTTTGAAGGGACTCCACATTCCATTGGGGATTCTATAGGGGATGAGGAGGTGTCAAAGAGTAACTCAAGGATTAAAAGAAAGTTAGAAAATCTACCGTCCAGAATTTGGGGAGCCATAAAGGGATTAGGAATTGAAGGGGAAGAAGATGATGAAGTATTCGAGAACATAGTTCGCAACTGCGAGAAAGAGGTTAGGAATGAAATGAGTAATAGGAAGGATGTTGAAAGGGTGATGAAACGAATTTTATGACTTACAATATTAGAGGAAGTGGGAAAAGTTTAAAAAGAAGGAGATTAAGGGCATTAATAAAAAAGGAAGATGTGGACCTGATTTTCATTCAGGAAACCAAATGTGTTAAAATGACAGAAGAAATAGCAATAAGTTTGTGGGGTGATTACAATTGTATGTGGACGGCATCTGTTGCTGTTGGTATGGCTGGAGGTATCATTACAATTTGGAGGAGTAACCTGTTGGAACCCATTAGCTGCTTCAAGGATAATGGATTTGTGGGTGTAAATACGAAATGGCAAGGCAGAAATTGTTATTTTTTGAATGTATATTCCTCATGTTCTAATGTTGAAAAAATAATCTTATGGGCCAAAATACAGCACTTAAAGAATACGTTGGTGGAAGGAGAGTGGATAATTGGTGGAGATTTCAATGCTATCAAGGATAGGAGGGAAAGGATAGGATGTAGTAACCATTCGAAGAAAGTAACAGAGGAATTCAGTGAGTTAATTGAACAGTTGGGGTGTATTGACGCACCGGTTAGTGGTATTAAATTTACGTGGTTTAATGGAGCGGGTACGTCTTGTAGTAGACTGCATAGGTTTCAAATCTCCCCAGTTGTATACAACAATTGGAATACGGTGATTCAGAAGGTTGGAACCAGAGACATCTCGGATCATAGGCCTGTGTCGTTAGTGGCAAGGAACATTAATTGGGGCCCGAAGCCGTTCAGAACATTAAACTGTTGGTTTGAGCATCAAGAATTCATGGAGTTTGTTAAAAAGACGTGGGAAGAATATAAAGTAAAAGGGAAATATTATTTTGTGCTTTCAAAGAAGTTACAATATTTACTGAGTCGTTTAAGATGGTGGAATGAAAAGGTGTATGGGTGGCTTGATACAACAATAAATGAGAATATTATTACCATTAATGAAACTGAAAATAATATAGTTCAGAAGATGGGGAGAAGTAGCAGCTCAGAGTTATTAAGTTGGAAAGGTGCAGAGGATGAAATGTGGAAGAAAATGAGATCAAAAGAGAGCATCCTGAAACAGAAGGCTCGTATGAAGTGGATAAAGGAGGGTGACCTCAACTCAAGTTTTTTTCACGCTGCCATCAGACAGAGATATAGATCAAATGCCATTAGATTTATTAATGTTGAGGGACGACATATTGAAGACGTTGCTGGGGTCAAGGAAGCTGTTACTGATCACTTTGAATGTAGGTTTAAAAAAGTTGACAGAATCATGCCAAGCATAGGGAAGATCGGTTTTAAAAGGTTGTCTGAGGCTGAAAGCTTAGCTTTGGAGAGTCCTTTTACGGCTGAAGAAGTTAAGAGAACTGTATTCGATGGATGAAGACCGCAGTCCTGGACCAGATGGTTTCAATTTAAAATTTTTGAGGGAATGCTGGGGGATCTTAGAGAATGATTTTACGCAGTGTATACTAGAATTCTTTGAGACGGGATATATGTCGAAAGTATTCTCTTCAACCTTTATTACTTTGATTCCTAAAAGAGCTGAAGCAGGTGAATTATAGGAGTTCCGTCCTATCTGTTTGATTAGTTCTATCTACAAAGTGGTCGCAAAGTTGTTGGCGGGTAGGATTCAGTTGGTCATGGATATAATAGTCACTGAAACTCAGACAGCTTTTATAAAAGGAAGGAATATTTTGGTTGGAGTGTTAGTTCTAAGTGAATTAATAGACTATGCTAAGAGAAACAATACAAGAGCAATGTTGTTAAAAGTGGATTTTGCGACGGCATATGATAGAGTTGAATGGAGTTTCCTAAAAGATATTATGTTGACGATGGGTTTTGGGAGTAAGTAGATGTCGTGGATTGAAGGCACGGTGATGAATAATTTTATGTCAGTGCTTGTTAATGGTAGTGCCACTCGAGACTTTAGGGTCACTAGGGGACTTCGACAGGGTGACCCTTTGTCTCCATATCTGTTCACCATTGTAGCAGAAGGTTTTGCAGTGTTGGTTCGGAGAGCTGTAAAGGAGGTCTTTTTCAAAGGAATAGGTATTGGTAATATGGGGTCAGTTGAGCTGCTCCAATATGCAGACGATACGGTTCTTGTAGGAGAAGGATCTTGGAGGAATTTATGGGCAATCAAGCCAATTCTCAAGGGATTTCAGTTGGTCTCAGGTTTGAATGTAAATTACAGGAAAAGTGCGTTGTATGGAATTGGTTTGGAAGATGGATTTTTGAGAGCGGCTGCAACTTTTCTAGGAGTTCAAATTGACGGGTTTCCGTTTAAGTTTCTAGGTGTATATGTAGGAGGCAATCATAGACGATTTTCTTTTTGGAAGCCTATGCTTGATAAGGTTCAGATGCGGCTTGCGAGTTGGAAGGGTAGATTTTTATCACTGGCAGGCAGGGCAACGTTAATCAACTCTGTTTTATCCAACATTCCAACGCATTTCATGTCGGTTTACCTTATGCCTACTAAAGTGGTGCAAGCATTGAAGAGAATTCAGCGTAAATTTTTATGGTACGGATCTGGTAAGGAAAGAGGCATATCTTGGATTGAATGGAAAGTAGTATGTCAATCAAAGGAGGAGGGGGGTTTGGGCATAAAGAATGTTAGAAGCTTTAACATTGCATTGGTAGAAAAATGGTTATGGAAATTAATGAAATTGAAAGGCAGGTTATGGCATGGTTTGATTGAAGCGAGATATCATGATTATATTTCGTACTTTCACGTGGGCGTATTGCCTAGCTATTCAACAGGTTCGTCATTGTGGTGGCGCGATATTTTTGGTATTCTAAAGAAGTTTGGAAATGATGGATTTATGAAGAATATTGGATACAAGGTAAATAGAGGAAATGAAGCTCTGTTCTGGTTTTCACAGTGGTGTGGCAATGATTCTCTTGTGCATCTGTTTCCTAATTTGTGGGAGAAAGCAAGTAACAAATTTGGAAGGGTTGTGGATTTTGTGAATCATGAAGACATATGCGGGTATTGGAAGGTGGATTTCAATGAGACGGAATGGACGGAAGACAACAAGTTGGAGAGGGATGTGTTGGAAGTAATACTGTATGAACACAGATGTAGTCCCACTGTTGTAGATGATTGTGTGTGGTTGGGTGGCGAGCAGCAAAGTTTCTCAGTTCGCAGTGCGTACAAGGTGGTGGAGGAGGCACAATGTGTTCGTCTGTATGGTGAGGAGCAGCAGGCAGCTTTTAAGATGGTATGGCTTTCTTCATCTCCTCCTAAAGTTCAGACCTTTGGTTGGAGGTTGATTCATGATAGCTCACCGTCGCGAGTTAATTTGTGTAAACGTGGCATTTTGTCTTATGAGCATAACAGCACATGTCCGTTATGCTTTTCAAGAGACGAAACCGCGTTTCATGTTCTGTTTGAATGTGGAAAAACGAAGGAAATATGGTGGAGGATTGGTATTTGGTTGGGAATTGATGTTGGTACTCACGACAATATTTGATCACATTTACGTCATTGTATTGAGGCCTTGATTAGTAGGAAGGTGAGGGTCCAAAACATTGCAGGTTTGTGGTTGTCTATAGTATGGTGTCTTTGGATAAATAGAAACACAATTTTATTTAATGATGTTAGTTGGGATAGGGAAAGGATAGTAGAAGATATAATTTTGTTCACTTGGTGGTGGGTAGAAAAAAGAATTAACTCTCTAACTACGTGTAATTATTAAGCCGTCCCTCCATCATGGTTTTCATAATTAGAATAGACACTCCAATAATTTGTAGTAGAATGGTATCCATTTAGAGCGAAACCTTGATTCGGATTAAATGGCTTTCCTGTCCCCTCAGCTGGGTCAAATTTTGAAGTAAACTTGCAGCTTTGTCAGAGGAAGGAATAATAACTAGCAGATAACTACAACAGATAATAATTAATTTGTTTATATTATTATGAAAAATATAAATGGTATACATATTATGAGATTTTGCATAAATTTTTTTAAAATTTTAATAAATTGTATGAATATTTAAAATAATTCCAATTTTGATTCTTATTATAGCCTTTGATATATTTAATAGTATTATTTCTAATAGACAATCTCAATAAAGTAATATAAAAATTTAAGTAAAAGCCAAAATAAAGAAAGCAAATAAATGCATGGATGTGGCCATGTAGGTGGTCTAAGTTACTACGTGTGTAAGAACCGTGTGAGCCATTTAAGAAAAATCTCTCAACACTTTCCATCTTACTATTGATTTTTCCTAAACTTGAAGATTCTGATGACCAGACATGACTATGACATTCTTGAAACTACCTCTTTATAAGGAGAACCAAGTGAACTGACTCAAAATTCAAGTAGAAAACAACATGGTTGTCAAAGTGTACGGAGCACCCTATGGTTTGCTGAAAATAATTAGATTTTGAAACAATTGATATTGATCTCTTCATGGGAGAGCATAAACAAATCCGATTTCCTCAAACAGCACCCTTTTGGAGAGGTTCGTCCTATTCAAGATGGTGATTTTACCCTTTATAGTTAGTTTCATCAACCCTTTACTATTTTCTCCATGTATTTTTATCGAAGCTATGTATTTGTATAAATTTGGTATATCGGATCTTAAGTAATAGCTATTATCATTTGTTGTGTTTGATTTAAACTCATGATGTCGATTATGAGTTTCACCAATTAGTTCATGATATCTTCTTTTTATCTTTTAATTTTTTGATATTTCAGGGGGATTTGCCAATAGGCATTATTGGAAGCCTCTTAGTATTGGTGCAATTGCTGGACTTACAACAACACTCCTTGTTGGCCTCTATATTCCTAATGGCATGACATAATTTGTTTCTGATGAGCCGTCTCGGCTATATCTTGGGTTCGGCAGGTATGTTTTCCTAAAGTTTACCTCAGACGCGACACACTTATTCATTCTCAGATTTGGGCTGGCTGTAACAATCCTTTAATTTTCCTAAAGTTTAACGAACTTATGGCTTTTCTTGTTTTTTCATAATTAATGTTTGACTATCAATAGTTAGTAAATTACTTTAATTTTCTTACTCCATAGTTGGTGATTGTTGACATGCATCAATTATGGAGTTGAAAGTGACAACATTTGGTTGCATTCCTTGCTCTATCATTACAATAAGCAACATAATAGAAGACTCCGCTAAATCATTTTTGCATAGTGCATCTATGATTGCTTTATAAAAAAATATCGACTTCCAATTGTGATTTCCTGAATTCTCGATAAACATTCATCGCTTCTTGAAACATTTTGCCTTTCGTGTACACGTCGATCATTGTAGAATAAGTTAGTATATTTAGAAATATGTTTCGCGCCTTCATCTCTTCAAATAGTTTTTTAACTTCAGCATATATGTCATGCCTTTTGTACCTGGACAACAGAGTATTGCCTGTTACAACGTCTGTTTTAATTCCACATATGTCCATCTCCTTGCACTTATTAATTGCTTCATCAAAACAAAAGTCGTAACATAGAATGCTATGTTGTCAAGTTATGGATGGCATGAAATGTACGCTAAAGTTAGAAGACTATTTGAAGAGACGAAGGCGCAAAACATGTACTCAAATTCACTAACTTACTCTTCAATAATCGACGTGTACAAAAAATGGGAATTCTTCCAGGAAGCAATGAATATTTATCAAGAATTACTGATGTCACGATTGAAAATCGGTGATGTATTTTATAGTGCAATCATAGTTCCACTATGCGAAAAAATGGTTTAGTAAAGTCTTTTATTATATTGCTTATTGAAATGATAGATAAAGGAATCAGGGTAAATGTGGTCACTTTTAACTCTATAATTGATACCTATCAACGATCGCCATCATTAGACTTTGAAAATCATTGTTTCTTTGCAAACTATTGAATATTCAATTGAACAATCGTCTGTTACGCTTATTAATGTGCTTTTCAGACTAAGTCAGATGACGACTTAACTTTTTTGATATGTTTGTTCTGTATGATGTTTTATATCATTCTCGACCTACTAGTTCATCACATAACTATCTAGCTTCTGGCATTAGTGTTCTAACATTATTACATTTTATTCTTTTAATTTTTTTTTTTATTATTTATTATTATTAGTATATTGCATGTTTTGTCAGTGTTTGTGCACGTATTTCATATAATATGAGTCTCTTGTTACTTTTTAGTGTTACTTTGTCATAAGCGCAAAGAACCAATTGAATGAATATTATAAGTTTGCTTGATTAATCTGTTTTCTTATTTCCTTAATTTCATTATTTTATTTCACTACTTTAGAATTATTAGTTAAAGTCTTCTAAAATCTCTTCGACTATAAATTAGACTTAAGTATCAATCCAATTTTCTGGTTTTGAATGCTTAATATGTGTTTGCCTTGAAGTTTGTATTTGAAACCAGCGAGAAGGTAACCAAAACTTTAGACGTGTTATAACTAAAACATTAGACCTAACATAATTTGACAGGAATTATGAAAAGTAAATTTTTTTGTTGGAATTAAGAAGCACAACGAAGTTGAGAATGTGTTTCTTTCAAAGTTTTGAATGTTATTTGTAGACAAAAATGTTAAAAATGAAATTTAATTTGTAAAATTGTCATATTTAACTACTAATTAATGATAATTACTGGAAAAAAGAGTGTGATGATCGGGATTCGAACTCCAATTGACATATAAATTGTGATCTCCGTTAGAATACGATTAGACGATAGTCTAACTAACTTTGAGTTAGTTATGAGTTTGTTTGTGTGATTACTTTTGATATAAGTAATCTCTCAACATGTATGAAAAATGACTAATGTTGCAAGTTGAATAATGAACTTTTTTTTTCACATTCTAATAAGTGGTATTAGAAGCATTGGATCTCCTGCAATCAAAAAAATGTAGTTTCTATTTTCAAGGTGGGAAAATTTGTTATTTCTCTTATCCTCACTCTCGTATCATTCCTTATTTTTTTTTGAATCATTTTCATGGCTAATTTGTAAAAATTCCTAACACTAGTAATTCCCAAGTTAAATGGATTCGACGATCATTGGGTCATGTGTAACACCCTATTTCCCGACTCAAAAAATATTACAATAATTCAAAGTATATTTTCACCCAAAGGGTGTCGCACATTCTCAAATAAAACACATGTTAATAAATTAAACAACTTAAAGCTGAAATATGAAACATTCAAAAACACCTTCACATAGTCTCATCAAATGAATTTACTCAAATAACATTGTTTTTTGAAAAGAACATAATAATTCTCCTAATAAAAGAAATAACATCCCATCCCTAGTATTACAATATCTAGGCGACACAACGTTTACTTGACAAAACAGAAAACAAGGAAGAAAGCAATGACCATCATTCTTCAACACAACTGCACTACATGTTATCTGTATTTGCATCATGGACATAAAAGCCACACACAAACAGAAAAGGGGGTGGGAATAATCCCTACAAATGTTAGCGGTCAAAGTAAATAATATGACAGCTATAAAAATACATATATCATTCTCACACAGCAACAACAATAATACAATTTAAGAACTCAAACAATCATCAAAATCACTCTTAAAGTTTCATTCTCAAATATCAGGCAACACTGCAATTCCTATGAATTACTCAACTAAAAAATATTCATGTAACTAATCTTAATAATTGTATTATAACTATAAAATTATCAACAATAGAGTTCTCAAAGTACTCTAACAACTCACAATGTTTAAATTTTTAAAATGAACCTAGAGTACTCAAAAGTACTCTAAAGTGCTAAAAAAATGCTTCAATGACAGCCTTTGATAGGTGATAACTCTAATGAACTTTAATGAGCTGATAGTTTGACTCATTATTGCTCAAAAATAACACAAAGGTAACAAAAAGGTTGTTGACGCTAAAATTGCTCAGATTCACAGTCGTACGGCTAATTAACAACAAAACTCATCAGATTAAACAAAAGTGGAATAAAAAACATAAAATAGTAGTATGAAACAATATAAAAAGTATTTAAATAAACTAGAAAAAAAATTGAGGAAATGAGAAATTAGAGAATATGAAAAAGAAAGAACATAAGAGATACGAGATTAAAGAAGAAAAGAGTGATAAAACATAATTGGGAGAGAAAATAATAATATAAAAACAAGAAGCTTAAAACGAAAGAACATAAGAGAGATTTAATAACGTTGATACTAAAACCCTAAGTGGCAATAAAAGAATATTTGTAAGGTTAATGCATAATGAAGAAAAAAGTTATGAATTTATAGAATTTGGTTTGTGTGAAGTCATTGTTATGGTTTTGCTAAAATCTTATGTATGAAGAATCTAAAATGGATTGAAATCGTAATTGGGGATGCAAAATACAAAAACTTATAAAAATATTTTGTTGTTTATTAGGTAAAAAAAAGGCAATTTAATAAATCAAGCATTTTAATTAATGGTGTTAATGAAACCAAATTGTTTTTAGTTACTTATTAGTAGAGGTGTTTGCGGTGCGATTTGTTGGGGGAGTTTATTAAAGAGCATTGATACATATCTAGAAATAAATTGGCTAATGCATCAACAAAAACCTATAGTTAAAGTTTGTCTTGAACAGGTGCTAGTGGTTTGTATGTTGCTTAAGCCATTTCATCATTATGTATGTTATAGAGTTTAAAACCTGTATGTGTATCTTTTCATTTCGAACATCTTCTCTATTAAGGCTAACTGGTGGTTCCATCACACTATCAAATAACATAATGTAGTGTTAAAATCATAATATCATAATAATAAAAGACATTTATAGTAATGATCTAATTCCTATAACCAACTGCACTTGTTTCTGCTCAATTATGCTCAACTTATACCAAGCTCCCTGCGACATATGTCGATTTTGTGTTTGCAGTCATATTGCGAACACCGTGTTTCAAGTCAGCTTTCGATCAGAGTTGTCACCAAATGGATCCACTCCTACCTTTGAATACCTCGGTTAGTTACATCTGTAATTTCAAAAGTATGTTTGCCCTTGAGCTTCCTCCAGTTCCTTGTCTATCAACTCTTCCATACAAAAAAAAATGATTCTAAATCAATGTTGCTATGCTCTAGGACATTTGCATTACCATTATGATGATTCATAAGAACAACATTATTTATTGCTTCTTCATTCAGGAAACAGCTTGGTAACCCAGTAGTGTTATACTAATCGATTTCTATAATCGAAGCATCATAATTGAGAAAACAAGGTCGGCCATGGAAGTTGTCGGAAGGCATATTGTCCCCTTTTATTGATGGCGGCATCGATACGTGTATTATAACAGAAGTGTGCTGCTGCAATGTAACGTTGCTTCTTGCTCTCCGGCGATGCTATTCTGCTTCACTGCTTACACCACAGTCTTCTTGTTCCATCGGTATCTAAGCAAGCCTGATCTCATGATCATAAACAAGCTTCAATGGTTTCCACTGAATCGCAACCTTAGACAGCTGCCCATGAATATCCTTCTGGTTCATATTTTTTGAGTTAGGTTGCACTGCAGGACCATTACTTAACGCTTTCAACGCAATATTCTGCTGACGCTTAGTTTTCTCCGAGCCATTCTCAACTGGCAATAAAACATTCTGAGACTTGTCAACCTTGTTATTAGAAGAAAGAACAGCCCCAACTCCATAATTCACCCCCATTTTCGATCCAGGCCGCGCCGACAAACCTGGACCTAATCCCGCAATTAGAGCACCACGGACAGCCGAAGCCCCAAGAGCAGTAGGAGTTGGCCGACTGTAACAATCCTGTTGAGCTTCGTGACGAGGTCCAAACCATACCTTCAATCTTTGAGCAATATCCAAAGCATCTTTATGATTAGGATCATAAGCCAATGATAACTGCACATCCTGCACAGCTAATTCATACTTTTCAACAGCCTTAATCGCTTTAACCCTGCGAAGAAGAGCCTGAACAAAACTGGCTGACCTTTGAAATCTCGTATTCCCTTCTCTTAGTTTTCACACAGAGTAAATGGTTTCAAAGTAAGGCTGAAACATCAACATTCAGTGGTTGGCTAAAAGGGTCTGACTCACTATCTATTTTCTTTAGATGTCAATCTTCAGGATTCGTACATGACCGTTTCAACCGATCTTCTTTAGATTCCGAAGACGGAGATTTCAATCTGACATGTTTTTTAATCAGATATGAAACTTAATGTATAAAATGATAATTGTAATACCCCGTATAGAAATTGTGAATGTATAGGTGGGATCTTTTTGTAAATGGGTTAGGATACCCCTTTTGTATCCTTGATCAATATAATTTTGCTTATTAAAAAAAAAAAATAAGCACATTAAAAATATAAGCTGATAAAGTTAACAATAATCCGAAAACCAAATGGTGGAAAATGATAAAGAAAATGCAATGGACGCTCGTAATTAGACTTTGACCACAATTTCTAAAAAGATCATTTTGAAATTTAAAAGTATGATGCAAATTATTATTATTTTTAAATATTTCAAAACTATAATTATTTTTATAAATGTATCAGTAATAATTTAGTTCTTTAAATATATTTTAAGAAAATTATAAGTGTTGGATAAACAACCCATAATTAAGTAAATATATTTTTAAACAATTATAAATGTTGGATAAACAAACCTCAATTTTGTGCCGCCTGCTTATGTGAAATTTCAAAAAAAAAAAAAATCTATTTTTGTGTTTTATGAACTTTTTAATAACTTTATTCCAAATAATTTTTGCCCTAGTACTAACACCTTAAAAACCACAATTTAAAAAGCCAATCAAAACAACCAAGAAACAAAAGCATAAATTTTTTTACATAAAAAAAAAAGAATAAATAAAAAAAGAAAGACCAATCTACATGAAGGAATTTTCCTGGTCAGACATATAGTCTCTCTTTCTTTCCTCTTTCCAGTCTCCCTTTCTTTCAACTCTTATTGTTTCTTTCTTCATTCCACCTTAGATTTCTTCTAACTCTTCTTGTTCTGCCTTTGGTTGCAGGGACGGTTGAAGCTTTAGATTAAGGTTTATTTGTTGTCACTGCTGTTTAACTGGATATGGAAAATCTTGGGGAATAAGGAGACATTGTGGAGGGGGTTTATCAATTTGTTCTTCGATGTGAAAAGAAACAACATTTTGGTAGTATATTTGTAAATTGTGGATGAGACAATGTGTATAAAACATGTGCTTTTTATAGATGAAAATTAGGGTTATTTAAAAAGAAAAAAAATCAATTTGAACAATTAAAATAACTAAAAGTCCAAAAATCTATTGGGTTAATCAAAATAACTAAAAGGCCAAAAATCACGTTTAATTGATTTTGAGTTTGTGAATAAATCAAATCAATTCTTTCATAAAACCATATATTCGCTACCCTAAAATGTAATATTTAAAAATGTTAACAAAATCTTGTCAAATATTTTTTATTTTATGATCTTTCTGGGTATTATTTTGAATAAGATGGAAAGAAGTGAAAATTAATATTTGTTTATAAATGCCTAATAAATAAATAAATAATAAAAATTTAAAAAAAAAAAGCAATTTTTGTGATTGTTTGTAGTTTTGAAGATAATGTAAAAAGGTTAGAAGTAGAGAAAAAACAAATAAAAGAGAATAAAGTAAAAAGTAGAGAGGGTAGGACTTGAACTCATGACCTCTCACACTCACAACTCCTTGCTCTAAAGTTCTTATCAAATGGAATGCCAATAAAAATAATATAATTTAACTACTTGACAAATTATTTAACCTTACTGGTTAGAACCCTGTAAAGCTGAGAGAATCCATAAGATAGGGAACTCAGTGAGATTAATAACTCACCCCATTATTGTTGCTAATTTTCAGGTGTTGTTGCAGGTTTGATTTATAAGTGGAGCTATGCTTGGATGTTTCAAGAGAAGCTTAGCTTTAGTATTCCGCTGTGTATTTGTTGTATAAAATTGAGGATATTGTATATTGATCATAGATTTGTATTTTGGGTAGTTTCCATATCTTGTACCATAGATAAGTGTTTATGTTTTTAGAATGGTCAAGTATGTGAATTACACCATTAGGCACTTATGATGGTGTCTGTACCAAATAAAATGCTTGTATAGTATTATTTTAGGTATATATTATAAAGGGCGTTACACATGGTGACCATGGCATTGTTTTTTTTTATAAGAAATTCAATAAAAGGAGATTAAGGAAATCTCTAACCAACAAACTACAACCAACAAGGGAACTAAACGATTACAAAAAGTCTAACGGGAATTTATACCACTCATATAATCTACAATTTTTACTATCTTTTCTACTAAGGATCAACCAAATCCACGAGGATACTTTAATCTCGTTTACAATGTCATTAGTGTTAAACACGTAATCATTGAACACGATATTATTTCTAGTCCTCCAAATAATCTAGCAAGTTATAAACCATATCGAACTTATCTTTCCCGTAGAACTACGACC
This sequence comes from Lathyrus tuberosus, assembly GCA_022829125.1. NCBI lineage: Eukaryota > Viridiplantae > Streptophyta > Magnoliopsida > Fabales > Fabaceae > Lathyrus > Lathyrus tuberosus. Next base: position 11,409,534 of record JALAZF010000137.1, on the reverse strand, counting down.
TTTAAGACTCGTATTCCACGCCTTCGCATGAAGGTTGCAACTTGATTCCGAAATGCTGCCTATATCCACCCACTCGCAAATCTTGCTCCAAACCAAAGTGGATTTACAGCAAGAGAATAAGAGGTGGCTCGAATCTTCTAAGTGATGAAAACATAACATACATAACTTGTCGTGTTCGTTATCGATTAATCATCTAATAACCAAGTTAGCTCTAGTAGGCAGCCTGTCTAGAGCCATTCTCCACCCGAAAATTTTTATATTTGCCGGAATAACCTTTTTCCATAATGGTAGCAGCAAATCCTTAATGACCAAGTCAGCCCCATTATCAACAGATGAGAAATTCAGGACAGTATAGAAGGAACTAACCGAAAAAGCCATGGAATCATTTATATTCCAATACCAAACATCCTACACATCTTTATTGAGGGTAGTTTCTTCCAGCAGCTGGCTACAAACGTTACATTCGTGAACAAGAATTGGGCCATCAATGTCCAACGTGTCGTGCACCCTCCATCTCCAAAGGTCTCTGTCTCACTCCCCCATATCTCTGACCGAACAGAACTGATTTCTATAGCATGGAACAGCCCAGGGAAACGATTCTTCAAAGCCTCATTGCCAATCCAAACCGACTGCCAAAAAGCCACATTTGCTCCATCTCCAACTGAACAATCCAAGAAATCACAGAAACTATTTGAAGAATCAGGAACTGAGATGGAAAGAACATCTTTCATCCACGTCGAATCATTTCTCGATCTACCGTTGTTTACCCGTTTTGTAGTAGTGAGATGGTCGTCGCAATAATATTCGAATTCGATAGTCGATTACACAAGCGCAAGGTGTTAGCATCCCTCACGTTTGTTATACTCAACGAGAACCTTTTAGTTAAACTTGCATTGAATGTTACCTTATGTCAATTGTTTTCTTCATGTGATAAAGAATTTAAAGGAAAAGAAAAGGAGTTGCAAAATTTTTTTTATTAGGGTGTTTGACAAGATTGTGGGTCTTGCTCCTTTGTATCCTCGGATACAATGAGGAACTTAAAGCTTCATAGTTCGGGGAAAGAAAAGAGATATTTTTGGGTTTCTTTGTTGTAGTGCATAACGGGACGTGAATCTCGCGCTTACGTATCTTCAGGTGCGATGGAGAATTCAAAACTACGTAGTTCTTGGTAGCTTGTGAGTGTTGGTTGATTGATTTTAGTGAACAAGTTTTTATTTCACCTTCTAACGGTTAAATATTTGCTTGTTTTCTCACGTCTGAGACTTAAGGACTAAACAATGTTCGTTTGTGAAAAAGGTCTCGATGGCACGAGAGCGAGAGAAACAATTTAGATGTGTTGGGTGTTTTGTTGGATGACGATTACTCGAATAGTCGAGTAAGACAACTCATATTCGAATAATTGAGGAGAGGTAACGAAGGCCCTTGACAATCTCCCTTTTCATCCTTAATTATAAAAAGGATTGGATATGGTTAAGGTATTTTGATTGGAAGACGAATACTCCGTTAGTCTACGAAGGGAATAGAAGGCTCTAGACCACCTTCTTTTATGTCCAAATTATGACGAAAATGAATTTGATTAGATTAATATGAAAGAGACATGAGGTGAATCAGATTAGATGTTTTTTAATGGATGACAATTAATCGAATGGTCGAGTAAGTCAACTCATATCAAAATAATCGAGGACTGGAATCGAAGGCTCTAAACCATCTCCGTTTTCACCCTTTAACTTGAATTAGATAAAAGACACTCGATGTTGATCGAGGTTTGTATTTGCACTGAATCAAAACAAGGTTGAAATGATTTTGAGAAAAGATCCGCTTGGCATTGGACCAAGGGTTTTTTTATTTAAAATATCTATTTAATTAAATTATCATTAATTAGCCAGATGATCAACAATGCATAACTAAGTCATGAGTAAAATGCTAAAACATCCAGAGTTATCCATAATGTGCTCAAAGTTGATTTGTACGTAACAACAACATGAAGAATTGCATACACAAGGATCATAACACGACAAAAATATCATATCACTGTATAGAAAATTTCAGCAGCATAACGACATAAATATATCAAATCTGCATACTAAACATCCAATTTTAAATGCAATAAAGTAAAACAGCCAGCAGCTACACAAAATTATATTTACATTTACAATATTCACATTATTGTACCAATATCACGGTAATAAAATCCAGCAAAAGATTTGCATAATCGAATCGTAATCAGTACAATAATTGAATAAAAATCAAACTAAGCATACAACGAATTATATGCAAACAAACATCGACTGTAGCTCACTCGAATTCAAGTCCAACGATATTGACAACCATTTGGCTCGAATTGCATGCGCTCGGAATCACACAATCGAAACAAAAACTGTCACTATATTAAAACAACATTACAAATGGGGAAAGATAAATTCGATATGGTTCATAAGTTGCTGGAATATTTGGAGGACTAAAAATAATATCTTGTTCAATGATGCGGAGTTTAATGTTAACAACATTGTCAATGTTATTAAAGTCACCTCTTGGAATTGGTTGATTTTAAGTAGACAAGATAGTAAGATGTGTAGGTTGTACAAATGGTATAAATTTCTGTTAGATTTTATGTAATTGTTTTGACTGTTCGTTGGTTGTAGTTCATTGGTTTGAGATTTCCTTAATCTCCTATTAATGAAGTTGCTTATCAAAAAAAAAAATAGCATTAAAAATGTACAATGTAGAATGTAAATGCCGATAATCGCTACAAACTAAAACTAAAATTCACAACATAATCAAAATTAAAACAAGTTACACAAAGTAATCCAATACTGAAAATGCGGAAATGAAACGAACACAACCAAATCGAGATGAAATAGAACCCATAAATGAAATTCAAATAGAAAAAATAGTAGATCAATTGAATTAGTTAGAAGATCAACATCCAAGATGGAGTTTGATTCTGGGGAAAGTTCTAACATTGAATCGTCGGATTCAGAAGAGGGTGAAAGAATGAAGGGGCTTTATGAAGAGGAAGATTAGGATATGGAGCGGTGTGAGACAATTGAATTAGTTAGTAAGGAGGCATTCAGTCCGGATGGGATGTGTGCAAGGTCAAATGAAGCTATAGAAGCCCTGTCACTTAGAGCTGAGCCCAAGGAGTGTAGGTTGGTGTGTGATTCTGAAGAGAGTAGGAGGTCTGAACAGATGGAAACTTTGGATAGGTCATGGAATCTAAAGTAAGGCTGTGACTTGTCTCCGGGTAATATTGGATGTCAAAAGGATTCTCAACCTGTGGAGAACAGAGTAGGCAACGATGTTCAGAAGAAGCTGGTGAGTAAAATAATTCAAGAGGAAAACATTGAGAGGGAGGTTGGAGGTGGGATTTCATCAAGTAATGGGGAGAGGTTTCAAAAATTGATGCAAAAGTTAATTAGTAGACCTAAAAAGGTGGTTCGATTAGATGAGATTTATCAGAAGTTGAAGATTCCATTCGCTTCGTCTTACTACGCAACCTTGCTAAACGTCAATAATTCATATGGTGATTGTGTGACCTCTCAGGCACAGGGAGTTGAAGATGGGGAGGAGGATATTTCAAGCTTTGAAGGGACTCCACATTCCATTGGGAATTCTATAGGGGATGAGGAGGTGTCAAAGAGTAACTCAAGGATTAAAAGAAAGTTAGAAAATCTACCGTCCAGAATTTGGGGAGCCATAAAGGGATTAGGAATTGAAGGGGAAGAAGATGATGAAGTATTCGAGAACATAGTTCGCAACTGCGAGAAAGAGGTTAGGAATGAAATGAGTAATAGGAAGGATGTTGAAAGGGTGATGAAACGAATTTTATGACTTACAATATTAGAGGAAGTGGGAAAAGTTTAAAAAGAAGGAGATTAAGGGCATTAATAAAAAAGGAAGATGTGGACCTGATTTTCATTCAGGAAACTAAATGTGTTAAAATGACAGAAGAAATAGCAATAAGTTTGTGGGGTGATTACAACTGTATGTGGACGGCATCTGATGCTGTTGGTATGGCTGGAGGTATCATTACAATTTGGAGGAGTAACCTGTTGGAACCCATTAGCTGCTTCAAGGATAATGGATTTGTGGGTGTAAATGCGAAATGGCAAGGCAGGAATTGTTATTTTTTGAATGTATATTCCTCATGTTTGAATGTTGAAAAAATAATCTTATGGGCCAAAATACTGCACTTAAAGAATACGTTGGTGGAAGGAGAGTGGATAATTGGTGGAGATTACAATGCTATCAAGGATAGGAGGGAAAGGATAGGATGTAGTAACCATTCGAAGAAAGTAACAGAGGAATTCAGTGAGTTAATTGAACAGTTGGGGTGTATTGACGCACCGGTTAGTGGTATTAAATTTACGTGGTTTAATGGAGCGGGTACGTCATGTAGTGGACTGGATAGGTTTCTAATCTCCCCAGTTGTATACAACAATTGGAATACGGTGATTCAGAAGGTTGGAACCAGAGACATCTCAGATCATAGGCCTGTGTCGTTAGTGGCAAGAAACATTAATTGGGGCCCGAAGCCGTTCAGAACATTAAACTGTTGGTTTGAGCATCAAGAATTCATGGAGTTTGTTAAAAGGACGTGGGAAGAATATAAAGTAAAAGGGAAATATTATTTTGTGCTTTCAAAGAAGTTACAATATTTACTGAGTCGTTTAAGATGGTGGAATGAAAAGGTGTACGGGTGGCTTTATACAACAATAAATGAGAATATTATTACCATTAATGAAACTGAAAATAATATAGTTCAGAAGATGGGGAGAAGTAGCAGCTCAGAGTTATTAAGTTGGAAAGGTGCAGAGGACGAAATGTGGAAGAAATTGAGATCAAAAGAGAGCATCCTGAAACAGAAGGCTCGTATGAAGTGGATAAAGGAGGGTGACCTCAACTCAAGTTTTTTTCACGCTGCCATCAGACAGAGATATAGATCAAATGCCATTAGATTTGTTAATGTTGAGGGACGACATATTGAAGACGTTGCTGGGGTCAAGGAAGCTGTTGCTGATCACTTTGAATGTAGGTTTAAAAAAGTTGACAGAATCATGCCAAGCATAGGGAAGATGGGTTTTAAAAGGTTGTCTGAGGCTGAAAGCTTAGCTTTGGAGAGTCCTTTTACGGCTGAAGAAGTTAAGAGAACTGTATTTGATGGATGGAGACCGCAGTCCTGGACCAGATGGTTTCAATTTAAAAATTTTGAGGGAATGCTGGGGGATCTTAGGGAATGATTTTACGCAGTGTATACTAGAATTCTTTGAGACGGGATATATGTCGAAAGTATTCTCTTCATCCTTTATTACTTTGATTCCTAAAAGAGTTGAAGCAGGTGAATTATAGGAGTTCCGTCCTATCTGTTTGATTAGTTCTATCTACAAAGTGGTCGCAAAGTTGTTGGCGGGTAGGATTCAGTTGGTCATGGATATAATAGTCACTGAAACTCAGACAGCTTTTATAAAAGGAAGGAATATTTTGGTTGGAGTGTTAGTTCTAAGTGAATTAATAGACTATGCTAAGAGAAACAATACAAGAGCAATGTTGTTAAAAGTGGATTTTGCGACGGCATATGATAGAGTTGAATGGAGTTTCCTAAAAGATATTATGTTGACGATGGGTTTTGGGAGTAAGTAGATGTCGTGGATTGAAGGCACGGTGATGAATAATTTTATGTCAGTGCTTGTTAATGGTAGTGCCACTCGAGACTTTAGGGTCACTAGGGGACTTCGACAGGGTGACCCTTTGTCTCCATATCTGTTCACCATTGTAGCAGAAGGTTTTGCAGTGTTGGTTCGGAGAGCTGTAAAGGAGGTCTTTTTCAAAGGAATAGGTATTGGTAATATGGGGTCAGTTGAGCTGCTCCAATATGCAGACGATACGGTTCTTGTAGGAGAAGGATCTTGGAGGAATTTATGGGCAATCAAGGCAATTCTCAAGGGATTTCAGTTGGTCTCAGGTTTGAATGTAAATTACAGGAAAAGTGCGTTGTATGGAATTGGTTTGGAAGATGGTTTTTTTAGAGCGGCTGCAACTTTTCTAGGAGTTCAAATTGACGGGTTTCCGTTTACGTTTCTAGGTGTATATGTAGGAGGCAATCATACACGATTTTCTTTTTGGAAGCCTATGCTTGATAAGGTTCAGATGCGGCTTGCGAGTTGGAAGGGTAGATTTTTATCACTGGTAGGCAGGGCAACGTTAATCAACTCTGTTTTATCCAACATTCCAACGCATTTCATGTCGGTTTACCTTATGCCTACTAAAGTGGTGCAAGCATTGAAGAGAATTCAGCGTAAATTTTTATGGTACGGATCTGGTAAGGAAAGGGGCATATCTTGGATTGAATGGAAAGTAGTATGTCAATCAAAGGAGGAGGGGGGTTTGGGCATAAAGAATGTTAGAAGCTTTAACATTGCATTGGTAGCAAAATGGTTATGGAAATTAATGAAATTGAAAGGCAGGTTATGGCATGGTTTGATTGAAGCGAGATATCATGATTATATTTCGGACTTTCACGTGGGCGTATTGCCTAGCTATTCAACAGGTTCGTCATTGTGGTGGCGCGATATTTTTGGTATTCTAAAGAAGTTTGGAAATGATGGATTTATGAAGAATATTGGATACAAGGTAAATAGAGGAAATGAAGCTCTGTTCTGGTTTTCACAGTGGTGTGGCAATGATTCTCTTGTGCATCTGTTTCCTAATTTGTGGGAGAAAGCAAGTAACAAATTTGGAAGGGTTGTGGATTTTGTGAATCATGAAGACATATGCGGGTATTGGAAGGTGGATTTCAATGAGACGGAATGGACGGAAGACAACAAGTTGGAGAGGGAGGCGTTGGAAGTAATACTGTATGAACACAGATGTAGTCCCACTGTTGTAGATGATTGTGTGTGGTTGGGTGGCGAGCAGCAAAGTTTCTCAGTTCGCAGTGCGTACAAGGTGGTGGAGGAGGCACAATGTGTTCGTCTGTATGGTGAGGAGCAGCAGGCAGCTTTTAAGATGGTATGGCTTTCTTCATCTCCTCCTAAAGTTCAGACCTTTGGTTGGAGGTTGATTCATGATAGCTCACCGTCGCGAGTTAATTTGTGTAAACGTGGCATTTTGTCTTATGAGCATAACAGCACATGTCCGTTATGCTTTTCAAGAGACGAAACCGCGTTTCATGTTCTGTTTGAATGTGGAAAAACGAAGGAAATATGGTGGAGGATTGGTATTTGGTTGGGAATTGATGTTGGTACTCACAACAATATTTGATCACATTTACGTCATTGTATTGAGGCCTTGATTAGTAGGAAGGTGAGGGTCCAAAACGTTGCAGGTTTGTGGTTGTCTATAGTATGGTGTCTTTGGATAAATAGAAACACAATTTTATTTAATGATGTTAGTTGGGATAGGGAAAGGATAGTAGAAGATATAATTTTGTTCACTTGGTGGTGGGTAGAAAAAAGAATTAACTCTCTAACTACGTGTAATTATTAAGCCGTCCCTCCATCATGGTTTTCATAATTAGAATAGACACTCCAATAATTTGTAGTAGAATGGTATCCATTTAGAGCGAACCCTTGATTCGGATTAAATGGCTTTCCTGTCCCCTCAGCTGGGTCAAATTTTGAAGTAAACTTGTAGCTTTGTCAGAGGAAGGAATAATAACTAGCAGATAACTACAACAGATAATAATTAATTTGTTTATATTATTATAAAAAATATAAATGGTATACATATTATGAGATTTTGCATACATTTTTTAAAAATTTTAATAAATTGTATGAATATTTAAAGTAATTCCAATTTTGATTCTTATTATAGCCTTTGATATATTTAATAGTATTATTTCTAATAGACAATCTCAATAAAGTAATATAAAAAATTAAGTAAAAACCAAAATAAAGAAAGCAAATAAATGCATGGATGTGGCCATGTAGGTGGTCTAAGTTACTACGTGTGTAAGAACCGTGTGAGCCATTTAAGAAAAATCTCTCAACACTTTCCATCTTACTATTGATTTTTCCTAAACTTGAAGATTCTGATGACCAGACATGACTATGACATTCTTGAAACTACCTCTTTATAAGGAGAACCAAGTGAACTGTCTCAAAATTCAAGTAGAAAACAACATGGTTGTCAAAGTGTACGGAGCACCTTATGGTTTGCTGAAAAGAATTAGATTTTGAAACAATTGATATTGATCTCTTCATGGGAGAGCATAAACAAATCCGATTTCCTCAAACAGCACCCTTTTGGAGAGGTTCGTCTTATTCAAGATGGTGATTTTACCCTTTATAGTTAGTTTCATCAACCCTTTACTATTTTCTCTATGTATTTTTATCGAAGCTATGTATTTGTATAAATTTGGTATATCGGATTTTAAGTAATAGCTATTATCATTTGTTGTGTTTGATTTAAACTCATGATGTCGATTATGAGTTTCACCAATTAGTTCATGATATCTTCTTTTTATCTTTTAATTTTTAGATATTTCAGGGGGATTTGCCAATAGGCATTATTGGAAGCCTCTTAGTATTGGTGCAATTGCTGGACTTACAACAACACTCCTTGTTGGCCTCAATATTCCTAATGGCCAAGGTTGTCAAGATCGAGATTTTGCATAAGATCGGGAGGGGACGGTAAAATCGTAAAACATAAGATCGTAACTAAGATCAGAAGATTCTACCCAATTATTTTTGTAAGATGGAGAGGGAGTAACAAGATCGTAAAACATAAGATCGTAACAAAAATCGTAAGATATTACTAAAACGAAAAATTATACTTATATATTTGAAGTTTTTTTATAGGATACTTTGGTAGACAAGTGTATTAGTGGGAAAATGGCCTCCGCCGAACCGTAAATGTTGCACCTTGGCATCTTGTCAACCTTCTTGGCTTGTAATGGTGGTGGCGGAAAAAGGCAAGTGTGACCGGAAAACGACTGATTGTGGCCTGAAGTTGCCAAGATCGCACAAAATCAATGGTTTTATAGTTTTTTTCACAATTTGGCTACAACATGTGATTCTACTTAAGATCGGGATCGTTAGGGGTGAGTGAGATCGTAAAATCGTAAGATTTTAAGATCTAGATCGAGATCTTGACAACCATGCTAATGGCATGACATAATTTGTTTCTGATGAGCTGTCTCGGCTATATCTTGGGCTCGGCAGGTATGTTTTCCTAAAGTTTACCTCAGACGCGACACACTTATTCATTCTCATATTTGGGCTGGCTGTGTTGCTTGTATTATGGCTGGTATCCTTGGAGGAGAAGACACATATACGGCTTTTAACGAACTTATGGCTTTTCTTGTTTTTCCATAATTAATGTTTGACTATCATTAGTTAGTAAATAACTTTAATTTTCTTACTCCATAGTTGGTGATTGTTGACATGCATCAATTATGGAGTTGAAAGTCACAACATTTGGTTGCATTCCTTGCTCTATCATTACAATAAGCAACATAATAGAAGACTCCACTAAATCATTTTTGCATAGTGCATCTATGATTGCTTTATAAAAGAATATTGACTTCCAATTGTGATTTCCTAAATTCTCGATAAACATTCATCGCTTCTTGGAACATTTTGCCTTTCGTGTACACGTCGATCATTGTAGAATAAGTTAGTATATTTAGAAATATGTTTCGCGCCTTCATCTCTTCAAATAGTTTTTTAACTTCAGCATATATGTTATGCCTTTTGTACCTGGACAACAGAGTATTGCCTGTTACAACGTCTGTTTTAATTCCACATATGTCCATCTCCTTGCACTTATTAATTGCTTCATCAAAACAAAAGTCGTAACATAGAATGCTATGTTGTCAAGTTATGGATGGCATGAAATGTATGCTAAAGTTAGAAGACTATTTTAAGAGACGAAGGCGCAAAACATGTACTCAAATTCACTAACTTACTCTTCATTGATCGACGTGTACAAAAAATGGGAATTGTTCCAGGAAGCAATGAATATTTATCAAGAATTACTGATGTCACGATTGAAAATCGATGATGTATTTTATAGTGCAATCATAGTTCCACTAAGCGAAAAAATGGTTTAGTAAAGTCTTTTATTATATTGCTTATTGAAATGATAGATAAAGGAATCAGCGCAAATGTGGTCACTTTTAACTCTATAATTGATACCTATCAACAATCGCCAGCATTAGACTTTGAAAATCATTGTTTCTTTGCAACCTATTGAGTATTCAATTGAACAATCGTCTGTTACGCTTATTAATGTGCTTTTTAGACTAAGTTAGATGACGACTTAACTTTTTTGATATGTTTGTTCTGTATGATGTTTTATATCATTCTCGACCTACTAGTTCATCACATGACTATCTAGCTTCTGGCTATTAGATCGATGGAAGTTATGTAGCACCAATTAAGTTAAGGTACCCCTAGTACCTTATAGTAATATATTTGGCATATCAAAAAAAAAATGTAGCACCAATTGATTAAATATGTGTATGGTATCTGACATATCTCAGTGTTCTAACATTATTACATTTTATTCTTTTAATTTATTTTTTAAAATTATTTATTATTATTAGTATATTGCATGTTTTGTCAGTGTTTGTGCACGTATTTCATATAATATGAGTCTCGTGTTACTTTTTAGTGTTACTTTGTCATAAGCGCAAAGAACCAATTGAATGAATATTATAAGTTTGCTTGATTAATCTGTTTTCTTATTTCCTCAATTTCATTATTTTATTTTACTACTTTAGAATTATTAGTTAAAGTCTTCTAAAATCTCTCTCTACTATAAATTAGACTTAAGTATCAATCCAATTTTCTGGTTTTGAATGTTTAATATGTGTTTGCCTTGAAGTTTGTATTTGAAACCAGCGAGAAGGTAACTAAAACTTTAGACGTGTTATAACTAAAATATTAGACCTAATATAATTTGACAGGAATTATGAAAAGTAAATTTTTTTTGTTGGAATTAAGAAGCACAACGAAGTTGAGAATGTATTTCTTTCAAAGTTTTGAATGTTATTTGTAGACAAAAATGTTAAAAATGAAATTTAATTTGTAAAACTGTCATATTTAACTACTAATTAATGATAATTACTGGAAAAAAGAGTGTGATGATCGGGATTCGAACTCCAATTGACATATAAATTGTGATCTCCGTTAGAATACGATTAGACGATAGTCTAACTAACTTTGAGTTAGTTATGAGTTTGTTTGTGTGATTACTTTTGATATAAGTAATCTCTCAACATGTATGAAAAATGACTAATGTTGCAAGTTGAATAATGAACTTTTTTTTTCACATTCTAATAAGTGGTATTAGAAGCATTGGATCTCCTGCAATCAAAAAATTTAGTTTCTATTTTCAAGGTGGGAAAATTTGTTATTTCTCTTATCCTCACTCTCGTATCATTCCTTATTATCTTTTGAATCATTTTCATGGCTAATTTGAAAAAATTCCTAACACTAGTAATTCCCAAGTTAAATGGATTCGACGATCATTGGGTCAAGTGTAACACCCTATTTCCCGACTCAAAAAATATTACAATAATTCAAAGTATATTTTCACCTAAAGGGTGTCGCACATTCTCAAATAAAACACATGTTACTAAATTGAACAACTTAAAGCTGAAATATGAAACATTCAAAAACACCTTCACATAGTCTCATCAAATGAATTTATTCAAATAACATTGTTTTTTGAAAAGAACATAATAATTCTCCTAATAAAAGAAATAACATCCCATCCCTAGTATTACAATATCTAGGCGACACAACGTTTACTTGACAAAACAGAAAACAAGGAAGAAAGCAATGACCACCATTCTTCAACACAACTGCACTACATGCTATCTGTATTTGCAACATGGACATAAAAGCCACACACAAACACAAAAGGGGGTGGGAATAATCCCTACAAATGTTAGCGGTCAAAGTAAATAATATGACAACTATAAAAATACATATATCATTCTCACACAACAACAACAATAATACAATTTAAGTACTCAAACAATCATCAAAATCACTCTAAAAAGTTCATTCTCAAATATCAGGCAACACTGCAATTCCTATGAATTACTCAACTAAAAAATATTCATATAATTAATCTTAATAATTGTATTATCACTATAAAATTATCAATAATTAAGTAACATTGTATTATTATTCATCAGCTCAAAAATCAATCAACGACACTCAAAACATCTCAACAGAGTTTTTTTAATCATTTTATTATACACTCATAACTTTTCAAAGGTTTATATATATATATATATATATATATATATATATATATATATATCAACAGAGTTCTCAAAGTACTCTAACAACTGTACCACAATGTTTAAATTTTTAAAATGAACCTAGAGTACTCAAAAGTACTCTAAAATGCTAAAAAAATGCTTCACTGACAGCCTTTGATAGGTGATAACTCTAATGAACTTTAATGGACTGATAGTTTGACTCATTATTGCTCAAAAATAACACAAACGTAACAAAAAGGTTGTTGACGCTAAAATTGCTCAGATTCACAGTCGTACGGCTAATTAACAACAAAACTCATCAGATTAGACAAAAGTGGAATAAAAAATATAAAATAGTAGTATGAAACAATATAAAAAGTATTTAAATAAACTAGAAGAAAAATTGAGGAAATGAGAAATTAGAGAATATGAAAAACAAAGAACAGAAGTGATACGAGATTAAAGAAGAAAAGAGTGATAAAAACTTAATTGGGAGAGAAAATAATAATATAAAAACAAGAACCTTAAAACGAAAGAACATAAGAGAGATTTAATAAGGTTGATACTAAAACCCTAAGTGTCAATAAAAGAATATTTGTAAGGTTAATGCATAATGAAGAAAAAAGTTATGAATTTATAGAATTTGGTTTGTGTGAAGTCATTGTTATGGTTTTGCTAAAATATTATGTATGAAGAATCTAAAATGGATTGAAATCGTAATTGGGGATGCAAAATACAAAAACATATAAAAATATTTTGTTGTTTATTAGTTAAAAAAAAGGCTATTTAATAAATCAAGCATTTTAATTAATGGTGTTAATGAAACCAAATTGTTTTTGGTTACTTATTAGTAGAGGTGTTTGCGGTGCGATTTGTTGGGGGAGTTTATTAAAGAGCATTGATACATATCTAAAAATAAATTGGCTAATGCATCTACAAAAACCTACGGTTAAAGTTTGTCTTGAACAGGTGCTAGTGATTTGTATGTTGTTTAAGCCATTCCATCACCATGTATGTTATAGAGTTTAAAACCTGTATGTGTATCTTTTCATTTCGAATATCTTCTCTATTAAGGCTAACGGGTGGTTCCATCACAATATCAAATAACATAATGTAGTGTTAAAATCATAATATCATAACAATAAAAGACATTTATAGTAATGATCTAATTCCTGTAACCAACTGCAGTTGTTTCTGCTCAATTATGCTCTACTTATACCAAGCTCCTTGCGCCATATGTTGATTTTGTGTTTAGAGTCATATTGCGAACACCGTGTTTCAAGTCAGCTTTCGATCAGAGTTGTCACCAAATGGATCCACTCCTACCTTTGAATACCTCAGTTAGTTACATCTGTAATTTCAAAAGTATGTTTGCCCTTGAGCTTCCTCAAGTTCCTTGTCTATCAACTCTTCCATACAAAAAAAATGATTCTAAATCAATGTTGTTATGCTCTAGGACATTTGCATTACCATTATGATGATTCATAAGAACAACATTATTTAATGCTTCTTCATTCAGGAAACGGCTTGGTAACCCAGTAGTGTTATACTAATCGGCTTCTGTAATCGGAGCATCATAATTGAGAAAACAAGGTCGGCCATGGAAGTTGTCGTAAAACATATTGTCCCCTTTTATTGATGGCGACATCGATACGTGTATTATAACAAAAGTGTGATGCTGTAATGTAACGCTGTTTCTTGCTCTCCGGCGATGCTATTCTGCTTCACTGCTTACAGCACAGTCTTCTTGTTCCATCGGTATCTAAGCAAGCCTGATCTCATGATCATAAACAAGCTTCAATGGTTTCCACTGAATCGCAACCTTAGACAGCTGCCCATGAATATCCTTCAGGTTCATATTTTTCGAGTTAGGTTGCACTGCAAGACCATTACTTAAAGCTTTCAACGTAATATTCTGCTGACGCTTAGTTTTCTCCGAGCCATTCTCAGAAGGCAATAAAACATTCTGAGACTTGTCAACTTTGTTATTAGAAGAAAGAACAACCCCAACTCCAGAATTCACCCCCATTTTCGATCCAGGCCGAGCCGACAAACCTGGACCTAATCCCGCAATTAGAGCACCACGGACAGCCGAAGCCCCAAGAGCAGTAGGAGTTGGCCGACTGTAACAATCCTGTTGAGCTTCGTGACGAGGTCCAAACCATACCTTCAATCTCTGAGCAATATCCAAATCGTCTTTATGATTAGGATCATAAGCCAACGATAACTGCACATCCTGCACGGCTAATTCATACTTTTCAACAGCCTTAATCGCTTTAACCCTGCGAAGAAAAGCCTGAACAAAACTGGCTGACCTTTGAAATCTCGTATTCCCTTCTCTTAGTTTTCACACAGAGTAAATGATTTCAAAGTAAGGCTGAAACATCAACATTCAGTTGTCGGCTAAAAGGGTCTAACTCACTGTCTATTTTCTTTAGATGTCAATCTTCAGGATTCGTACATGACTATTTCAACCGATCATCATTTGATTCCGAAGACGGAGATTTCAATGTGACATGTTTTTTAATCAGATATTAAACTCAATGTATAAGATGATAATTGTAATACCCCGTAATTTTATTTTGCTCTGGGTAATATTGGTTCTAATTGTGAGAGTTGGGTCAAACTCATGTTGTGTTAAAGGAGAGCTTTCATGTGTTTTTCGACAGGAGGAAAGCATGCAGTCGAAGCTTGTTCACATGTGTTTACTGTGAATTTTGGTAAACAACCTCTGGTCTATCAATCTTAAAAAACTGACTAACTTGCAGGATCGACCACACAAATCCTAGGACATGTACTAAATTTGAGAGACAAGTGTAAATGACAAATGAAAAATAAAGAGAATGTAACTTGAACTCCACGTTCGACAATGCTGAAATAAAAATCTAACTGAACTCCACGTTCGACTACTTGCAATAAGGTAAGGTAAAGGCTTGAAATTTAAAGGGCTGTAAGAAAAGGATGCAGAAATTAAAGGGGTCAAAAGGAAATGACAATAAGTAAAAAGCTTTGAAAGTAAAATGCGACGAACTCCACGTTCTTGAAAAGTAAAGGCTGGAATGATAAAAGTGTTGTCGAAGGTAAAGTGCAGGAAAATAAAGGACTTTGAAAATAAATGCAATGGATTAAAGGTGAACACCACGTTCTTGAAAATAAAAGACTTTGAAAAGTAAATGCTTGAAGATTAAATGCTTGAATGTAACAGTGCAGTCGAAGGTAAATGCAGAAAGTTTAAATGACTCTGAAAGTAAATTTGGCATGGAAGATAAAGTTCAAGAAATTGTAAAGGCATGAAAAGTAAATGGCTGAATCTTAAACATGATGAAGATAAATCGTATTAATGAAGAAAGTGGTGTTACATTACGTACATTCTCACGAACTCGTTTCTCTACACGCGGGTACTTTGAGTTTCTTTGAGTAACTTGTACAAAAATATGAACACCCCTATTTTATAGAACTAACTCCTATTTATAGTGCTAAAAAATAACTACTAAGTGGTGGTTATGGCTTCAAACGTGTCTCTTTGGCGCCTTCTCCTTAGCTTCAAGTGTTCCCACGTTCACAACTGCTCCTATTTGAATTTGAAACATTGGAAATTCCCTCCAACCTTAGTATAACAACTGCAACGCTTGTTTCCTTATTCTCATGGTCGAAACCTTTCTAGCACTTAGCCATTTTTTGAGGTTCCTAAAACCTCTATTCGACTCAGGCTTCACCAAAACTGGGTCGAAGCCTTCTTTACGTTAATAATAATTTTTTTAACTTAAAATAGCCTTGACTCTTTCTAGCGTCAAAAATGAGGGTTAACAAATTACCCCCAAGGAATGTCCTTTCGCCAGAATTGGTAGGAAGGTCATTTCTTGATATAATAACCATTTCGACGCCTGTTTGCATGGCCTTAACTGAATATCCCACTAATTACTTAATGGCTGAATTGTTCAATTTCTTTGACCCACGCTTCTGACGTCATACCATCATGACAAATCCTTAAAACGTCTTTTCAGTCGTATTCATCATAACACCTTTCTTGAAAACAGATGTTTGCAGTCTGAACATAACTGCTACTTTTCATCACGTCTCCAGGAGAAAGACACGCGTCCCACTAACTCCTCAGCTTCAACGGTAGATCCAAGTCTCTTGGGATTTTCAAATGTCTATATATACCCATTTTTACCACTTTGTGAACTTTCCACACTTTTCATACTCTCAAGCAACCTCTTCTTCTCTTCAGTTTCTCTCACGCAAACCCAGAAAAAACACCATATTTTCATCTTCTTCAACAATGGCGTCTTCCCAAACTAATCCTCAAGCAAAGAAAACTCAAAGAGGCAAGGCCACTCCATTTAAACAAACCATTCCTCCGTTCGCTAATATCCCAGGCCCCCAACTAGTAGATAACCGTCGTTGCATGCCGAAACCCACCTCTGAAGAATCAAGAGCCATATACAAATCTCATGTAATGATTCCTATAGTTGTTTCTGATAAATCCTATGCGCTATCTGGTCCTTTAGCTGTGGTTGACGTTTCTAATGAGAGGCTAAGTGAGTTTCTCCCCTCGTACCAGAAAACAAGGTCGTTAGGGCAAAAGAGTTTTCCCAAAATCAACGTTGCTGCTGGAACTTCTCCTGAAGAAACTATCAATATTTCAGGTTCCAAACTTACATACACTCTCTTCATCAAACACCACTTTAAACAAGAAGATGACAACGAGTCTGATGAAGAACATATTGCTTTTCTCACAGTCTAGCTGTCGAGATATGTTTTTTGTACCAAGTCTTTGCAGGTAGCTAAGAAGTACCTGCCCCTGGCGAATCAGCTTCACCACAACAGAGGAACCTGCCTGAGTGAACTCATTCTGGCGAACCTTTACAAGTCTATCAGTGAAGGGGCTTCTCGACTTAGAAATATGGAGGCCCAAGGTCCTATGCACTTGAGTGGTCCTCTTTGGCTACTTCAATTGTGGCTCAATGCTACATTTGAGGCTAGCCTCCCCAGAAAAGGCCTAGTTGATGAAGCATCTGCTGAAATAAGGGAAAGGAGTGTCGAATGGGCACGTCTGGTTAAACTCACTCCCAATGATGATGGTGAAACCCTTCAAAGGGCTTTTAGCAGTTATATTATGATGTTTGCCAAGCGCTATGAGTACACTCCTAGCATGGTACCTTTTGCTCGACGAAGCTACGACCCTGTGTGGTTTAAAAGGTAATTCCCAAATCCTCATCAAACTCTTGATCAAGAATATGTTGCTATCTAGGAAGCCTTTTTTATTCCCAGATTCTTTATCCACTGGCTGAACTTAGGGAGAGGTTTATCATCATTAATTGCCTATCAACCAAACGTTGTCTCTCGACAATTTGGGTTGGCCCAGAGCTTCCCTCAGTGCTTGTATGAGAGAAAGGGCCAAGTAATTCTTCACACCGCCTGCTTCGACGAGGAAAATGTATCACATACACTCGACAGCCGGAATGAGAAAAGAAGAATCCTCTCTCCTGTGTTTTTTGAACCTTCCTTTCTATGCACTTCATCATTCCACCAATGGTGGTCGAAGCACTATAGTGAGCACTTTCTTGATGTGGCTACATTTTCTTCGTTACTTGACCAAGCTTTTCTCCATGTACAGGACAAGACGAAAAAGAGTAAGTTTACTCACATCGAAGAAATACAGGCTTTTCAAAAATACTTTGAAACTATCTATAGACCAGATGATCTTAGTCGAACCATTCATGAGGCTGCTGTCACTCTAAAGAGAAAATTTCTAGAAAAGCTGGATCAACTAAAAATTCCTCCCAACGTCCCTCGTGAGAAAAGTTATGAGGTAGCTTTTAAACTTCTTCCTCCAAAGTTCCCTCGACTGCCTAATGCTGATTTTGGAGTGGCGCTTGCCCCTCCATTTCCATATTGGTTTGTCTATGGGGAGCATTTAAAACTTCTTCGACAACAGTCTCAGCCAAAGGCTCAACGAGTGGTTTCGACTAAGCATACGTTAGACAGTTTTAAAGGGCACCTTCATATAGGAATTCAGGACGTTCGTGTTGAATCTGAAGAAGTTATCAATTTTACTATAAAAACATAAGCATAAACCTAAATGCTAGAATCTAGATTACTCAAACGTCAAAGTAATCAATAATTTGGAAGATATAGGATTTAAATTTTAAAATGTGTTATGAATTCAAATTATATTCAACAACTTACCTCATAGGAATATGAGCATGGTTGATTGTGTAGTAAACCTAGGAAAGATGAGAATTGTATGAAACCTAACAAATCTCAAATGAAAATCAATAAATCACAATAAATTAGTAGAAGAAGAATCATACGGGAGAAATGCAAACAAAGCAAGTTAAGAAATGCGAACGAAGAGGACGATGAGGCATCCATGTTGGACAAAGACAATGAGAATGAAATCATCTCTCATGGTCAACATCACGCTTAATTTCTGTATATTCAAAAGCCCTAATTAAACAAAAGTTGTTAATTTCAAAAACTAATTTCAATTGGGAATTGGGATTTGAAACAATAGAGAGACTTACCCTTCCAATTAAGTATCAAGGTGAATGAAACTCATTGTTGTGATGGGGAAGTAGTTGAGATTGTGTGTTCCAGATCTCACGGTGGTAGACTTGCTGAGAAGTTGTGGTCTCTTAGTATCCTGGCGGAGAAGGGCAAAGGTTTCACATAGAAGTTTGAGACAGGTGATGATGCAGTTGAATTCCTAACCCTAGATTTGGAGAAAACAATGGAATTTGTTCATGGAGGATGATGGTAAAGTTTTGAGTTCGATGAGTAAGGTGAGGGTGAAGGTGAGTAAGTGACACAGTACAACGAAAAAATAGTGTGTATTTTTTATTATATTTTTTAAAAGGAAAAAGAAATATTATCTTAAAGTTTTTGGTTACAGTAAAATAAAAATGTCATCTACATGGATCGAACACGCGACCACCTTCCGTCTTTTTTCATAATTTTGTTGAAAGCTTTATAATTGCACTTTCTAACAAAGTGCTATTATATGAACACCCTTTTATTAGCGTTTCACATGAAATCCCTATTAAACTTCCGTCTTATTTTTCTTTTATTTTTTTGTTAATATCCTATAATAGCGATTATATGCAAAGCGCTATCTTAGTGAAGTATAATAATAGCGTTTTGTCACAAAGTGCTATCAAAATCATATTGTCTGTATCTTATAATAGCACCCGACCATAAAGTGCTATTATAGATATGTTTTTTCCTTTTTAATAGCACTTTCTTTAAAAGTGCTATTAAATTAGGCGATACAAAAAATCAATTTTTGCGTAGTGAAGGAAGAATATAACCATCATGAATATTGCGAGAAGCATGTTGAAAGGTAAGCATCTGCCCAAAAAATTATGGGGAGAAGTTGTGTCGATTGCAACATACATCTTGAATAGATGTCCGACGAAGAAGCAAGAAGGAATTATGCCAGAAGAATGTTGGTCTGGTGTCAAGTCTATCATATGTTATTTGAAGGTATTTGGATCTATAGCACATAGACATGTGCCAGATCAATTGAGAAGAATGTTTGTTGATAAGTCAAGTCAGATGATCTTGATAGGATATCATTCGACTAGAGGATACAAGTTGTTCGACCTAGTGAACAAGCAAGTAGTGATCAGCAGGGAGGTGATCATAGATGAGCTTAAGGAATGGGATTGGACTGAGAATGTCAAGAAGGATTCAGTGAGAATCTTATGTGAAGAACAAGCTAGTGAAGTCGAAAAAGAAGTTCGACAAGAAGTCAGCGGTAAAGCAGGTCCAAATAGACCTCAACGAACAAGACACATGCCTACAAGGTTGCAAGAATACATGATTACATAAGATGATGTGGTCGATGAAGAAGGTGAGATGGTACATTATGCTTTCTATGCAGATGTCGAACCAGTCAATGCAGCTTAGACACTGAAAGATTCGAAGTGTGTGAAAGCAATGAATGAGAAGTTAAAATAAACACATATTTTAGGAAATAAAATATCACATAAAATATTCTCTAGATCACTAAATGTTGGTCAATTTATTCTTTCAAAATAGTTAAATAAAAAATTAATCCTTAAAAATAAAAATTGTCATTTAATTTAATCAATAATCAAAATATCCATAAAGAAACATCAATAATTTTTTTTAAAATAAACAATCATCAAAATCAATAAAAGATATATATTGACTTATACATTGAGTCAGTCATACATGGCCTCAATGATTTGCCATGGGAGGGTAGCTTATTTCTTTGTATATTTTTCCTGTTTTTGCTGGTTGTGTTTCAGGTTGTGAAATTTCATGTTATTCTGTCATTAAACCTATGCATAGGTGTGGTTTTTGACAATTTTGTGTAACTGAGGTCTTGGGGTCTTTTTCATGACCTTTTGAATAAAACTTGAGTATTTAAAAACAAAAACTTTTACTTGTATAAAACATACCGATAATCGGTGGTGCAAACTTATACTATTTCATTTAAAGGATTTGACTTACAATTTCAATGAATAACATATTGATTTAAGTTTTAAAAATCTAGTAAAAAAAAACTGATCAAAGAGACATTTTAAACATGGTTGAATTGATTTAATCATAATTAAAGAAAATAGTATAAGTAAATAAATAAATACAATGATTATCTTATAATTAATGTAAATATTAGTAATTTATAAAATTCGATTTATAAAACATTCAAATAAGTACATTAAAAAAATAAGCTGATAAAGTTAACAATAATACAAAAACCAGATGGTGGAAAATGATAAAGAAAATGCAATGGACTCTCGAAATTAGACTTTGACCACAATTTCTAAAAAGATCATTTTGGAATTTAAATGTATGATGCAAATTATTATAATTTTTAAATATTTCAAAATTATAATTATTTTTATAAATGTATCAGTAATAATTTAGTTCTTTAAATATATTTTTAGAAAATTATAAATGTTGGATAAACAACCCTTAATTAAGTAAATATATTTTTAAACAATTATAAATGTTGGATAAACAAACCTCAATTCTGTGCCGCCTTCTTATGTAAAATTTCAAAAAAAAAAAAAGTCTATTTTTGTATTTTATGAACTTTTTAATAACTTTATTCCAAATAATTTTTGCCCTAGTACTAACACCTTAAAAATGGTTTTTCTAACTCTTTTTCTTGCAGGATTGGAGACGACTCTAACACCTCTTTCTGGCACGTCTTGTGGATCAACAACCAGACGAAGAAAGAAGCTTTTCCTTTAATCTTCCAGGCTTCTGATTCGCATCTTTTGTCTGTTCCTGAAGCAGGCACCTGGTTCGATGGGAATTGTGTTTGGAAACAATTCCACGGTAATAGCGGTGATGGCATGATGCAGGAAACTATTGAAGAAATGCAACAGTGGTTGGATGTTAACAAACCTCATCAAAATGGAGCAGACTCTTTTTTATGGTTGAATGACAATGATGATGGTTACAAGACAAACTCTTGTATTGCAAAACACTTGGAGCACATTGTCACCATGAGATTCGACGCGGGTACCCTTGACGCGTTGGCTAGTCTGTGGAGGTTTCGGGCTCCTTCGAAGACCATTATTTTTGGATGGAGATTGTTGATAAATCGCCTTCCTACGAAAGACCTCTTGCTTCGTAGAGGTATTTTAACAGATCCTAGAGATTCCGTGTGCGTCCTGTGTTTCCGGCATAGCGAAACCTCTCAGCACTTGTTCAAGCACTGCTACTTTGCTAGAAACTTAAGGGACAAGGTGAGGTCTTGGGTTGGCAGGGACAATTTGGAAGTTATTACTGATCTGGCAGACTTTCCCGCCGAAAGCGCTAAAGTCAACAATTTATCTAAGCGTCACTTAATCGGCTCTATTTGGTTGGCAATGACGGGGTGTTTATGGATTAAACGTAATGCTGTTATTTTCCAGGGCAATGTATTTAGTTTTACGGATTGTTTGTCGGCGATTATTCATAATTCGTGGGTTTGGGCGGGTCTTACATGTAAACAAGCCTACTCCCCCCCTTTTCTTGATTGGCACCACTCTCCTCTTAACTCTTGTAGGAGCTAGGGGTGTTGTACTCTGTTTCTATTTTTTTGGAGCATCACTTTTGCTCTCATCAATATATTGCCTATTAAAAAAAAAAGCCAATCAAAACAACCAAGAAACAAAAGCATATATTTTTTTACAGAGAAAAAAGAGAATAAATAAAAAAGAAAGACCAACCTACATGGAGGAGAATTTTCCTGGTCAGACGTACAGTCTCTCTTTCTTTTCTCTTTCCAGTCTCCCTTTCTTTCAACTCTTATTGTTTCTTTCTTCATTCCGCCTTGGATTTCTTCTAACTCTTCTTCTTGTTCTGCCTTTGGTTGCAGGGACGGTTGAAGCTTTAGATTAAAGTCCAAAAATCTATTGGGTTAATCAAAATAACTAAAAGGCCAAAAATCACGTTTAATTGATTTTGAGTTTGTGAATAAATCAAATTAATTCTTTCATAAAACCATATATTCCTACCCTAAAATGCAATATTTAAAAATGTTAACAAAATCATGTCAAATATTTTTTATTTTATGATTTTTTTGGGTATTATTTTGAATAAGATGGAAAGAAGTGAAAATTAATATTTGTTTATAAATGCCTAATAAATAAATAAGAAAATTAATAATAAAAAATAAAATAAAAAAAAGCAATTTTTGTGATTGTTTGTAGTTTTGAAGATAATGTAAAAAGGTTAGAAGTAGAGAAAAAACAAATAAAAGAGAATAAAGTAAAAAGTAGAGAGGGTAGGACTTGAACTTATGACCTCTCACACTCCCAACTCCTTGCTCTAAAGTTCTTATCAAATGGAATGCCAATAAAAATAATATAATTTAACTACTTGACAAATAATTTAACCTTACTGGTTAGAACCCTGTAAAGCTGAGAGAATCCATAAGATAGGGAACTCAGTGAGATTAATATCTCACCCCATTATTGTTGCTATTTTTCAGGTGTTGTTGCAGGTTTGATTTATAAGTGGAACTATGCTTGGATGTTTCAAGAGAAACTTAGCTTTAGTATTCCGCTGTGTATTTGTAGTATAAAATTGAGGATATTGTATATTGATCTTAGATTTTTATTTTGGCTAGTTTCCATATGTTGTACCATAGATAAGTGTTTATGTTTTTAGAATAGTCAAGTATGTGAATTACACCATTACGCACTTATGATGGTGTCTGTACCAAATAAAATGCTTGTATAGTATTATTTTAGGTATATATTATAAAGGGCGTTACACGTGGCGACCATGGTGTTTTTTTTTTTTTGATAAGCAATTCAATAAAAGGAGATTAAGGAAATCTCTAACCAACAAACTACAACCAACAAGGGAACTAAACGATTACAAAAAGTCTAACGGGAATTTATACCACTCATATAATCTACAATTTTTACTATCTTTTCTACTTAGGATCAACCAATTCCACGAGGATACTTTAATCTCGTTTACAATGTCATTAGCGTTAAACACGTAATCATTGAACACGATATTATTTATAGTCCTCCAAATAATCCAGCAAGTTATAAACCATATTGAACTTATCTTTCCCGTAGCACTACGGCCTTTAAGACTCGTATTCCACGCCTTCGCATGAAGGTTGCAACTTGATTCCGAAATGCTGCCTATATCCACCCACTTGCAAATCTTGCTCCAAACCAAAGTGGATTTACAGCAAGAGAAGAAGAGGTGGCTCGAATATTCTAAGTGGTGAAAACAGAACATACATACCTTGTCGTGTTCGTTATCTATTAATCATCTAATAACCAAGTTAGCTCTAGTAGGCAGCCTGTCTAGAGCCATTCTCCAGCCAAAAATTTTGATATTCGCCGGAATAACCGTTTTCCACAATAGCAGCAGCAAATCCTTAATGACCATGTCAGCCCCATTATCAACAGATGAGAAATTCTGGACAGTATAGAAGGAACTAACCGAAAAAGCCATGGAATCATTTATATTCCAACACCAAACATCCTGCACATCTTTATTGAGAGTAGTTTCATCCAGCAGCTGGCTACAAACGTTCCATTCGTGAACAAGAATTGGGCCATCAATGTCCAACATGTCGTGCACCCTCCATCTCCAAAGGTCTCCGTCTCACTCCCCCATATCTCTAACCGAACAGAACTGATTTCTGCAGACATGGAACAGCCCAAGGAAATGATTCTTCAAAGCCTCGTTGCCAATCCAAACTGACTACCAAAAAGCCACATTTGCTCCATCTCCAATTGAACAATCCAAGAAATCATTGAAACTATTTGAAGAATCATGAACTAAGATGGAAAGAACATCCTTCATCCACGTCGAATCATTTATCGATCTACCATTATTTACGCGTTTTGTAGTAGTGAGATGGTCGTCACAACAATATTCGAATTCGAGAGTCGATTTCACAAGGGCAAGGTGTTAGCATCCCTCACGTTTGTTATACTCAACAAGAACCTTTTAGTTAAACTTACGATTGAATGCTACCTTATGTCAATTGTTTTCTTCGTGTGATAAAGAGTTTAAAGGAAAAGAAAAGGAGTTGCAAAATTTTTTTTAATAGGGTGCTTGACAAGATTGTGGGTCTTGCTCCTATGTATCCTCGGATACAATGAGGAACTTAAAGCTTCGTAGTTCGTGGAAAGAAAAGAGATATTTTTGGGTTTTTTGTTGTAGTGCATAACGGGACGTGAATCTCGCGCTTACGTATCTTCAGGTGCGATGGAGAATTCAAAACTACGTAGTTCTTGGTAGCTTATGAGTGTTGGTTGATTGATTTTAGTGAACAAGTTTTTATTTCACCTTCTAACGGTTAAATATTGGCTTGTTTTCTCACGTCTGAGACTTAAGGACTAAACAATGTTGGTTTGTGAAAAAGGTGTTGGGTGTTTTGTTGGATGACGATTACTCGAATAGTCGAGTAAGACAACTCATATTCGAATAATTGAGGAGAGGAAACGAAGGCTCTTGACAATCTCCTTTTTTATCCTTAATTATAAAAAGGATTGGATATGGTTAAGGTATTTTGATTGGAAGACGAATACTCCAGTTAGTATACGAAGGGAATAGAAGGCTCTAGACCACCTTCTTTTATGTCCAAATTATTACGAAAATGAATTTGATTAGATTAATATGAAAGAGACATGAGGCGAATCAAATTAGATGTTTTTTAATGGATGACAATTGCTCGAATGGTCGAGTAAGTCAACTCATATCTAAATAATCGAGGAGTGGAATCGAAGGCTCTAAACCATCTCCGTTTTCACCCTTTAACTTGAATTAGATAAAAGACACTCGATCTTGATCGAGGTTTGTATTTGCACTGAATCAAAACAAGGTTGAAATGATTTTGAGGAAAGATCCGTTTGGCATTGGACCAAGGGTTTTTTTATTTAAAATATCTACTTAATTAAATTATCATTAATTAGCCAGATGATCAACAATGCATAACTAAGTCATGAGTAAAATGCTAAAACATCCAGAGTTATCCATAATGTGCTCAAAGTTGATTTGTACGTAACAACAACATGAAGAATTGCATACGCAAGGATCATAACACGACAAAAATATCATATCACTGTATAGAAAATTTCAGCAGCATAACGACATAAATATATCAAATCTGCATACTAAACATCCAATTTTAAATGCAATAAAGTAAAACAGCCAGCAGCTACACAAAATTATATTTACATTTACAATATTCACATTATTGTACCAATATCACGGTAATAAAATCCAGCAAAAGATTTGCATAATCGAATCGTAATCAGTACAATAATTGAATAAAAATCAAACTAAGCATACAACGAATTATATGCAAACAAACATCGATTGTAGCTCACTCGAATTCAATGAATAACATATTGATTTAAATTTTAAAAATCTTGTAAAAAAAAACTGATCAAAGAGACATTTTAAACATGGTTGAATTGATTTAATCATAATTAAACAAAATAGTATAAGTAAATAAATAAATACAATGATCATCTTATAATTAATGTAAATATTAGTAATTTATAAAATTCGATTTATAAAACATTCAAATAAGTACATTAAAAAAATAAGCTGATAAAGTTAACAATAATCCGAAAACCAAATGGTGGAAAATGATAAAGAAAATGCAATGGACTCTCGTAATTAGACTTTGACCACAATTTCTAAAAAGATCATTTTGGAATTTAAATGTTTTTTTTAAGCAAAAACATATTATATAAATAGGACACCAATTAGTGCCCTACACAATTACACAAGGCCACCATCTAAAATCGGGCATACAAAAATTCGAGAGGAGCTTTAACCCACGTGTAATAGTTACAATATGATGTATTTGTACCCTTCTTTCCTATCCACCACCAAGATAACAAAACCACTCGATTAGTAATAGAATCGAGATTCCAAAATTCATATCCAAACGAAATGTTATTCCTAGAGTACCAAATAACCCAACAAAATGCAATGGAATTTAAATGTATGTTGCAAATTATTATAACTTTTAAATATTTCAAAATTATAATTATTTTTATAAATGTATCAATAATAATTTAGTTCTTTAAATATATTTTTAGAAAATTATAAATGTTGGATAAACAACCCTTAATTAAGTAAACATATTTTTAAACAATTATAAATGTTGGATAAATAAACCTCAATTCTGTGCCGCCTTCTTATGTGAAATTTCAATAAAAAAAATTCTATTTTTGTGTTTTATGAACTTTTTAATAACTTTATTCCAAATATTTTTTTCCCTAGTACTAACACCTCAAAAACCACAATTTAAAAAGCCAATCAAAACAACCAAGAAACAAAAGAATATATTTTTTTACAGAAAAAAAAAGAATAAATAAAAAAGAAAGACCAACCTACATGAAGGAGAATTTTCCTAGTCAGACGTACAGTCTCTCTTTCTTTCCTCTTTTCAGTCTCCATTTCTTTCAATTCTTATTGTTTCTTTCTTCATTCCGCCTTAGATTTCTTCTAACTCTTCTTCTTGTTCTGCCTTTGGTTGCAGGGATGGTTGAAGCTTTATATTAAGGTTTATTTGTTGTTGTTCTTCGATTTGAAAAGAAACAACATATTGGTAGTATATTTGTAAATTGTGGATGAGACAATGTGTATAAAACATGTGTTTTTTATAGATGAAAATTAGGGTTATTTAAAAAGAAAAAAAAAATCAATTTCAACAATTAAAATAACTAAAAGTCCAAAAATCTATTGGGTTAATCACAATAACTAAAAGGCCAAAAATCACGTTTAATTGATTTTGAGTTTGTGAATAAATCAAATTAATTCTTTCATAAAACCATATATTCGCTACCCTAAAATGCAATATTTAAAAATGTGGGTCTTGCTCCTATGTATCCACGGATACAATGAGGAACTTAAATCTTCGTAATTCGGGGAAAGAAAAAATATATTTTTGGGTTTTTTTGTTGTAGTGCATAACGGGACGTGAATCTCGCGCTTACGTATCTTCAGGTGCAATGGAGAATTCAAAACTACGTAGTTCTTGGTAGCTTATGAGTGTTGGTTGATTGATTTTAGTGAACAAGTTTTTATTTCACCTTCTAACGGTTAAATATTGGCTTGTTTTCTCACGTCTGAGACTTAAGGACTAAACAATGTTCGTTTGTGAAAAAGGTCTCGATCGCACGAGAGCGAGAGAAACAATTTAGATGTGTTGGGTGTTCTATTGGATGACGATTACTCGAATAGTCGAGTAAGACAACTCATATTCGAATAATTGAGGAGAGGAAAGGAAGACTCTTGACAACCTCCCTTTTCATCCTTAATTATAAAAAGGATTGGATATGGTTAAGGTATTTTGATTGGAAGACGAATACTCCAGTTAGTTTACGAAGGGAATAGAAGGCTTTAGACCACCTTCTTTTATGTCCAAATTATTAAGAAAATGAATTTTATTAGATTAATATGAAAGAGACATGAGGTGAATCAGATTAGATGTTTTTTAATGGATGACAATTGCTCGAATGGTCGAGGAAGTCAACTCATATCTAAATAATCAAGGAGTGGAATCGAAGGCTCTAAACCATCTCCGTTTTCACCCTTTAACATGAATTAGATAAAAGACACTCGATGTTGATCGAGGTTTGTATTTGCACTGAATCAAAACAAGGTTGAAATGATTTTGAGAAAAGATCCGCTTGGCATTGGACCAAGGGTTTTTTATTTAAAATATCTATTTAATTAAATTATCATTAATTAGCCAGATGATCAACAATGCATAACTAAGTCATGAGTAAAATGCTAAAACATCTAGAGTTATCCATAATGTGCTCAAAGTTGATTTGTACGTAACAACAACATGAAGAATTGCATACACAAGGATCATAACACGACAAAAATATCATATCACTGTATAGAAAATTTCAGCCGCATAACGACATAAAAATATCAAAGTTGCATACTAAACATCCAATTTAAAATGCAATAAAGTAAAACATCCAGCAGCTACACAAAATTATATTTACATTTACAATATTCACATTATTGTACCAATATCACGGTAATAAAATCCAGCAAAAGATTTGCATAATCGAATCGTAATAAGTACACTAATTGAATAAAAATCAAACTAAGAATACAACGAATTATATGCAAACAAACATCGACTGTAGCTCACTCGAATTCAAGTCCAACGATATTGACAACCATTTGGCTCGAATTGCATGCGCTCGGAATCACACAATCGAAACAAAAACTGTCACTATATTAAAACAACATTACAAATGGGGAAAGATAAATTCGATATGGTTCATAAGTTGCTGGAATATTTGGAGGACTAAAAATAATATCTTGTTCAATGATGCGGAGTTTAATGTTAACAACATTGTCAATGTTATTAAAGTCACCTCTTGGAATTGGTTGATTTTAAGTAGACAAGATAGTAAGATGTGTAGGTTGTACAAATGGTATAAATTTCTGTTAGATTTTATGTAATTGTTTTGACTGTTCGTTGGTTGTAGTTCATTGGTTTGAGATTTCCTTAATCTCCTATTAATGAAGTTGCTTATCAAAAAAAAAAATAGCATTAAAAATGTACAATGTAGAATGTAAACGCCGATAATCGCTACAAACTAAAACTAAAATTCACAACATAATCAAAATTAAAACAAGTTACACAAAGTAATCCAATACTGAAAATGCGGAAATGAAACGAACACAACCAAATCGAGATGAAATAGAACCCATAAATGAAATTCAAATAGAAAAAATAGTAGATCAATTGAATTAGTTAGAAGATCAACATCCAAGATGGAGTTTGATTCTGGGGAAAGTTCTAACATTGAATCGTCGGATTCAGAAGAGGGTGAAAGAATGAAGGGGCTTTATGAAGAGGAAGATTAGGATATGGAGCGGTGTGAGACAATTGAATTAGTTAGTAAGGAGGCATTCAGTCCGGCTGGGATGTGTGCAAGGTCAAATGAAGCTATAGAAGCCCTGTCACTTAGAGCTGAGCCCAAGGAGTGTAGGTTGGTGTGTGATTCTGAAGAGAGTAGGAGGTCTGAACAGATGGAAACTTTGGATAGGTCATGGAATCTAAAGTAAGGCTGTGACTTGTCTCCGGGTAATATTGGATGTCAAAAGGATTCTCAACCTGTGGAGAACAGAGTAGGCAACGATGTTCAGAAGAAGCTGGTGAGTAAAATAATTCAAGAGGAAAACATTGAGAGGGAGGTTGGAGGTGGGATTTCATCAAGTAATGGGGAGAGGTTTCAAAAATTGATGCAAAAGTTAATTAGTAGACCTAAAAAGGTGGTTCGATTAGATGAGATTTATCAGAAGTTGAAGATTCCATTCGCTTCGTCTTACTACGCAACCTTGCTAAACGTCAATAATTCATATGGTGATTGTGTGACCTCTCAGGCACAGGGAGTTGAAGATGGGGAGGAGGATATTTCAAGCTTTGAAGGGACTCCACATTCCATTGGGAATTCTATAGGGGATGAGGAGGTGTCAAAGAGTAACTCAAGGATTAAAAGAAAGTTAGAAAATCTACCGTCCAGAATTTGGGGAGCCATAAAGGGATTAGGAATTGAAGGGGAAGAAGATGATGAAGTATTCGAGAACATAGTTCGCAACTGCGAGAAAGAGGTTAGGAATGAAATGAGTAATAGGAAGGATGTTGAAAGGGTGATGAAACGAATTTTATGACTTACAATATTAGAGGAAGTGGGAAAAGTTTAAAAAGAAGGAGATTAAGGGCATTAATAAAAAAGGAAGATGTGGACCTGATTTTCATTCAGGAAACTAAATGTGTTAAAATGACAGAAGAAATAGCAATAAGTTTGTGGGGTGATTACAACTGTATGTGGACGGCATCTGATGCTGTTGGTATGGCTGGAGGTATCATTACAATTTGGAGGAGTAACCTGTTGGAACCCATTAGCTGCTTCAAGGATAATGGATTTGTGGGTGTAAATGCGAAATGGCAAGGCAGGAATTGTTATTTTTTGAATGTATATTCCTCATGTTTGAATGTTGAAAAAATAATCTTATGGGCCAAAATACTGCACTTAAAGAATACGTTGGTGGAAGGAGAGTGGATAATTGGTGGAGATTACAATGCTATCAAGGATAGGAGGGAAAGGATAGGATGTAGTAACCATTCGAAGAAAGTAACAGAGGAATTCAGTGAGTTAATTGAACAGTTGGGGTGTATTGACGCACCGGTTAGTGGTATTAAATTTACGTGGTTTAATGGAGCGGGTACGTCATGTAGTGGACTGGATAGGTTTCTAATCTCCCCAGTTGTATACAACAATTGGAATACGGTGATTCAGAAGGTTGGAACCAGAGACATCTCAGATCATAGGCCTGTGTCGTTAGTGGCAAGAAACATTAATTGGGGCCCGAAGCCGTTCAGAACATTAAACTGTTGGTTTGAGCATCAAGAATTCATGGAGTTTGTTAAAAGGACGTGGGAAGAATATAAAGTAAAAGGGAAATATTATTTTGTGCTTTCAAAGAAGTTACAATATTTACTGAGTCGTTTAAGATGGTGGAATGAAATGGTGTATGGGTGGCTTTATACAACAATAAATGAGAATATTATTACCATTAATGAAACTGAAAATAATATAGTTCAGAAGATGGGGAGAAGTAGCAGCTCAGAGTTATTAAGTTGGAAAGGTGCAGAGGACGAAATGTGGAAGAAATTGAGATCAAAAGAGAGCATCCTGAAACAGAAGGCTCGTATGAAGTGGATAAAGGAGGGTGACCTCAACTCAAGTTTTTTTCACGCTGCCATCAGACAGAGATATAGATCAAATGCCATTAGATTTGTTAATGTTGAGGGATGACATATTGAAGACGTTGCTGGGGTCAAGGAAGCTGTTGTTGATCACTTTGAATGTAGGTTTAAAAAAGTTGACAGAATCATGCCAAGCATAGGGAAGATGGGTTTTAAAAGGTTGTCTGAGGCTGAAAGCTTAGCTTTGGAGAGTCCTTTTACGGCTGAAGAAGTTAAGAGAACTGTATTTGATGGATGGAGACCGCAGTCCTGGACCAGATGGTTTCAATTTAAAATTTTTGAGGGAATGCTGGGGGATCTTAGGGAATGATTTTACGCAGTGTATACTAGAATTCTTTGAGACGGGATATATGTCGAAAGTATTCTCTTCATCCTTTATTACTTTGATTCCTAAAAGAGTTGAAGCTTGTGAATTATAGGAGTTCCGTCCTATCTGTTTGATTAGTTCTATCTACAAAGTGGTCGCAAAGTTGTTGGCGGGTAGGATTCAGTTGGTCATGGATATAATAGTCACTGAAACTCAGACAGCTTTTATAAAAGGAAGGAATATTTTGGTTGGAGTGTTAGTTCTAAGTGAATTAATAGACTATGCTAAGAGAAACAATACAAGAGCAATGTTGTTAAAAGTGGATTTTGCGACGGCATATGATAGAGTTGAATGGAGTTTCCTAAAAGATATTATGTTGACGATGGGTTTTGGGAGTAAGTAGATGTCGTGGATTGAAGGCACGGTGATGAATAATTTTATGTCAGTGCTTGTTAATGGTAGTGCCACTCGAGACTTTAGGGTCACTAGGGGACTTCGACAGGGTGACCCTTTGTCTCCATATCTGTTCACCATTGTAGCAGAAGGTTTTGCAGTGTTGGTTCGGAGAGCTGTAAAGGAGGTCTTTTTCAAAGGAATAGGTATTGGTAATATGGGGTCAGTTGAGCTGCTCCAATATGCAGACGATACGGTTCTTGTAGGAGAAGGATCTTGGAGGAATTTATGGGCAATCAAGGCAATTCTCAAGGGATTTCAGTTGGTCTCAGGTTTGAATGTAAATTACAGGAAAAGTGCGTTGTATGGAATTGGTTTGGAAGATGGTTTTTTGAGAGCGGCTGCAACTTTTCTAGGAGTTCAAATTGACGGGTTTCCGTTTACGTTTCTAGGTGTATATGTAGGAGGCAATCATACACGATTTTCTTTTTGGAAGCCTATGCTTGATAAGGTTCAGATGCGGCTTGCGAGTTGGAAGGGTAGATTTTTATCACTGGTAGGCAGGGCAACGTTAATCAACTCTGTTTTATCCAACATTCCAACGCATTTCATGTCGGTTTACCTTATGCCTACTAAAGTGGTGCAAGCATTGAAGAGAATTCAGCGTAAATTTTTATGGTACGGATCTGGTAAGGAAAGGGGCATATCTTGGATTGAATGGAAAGTAGTATGTCAATCAAAGGAGGAGGGGGGTTTGGGCATAAAGAATGTTAGAAGCTTTAACATTGCATTGGTAGCAAAATGGTTATGGAAATTAATGAAATTGAAAGGCAGGTTATGGCATGGTTTGATTGAAGCGAGATATCATGATTATATTTCGGACTTTCACGTGGGCGTATTGCCTAGCTATTCAACAGGTTCGTCATTGTGGTGGCGCGATATTTTTGGTATTCTAAAGAAGTTTGGAAATGATGGATTTATGAAGAATATTGGATACAAGGTAAATAGAGGAAATGAAGCTCTGTTCTGGTTTTCACAGTGGTGTGGCAATGATTCTCTTGTGCATCTGTTTCCTAATTTGTGGGAGAAAGCAAGTAACAAATTTGGAAGGGTTGTGGATTTTGTGAATCATGAAGACATATGCGGGTATTGGAAGGTGGATTTCAATGAGACGGAATGGACGGAAGACAACAAGTTGGAGAGGGAGGCGTTGGAAGTAATACTGTATGAACACAGATGTAGTCCCACTGTTGTAGATGATTGTGTGTGGTTGGGTGGCGAGCAGCAAAGTTTCTCAGTTCGCAGTGCGTACAAGGTGGTGGAGGAGGCACAATGTGTTCGTCTGTATGGTGAGGAGCAGCAGGCAGCTTTTAAGATGGTATGGCTTTCTTCATCTCCTCCTAAAGTTCAGACCTTTGGTTGGAGGTTGATTCATGATAGCTCACCGTCGCGAGTTAATTTGTGTAAACGTGGCATTTTGTCTTATGAGCATAACAGCACATGTCCGTTATGCTTTTCAAGAGACGAAACCGCGTTTCATGTTCTGTTTGAATGTGGAAAAACGAAGGAAATATGGTGGAGGATTGGTATTTGGTTGGGAATTGATGTTGGTACTCACGACAATATTTGATCACATTTAAGTCATTGTATTGAGGCCTTGATTAGTAGGAAGGTGAGGGTCCAAAACGTTGCAGGTTTGTGGTTGTCTATAGTATGGTGTCTTTGGATAAATAGAAACACAATTTTATTTAATGATGTTAGTTGGGATAGGGAAAGGATAGTAGAAGATATAATTTTGTTCACTTGGTGGTGGGTAGAAAAAAGAATTAACTCTCTAACTACGTGTAATTATTAAGCCGTCCCTCCATCATGGTTTTCATAATTAGAATAGACACTCCAATAATTTGTAGTAGAATGGTATCCATTTAGAGCGAAACCTTGATTCGGATTAAATGGCTTTCCTGTCCCCTCAGCTGGGTCAAATTTTGAAGTAAACTTGTAGCTTTGTCAGAGGAAGGAATAATAACTAGCAGATAACTACAACAGATAATAATTAATTTGTTTATATTATTATAAAAAATATAAATGGTATACATATTATGAGATTTTGCATACATTTTTTTAAAATTTTAATAAATTGTATGAATATTTAAAGTAATTCCAATTTTGATTCTTATTATAGCCTTTGATATATTTAATAGTATTATTTCTAATAGACAATCTCAATAAAGTAATATAAAAAATTAAGTAAAAACCAAAATAAAGAAAGCAAATAAATGCATGGATGTGGCCATGTAGGTGGTCTAAGTTACTACGTGTGTAAGAACCGTGTGAGCCATTTAAGAAAAATCTCTCAACACTTTCCATCTTACTATTGATTTTTCCTAAACTTGAAGATTCTGATGACCAGACATGACTATGACATTCTTGAAACTACCTCTTTATAAGGAGAACCAAGTGAACTGTCTCAAAATTCAAGTAGAAAACAACATGGTTGTCAAAGTGTACGGAGCACCCTATGGTTTGCTGAAAAGAATTAGATTTTGAAACAATTGATATTGATCTCTTCATGGGAGAGCATAAACAAATCCGATTTCCTCAAACAGCACCCTTTTGGAGAGGTTCGTCTTATTCAAGATGGTGATTTTACCCTTTATAGTTAGTTTCATCAACCCTTTACTATTTTCTCTATGTATTTTTATCGAAGCTATGTATTTGTATAAATTTGGTATATCGGATTTTAAGTAATAGCTATTATCATTTGTTGTGTTTGATTTAAACTCATGATGTCGATTATGAGTTTCACCAATTAGTTCATGATATCTTCTTTTTATCTTTTAATTTTTAGATATTTCAGGGGGATTTGCCAATAGGCATTATTGGAAGCCTCTTAGTATTGGTGCAATTGCTGGACTTACAACAACACTCCTTGTTGGCCTCAATATTCCTAATGGCCAAGGTTGTCAAGATCGAGATTTTGCATAAGATCGGGAGGGGACGGTAAAATCGTAAAACATAAGATCGTAACTAAGATCAGAAGATTCTACCCAATTATTTTTGTAAGATGGAGAGGGAGTAACAAGATCGTAAAACATAAGATCGTAACAAAAATCGTAAGATATTACTAAAACGAAAAATTATACTTATATATTTGAAGTTTTTTTATAGGATACTTTGGTAGACAAGTGTATTAGTGGGAAAATGGCCTCCGCCGAACCGTAAATGTTGCACCTTGGCATCTTGTCAACCTTCTTGGCTTGTAATGGTGGTGGCGGAAAAAGGCAAGTGTGACCGGAAAACGACTGATTGTGGCCTGAAGTTGCCAAGATCGCACAAAATCAATGGTTTTATAGTTTTTTTCACAATTTGGCTACAACATGTGATTCTACTTAAGATCGGGATCGTTAGGGGTGAGTGAGATCGTAAAATCGTAAGATTTTAAGATCTAGATCGAGATCTTGACAACCATGCTAATGGCATGACATAATTTGTTTCTGATGAGCTGTCTCGGCTATATCTTGGGCTCGGCAGGTATGTTTTCCTAAAGTTTACCTCAGACGCGACACACTTATTCATTCTCATATTTGGGCTGGCTGTGTTGCTTGTATTATGGCTGGTATCCTTGGAGGAGAAGACACATATACGGCTTTTAACGAACTTATGGCTTTTCTTGTTTTTCCATAATTAATGTTTGACTATCATTAGTTAGTAAATAACTTTAATTTTCTTACTCCATAGTTGGTGATTGTTGACATGCATCAATTATGGAGTTGAAAGTCACAACATTTGGTTGCATTCCTTGCTCTATCATTACAATAAGCAACATAATAGAAGACTCCACTAAATCATTTTTGCATAGTGCATCTATGATTGCTTTATAAAAGAATATTGACTTCCAATTGTGATTTCCTAAATTCTCGATAAACATTCATCGCTTCTTGGAACATTTTGCCTTTCGTGTACACGTCGATCATTGTAGAATAAGTTAGTATATTTAGAAATATGTTTCGCGCCTTCATCTCTTCAAATAGTTTTTTAACTTCAGCATATATGTTATGCCTTTTGTACCTGGACAACAGAGTATTGCCTGTTACAACGTCTGTTTTAATTCCACATATGTCCATCTCCTTGCACTTATTAATTGCTTCATCAAAACAAAAGTCGTAACATAGAATGCTATGTTGTCAAGTTATGGATGGCATGAAATGTATGCTAAAGTTAGAAGACTATTTTAAGAGACGAAGGCGCAAAACATGTACTCAAATTCACTAACTTACTCTTCATTGATCGACGTGTACAAAAAATGGGAATTGTTCCAGGAAGCAATGAATATTTATCAAGAATTACTGATGTCACGATTGAAAATCGATGATGTATTTTATAGTGCAATCATAGTTCCACTAAGCGAAAAAATGGTTTAGTAAAGTCTTTTATTATATTGCTTATTGAAATGATAGATAAAGGAATCAGCACAAATGTGGTCACTTTTAACTCTATAATTGATACCTATCAACAATCGCCAGCATTAGACTTTGAAAATCATTGTTTCTTTGCAACCTATTGAGTATTCAATTGAACAATCGTCTGTTACGCTTATTAATGTGCTTTTTAGACTAAGTTAGATGACGACTTAACTTTTTTGATATGTTTGTTCTGTATGATGTTTTATATCATTCTCGACCTACTAGTTCATCACATGACTATCTAGCTTCTGGCTATTAGATCGATGGAAGTTATGTAGCACCAATTAAGTTAAGGTACCCCTAGTACCTTATAGTAATATATTTGGCATATCAAAAAAAAAATGTAGCACCAATTGATTAAATATGTGTATGGTATCTGACATATCTCAGTGTTCTAACATTATTACATTTTATTCTTTTAATTTATTTTTTAAAATTATTTATTATTATTAGTATATTGCATGTTTTGTCAGTGTTTGTGCACGTATTTCATATAATATGAGTCTCGTGTTACTTTTTAGTGTTACTTTGTCATAAGCGCAAAGAACCAATTGAATGAATATTATAAGTTTGCTTGATTAATCTGTTTTCTTATTTCCTCAATTTCATTATTTTATTTTACTACTTTAGAATTATTAGTTAAAGTCTTCTAAAATCTCTCTCTACTATAAATTAGACTTAAGTATCAATCCAATTTTCTGGTTTTGAATGTTTAATATGTGTTTGCCTTGAAGTTTGTATTTGAAACCAGCGAGAAGGTAACCAAAACTTTAGACGTGTTATAACTAAAATATTAGACCTAATATAATTTGACAGGAATTATGAAAAGTAAATTTTTTTTGTTGGAATTAAGAAGCACAACGAAGTTGAGAATGTATTTCTTTCAAAGTTTTGAATGTTATTTGTAGACAAAAATGTTAAAAATGAAATTTAATTTGTAAAACTGTCATATTTAACTACTAATTAATGATAATTACTGGAAAAAAGAGTGTGATGATCGGGATTCGAACTCCAATTGACATATAAATTGTGATCTCCGTTAGAATACGATTAGACGATAGTCTAACTAACTTTGAGTTAGTTATGAGTTTGTTTGTGTGATTACTTTTGATATAAGTAATCTCTCAACATGTATGAAAAATGACTAATGTTGCAAGTTGAATAATGAACTTTTTTTTTCACATTCTAATAAGTGGTATTAGAAGCATTGGATCTCCTGCAATCAAAAAATTTAGTTTCTATTTTCAAGGTGGGAAAATTTGTTATTTCTCTTATCCTCACTCTCGTATCATTCCTTATTATCTTTTGAATCATTTTCATGGCTAATTTGAAAAAATTCCTAACACTAGTAATTCCCAAGTTAAATGGATTCGACGATCATTGGGTCAAGTGTAACACCCTATTTCCCGACTCAAAAAATATTACAATAATTCAAAGTATATTTTCACCTAAAGGGTGTCGCACATTCTCAAATAAAACACATGTTACTAAATTGAACAACTTAAAGCTGAAATATGAAACATTCAAAAACACCTTCACATAGTCTCATCAAATGAATTTATTCAAATAACATTGTTTTTTGAAAAGAACATAATAATTCTCCTAATAAAAGAAATAACATCCCATCCCTAGTATTACAATATCTAGGCGACACAACGTTTACTTGACAAAACAGAAAACAAGGAAGAAAGCAATGACCACCATTCTTCAACACAACTGCACTACATGCTATCTGTATTTGCAACATGGACATAAAAGCCACACACAAACACAAAAGGGGGTGGGAATAATCCCTACAAATGTTAGCGGTCAAAGTAAATAATATGACAACTATAAAAATACATATATCATTCTCACACAACAACAACAATAATACAATTTAAGTACTCAAACAATCATCAAAATCACTCTAAAAAGTTCATTCTCAAATATCAGGCAACACTGCAATTCCTATGAATTACTCAACTAAAAAATATTCATATAATTAATCTTAATAATTGTATTATCACTATAAAATTATCAATAATTAAGTAACATTGTATTATTATTCATCAGCTCAAAAATCAATCAACGACACTCAAAACATCTCAACAGAGTTTTTTTAATCATTTTATTATACACTCATAACTTTTCAAAGGTTTATATATATATATATATATATATATATATATATATCAACAGAGTTCTCAAAGTACTCTAACAACTGTACCACAATGTTTAAATTTTTAAAATGAACCTAGAGTACTCAAAAGTACTCTAAAATGCTAAAAAAATGCTTCACTGACAGCCTTTGATAGGTGATAACTCTAATGAACTTTAATGGACTGATAGTTTGACTCATTATTGCTCAAAAATAACACAAACGTAACAAAAAGGTTGTTGACGCTAAAATTGCTCAGATTCACAGTCGTACGGCTAATTAACAACAAAACTCATCAGATTAGACAAAAGTGGAATAAAAAATATAAAATAGTAGTATGAAACAATATAAAAAGTATTTAAATAAACTAGAAGAAAAATTGAGGAAATGAGAAATTAGAGAATATGAAAAACAAAGAACAGAAGTGATACGAGATTAAAGAAGAAAAGAGTGATAAAAACTTAATTGGGAGAGAAAATAATAATATAAAAACAAGAACCTTAAAACGAAAGAACATAAGAGAGATTTAATAAGGTTGATACTAAAACCCTAAGTGTCAATAAAAGAATATTTGTAAGGTTAATGCATAATGAAGAAAAAAGTTATGAATTTATAGAATTTGGTTTGTGTGAAGTCATTGTTATGGTTTTGCTAAAATATTATGTATGAAGAATCTAAAATGGATTGAAATCGTAATTGGGGATGCAAAATACAAAAACATATAAAAATATTTTGTTGTTTATTAGTTAAAAAAAAGGCTATTTAATAAATCAAGCATTTTAATTAATGGTGTTAATGAAACCAAATTGTTTTTGGTTACTTATTAGTAGAGGTGTTTGCGGTGCGATTTGTTGGGGGAGTTTATTAAAGAGCATTGATACATATCTAAAAATAAATTGGCTAATGCATCTACAAAAACCTACGGTTAAAGTTTGTCTTGAACAGGTGCTAGTGATTTGTATGTTGTTTAAGCCATTCCATCACCATGTATGTTATAGAGTTTAAAACCTGTATGTGTATCTTTTCATTTCGAATATCTTCTCTATTAAGGCTAACGGGTGGTTCCATCACAATATCAAATAACATAATGTAGTGTTAAAATCATAATATCATAACAATAAAAGACATTTATAGTAATGATCTAATTCCTGTAACCAACTCCAGTTGTTTCTGCTCAATTATGCTCTACTTATACCAAGCTCCTTGCGCCATATGTTGATTTTGTGTTTAGAGTCATATTGCGAACACCGTGTTTCAAGTCAGCTTTCGATCAGAGTTGTCACCAAATGGATCCACTCCTACCTTTGAATACCTCAGTTAGTTACATCTGTAATTTCAAAAGTATGTTTGCCCTTGAGCTTCCTCAAGTTCCTTGTCTATCAACTCTTCCATACAAAAAAAATGATTCTAAATCAATGTTGTTATGCTCTAGGACATTTGCATTACCATTATGATGATTCATAAGAACAACATTATTTAATGCTTCTTCATTCAGGAAACAGCTTGGTAACCCAGTAGTGTTATACTAATCGGCTTCTGTAATCGGAGCATCATAATTGAGAAAACAAGGTCGGCCATGGAAGTTGTCGTAAAACATATTGTCCCCTTTTATTGATGGCGACATCGATACGTGTATTATAACAAAAGTGTGATGCTGTAATGTAACGCTGCTTCTTGCTCTCCGGCG
Organism: Lathyrus tuberosus; assembly: GCA_022829125.1. Classification (NCBI taxonomy): domain Eukaryota; kingdom Viridiplantae; phylum Streptophyta; class Magnoliopsida; order Fabales; family Fabaceae; genus Lathyrus; species Lathyrus tuberosus. The sequence continues at coordinate 11,369,063 of JALAZF010000137.1, read as the reverse complement.
ATGCTATTCTGCTTCACTGCTTACAGCACAGTCTTCTTGTTCCATCGGTATCTAAGCAAGCCTGATCTCATGATCATAAACAAGCTTCAATGGTTTCCACTGAATCGCAACCTTAGACAGCTGCCCATGAATATCCTTCAGGTTCATATTTTTCGAGTTAGGTTGCACTGCAAGACCATTACTTAAAGCTTTCAACGTAATATTCTGCTGACGCTTAGTTTTCTCCGAGCCATTCTCAGAAGGCAATAAAACATTCTGAGACTTGTCAACTTTGTTATTAGAAGAAAGAACAACCCCAACTCCAGAATTCACCCCCATTTTCGATCCAGGCCGAGCCGACAAACCTGGACCTAATCCCGCAATTAGAGCACCACGGACAGCCGAAGCCCCAAGAGCAGTAGGAGTTGGCCGACTGTAACAATCCTGTTGAGCTTCGTGACGAGGTCCAAACCATACCTTCAATCTCTGAGCAATATCCAAATCGTCTTTATGATTAGGATCATAAGCCAACGATAACTGCACATCCTGCACGGCTAATTCATACTTTTCAACAGCCTTAATCGCTTTAACCCTGCGAAGAAAAGCCTGAACAAAACTGGCTGACCTTTGAAATCTCGTATTCCCTTCTCTTAGTTTTCACACAGAGTAAATGATTTCAAAGTAAGGCTGAAACATCAACATTCAGTTGTCGGCTAAAAGGGTCTAACTCACTGTCTATTTTCTTTAGATGTCAATCTTCAGGATTCGTACATGACTATTTCAACCGATCATCATTTGATTCCGAAGACGGAGATTTCAATGTGACATGTTTTTTAATCAGATATTAAACTCAATGTATAAGATGATAATTGTAATACCCCGTAATTTTATTTTGCTCTGGGTAATATTGGTTCTAATTGTGAGAGTTGGGTCAAACTCATGTTGTGTTAAAGGAGAGCTTTCATGTGTTTTTCGACAGGAGGAAAGCATGCAGTCGAAGCTTGTTCACATGTGTTTACTGTGAATTTTGGTAAACAACCTCTGGTCTATCAATCTTAAAAAACTGATTAACTTGCAGGATCGACCACACAAATCCTAGGACATGTACTAAATTTGAGAGACAAGTGTAAATGACAAATGAAAAATAAAGAGAATGTAACTTGAACTCCACGTTCGACAATGCTGAAATAAAAATCTAACTGAACTCCACGTTCGACTACTTGCAATAAGGTAAGGTAAAGGCTTGAAATTTAAAGGGCTGTAAGAAAAGGATGCAGAAATTAAAGGGGTCAAAAGGAAATGACAATAAGTAAAAAGCTTTGAAAGTAAAATGCGACGAACTCCACGTTCTTGAAAAGTAAAGGCTGGAATGATAAAAGTGTTGTCGAAGGTAAAGTGCAGGAAAATAAAGGACTTTGAAAATAAATGCAATGGATTAAAGGTGAACACCACGTTCTTGAAAATAAAAGACTTTGAAAAGTAAATGCTTGAAGATTAAATGCTTGAATGTAACAGTGCAGTCGAAGGTAAATGCAGAAAGTTTAAATGACTCTGAAAGTAAATTTGGCATGGAAGATAAAGTTCAAGAAATTGTAAAGGCATGAAAAGTAAATGGCTGAATCTTAAACATGATGAAGATAAATCGTATTAATGAAGAAAGTGGTGTTACATTACGTACATTCTCACGAACTCGTTTCTCTACACGCCGGATGATCAACAATGCATAACTAAGTCATGAGTAAAATGCTAAAACATCCAGAGTTATCCATAATGTGCTCAAAGTTGATTTGTACGTAACAACAACATGAAGAATTGCATACACAAGGATCATAACACGACAAAAATATCATATCACTGTATAGAAAATTTCAGCAGCATAACGACATAAAAATATCAAATCTGCATACTAAACATCCAATTTTAAATGCATTAAAGTAAAACAGCTAGCAGCTACACAAAATTATATTTACATTTACAATATTCACATTATTGTACCAATATCACGGTAATAAAATCCAGCAAAAGATTTGCATAATCGAATCGTAATCAGTACAATAATTGAATAAAAATCAAACTAAGCATACAACGAATTATATGCAAACAAACATCGACTGTAGCTCACTCGAATTCAATGAATAACATATTGATTTAAATTTTAAAAATCTAGTAAAAAAAAACTGATCAAAGAGACATTTTAAACATGGTTGAATTGATTTAATCATAATTAAACAAAATAGTATAAGTAAATAAATAAATACAATGATCATCTTATAATTAATGTAAATATTAGTAATTTATAAAATTCGATTTATAAAACATTCAAATAAGTACATTAAAAAAATAAGCTGATAAAGTTAACAATAATCCGAAAACCAAATGGTGGAAAATGATAAAGAAAATGCAATGGACTCTCGTAATTAGACTTTGACCACAATTTCTAAAAAGATCATTCTGGAATTTAAATGTTTTTTTTAAGCAAAAACATATTATATAAATAGGACACCAATTAGTGCCCTACACAATTACACAAGGCCACTATCTAAAATCGTGCCTACAAAAATTCGAGAGGAGCTTTAACCCACGTGTAATAGTTACAATATGATGCATTTGTACCCTTCTTTCCTATCCACCACCAAGATAACAAAACCAGTCGATTAGTAATAGAATCGAGATTCCAAAATTCATCTCCAAACGAAATGTTATTCCTAGAGTACCAAATAACCCAACAAAATGCAATGGAATTTAAATGTATGTTGCAAGTTATTATAACTTTTAAATATTTCAAAATTATAATTATTTTTATAAATGTATCAATAATAATTTAGTTCTTTAAATATATTTTTAGAAAATTATAAATGTTGGATAAACAACCCTTAATTAAGTAAATATATTTTTAAACAATTATAAATGTTGGATAAACAAACCTCAATTCTGTGCCGCCTTCTTATGTGAAATTTCAATAAAAAAAATTCTATTTTTGTGTTTTATGAACTTTTTAATAACTTTATTCCAAATATTTTTTGCCCTAGTACTAACACCTTAAAAATCACAATTTAAAAAGCCAATCAAAACAACCAAGAAACAAAAGCATATATTTTTTTACAGAAAAAAAAAAGAATAAATAAAAAAGAAAGACCAACCTACATGAAGGAGAATTTTCCTAGTCAGACGTACAGTCTCTCTTTCTTTTCTCTTTTCAGTCTCCATTTCTTTCAATTCTTATTGTTTCTTTCTTCATTCCGCCTTAGATTTCTTCTAACTCTTCTTCTTGTTCTGCCTTTGGTTGCAGGGATGATTGAAGCTTTAGATTAAGGTTTATTTGTTGTTGTTCTTCGATGTGAAAAGAAACAACATTTTGGTAGTATATTTTTAAATTGTGGATGAGACAATGTGTATAAAACATGTGTTTTTTATAGATGAAAATTAGGGTTATTTAAAAAGAAAAAAAAAATCAATTTCAACAATTAAAATAACTAAAAGTCCAAAAATCTATTGGGTTAATCACAATAACTAAAAGGCCAAAAATCACGTTTAATTGATTTTGAGTTTGTGAATAAATCAAATTAATTCTTTCATAAAACCATATATTCGCTACCCTAAAATGCAATATTTAAAAATGTGGGTCTTGCTCCTATGTATCCACGGATACAATGAGGAACTTAAATCTTCGTATTTCGGGGAAAGAAAAAATATATTTATGGGTTTTTTGTTGTAGTGCATAACGGGACGTGAATCTCGCGCTTACGTATCTTCAGGTGCAATGGAGAATTCAAAACTACGTAGTTCTTGGTAGCTTATGAGTGTTGGTTGATTGATTTTAGTGAACAAGTTTTTATTTCACCTTCTAACGTTTAAATATTGGCTTGTTTTCTCACGTCTGAGACTTAAGGACTAAACAATGTTCGTTTGTGAAAAAGGTCTCGATCGTACGAGAGCGAGAGAAACAATTTAGATGTGTTGGGTGTTCTATTGGATGACGATTACTCGAATAGTCGAGTAAGACAACTCATATTCGAATAATTGAGGAGAGGAAAGGAAGACTCTTGACAACCTCCCTTTTCATCTTTAATTATAAAAAGGATTGGATATGGTTAAGGTATTTTGATTGGAAGACGAATACTCCAGTTAGTTTACGAAGGGAATAGAAGGCTTTAGACCACCTTCTTTTATGTCCAAATTATTAAGAAAATGAATTTTATTAGATTAATATGAAAGAGACATGAGGCGAATCAGATTAGATGTTTTTTAATGGATGACAATTGCTCGAATGGTCGAGTAAGTCAACTCATATCTAAATAATCGAGGAGTGGAATCGAAGGCTCTAAACCATCTCCGTTTTCACCCTTTAACTTGAATTAGATAAAAGACACTCGATCTTGATCGAGGTTTGTATTTGCACTGAATCAAAACAAGGTTGAAATGATTTTGAGGAAAGATCCGTTTGGCATTGGACCAAGGGTTTTTTTATTTAAAATATCTATTTAATTAAATTATCATTAATTAGCCAGATGATCAACAATGCATAACTAAGTCATGAGTAAAATGCTAAAACATCTAGGGTTATCCATAATGTTCTCAAAGTTGATTTGTACGTAACAACAACATGAAGAATTGCATACACAAGGATCATAACACGACAAAAATATCATATCACTGTATAGAAAATTTCAGCAGCATAACGACATAAAAATATCAAATCTGCATACTAAACATCCAATTTAAAATGCAATAAAGTAAAACATCCAGCAGCTACACAAAATTATATTTACATTTACAATATTCACATTATTGTACCAATATCACGGTAATAAAATCCAGCAAAAGATTTGCATAATCGAATCGTAATAAGTACAATAATTGAATAAAAATCAAACTAAGAATACAACGAATTATATGCAAACAAACATCGACTGTAGCTCACTCGAATTCAAGTCCAACGATATTGACAACCATTTGGCTCGAATAGCATGCGCTCGGAATCACACAATCGAAACAAAAACTGTCACTATATTAAAACAACATTAGAAATGGGGAAAGATAAATTCGATATGGTTCATAAGTTGCTGGAATATTTGGAGGACTAAAAATAATATCTTGTTCAATGATGCGGAGTTTAATGTTAACGACATTGTCAATGTTATTAAAGTCACCTCTTGGAATTGGTTGATTTTAAGTAGACAAGATAGTAAGATGTGTAGGTTGTACAAATGGTATAAATTTCTGTTAGATTTTATGTAATTGTTTTGACTGTTCGTTGGTTGTAGTTCATTGGTTTGAGATTTCCTTAATCTCCTATTATTGAAGTTGCTTATCAAAAAAAAAACAGCATTAAAAATGTACAATGTAGAATGTAAATGCCGATAATCGCTACAATCTAAAACTAAAATTCACAACATAATCAAAATTAAAACAAGTTACAAAAAGTAATCCAATACTGGAAATGCGGAAATGAAACGAACACAACCAAATCGAGATGAAATAGAACCCATAAATGAAATTCAAATAGAAAAAATAGCAGATCAATTGAATTAGTTAGAAGATCAATATCCAAGATGGAGTTTGATTCTGGGGAAAGTTCTAACATTGAATCGTCGGATTCAGAAGAGGGTGAAAGCATGAAGGGGCTTTATGAAGAGGAAGATAAGGATATGGAGCGGGGTGAGACAATTGAATTAGTTAGTAAGGAGGCATTCAGTCCGGCTGGGATGTGTGCAAGGTCAAATGAAGCTATAGAAGCCCTGTCACTTAGAGCTGAGCCCAAGGAGTGTAGGTTGGTGTGTGATTCTGAAGAGAGTAGGAGGTCTGAACAGATGGAAACTTTGGATAGGTCATGGAATCTAAAGTAAGGCTGTGACTTGTCTCCGGGTAATTTTGGATGTCAAAAGGATTCTCAACCTGTGGAGAACAGAGTAGGCAACGATGTTCAGAAGAAGCTGGTGAGTAAAATAATTCAAGAGGAAAACATTGAGAGGGAGGTTGGAGGTGGGATTTCATCAAGTAATGGGGGGAGGTTTCAAAAATCGATGCAAAAGTTAATTAGTAGACCTATAAAGGTGGTTCGATTAGATGAGATTTATCAGAAGTTGAAGATTCCATTCGCTCCGTCTTACTACGCAACCTTGCTAAACGTCAATAATTCATATGGTGATTGTGTGACCTCTTAGGCACAGGGAGTTGAAGATGGGGAGGAGGATATTTCAAGCTTTGAAGAGACTCCACATTCCATTGGGGATTCTATAGGGGATGAGGAGGTGTCAAAGAGTAACTCAAGGATTAAAAGAAAGTTAGAAAATCTACCGTCCAGAATTTGGGGAGCCATAAAGGGATTAGGAATTGAAGGGGAAGAAGATGATGAAGTATTCGAGAACATAGTTCGCAACTGCGAGAAAGAGGTTAGGAATGAAATGAGTAATAGGAAGGATGTTGAAAGGGTGATGAAACGAATTTTATGACTTACAATATTAGAGGAAGTGGGAAAAGTTTAAAAAGAAGGAGATTAAGGGCATTAATAAAAAAGGAAGATGTGGACCTGATTTTCATTCAGGAAACCAAATGTGTTAAAATGACAGAAGAAATAGCAATAAGTTTGTGGGGTGATTACAATTGTATGTGGACGGCATCTGTTGCTGTTGGTATGGCTGGAGGTATCATTACAATTTGGAGGAGTAACCTGTTGGAACCCATTAGCTGCTTCAAGGATAATGGATTTGTGGGTGTAAATACGAAATGGCAAGGCAGAAATTGTTATTTTTTGAATGTATATTCCTCATGTTCTAATGTTGAAAAAATAATCTTATGGGCCAAAATACAGCACTTAAAGAATACGTTGGTGGAAGGAGAGTGGATAATTGGTGGAGATTTCAATGCTATCAAGGATAGGAGGGAAAGGATAGGATGTAGTAACCATTCGAAGAAAGTAACAGAGGAATTCAGTGAGTTAATTGAACAGTTGGGGTGTATTGACGCACCGGTTAGTGGTATTAAATTTACGTGGTTTAATGGAGCGGGTACGTCTTGTAGTAGACTGCATAGGTTTCTAATCTCCCCAGTTGTATACAACAATTGGAATACGGTGATTCAGAAGGTTGGAACCAGAGACATCTCGGATCATAGGCCTGTGTCTTTAGTGGCAAGGAACATTAATTGGGGCCCGAAGCCGTTCAGAACATTAAACTGTTGGTTTGAGCATCAAGAATTCATGGAGTTTGTTAAAAAGACGTGGGAAGAATATAAAGTAAAAGGGAAATATTATTTTGTGCTTTCAAAGAAGTTACAATATTTACTGAGTCGTTTAAGATGGTGGAATGAAAAGGTGTATGGGTGGCTTGATACAACAATAAATGAGAATATTATTACCATTAATGAAACTGAAAATAATATAGTTCAGAAGATGGGGAGAAGTAGCAGCTCAGAGTTATTAAGTTGGAAAGGTGCAGAGGACGAAATGTGGAAGAAAATGAGATCAAAAGAGAGCATCCTGAAACAGAAGGCTCGTATGAAGTGGATAAAGGAGGGTGACCTCAACTCAAGTTTTTTTCACGCTGCCATCAGACAGAGATATAGATCAAATGCCATTAGATTTGTTAATGTTGAGGGACGACATATTGAAGACGTTGCTGGGGTCAAGGAAGCTGTTACTGATCACTTTGAATGTAGGTTTAAAAAAGTTGACAGAATCATGCCAAGCATAGGGAAGATGGGTTTTAAAAGGTTGTCTGTGGCTGAAAGCTTAGCTTTGGAGAGTCCTTTTACGGCTGAAGAAGTTAAGAGAACTGTATTCGATGGATGGAGACCGCAGTCCTGGACCAGATGGTTTCAATTTAAAATTTTTGAGGGAATGCTGGGGGATCTTAGAGAATGATTTTACGCAGTGTATACTAGAATTCTTTAAGACGGGATATATGTCGAAAGTATTCTCTTCAACCTTTATTACTTTGATTCCTAAAAGAGCTGAAGCAGGTGAATTATAGGAGTTCCGTCCTATCTGTTTGATTAGTTCTATCTACAAAGTGGTCGCAAAGTTGTTGGCGGGTAGGATTCAGTTGGTCATGGATATAATAGTCACTGAAACTCAGACAGCTTTTATAAAAGGAAGGAATATTTTGGTTGGAGTGTTAGTTCTAAGTGAATTAATAGACTATGCTAAGAGAAACAATACAAGAGCAATGTTGTTAAAAGTGGATTTTGCGACGGCATATGATAGAGTTGAATGGAGTTTCCTAAAAGATATTATGTTGACGATGGGTTTTGGGAGTAAGTAGATGTCGTGGATTGAAGGCACGGTGATGAATAATTTTATGTCAGTGCTTGTTAATGGTAGTGCCACTCGAGACTTTAGGGTCACTAGGGGACTTCGACAGGGTGACCCTTTGTCTCCATATCTGTTCACCATTGTAGCAGAAGGTTTTGCAGTGTTGGTTCGGAGAGCTGTAAAGGAGGTCTTTTTCAAAGGAATAGGTATTGGTAATATGGGGTCAGTTGAGCTGCTCCAATATGCAGACGATACGGTTCTTGTAGGAGAAGGATCTTGGAGGAATTTATGGGCAATCAAGCCAATTCTCAAGGGATTTCAGTTGGTCTCAGGTTTGAATGTAAATTACAGGAAAAGTGCGTTGTATGGAATTGGTTTGGAAGATGGATTTTTGAGAGCGGCTGCAACTTTTCTAGGAGTTCAAATTGACGGGTTTCCGTTTAAGTTTCTAGGTGTATATGTAGGAGGCAATCATAGACGATTTTCTTTTTGGAAGCCTATGCTTGATAAGGTTCAGATGCGGCTTGCGAGTTGGAAGGGTAGATTTTTATCACTGGCAGGCAGGGCAACGTTAATCAACTCTGTTTTATCCAACATTCCAACGCATTTCATGTCGGTTTACCTTATGCCTACTAAAGTGGTGCAAGCATTGAAGAGAATTCAGCGTAAATTTTTATGGTACGGATCTGGTAAGGAAAGAGGCATATCTTGGATTGAATGGAAAGTAGTATGTCAATCAAAGGAGGAGGGGGGTTTGGGCATAAAGAATGTTAGAAGCTTTAACATTGCATTGGTAGAAAAATGGTTATGGAAATTAATGAAATTGAAAGGCAGGTTATGGCATGGTTTGATTGAAGCGAGATATCATGATTATATTTCGTACTTTCACGTGGGCGTATTGCCTAGCTATTCAACAGGTTCGTCATTGTGGTGGCGCGATATTTTTGGTATTCTAAAGAAGTTTGGAAATGATGGATTTATGAAGAATATTGGATACAAGGTAAATAGAGGAAATGAAGCTCTGTTCTGGTTTTCACAGTGGTGTGGCAATGATTCTCTTGTGCATCTGTTTCCTAATTTGTGGGAGAAAGCAAGTAACAAATTTGGAAGGGTTGTGGATTTTGTGAATCATGAAGACATATGCGGGTATTGGAAGGTGGATTTCAATGAGACGGAATGGACGGAAGACAACAAGTTGGAGAGGGATGTGTTGGAAGTAATACTGTATGAACACAGATGTAGTCCCACTGTTGTAGATGATTGTGTGTGGTTGGGTGGCGAGCAGCAAAGTTTCTCAGTTCGCAGTGCGTACAAGGTGGTGGAGGAGGCACAATGTGTTCGTCTGTATGGTGAGGAGCAGCAGGCAGCTTTTAAGATGGTATGGCTTTCTTCATCTCCTCCTAAAGTTCAGACCTTTGGTTGGAGGTTGATTCATGATAGCTCACCGTCGCGAGTTAATTTGTGTAAACGTGGCATTTTGTCTTATGAGCATAACAGCACATGTCCGTTATGCTTTTCAAGAGACGAAACCGCGTTTCATGTTCTGTTTGAATGTGGAAAAACGAAGGAAATATGGTGGAGGATTGGTATTTGGTTGGGAATTGATGTTGGTACTCACGACAATATTTGATCACATTTACGTCATTGTATTGAGGCCTTGATTAGTAGGAAGGTGAGGGTCCAAAACGTTGCAGGTTTGTGGTTGTCTATAGTATGGTGTCTTTGGATAAATAGAAACACAATTTTATTTAATGATGTTAGTTGGGATAGGGAAAGGATAGTAGAAGATATAATTTTGTTCACTTGGTGGTGGGTAGAAAAAAGAATTAACTCTCTAACTACGTGTAATTATTAAGCCGTCCCTCCATCATGGTTTTCATAATTAGAATAGACACTCCAATAATTTGTAGTAGAATGGTATCCATTTAGAGCGAAACCTTGATTCGGATTAAATGGCTTTCCTGTCCCCTCAGCTGGGTCAAATTTTGAAGTAAACTTGCAGCTTTGTCAGAGGAAGGAATAATAACTAGCAGATAACTACAACAGATAATAATTAATTTGTTTATATTATTATGAAAAATATAAATGGTATACATATTATGAGATTTTGCATAAATTTTTTTAAAATTTTAATAAATTGTATGAATATTTAAAATAATTCCAATTTTGATTCTTATTATAGCCTTTGATATATTTAATAGTATTATTTCTAATAGACAATCTCAATAAAGTAATATAAAAATTTAAGTAAAAGCCAAAATAAAGAAAGCAAATAAATGCATGGATGTGGCCATGTAGGTGGTCTAAGTTACTACGTGTGTAAGAACCGTGTGAGCCATTTAAGAAAAATCTCTCAACACTTTCCATCTTACTATTGATTTTTCCTAAACTTGAAGATTCTGATGACCAGACATGACTATGACATTCTTGAAACTACCTCTTTATAAGGAGAACCAAGTGAACTGACTCAAAATTCAAGTAGAAAACAACATGGTTGTCAAAGTGTACGGAGCACCCTATGGTTTGCTGAAAAGAATTAGATTTTGAAACAATTGATATTGATCTCTTCATGGGAGAGCATAAACAAATCCGATTTCCTCAAACAGCACCCTTTTGGAGAGGTTCGTCCTATTCAAGATGGTGATTTTACCCTTTATAGTTAGTTTCATCAACCCTTTACTATTTTCTCCATGTATTTTTATCGAAGCTATGTATTTGTATAAATTTGGTATATCGGATCTTAAGTAATAGCTATTATCATTTGTTGTGTTTGATTTAAACTCATGATGTCGATTATGAGTTTCACCAATTAGTTCATGATATCTTCTTTTTATCTTTTAATTTTTTGATATTTCAGGGGGATTTGCCAATAGGCATTATTGGAAGCCTCTTAGTATTGGTGCAATTGCTGGACTTACAACAACACTCCTTGTTGGCCTCTATATTCCTAATGGCATGACATAATTTGTTTCTGATGAGCCGTCTCGGCTATATCTTGGGTTCGGCAGGTATGTTTTCCTAAAGTTTACCTCAGACGCGACACACTTATTCATTCTCAGATTTGGGCTGGCTGTAACAATCCTTTAATTTTCCTAAAGTTTAACGAACTTATGGCTTTTCTTGTTTTTTCATAATTAATGTTTGACTATCAATAGTTAGTAAATTACTTTAATTTTCTTACTCCATAGTTGGTGATTGTTGACATGCATCAATTATGGAGTTGAAAGTGACAACATTTGGTTGCATTCCTTGCTCTATCATTACAATAAGCAACATAATAGAAGACTCCGCTAAATCATTTTTGCATAGTGCATCTATGATTGCTTTATAAAAAAATATCGACTTCCAATTGTGATTTCCTGAATTCTCGATAAACATTCATCGCTTCTTGAAACATTTTGCCTTTCGTGTACACGTCGATCATTGTAGAATAAGTTAGTATATTTAGAAATATGTTTCGCGCCTTCATCTCTTCAAATAGTTTTTTAACTTCAGCATATATGTCATGCCTTTTGTACCTGGACAACAGAGTATTGCCTGTTACAACGTCTGTTTTAATTCCACATATGTCCATCTCCTTGCACTTATTAATTGCTTCATCAAAACAAAAGTCGTAACATAGAATGCTATGTTGTCAAGTTATGGATGGCATGAAATGTACGCTAAAGTTAGAAGACTATTTGAAGAGACGAAGGCGCAAAACATGTACTCAAATTCACTAACTTACTCTTCAATAATCGACGTGTACAAAAAATGGGAATTCTTCCAGGAAGCAATGAATATTTATCAAGAATTACTGATGTCACGATTGAAAATCGGTGATGTATTTTATAGTGCAATCATAGTTCCACTATGCGAAAAAATGGTTTAGTAAAGTCTTTTATTATATTGCTTATTGAAATGATAGATAAAGGAATCAGGGTAAATGTGGTCACTTTTAACTCTATAATTGATACCTATCAACGATCGCCATCATTAGACTTTGAAAATCATTGTTTCTTTGCAAACTATTGAATATTCAATTGAACAATCGTCTGTTACGCTTATTAATGTGCTTTTCAGACTAAGTCAGATGACGACTTAACTTTTTTGATATGTTTGTTCTGTATGATGTTTTATATCATTCTCGACCTACTAGTTCATCACATAACTATCTAGCTTCTGGCATTAGTGTTCTAACATTATTACATTTTATTCTTTTAATTTTTTTTTTTATTATTTATTATTATTAGTATATTGCATGTTTTGTCAGTGTTTGTGCACGTATTTCATATAATATGAGTCTCTTGTTACTTTTTAGTGTTACTTTGTCATAAGCGCAAAGAACCAATTGAATGAATATTATAAGTTTGCTTGATTAATCTGTTTTCTTATTTCCTTAATTTCATTATTTTATTTCACTACTTTAGAATTATTAGTTAAAGTCTTCTAAAATCTCTTCGACTATAAATTAGACTTAAGTATCAATCCAATTTTCTGGTTTTGAATGCTTAATATGTGTTTGCCTTGAAGTTTGTATTTGAAACCAGCGAGAAGGTAACCAAAACTTTAGACGTGTTATAACTAAAACATTAGACCTAACATAATTTGACAGGAATTATGAAAAGTAAATTTTTTTGTTGGAATTAAGAAGCACAACGAAGTTGAGAATGTGTTTCTTTCAAAGTTTTGAATGTTATTTGTAGACAAAAATGTTAAAAATGAAATTTAATTTGTAAAATTGTCATATTTAACTACTAATTAATGATAATTACTGGAAAAAAGAGTGTGATGATCGGGATTCGAACTCCAATTGACATATAAATTGTGATCTCCGTTAGAATACGATTAGACGATAGTCTAACTAACTTTGAGTTAGTTATGAGTTTGTTTGTGTGATTACTTTTGATATAAGTAATCTCTCAACATGTATGAAAAATGACTAATGTTGCAAGTTGAATAATGAACTTTTTTTTTCACATTCTAATAAGTGGTATTAGAAGCATTGGATCTCCTGCAATCAAAAAAATGTAGTTTCTATTTTCAAGGTGGGAAAATTTGTTATTTCTCTTATCCTCACTCTCGTATCATTCCTTATTTTTTTTTGAATCATTTTCATGGCTAATTTGTAAAAATTCCTAACACTAGTAATTCCCAAGTTAAATGGATTCGACGATCATTGGGTCATGTGTAACACCCTATTTCCCGACTCAAAAAATATTACAATAATTCAAAGTATATTTTCACCCAAAGGGTGTCGCACATTCTCAAATAAAACACATGTTAATAAATTAAACAACTTAAAGCTGAAATATGAAACATTCAAAAACACCTTCACATAGTCTCATCAAATGAATTTACTCAAATAACATTGTTTTTTGAAAAGAACATAATAATTCTCCTAATAAAAGAAATAACATCCCATCCCTAGTATTACAATATCTAGGCGACACAACGTTTACTTGACAAAACAGAAAACAAGGAAGAAAGCAATGACCATCATTCTTCAACACAACTGCACTACATGTTATCTGTATTTGCATCATGGACATAAAAGCCACACACAAACAGAAAAGGGGGGTGGGAATAATCCCTACAAATGTTAGCGGTCAAAGTAAATAATATGACAGCTATAAAAATACATATATCATTCTCACACAGCAACAACAATAATACAATTTAAGAACTCAAACAATCATCAAAATCACTCTTAAAGTTTCATTCTCAAATATCAGGCAACACTGCAATTCCTATGAATTACTCAACTAAAAAATATTCATGTAACTAATCTTAATAATTGTATTATAACTATAAAATTATCAACAATAGAGTTCTCAAAGTACTCTAACAACTCACAATGTTTAAATTTTTAAAATGAACCTAGAGTACTCAAAAGTACTCTAAAGTGCTAAAAAAATGCTTCAATGACAGCCTTTGATAGGTGATAACTCTAATGAACTTTAATGAGCTGATAGTTTGACTCATTATTGCTCAAAAATAACACAAAGGTAACAAAAAGGTTGTTGACGCTAAAATTGCTCAGATTCACAGTCGTACGGCTAATTAACAACAAAACTCATCAGATTAAACAAAAGTGGAATAAAAAACATAAAATAGTAGTATGAAACAATATAAAAAGTATTTAAATAAACTAGAAAAAAAATTGAGGAAATGAGAAATTAGAGAATATGAAAAAGAAAGAACATAAGAGATACGAGATTAAAGAAGAAAAGAGTGATAAAAACATAATTGGGAGAGAAAATAATAATATAAAAACAAGAAGCTTAAAACGAAAGAACATAAGAGAGATTTAATAACGTTGATACTAAAACCCTAAGTGGCAATAAAAGAATATTTGTAAGGTTAATGCATAATGAAGAAAAAAGTTATGAATTTATAGAATTTGGTTTGTGTGAAGTCATTGTTATGGTTTTGCTAAAATCTTATGTATGAAGAATCTAAAATGGATTGAAATCGTAATTGGGGATGCAAAATACAAAAACTTATAAAAATATTTTGTTGTTTATTAGGTAAAAAAAAGGCAATTTAATAAATCAAGCATTTTAATTAATGGTGTTAATGAAACCAAATTGTTTTTAGTTACTTATTAGTAGAGGTGTTTGCGGTGCGATTTGTTGGGGGAGTTTATTAAAGAGCATTGATACATATCTAGAAATAAATTGGCTAATGCATCAACAAAAACCTATAGTTAAAGTTTGTCTTGAACAGGTCCTAGTGGTTTGTATGTTGCTTAAGCCATTTCATCATTATGTATGTTATAGAGTTTAAAACCTGTATGTGTATCTTTTCATTTCGAACATCTTCTCTATTAAGGCTAACTGGTGGTTCCATCACACTATCAAATAACATAATGTAGTGTTAAAATCATAATATCATAATAATAAAAGACATTTATAGTAATGATCTAATTCCTATAACCAACTGCACTTGTTTCTGCTCAATTATGCTCAACTTATACCAAGCTCCCTGCGACATATGTCGATTTTGTGTTTGCAGTCATATTGCGAACACCGTGTTTCAAGTCAGCTTTCGATCAGAGTTGTCACCAAATGGATCCACTCCTACCTTTGAATACCTCGGTTAGTT
Source organism: Lathyrus tuberosus (assembly GCA_022829125.1). Lineage (NCBI taxonomy): Eukaryota > Viridiplantae > Streptophyta > Magnoliopsida > Fabales > Fabaceae > Lathyrus > Lathyrus tuberosus. Next base: position 11,353,747 of record JALAZF010000137.1, on the reverse strand, counting down.
ACATCTGTAATTTCAAAAGTATGTTTGCCCTTGAGCTTCCTCCAGTTCCTTGTCTATCAACTCTTCCATAAAAAAAAAAATGATTCTAAATCAATGTTGCTATGCTCTAGGACATTTGCATTACCATTATGATGATTCATAAGAACAACATTATTTATTGCTTCTTCATTCAGGAAACAGCTTGGTAACCCAGTAGTGTTATACTAATCGATTTCTATAATCGAAGCATCATAATTGAGAAAACAAGGTCGGCCATGGAAGTTATCGGGAGGCATATTGTCCCCTTTTATTGATGGCGGCATCGATACGTGTATTATAACAGAAGTGTGCTGCTGCAATGTAACGTTGCTTCTTGCTCTCCGGCGATGCTATTCTGCTTCACTGCTTACACCACAGTCTTCTTGTTCCATCGGTATCTAAGCAAGCCTGATCTCATGATCATAAACAAGCTTCAATGGTTTCCACTGAATCGCAACCTTAGACAGCTGCCCATGAATATCCTTCTGGTTCATATTTTTTGAGTTAGGTTGCACTGCAGGACCATTACTTAACGCTTTCAACGCAATATTCTGCTGACGCTTAGTTTTCTCCGAGCCATTCTCAACTGGCAATAAAACATTCTGAGACTTGTCAACCTTGTTATTAGAAGAAAGAACAGCCCCAACTCCATAATTCACCCCCATTTTCGATCCAGGCCGCGCCGACAAACCTGGACCTAATCCCGCAATTAGAGCACCACGGACAGCCGAAGCCCCAAGAGCAGTAGGAGTTGGCCGACTGTAACAATCCTGTTGAGCTTCGTGACGAGGTCCAAACCATACCTTCAATCTTTGAGCAATATCCAAAGCATCTTTATGATTAGGATCATAAGCCAATGATAACTGCACATCCTGCACAGCTAATTCATACTTTTCAACAGCCTTAATCGCTTTAACCCTGCGAAGAAGAGCCTGAACAAAACTGGCTGACCTTTGAAATCTCGTATTCCCTTCTCTTAGTTTTCACACAGAGTAAATGGTTTCAAAGTAAGGCTGAAACATCAACATTCAGTGGTTGGCTAAAAGGGTCTGACTCACTATCTATTTTCTTTAGATGTCAATCTTCAGGATTCGTACATGACCGTTTCAACCGATCTTCTTTAGATTCCGAAGACGGAGATTTCAATCTGACATGTTTTTTAATCAGATATGAAACTTAATGTATAAAATGATAATTGTAATACCCCGTATAGAAATTGTGAATGTATAGGTGGGATCTTTTTGTAAATGGGTTAGGATACCCCTTTTGTATCCTTGATCAATATAATTTTGCTTATTAAAAAAAAAAAATAAGCACATTAAAAATATAAGCTGATAAAGTTAACAATAATCCGAAAACCAAATGGTGGAAAATGATAAAGAAAATGCAATGGACGCTCGTAATTAGACTTTGACCACAATTTCTAAAAAGATCATTTTGAAATTTAAAAGTATGATGCAAATTATTATTATTTTTAAATATTTCAAAACTATAATTACTTTTATAAATGTATCAGTAATAATTTAGTTCTTTAAATATATTTTAAGAAAATTATAAGTGTTGGATAAACAACCCATAATTAAGTAAATATATTTTTAAACAATTATAAATGTTGGATAAACAAACCTCAATTTTGTGCCGCCTGCTTATGTGAAATTTCAAAAAAAAAAAAAATCTATTTTTGTGTTTTATGAACTTTTTAATAACTTTATTCCAAATAATTTTTGCCCTAGTACTAACACCTTAAAAACCACAATTTAAAAAGCCAATCAAAACAACCAAGAAACAAAAGCATAAATTTTTTTACATAAAAAAAAAAGAATAAATAAAAAAAGAAAGACCAATCTACATGAAGGAATTTTCCTGGTCAGACATATAGTCTCTCTTTCTTTCCTCTTTCCAGTCTCCCTTTCTTTCAACTCTTATTGTTTCTTTCTTCATTCCACCTTAGATTTCTTCTAACTCTTCTTGTTCTGCCTTTGGTTGCAGGGACGGTTGAAGCTTTAGATTAAGGTTTATTTGTTGTCACTGCTGTTTAACTGGATATGGAAAATCTTGGGGAATAAGGAGACATTGTGGAGGGGGTTTATCAATTTGTTCTTCGATGTGAAAAGAAACAACATTTTGGTAGTATATTTGTAAATTGTGGATGAGACAATGTGTATAAAACATGTGCTTTTTATAGATGAAAATTAGGGTTATTTAAAAAGAAAAAAAATCAATTTGAACAATTAAAATAACTAAAAGTCCAAAAATCTATTGGGTTAATCAAAATAACTAAAAGGCCAAAAATCACGTTTAATTGATTTTGAGTTTGTGAATAAATCAAATCAATTCTTTCATAAAACCATATATTCGCTACCCTAAAATGCAATATTTAAAAATGTTAACAAAATCTTGTCAAATATTTTTTATTTTATGATCTTTCTGGGTATTATTTTGAATAAGATGGAAAGAAGTGAAAATTAATATTTGTTTATAAATGCCTAATAAATAAATAAATAATAAAAATTTAAAAAAAAAAAGCAATTTTTGTGATTGTTTGTAGTTTTGAAGATAATGTAAAAAGGTTAGAAGTAGAGAAAAAACAAATAAAAGAGAATAAAGTAAAAAGTAGAGAGGGTAGGACTTGAACTCATGACCTCTCACACTCACAACTCCTTGCTCTAAAGTTCTTATCAAATGGAATGCCAATAAAAATAATATAATTTAACTACTTGACAAATTATTTAACCTTACTGGTTAGAACCCTGTAAAGCTGAGAGAATCCATAAGATAGGGAACTCAGTGAGATTAATAACTCACCCCATTATTGTTGCTAATTTTCAGGTGTTGTTGCAGGTTTGATTTATAAGTGGAGCTATGCTTGGATGTTTCAAGAGAAGCTTAGCTTTAGTATTCCGCTGTGTATTTGTTGTATAAAATTGAGGATATTGTATATTGATCATAGATTTGTATTTTGGCTAGTTTCCATATCTTGTACCATAGATAAGTGTTTATGTTTTTAGAATGGTCAAGTATGTGAATTACACCATTAGGCACTTATGATGGTGTCTGTACCAAATAAAATGCTTGTATAGTATTATTTTAGGTATATATTATAAAGGGCGTTACACATGGTGACCATGGCATTGTTTTTTTTTATAAGAAATTCAATAAAAGGAGATTAAGGAAATCTCTAACCAACAAACTACAACCAACAAGGGAACTAAACGATTACAAAAAGTCTAACGGGAATTTATACCACTCATATAATCTACAATTTTTACTATCTTTTCTACTAAGGATCAACCAAATCCACGAGGATACTTTAATCTCGTTTACAATGTCATTAGTGTTAAACACGTAATCATTGAACACGATATTATTTCTAGTCCTCCAAATAATCTAGCAAGTTATAAACCATATCGAACTTATCTTTCCCGTAGAACTACGACCTTTAAGACTCGTATTCCACGCCTTCGCATGAAGGTTGCAACTTGATTCCGAAATGCTGCCTATATCCACCCACTCGCAAATCTTGCTCCAAACCAAAGTGGATTTACAGCAAGAGAATAAGAGGTGGCTCGAATCTTCTAAGTGATGAAAACATAACATACATAACTTGTCGTGTTCGTTATCGATTAATCATCTAATAACCAAGTTAGCTCTAGTAGGAAGCCTGTCTAGAGCCATTCTCCACCCGAAAATTTTTATATTTGCCGGAATAACCTTTTTCCATAATGGTAGCAGCAAATCCTTAATGACCAAGTCAGCCCCATTATCAACAGATGAGAAATTCAGGACAGTATAGAAGGAACTAACCGAAAAAGCCATGGAATCATTTATATTCCAATACCAAACATCCTACACATCTTTATTGAGGGTAGTTTCTTCCAGCAGCTGGCTACAAACGTTACATTCGTGAACAAGAATTGGGCCATCAATGTCCAACGTGTCGTGCACCCTCCATCTCCAAAGGTCTCTGTCTCACTCCCCCATATCTCTGACCGAACAGAACTGATTTCTATAGCATGGAACAGCCCAGGGAAACGATTCTTCAAAGCCTCATTGCCAATCCAAACCGACTGCCAAAAAGCCACATTTGCTCCATCTCCAACTGAACAATCCAAGAAATCACAGAAACTATTTGAAGAATCAGGAACTGAGATGGAAAGAACATCTTTCATCCACGTCGAATCATTTCTCGATCTACCGTTGTTTACCCGTTTTGTAGTAGTGAGATGGTCGTCGCAATAATATTCGAATTCGATAGTCGATTACACAAGCGCAAGGTGTTAGCATCCCTCACGTTTGTTATACTCAACGAGAACCTTTTAGTTAAACTTGCATTGAATGTTACCTTATGTCAATTGTTTTCTTCATGTGATAAAGAATTTAAAGGAAAAGAAAAGGAGTTGCAAAATTTTTTTTATTAGGGTGTTTGACAAGATTGTGGGTCTTGCTCCTTTGTATCCTCGGATACAATGAGGAACTTAAAGCTTCATAGTTCGGGGAAAGAAAAGAGATATTTTTGGGTTTCTTTGTTGTAGTGCATAACGGGACGTGAATCTCGCGCTTACGTATCTTCAGGTGCGATGGAGAATTCAAAACTACGTAGTTCTTGGTAGCTTGTGAGTGTTGGTTGATTGATTTTAGTGAACAAGTTTTTATTTCACCTTCTAACGGTTAAATATTTGCTTGTTTTCTCACGTCTGAGACTTAAGGACTAAACAATGTTCGTTTGTGAAAAAGGTCTCGATGGCACGAGAGCGAGAGAAACAATTTAGATGTGTTGGGTGTTTTGTTGGATGACGATTACTCGAATAGTCGAGTAAGACAACTCATATTCGAATAATTGAGGAGAGGTAACGAAGGCCCTTGACAATCTCCCTTTTCATCCTTAATTATAAAAAGGATTGGATATGGTTAAGGTATTTTGATTGGAAGACGAATACTCCGTTAGTCTACGAAGGGAATAGAAGGCTCTAGACCACCTTCTTTTATGTCCAAATTATGACGAAAATGAATTTGATTAGATTAATATGAAAGAGACATGAGGTGAATCAGATTAGATGTTTTTTAATGGATGACAATTAATCGAATGGTCGAGTAAGTCAACTCATATCTAAATAATCGAGGACTGGAATCGAAGGCTCTAAACCATCTCCGTTTTCACCCTTTAACTTGAATTAGATAAAAGACACTCGATGTTGATCGAGGTTTGTATTTGCACTGAATCAAAACAAGGTTGAAATGATTTTGAGAAAAGATCCGCTTGGCATTGGACCAAGGGTTTTTTTATTTAAAATATCTATTTAATTAAATTATCATTAATTAGCCAGATGATCAACAATGCATAACTAAGTCATGAGTAAAATGCTAAAACATCCAGAGTTATCCATAATGTGCTCAAAGTTGATTTGTACGTAACAACAACATGAAGAATTGCATACACAAGGATCATAACACGACAAAAATATCATATCACTGTATAGAAAATTTCAGCAGCATAACGACATAAATATATCAAATCTGCATACTAAACATCCAATTTTAAATGCAATAAAGTAAAACAGCCAGCAGCTACACAAAATTATATTTACATTTACAATATTCACATTATTGTACCAATATCACGGTAATAAAATCCAGCAAAAGATTTGCATAATCGAATCGTAATCAGTACAATAATTGAATAAAAATCAAACTAAGCATACAACGAATTATATGCAAACAAACATCGATTGTAGCTCACTCGAATTCAATGAATAACATATTGATTTAAATTTTAAAAATCTAGTAAAAAAAAACTGATCAAAGAGACATTTTAAACATGGTTGAATTGATTTAATCATAATTAAACAAAATAGTATAAGTAAATAAATAAATACAATGATCATCTTATAATTAATGTAAATATTAGTAATTTATAAAATTCGATTTATAAAACATTCAAATAAGTACATTAAAAAAATAAGCTGATAAAGTTAACAATAATCCGAAAACCAAATGGTGGAAAATGATAAAGAAAATGCAATGGACTCTCGTAATTAGACTTTGACCACAATTTCTAAAAAGATCATTTTGGAATTTAAATGTTTTTTTTAAGCAAAAACATATTATATAAATAGGACACCAATTAGTGCCCTACACAATTACACAAGGCCACCATCTAAAATCGGGCATACAAAAATTCGAGAGGAGCTTTAACCCACGTGTAATAGTTACAATATGATGTATTTGTACCCTTCTTTCCTATCCACCACCAAGATAACAAAACCACTCGATTAGTAATAGAATCGAGATTCCAAAATTCATATCCAAACGAAATGTTATTCCTAGAGTACCAAATAACCCAACAAAATGCAATGGAATTTAAATGTATGTTGCAAATTATTATAACTTTTAAATATTTCAAAATTATAATTATTTTTATAAATGTATCAATAATAATTTAGTTCTTTAAATATATTTTTAGAAAATTATAAATGTTGGATAAACAACCCTTAATTAAGTAAACATATTTTTAAACAATTATAAATGTTGGATAAATAAACCTCAATTTTGTGCCGCCTTCTTATGTGAAATTTCAATAAAAAAAATTCTATTTTTGTGTTTTATGAACTTTTTAATAACTTTATTCCAAATATTTTTTTCCCTAGTACTAACACCTCAAAAACCACAATTTAAAAAGCCAATCAAAACAACCAAGAAACAAAAGAATATATTTTTTTACAGAAAAAAAAAGAATAAATAAAAAAGAAAGACCAACCTACATGAAGGAGAATTTTCCTAGTCAGACGTACAGTCTCTCTTTCTTTCCTCTTTTCAGTCTCCATTTCTTTCAATTCTTATTGTTTCTTTCTTCATTCCGCCTTAGATTTCTTCTAACTCTTCTTCTTGTTCTGCCTTTGGTTGCAGGGATGGTTGAAGCTTTATATTAAGGTTTATTTGTTGTTGTTCTTCGATTTGAAAAGAAACAACATATTGGTAGTATATTTGTAAATTGTGGATGAGACAATGTGTATAAAACATGTGTTTTTTATAGATGAAAATTAGGGTTATTTAAAAAGAAAAAAAAAATCAATTTCAACAATTAAAATAACTAAAAGTCCAAAAATCTATTGGGTTAATCACAATAACTAAAAGGCCAAAAATCACGTTTAATTGATTTTGAGTTTGTGAAGAAATCAAATTAATTCTTTCATAAAACCATATATTCGCTACCCTAAAATGCAATATTTAAAAATGTGGGTCTTGCTCCTATGTATCCACGGATACAATGAGGAACTTAAATCTTCGTAATTCGGGGAAAGAAAAAATATATTTTTGGGTTTTTTTGTTGTAGTGCATAACGGGACGTGAATCTCGCGCTTACGTATCTTCAGGTGCAATGGAGAATTCAAAACTACGTAGTTCTTGGTAGCTTATGAGTGTTGGTTGATTGATTTTAGTGAACAAGTTTTTATTTCACCTTCTAACGGTTAAATATTGGCTTGTTTTCTCACGTCAGAGACTTAAGGACTAAACAATGTTCGTTTGTGAAAAAGGTCTCGATCGCACGAGAGCGAGAGAAACAATTTAGATGTGTTGGGTGTTCTATTGGATGACGATTACTCGAATAGTCGAGTAAGACAACTCATATTCGAATAATTGAGGAGAGGAAAGGAAGACTCTTGACAACCTCCCTTTTCATCCTTAATTATAAAAAGGATTGGATATGGTTAAGGTATTTTGATTGGAAGACGAATACTCCAGTTAGTTTACGAAGGGAATAGAAGGCTTTAGACCACCTTCTTTTATGTCCAAATTATTAAGAAAATGAATTTTATTAGATTAATATGAAAGAGACATGAGGTGAATCAGATTAGATGTTTTTTAATGGATGACAATTGCTCGAATGGTCGAGTAAGTCAACTCATATCTAAATAATCAAGGAGTGGAATCGAAGGCTCTAAACCATCTCCGTTTTCACCCTTTAACATGAATTAGATAAAAGACACTCGATGTTGATCGAGGTTTGTATTTGCACTGAATCAAAACAAGGTTGAAATGATTTTGAGAAAAGATCCGCTTGGCATTGGACCAAGGGTTTTTTATTTAAAATATCTATTTAATTAAATTATCATTAATTAGCCAGATGATCAACAATGCATAACTAAGTCATGAGTAAAATGCTAAAACATCTAGAGTTATCCATAATGTGCTCAAAGTTGATTTGTACGTAACAACAACATGAAGAATTGCATACACAAGGATCATAACACGACAAAAATATCATATCACTGTATAGAAAATTTCAGCCGCATAACGACATAAAAATATCAAAGCTGCATACTAAACATCCAATTTAAAATGCAATAAAGTAAAACATCCAGCAGCTACACAAAATTATATTTACATTTACAATATTCACATTATTGTACCAATATCACGGTAATAAAATCCAGCAAAAGATTTGCATAATCGAATCGTAATAAGTACAATAATTGAATAAAAATCAAACTAAGAATACAACGAATTATATGCAAACAAACATCGACTGTAGCTCACTCGAATTCAAGTCCAACGATATTGACAACCATTTGGCTCGAATTGCATGCGCTCGGAATCACACAATCGAAACAAAAACTGTCACTATATTAAAACAACATTACAAATGGGGAAAGATAAATTCGATATGGTTCATAAGTTGCTGGAATATTTGGAGGACTAAAAATAATATCTTGTTCAATGATGCGGAGTTTAATGTTAACAACATTGTCAATGTTATTAAAGTCACCTCTTGGAATTGGTTGATTTTAAGTAGACAAGATAGTAAGATGTGTAGGTTGTACAAATGGTATAAATTTCTGTTAGATTTTATGTAATTGTTTTGACTGTTCGTTGGTTGTAGTTCATTGGTTTGAGATTTCCTTAATCTCCTATTAATGAAGTTGCTTATCAAAAAAAAAAATAGCATTAAAAATGTACAATGTAGAATGTAAATGCCGATAATCGCTACAAACTAAAACTAAAATTCACAACATAATCAAAATTAAAACAAGTTACACAAAGTAATCCAATACTGAAAATGCGGAAATGAAACGAACACAACCAAATCGAGATGAAATAGAACCCATAAATGAAATTCAAATAGAAAAAATAGTAGATCAATTGAATTAGTTAGAAGATCAACATCCAAGATGGAGTTTGATTCTGGGGAAAGTTCTAACATTGAATCGTCGGATTCAGAAGAGGGTGAAAGAATGAAGGGGCTTTATGAAGAGGAAGATTAGGATATGGAGCGGTGTGAGACAATTGAATTAGTTAGTAAGGAGGCATTCAGTCCGGCTGGGATGTGTGCAAGGTCAAATGAAGCTATAGAAGCCCTGTCACTTAGAGCTGAGCCCAAGGAGTGTAGGTTGGTGTGTGATTCTGAAGAGAGTAGGAGGTCTGAACAGATGGAAACTTTGGATAGGTCATGGAATCTAAAGTAAGGCTGTGACTTGTCTCCGGGTAATATTGGATGTCAAAAGGATTCTCAACCTGTGGAGAACAGAGTAGGCAACGATGTTCAGAAGAAGCTGGTGAGTAAAATAATTCAAGAGGAAAACATTGAGAGGGAGGTTGGAGGTGGGATTTCATCAAGTAATGGGGAGAGGTTTCAAAAATTGATGCAAAAGTTAATTAGTAGACCTAAAAAGGTGGTTCGATTAGATGAGATTTATCAGAAGTTGAAGATTCCATTCGCTTCGTCTTACTACGCAACCTTGCTAAACGTCAATAATTCATATGGTGATTGTGTGACCTCTCAGGCACAGGGAGTTGAAGATGGGGAGGAGGATATTTCAAGCTTTGAAGGGACTCCACATTCCATTGGGAATTCTATAGGGGATGAGGAGGTGTCAAAGAGTAACTCAAGGATTAAAAGAAAGTTAGAAAATCTACCGTCCAGAATTTGGGGAGCCATAAAGGGATTAGGAATTGAAGGGGAAGAAGATGATGAAGTATTCGAGAACATAGTTCGCAACTGCGAGAAAGAGGTTAGGAATGAAATGAGTAATAGGAAGGATGTTGAAAGGGTGATGAAACGAATTTTATGACTTACAATATTAGAGGAAGTGGGAAAAGTTTAAAAAGAAGGAGATTAAGGGCATTAATAAAAAAGGAAGATGTGGACCTGATTTTCATTCAGGAAACTAAATGTGTTAAAATGACAGAAGAAATAGCAATAAGTTTGTGGGGTGATTACAACTGTATGTGGACGGCATCTGATGCTGTTGGTATGGCTGGAGGTATCATTACAATTTGGAGGAGTAACCTGTTGGAACCCATTAGCTGCTTCAAGGATAATGGATTTGTGGGTGTAAATGCGAAATGGCAAGGCAGGAATTGTTATTTTTTGAATGTATATTCCTCATGTTTGAATGTTGAAAAAATAATCTTATGGGCCAAAATACTGCACTTAAAGAATACGTTGGTGGAAGGAGAGTGGATAATTGGTGGAGATTACAATGCTATCAAGGATAGGAGGGAAAGGATAGGATGTAGTAACCATTCGAAGAAAGTAACAGAGGAATTCAGTGAGTTAATTGAACAGTTGGGGTGTATTGACGCACCGGTTAGTGGTATTAAATTTACGTGGTTTAATGGAGCGGGTACGTCATGTAGTGGACTGGATAGGTTTCTAATCTCCCCAGTTGTATACAACAATTGGAATACGGTGATTCAGAAGGTTGGAACCAGAGACATCTCAGATCATAGGCCTGTGTCGTTAGTGGCAAGAAACATTAATTGGGGCCCGAAGCCGTTCAGAACATTAAACTGTTGGTTTGAGCATCAAGAATTCATGGAGTTTGTTAAAAGGACGTGGGAAGAATATAAAGTAAAAGGGAAATATTATTTTGTGCTTTCAAAGAAGTTACAATATTTACTGAGTCGTTTAAGATGGTGGAATGAAAAGGTGTATGGGTGGCTTTATACAACAATAAATGAGAATATTATTACCATTAATGAAACTGAAAATAATATAGTTCAGAAGATGGGGAGAAGTAACAGCTCAGAGTTATTAAGTTGGAAAGGTGCAGAGGACGAAATGTGGAAGAAATTGAGATCAAAAGAGAGCATCCTGAAACAGAAGGCTCGTATGAAGTGGATAAAGGAGGGTGACCTCAACTCAAGTTTTTTTCACGCTGCCATCAGACAGAGATATAGATCAAATGCCATTAGATTTGTTAATGTTGAGGGACGACATATTGAAGACGTTGCTGGGGTCAAGGAAGCTGTTGCTGATCACTTTGAATGTAGGTTTAAAAAAGTTGACAGAATCATGCCAAGCATAGGGAAGATGGGTTTTAAAAGGTTGTCTGAGGCTGAAAGCTTAGCTTTGGAGAGTCCTTTTACGGCTGAAGAAGTTAAGAGAACTGTATTTGATGGATGGAGACCGCAGTCCTGGACCAGATGGTTTCAATTTAAAAATTTTGAGGGAATGCTGGGGGATCTTAGGGAATGATTTTACGCAGTGTATACTAGAATTCTTTGAGACGGGATATATGTCGAAAGTATTCTCTTCATCCTTTATTACTTTGATTCCTAAAAGAGTTGAAGCAGGTGAATTATAGGAGTTCCGTCCTATCTGTTTGATTAGTTCTATCTACAAAGTGGTCGCAAAGTTGTTGGCGGGTAGGATTCAGTTGGTCATGGATATAATAGTCACTGAAACTCAGACAGCTTTTATAAAAGGAAGGAATATTTTGGTTGGAGTGTTAGTTCTAAGTGAATTAATAGACTATGCTAAGAGAAACAATACAAGAGCAATGTTGTTAAAAGTGGATTTTGCGACGGCATATGATAGAGTTGAATGGAGTTTCCTAAAAGATATTATGTTGACGATGGGTTTTGGGAGTAAGTAGATGTCGTGGATTGAAGGCACGGTGATGAATAATTTTATGTCAGTGCTTGTTAATGGTAGTGCCACTCGAGACTTTAGGGTCACTAGGGGACTTCGACAGGGTGACCCTTTGTCTCCATATCTGTTCACCATTGTAGCAGAAGGTTTTGCAGTGTTGGTTCGGAGAGCTGTAAAGGAGGTCTTTTTCAAAGGAATAGGTATTGGTAATATGGGGTCAGTTGAGCTGCTCCAATATGCAGACGATACGGTTCTTGTAGGAGAAGGATCTTGGAGGAATTTATGGGCAATCAAGGCAATTCTCAAGGGATTTCAGTTGGTCTCAGGTTTGAATGTAAATTACAGGAAAAGTGCGTTGTATGGAATTGGTTTGGAAGATGGTTTTTTGAGAGCGGCTGCAACTTTTCTAGGAGTTCAAATTGACGGGTTTCCGTTTACGTTTCTAGGTGTATATGTAGGAGGCAATCATACACGATTTTCTTTTTGGAAGCCTATGCTTGATAAGGTTCAGATGCGGCTTGCGAGTTGGAAGGGTAGATTTTTATCACTGGTAGGCAGGGCAACGTTAATCAACTCTGTTTTATCCAACATTCCAACGCATTTCATGTCGGTTTACCTTATGCCTACTAAAGTGGTGCAAGCATTGAAGAGAATTCAGCGTAAATTTTTATGGTACGGATCTGGTAAGGAAAGGGGCATATCTTGGATTGAATGGAAAGTAGTATGTCAATCAAAGGAGGAGGGGGGTTTGGGCATAAAGAATGTTAGAAGCTTTAACATTGCATTGGTAGCAAAATGGTTATGGAAATTAATGAAATTGAAAGGCAGGTTATGGCATGGTTTGATTGAAGCGAGATATCATGATTATATTTCGGACTTTCACGTGGGCGTATTGCCTAGCTATTCAACAGGTTCGTCATTGTGGTGGCGCGATATTTTTGGTATTCTAAAGAAGTTTGGAAATGATGGATTTATGAAGAATATTGGATACAAGGTAAATAGAGGAAATGAAGCTCTGTTCTGGTTTTCACAGTGGTGTGGCAATGATTCTCTTGTGCATTTGTTTCCTAATTTGTGGGAGAAAGCAAGTAACAAATTTGGAAGGGTTGTGGATTTTGTGAATCATGAAGACATATGCGGGTATTGGAAGGTGGATTTCAATGAGACGGAATGGACGGAAGACAACAAGTTGGAGAGGGAGGCGTTGGAAGTAATACTGTATGAACACAGATGTAGTCCCACTGTTGTAGATGATTGTGTGTGGTTGGGTGGCGAGCAGCAAAGTTTCTCAGTTCGCAGTGCGTACAAGGTGGTGGAGGAGGCACAATGTGTTCGTCTGTATGGTGAGGAGCAGCAGGCAGCTTTTAAGATGGTATGGCTTTCTTCATCTCCTCCTAAAGTTCAGACCTTTGGTTGGAGGTTGATTCATGATAGCTCACCGTCGCGAGTTAATTTGTGTAAACGTGGCATTTTGTCTTATGAGCATAACAGCACATGTCCGTTATGCTTTTCAAGAGACGAAACCGCGTTTCATGTTCTGTTTGAATGTGGAAAAACGAAGGAAATATGGTGGAGGATTGGTATTTGGTTGGGAATTGATGTTGGTACTCACGACAATATTTGATCACATTTACGTCATTGTATTGAGGCCTTGATTAGTAGGAAGGTGAGGGTCCAAAACGTTGCAGGTTTGTGGTTGTCTATAGTATGGTGTCTTTGGATAAATAGAAACACAATTTTATTTAATGATGTTAGTTGGGATAGGGAAAGGATAGTAGAAGATATAATTTTGTTCACTTGGTGGTGGGTAGAAAAAAGAATTAACTCTCTAACTACGTGTAATTATTAAGCCGTCCCTCCATCATGGTTTTCATAATTAGAATAGACACTCCAATAATTTGTAGTAGAATGGTATCCATTTAGAGCGAAACCTTGATTCGGATTAAATGGCTTTCCTGTCCCCTCAGCTGGGTCAAATTTTGAAGTAAACTTGTAGCTTTGTCAGAGGAAGGAATAATAACTAGCAGATAACTACAACAGATAATAATTAATTTGTTTATATTATTATAAAAAATATAAATGGTATACATATTATGAGATTTTGCATACATTTTTTTAAAATTTTAATAAATTGTATGAATATTTAAAGTAATTCCAATTTTGATTCTTATTATAGCCTTTGATATATTTAATAGTATTATTTCTAATAGACAATCTCAATAAAGTAATATAAAAAATTAAGTAAAAACCAAAATAAAGAAAGCAAATAAATGCATGGATGTGGCCATGTAGGTGGTCTAAGTTACTACGTGTGTAAGAACCGTGTGAGCCATTTAAGAAAAATCTCTCAACACTTTCCATCTTACTATTGATTTTTCCTAAACTTGAAGATTCTGATGACCAGACATGACTATGACATTCTTGAAACTACCTCTTTATAAGGAGAACCAAGTGAACTGTCTCAAAATTCAAGTAGAAAACAACATGGTTGTCAAAGTGTACGGAGCACCCTATGGTTTGCTGAAAAGAATTAGATTTTGAAACAATTGATATTGATCTCTTCATGGGAGAGCATAAACAAATCCGATTTCCTCAAACAGCACCCTTTTGGAGAGGTTCGTCTTATTCAAGATGGTGATTTTACCCTTTATAGTTAGTTTCATCAACCCTTTACTATTTTCTCTATGTATTTTTATCGAAGCTATGTATTTGTATAAATTTGGTATATCGGATTTTAAGTAATAGCTATTATCATTTGTTGTGTTTGATTTAAACTCATGATGTCGATTATGAGTTTCACCAATTAGTTCATGATATCTTCTTTTTATCTTTTAATTTTTAGATATTTCAGGGGGATTTGCCAATAGGCATTATTGGAAGCCTCTTAGTATTGGTGCAATTGCTGGACTTACAACAACACTCCTTGTTGGCCTCAATATTCCTAATGGCCAAGGTTGTCAAGATCGAGATTTTGCATAAGATCGGGAGGGGACGGTAAAATCGTAAAACATAAGATCGTAACTAAGATCAGAAGATTCTACCCAATTATTTTTGTAAGATGGAGAGGGAGTAACAAGATCGTAAAACATAAGATCGTAACAAAAATCGTAAGATATTACTAAAACGAAAAATTATACTTATATATTTGAAGTTTTTTTATAGGATACTTTGGTAGACAAGTGTATTAGTGGGAAAATGGCCTCCGCCGAACCGTAAATGTTGCACCTTGGCATCTTGTCAACCTTCTTGGCTTGTAATGGTGGTGGCGGAAAAAGGCAAGTGTGACCGGAAAACGACTGATTGTGGCCTGAAGTTGCCAAGATCGCACAAAATCAATGGTTTTATAGTTTTTTTCACAATTTGGCTACAACATGTGATTCTACTTAAGATCGGGATCGTTAGGGGTGAGTGAGATCGTAAAATCGTAAGATTTTAAGATCTAGATCGAGATCTTGACAACCATGTTAATGGCATGACATAATTTGTTTCTGATGAGCTGTCTCGGCTATATCTTGGGCTCGGCAGGTATGTTTTCCTAAAGTTTACCTCAGACGCGACACACTTATTCATTCTCATATTTGGGCTGGCTGTGTTGCTTGTATTATGGCTGGTATCCTTGGAGGAGAAGACACATATACGGCTTTTAACGAATATATGGCTTTTCTTGTTTTTCCATAATTAATGTTTGACTATCATTAGTTAGTAAATAACTTTAATTTTCTTACTCCATAGTTGGTGATTGTTGACATGCATCAATTATGGAGTTGAAAGTCACAACATTTGGTTGCATTCCTTGCTCTATCATTACAATAAGCAACATAATAGAAGACTCCACTAAATCATTTTTGCATAGTGCATCTATGATTGCTTTATAAAAGAATATTGACTTCCAATTGTGATTTCCTAAATTCTCGATAAACATTCATCGCTTCTTGGAACATTTTGCCTTTCGTGTACACGTCGATCATTGTAGAATAAGTTAGTATATTTAGAAATATGTTTCGCGCCTTCATCTCTTCAAATAGTTTTTTAACTTCAGCATATATGTTATGCCTTTTGTACCTGGACAACAGAGTATTGCCTGTTACAACGTCTGTTTTAATTCCACATATGTCCATCTCCTTGCACTTATTAATTGCTTCATCAAAACAAAAGTCGTAACATAGAATGCTATGTTGTCAAGTTATGGATGGCATGAAATGTATGCTAAAGTTAGAAGACTATTTTAAGAGACGAAGGCGCAAAACATGTACTCAAATTCACTAACTTACTCTTCATTGATCGACGTGTACAAAAAATGGGAATTGTTCCAGGAAGCAATGAATATTTATCAAGAATTACTGATGTCACGATTGAAAATCGATGATGTATTTTATAGTGCAATCATAGTTCCACTAAGCGAAAAAATGGTTTAGTAAAGTCTTTTATTATATTGCTTATTGAAATGATAGATAAAGGAATCAGCGCAAATGTGCTCACTTTTAACTCTATAATTGATACCTATCAACAATCGCCAGCATTAGACTTTGAAAATCATTGTTTCTTTGCAACCTATTGAGTATTCAATTGAACAATCGTCTGTTACGCTTATTAATGTGCTTTTTAGACTAAGTTAGATGACGACTTAACTTTTTTGATATGTTTGTTCTGTATGATGTTTTATATCATTCTCGACCTACTAGTTCATCACATGACTATCTAGCTTCTGGCTATTAGATCGATGGAAGTTATGTAGCACCAATTAAGTTAAGGTACCCCTAGTACCTTATAGTAATATATTTGGCATATCAAAAAAAAAATGTAGCACCAATTGATTAAATATGTGTATGGTATCTGACATATCTCAGTGTTCTAACATTATTACATTTTATTCTTTTAATTTATTTTTTAAAATTATTTATTATTATTAGTATATTGCATGTTTTGTCAGTGTTTGTGCACGTATTTCATATAATATGAGTCTCGTGTTACTTTTTAGTGTTACTTTGTCATAAGCGCAAAGAACCAATTGAATGAATATTATAAGTTTGCTTGATTAATCTGTTTTCTTATTTCCTCAATTTCATTATTTTATTTTACTACTTTAGAATTATTAGTTAAAGTCTTCTAAAATCTCTCTCTACTATAAATTAGACTTAAGTATCAATCCAATTTTCTGGTTTTGAATGTTTAATATGTGTTTGCCTTGAAGTTTGTATTTGAAACCAGCGAGAAGGTAACCAAAACTTTAGACGTGTTATAACTAAAATATTAGACCTAATATAATTTGACAGGAATTATGAAAAGTAAATTTTTTTTGTTGGAATTAAGAAGCACAACGAAGTTGAGAATGTATTTCTTTCAAAGTTTTGAATGTTATTTGTAGACAAAAATGTTAAAAATGAAATTTAATTTGTAAAACTGTCATATTTAACTACTAATTAATGATAATTACTGGAAAAAAGAGTGTGATGATCGGGATTCGAACTCCAATTGACATATAAATTGTGATCTCCGTTAGAATACGATTAGACGATAGTCTAACTAACTTTGAGTTAGTTATGAGTTTGTTTGTGTGATTACTTTTGATATAAGTAATCTCTCAACATGTATGAAAAATGACTAATGTTGCAAGTTGAATAATGAACTTTTTTTTTCACATTCTAATAAGTGGTATTAGAAGCATTGGATCTCCTGCAATCAAAAAATTTAGTTTCTATTTTCAAGGTGGGAAAATTTGTTATTTCTCTTATCCTCACTCTCGTATCATTCCTTATTATCTTTTGAATCATTTTCATGGCTAATTTGAAAAAATTCCTAACACTAGTAATTCCCAAGTTAAATGGATTCGACGATCATTGGGTCAAGTGTAACACCCTATTTCCCGACTCAAAAAATATTACAATAATTCAAAGTATATTTTCACCTAAAGGGTGTCGCACATTCTCAAATAAAACACATGTTACTAAATTGAACAACTTAAAGCTGAAATATGAAACATTCAAAAACACCTTCACATAGTCTCATCAAATGAATTTATTCAAATAACATTGTTTTTTGAAAAGAACATAATAATTCTCCTAATAAAAGAAATAACATCCCATCCCTAGTATTACAATATCTAGGCGACACAACGTTTACTTGACAAAACAGAAAACAAGGAAGAAAGCAATGACCACCATTCTTCAACACAACTGCACTACATGCTATCTGTATTTGCAACATGGACATAAAAGCCACACACAAACACAAAAGGGGGTGGGAATAATCCCTACAAATGTTAGCGGTCAAAGTAAATAATATGACAACTATAAAAATACATATATCATTCTCACACAACAACAACAATAATACAATTTAAGTACTCAAACAATCATCAAAATCACTCTAAAAAGTTCATTCTCAAATATCAGGCAACACTGCAATTCCTATGAATTACTCAACTAAAAAATATTCATATAATTAATCTTAATAATTGTATTATCACTATAAAATTATCAATAATTAAGTAACATTGTATTATTATTCATCAGCTCAAAAATCAATCAACGACACTCAAAACATCTCAACAGAGTTTTTTTAATCATTTTATTATACACTCATAACTTTTCAAAGGTTTATATATATATATATATATATATATATATATATATATATATATCAACAGAGTTCTCAAAGTACTCTAACAACTGTACCACAATGTTTAAATTTTTAAAATGAACCTAGAGTACTCAAAAGTACTCTAAAATGCTAAAAAAATGCTTCACTGACAGCCTTTGATAGGTGATAACTCTAATGAACTTTAATGGACTGATAGTTTGACTCATTATTGCTCAAAAATAACACAAACGTAACAAAAAGGTTGTTGACGCTAAAATTGCTCAGATTCACAGTCGTACGGCTAATTAACAACAAAACTCATCAGATTAGACAAAAGTGGAATAAAAAATATAAAATAGTAGTATGAAACAATATAAAAAGTATTTAAATAAACTAGAAGAAAAATTGAGGAAATGAGAAATTAGAGAATATGAAAAACAAAGAACAGAAGTGATACGAGATTAAAGAAGAAAAGAGTGATAAAAACTTAATTGGGAGAGAAAATAATAATATAAAAACAAGAACCTTAAAACGAAAGAACATAAGAGAGATTTAATAAGGTTGATACTAAAACCCTAAGTGTCAATAAAAGAATATTTGTAAGGTTAATGCATAATGAAGAAAAAAGTTATGAATTTATAGAATTTGGTTTGTGTGAAGTCATTGTTATGGTTTTGCTAAAATATTATGTATGAAGAATCTAAAATGGATTGAAATCGTAATTGGGGATGCAAAATACAAAAACATATAAAAATATTTTGTTGTTTATTAGTTAAAAAAAAGGCTATTTAATAAATCAAGCATTTTAATTAATGGTGTTAATGAAACCAAATTGTTTTTGGTTACTTATTAGTAGAGGTGTTTGCGGTGCGATTTGTTGGGGGAGTTTATTAAAGAGCATTGATACATATCTAAAAATAAATTGGCTAATGCATCTACAAAAACCTACGGTTAAAGTTTGTCTTGAACAGGTGCTAGTGATTTGTATGTTGTTTAAGCCATTCCATCACCATGTATGTTATAGAGTTTAAAACCTGTATGTGTATCTTTTCATTTCGAATATCTTCTCTATTAAGGCTAACGGGTGGTTCCATCACAATATCAAATAACATAATGTAGTGTTAAAATCATAATATCATAACAATAAAAGACATTTATAGTAATGATCTAATTCCTGTAACCAACTCCAGTTGTTTCTGCTCAATTATGCTCTACTTATACCAAGCTCCTTGCGCCATATGTTGATTTTGTGTTTAGAGTCATATTGCGAACACCGTGTTTCAAGTCAGCTTTCGATCAGAGTTGTCACCAAATGGATCCACTCCTACCTTTGAATACCTCAGTTAGTTACATCTGTAATTTCAAAAGTATGTTTGCCCTTGAGCTTCCTCAAGTTCCTTGTCTATCAACTCTTCCATACAAAAAAAATGATTCTAAATCAATGTTGTTATGCTCTAGGACATTTGCATTACCATTATGATGATTCATAAGAACAACATTATTTAATGCTTCTTCATTCAGGAAACAGCTTGGTAACCCAGTAGTGTTATACTAATCGGCTTCTGTAATCAGAGCATCATAATTGAGAAAACAAGGTCGGCCATGGAAGTTGTCGTAAGACATATTGTCCCCTTTTATTGATGGCGACATCGATACGTGTATTATAACAAAAGTGTGATGCTGTAATGTAACGCTGCTTCTTGCTCTCCGGCGATGCTATTCTGCTTCACTGCTTACAGCACAGTCTTCTTGTTCCATCGGTATCTAAGCAAGCCTGATCTCATGATCATAAACAAGCTTCAATGGTTTCCACTGAATCGCAACCTTAGACAGCTGCCCATGAATATCCTTCAGGTTCATATTTTTCGAGTTAGGTTGCACTGCAAGACCATTACTTAAAGCTTTCAACGTAATATTCTGCTGACGCTTAGTTTTCTCCGAGCCATTCTCAGAAGGCAATAAAACATTCTGAGACTTGTCAACTTTGTTATTAGAAGAAAGAACAACCCCAACTCCAGAATTCACCCCCATTTTCGATCCAGGCCGAGCCGACAAACCTGGACCTAATCCCGCAATTAGAGCACCACGGACAGCCGAAGCCCCAAGAGCAGTAGGAGTTGGCCGACTGTAACAATCCTGTTGAGCTTCGTGACGAGGTCCAAACCATACCTTCAATCTCTGAGCAATATCCAAATCGTCTTTATGATTAGGATCATAACTCAACGATAACTGCACATCCTGCACGGCTAATTCATACTTTTCAACAGCCTTAATCGCTTTAACCCTGCGAAGAAAAGCCTGAACAAAACTGGCTGACCTTTGAAATCTCGTATTCCCTTCTCTTAGTTTTCACACAGAGTAAATGATTTCAAAGTAAGGCTGAAACATCAACATTCAGTTGTCGGCTAAAAGGGTCTAACTCACTGTCTATTTTCTTTAGATGTCAATCTTCAGGATTCGTACATGACTATTTCAACCGATCATCATTTGATTCCGAAGACGGAGATTTCAATGTGACATGTTTTTTAATCAGATATTAAACTCAATGTATAAGATGATAATTGTAATACCCCGTAATTTTATTTTGCTCTGGGTAATATTGGTTCTAATTGTGAGAGTTGGGTCAAACTCATGTTGTGTTAAAGGAGAGCTTTCATGTGTTTTTCGACAGGAGGAAAGCATGCAGTCGAAGCTTGTTCACATGTGTTTACTGTGAATTTTGGTAAACAACCTCTGGTCTATCAATCTTAAAAAACTGACTAACTTGCAGGATCGACCACACAAATCCTAGGACATGTACTAAATTTGAGAGACAAGTGTAAATGACAAATGAAAAATAAAGAGAATGTAACTTGAACTCCACGTTCGACAATGCTGAAATAAAAATCTAACTGAACTCCACGTTCGACTACTTGCAATAAGGTAAGGTAAAGGCTTGAAATTTAAAGGGCTGTAAGAAAAGGATGCAGAAATTAAAGGGGTCAAAAGGAAATGACAATAAGTAAAAAGCTTTGAAAGTAAAATGCGACGAACTCCACGTTCTTGAAAAGTAAAGGCTGGAATGATAAAAGTGTTGTCGAAGGTAAAGTGCAGGAAAATAAAGGACTTTGAAAATAAATGCAATGGATTAAAGGTGAACACCACGTTCTTGAAAATAAAAGACTTTGAAAAGTAAATGCTTGAAGATTAAATGCTTGAATGTAACAGTGCAGTCGAAGGTAAATGCAGAAAGTTTAAATGACTCTGAAAGTAAATTTGGCATGGAAGATAAAGTTCAAGAAATTGTAAAGGCATGAAAAGTAAATGGTTGAATCTTAAACATGATGAAGATAAATCGTATTAATGAAGAAAGTGGTGTTACATTACGTACATTCTCACGAACTCGTTTCTCTACACGCGGGTACTTTGAGTTTCTTTAAGTAACTTGTACAAAAATATGAACACCCCTATTTTATAGAACTAACTCCTATTTATAGTGCTAAAAAATAACTACTAAGTGGTGGTTATGGCTTCAAACGTGTCTCTTTGGCGCCTTCTCCTTAGCTTCAAGTGTTCCCACGTTCACAACTGCTCCTATTTGAATTTGAAACATTGGAAATTCCCTCCAACCTTAGTATAACAACTGCAACGCTTGTTTCCTTATTCTCATGGTCGAAACCTTTCTAGCACTTAGCCATTTTTTGAGGTTCCTAAAACCTCTATTCGACTCAGGCTTCACCAAAACTGGGTCGAAGCCTTCTTTACGTTAATAATAATTTTTTTAACTTAAAATAGCCTTGACTCTTTCTAGCGTCAAAAATGAGGGTTAACAAATTACCCCCAAGGAATGTCCTTTCGCCAGAATTGGTAGGAAGGTCATTTCTTGATATAATAACCATTTCGACGCCTGTTTGCATGGCCTTAACTGAATATCCCACAAATTACTTAATGGCTGAATTGTTCAATTTCTTTGACCCACGCTTCTGACGTCATACCATCATGACAAATCCTTAAAACGTCTTTTCAGTCGTATTCATCATAACACCTTTCTTGAAAACAGACGTTTGCAGTCTGAACATAACTGCTACTTTTCATCACGTCTCCAGGAGAAAGACACGCGTCCCACTAACTCCTCAGCTTCAACGGTAGATCCAAGTCTCTTGGGATTTTCAAATGTCTATATATACCCATTTTTACCACTTTGTGAACTTTCCACACTTTTCATACTCTCAAGCAACCTCTTCTTCTCTTCAGTTTCTCTCACGCAAACCCAGAAAAAACACCATATTTTCATCTTCTTCAACAATGGCGTCTTCCCAAACTAATCCTCAAGCAAAGAAAACTCAAAGAGGCAAGGCCACTCCATTTAAACAAACCATTCCTCCGTTCTCTAATATCCCAGGCCCCCAACTAGTAGATAACCGTCGTTGCATGCCGAAACCCACCTCTGAAGAATCAAGAGCCATATACAAATCTCATGTAATGATTCCTATAGTTGTTTCTGATAAATCCTATGCGCTATCTGGTCCTTTAGCTGTGGTTGACGTTTCTAATGAGAGGCTAAGTGAGTTTCTCCCCTCGTACCAGAAAACAAGGTCGTTAGGGCAAAAGAGTTTTCCCAAAATCAACGTTGCTGCTGGAACTTCTCCTGAAGAAACTATCAATATTTCAGGTTCCAAACTTACATACACTCTCTTCATCAAACACCACTTTAAACAAGAAGATGACAACGAGTCTGATGAAGAACATATTGCTTTTCTCACAGTCTAGCTGTCGAGATATGTTTTTTGTACCAAGTCTTTGCAGGTAGCTAAGAAGTACCTGCCCCTGGCGAATCAGCTTCACCACAACAGAGGAACCTGCCTGAGTGAACTCATTCTGGCGAACCTTTACGAGTCTATCAGTGAAGGGGCTTCTCGACTTAGAAATATGGAGGCCCAAGGTCCTATGCACTTGAGTGGTCCTCTTTGGCTACTTCAATTGTGGCTCAATGCTACATTTGAGGCTAGCCTCCCCAGAAAAGGCCTAGTTGATGAAGCATCTGCTGAAATAAGGGAAAGGAGTGTCGAATGGGCACGTCTGGTTAAACTCACTCCCAATGATGATGGTGAAACCCTTCAAAGGGCTTTTAGCAGTTATATTATGATGTTTGCCAAGCGCTATGAGTACACTCCTAGCATGGTACCTTTTGCTCGACGAAGCTACGACCCTGTGTGGTTTAAAAGGTCATTCCCAAATCCTCATCAAACTCTTGATCAAGAATATGTTGCTATCTAGGAAGCCTTTTTTATTCCCAGATTCTTTATCCACTGGCTGAACTTAGGGAGAGGTTTATCATCATTAATTGCCTATCAACCAAACGTTGTCTCTCGACAATTTGGGTTGGCCCAGAGCTTCCCTCAGTGCTTGTATGAGAGAAAGGGCCAAGTAATTCTTCACACCGCCTGCTTCGACGAGGAAAATGTATCACATACACTCGACAGCCGGAATGAGAAAAGAAGAATCCTCTCTCCTGTGTTTTTTGAACCTTCCTTTCTATGCACTTCATCATTCCACCAATGGTGGTCGAAGCACTATAGTGAGCACTTTCTTGATGTGGCTACATTTTCTTCGTTACTTGACCAAGCTTTTCTCCATGTACAGGACAAGACGAAAAAGAGTAAGTTTACTCACATCGAAGAAATACAGGCTTTTCAAAAATACTTTGAAACTATCTATAGACCAGATGATCTTAGTCGAACCATTCATGAGGCTGCTGTCACTCTAAAGAGAAAATTTCTAGAAAAGCTGGATCAACTAAAAATTCCTCCCAACGTCCCTCGTGAGAAAAGTTATGAGGTAGCTTTTAAACTTCTTCCTCCAAAGTTCCCTCGACTGCCTAATGCTGATTTTGGAGTGGCGCTTGCCCCTCCATTTCCATATTGGTTTGTCTATGGGGAGCATTTAAAACTTCTTCGACAACAGTCTCAGCCAAAGGCTCAACGAGTGGTTTCGACTAAGCATACGTTAGACAGTTTTAAAGGGCACCTTCATATAGGAATTCAGGACGTTCGTGTCGAATCTGAAGAAGTTATCAATTTTACTATAAAAACATAAGCATAAACCTAAATGCTAGAATCTAGATTACTCAAACGTCAAAGTAATCAATAATTTGGAAGATATAGGATTTAAATTTTAAAATGTGTTATGAATTCAAATTATATTCAACAACTTACCTCATAGGAATATGAGCATGGTTGATTGTGTAGTAAACCTAGGAAAGATGAGAATTGTATGAAACCTAACAAATCTCAAATGAAAATCAATAAATCACAATAAATTAGTAGAAGAAGAATCATACGGGAGAAATGCAAACAAAGCAAGTTAAGAAATGCGAACGAAGAGGACGATGAGGCATCCATGTTGGACAAAGACAATGAGAATGAAATCATCTCTCATGGTCAACATCACGCTTAATTTCTGTATATTCAAAAGCCCTAATTAAACAAAAGTTGTTAATTTCAAAAACTAATTTCAATTGGGAATTGGGATTTGAAACAATAGAGAGACTTACCCTTCCAATTAAGTATCAAGGTGAATGAAACTCATTGTTGTGATGGGGAAGTAGTTGAGATTGTGTGTTCCAGATCTCACGGTGGTAGACTTGCTGAGAAGTTGTGGTCTCTTAGTATCCTGGCGGAGAAGGGCAAAGGTTTCACATAGAAGTTTGAGACAGGTGATGATGCAGTTGAATTCCTAACCCTAGATTTGGAGAAAACAATGGAATTTGTTCATGGAGGATGATGGTAAAGTTTTGAGTTCGATGAGTAAGGTGAGGGTGAAGGTGAGTAAGTGACACAGTACAACGAAAAAAATAGTGTGTATTTTTTATTATATTTTTTAAAAGGAAAAAGAAATATTATCTTAAAGTTTTTGGTTACAGTAAAATAAAAATGTCATCTACATGGATCGAACACGCGACCACCTTCCGTCTTTTTTCATAATTTTGTTGAAAGCTTTATAATTGCACTTTCTAACAAAGTGCTATTATATGAACACCCTTTTATTAGCGTTTCACATGAAATCCCTATTAAACTTCCGTCTTATTTTTCTTTTATTTTTTTGTTAATATCCTATAATAGCGATTATATGCAAAGCGCTATCTTAGTGAAGTATAATAATAGCGTTTTGTCACAAAGTGCTATCAAAATCATATTGTCTGTATCTTATAATAGCACCCGACCATAAAGTGCTATTATAGATATGTTTTTTCCTTTTTAATAGCACTTTCTTTAAAAGTGCTATTAAATTAGGCGATACAAAAAATCAATTTTTGCGTAGTGAAGGAAGAATATAACCATCATGAATATTGCGAGAAGCATGTTGAAAGGTAAGCATCTGCCCAAAAAATTATGGGGAGAAGTTGTGTCGATTGCAACATACATCTTGAATAGATGTCCGACGAAGAAGCAAGAAGGAATTATGCCAGAAGAATGTTGGTCTGGTGTCAAGTCTATCATATGTTATTTGAAGGTATTTGGATCTATAGCACATAGACATGTGCCAGATCAATTGAGAAGAAAGTTTGTTGATAAGTCAAGTCAGATGATCTTGATAGGATATCATTCGACTAGAGGATACAAGTTGTTCGACCTAGTGAACAAGCAAGTAGTGATCAGCAGGGAGGTGATCATAGATGAGCTTAAGGAATGGGATTGGACTGAGAATGTCAAGAAGGATTCAGTGAGAATCTTATGTGAAGAACAAGCTAGTGAAGTCGAAAAAGAAGTTCGACAAGAAGTCAGCGGTAAAGCAGGTCCAAATAGACCTCAACGAACAAGACACATGCCTACAAGGTTGCAAGAATACATGATTACATAAGATGATGTGGTCGATGAAGAAGGTGAGATGGTACATTATGCTTTCTATGCAGATGTCGAACCAGTCAATGCAGCTTAGACACTGAAAGATTCGAAGTGTGTGAAAGCAATGAATGAGAAGTTAAAATAAACACATATTTTAGGAAATAAAATATCACATAAAATATTCTCTAGATCACTAAATGTTGGTCAATTTATTCTTTCAAAATAGTTAAATAAAAAATTAATCCTTAAAAATAAAAATTGTCATTTAATTTAATCAATAATCAAAATATCCATAAAGAAACATCAATAATTTTTTTTAAAATAAACAATCATCAAAATCAATAAAAGATATATATTGACTTATACATTGAGTCAGTCATACATGGCCTCAATGATTTGCCATGGGAGGGTAGCTTATTTCTTTGTATATTTTTCCTGTTTTTGCTGGTTGTGTTTCAGGTTGTGAAATTTCATGTTATTCTGTCATTAAACCTATGCATAGGTGTGGTTTTTGACAATTTTGTGTAACTGAGGTCTTGGGGTCTTTTTCATGACCTTTTGAATAAAACTTGAGTATTTAAAAACAAAAACTTTTACTTGTATAAAACATACCGATAATCGGTGGTGCAAACTTATACTATTTCATTTAAAGGATTTGACTTACAATTTCAATGAATAACATATTGATTTAAGTTTTAAAAATCTAGTAAAAAAAAACTGATCAAAGAGACATTTTAAACATGGTTGAATTGATTTAATCATAATTAAAGAAAATAGTATAAGTAAATAAATAAATACAATGATTATCTTATAATTAATGTAAATATTAGTAATTTATAAAATTCGATTTATAAAACATTCAAATAAGTATATTAAAAAAATAAGCTGATAAAGTTAACAATAATACAAAAACCAGATGGTGGAAAATGATAAAGAAAATGCAATGGACTCTCGAAATTAGACTTTGACCACAATTTCTAAAAAGATCATTTTGGAATTTAAATGTATGATGCAAATTATTATAATTTTTAAATATTTCAAAATTATAATTATTTTTATAAATGTATCAGTAATAATTTAGTTCTTTAAATATATTTTTAGAAAATTATAAATGTTGGATAAACAACCCTTAATTAAGTAAATATATTTTTAAACAATTATAAATGTTGGATAAACAAACCTCAATTCTGTGCCGCCTTCTTATGTAAAATTTCAAAAAAAAAAAAAGTCTATTTTTGTATTTTATGAACTTTTTAATAACTTTATTCCAAATAATTTTTGCCCTAGTACTAACACCTTAAAAATGGTTTTTCTAACTCTTTTTCTTGCAGGATTGGAGACGACTCTAACACCTCTTTCTGGCACGTTTTGTGGATCAACAACCAGACGAAGAAAGAAGCTTTTCCTTTAATCTTCCAGGCTTCTGATTCGCATCTTTTGTCTGTTCCTGAAGCAGGCACCTGGTTCGATGGGAATTGTGTTTGGAAACAATTCCACGGTAATAGCGGTGATGGCATGATGCAGGAAACTATTGAAGAAATGCAACAGTGGTTGGATGTTAACAAACCTCATCAAAATGGAGCAGACTCTTTTTTATGGTTGAATGACAATGATGATGGTTACAAGACAAACTCTTGTATTGCAAAACACTTGGAGCACATTGTCACCATGAGATTCGACGCGGGTACCCTTGACGCGTTGGCTAGTCTGTGGAGGTTTCGGGCTCCTTCGAAGACCATTATTTTTGGATGGAGATTGTTGATAAATCGCCTTCCTACGAAAGACCTCTTGCTTCGTAGAGGTATTTTAACAGATCCTAGAGATTCCGTGTGCGTCCTGTGTTTCCGGCATAGCGAAACCTCTCAGCACTTGTTCAAGCACTGCTACTTTGCTAGAAACTTAAGGGACAAGGTGAGGTCTTGGGTTGGCAGGGACAATTTGGAAGTTATTACTGATCTGGCAGACTTTCCCGCCGAAAGCGCTAAAGTCAACAATTTATCTAAGCGTCACTTAATCGGCTCTATTTGGTTGGCAATGACGGGGTGTTTATGGATTAAACGTAATGCTGTTATTTTCCAGGGCAATGTATTTAGTTTTACGGATTGTTTGTCGGCGATTATTCATAATTCGTGGGTTTGGGCGGGTCTTACATGTAAACAAGCCTACTCCCCCCCTTTTCTTGATTGGCACCACTCTCCTCTTAACTCTTGTAGGAGCTAGGGGTGTTGTACTCTGTTTCTATTTTTTTGGAGCATCACTTTTGCTCTCATCAATATATTGCCTATTAAAAAAAAAAGCCAATCAAAACAACCAAGAAACAAAAGCATATATTTTTTTACAGAGAAAAAAGAGAATAAATAAAAAAGAAAGACCAACCTACATGGAGGAGAATTTTCCTGGTCAGACGTACAGTCTCTCTTTCTTTTCTCTTTCCAGTCTCCCTTTCTTTCAACTCTTATTGTTTCTTTCTTCATTCCGCCTTGGATTTCTTCTAACTCTTCTTCTTGTTCTGCCTTTGGTTGCAGGGACGGTTGAAGCTTTAGATTAAAGTCCAAAAATCTATTGGGTTAATCAAAATAACTAAAAGGCCAAAAATCACGTTTAATTGATTTTGAGTTTGTGAATAAATCAAATTAATTCTTTCATAAAACCATATATTCCTACCCTAAAATGCAATATTTAAAAATGTTAACAAAATCATGTCAAATATTTTTTATTTTATGATTTTTTTGGGTATTATTTTGAATAAGATGGAAAGAAGTGAAAATTAATATTTGTTTATAAATGCCTAATAAATAAATAAGAAAATTAATAATAAAAAATAAAATAAAAAAAAGCAATTTTTGTGATTGTTTGTAGTTTTGAAGATAATGTAAAAAGGTTAGAAGTAGAGAAAAAACAAATAAAAGAGAATAAAGTAAAAAGTAGAGAGGGTATGACTTGAACTTATGACCTCTCACACTCCCAACTCCTTGCTCTAAAGTTCTTATCAAATGGAATGCCAATAAAAATAATATAATTTAACTACTTGACAAATAATTTAACCTTACTGGTTAGAACCCTGTAAAGCTGAGAGAATCCATAAGATAGGGAACTCAGTGAGATTAATATCTCACCCCATTATTGTTGCTATTTTTCAGGTGTTGTTGCAGGTTTGATTTATAAGTGGAACTATGCTTGGATGTTTCAAGAGAAACTTAGCTTTAGTATTCCGCTGTGTATTTGTAGTATAAAATTGAGGATATTGTATATTGATCTTAGATTTTTATTTTGGCTAGTTTCCATATGTTGTACCATAGATAAGTGTTTATGTTTTTAGAATAGTCAAGTATGTGAATTACACCATTACGCACTTATGATGGTGTCTGTACCAAATAAAATGCTTGTATAGTATTATTTTAGGTATATATTATAAAGGGCGTTACACGTGGCGACCATGGTGTTTTTTTTTTTTTGATAAGCAATTCAATAAAAGGAGATTAAGGAAATCTCTAACCAACAAACTACAACCAACAAGGGAACTAAACGATTACAAAAAGTCTAACGGGAATTTATACCACTCATATAATCTACAATTTTTACTATCTTTTCTACTTAGGATCAACCAATTCCACGAGGATACTTTAATCTCGTTTACAATGTCATTAGCGTTAAACACGTAATCATTGAACACGATATTATTTATAGTCCTCCAAATAATCCAGCAAGTTATAAACCATATTGAACTTATCTTTCCCGTAGCACTACGGCCTTTAAGACTCGTATTCCACGCCTTCGCATGAAGGTTGCAACTTGATTCCGAAATGCTGCCTATATCCACCCACTTGCAAATCTTGCTCCAAACCAAAGTGGATTTACAGCAAGAGAAGAAGAGGTGGCTCGAATATTCTAAGTG
Source organism: Lathyrus tuberosus (assembly GCA_022829125.1). Classification (NCBI taxonomy): domain Eukaryota; kingdom Viridiplantae; phylum Streptophyta; class Magnoliopsida; order Fabales; family Fabaceae; genus Lathyrus; species Lathyrus tuberosus. The sequence goes on along the minus strand of JALAZF010000137.1, from coordinate 11,323,560 downwards.
GTGAAAACAGAACATACATACCTTGTCGTGTTCGTTATCTATTAATCATCTAATAACCAAGTTAGCTCTAGTAGGCAGCCTGTCTAGAGCCATTCTCCAGCCAAAAATTTTGATATTCGCCGGAATAACCGTTTTCCACAATAGCAGCAGCAAATCCTTAATGACCATGTCAGCCCCATTATCAACAGATGAGAAATTCTGGACAGTATAGAAGGAACTAACCGAAAAAGCCATGGAATCATTTATATTCCAACACCAAACATCCTGCACATCTTTATTGCGAGTAGTTTCATCCAGCAGCTGGCTACAAACGTTCCATTCGTGAACAAGAATTGGGCCATCAATGTCCAACATGTCGTGCACCCTCCATCTCCAAAGGTCTCCGTCTCACTCCCCCATATCTCTAACCGAACAGAACTGATTTCTGCAGACATGGAACAGCCCAAGGAAATGATTCTTCAAAGCCTCGTTGCCAATCCAAACTGACTACCAAAAAGCCACATTTGCTCCATCTCCAATTGAACAATCCAAGAAATCATTGAAACTATTTGAAGAATCATGAACTGAGATGGAAAGAACATCCTTCATCCACGTCGAATCATTTATCGATCTACCATTATTTACGCGTTTTGTAGTAGTGAGATGGTCGTCACAACAATATTCGAATTCGAGAGTCGATTTCACAAGGGCAAGGTGTTAGCATCCCTCATGTTTGTTATACTCAACAAGAACCTTTTAGTTAAACTTACGATTGAATGCTACCTTATGTCAATTGTTTTCTTCGTGTGATAAAGAGTTTAAAGGAAAAGAAAAGGAGTTGCAAAATTTTTTTTAATAGGGTGCTTGACAAGATTGTGGGTCTTGCTCCTATGTATCCTCGGATACAATGAGGAACTTAAAGCTTCGTAGTTCGTGGAAAGAAAAGAGATATTTTTGGGTTTTTTGTTGTAGTGCATAACGGGACGTGAATCTCGCGCTTACGTATCTTCAGGTGCGATGGAGAATTCAAAACTACGTAGTTCTTGGTAGCTTATGAGTGTTGGTTGATTGATTTTAGTGAACAAGTTTTTATTTCACCTTCTAACGGTTAAATATTGGCTTGTTTTCTCACGTCTGAGACTTAAGGACTAAACAATGTTGGTTTGTGAAAAAGGTGTTGGGTGTTTTGTTGGATGACGATTACTCGAATAGTCGAGTAAGACAACTCATATTCGAATAATTGAGGAGAGGAAACGAAGGCTCTTGACAATCTCCTTTTTTATCCTTAATTATAAAAAGGATTGGATATGGTTAAGGTATTTTGATTGGAAGACGAATACTCCAGTTAGTATACGAAGGGAATAGAAGGCTCTAGACCACCTTCTTTTATGTCCAAATTATTACGAAAATGAATTTGATTAGATTAATATGAAAGAGACATGAGGCGAATCAAATTAGATGTTTTTTAATGGATGACAATTGCTCGAATGGTCGAGTAAGTCAACTCATATCTAAATAATCGAGGAGTGGAATCGAAGGCTCTAAACCATCTCCGTTTTCACCCTTTAACTTGAATTAGATAAAAGACACTCGATCTTGATCGAGGTTTGTATTTGCACTGAATCAAAACAAGGTTGAAATGATTTTGAGGAAAGATCCGTTTGGCATTGGACCAAGGGTTTTTTTATTTAAAATATCTATTTAATTAAATTATCATTAATTAGCCAGATGATCAACAATGCATAACTAAGTCATGAGTAAAATGCTAAAACATCCAGAGTTATCCATAATGTGCTCAAAGTTGATTTGTACGTAACAACAACATGAAGAATTGCATACGCAAGGATCATAACACGACAAAAATATCATATCAATGTATAGAAAATTTCAGCAGCATAACGACATAAAAATATCAAATCTGCATACTAAACATCCAATTTAAAATGCAATAAAGTAAAACAGCCAGCAGCTACACAAAATTATATTTACATTTACAATATTCACATTATTGTACCAATATCACGGTAATAAAATCCAGCAAAAGATTTGCATAATCGAATCGTAATAAGTACAATAATTGAATAAAAATCAAACTAAGAATACAACGAATTATATGCAAACAAACATCGACTGTAGCTCACTCGAATTCAAGTCCAACGATATTGACAACCATTTGGCTCGAATAGCATGCGCTCGGAATCACACAATCGAAACAAAAACTGTCACTATATTAAAACAACATTAGAAATGGGGAAAGATAAATTCGATATGGTTCATAAGTTGCTGGAATATTTGGAGGACTGAAAATAATATCTTGTTCAATGATGCGGAGTTTAATGTTAACGACATTGTCAATGTTATTAAAGTCACCTCTTGGAATTGGTTGATTTTAAGTAGACAAGATAGTCAGATGTGTAGGTTATACAAATGGTATAAATTTCCGTTCGATTTTATGTAATTGTTTTGACTGTTCGTTGGTTGTAGTTCATTGGTTTGAGATTTCCTTAATATCCTATTAATGAAGTTGCTTATAAAAAAAAACAGCATTACAAAATGTACAATGTAGAATGTAAATGCCTATAATCGCTACAATCTAGAACTAAAATTCACAACATAATCAAAATTAAAACAAGTTACACAAAGTAAACCAATACTGAAAATGCAGAAATGAAACGAACACAACCAAATCGAGATGAAATAGAACCCAAAAATGAAATTCAAATAGAAAAAATAGCAGATCAATTGAATTAGTTAGAAGATCAATATCCAAGATGGAGTTTGATTCTGGGGAAAGTTCTAACATTGAATCGTCGGATTCAGAAGAGGGTGAAAGCATGAAGGGGCTTTATGAAGAGGAAGATAAGGATATGGAGCGGGGTGAGACAATTGAATTAGTTAGTAAGGAGGCATTCAGTCCGGCTGGGATGTGTGCAAGGTCAAATGAAGCTATAGAAGCCCTGTCACTTAGAGCTGAGCCCAAGGAGTGTAGGTTGGTGTGTGATTCTGAAGAGAGTAGGAGGTCTGAACAGATGGAAACTTTGGATAGGTCATGGAATCTAAAGTAAGGCTGTGACTTGTCTCCGGGTAATTTTGGATGTCAAAAGGATTCTCAACCTGTGGAGAACAGAGTAGGCAACGATGTTCAGAAGAAGCTGGTGAGTAAAATAATTCAAGAGGAAAACATTGAGAGGGAGGTTGGAGGTGGGATTTCATCAAGTAATGGGGGGAGGTTTCAAAAATCGATGCAAAAGTTAATTAGTAGACCTATAAAGGTGGTTCGATTAGATGAGATTTATCAGAAGTTGAAGATTCCATTCGCTCCGTCTTACTACGCAACCTTGCTAAACGTCAATAATTCATATGGTGATTGTGTGACCTCTTAGGCACAGGGAGTTGAAGATGGGGAGGAGGATATTTCAAGCTTTGAAGGGACTCCACATTCCATTGGGGATTCTATAGGGGATGAGGAGGTGTCAAAGAGTAACTCAAGGATTAAAAGAAAGTTAGAAAATCTACCGTCCAGAATTTGGGGAGCCATAAAGGGATTAGGAATTGAAGGGGAAGAAGATGATGAAGTATTCGAGAACATAGTTCGCAACTGCGAGAAAGAGGTTAGGAATGAAATGAGTAATAGGAAGGATGTTGAAAGGGTGATGAAACGAATTTTATGACTTACAATATTAGAGGAAGTGGGAAAAGTTTAAAAAGAAGGAGATTAAGGGCATTAATAAAAAAGGAAGATGTGGACCTGATTTTCATTCAGGAAACCAAATGTGTTAAAATGACAGAAGAAATAGCAATAAGTTTGTGGGGTGATTACAATTGTATGTGGACGGCATCTGTTGCTGTTGGTATGGCTGGAGGTATCATTACAATTTGGAGGAGTAACCTGTTGGAACCCATTAGCTGCTTCAAGGATAATGGATTTGTGGGTGTAAATACGAAATGGCAAGGCAGAAATTGTTATTTTTTGAATGTATATTCCTCATGTTCTAATGTTGAAAAAATAATCTTATGGGCCAAAATACAGCACTTAAAGAATACGTTGGTGGAAGGAGAGTGGATAATTGGTGGAGATTTCAATGCTATCAAGGATAGGAGGGAAAGGATAGGATGTAGTAACCATTCGAAGAAAGTAACAGAGGAATTCAGTGAGTTAATTGAACAGTTGGGGTGTATTGACGCACCGGTTAGTGGTATTAAATTTACGTGGTTTAATGGAGCGGGTACGTCTTGTAGTAGACTGCATAGGTTTCTAATCTCCCCAGTTGTATACAACAATTGGAATACGGTGATTCAGAAGGTTGGAACCAGAGACATCTCGGATCATAGGCCTGTGTCGTTAGTGGCAAGGAACATTAATTGGGGCCCGAAGCCGTTCAGAACATTAAACTGTTGGTTTGAGCATCAAGAATTCATGGAGTTTGTTAAAAAGACGTGGGAAGAATATAAAGTAAAAGGGAAATATTATTTTGTGCTTTCAAAGAAGTTACAATATTTACTGAGTCGTTTAAGATGGTGGAATGAAAAGGTGTATGGGTGGCTTGATACAACAATAAATGAGAATATTATTACCATTAATGAAACTGAAAATAATATAGTTCAGAAGATGGGGAGAAGTAGCAGCTCAGAGTTATTAAGTTGGAAAGGTGCAGAGGACGAAATGTGGAAGAAAATGAGATCAAAAGAGAGCATCCTGAAACAGAAGGCTCGTATGAAGTGGATAAAGGAGGGTGACCTCAACTCAAGTTTTTTTCACGCTGCCATCAGACAGAGATATAGATCAAATGCCATTAGATTTGTTAATGTTGAGGGACGACATATTGAAGACGTTGCTGGGGTCAAGGAAGCTGTTACTGATCACTTTGAATGTAGGTTTAAAAAAGTTGACAGAATCATGCCAAGCATAGGGAAGATGGGTTTTAAAAGGTTGTCTGAGGCTGAAAGCTTAGCTTTGGAGAGTCCTTTTACGGCTGAAGAAGTTAAGAGAACTATATTCGATGGATGGAGACCGCAGTCCTGGACCAGATGGTTTCAATTTAAAATTTTTGAGGGAATGCTGGGGGATCTTAGAGAATGATTTTACGCAGTGTATACTAGAATTCTTTGAGACGGGATATATGTCGAAAGTATTCTCTTCAACCTTTATTACTTTGATTCCTAAAAGAGCTGAAGCAGGTGAATTATAGGAGTTCCGTCCTATCTGTTTGATTAGTTCTATCTACAAAGTGGTCGCAAAGTTGTTGGCGGGTAGGATTCAGTTGGTCATGGATATAATAGTCACTGAAACTCAGACAGCTTTTATAAAAGGAAGGAATATTTTGGTTGGAGTGTTAGTTCTAAGTGAATTAATAGACTATGCTAAGAGAAACAATACAAGAGCAATGTTGTTAAAAGTGGATTTTGCGACGGCATATGATAGAGTTGAATGGAGTTTCCTAAAAGATATTATGTTGACGATGGGTTTTGGGAGTAAGTAGATGTCGTGGATTGAAGGCACGGTGATGAATAATTTTATGTCAGTGCTTGTTAATGGTAGTGCCACTCGAGACTTTAGGGTCACTAGGGGACTTCGACAGGGTGACCCTTTGTCTCCATATCTGTTCACCATTGTAGCAGAAGGTTTTGCAGTGTTGGTTCGGAGAGCTGTAAAGGAGGTCTTTTTCAAAGGAATAGGTATTGGTAATATGGGGTCAGTTGAGCTGCTCCAATATGCAGACGATACGGTTCTTGTAGGAGAAGGATCTTGGAGGAATTTATGGGCAATCAAGCCAATTCTCAAGGGATTTCAGTTGGTCTCAGGTTTGAATGTAAATTACAGGAAAAGTGCGTTGTATGGAATTGGTTTGGAAGATGGATTTTTGAGAGCGGCTGCAACTTTTCTAGGAGTTCAAATTGACGGGTTTCCGTTTAAGTTTCTAGGTGTATATGTAGGAGGCAATCATAGACGATTTTCTTTTTGGAAGCCTATGCTTGATAAGGTTCAGATGCGGCTTGCGAGTTGGAAGGGTAGATTTTTATCACTGGCAGGCAGGGCAACGTTAATCAACTCTGTTTTATCCAACATTCCAACGCATTTCATGTCGGTTTACCTTATGCCTACTAAAGTGGTGCAAGCATTGAAGAGAATTCAGCGTAAATTTTTATGGTACGGATCTGGTAAGGAAAGAGGCATATCTTGGATTGAATGGAAAGTAGTATGTCAATCAAAGGAGGAGGGGGGTTTGGGCATAAAGAATGTTAGAAGCTTTAACATTGCATTGGTAGAAAAATGGTTATGGAAATTAATGAAATTGAAAGGCAGGTTATGGCATGGTTTGATTGAAGCGAGATATCATGATTATATTTCGTACTTTCACGTGGGCGTATTGCCTAGCTATTCAACAGGTTCGTCATTGTGGTGGCGCGATATTTTTGGTATTCTAAAGAAGTTTGGAAATGATGGATTTATGAAGAATATTGGATACAAGGTAAATAGAGGAAATGAAGCTCTGTTCTGGTTTTCACAGTGGTGTGGCAATGATTCTCTTGTGCATCTGTTTCCTAATTTGTGGGAGAAAGCAAGTAACAAATTTGGAAGGGTTGTGGATTTTGTGAATCATGAAGACATATGCGGGTATTGGAAGGTGGATTTCAATGAGACGGAATGGACGGAAGACAACAAGTTGGAGAGGGATGTGTTGGAAGTAATACTGTATGAACACAGATGTAGTCCCACTGTTGTAGATGATTGTGTGTGGTTGGGTGGCGAGCAGCAAAGTTTCTCAGTTCGCAGTGCGTACAAGGTGGTGGAGGAGGCACAATGTGTTCGTCTGTATGGTGAGGAGCAGCAGGCAGCTTTTAAGATGGTATGGCTTTCTTCATCTCCTCCTAAAGTTCAGACCTTTGGTTGGAGGTTGATTCATGATAGCTCACCGTCGCGAGTTAATTTGTGTAAACGTGGCATTTTGACTTATGAGCATAACAGCACATGTCCGTTATGCTTTTCAAGAGACGAAACCGCGTTTCATGTTCTGTTTGAATGTGGAAAAACGAAGGAAATATGGTGGAGGATTGGTATTTGGTTGGGAATTGATGTTGGTACTCACGACAATATTTGATCACATTTACGTCATTGTATTGAGGCCTTGATTAGTAGGAAGGTGAGGGTCCAAAACGTTGCAGGTTTGTGGTTGTCTATAGTATGGTGTCTTTGGATAAATAGAAACACAATTTTATTTAATGATGTTAGTTGGGATAGGGAAAGGATAGTAGAAGATAAAATTTTGTTCACTTGGTGGTGGGTAGAAAAAAGAATTAACTCTCTAACTACGTGTAATTATTAAGCCGTCCCTCCATCATGGTTTTCATAATTAGAATAGACACTCCAATAATTTGTAGTAGAATGGTATCCATTTAGAGCGAAACCTTGATTCGGATTAAATGGCTTTCCTGTCCCCTCAGCTGGGTCAAATTTTGAAGTAAACTTGCAGCTTTGTCAGAGGAAGGAATAATAACTAGCAGATAACTACAACAGATAATAATTAATTTGTTTATATTATTATGAAAAATATAAATGGTATACATATTATGAGATTTTGCATAAATTTTTTTAAAATTTTAATAAATTGTATGAATATTTAAAATAATTCCAATTTTGATTCTTATTATAGCCTTTGATATATTTAATAGTATTATTTCTAATAGACAATCTCAATAAAGTAATATAAAAATTTAAGTAAAAGCCAAAATAAAGAAAGCAAATAAATGCATGGATGTGGCCATGTAGGTGGTCTAAGTTACTACGTGTGTAAGAACCGTGTGAGCCATTTAAGAAAAATCTCTCAACACTTTCCATCTTACTATTGATTTTTCCTAAACTTGAAGATTCTGATGACCAGACATGACTATGACATTCTTGAAACTACCTCTTTATAAGGAGAACCAAGTGAACTGACTCAAAATTCAAGTAGAAAACAACATGGTTGTCAAAGTGTACGGAGCACCCTATGGTTTGCTGAAAAGAATTAGATTTTGAAACAATTGATATTGATCTCTTCATGGGAGAGCATAAACAAATCCGATTTCCTCAAACAGCACCCTTTTGGAGAGGTTCGTCCTATTCAAGATGGTGATTTTACCCTTTATAGTTAGTTTCATCAACCCTTTACTATTTTCTCCATGTATTTTTATCGAAGCTATGTATTTGTATAAATTTGGTATATCGGATCTTAAGTAATAGCTATTATCATTTGTTGTGTTTGATTTAAACTCATGATGTCGATTATGAGTTTCACCAATTAGTTCATGATATCTTCTTTTTATCTTTTAATTTTTTGATATTTCAGGGGGATTTGCCAATAGGCATTATTGGAAGCCTCTTAGTATTGGTGCAATTGCTGGACTTACAACAACACTCCTTGTTGGCCTCTATATTCCTAATGGCATGACATAATTTGTTTCTGATGAGCCGTCTCGGCTATATCTTGGGTTCGGCAGGTATGTTTTCCTAAAGTTTACCTCAGACGCGACACACTTATTCATTCTCAGATTTGGGCTGGCTGTAACAATCCTTTAATTTTCCTAAAGTTTAACGAACTTATGGCTTTTCTTGTTTTTTCATAATTAATGTTTGACTATCAATAGTTAGTAAATTACTTTAATTTTCTTACTCCATAGTTGGTGATTGTTGACATGCATCAATTATGGAGTTGAAAGTGACAACATTTGGTTGCATTCCTTGCTCTATCATTACAATAAGCAACATAATAGAAGACTCCGCTAAATCATTTTTGCATAGTGCATCTATGATTGCTTTATAAAAAAATATCGACTTCCAATTGTGATTTCCTGAATTCTCGATAAACATTCATCGCTTCTTGAAACATTTTGCCTTTCGTGTACACGTCGATCATTGTAGAATAAGTTAGTATATTTAGAAATATGTTTCGCGCCTTCATCTCTTCAAATAGTTTTTTAACTTCAGCATATATGTCATGCCTTTTGTACCTGGACAACAGAGTATTGCCTGTTACAACGTCTGTTTTAATTCCACATATGTCCATCTCCTTGCACTTATTAATTGCTTCATCAAAACAAAAGTCGTAACATAGAATGCTATGTTGTCAAGTTATGGATGGCATGAAATGTACGCTAAAGTTAGAAGACTATTTGAAGAGACGAAGGCGCAAAACATGTACTCAAATTCACTAACTTACTCTTCAATAATCGACGTGTACAAAAAATGGGAATTCTTCCAGGAAGCAATGAATATTTATCAAGAATTACTGATGTCACGATTGAAAATCGGTGATGTATTTTATAGTGCAATCATAGTTCCACTATGCGAAAAAATGGTTTAGTAAAGTCTTTTATTATATTGCTTATTGAAATGATAGATAAAGGAATCAGGGTAAATGTGGTCACTTTTAACTCTATAATTGATACCTATCAACGATCGCCATCATTAGACTTTGAAAATCATTATTTCTTTGCAAACTATTGAATATTCAATTGAACAATCGTCTGTTACGCTTATTAATGTGCTTTTCAGACTAAGTCAGATGACGACTTAACTTTTTTGATATGTTTGTTCTGTATGATGTTTTATATCATTCTCGACCTACTAGTTCATCACATAACTATCTAGCTTCTGGCATTAGTGTTCTAACATTATTACATTTTATTCTTTTAATTTTTTTTTTTATTATTTATTATTATTAGTATATTGCATGTTTTGTCAGTGTTTGTGCACGTATTTCATATAATATGAGTCTCTTGTTACTTTTTAGTGTTACTTTGTCATAAGCGCAAAGAACCAATTGAATGAATATTATAAGTTTGCTTGATTAATCTGTTTTCTTATTTCCTTAATTTCATTATTTTATTTCACTACTTTAGAATTATTAGTTAAAGTCTTCTAAAATCTCTTCGACTATAAATTAGACTTAAGTATCAATCCAATTTTCTGGTTTTGAATGCTTAATATGTGTTTGCCTTGAAGTTTGTATTTGAAACCAGCGAGAAGGTAACCAAAACTTTAGACGTGTTATAACTAAAACATTAGACCTAACATAATTTGACAGGAATTATGAAAAGTAAATTTTTTTGTTGGAATTAAGAAGCACAACGAAGTTGAGAATGTGTTTCTTTCAAAGTTTTGAATGTTATTTGTAGACAAAAATGTTAAAAATGAAATTTAATTTGTAAAATTGTCATATTTAACTACTAATTAATGATAATTACTGGAAAAAAGAGTGTGATGATCGGGATTCGAACTCCAATTGACATATAAATTGTGATCTCCGTTAGAATACGATTAGACGATAGTCTAACTAACTTTGAGTTAGTTATGAGTTTGTTTGTGTGATTACTTTTGATATAAGTAATCTCTCAACATGTATGAAAAATGACTAATGTTGCAAGTTGAATAATGAACTTTTTTTTTCACATTCTAATAAGTGGTATTAGAAGCATTGGATCTCCTGCAATCAAAAAAATGTAGTTTCTATTTTCAAGGTGGGAAAATTTGTTATTTCTCTTATCCTCACTCTCGTATCATTCCTTATTTTTTTTTGAATCATTTTCATGGCTAATTTGTAAAAATTCCTAACACTAGTAATTCCCAAGTTAAATGGATTCGACGATCATTGGGTCATGTGTAACACCCTATTTCCCGACTCAAAAAATATTACAATAATTCAAAGTATATTTTCACCCAAAGGGTGTCGCACATTCTCAAATAAAACACATGTTAATAAATTAAACAACTTAAAGCTGAAATATGAAACATTCAAAAACACCTTCACATAGTCTCATCAAATGAATTTACTCAAATAACATTGTTTTTTGAAAAGAACATAATAATTCTCCTAATAAAAGAAATAACATCCCATCCCTAGTATTACAATATCTAGGCGACACAACGTTTACTTGACAAAACAGAAAACAAGGAAGAAAGCAATGACCATCATTCTTCAACACAACTGCACTACATGTTATCTGTATTTGCATCATGGACATAAAAGCCACACACAAACAGAAAAGGGGGTGGGAATAATCCCTACAAATGTTAGCGGTCAAAGTAAATAATATGACAGCTATAAAAATACATATATCATTCTCACACAGCAACAACAATAATACAATTTAAGAACTCAAACAATCATCAAAATCACTCTTAAAGTTTCATTCTCAAATATCAGGCAACACTGCAATTCCTATGAATTACTCAACTAAAAAATATTCATGTAACTAATCTTAATAATTGTATTATAACTATAAAATTATCAACAATAGAGTTCTCAAAGTACTCTAACAACTCACAATGTTTAAATTTTTAAAATGAACCTAGAGTACTCAAAAGTACTCTAAAGTGCTAAAAAAATGCTTCAATGACAGCCTTTGATAGGTGATAACTCTAATGAACTTTAATGAGCTGATAGTTTGACTCATTATTGCTCAAAAATAACACAAAGGTAACAAAAAGGTTGTTGACGCTAAAATTGCTCAGATTCACAGTCGTACGGCTAATTAACAACAAAACTCATCAGATTAAACAAAAGTGGAATAAAAAACATAAAATAGTAGTATGAAACAATATAAAAAGTATTTAAATAAACTAGAAAAAAAATTGAGGAAATGAGAAATTAGAGAATATGAAAAAGAAAGAACATAAGAGATACGAGATTAAAGAAGAAAAGAGTGATAAAAACATAATTGGGAGAGAAAATAATAATATAAAAACAAGAAGCTTAAAACGAAAGAACATAAGAGAGATTTAATAACGTTGATACTAAAACCCTAAGTGGCAATAAAAGAATATTTGTAAGGTTAATGCATAATGAAGAAAAAAGTTATGAATTTATAGAATTTGGTTTGTGTGAAGTCATTGTTATGGTTTTGCTAAAATCTTATGTATGAAGAATCTAAAATGGATTGAAATCGTAATTGGGGATGCAAAATACAAAAACTTATAAAAATATTTTGTTGTTTATTAGGTAAAAAAAAAGGCAATTTAATAAATCAAGCATTTTAATTAATGGTGTTAATGAAACCAAATTGTTTTTAGTTACTTATTAGTAGAGGTGTTTGCGGTGCGATTTGTTGGGGGAGTTTATTAAAGAGCATTGATACATATCTAGAAATAAATTGGCTAATGCATCAACAAAAACCTATAGTTAAAGTTTGTCTTGAACAGGTGCTAGTGGTTTGTATGTTGCTTAAGCCATTTCATCATTATGTATGTTATAGAGTTTAAAACCTGTATGTGTATCTTTTCATTTCGAACATCTTCTCTATTAAGGCTAACTGGTGGTTCCATCACACTATCAAATAACATAATGTAGTGTTAAAATCATAATATCATAATAATAAAAGACATTTATAGTAATGATCTAATTCCTATAACCAACTGCACTTGTTTCTGCTCAATTATGCTCAACTTATACCAAGCTCCCTGCGACATATGTCGATTTTGTGTTTGCAGTCATATTGCGAACACCGTGTTTCAAGTCAGCTTTCGATCAGAGTTGTCACCAAATGGATCCACTCCTACCTTTGAATACCTCGGTTAGTTACATCTGTAATTTCAAAAGTATGTTTGCCCTTGAGCTTCCTCCAGTTCCTTGTCTATCAACTCTTCCATACAAAAAAAAATGATTCTAAATCAATGTTGCTATGCTCTAGGACATTTGCATTACCATTATGATGATTCATAAGAACAACATTATTTATTGCTTCTTCATTCAGGAAACAGCTTGGTAACCCAGTAGTGTTATACTAATCGATTTCTATAATCGAAGCATCATAATTGAGAAAACAAGGTCGGCCATGGAAGTTGTCGGAAGGCATATTGTCCCCTTTTATTGATGGCGGCATCGATACGTGTATTATAACAGAAGTGTGCTGCTGCAATGTAACGTTGCTTCTTGCTCTCCGGCGATGCTATTCTGCTTCACTGCTTACACCACAGTCTTCTTGTTCCATCGGTATCTAAGCAAGCCTGATCTCATGATCATAAACAAGCTTCAATGGTTTCCACTGAATCGCAACCTTAGACAGCTGCCCATGAATATCCTTCTGGTTCATATTTTTTGAGTTAGGTTGCACTGCAGGACCATTACTTAACGCTTTCAACGCAATATTCTGCTGACGCTTAGTTTTCTCCGAGCCATTCTCAACTGGCAATAAAACATTCTGAGACTTGTCAACCTTGTTATTAGAAGAAAGAACAGCCCCAACTCCATAATTCACCCCCATTTTCGATCCAGGCCGCGCCGACAAACCTGGACCTAATCCCGCAATTAGAGCACCACGGACAGCCGAAGCCCCAAGAGCAGTAGGAGTTGGCCGACTGTAACAATCCTGTTGAGCTTCGTGACGAGGTCCAAACCATACCTTCAATCTTTGAGCAATATCCAAAGCATCTTTATGATTAGGATCATAAGCCAATGATAACTGCACATCCTGCACAGCTAATTCATACTTTTCAACAGCCTTAATCGCTTTAACCCTGCGAAGAAGAGCCTGAACAAAACTGGCTGACCTTTGAAATCTCGTATTCCCTTCTCTTAGTTTTCACACAGAGTAAATGGTTTCAAAGTAAGGCTGAAACATCAACATTCAGTGGTTGGCTAAAAGGGTCTGACTCACTATCTATTTTCTTTAGATGTCAATCTTCAGGATTCGTACATGACCGTTTCAACCGATCTTCTTTAGATTCCGAAGACGGAGATTTCAATCTGACATGTTTTTTAATCAGATATGAAACTTAATGTATAAAATGATAATTGTAATACCCCGTATAGAAATTGTGAATGTATAGGTGGGATCTTTTTGTAAATGGGTTAGGATACCCCTTTTGTATCCTTGATCAATATAATTTTGCTTATTAAAAAAAAAAAATAAGCACATTAAAAATATAAGCTGATAAAGTTAACAATAATCCGAAAACCAAATGGTGGAAAATGATAAAGAAAATGCAATGGACGCTCGTAATTAGACTTTGACCACAATTTCTAAAAAGATCATTTTGAAATTTAAAAGTATGATGCAAATTATTATTATTTTTAAATATTTCAAAACTATAATTATTTTTATAAATGTATCAGTAATAATTTAGTTCTTTAAATATATTTTAAGAAAATTATAAGTGTTGGATAAACAACCCATAATTAAGTAAATATATTTTTAAACAATTATAAATGTTGGATAAACAAACCTCAATTTTGTGCCGCCTGCTTATGTGAAATTTCAAAAAAAAAAAAAATCTATTTTTGTGTTTTATGAACTTTTTAATAACTTTATTCCAAATAATTTTTGCCCTAGTACTAACACCTTAAAAACCACAATTTAAAAAGCCAATCAAAACAACCAAGAAACAAAAGCATAAATTTTTTTACATAAAAAAAAAAGAATAAATAAAAAAAGAAAGACCAATCTACATGAAGGAATTTTCCTGGTCAGACATATAGTCTCTCTTTCTTTCCTCTTTCCAGTCTCCCTTTCTTTCAACTCTTATTGTTTCTTTCTTCATTCCACCTTAGATTTCTTCTAACTCTTCTTGTTCTGCCTTTGGTTGCAGGGACGGTTGAAGCTTTAGATTAAGGTTTATTTGTTGTCACTGCTGTTTAACTGGATATGGAAAATCTTGGGGAATAAGGAGACATTGTGGAGGGGGTTTATCAATTTGTTCTTCGATGTGAAAAGAAACAACATTTTGGTAGTATATTTGTAAATTGTGGATGAGACAATGTGTATAAAACATGTGCTTTTTATAGATGAAAATTAGGGTTATTTAAAAAGAAAAAAAATCAATTTGAACAATTAAAATAACTAAAAGTCCAAAAATCTATTGGGTTAATCAAAATAACTAAAAGGCCAAAAATCACGTTTAATTGATTTTGAGTTTGTGAATAAATCAAATCAATTCTTTCATAAAACCATATATTCGCTACCCTAAAATGCAATATTTAAAAATGTTAACAAAATCTTGTCAAATATTTTTTATTTTATGATCTTTCTGGGTATTATTTTGAATAAGATGGAAAGAAGTGAAAATTAATATTTGTTTATAAATGCCTAATAAATAAATAAATAATAAAAATTTAAAAAAAAAAAGCAATTTTTGTGATTGTTTGTAGTTTTGAAGATAATGTAAAAAGGTTAGAAGTAGAGAAAAAACAAATAAAAGAGAATAAAGTAAAAAGTAGAGAGGGTAGGACTTGAACTCATGACCTCTCACACTCACAACTCCTTGCTCTAAAGTTCTTATCAAATGGAATGCCAATAAAAATAATATAATTTAACTACTTGACAAATTATTTAACCTTACTGGTTAGAACCCTGTAAAGCTGAGAGAATCCATAAGATAGGGAACTCAGTGAGATTAATAACTCACCCCATTATTGTTGCTAATTTTCAGGTGTTGTTGCAGGTTTGATTTATAAGTGGAGCTATGCTTGGATGTTTCAAGAGAAGCTTAGCTTTAGTATTCCGCTGTGTATTTGTTGTATAAAATTGAGGATATTGTATATTGATCATAGATTTGTATTTTGGCTAGTTTCCATATCTTGTACCATAGATAAGTGTTTATGTTTTTAGAATGGTCAAGTATGTGAATTACACCATTAGGCACTTATGATGGTGTCTGTACCAAATAAAATGCTTGTATAGTATTATTTTAGGTATATATTATAAAGGGCGTTACACATGGTGACCATGGCATTGTTTTTTTTTATAAGAAATTCAATAAAATGAGATTAAGGAAATCTCTAACCAACAAACTACAACCAACAAGGGAACTAAACGATTACAAAAAGTCTAACGGGAATTTATACCACTCATATAATCTACAATTTTTACTATCTTTTCTACTAAGGATCAACCAAATCCACGAGGATACTTTAATCTCGTTTACAATGTCATTAGTGTTAAACACGTAATCATTGAACACGATATTATTTCTAGTCCTCCAAATAATCTAGAAAGTTATAAACCATATCGAACTTATCTTTCCCGTAGAACTACGACCTTTAAGACTCGTATTCCACGCCTTCGCATGAAGGTTGCAACTTGATTCCGAAATGCTGCCTATATCCACCCACTCGCAAATCTTGCTCCAAACCAAAGTGGATTTACAGCAAGAGAATAAGAGGTGGCTCGAATCTTCTAAGTGATGAAAACATAACATACATAACTTGTCGTGTTCGTTATCGATTAATCATCTAATAACCAAGTTAGCTCTAGTAGGCAGCCTGTCTAGAGCCATTCTCCACCCGAAAATTTTTATATTTGCCGGAATAACCTTTTTCCATAATGGTAGCAGCAAATCCTTAATGACCAAGTCAGCCCCATTATCAACAGATGAGAAATTCAGGACAGTATAGAAGGAACTAACCGAAAAAGCCATGGAATCATTTATATTCCAATACCAAACATCCTACACATCTTTATTGAGGGTAGTTTCTTCCAGCAGCTGGCTACAAACGTTACATTCGTGAACAAGAATTGGGCCATCAATGTCCAACGTGTCGTGCACCCTCCATCTCCAAAGGTCTCTGTCTCACTCCCCCATATCTCTGACCGAACAGAACTGATTTCTATAGCATGGAACAGCCCAGGGAAACGATTCTTCAAAGCCTCATTGCCAATCCAAACCGACTGCCAAAAAGCCACATTTGCTCCATCTCCAACTGAACAATCCAAGAAATCACAGAAACTATTTGAAGAATCAGGAACTGAGATGGAAAGAACATCTTTCATCCACGTCGAATCATTTCTCGATCTACCGTTGTTTACCCGTTTTGTAGTAGTGAGATGGTCGTCGCAATAATATTCGAATTCGATAGTCGATTACACAAGCGCAAGGTGTTAGCATCCCTCACGTTTGTTATACTCAACGAGAACCTTTTAGTTAAACTTGCATTGAATGTTACCTTATGTCAATTGTTTTCTTCATGTGATAAAGAATTTAAAGGAAAAGAAAAGGAGTTGCAAAATTTTTTTTATTAGGGTGTTTGACAAGATTGTGGGTCTTGCTCCTTTGTATCCTCGGATACAATGAGGAACTTAAAGCTTCATAGTTCGGGGAAAGAAAAGAGATATTTTTGGGTTTCTTTGTTGTAGTGCATAACGGGACGTGAATCTCGCGCTTACGTATCTTCAGGTGCGATGGAGAATTCAAAACTACGTAGTTCTTGGTAGCTTGTGAGTGTTGGTTGATTGATTTTAGTGAACAAGTTTTTATTTCACCTTCTAACGGTTAAATATTTGCTTGTTTTCTCACGTCTGAGACTTAAGGACTAAACAATGTTCGTTTGTGAAAAAGGTCTCGATGGCACGAGAGCGAGAGAAACAATTTAGATGTGTTGGGTGTTTTGTTGGATGACGATTACTCGAATAGTCGAGTAAGACAACTCATATTCGAATAATTGAGGAGAGGTAACGAAGGCCCTTGACAATCTCCCTTTTCATCCTTAATTATAAAAAGGATTGGATATGGTTAAGGTATTTTGATTGGAAGACGAATACTCCGTTAGTCTACGAAGGGAATAGAAGGCTCTAGACCACCTTCTTTTATGTCCAAATTATGACGAAAATGAATTTGATTAGATTAATATGAAAGAGACATGAGGTGAATCAGATTAGATGTTTTTTAATGGATGACAATTAATCGAATGGTCGAGTAAGTCAACTCATATCTAAATAATCGAGGACTGGAATCGAAGGCTCTAAACCATCTCCGTTTTCACCCTTTAACTTGAATTAGATAAAAGACACTCGATGTTGATCGAGGTTTGTATTTGCACTGAATCAAAACAAGGTTGAAATGATTTTGAGAAAAGATCCGCTTGGCATTGGACCAAGGGTTTTTTTATTTAAAATATCTATTTAATTAAATTATCATTAATTAGCCAGATGATCAACAATGCATAACTAAGTCATGAGTAAAATGCTAAAACATCCAGAGTTATCCATAATGTGCTCAAAGTTGATTTGTACGTAACAACAACATGAAGAATTGCATACACAAGGATCATAACACGACAAAAATATCATATCACTGTATAGAAAATTTCAGCAGCATAACGACATAAATATATCAAATCTGCATACTAAACATCCAATTTTAAATGCAATAAAGTAAAACAGCCAGCAGCTACACAAAATTATATTTACATTTACAATATTCACATTATTGTACCAATATCACGGTAATAAAATCCAGCAAAAGATTTGCATAATCGAATCGTAATCAGTACAATAATTGAATAAAAATCAAACTAAGCATACAACGAATTATATGCAAACAAACATCGATTGTAGCTCACTCGAATTCAATGAATAACATATTGATTTAAATTTTAAAAATCTAGTAAAAAAAAACTGATCAAAGAGACATTTTAAACATGGTTGAATTGATTTAATCATAATTAAACAAAATAGTATAAGTAAATAAATAAATACAATGATCATCTTATAATTAATGTAAATATTAGTAATTTATAAAATTCGATTTATAAAACATTCAAATAAGTACATTAAAAAAATAAGCTGATAAAGTTAACAATAATCCGAAAACCAAATGGTGGAAAATGATAAAGAAAATGCAATGGACTCTCGTAATTAGACTTTGACCACAATTTCTAAAAAGATCATTTTGGAATTTAAATGTTTTTTTTAAGCAAAAACATATTATATAAATAGGACACCAATTAGTGCCCTACACAATTACACAAGGCCACCATCTAAAATCGGGCATACAAAAATTCGAGAGGAGCTTTAACCCACGTGTAATAGTTACAATATGATGTATTTGTACCCTTCTTTCCTATCCACCACCAAGATAACAAAACCACTCGATTAGTAATAGAATCGAGATTCCAAAATTCATATCCAAACGAAATGTTATTCCTAGAGTACCAAATAACCCAACAAAATGCAATGGAATTTAAATGTATGTTGCAAATTATTATAACTTTTAAATATTTCAAAATTATAATTATTTTTATAAATGTATCAATAATAATTTAGTTCTTTAAATATATTTTTAGAAAATTATAAATGTTGGATAAACAACCCTTAATTAAGTAAACATATTTTTAAACAATTATAAATGTTGGATAAATAAACCTCAATTCTGTGCCGCCTTCTTATGTGAAATTTCAATAAAAAAAATTCTATTTTTGTGTTTTATGAACTTTTTAATAACTTTATTCCAAATATTTTTTTCCCTAGTACTAACACCTCAAAAACCACAATTTAAAAAGCCAATCAAAACAACCAAGAAACAAAAGAATATATTTTTTTACAGAAAAAAAAAGAATAAATAAAAAAGAAAGACCAACCTACATGAAGGAGAATTTTCCTAGTCAGACGTACAGTCTCTCTTTCTTTCCTCTTTTCAGTCTCCATTTCTTTCAATTCTTATTGTTTCTTTCTTCATTCCGCCTTAGATTTCTTCTAACTCTTCTTCTTGTTCTGCCTTTGGTTGCAGGGATGGTTGAAGCTTTATATTAAGGTTTATTTATTGTTGTTCTTCGATTTGAAAAGAAACAACATATTGGTAGTATATTTGTAAATTGTGGATGAGACAATGTGTATAAAACATGTGTTTTTTATAGATGAAAATTAGGGTTATTTAAAAAGAAAAAAAAATCAATTTCAACAATTAAAATAACTAAAAGTCCAAAAATCTATTGGGTTAATCACAATAACTAAAAGGCCAAAAATCACGTTTAATTGATTTTGAGTTTGTGAATAAATCAAATTAATTCTTTCATAAAACCATATATTCGCTACCCTAAAATGCAATATTTAAAAATGTGGGTCTTGCTCCTATGTATCCACGGATACAATGAGGAACTTAAATCTTCGTAATTCGGGGAAAGAAAAAATATATTTTTGGGTTTTTTTGTTGTAGTGCATAAAGGGACGTGAATCTCGCGCTTACGTATCTTCAGGTGCAATGGAGAATTCAAAACTACGTAGTTCTTGGTAGCTTATGAGTGTTGGTTGATTGATTTTAGTGAACAAGTTTTTATTTCACCTTCTAACGGTTAAATATTGGCTTGTTTTCTCACGTCAGAGACTTAAGGACTAAACAATGTTCGTTTGTGAAAAAGGTCTCGATCGCACGAGAGCGAGAGAAACAATTTAGATGTGTTGGGTGTTCTATTGGATGACGATTACTCGAATAGTCGAGTAAGACAACTCATATTCGAATAATTGAGGAGAGGAAAGGAAGACTCTTGACAACCTCCCTTTTCATCCTTAATAAGGTATTTTGATTGGAAGACGAATACTCCAGTTAGTTTACGAAGGGAATAGAAGGCTTTAGACCACCTTCTTTTATGTCCAAATTATTAAGAAAATGAATTTTATTAGATTAATATGAAAGAGACATGAGGTGAATCAGATTAGATGTTTTTTAATGGATGACAATTGCTCGAATGGTCGAGTAAGTCAACTCATATCTAAATAATCAAGGAGTGGAATCGAAGGCTCTAAACCATCTCCGTTTTCACCCTTTAACATGAATTAGATAAAAGACACTCGATGTTGATCGAGGTTTGTATTTGCACTGAATCAAAACAAGGTTGAAATGATTTTGAGAAAAGATCCGCTTGGCATTGGACCAAGGGTTTTTTATTTAAAATATCTATTTAATTAAATTATCATTAATTAGCCAGATGATCAACAATGCATAACTAAGTCATGAGTAAAATGCTAAAACATCTAGAGTTATCCATAATGTGCTCAAAGTTGATTTGTACGTAACAACAACATGAAGAATTGCATACACAAGGATCATAACACGACAAAAATATCATATCACTGTATAGAAAATTTCAGCCGCATAACGACATAAAAATATCAAAGCTGCATACTAAACATCCAATTTAAAATGCAATAAAGTAAAACATCCAGCAGCTACACAAAATTATATTTACATTTACAATATTCACATTATTGTACCAATATCACGGTAATAAAATCCAGCAAAAGATTTGCATAATCGAATCGTAATAAGTACAATAATTGAATAAAAATCAAACTAAGAATACAACGAATTATATGCAAACAAACATCGACTGTAGCTCACTCGAATTCAAGTCCAACGATATTGACAACCATTTGGCTCGAATTGCATGCGCTCGGAATCACACAATCGAAACAAAAACTGTCACTATATTAAAACAACATTACAAATGGGGAAAGATAAATTCGATATGGTTCATAAGTTGCTGGAATATTTGGAGGACTAAAAATAATATCTTGTTCAATGATGCGGAGTTTAATGTTAACAACATTGTCAATGTTATTAAAGTCACCTCTTGGAATTGGTTGATTTTAAGTAGACAAGATAGTAAGATGTGTAGGTTGTACAAATGGTATAAATTTCTGTTAGATTTTATGTAATTGTTTTGACTGTTCGTTGGTTGTAGTTCATTGGTTTGAGATTTCCTTAATCTCCTATTAATGAAGTTGCTTATCAAAAAAAAAAATAGCATTAAAAATGTACAATGTAGAATGTAAATGCCGATAATCGCTACAAACTAAAACTAAAATTCACAACATAATCAAAATTAAAACAAGTTACACAAAGTAATCCAATACTGAAAATGCGGAAATGAAACGAACACAACCAAATCGAGATGAAATAGAACCCATAAATGAAATTCAAATAGAAAAAATAGTAGATCAATTGAATTAGTTAGAAGATCAACATCCAAGATGGAGTTTGATTCTGGGGAAAGTTCTAACATTGAATCGTCGGATTCAGAAGAGGGTGAAAGAATGAAGGGGCTTTATGAAGAGGAAGATTAGGATATGGAGCGGTGTGAGACAATTGAATTAGTTAGTAAGGAGGCATTCAGTCCGGCTGGGATGTGTGCAAGGTCAAATGAAGCTATAGAAGCCCTGTCACTTAGAGCTGAGCCCAAGGAGTGTAGGTTGGTGTGTGATTCTGAAGAGAGTAGGAGGTCTGAACAGATGGAAACTTTGGATAGGTCATGGAATCTAAAGTAAGGCTGTGACTTGTCTCCGGGTAATATTGGATGTCAAAAGGATTCTCAACCTGTGGAGAACAGAGTAGGCAACGATGTTCAGAAGAAGCTGGTGAGTAAAATAATTCAAGAGGAAAACATTGAGAGGGAGGTTGGAGGTGGGATTTCATCAAGTAATGGGGAGAGGTTTCAAAAATTGATGCAAAAGTTAATTAGTAGACCTAAAAAGGTGGTTCGATTAGATGAGATTTATCAGAAGTTGAAGATTCCATTCGCTTCGTCTTACTACGCAACCTTGCTAAACATCAATAATTCATATGGTGATTGTGTGACCTCTCAGGCACAGGGAGTTGAAGATGGGGAGGAGGATATTTCAAGCTTTGAAGGGACTCCACATTCCATTGGGAATTCTATAGGGGATGAGGAGGTGTCAAAGAGTAACTCAAGGATTAAAAGAAAGTTAGAAAATCTACCGTCCAGAATTTGGGGAGCCATAAAGGGATTAGGAATTGAAGGGGAAGAAGATGATGAAGTATTCGAGAACATAGTTCGCAACTGCGAGAAAGAGGTTAGGAATGAAATGAGTAATAGGAAGGATGTTGAAAGGGTGATGAAACGAATTTTATGACTTACAATATTAGAGGAAGTGGGAAAAGTTTAAAAAGAAGGAGATTAAGGGCATTAATAAAAAAGGAAGATGTGGACCTGATTTTCATTCAGGAAACTAAATGTGTTAAAATGACAGAAGAAATAGCAATAAGTTTGTGGGGTGATTACAACTGTATGTGGACGGCATCTGATGCTGTTGGTATGGCTGGAGGTATCATTACAATTTGGAGGAGTAACCTGTTGGAACCCATTAGCTGCTTCAAGGATAATGGATTTGTGGGTGTAAATGCGAAATGGCAAGGCAGGAATTGTTATTTTTTGAATGTATATTCCTCATGTTTGAATGTTGAAAAAATAATCTTATGGGCCAAAATACTGCACTTAAAGAATACGTTGGTGGAAGGAGAGTGGATAATTGGTGGAGATTACAATGCTATCAAGGATAGGAGGGAAAGGATAGGATGTAGTAACCATTCGAAGAAAGTAACAGAGGAATTCAGTGAGTTAATTGAACAGTTGGGGTGTATTGACGCACCGGTTAGTGGTATTAAATTTACGTGGTTTAATGGAGCGGGTACGTCATGTAGTGGACTGGATAGGTTTCTAATCTCCCCAGTTGTATACAACAATTGGAATACGGTGATTCAGAAGGTTGGAACCAGAGACATCTCAGATCATAGGCCTGTGTCGTTAGTGGCAAGAAACATTAATTGGGGCCCGAAGCCGTTCAGAACATTAAACTGTTGGTTTGAGCATCAAGAATTCATGGAGTTTGTTAAAAGGACGTGGGAAGAATATAAAGTAAAAGGGAAATATTATTTTGTGCTTTCAAAGAAGTTACAATATTTACTGAGTCGTTTAAGATGGTGGAATGAAAAGGTGTATGGGTGGCTTTATACAACAATAAATGAGAATATTATTACCAATAATGAAACTGAAAATAATATAGTTCAGAAGATGGGGAGAAGTAGCAGCTCAGAGTTATTAAGTTGGAAAGGTGCAGAGGACGAAATGTGGAAGAAATTGAGATCAAAAGAGAGCATCCTGAAACAGAAGGCTCGTATGAAGTGGATAAAGGAGGGTGACCTCAACTCAAGTTTTTTTCACGCTGCCATCAGACAGAGATATAGATCAAATGCCATTAGATTTGTTAATGTTGAGGGACGACATATTGAAGACGTTGCTGGGGTCAAGGAAGCTGTTGCTGATCACTTTGAATGTAGGTTTAAAAAAGTTGACAGAATCATGCCAAGCATAGGGAAGATGGGTTTTAAAAGGTTGTCTGAGGCTGAAAGCTTAGCTTTGGAGAGTCCTTTTACGGCTGAAGAAGTTAAGAGAACTGTATTTGATGGATGGAGACCGCAGTCCTGGACCAGATGGTTTCAATTTAAAAATTTTGAGGGAATGCTGGGGGATCTTAGGGAATGATTTTACGCAGTGTATACTAGAATTCTTTGAGACGGGATATATGTCGAAAGTATTCTCTTCATCCTTTATTACTTTGATTCCTAAAAGAGTTGAAGCAGGTGAATTATAGGAGTTCCGTCCTATCTGTTTGATTAGTTCTATCTACAAAGTGGTCGCAAAGTTGTTGGCGGGTAGGATTCAGTTGGTCATGGATATAATAGTCACTGAAACTCAGACAGCTTTTATAAAAGGAAGGAATATTTTGGTTGGAGTGTTAGTTCTAAGTGAATTAATAGACTATGCTAAGAGAAACAATACAAGAGCAATGTTGTTAAAAGTGGATTTTGCGACGGCATATGATAGAGTTGAAAGGAGTTTCCTAAAAGATATTATGTTGACGATGGGTTTTGGGAGTAAGTAGATGTCGTGGATTGAAGGCACGGTGATGAATAATTTTATGTCAGTGCTTGTTAATGGTAGTGCCACTCGAGACTTTAGGGTCACTAGGGGACTTCGACAGGGTGACCCTTTGTCTCCATATCTGTTCACCATTGTAGCAGAAGGTTTTGCAGTGTTGGTTCGGAGAGCTGTAAAGGAGGTCTTTTTCAAAGGAATAGGTATTGGTAATATGGGGTCAGTTGAGCTGCTCCAATATGCAGACGATACGGTTCTTGTAGGAGAAGGATCTTGGAGGAATTTATGGGCAATCAAGGCAATTCTCAAGGGATTTCAGTTGGTCTCAGGTTTGAATGTAAATTACAGGAAAAGTGCGTTGTATGGAATTGGTTTGGAAGATGGTTTTTTGAGAGCGGCTGCAACTTTTCTAGGAGTTCAAATTGACGGGTTTCCGTTTACGTTTCTAGGTGTATATGTAGGAGGCAATCATACACGATTTTCTTTTTGGAAGCCTATGCTTGATAAGGTTCAGATGCGGCTTGCGAGTTGGAAGGGTAGATTTTTATCACTGGTAGGCAGGGCAACGTTAATCAACTCTGTTTTATCCAACATTCCAACGCATTTCATGTCGGTTTACCTTATGCCTACTAAAGTGGTGCAAGCATTGAAGAGAATTCAGCGTAAATTTTTATGGTACGGATCTGGTAAGGAAAGGGGCATATCTTGGATTGAATGGAAAGTAGTATGTCAATCAAAGGAGGAGGGGGGTTTGGGCATAAAGAATGTTAGAAGCTTTAACATTGCATTGGTAGCAAAATGGTTATGGAAATTAATGAAATTGAAAGGCAGGTTATGGCATGGTTTGATTGAAGTGAGATATCATGATTATATTTCGAACTTTCACGTGGGCGTATTGCCTAGCTATTCAACAGGTTCGTCATTGTGGTGGCGCGATATTTTTGGTATTCTAAAGAAGTTTGGAAATGATGGATTTATGAAGAATATTGGTTACAAGGTAAATAGAGGAAATGAAGCTCTGTTCTGGTTTTCACAGTGGTGTGGCAATGATTCTCTTGTGCATCTGTTTCCTAATTTGTGGGAGAAAGCAAGTAACAAATTTGGAAGGGTTGTGGATTTTGTGAATCATGAAGACATATGCGGGTATTGGAAGGTGGATTTCAATGAGACGGAATGGACGGAAGACAACAAGTTGGAGAGGGAGGCGTTGGAAGTAATACTGTATGAACACAGATGTAGTCCCACTGTTGTAGATGATTGTGTGTGGTTGGGTGGCGAGCAGCAAAGTTTCTCAGTTCGCAGTGCGTACAAGGTGGTGGAGGAGGCACAATGTGTTCGTCTGTATGGTGAGGAGCAGCAGGCAGCTTTTAAGATGGTATGGCTTTCTTCATCTCCTCCTAAAGTTCAGACCTTTGGTTGGAGGTTGATTCATGATAGCTCACCGTCGCGAGTTAATTTGTGTAAACGTGGCATTTTGACTTATGAGCATAACAGCACATGTCCGTTATGCTTTTCAAGAGACGAAACCGCGTTTCATGTTCTGTTTGAATGTGGAAAAACGAAGGAAATATGGTGGAGGATTGGTATTTGGTTGGGAATTGATGTTGGTACTCACGACAATATTTGATCACATTTACGTCATTGTATTGAGGCCTTGATTAGTAGGAAGGTGAGGGTCCAAAACGTTGCAGGTTTGTGGTTGTCTATAGTATGGTGTCTTTGGATAAATAGAAACACAATTTTATTTAATGATGTTAGTTGGGATAGGGAATGGATAGTAGAAGATATAATTTTGTTCACTTGGTGGTGGGTAGAAAAAAGAATTAACTCTCTAACTACGTGTAATTATTAAGCCGTCCCTCCATCATGGTTTTCATAATTAGAATAGACACTCCAATAATTTGTAGTAGAATGGTATCCATTTAGGGCGAAACCTTGATTCGGATTAAATGGCTTTCCTGTCCCCTCAGCTGGGTCAAATTTTGAAGTAAACTTGTAGCTTTGTCAGAGGAAGGAATAATAACTAGCAGATAACTACAACAGATAATAATTAATTTGTTTATATTATTATAAAAAATATAAATGGTATACATATTATGAGATTTTGCATACATTTTTTTAAAATTTTAATAAATTGTATGAATATTTAAAGTAATTCCAATTTTGATTCTTATTATAGCCTTTGATATATTTAATAGTATTATTTCTAATAGACAATCTCAATAAAGTAATATAAAAAATTAAGTAAAAACCAAAATAAAGAAAGCAAATAAATGCATGGATGTGGCCATGTAGGTGGTCTAAGTTACTACGTGTGTAAGAACCGTGTGAGCCATTTAAGAAAAATCTCTCAACACTTTCCATCTTACTATTGATTTTTCCTAAACTTGAAGATTCTGATGACCAGACATGACTATGACATTCTTGAAACTACCTCTTTATAAGGAGAACCAAGTGAACTGTCTCAAAATTCAAGTAGAAAACAACATGGTTGTCAAAGTGTACGGAGCACCCTATGGTTTGCTGAAAAGAATTAGATTTTGAAACAATTGATATTGATCTCTTCATGGGAGAGCATAAACAAATCCGATTTCCTCAAACAGCACCCTTTTGGAGAGGTTCGTCTTATTCAAGATGGTGATTTTACCCTTTATAGTTAGTTTCATCAACCCTTTACTATTTTCTCTATGTATTTTTATCGAAGCTATGTATTTGTATAAATTTGGTATATCGGATTTTAAGTAATAGCTATTATCATTTGTTGTGTTTGATTTAAACTCATGATGTCGATTATGAGTTTCACCAATTAGTTCATGATATCTTCTTTTTATCTTTTAATTTTTAGATATTTCAGGGGGATTTGCCAATAGGCATTATTGGAAGCCTCTTAGTATTGGTGCAATTGCTGGACTTACAACAACACTCCTTGTTGGCCTCAATATTCCTAATGGCCAAGGTTGTCAAGATCGAGATTTTGCATAAGATCGGGAGGGGACGGTAAAATCGTAAAACATAAGATCGTAACTAAGATCAGAAGATTCTACCCAATTATTTTTGTAAGATGGAGAGGGAGTAACAAGATCGTAAAACATAAGATCGTAACAAAAATCGTAAGATATTACTAAAACGAAAAATTATACTTATATATTTGAAGTTTTTTTATAGGATACTTTGGTAGACAAGTGTATTAGTGGGAAAATGGCCTCCGCCGAACCGTAAATGTTGCACCTTGGCATCTTGTCAACCTTCTTGGCTTGTAATGGTGGTGGCAGAAAAAGGCAAGTGTGACCGGAAAACGACTGATTGTGGCCTGAAGTTGCCAAGATCGCACAAAATCAATGGTTTTATAGTTTTTTTCACAATTTGGCTACAACATGTGATTCTACTTAAGATCGGGATCGTTAGGGGTGAGTGAGATCGTAAAATCGTAAGATTTTAAGATCTAGATCGAGATCTTGACAACCATGCTAATGGCATGACATAATTTGTTTCTGATGAGCTGTCTCGGCTATATCTTGGGCTCGGCAGGTATGTTTTCCTAAAGTTTACCTCAGACGCGACACACTTATTCATTCTCATATTTGGGCTGGCTGTGTTGCTTGTATTATGGCTGGTATCCTTGGAGGAGAAGACACATATACGGCTTTTAACGAACTTATGGCTTTTCTTGTTTTTCCATAATTAATGTTTGACTATCATTAGTTAGTAAATAACTTTAATTTTCTTACTCCATAGTTGGTGATTGTTGACATGCATCAATTATGGAGTTGAAAGTCACAACATTTGGTTGCATTCCTTGCTCTATCATTACAATAAGCAACATAATAGAAGACTCCACTAAATCATTTTTGCATAGTGCATCTATGATTGCTTTATAAAAGAATATTGACTTCCAATTGTGATTTCCTAAATTCTCGATAAACATTCATCGCTTCTTGGAACATTTTGCCTTTCGTGTACACGTCGATCATTGTAGAATAAGTTAGTATATTTAGAAATATGTTTCGCGCCTTCATCTCTTCAAATAGTTTTTTAACTTCAGCATATATGTTATGCCTTTTGTACCTGGACAACAGAGTATTGCCTGTTACAACGTCTGTTTTAATTCCACATATGTCCATCTCCTTGCACTTATTAATTGCTTCATCAAAACAAAAGTCGTAACATAGAATGCTATGTTGTCAAGTTATGGATGGCATGAAATGTATGCTAAAGTTAGAAGACTATTTTAAGAGACGAAGGCGCAAAACATGTACTCAAATTCACTAACTTACTCTTCATTGATCGACGTGTACAAAAAATGGGAATTGTTCCAGGAAGCAATGAATATTTATCAAGAATTACTGATGTCACGATTGAAAATCGATGATGTATTTTATAGTGCAATCATAGTTCCACTAAGCGAAAAAATGGTTTAGTAAAGTCTTTTATTATATTGCTTATTGAAATGATAGATAAAGGAATCAGCGCAAATGTGGTCACTTTTAACTCTATAATTGATACCTATCAACAATCGCCAGCATTAGACTTTGAAAATCATTGTTTCTTTGCAACCTATTGAGTATTCAATTGAACAATCGTCTGTTACGCTTATTAATGTGCTTTTTAGACTAAGTTAGATGACGACTTAACTTTTTTGATATGTTTGTTCTGTATGATGTTTTATATCATTCTCGACCTACTAGTTCATCACATGACTATCTAGCTTCTGGCTATTAGATCGATGGAAGTTATGTAGCACCAATTAAGTTAAGGTACCCCTAGTACCTTATAGTAATATATTTGGCATATCAAAAAAAAATGTAGCACCAATTGATTAAATATGTGTATGGTATCTGACATATCTCAGTGTTCTAACATTATTACATTTTATTCTTTTAATTTATTTTTTAAAATTATTTATTATTATTAGTATATTGCATGTTTTGTCAGTGTTTGTGCACGTATTTCATATAATATGAGTCTCGTGTTACTTTTTAGTGTTACTTTGTCATAAGCGCAAAGAACCAATTGAATGAATATTATAAGTTTGCTTGATTAATCTGTTTTCTTATTTCCTCAATTTCATTATTTTATTTTACTACTTTAGAATTATTAGTTAAAGTCTTCTAAAATCTCTCTCTACTATAAATTAGACTTAAGTATCAATCCAATTTTTTGGTTTTGAATGTTTAATATGTGTTTGCCTTGAAGTTTGTATTTGAAACCAGCGAGAAGGTAACCAAAACTTTAGACGTGTTATAACTAAAATATTAGACCTAATATAATTTGACAGGAATTATGAAAAGTAAATTTTTTTTGTTGGAATTAAGAAGCACAACGAAGTTGAGAATGTATTTCTTTCAAAGTTTTGAATGTTATTTGTAGACAAAAATGTTAAAAATGAAATTTAATTTGTAAAACTGTCATATTTAACTACTAATTAATGATAATTACTGGAAAAAAGAGTGTGATGATCGGGATTCGAACTCCAATTGACATATAAATTGTGATCTCCGTTAGAATACGATTAGACGATAGTCTAACTAACTTTGAGTTAGTTATGAGTTTGTTTGTGTGATTACTTTTGATATAAGTAATCTCTCAACATGTATGAAAAATGACTAATGTTGCAAGTTGAATAATGAACTTTTTTTTTCACATTCTAATAAGTGGTATTAGAAGCATTGGATCTCCTGCAATCAAAAAATTTAGTTTCTATTTTCAAGGTGGGAAAATTTGTTATTTCTCTTATCCTCACTCTCGTATCATTCCTTATTATCTTTTGAATCATTTTCATGGCTAATTTGAAAAAATTCCTAACACTAGTAATTCCCAAGTTAAATGGATTCGACGATCATTGGGTCAAGTGTAACACCCTATTTCCCGACTCAAAAAATATTACAATAATTCAAAGTATATTTTCACCTAAAGGGTGTCGCACATTCTCAAATAAAACACATGTTACTAAATTGAACAACTTAAAGCTGAAATATGAAACATTCAAAAACACCTTCACATAGTCTCATCAAATGAATTTATTCAAATAACATTGTTTTTTGAAAAGAACATAATAATTCTCCTAATAAAAGAAATAACATCCCATCCCTAGTATTACAATATCTAGGCGACACAACGTTTACTTGACAAAACAGAAAACAAGGAAGAAAGCAATGACCACCATTCTTCAACACAACTGCACTACATGCTATCTGTATTTGCAACATGGACATAAAAGCCACACACAAACACAAAAGGGGGTGGGAATAATCCCTACAAATGTTAGCGGTCAAAGTAAATAATATGACAACTATAAAAATACATATATCATTCTCACACAACAACAACAATAATACAATTTAAGTACTCAAACAATCATCAAAATCACTCTAAAAAGTTCATTCTCAAATATCAGGCAACACTGCAATTCCTATGAATTACTCAACTAAAAAATATTCATATAATTAATCTTAATAATTGTATTATCACTATAAAATTATCAATAATTAAGTAACATTGTATTATTATTCATCAGCTCAAAAATCAATCAACGACACTCAAAACATCTCAACAGAGTTTTTTTAATCATTTTATTATACACTCATAACTTTTCAAAGGTTTATATATATATATATATATATATATATATATATATATATATATATATATATATCAACAGAGTTCTCAAAGTACTCTAACAACTGTACCACAATGTTTAAATTTTTAAAATGAACCTAGAGTACTCAAAAGTACTCTAAAATGCTAAAAAAATGCTTCACTGACAGCCTTTGATAGGTGATAACTCTAATGAACTTTAATGGACTGATAGTTTGACTCATTATTGCTCAAAAATAACACAAACGTAACAAAAAGGTTGTTGACGCTAAAATTGCTCAGATTCACAGTCGTACGGCTAATTAACAACAAAACTCATCAGATTAGACAAAAGTGGAATAAAAAATATAAAATAGTAGTATGAAACAATATAAAAAGTATTTAAATAAACTAGAAGAAAAATTGAGGAAATGAGAAATTAGAGAATATGAAAAACAAAGAACAGAAGTGATACGAGATTAAAGAAGAAAAGAGTGATAAAAACTTAATTGGGAGAGAAAATAATAATATAAAAACAAGAACCTTAAAACGAAAGAACATAAGAGAGATTTAATAAGGTTGATACTAAAACCCTAAGTGTCAATAAAAGAATATTTGTAAGGTTAATGCATAATGAAGAAAAAAGTTATGAATTTATAGAATTTGGTTTGTGTGAATTCATTGTTATGGTTTTGCTAAAATATTATGTATGAAGAATCTAAAATGGATTGAAATCGTAATTGGGGATGCAAAATACAAAAACATATAAAAATATTTTGTTGTTTATTAGTTAAAAAAAAGGCTATTTAATAAATCAAGCATTTTAATTAATGGTGTTAATGAAACCAAATTGTTTTTGGTTACTTATTAGTAGAGGTGTTTGCGGTGCGATTTGTTGGGGGAGTTTATTAAAGAGCATTGATACATATCTAAAAATAAATTGGCTAATGCATCTACAAAAACCTACGGTTAAAGTTTGTCTTGAACAGGTGCTAGTGATTTGTATGTTGTTTAAGCCATTCCATCACCATGTATGTTATAGAGTTTAAAACCTGTATGTGTATCTTTTCATTTCGAATATCTTCTCTATTAAGGCTAACGGGTGGTTCCATCACAATATCAAATAACATAATGTAGTGTTAAAATCATAATATCATAACAATAAAAGACATTTATAGTAATGATCTAATTCCTGTAACCAACTCCAGTTGTTTCTGCTCAATTATGCTCTACTTATACCAAGCTCCTTGCGCCATATGTTGATTTTGTGTTTAGAGTCATATTGCGAACACCGTGTTTCAAGTCAGCTTTCGATCAGAGTTGTCACCAAATGGATCCACTCCTACCTTTGAATACCTCAGTTAGTTACATCTGTAATTTCAAAAGTATGTTTGCCCTTGAGCTTCCTCAAGTTCCTTGTCTATCAACTCTTCCATACAAAAAAAATGATTCTAAATCAATGTTGTTATGCTCTAGGACATTTGCATTACCATTATGATGATTCATAAGAACAACATTATTTAATGCTTCTTCATTCAGGAAACAGCTTGGTAACCCAGTAGTGTTATACTAATCGGCTTCTGTAATCGGAGCATCATAATTGAGAAAACAAGGTCGGCCATGGAAGTTGTCGTAAGACATATTGTCCCCTTTTATTGATGGCGACATCGATACGTGTATTATAACAAAAGTGTGATGCTGTAATGTAACGCTGCTTCTTGCTCTCCGGCGATGCTATTCTGCTTCACTGCTTACAGCACAGTCTTCTTGTTCCATCGGTATCTAAGCAAGCCTGATCTCATGATCATAAACAAGCTTCAATGGTTTCCACTGAATCGCAACCTTAGACAGCTGCCCATGAATATCCTTCAGGTTCATATTTTTCGAGTTAGGTTGCACTGCAAGACCATTACTTAAAGCTTTCAACGTAATATTCTGCTGACGCTTAGTTTTCTCCGAGCCATTCTCAGAAGGCAATAAAACATTCTGAGACTTGTCAACTTTGTTATTAGAAGAAAGAACAACCCCAACTCCAGAATTCACCCCCATTTTCGATCCAGGCCGAGCCGACAAACCTGGACCTAATCCCGCAATTAGAGCACCACGGACAGCCGAAGCCCCAAGAGCAGTAGGAGTTGGCCGACTGTAACAATCCTGTTGAGCTTCGTGACGAGGTCCAAACCATACCTTCAATCTCTGAGCAATATCCAAATCGTCTTTATGATTAGGATCATAAGCCAACGATAACTGCACATCCTGCACGGCTAATTCATACTTTTCAACAGCCTTAATCGCTTTAACCCTGCGAAGAAAAGCCTGAACAAAACTGGCTGACCTTTGAAATCTCGTATTCCCTTCTCTTAGTTTTCACACAGAGTAAATGATTTCAAAGTAAGGCTGAAACATCAACATTCAGTTGTCGGCTAAAAGGGTCTAACTCACTGTCTATTTTCTTTAGATGTCAATCTTCAGGATTCGTACATGACTATTTCAACCGATCATCATTTGATTCCGAAGACGGAGATTTCAATGTGACATGTTTTTTAATCAGATATTAAACTCAATGTATAAGATGATAATTGTAATACCCCGTAATTTTATTTTGCTCTGGGTAATATTGGTTCTAATTGTGAGAGTTGGGTCAAACTCATGTTGTGTTAAAGGAGAGCTTTCATGTGTTTTTCGACAGGAGGAAAGCATGCAGTCGAAGCTTGTTCACATGTGTTTACTGTGAATTTTGGTAAACAACCTCTGGTCTATCAATCTTAAAAAACTGACTAACTTGCAGGATCGACCACACAAATCCTAGGACATGTACTAAATTTGAGAGACAAGTGTAAATGACAAATGAAAAATAAAGAGAATGTAACTTGAACTCCACGTTCGACAATGCTGAAATAAAAATCTAACTGAACTCCACGTTCGACTACTTGCAATAAGGTAAGGTAAAGGCTTGAAATTTAAAGGGCTGTAAGAAAAGGATGCAGAAATTAAAGGGGTCAAAAGGAAATGACAATAAGTAAAAAGCTTTGAAAGTAAAATGCGACGAACTCCACGTTCTTGAAAAGTAAAGGCTGGAATGATAAAAGTGTTGTCGAAGGTAAAGTGCAGGAAAATAAAGGACTTTGAAAATAAATGCAATGGATTAAAGGTGAACACCACGTTCTTGAAAATAAAAGACTTTGAAAAGTAAATGCTTGAAGATTAAATGCTTGAATGTAACAGTGCAGTCGAAGGTAAATGCAGAAAGTTTAAATGACTCTGAAAGTAAATTTGGCATGGAAGATAAAGTTCAAGAAATTGTAAAGGCATGAAAAGTAAATGGCTGAATCTTAAACACGATGAAGATAAATCGTATTAATGAAGAAAGTGGTGTTACATTACGTACATTCTCACGAACTCGTTTCTCTACACGCGGGTACTTTGAGTTTCTTTGAGTAACTTGTACAAAAATATGAACACCCCTATTTTATAGAACTAACTCCTATTTATAGTGCTAAAAAATAACTACTAAGTGGTGGTTATGGCTTCAAACGTGTCTCTTTGGCGCCTTCTCCTTAGCTTCAAGTGTTCCCACGTTCACAACTGCTCCTATTTGAATTTGAAACATTGGAAATTCCCTCCAACCTTAGTATAACAACTGCAACGCTTGTTTCCTTATTCTCATGGTCGAAACCTTTCTAGCACTTAGCCATTTTTTGAGGTTCCTAAAACCTCTATTCGACTCAGGCTTCACCAAAACTGGGTCGAAGCCTTCTTTACGTTAATAATAATTTTTTTAACTTAAAATAGCCTTGACTCTTTCTAGCGTCAAAAATGAGGGTTAACAAATTACCCCCAAGGAATGTCCTTTCGCCAGAATTGGTAGGAAGGTCATTTCTTGATATAATAACCATTTCGACGCCTATTTGCATGGCCTTAACTGAATATCCCACTAATTACTTAATGGCTGAATTGTTCAATTTCTTTGACCCACGCTTCTGACGTCATACCATCATGACAAATCCTTAAAACGTCTTTTCAGTCGTATTCATCATAACACCTTTCTTGAAAACAGACGTTTGCAGTCTGAACATAACTGCTACTTTTCATCACGTCTCCAGGAGAAAGACACGCGTCCCACTAACTCCTCAGCTTCAACGGTAGATCCAAGTCTCTTGGGATTTTCAAATGTCTATATATACCCATTTTTACCACTTTGTGAACTTTCCACACTTTTCATACTCTCAAGCAACCTCTTCTTCTCTTCAGTTTCTCTCACGCAAACCCAGAAAAAACACCATATTTTCATCTTCTTCAACAATGGCGTCTTCCCAAACTAATCCTCAAGCAAAGAAAACTCAAAGAGGCAAGGCCACTCCATTTAAACAAACCATTCCTCCGTTCGCTAATATCCCAGGCCCCCAACTAGTAGATAACCGTCGTTGCATGCCGAAACCCACCTCTGAAGAATCAAGAGCCATATACAAATCTCATGTAATGATTCCTATAGTTGTTTCTGATAAATCCTATGCGCTATCTGGTCCTTTAGCTGTGGTTGACGTTTCTAATGAGAGGCTAAGTGAGTTTCTCCCCTCGTACCAGAAAACAAGGTCGTTAGGGCAAAAGAGTTTTCCCAAAATCAACGTTGCTGCTGGAACTTCTCCTGAAGAAACTATCAATATTTCAGGTTCCAAACTTACATACACTCTCTTCATCAAACACCACTTTAAACAAGAAGATGACAACGAGTCTGATGAAGAACATATTGCTTTTCTCACAGTCTAGCTGTCGAGATATGTTTTTTGTACCAAGTCTTTGCAGGTAGCTAAGAAGTACCTGCCCCTGGCGAATCAGCTTCACCACAACAGAGGAACCTGCCTGAGTGAACTCATTCTGGCGAACCTTTACGAGTCTATCAGTGAAGGGGCTTCTCGACTTAGAAATATGGAGGCCCAAGGTCCTATGCACTTGAGTGGTCCTCTTTGGCTACTTCAATTGTGGCTCAATGCTACATTTGAGGCTAGCCTCCCCAGAAAAGGCCTAGTTGATGAAGCATCTGCTGAAATAAGGGAAAGGAGTGTCGAATGGGCACGTCTGGTTAAACTCACTCCCAATGATGATGGTGAAACCCTTCAAAGGGCTTTTAGCAGTTATATTATGATGTTTGCCAAGCGCTATGAGTACACTCCTAGCATGGTACCTTTTGCTCGACGAAGCTACGACCCTGTGTGGTTTAAAAGGTCATTCCCAAATCCTCATCAAACTCTTGATCAAGAATATGTTGCTATCTAGGAAGCCTTTTTTATTCCCAGATTCTTTATCCACTGGCTGAACTTAGGGAGAGGTTTATCATCATTAATTGCCTATCAACCAAACGTTGTCTCTCGACAATTTGGGTTGGCCCAGAGCTTCCCTCAGTGCTTGTATGAGAGAAAGGGCCAAGTAATTCTTCACACCGCCTGCTTCGACGAGGAAAATGTATCACATACACTCGACAGCCGGAATGAGAAAAGAAGAATCCTCTCTCCTGTGTTTTTTGAACCTTCCTTTCTATGCACTTCATCATTCCACCAATGGTGGTCGAAGCACTATAGTGAGCACTTTCTTGATGTGGCTACATTTTCTTCGTTACTTGACCAAGCTTTTCTCCATGTACAGGACAAGACGAAAAAGAGTAAGTTTACTCACATCGAAGAAATACAGGCTTTTCAAAAATACTTTGAAACTATCTATAGACCAGATGATCTTAGTCGAACCATTCATGAGGCTGCTGTCACTCTAAAGAGAAAATTTCTAGAAAAGCTGGATCAACTAAAAATTCCTCCCAACGTCCCTCGTGAGAAAAGTTATGAGGTAGCTTTTAAACTTCTTCCTCCAAAGTTCCCTCGACTGCCTAATGCTGATTTTGGAGTGGCGCTTGCCCCTCCATTTCCATATTGGTTTGTCTATGGGGAGCATTTAAAACTTCTTCGACAACAGTCTCAGCCAAAGGCTCAACGAGTGGTTTCGACTAAGCATACGTTAGACAGTTTTAAAGGGCACCTTCATATAGGAATTCAGGACGTTCGTGTCGAATCTGAAGAAGTTATCAATTTTACTATAAAAACATAAGCATAAACCTAAATGCTAGAATCTAGATTACTCAAACGTCAAAGTAATCAATAATTTGGAAGATATAGGATTTAAATTTTAAAATGTGTTATGAATTCAAATTATATTCAACAACTTACCTCATAGGAATATGAGCATGGTTGATTGTGTAGTAAACCTAGGAAAGATGAGAATTGTATGAAACCTAACAAATCTCAAATGAAAATCAATAAATCACAATAAATTAGTAGAAGAAGAATCATACGGGAGAAATGCAAACAAAGCAAGTTAAGAAATGCGAACGAAGAGGACGATGAGGCATCCATGTTGGACAAAGACAATGAGAATGAAATCATCTCTCATGGTCAACATCACGCTTAATTTCTGTATATTCAAAAGCCCTAATTAAACAAAAGTTGTTAATTTCAAAAACTAATTTCAATTGGGAATTGGGATTTGAAACAATAGAGAGACTTACCCTTCCAATTAAGTATCAAGGTGAATGAAACTCATTGTTGTGATGGGGAAGTAGTTGAGATTGTGTGTTCCAGATCTCACGGTGGTAGACTTGCTGAGAAGTTGTGGTCTCTTAGTATCCTGGCGGAGAAGGGCAAAGGTTTCACATAGAAGTTTGAGACAGGTGATGATGCAGTTGAATTCCTAACCCTAGATTTGGAGAAAACAATGGAATTTGTTCATGGAGGATGATGGTAAAGTTTTGAGTTCGATGAGTAAGGTGAGGGTGAAGGTGAGTAAGTGACACAGTACAACGAAAAAAATAGTGTGTATTTTTTATTATATTTTTTAAAAGGAAAAAGAAATATTATCTTAAAGTTTTTGGTTACAGTAAAATAAAAATGTCATCTACATGGATCGAACACGCGACCACCTTCCGTCTTTTTTCATAATTTTGTTGAAAGCTTTATAATTGCACTTTCTAACAAAGTGCTATTATATGAACACCCTTTTATTAGCGTTTCACATGAAATCCCTATTAAACTTCCGTCTTATTTTTCTTTTATTTTTTTGTTAATATCCTATAATAGCGATTATATGCAAAGCGCTATCTTAGTGAAGTATAATAATAGCGTTTTGTCACAAAGTGCTATCAAAATCATATTGTCTGTATCTTATAATAGCACCCGACCATAAAGTGCTATTATAGATATGTTTTTTCCTTTTTAATAGCACTTTCTTTAAAAGTGCTATTAAATTAGGCGATACAAAAAATCAATTTTTGCGTAGTGAAGGAAGAATATAACCATCATGAATATTGCGAGAAGCATGTTGAAAGGTAAGCATCTGCCCAAAAAATTATGGGGAGAAGTTGTGTCGATTGCAACATACATCTTGAATAGATGTCCGACGAAGAAGCAAGAAGGAATTATGCCAGAAGAATGTTGGTCTGGTGTCAAGTCTATCATATGTTATTTGAAGGTATTTGGATCTATAGCACATAGACATGTGCCAGATCAATTGAGAAGAAAGTTTGTTGATAAGTCAAGTCAGATGATCTTGATAGGATATCATTCGACTAGAGGATACAAGTTGTTCGACCTAGTGAACAAGCAAGTAGTGATCAGCAGGGAGGTGATCATAGATGAGCTTAAGGAATGGGATTGGACTGAGAATGTCAAGAAGGATTCAGTGAGAATCTTATGTGAAGAACAAGCTAGTGAAGTCGAAAAAGAAGTTCGACAAGAAGTCAGCGGTAAAGCAGGTCCAAATAGACCTCAACGAACAAGACACATGCCTACAAGGTTGCAAGAATACATGATTACATAAGATGATGTGGTCGATGAAGAAGGTGAGATGGTACATTATGCTTTCTATGCAGATGTCGAACCAATCAATGCAGCTTAGACACTGAAAGATTCGAAGTGTGTGAAAGCAATGAATGAGAAGTTAAAATAAACACATATTTTAGGAAATAAAATATCACATAAAATATTCTCTAGATCACTAAATGTTGGTCAATTTATTCTTTCAAAATAGTTAAATAAAAAATTAATCCTTAAAAATAAAAATTGTCATTTAATTTAATCAATAATCAAAATATCCATAAAGAAACATCAATAATTTTTTTTAAAATAAACAATCATCAAAATCAATAAAAGATATATATTGACTTATACATTGAGTCAGTCATACATGGCCTCAATGATTTGCCATGGGAGGGTAGCTTATTTCTTTGTATATTTTTCCTGTTTTTGCTGGTTGTGTTTCAGGTTGTGAAATTTCATGTTATTCTGTCATTAAACCTATGCATAGGTGTGGTTTTTGACAATTTTGTGTAACTGAGGTCTTGGGGTCTTTTTCATGACCTTTTGAATAAAACTTGAGTATTTAAAAACAAAAACTTTTACTTGTATAAAACATACCGATAATCGGTGGTGCAAACTTATACTATTTCATTTAAAGGATTTGACTTACAATTTCAATGAATAACATATTGATTTAAGTTTTAAAAATCTAGTAAAAAAAAACTGATCAAAGAGACATTTTAAACATGGTTGAATTGATTTAATCATAATTAAAGAAAATAGTATAAGTAAATAAATAAATACAATGATTATCTTATAATTAATGTAAATATTAGTAATTTATAAAATTCGATTTATAAAACATTCAAATAAGTACATTAAAAAAATAAGCTGATAAAGTTAACAATAATACAAAAACCAGATGGTGGAAAATGATAAAGAAAATGCAATGGACTCTCGAAATTAGACTTTGACCACAATTTCTAAAAAGATCATTTTGGAATTTAAATGTATGATGCAAATTATTATAATTTTTAAATATTTCAAAATTATAATTATTTTTATAAATGTATCAGTAATAATTTAGTTCTTTAAATATATTTTTAGAAAATTATAAATGTTGGATAAACAACCCTTAATTAAGTAAATATATTTTTAAACAATTATAAATGTTGGATAAACAAACCTCAATTCTGTGCCGCCTTCTTATGTAAAATTTCAAAAAAAAAAAAAGTCTATTTTTGTATTTTATGAACTTTTTAATAACTTTATTCCAAATAATTTTTGCCCTAGTACTAACACCTTAAAAATGGTTTTTCTAACTCTTTTTCTTGCAGGATTGGAGACGACTCTAACACCTCTTTCTGGCACGTTTTGTGGATCAACAACCAGACGAAGAAAGAAGTTTTTCCTTTAATCTTCCAGGCTTCTGATTCGCATCTTTTGTCTGTTCCTGAAGCAGGCACCTGGTTCGATGGGAATTGTGTTTGGAAACAATTCCACGGTAATAGCGGTGATGGCATGATGCAGGAAACTATTGAAGAAATGCAACAGTGGTTGGATGTTAACAAACCTCATCAAAATGGAGCAGACTCTTTTTTATGGTTGAATGACAATGATGATGGTTACAAGACAAACTCTTGTATTGCAAAACACTTGGAGCACATTGTCACCATGAGATTCGACGCGGGTACCCTTGACGCGTTGGCTAGTCTGTGGAGGTTTCGGGCTCCTTCGAAGACCATTATTTTTGGATGGAGATTGTTGATAAATCGCCTTCCTACGAAAGACCTCTTGCTTCGTAGAGGTATTTTAACAGATCCTAGAGATTCCGTGTGCGTCCTGTGTTTCCGGCATAGCGAAACCTCTCAGCACTTGTTCAAGCACTGCTACTTTGCTAGAAACTTAAGGGACAAGGTGAGGTCTTGGGTTGGCAGGGACAATTTGGAAGTTATTACTGATCTGGCAGACTTTCCCGCCGAAAGCGCTAAAGTCAACAATTTATCTAAGCGTCACTTAATCGGCTCTATTTGGTTGGCAATGACGGGGTGTTTATGGATTAAACGTAATGCTGTTATTTTCCAGGGCAATGTATTTAGTTTTACGGATTGTTTGTCGGCGATTATTCATAATTCGTGGGTTTGGGCGGGTCTTACATGTAAACAAGCCTACTCCCCCCCTTTTCTTGATTGGCACCACTCTCCTCTTAACTCTTGTAGGAGCTAGGGGTGTTGTACTCTGTTTCTATTTTTTTGGAGCATCACTTTTGCTCTCATCAATATATTGCCTATTAAAAAAAAATGCCAATCAAAACAACCAAGAAACAAAAGCATATATTTTTTTACAGAGAAAAAAGAGAATAAATAAAAAAGAAAGACCAACCTACATGGAGGAGAATTTTCCTGGTCAGACGTACAGTCTCTCTTTCTTTTCTCTTTCCAGTCTCCCTTTCTTTCAACTCTTATTGTTTCTTTCTTCATTCCGCCTTGGATTTCTTCTAACTCTTCTTCTTGTTCTGCCTTTGGTTGCAGGGACGGTTGAAGCTTTAGATTAAAGTCCAAAAATCTATTGGGTTAATCAAAATAACTAAAAGGCCAAAAATCACGTTTAATTGATTTTGAGTTTGTGAATAAATCAAATTAATTCTTTCATAAAACCATATATTCCTACCCTAAAATGCAATATTTAAAAATGTTAACAAAATCATGTCAAATATTTTTTATTTTATGATTTTTTTGGGTATTATTTT
The DNA here is from genome assembly GCA_022829125.1 of Lathyrus tuberosus. Taxonomy (NCBI): domain Eukaryota; kingdom Viridiplantae; phylum Streptophyta; class Magnoliopsida; order Fabales; family Fabaceae; genus Lathyrus; species Lathyrus tuberosus. Next base: position 11,282,005 of record JALAZF010000137.1, on the reverse strand, counting down.
GAATAAGATGGAAAGAAGTGAAAATTAATATTTGTTTATAAATGCCTAATAAATAAATAAGAAAATTAATAATAAAAAATAAAATAAAATAAAGCAATTTTTGTGATTGTTTGTAGTTTTGAAGATAATGTAAAAAGGTTAGAAGTAGAGAAAAAACAAATAAAAGAGAATAAAGTAAAAAGTAGAGAGGGTAGGACTTGAACTTATGACCTCTCACACTCCCAACTCCTTGCTCTAAAGTTCTTATCAAATGGAATGCCAATAAAAATAATATAATTTAACTACTTGACAAATAATTTAACCTTACTGGTTAGAACCCTGTAAAGCTGAGAGAATCCATAAGATAGGGAACTCAGTGAGATTAATATCTCACCCCATTATTGTTGCTATTTTTCAGGTGTTGTTGCAGGTTTGATTTATAAGTGGAACTATGCTTGGATGTTTCAAGAGAAACTTAGCTTTAGTATTCCGCTGTGTATTTGTAGTATAAAATTGAGGATATTGTATATTGATCTTAGATTTTTATTTTGGCTAGTTTCCATATGTTGTACCATAGATAAGTGTTTATGTTTTTAGAATAGTCAAGTATGTGAATTACACCATTACGCACTTATGATGGTGTCTGTACCAAATAAAATGCTTGTATAGTATTATTTTAGGTATATATTATAAAGGGCGTTACACGTGGCGACCATGGTGTTTTTTTTTTTTTGATAAGCAATTCAATAAAATGAGATTAAGGAAATCTCTAACCAACAAACTACAACCAACAAGGGAACTAAACGATTACAAAAAGTCTAACGGGAATTTATACCACTCATATAATCTACAATTTTTACTATCTTTTCTACTTAGGATCAACCAATTCCACGAGGATACTTTAATCTCGTTTACAATGTCATTAGCGTTAAACACGTAATCATTGAACACGATATTATTTATAGTCCTCCAAATAATCCAGCAAGTTATAAACCATATTGAACTTATCTTTCCCGTAGCACTACGGCCTTTAAGACTCGTATTCCACGCCTTCGCATGAAGGTTGCAACTTGATTCCGAAATGCTGCCTATATCCACCCACTTGCAAATCTTGCTCCAAACCAAAGTGGATTTACAGCAAGAGAAGAAGAGGTGGCTCGAATATTCTAAGTGGTGAAAACAGAACATACATACCTTGTCGTGTTCGTTATCTATTAATCATCTAATAACCAAGTTAGCTCTAGTAGGCAGCCTGTCTAGAGCCATTCTCCAGCCAAAAATTTTGATATTCGCCGGAATAACCGTTTTCCACAATAGCAGCAGCAAATCCTTAATGACCATGTCAGCCCCATTATCAACAGATGAGAAATTCTGGACAGTATAGAAGGAACTAACCGAAAAAGCCATGGAATCATTTATATTCCAACACCAAACATCCTGCACATCTTTATTGCGAGTAGTTTCATCCAGCAGCTGGCTACAAACGTTCCATTCGTGAACAAGAATTGGGCCATCAATGTCCAACATGTCGTGCACCCTCCATCTCCAAAGGTCTCCGTCTCACTCCCCCATATCTCTAACCGAACAGAACTGATTTCTGCAGACATGGAACAGCCCAAGGAAATGATTCTTCAAAGCCTCGTTGCCAATCCAAACTGACTACCAAAAAGCCACATTTGCTCCATCTCCAATTGAACAATCCAAGAAATCATTGAAACTATTTGAAGAATCATGAACTGAGATGGAAAGAACATCCTTCATCCACGTCGAATCATTTATCGATCTACCATTATTTACGCGTTTTGTAGTAGTGAGATGGTCGTCACAACAATATTCGAATTCGAGAGTCGATTTCACAAGGGCAAGGTGTTAGCATCCCTCACGTTTGTTATACTCAACAAGAACCTTTTAGTTAAACTTACGATTGAATGCTACCTTATGTCAATTGTTTTCTTCGTGTGATAAAGAGTTTAAAGGAAAAGAAAAGGAGTTGCAAAATTTTTTTTAATAGGGTGCTTGACAAGATTGTGGGTCTTGCTCCTATGTATCCTCGGATACAATGAGGAACTTAAAGCTTCGTAGTTCGTGGAAAGAAAAGAGATATTTTTGGGTTTTTTGTTGTAGTGCATAACGGGACGTGAATCTCGCGCTTACGTATCTTCAGGTGCGATGGAGAATTCAAAACTACGTAGTTCTTGGTAGCTTATGAGTGTTGGTTGATTGATTTTAGTGAACAAGTTTTTATTTCACCTTCTAACGGTTAAATATTGGCTTGTTTTCTCACGTCTGAGACTTAAGGACTAAACAATGTTGGTTTGTGAAAAAGGTGTTGGGTGTTTTGTTGGATGACGATTACTCGAATAGTCGAGTAAGACAACTCATATTCGAATAATTGAGGAGAGGAAACGAAGGCTCTTGACAATCTCCTTTTTTATCCTTAATTATAAAAAGGATTGGATATGGTTAAGGTATTTTGATTGGAAGACGAATACTCCAGTTAGTATACGAAGGGAATAGAAGGCTCTAGACCACCTTCTTTTATGTCCAAATTATTACGAAAATGAATTTGATTAGATTAATATGAAAGAGACATGAGGCGAATCAAATTAGATGTTTTTTAATGGATGACAATTGCTTGAATGGTCGAGTAAGTCAACTCATATCTAAATAATCGAGGAGTGGAATCGAAGGCTCTAAACCATCTCCGTTTTCACCCTTTAACTTGAATTAGATAAAAGACACTCGATCTTGATCGAGGTTTGTATTTGCACTGAATCAAAACAAGGTTGAAATGATTTTGAGGAAAGATCCGTTTGGCATTGGACCAAGGGTTTTTTTATTTAAAATATCTATTTAATTAAATTATCATTAATTAGCCAGATGATCAACAATGCATAACTAAGTCATGAGTAAAATGCTAAAACATCCAGAGTTATCCATAATGTGCTCAAAGTTGATTTGTACGTAACAACAACATGAAGAATTGCATACGCAAGGATCATAACACGACAAAAATATCATATCAATGTATAGAAAATTTCAGCAGCATAACGACATAAAAATATCAAATCTGCATACTAAACATCCAATTTAAAATGTAATAAAGTAAAACAGCCAGCAGCTACACAAAATTATATTTACATTTACAATATTCACATTATTGTACCAATATCACGGTAATAAAATCCAGCAAAAGATTTGCATAATCGAATCGTAATCAGTACAATAATTGAATAAAAATCAAACTAAGCATACAATGAATTATATGCAAACTAACATCGACTGTAGCTCACTCGAATTCAAGTCCAATGATATTAACAACCATTTGGCTCGAATTGCACGCGCTCAGAATCACACAATTGAAACAAAAACTGACACTATATTAAAACAACATTACAAATAGGGAAAGATAAATTCAATATGGTTCACAACTTGCTGGAATATTTGGAGGACTAAAAATAATATCTTTTTCAATGATGCGGAGTTTAATGTTAACGACATTGTCAATGATATTAAAGTCACCTCGTGGAATTGGTTGATTTTAAGTAGACAAGATAGTCAGATGTGTAGGTTATACAAATGGTATAAATTTCCGTTCGATTTTATGTAATTGTTTTGACTGTTCGTTGGTTGTAGTTCATTGGTTTGAGATTTCCTTAATATCCTATTAATGAAGTTGCTTATAAAAAAAAACAGCATTACAAAATGTACAATGTAGAATGTAAATGCCTATAATCGCTACAATCTAGAACTAAAATTCACAACATAATCAAAATTAAAACAAGTTACACAAAGTAAACCAATACTGAAAATGCAGAAATGAAACGAACACAACCAAATCGAGATGAAATAGAACCCAAAAATGAAATTCAAATAGAAAAAATAACAAACGCTATGCGAGTGAAGTTATTGATGGAAGATGCAAGTTGTCATTGCTGCGAGAAAGAGCTCATTGTACGATCACAATCTGTTGTTGCTCCAGACATTGGTGAGCTTATAGGAAACAAGAGCACCAAAATTCGAGGTTATTTGGAGAAGGAACACAGTCTGCATTAACTACACATCAACAAAAGTTGGAGAGTTGTAATACTATCGTAGCTCCTACAGCTAACCATCATGTTGAACCATTGGAGAAGAGGAATTGGGTGAAGCATACGTTCCATATGGTTAGCACCAAATTCCCAGCAAAACTCAGTCCATTCTTCTCAGCTGGGTCAAATTTTGAAGTAAACTTGCAGCTTTTTCAGAGGAAGGAATAATAACTAGCAGATAACTGTGAAGGTTAGCACCAAACTGATCGTTTATTAATGAAATCAAAGTGCCTTTTAATAGGCTTACAAATAACTGACTCTGCTAAAATAAAGGACATGATGCCCCACTATCTCAACTAATGGCTATAATGACTAAATAGAATTTGACTCTAATTAAACCCTATTAATAGGACAATTATTAATAAGTAATACAAAATACTTAACAATCCCTCCCTTGAACTTAACTCTTTGAAGAGTTTGGTTCACCTGTGTTCATCCCATGTGCTTCTCGGATCTTTTTGAATGATGCCAACTTCAACGGCTTCGTCATCATGTCTGCTAGCTGCATCCCTGTGTTGCAGTAAGTAAGCTTAACAACACCTTCTTTGGTTAAGTCTCTCAGAAAATGATACCGAACTCTTATGTGTTTAGATCGTCCGTGCATGACCGGATTCTTGGACAGCTTGAAAGTAGAGGTGTTGTCACATGACACCACCATTTCTTAAGCTTGTTCATGACTTATCTCCTTTAATATTCTTCTCATCCAGATGGCTTGACATGCACATGTGGCAGCTACCACATATTCTGTTTCAGTGATCGAAAGAGTTACGGTGGGTTGTTTTCTTGAGGACCATACTACAACTCCTCCATGTATTAGAAACACATAACCTGATGTGCTCTTGCTATCATCTATATCCCCTGCATAGTCACTATCGGTATAGGCTATAAGATCACTTCTATCTCCCCGTTTGTACCAGATCTTGTAGTCTATTGTCCCCTTCAAATACCGCATGATTCTCTTTGCTGTTGCAAAATGGAGTTGAGTCAGATTTGCCATAAATCTGCTGATGAGACTTACCACAAACATCAGATCAGGGCGTGTTGCAGTGAGATACATTAGGCTGCCCACTATTTGCTTGTATACGGTTGGATCGATTTTCACACCAGTCTCATCACGACCAATTTATTGTCCTGGAACAATTGGATTGAAAACAGAAGTGTAGTCTTGCATTCCAAATCTGTCAATCACTTCAGCAGCATATTTCTTTTGACATATAAATATTCCATCACCTCTCTGCGTCACTTCTATTCCAAGGAAATATCTCATTTTTCCTAAATCTGTCATGTCAAACTCATTCTTCATGGAACACTTGAACTCATTCAATAGATCTTCATCATCACTAGTAAATAACAGATCATCAACATATATGCTAACAATCAAAATTTTACCTTCCTTCCTCTTGACAAACAAGGTTTGTTCACTAGGGCTGCTCTTGAAACCTTCCTTGATGAAATAAGATTCTATGCGGTTGAACCAAGCCCTTGGCGCCTGTTTCAATCCATAAAGTGCTTTACGCAGCTTGTAAACCATGTGTTTCTTCCCTTCTATCTCATAACCTTGAGGTTGCTCCACAAATACATCTCCCTCCAGCTCTCCATATAAGAAGGCAGATTTTACATCCAACTGGTAGAGCCCCCACCCTCGTTGTGCAGCCAAGGCAATAATCATTCTTACGGTATCCATTCTTGCCACAGGTGAAAACACTTCGGTGTAGTCCACTCCATATTGCTGTGAATAACCTTTCACAACCAGTCTGGCCTTGAATTTATCTACCTCCCCCAATTCATTGAGTTTGGTTTTATAAATGCATTTCACACCGATTGTTTTGGCTTCTACGGGAAGCAAAGTCAGAACCCATGTTTGATTTCTTTCGATTGATTTTATCTCTGCATCCATTGCCTGCCTCCATTTTGAATGTTTGACTGCCTCTTGGAAACTTGTAGGATCTGAGATGACCATGAATTCAAGATGCTCACTATCAAAAACATCAACTTTTACTAGATTTACCTCATCTTTTACATCCGATAAGCCTTCTCCTGAGGTGTAGTTAGCAGCCCATATCGGTGGTTTTTGGATTCTACCCTCCCTTGATGTGACCTCTTCAACTTGAGAAGGAACATCAACATGTGGCTCAGGAGGATTTTCACCCAGATTTTGTTCTAGATTTCCATCATCATCTTCTACTTCCCCTCCCTCGTTTGTAGCACTGTCATATACATTTTCCCACTCAAACTCTAGGGACTATTCATTAGTGTAATCAACATCCCAATTCCATGCCTTATCTTCTTCAAATATTACATCTCTACTGATGTGAATCTTCTTCTCAACTGGATCAAACATTTTGAATGCCTTTGATTCACTGCTGAAGCCTAGCAAAACACATTTCACACTCTTATCATCGAGTTTGGTTCTTTTCCCATCTGGAACGTGAACATGTCCTGCACAACCAAAGATTCTGAAGTGATCTACTGGAGGTTTTCCACGACTCCACGCTTATTCCGGTGTCATGTCTTTCACAGCCAATGTAGGAGATCTATTAAGAACATGGTTTGCCCATTGTACAGCTTCTGGCCAGAATGTTTTTGGAACATTTTTCCCTGTTAGAACAGCCCTAACCATATTCATAATAGTTCGATTCTTGCGCTCGGCAACTCCATTTTGCTGAGGGGTGTAGGAAGTGGTTAGCTGCCTCTTGATCCCATGTTCTTTGCAATACTCTTTGAATTCTCCAGAATTGTATTCTCCCCCTCTATCTATTCTTAAGGACTTGATACACATGCCTGATTCCTTTTCCACAAGTGTTTTGAACAATTTAAAATAATAGAAAGTTTCTGATTTCTCTAGTATAAAGTATATCCAAGTTTTCCTAGAGAAATCATCGATAAAACTTATTAGGTACCTCTTTTGGCTGTTTGATGGAGGGGTGATTGGGTAACATAGATCAGAATGGATGAGTTGCAGCCTTTCAGTTGCTCTCCATGTGCTTTGTTTTTGAAACGGTACTCGATGTTGCTTTGCTTTCATGCATGTCTCGCATGTGACCTTTGTTGGCCCAATTCCAGGTAAACCAGTGACCATTTCCTAGTTGGTTAAGGTGTGAAGGCCCTTATAACTGAGATGCCCATATCAACCTGAAAGCATCTTTCTTCCCCTTTCTTATGACAAGTTTCAGCAAATAAAACATACATTCGATTTGCACTCATGACAGCCTCAGCTATTTTTCCCTTCATAGGGTGAAATATGTTGCATGTTTTACTCTTTCTCCTCCCTTAAATAGCACATCTAATCCTTTTTCCTGAAGTTGCCCAACACTTAGCAAATTGTTTCTCAACTCAGGAACATAATACACATCACTCATAACATAACTTATTCCTTGGAGCATAATTTTCACCACTCATTTCCTATTTACAACTAATTTTTTATTATTCCCAAGCTTGACAGTATGAGTGAAAGAAGTATCAAAACTTGAGAACATACCTCGATCACCACACATGTGGTTTGAGCATCCAGAGTCTACAAACCAGGCATCACTTCTCTTTGTTCCTTGAAGTTCCACAAGTGCCATTAGCAGAACTGCATGTTCCTCTTCCATTTTTGTATAGTGAGCTTCTTTGTTCCAATTTGGGCACTCATGCCGAAAATGCCCTAAATTGTGACATTTATAGCACTCAATCAATGCCTTGTTGAAAAATTGCCCTCGACCCCTACCTCGGCCTTTGTAAAAACCTCTGCCTCTGCCTCTGACATTGAGAGCTTGAGCATCCTCTTCAAAGATGTTTTTCCTAAACTTTTGCTCATGAACAGTCAAGGAACTTTACAACTCATCAATAGACATGCTTCCAGTATCCTTGGATTCCTCAATTGAAACCACCACATATGTGAATTTGTTTGTCAACGTTCGAAGGATCTTCTCAACGATCTTTGAGTCTGGCATGTCTTCTCCATTGCTCCTCATTTTGTTGGAAACTGTCATTACTCTTGCAAATTAATCGACAATTTTCTCGTCCGACTTCATGGCAAGAACCTCGAATTCTCTTCTCAGAGTATTGAGAAGAGATCGCTTCACCCTCTCATTCCCTCCAAACTTCTTCATTGAATCCCAAACAATCTTGGATGTTCGGCAATCCAAGATCTGTTCGAACACTGTACGATCAATCTCCTGGAATAGGTAATGTTTCACCTGATGATCCTTCATCTTGAGATTCTCCAGGGTTTTCTGTTGGGCATCAGTTGCAGCAGCTCCTTCTTCTATCTCGGTATAGCCATCAGCCACCAGATTCCATAAACCTTTTGCTCGCAAAAGATTCTCCATCAGTTCACTCCAATGATCATAATGACTATCAAAGTGAGGAATTTTTGTGAGTGTTGATTCTCTTTTGCTCATGTTATCTCTCTAGGATAGCTCTGATGCCAAATGTGAAGGTTAGCACCAAACTGATCGTTTATTAATGAAATGAAAGTGCCTTTTAATAGGCTTACAAATAATTGACTCTGCTAAAATAAAGGACATGATGCCCCACTATCTCAACTAATGGCTATAATGACTAAATAGAATTTGACTCTAATTAAACCCTATTAATAGGACAATTATTAATAAGTAATACAGAATACTTAACAATAACTACCACAGATAATAATTAATTTGTTTATATTATTATAAAAAATATAAATCGTATACATCTTATGAGATTTTGCATAAATTTTGTTTATATTATTATAAAAAATATAAATCGTATACATCTTATGAGATTTTGCATAAATTTTTTTAAAATTTTAATAAATTGTATGAATATTTAAAGTAATTCCAATTTTGATTGTTATTATAACCATTGATATATTTAATACTATTATTTCTAATAGACCATCTCAATAAAGTAATTTAAAAAATTAAGTAAAAACCAAAATAAAGAAAGCAAATAAATGCATGGATGTGGCCATGTAGGTGGTCCAAGTTACTACGTGTGTAAGAACCGTGTGAGCCATTTAAGAAAAATCTCTCAACACTTTCCATCTTACTATTGATTTTTCCTAAACTTGAAGATTCTGATGACCAGACATGACTATGACATTCTTGAAACTACCTCTTTATAAGGAGAACCAAGTGAACTGTCTCAAAATTCAAGTAGAAAACAACATGGTTGTCAAAGTGTACGGAGCACCCTATGGTTTGCTGAAAAGAATTAGATTTTGAAACAATTGATATTGATCTCTTCATGGGAGAGCATAAACAAATCTGATTTCCTCAAACAGCACCCTTTTGGAGAGGTTCGTCTTATTCAAGATGGTGATTTTACCCTTTATAGTTAGTTACATCAACCCTTTACTATTTTCTCCATGTATTTTTATCGAAGCTATGTATTTTTATAAATTTGGTATATCGGATTTTAAGTAATAGCTATTATCATTTGTTGTGTTTGATTTAAACTCATGATGTCGATTATGAGTTTCACCAATTAGTTCATGATATCTTCTTTTTATCTTTTAAATTTTTGATATTTCAGGGGAATTTGCCAATAGGCATTATTGGAAGCCTCTTAGTATTGGTGCAAATGCTGGACTTACAACAACACTCCTTGTTGGCCTCTATATTCCTAATGGCATGACATAATTTGTTCACTACGCCAAACAAGACCTTAGACAGCGCTTTTTTTGGCCTTAGACAGCGCTTTTAAGCGATGTCTAAACCCGCGCTGTTAAAGGTTTAGACAGCGCTTTGGGTAATACCAAAAGCGCTGTCTAAAGCGGGGTATATTAAATGAAAAGCGCTGTCTATGGTACCATTAGACAGCGCTTTTTGACATTTTTTAGGTATATCTTAGACAGCGCTTTTTTTAAACGCGCTGTCTAAGTCCCACCATTTTGATCATTTTTAGGTATACCTTAGACAGCGCTTTTTTTGAAAGCGCTTTCTAAGCCCCACCTTTTTAAACTTTTTTAGGCATACCTTAGACAGCGCTTTTGGTGAAAGCGCTTTCTAAGCACCACCTTAGACAGCGCTTTTAATGTAAAGCGCTGTCTAAAGTATACGAAAATTTTTATATAATTTTTGATCCGATGTGCTCGAACGGGTCCACGCGGGCTGGTCGTTATGGAGGTGTCCGGATGGGTGCTGGTCGTACTGGCTGTCCGGTAAGTGATTGAGGAGAGGTGGTGGTGTACCTGCAAGGCACTCCGACGCTCAAGTGAGAAAGGGTCAGAAGAAAGGGGCAAGCACAAAGTATTAGTTCGTAGGGTGAATATTTGATACCTGACCCTCTCAAGTGAGAGGGTTTATATAGGGCTCTAAGCGCGTGGCTAACGGTCCTATTTTCGGGGCGAAATAACTGTTTTCCCTAAAGAATCGGTCGCTGCCCAAACTAGCCGTTACGACGGGCAGGGTGTCCAAAACTAGCCGTTATGTCGGGCATGTGCTTAGTTTCGGGCATCTGCCCATGGCTGATGGGGAGCGCTGAAGCTGTGCACGTTGGGCAGAATGTCCGGGGAGGAACGTTATGTTCCTTGCCTGGTAGGAGGGGCAGAAAGGTAACTTTTGCCCTCCTGCGGATTGGACTTAGGCGATTTGGGCCGCTCTGTAGCAGAGGCTTATTGGGCCAATTCTATCCATTGGTCCAGTCCAGAACAGGAGCCCCCCAAGTCGTTGCTCCCGAGCATGGGAGTGATGACTTAAGGACTCCTCGTTGTCCCGGGGGACTATCATGAAGTCGTCGTTGGATACGAGGACAATTGTCTCGAGGTGCTCGTGGTTCTCCGTGTCCGTCATGCTCGTGGTCGAATCCCTCTTGCCCGGTATTCGGGGAGGTGACGCGTCAGATGGAATGGGAAACGTTGGGTCGCCACGTGTGCATCGAGACCTGTGTAGCAGTTAAGTAGGTAGTCATGGCTAGTGGGTCGTCATTATTACCTACGGGCGCGTGTGCGCACGTGCCTCTTGGTATAAAATGGGGGAAACCGTCCCATTTTTCACTTTTCCCTTTCTGATTCTTCCCCGTCGCCGCCTTTGTTCTTGTCCGTCATCGGCTCCATGTAACCGGCCACCGCAACAAGTTTCGAGCAGTTGCTTTTCTTCCAGTAAAATCAAGTAAGTTTTCAGATTTTCTGTTTGTTTTGCTTCCTCTTGTTGTTAGTGGTAGGTTGCATGTGGCTAGGGTTAGTTTTAGATGACAAGATAGGTAGATTTCCGGCGAGTGTTGGTGGTGGGCGGTGGTTCACGTGGTGGTTGTGAGTTGTGACCACCGCGTCTTATCGTTTTCTGGGGTACTTGGTGAGTTTCCTAGTAGGATGTTTCCAGATTCCGGTGGAGTTGTGCGATTCCTGGCGGAGCTTCAACGGAATCTGTGCATATGCGCGGGGAGGTTACTCGTAGGAAGTTGACATGTCTCGGGCATCTCTTCGCGGGGATGTTTTGTTCTTCTTTGCTCGATGTTGAGGCCTAGGCCGAGGACGTTGTCCCTAGCCTTTCGTGCGCCCTTTCACTTGTCTTAGCGGTGGAAGGGTGGATTTGATTTCCTGTCGAATTCACTGCCTTTCTCTGCTTTTTCAGGTGATCATAGTGGCGATGGAGCCCGAGAGGGAGGTTATACCCGTTACGTCCGAAGAAACTGTCTCCGATGAGAGCAGCAGTGCAACGGCCTCGAGTTCTGCGTCCTCGAGTTCGTCGGCTTCGAATTCCTCGAGCGACGTCGAGGTGGAAGCGAGTGATGCCGAGGAGGGAGATGACCTGGGGGTCGTGGAGGAAGATATAATGGAAGAGGACGTAGACGCGTTCTGCCCGGAAGAGTGGGAGGTGGCCGAGCCTTCCGAACACACTTCCACGTTTGCGAGGTTTGCGGCGGATGCTTTTACTGAAGTGGGGCCTTCAGGTGAATGGAGGGTGCTTCTGCCTAGCGTGGGCGAGCGGATATGCTCGAACTTCGGGGACTGCTTCGGGATGTACGAATACGTCTTCAAAGAACTGGGGCTGAGGTTGTGCTTCACTGACTTCCAGCGGTCGGTGTTCCATCATCTGAAGCTGGCGCCTTCCCAACTCCACCCCAATTCGCTGGCCTTTATACGGGCTTTTGAGTTGGTGTGCGAGCACCTTGCTTTGGGGCTCACCATCCCTCTGTTCTTTGCTGTTTTCCACCTACAGCGGCAACTGACGGGGAAGAGGTACGGATGGGTCTCTTTGAAGTAGTCCAAAAAACTGTTCAAGCCGTTCTCAGAATCCATCCGAAACTTCAAGAGACGGTACTACATCATCGAGCCTCTGTCTGAAGCTGCTAAGGACAGCACGTACTGCTGGGAGGTGGAATGTGATGAGAACGGGGATGAGTTGATTAACGAGGAAGGGAAGTACATTGGGGAGAGAGTGTACAAGTTCCCAATCCGCTGGACGCCCGACCACTTCTCAAAGAAGCCCAGTGCCTATGTTTTTGAGCCGAGTGCTTTACACGGGCGGGATGCCGCGTCTTACGAGACCCTGGTGAATTGGGTCAACTCCTTTCAGCTCACGACCTGTTGGACGAGCAAGGGTAATCCTATCTTCGAGGAGGATGGCAGTCAAAGGGTCGAGCGCCGGTTTATCCCCGTCAAGGCACTGCTGGAGTGCAAGACTTCTGCGGATGTCACGGCGCTGCTCGGTAGATTTAGTTACTTAGACTTTATTTGCTATTCTTTCTTCCTCGTTTCTGACGCGCTTGTTTTCTTTGTGCAGGTGAGATGCCTCAAGCCCGTGACCGTGTGGTGAGGAACGCCATGGCGAGGGGTAAGGCTGGAGCGACCCCCTCCAAGACCCGGACTGCTGCTGGTGCTCGTGCGCCTCCCCCTGTTCAAACTGCTCCGGGGACCTCCTATTCTCCCACTCCCTGTCCGCGGGATTCTCCACTGCCTTTGGTCGGGCGACAGAAGCGCCTCCGGACAACAGATACAGTGGATCTGAGGGGGGCAGTTGAGAAGGGGAAGTTCGAACTTCCTCCGTGCATCAACGATATAAGGTTCTTTGAGGGTAATACCTTGGTTGTTCCTCGGGCTGAATCTCTTAGCCTGGGGAACATGGATCGCGCGGGCAAAAGGGCGATGGTGGCCAGGGATGCTTCTGCCCTCGTGAGGATGCTCGAGATGGCAGCTGTGTATACTGAGGGGGACCACGTGCTCGAGGCTGAGCTTACTGCTGCTCGGGCCTCCGAAGCGACACTGAAGGAGGAGGTCCGGAATGCCCGTGAGGCGAAGAAGAAAGCCGAGGAAGAGGCGACAACGCTGAGGGAGGAAGTTACCAAGCTAAAGTCGGAGAAGAAGGCGTCCGAGGAGTTGAACGCGGAGTTGATGGCGGCCAATGCCCCAGGTGATGACAAACTAGAGGAGATAAGAGTGTTGAAGACTCGGGCAGAGCTGGTCGCTGGCATTTTGCAGGCCGAGGAGGATGGTATTGTTGTGGCCGCGGAGTCTTTTGATAGTGCGGTGGCCCAGTTGCGAGTGGTGAACCCTGGGCTCGAGATTTCGACCGGGGGTACTCACTACCTAGCTCGTGTGGAGGGTGGCCGCATTGTCCTGCCCGAGGGTCTTGTTCTCGATACTCCCGAGGAACATATCGAGGAGCAGCCCGTGGAGGAGCCGAGGCCTGAAGCAGCGTCAACCGAGCGTGTGGAAGACTGAAGAGTTTTTGTTGGTTAGCTGTATCTTGTCCGGCCTGCGTGCCGTTGAACTCGTTGTAATCTTATTTTTGTTCTGGGGGCGTTGCCCTTTTTTAATGTAACAAGCACAATCTTTGGCCCTTGTGACCTTTTAATTTAATGCCCGGTTAATTTATACAACTTCTGTTTATACTGTTGTATTTTGTTTTAGTTGTGTATGCGTGACTGCCCGTCGGAGGGTGTGTTTGTCAACAAGGCTTATTTTTGACAGATTGCTCGTTGCGTAATGAATTCGCCAGTGTGGGGAACTGGTCGAACAGCCGGGGAAGATCCTGGCGAGGTTGCGAATCTCAGGTCACGATTGAGGCCTGAGGTCGCGGCGTGAACGTCCCATCGCGAGCTGGGGTTCTGCCAATCATGGTACTTGGGCAAAGGCGGTGCTCGATCGAGGACCGCCGACGAGCGGAGCTCCAGCTCGTTTATTTGAGCGGGATTCCGCTTTGTACGTACGCGTCGTTTGTACCTGAACGAGCGTGATGGCCGTTAGACAGCCTTGTGACGTGAGGAAGCTTCTTGTGCCTTTTAGCTGTAGTATTGCTTAAGTTTTTCAGCGTTCCATGGTCGAGGGAGCGTTTCCCCGTTGAGGTTTTCGAGGAAGTATGCGCCGTTCCCCGTTTTGGCGCGGACTCGGTATGGTCCTTCCCAGTTGGGCGCCAGTTTACCTTCGCGGGAGTCCTTGTGGTTTCTTCGCAGGACGAGGCTGCCCACGTCGAATTCCCGTCGCAAGACTTTGGCGTTGTGCCTGATCGCTATTTTTTGCTTGAGAGATGCCTCGCGGAGGGCTGCTCCTGTTCGGATTTCCTCGACGAGGTCGAGCTCCTCTCTTATCGCTTCGTCGTTCATTTCCTCGTCCAGGGGTGATTCCGTCCTCCTGGACGGTACGTGGATTTCAATGGGGCCATATGCCAAACGGAAAGGTGTTTCCCCGGTGGTGGACTAGGGGGTGGTGCGGTATGCCCATAGGACACTGTGAAGCTCCTCGACCCAGGCTTTCTTTGTTTCGTCCAGTCTTCGCTTGAGGCCGCGCAATATGACACGATTGGCCGCTTCTGCCTGCCCGTTGGTTTGGGGATGCTCCACGGAAGCGAAGTGTTGCCTCGTTCCGAGGTGTGCGACAAAGTCTTGGAATTTTTTGTCTGTGAATTGTGTTCCATTGTCCGTGACAATTGCTTGGGGGATCCCAAACTGGGCAAGGATGTTCCGCTTGTAGAAGCGCAGAATGTTGAGCGCTGTTATCTTGGCTAAAGCTTCTGCTTCTATCCACTTCGTGAAGTAATCTACGCCTACTATCAGGTATTTGTTTTGGCTGGACCCCGTCACGAAGGGTCCTAGGATGTCCAGGCCCCACCAGGCGAATGGCCACGGGGAGGTCATGCTTTTTAGTTCGTTTGGCGGAGCTAGGTGTATATCCCCGTGTCGTTGGCATTTGTCGCATTTCTTCACATGCTCCTTGGCGTCTTGTTGCATGGTCGGCCAATAGTACCCTGCTCGGAGGGCCTTACGGGCAAGGGACTTTCCTCCGAGGTGTTGGGCGTTGATGCCTTCATGGATTTCTCGCAATACGTGGGGGACGACCTCCTCTTCTATGCATTTAAGAAGTGGGATGGAGAAGCCGCGCCGGTAGAGTTTGTTTTCGAGGATAACGTACGAACAGGCCCTTCGTTTGATGGTGCTGGCCTCCTTGGGATCCTCTGGAAGTTCGTCCCTGGTGAGGTAGTTGTAAACGGGCGTCATCCAGCAATCGCTATCCCCGATCGCGTGTACGTGTAGGGTCGAAGATCCCTTAGTGATGCTTGACCGGGGAAGTATCTCTTGGATGACTGACCTGTTTCCGCCTTTCCTCTTGGTGCTTGCCAGTTTTGACAATACGTCTGCTCGTACGTTGTGTTAGCGTGGAAGGTGTCTTACTTCTACTGTTCTGAATTTCGACATCTTTTCTCTGACGAGGGTGAGGTATTCGGAGAGACTGTCGTTTTTGGCTTGATATTCCCCGGACACCTGGTTGGCTACGAGCTGCGAATCCGTGCAGATGATGACTTCCTCGGCCTCCAGGTCTTCGGCTAGGCGTAGCCCGGCGAGGAAGGCTTCGTACTCGGCCTGGTTGTTTGACGTGGGAAAAGACAATGTGAGAGAAGCCTCGACTATGGTGCCTTCGTCGTTTTCCAGAATTACGCCTGCCCCGCTGCCGCTCTAGCTGGATGCCCCCTCCACATAGATGGTCCATCTATTTGTCACGTGGGGCGAGGAGTTTGAAAAGGTCACTTCTGCTATGAAATCGGCCAGGGCCTGGGCTTTAAGAGCTTTCCTGCTTTCGTACTGGACGTCGAATTCGGACAGTTCTAGCGACCATCTGAGCATTCGCCCGGCCATGTCTGGTCGTCCCAGTAGCTGATTGATGGGTTGATCTGTTCTCACCACGATCGTGTGGGCCAAGAAATAGTGTCTTAGTCGTCTGGCAGCGTTGACGAGGGCCAATGCTACCTTCTCTATCTGTTGATATCTCAATTCTGTGTCCTGCAATGCCTTGCTCGTGAAATATACCGGCTTTTGCCCGCTAGGATTTTCGCGGATGAGAACGGCGCTAACGGCCTCGGCGGAGATGGCGAAGTACAGGAACAAGACCTCCCCGGTATCTGGTCGTGACAACACGGGCGGTTCCGATAGAGCTTGCTTCAAATGGAGGAGGGACGCCTCGCATTCTTCGGTCCATTCAAACGTTGCTTCTTTCCGCAAGAGCTTGAAGAAAGGAAGGGCGTGCTGGGCGGACTTTGCGACGAAGCGGGACAGCGAGGTCAGCACTCCGTTGAGGGATTGGATGTTCTTTTTAGATGTGGGCATTGGGAACTCGGAGAATGTCCGACATTTATCGGGGTTAGCCTCTATTCCTCGTTCCGTAAGGTAGAAACCGAGGAACTTACCTGCTCGTACCCCGAACGTGCACTTCTCCGGGTTGAAACGCATTTGGTATTTCCTTGCCTGCTCAAAAATTTTGCGGAGGTGGGCAACATGGTCTAGTTCCTCGTGGGATTTGATGATCATGTCATCCATGTATACCTCGAGCATGTCGCCTATCTGTTCGCGGAAGACTTTGTTCATCATTCGTTGGTATGTAGCGCCGGCGTTCTTTAGTCCGAAGGGCATTACGTTGTAGTAATAGTTGCCCGATTCGGTCATGAAGGCTGTGTAAGTTTTATCGCTCGTGGCCATTGGTATTTGGTTGTAGCCCGAGTAGGCGTCGAGGAACGATAACAATTTAAAACCGGCCGAATTATCTATGAGTTTGTCTATATTGGGGAGGGGGTAGGCGTCCTTCGGACAGGCCTTATTAACATCAGTATAATCAACGAACATCCTCCATTTGCCATTATTTTTTCGTACAAGTACAACATTACAGAGCCATGTAGTATATTTCGCCTCGGAAATAAACCTAGCTTCTAGAAGGTCTTTGACAGCTTTCTCCGCGGCTTCTGTCTTCTCCGGGGATTGCTTCCTTCTGCGCTGGGCAACGGCTTTGACGGTTGGGTCGATCGTGAGCTGGTGGCAGGCGATGGAGGGGTCCAATCCGGGCATCTCAGCAGCACTCCACGCGAACAGGTCTGCGTTTTCGCGGAGGCACGCTTTCAGCTGTCTTCTGGCTAGGTCGGGCAGATCTGCTCCGATCTTCACTCCCCGTTGGGGGTCTTCTCCGAACGGAACGATCTCGAAGTTGCCATCTGGGACAGGTCGTAGGAGGTGGCCGCTGTTGTCGGACTTAATGCCCGACGGTGCTGGAACCTTGGCGCAATCTTCTTCGCTGAACCGGCTATCTAGATCGATTGATTCGACTTGGGGGAGTGGTCTTGGCTGCTCGGAGCTGCTGGGCAGGTGGGGATGACCAGATGCTCTTGCTTCACCGAGATGGTGTTAAGTCCCTTTGACGCTGCTTCAAAGCAGCGGCGGGCAGCCTCGAAGTCGCCGTGGAGGGTGGCGACCATCCCTTCAGAAGTGTAGTACTTCATTTTGAGATGTACGGTGGAAGGTACTGCAATCAACTCTGCCAGGGTTGGCCTTCCGAAGATGCACTGGTATAGTGACGGGCAATCGATTACCAGAAACTGTGCCTTGATTGCTCGGGTTGTCTTTCCTGAACCGAAGGTTACGATGAGCTCTACGTAACCTCGGGGCTTTGTCACCGCTCCGTTGAACCCTTGCAGGTCGGATCCGACGTATGGAGTGAGGTGAGAGTCGTTCAGCTGCAATGTCTCGAACAAGTGGTTGTACATTATGTCAACCGAACTGCCCTGGTCCACGAGTATCCTTCGGACATCGAAATTCGCCATCCTTGCCCGGATAAGCAGTGGGATGTTCGAATTCGGTGCCCCGCCGAGGAGTTCTTCCTTGTAGAAGAAAATGGGAGCGGACCCTTTATGCGTGGTGTCCAACGTGGTGACCTCGTTGGAATTTTTGCTAATCAGTTGGTCGAATCTCCTCTTGACCGAGCCAACTGTGACTTTGTTGAATCCACCTTCGGAGATCACCATGGCCGACGGGAAGGCCTCCCATGGGCTGCTGGCAGCGAGGTATGTGGAGGCGAGTATATTGTCCGGGAAGCGAAAGTCTTCTGGTCGGGTCACGGACATAGCGACCTGGATGTTGGCGTCGTCGGAGGGCGGAATTTCCTCTGCGAACTTTTTGCTTTCCTGGGCCTCTTGCCGGGGAGCGTCCTTCTTTTTTGCGAACTGCTTCAGATGGCCGTCGCGAATGAGGATCTCTATGGCATCTCTGAGGTGGATGCACTCTTCCGTTGTATGGCCGTGACTCTTGTGGAAACGGCAGTACTTGGACTTGTCCATCCCTGGTCTGACCGGCAGCTGCTTGGGGAAACGGACTCCTGCCTGTTTGAACTCCGAGTTGGCACACTCGGACAGTATTTTCTCCCTCGAGGCAGTGAGGGCGGTATAATCGTGGAATCGCCCGGAGGGTGCTCTCTGCTCGCGTGTATCGCGAGGTCGATCGTCGCGTCTCTTGTCTCCTCGACGGGACGTCGAGGGTTCTTCAACTCTGGACGTCCGGGCACCTTCTTGGTTGCGAGATGTCTGGACCGAGTGGGCAGCGACCTTCTCCTCGTACTGTATATGTGACTGGGCCTGGTGGAGAAGTGCATTGAGATTCCTCGGTGGGTCGAGGCCGATGGCTTTCGCGAAATCGGAACTAGGACGTAACCCTTGCTCGAGCAAGAATTTCTTCATGGCGTCGGTCGTTGGTCCCTGGACGGCCTCCTTGTTTAAGCGCTCGATATAAGCCCGGAGAGGTTCCTCTTTGCCTTGTACGACGGCTCCCAGGGACGCCTCGGTCTTGGGGTGGCGTCGTGAAGCGGTGAAATGATGGGAGAAGATCCTCCCCAGCTGTCTCCATGACGTGATGGATTCTTCGGGCAGCTGCTTGTACCACGTCATCGCTCCTTTACGGAGCGTGGTCGGGAACAGGCGGCACTTGATGGCTTCCCGTACCCCTCTGTAATCCAAGAGAGCGTCGATGTTCTCTATATGCTCGTCCGAGTCGGTGGTTCCGTCGTATGTCCCTAGCGACGGAGGCTTCTCCAGCCCTTTAGGAAGGCGGGTTGCTAGGATCTCCCGGGACAACGGGCCGCGAGGTTCGTCGTCGCTATCTGAACTTGGCTCTGATGGTGACCGTCGTCTGCGCTCGCGGCGGCGGTTTCTGTGAGGTGAGGGTGAACGGGACCGGTCATGAGGTCTGCCCGGCGGGAAGGGCCTATCTTGCCTCGTTCTTTTGCGTCTCGACGGGGATCGATCTCGCGGGGAGATCCGGTCGTGCTTGCGAGTGGGTCGTATCTCAGGCCCGTGCCTAACCGCACGGTCTTCTCCGCGCCTAGGTGGCGGGCTTTTGGTACTTCGGGCTTTATTCCGGGGAGGAGAGGATCTTGGGAAAGATGAATCCTCAAGAGCTCTTATCCTTTCTCCTTGTTGTAGGATGAGGAGGTTGGTGCGGTTAACAGCTTCTAGAAGGGCTGCCACGGCCAAGTCGGCGCTGGGCGGACCGGGAACTGGCCGGTCTTCCGATGGGATCTGCACGTCTCATTGTCCGGTGGGAGGAGGAGTTGGAGATGCAGTAGCCCCGTCCCGACGGAAGCGGGGGTCAGAGAGTAACGAAGAATGGCCGTCAACGTCCATCTTGTTGACGGGGATGAGAACAGTGGTGTCAGCACCTATCGCGGAATTCTGGGCGGCCATACGTGGGCGGATCAAAGAGAATATGTTTTGATCTTTTGATTTCCGAGGAGGAATGAAAGAAGGGGAGAACAAGAAGTTCCCACAGACGGCGCCACTGATCCGATGTACTTGAACGGGTCCACGCGGGCTGGTCGTTATGGAGGTGTCCGGATGGGTGCTGGTCGTACTGGCTGTCCGATAAGTGATTGAGGAGAGGTGGTGGTGTACCTGCAAGGCACTCCGACGCTCAAGTGAGAAAGGGTCAAAAGAAAGGGGCAAGCACAAAGTATTAGTTCGTAGGGTGAATATTTGATACCTGACCCTCTCAAGTGAGAGGGTTTATATAGGGCTCTAAGTGCGTGGCCAACGGTCCTATTTTCGGGGCGAAATAACCGTTTTCCCTAAAGAATCGGTCGTTGCCCAAACTAGCCATTACGACGGGCAGGGTGTCCAAAACTAGCCGTTATGTCGGGCATGTGCTTAGTTTCGGGCATCTGCCCATGGCTGTCGGGGAGCGCTGAAGCTGTGCACGTTGGGCAGAATGTCCGGGGAGGAACGTTATGTTCCTTGCCTGGTAGGAGGGGCAGAAAGGTAACTTTTGCCCTCCTGCGGATTGGACTTAGGCGATTTGGGCCGCTCTGTAGCAGAGGCTTATTGGGCCAATTCTATCCATTGGTCCAGTCCGGAACAATTTTTTTTAAACTACAATTTTTACCAGGTTTTTCAACCAGAATTTGACCTGTTTTTCAACCAATTTTTTTCCAGAAAAATACCACAATTTGGAGATTCAAATCAATCCAATTTGGCCTATTTAAATGTACCAATTTACACCAAAATTATATATCCAAAACAATTGGCAATTCAAACCAATATATATATATATATATATATATATATATATACACCAATTTATAATTACAAATCATTACATTTTTTCTACAAAGCATTGCATTCAACCAAAGCATATTACTTATACTAGTACTTTTGCATCCAACCAAAGCATTGCTTCGAATCTACATAGGTCCTGAAAGAACACAAAGATTGTAATTCAATTAAAAGAATACATCAACAATGTCTATAGTTAGAAAGTTACACATATTTAAATTCTCATCAATTAAAGTAAGAGTACAATATTATACCTAATAAAACTCCGAGCTCCATAATGTATTGACACCAATCCTCTTTAATTTCATCCAATTGAGAAATTGAGTAATGAGCACACTTGCATTCTTCAAAGTACTACATTATAATATAACATAGTGTTAGATGGAAACTTTCTACACGACGTCAAAATACAAAAAAACTATAATAGATGAATTTAGAATGAAATAATATATAACATTTTATTATTTTACCTCTTTCACTAACATCTCTTTCTTTTCTTGGTTGGAATATGAATTACTTGTTTCTTAGCAATGCGGATGGATGAATGGATCCAAATTCCCTCGTTATGGTCATTTCTGATATATGACTCATTCGCTATAAGATCCTCATCTTGATCATTTCTATTCAACTCATTCAGTCTAATGCATGACTCATTCTCAACATCAATATCACATTGATCTACACCACTATCATCAACCACTTTGTTAGATAAAAGCACTATAGACCATTTCGTACTCGTCGGGTCAGTGACATAGAACACTTGTTTAGCTTGAGATGCTAGAATAAAAGGCTCATCTTTGTACCCCACCCTATTAAGATCCACTTGCAAAAATCCAGACTTATCCATTCGTATGCCACTACTATTTACCCACTTGCAACCAAAGATTGGAATCTGAAACTTCTCGTAATCAAACACCCAAATGTGCTCAATAACTCCAAAATATGACAGATTTGCATATTTGGGGTTTAAGTCCTTCATACTTGATATGTGCATTGCTTCAGCTAGGACGGTGACACCACTATTTTGCATAGTACTTTTATCATCTTGTTCTTTGGTATAAAATGTGTATCCATTAATTGCGTATGCGCTATGAGAATACACATGCAAACTTGGACCATATGCCAAACATCTCAACCTTTCTGTTACTGAAGCAGGATCTGAAGAGCGCTTCGAATAAATATGATCCTTTAACCATTGTATAAAACTTTGATTGTGCTCTCGTACTATCCAATTTTCATTTCTGTTCTGATTTAACCTTCGGAGTACATCCTTGTGCATCTCAACATATGGCTCAACCTCATTATCATTGTGCAGAACATACAAATGCACTTGATCCCGTTCATCCCTTGATACTGTCACAATTTTATTTCCAATTAATTTTTTACCATCCTTTTTTTCGAAAATATGAGCTTTGGGGAGTCCAATCGATTGAACATTGGACAAATATTCAGTACAAAACTCAACCGCTTCTTCAACAATGTATCGTTCAACAATACACCCCTCTAGTCGACTTCGGCTTTTCACGTACCCTTTTAATATTTTCATATAACGTTCAGCAGGGTACATCCATCTCATATAAGCTGGTCCACACAACTGTGTCTCTTTCACAAGATGAACAACTAGATGTACCATTATGTCAAAAAAAGAGGGAGGAAAATACATTTCAAGCTCACACAAGGTAATAACTATCTCTTTTTGTAGTGTTGGTAAGATATCGGGATCGATTACCTTACTACAAATTGACCTAAAGAAAAAACACAAATTAGTTATGGCGCTTCTTACTTTCACTGGCAAAATAGAACGTATACCTATTGGTAGAAAGTGTTCCATTAGGCAGTCGTGTGTCTTTAAACTCTTTAACGTGAGGTCT
Source organism: Lathyrus tuberosus (assembly GCA_022829125.1). Lineage (NCBI taxonomy): Eukaryota > Viridiplantae > Streptophyta > Magnoliopsida > Fabales > Fabaceae > Lathyrus > Lathyrus tuberosus. The sequence goes on along the minus strand of JALAZF010000137.1, from coordinate 11,259,301 downwards.
TTCATAGACACAAGTCTTCTAACATCTGAAGAGTATCCTTCTGGAACTTTAACTTCACTTAGAAACTTACACAATATTTTCTTCTCCTTTCTAGACAGAGTAAAAGCAGCAGGTGGTAGATATGTTCGTCTTCCTTTCTTCACGGGTGCTAATTCAGTTCTAATCCCCATCGCTACCAAGTCTTTTCTTGCTTTAAGGTCATCCTTAGTCTTTCCTTTTATATTGAGTAACGTACCAATAACACTTTCAAATACATTTTTCTCAATATGCATAACATCGAGAAAATGTCTCACGTACAAAGACTTCCAATATGGCAATTCAAAAAATATCGACCTCTTTTTCCACCCACCTTTGACAACCTTATGCGCAAAAGGTTTGCCAAACTGAGTACGCATATCTTTCACCTTTTTAAAAACTTGGTCACCTGACAACATAGGTGGAGCTCTACCTTGTTCGGTGTCTCCATTGAATTCTTGTCTCCACCCATGGTATTGATGTTTGGCATTTAAGAATCTACGATGGCCGAGAAAGACATTCTTATGACCAAACTCCAATCGCTTCGAATCTTTTTTATCTTCACAAATAGGACACGTTTTTTCACCTTTTATGTTGTACCCTGATAGATTCCCGTAAGCTGGAAAATCATTAATTGTGCCAAACAACATCGCCCTCAAATTGAAACTTTCTTTCCTATATCCATCATAAACCTCCACACCGTTCTCCCACAAGCTCTTTAAATCTTCGATCAAAGGTGTCAAGTATACGTTTATGTCATTCCCTGGTTGTTTAGGCCCAGAGATTAACATAGATAACATCATGTACTTACGCTTCATGCATAGCCACGGAGGTAGGTTATAAATCATAAGAATCACGGGCCATGTGGTATGTGAGATACTTTGAAGACCATGCGGGTTCATTCCATCAGTAGATAATGCCAAGCGAAGGTTTCTTGCTTCTTCTCCAAAGTCAGGATAATCATTATCAATTTTTGACCACTGTGGTGAATCAGCCGGATGTCGCAACATTCCATCAATAATTCTTTCATCTGCATGCCAAGTCAGGTGTCTTGCATCGGTTTCACTACGAAACATGCGCCTAAATCTCTGAATTATAGGAAAATACCATAAGACCTTGGCTGGAGACAATTTTTTCTTATATCGAGACAAACCACATTTAGGGCACTCAGTTAACGATGCATATTCGTTTCGAAACAAAACGCAATCGTTTGGACAAGCATGTATCTTATCATAGCTCATGCCAATAGTGCACAACATTTTTTTGGCCTCATAGGTTCGATTGGGAAGAACATTATCCTCCGGTAGCATTTCTCACAAAAGGGCCAACAACTCTGTGAAACTTTTATCCGCCCATCCATTGCCCGCCTTTAAGTTGTACAACTTCAATACCGCAGACAGTCTTGTGAATTTAGTGCAACCTTGATAGAGCGGTTTCTCTGCATCGCTTACCAACCTCTCAAACATTTCGGGACAATCATGAAGATCTTCTTCAACTGCTTCTGCAATCTCTTCGACTCGATCACAATCCTCATGTTAAAATGAGCTAACATCTGGCAATCATCAAATTCAAAAAAGGTGAATTTTGAAAATTCTCAAAACAAAATAAGATAACATTCGACAATCCTCATGTTTAAAAAAGTGAGTTCTGAAAATCCTCATAATAAAATGAGATAACATCTGACAATTATCAAATTCAAATAAATTATATGTAAAAACTCTATCAGAAATTATAATAATTTATTATTATTTTAGCCCATTTATTTTTCTTTATACGTTTAAGTTTAAAGCAGTAAATTTTAATTGTTATTAATAATTTTTCAAAATATAATGAAAGTTACAAAAATATTTATGGTCTTTTTTATAAATAAAGCTATTTAACAGAAAATAAAAAGATAATACTTAACTGTATTTGCAGACTAAATTTTAAATCAATTTATATTTTTTTATAAAGTAACTCTATTTGTATTTCTAATCTTATATTCTAAATTATCACATGATATTCATAAATCTAAAAGACATATTTAATATATGAAAATAATAAGATTTTTTTAAAACAAGATCAAAGTGTGAAGACATCGTGCATCACATGTCAACTAAGTTGTTCTAACAAATAATATTTAAACAGGAATATTATCTTGACACTCTTTCTTATACCTACACCGTATTTTTGTACGGTACGGACAATACTGTTCATGTACGGACGAGCACTGTTCATGTATGAATAAGTACTATTCATGTACGAAAATACACTATTGCTCATGTGCGGACGTCACTATTCACCGTACGGACATGCACTGTTCATATACAGACGGCACTATTCACCGTCCGTACATCAGGTGTGGGTGTATGCTTGGTATCAAAATAGCATTTTTGATATTTAAAATGTGCATGAAGAATTCATCCAATTAAATTAATATTAATACACGCTTGTTTTATATTATATTTTTAAAATTTAGTTATAAATTTGGTCCAATTATTTCGCCTCATTTGTAAAATTAGTTCTTGTATTTTAAATTAAAACAATTTAGTTTTTACTAACAATTTTATACTTAAAACTGATGACATATCCATTTTAAATGACGTCTCATTAGTGAAACATGAAAAATTATCATAGACAAATTTTTGTAGAAATTTAAAGATTAAAAATATGAGAAAAAAGATTATACACCGACAGTGTAAAATATTTTTACACCGTCAACCAATTACGGGCGTGTATCCCGTCAAATCACAAGTTTAATTTTAAAATACTGATATGACATGGCGAAATGTTATAATTCTATTGGATGATGGTGTTAAATAAGTTTATACTGTCAGTGCATTACATTTGCTTTCTAAAAATATAAGTAACACATCATTAAAAGAAGAGATTAATTGAAATACACTGTCAGTGTAAAATTACTTTACACTGACATCCAATAAGGAGAGATCCATGGAATAAGTAGTTATTTAAATAGTTTAATTATAATTTAATTTAATTTAATTTTAATTCTATAATTATGTGTCAAAATAATTCAGTCTTATTAAATGTCAGTGTAAAGTAGTTTTACACTGACAGTGTATTTCAATTAATCTCTTAAAAGAAACACGTCATCAATTACATGTGCAAAAATGTGAGAATTCTTTTATAAAAATTCCATGCAACCTTGAATAATGATCTTCATCATAATATAAAATAGAAAAATATTAGTTACGAGGATACACATGCAAATGTTACGGGTGCGAGGATACAAAGGTTATTTGAATATTATTTTGTTTTGCTCATATCGACCTCGGTCAACTACTATGAAAGAATTGCAATCTTTTTAGAATTTTTTCAACATACGAGAACCACCCTGATAGCGAGCAGAGGAGATTCGAGCCTTAAGTGGATCTAAGGATCCAACGACTCTCCGCAATTTACTCATAACAAATATCAAGTTTATTATCTCGTCTCTCTATATAGAGAGAAGACACCAAATTCAGGTAAGAAGTTTCAAACTCAATTTCAATTCACTCTTCTTTCTCACATACCGACTTGAGCGTTCGAGTGCTAACAATGCAAGACAACCCCTTCTCCACTGCGCCAGAAGCTCAATCACTTCTTATCGTCACTCAATTTCTAGTCCGGAATGAAACAATGGTGTCGTCTGTGGGAATCGACTTCAGATTCCTGCATTTTCCATAATTTCACGTTCGCTCTCTTATTTGTTAGTTCGTAACCTCCTCGGGTCACCAAATCAAGAGCATTTAAAATCAAACACGATGATTTGTCGCGTTCGATATAATTGAGCATCATTTTAACTTTGATTCATATGACTCCAAATGATGGTTGGATCCAAAGCTACTCGTTCTGCTGCTGCTCGAGAAACGGTCGCCACTACTACAGCTCAAGCAGGGATCAAACCACCACCTCTACGTCCACCTCCTTAGCAAAACATCGTGAATCCAGAAGTGGAGATTTCGTTGCATCTAGATCTAGTACAAACTTCTCAAGTATCTGGATATGTCTAATTGCCTTATATTGGACCTCTAATTCCACCTCTAGTTGCACAAGCTTCTGAACAGCATGTACAACATTGTTCGACAGCTTAATTCGCAAGCAATAGAGGAAAGATTGTAGTTCCTCGAAGAAATCCTCCACAACTTTCCGACGCAAGGAAACATTATTTAAGAGGCAATATATAGGAACTCATATCTTCGTCTTTAAGCCGTCTGCATCGAATAAATACGGAGCTCTTAAATTAAGAAATCAGCATATGAGCATGAAACATCAAATTATTTCCTATAGCCTCGAGGGAGCTCAGGCAGCCACGCTCCTCCCTCGGATTGAGCAGAAAAATAACCAGTGAAGGTTCAGTAGAAGCATTCATTGTTAACTAGGATTTTTGAAAGCAGAATACCAAAATCCATAGAGAAGTTGCCCAAGCAATGTGAGTATGATGGGAATGGAGATCCATGCGAGCACGTGCAACTCGTCAATGATCGGGCGGACTACTCAAATGGTAACAAAGTGTCAAAATGCAAGTTGTTTTCCTTGACCTTGGTCGGACCGGTAAGACTATGGTTCAATGGTCTTCCAGATGAGAGCATTGAATCGGGGACTGATTTCTATGAGGGATTCTCTGCACTTTACTGTCCGGAAAAAATGGTTGGTGATTGGAGATGCTTTGAGCGGGATTATCCTAGGAAAGAAGGAAAGCATGCAGTTTTAGATTGACCGCTATACACAAGTTACCGTTGAAGTCGGGGGAGCCGAAGAAGGCCTTAAGTGTTAGATCTTCGAAAAATGGCCTTCTGAGGGAGACTCTCTTTAGGTTGAAGATATGAAGGAAGAAAGTGAGAGCCACTCAAGAGATGTTAAACATGGTTAAGTCTTACATGATCCTGGAGGAAAAACTAAATACACATTTCGACAATCCCGTTTCCCCGAGACCAAGTCCAGTCGCCCGACAGGCAAGGAGTCTCACAGGTAGAAGGACGAGTCCAATCGATATATGTAAGGCCGATATGAAAAGTACACTCCTCTGACTGTTTCTCGAAAGAATATCTCCTAAGATTGCGCCAACACAGAATTCTAGAAGCGAGGGATCCAACCCCATTACCCTATCAGAGAGACATCTCAGATTGACAAGTTAAAGTACTTCTGTTTTCATAAAGGTCACAACCATAACATCGACAAGTGCATCCAGCTGAAGGATGCCATTGGAAAATCTCCATCAAAGACTTCAGATGTCGGGACCAGTGGCAAGAGCAAAGAGGCCAGCAAAGAGAAGTGATTGTATATCGCCCCCATCACGGAGGAGCACCCCAGGAAAATCTTTCCTCCAAAGAAACCATGAAGAGGAAAATCATTAATATGTTGACCTTCCACAAGAAGGATGATGGTATGTCGACAAAGACACCTGATCGACCCGTGTTGGAGTTCTGGGACTCAGAGATGGTAGGAAGGATTCATAATAAAAGTGCCATTGTTGATCATGACTACAGTCGGACATTTTGATGTCTCTCGGATTTGATTGACGGCGGCAGCTCCTGTGATATTATGTACTATGAGTTGTTCGAGAATATGGGCCTTGAAAGAAGCAGCTTATGGCCATATGAATGCTCTAACTTGCAGGCATTCATAGGAACAATCACTCATCCATGGGGATACGTTAAGATGATGGTATCAGTAGGCGACATGAAGGACGTCCTTGCAGTCAATTCGCAATTCCTCATCGTCTCTTGCAGGAGCATCTATAACTGCATACTAGGAATGCCTTTCTCAACCACTCTGAACATTGTAGAATCACTGATGCATCTCAAACTTAAGTACCATAACCTTCAGGGAGAGCCGATAACCATCAGCATTGATCTCAAAAGAGCAAAAAGAATCTATCAGCACTCTATAAAGACCAAAGAGAAAGTGTGGCCATGGAGATTAATGTAGCTTCCCTCATCGGTCAGCTCAGCAGGATGAACAAGTCCCTCAAGGAGTGGCTAGAGCAACAAAGGCGAACTAGAAGAATAAGCGACGGCTAGCCAACTTGGTTATGTTTTCTTTTCCATTTGTATTTAATGTTGTGATTATATAATCATTCTCCTTATGCGGGTGTTGTCCTAAGCTCTTTGCACATGCGACTACAATAATCAATTCCCCGCAGCAAAAAACACACACTAAGAAGTCAGGAGTATTGTCGCAGACACTTTGCACGTGCGACTACAACAATCAATTCCTCACTGAAAGTCAATGGTGTTTTCATAGACACCTTTCTCGTGTGACATTCTTACATAAAAACAACCTCAATTCCAACATTAGATACATCACATTTAATTTTAAAAGATTTAAAAAAAGTTTGGAAATCCAAGAAATGATGCTTGAGTGAGTTTTGTTTTTTTAGAGCTGCAAATACTTTTTTTTTTTGGTTTCTCATCTATTTAAAACAAACATCTTATTTAACCATTTTTTGAAGCGGGTGTACTCAAGGTACTTAAGTACTTTACAAATTTTCAATTGAACCTAGCTTAGTCATGAAAATTTTTTACCACACTCATTCTTGAAGGGTGGCTATTCTTAAAATTGCATTCACCATTGCTTTATCAATATGGAGTCCTTCAAAACTTACAATAAAACCTAATCAAATTATATGGCCGGTGCAAAAACACCTTTTTCTAAATTTGCGTATAAATTTTCAAAACAGTTTACATGCTTGTAAAGATAATTAGGACTGATACATTTAGCATCCAAAAACTTCACCTAGGGGAAGCTTAAATGAAATGGTGATATACTTTTGCTCACTCTCTCTCAAACTCAAATTGCTTATACATTTATTCTTTACCAAACTCAACAGAAATGTCCACATCATGGCTGTAAACATCAAAACAGGACAGTATGAACTTTTGAAATGGTTGTACATGCCCTTTAGAAGAACAAAGTTGACCCGCTTTCCTAGTGCAAACAATATCTGATCAAATTATACTTGACTTTTGAAAGAACTCCAAATTTCTGGAGAACGAGAACCTGAAGGTTAATATGAAAAATAGGATCAAGGATGAATGATTAGACCCAAGTCATCGAAGCTCAAAACCACAATATGATACACAAATGCCTTTTGCCAGTGATTCTTAAAATTTGGGTTGAGTTTAACTCAACTCCATAAAACCGACTTCTAAAATGAAAATTGTTTTTCACTTATAAACATGTTTCAAATCTTATCTTAACCAATATATACTATAATCTTCTATACATAGACATTTTGAGCAGACCTATGCGGAGTGGAATACTAACTTACATCTAAGCTTTCAATTATTTCAAAGTGCATCTGCAAATTCGGAGGCCTATCAGCAAAATAATACCTCGATAAAAATTCAACCTTCCCCCCGCTTTTGCCAGCTTCCGATTCAAGAAGAAGCAGCATTTCGTCCTTCTCCTTCCGTATCCAGTCTCGCTGCTTGTCATTCCACTGTCTCGGTGTTCCATGAAGGACAAAACGAAGTCGAGGAGCTCCTTGCACGAGCCTTTCTGATATCCTCTCAAACACATCACGGTTTGTCAAGTATGCACCGGCTGAGTTCAAACCAACATCAACATAATGAATCTCACTGATGCTGTTTAGTAAAGCTTCCTTTGTTTTAGGTACTACGCAGATCTCCGCATCAGTTGAATTCACATTAGATCCAATACCTGAGAAACCAAGTTCAGTAGCCATCTGATTAAGGACAGTTCCGCCTTTGCTAAATCCAAGGATGAATGTCTTAGGTTGATGTAAACTACAAGAAGGAGTGTCTACTTGCCTTCCTGAAACTATTTTTCTTACCTGCATTACAAGAAAATGAAGAATATCGAAACCGTTCCGGTAAAGTAGCAGTAAGTAAAATCATAGCAAAATCTAAGATAGGTGTTTGTACTTGTTCAAGGCAATTCGATAGAAGTGAGACTGTTGATGTAGATGCCGGGAACCCAATCGGACTGTATGCCTTTGGCTCTCCATATCGATTCACAGATGGTATAAAGTCGTTATAGACCGCAAAAGGTCCGTTAAAAACAGAAGCCTCAATAACCCAAGCATTGATGGAAGAACCGAATTTTGACACAATGATTTCTGATAGCTTTTGTAAATCTGATAGCTTCTCGATCAATGGGTTACCGGTCCTTTCAACTCGATCACCACAGAAAAATATGGCATTCGCAATAGGCACCTGTAAAAAAATCAGAAGAAAATATAAACTTGTGCTAACTTATTCCTACAAAACCGGTTTATAAGATAGAGAATGTCCAGCTTATAAACAAAGTAGTCAATAATGGCCAATAGCGGCGCTATCCTACTATAGCAGAGACCAGCCACTACGGAAAGAGCGTTAGCGGTGCAGAACACTACAGCGGTCGTTATAGAGCGGTTCCCGACCCGGAGCGGTTTCTGTCGGGCTAACCTTTTCTCCTCTAAAAATCCAAAATTACCGCTTAAATTTAAAAGTTTTAACAAAAATTTCTTCATTTTCACATAAAGTGAAATGAAAGTCCTATATAATAGACTATATATAACCTTTGGGATCCAATTTGAAGAAAGAAACTTACGGTTAAAGTTCTGGTTTGAGAAGAAAGGCAAAGAGATGCACCAACTCTATGGATTGTCCGGCTGTTAGAATGCAAGGGGACACTCAAAACTCCATTCCACCGTTCCATTGAAAAATCTGCACAAAAAGCATCAAACTAAGAATTAAAAATGAAACTGAAGGCAGAAATTATAGGAAGAAAGAGTATGAAAGTAACAAAGAAGAAGAGAAAGTTACAGAAAACGATGTGATATGAGCCACTCCGAGGTTGTGTTACGAGATTCTAACCCCTTTTGGTAGAAATTCCGTTACAAATTTGATGGAACTGTTTCGGTGCTTGTTTAACTTAATTTCGAATACTACAATGTTAGATTCATAAAAAGTTATATTTTCATAAACATATAAATAATTCATAACAAAACTCGGATCTAATATTGAAAGATATACGAAGGTTATGTTATGGGGAAGTTGTAAATCTATTGAATTTATGATTAGGTTAATTGATGAGACAAATAATAGGTACTAGGGTGGCAAAATGGGTCTGTTGGACATGTCCGTTTTGTCTGCACTTTAGTGCGAGACGGGTCAAGGGTTTAGGCCCTTACTCTCTAATGCATCCGTTCCGTCCAGCCCTATTTTCTGCGCGGATTTTTGTGGACACGAGCATTTATATAAACTTTTACATTTTTAAGCTTAAAAGGTACAATGCTCAAGGGTTTAGACATGCATCCTCAAATATGACTGTCCCACCCCACTTTGTTTTTTTGTGGGCTTTTTCAGGGCGGGTCTAAACGGGACAGGCATGCGCGTTTACCACCCCTAATAGATATATGTTCGGGAGGATAAATCTTTTTCTTAATTCTTTTCAATGGAATACGTCAAATCTCGATCTACACGAAAGAGTCATTTAAATCTCATCAAACATAGTCGATTAAAGACTAGACAAGTCCTAAAAGATGCACTCAATTAAGGTTAAAAGGACTTTGGTAACCATCAAATAAGAAGGTTTATTATATAATCTAACATGTATTCTCTAAGACATTTATCTTCAAAATGGATGTAGGGTCTCTTAATACTAAACCCTTATTATAAAGTCTAATGAAATTTTTAGAATCACGTACACTATATTTTAAAACATAAATATTGTATTCATAACCTCTACTAACTTAATCGTTTAAGTGTTTTAGATACATCCTTTACTATTTAGAACAATGAACGATGACCGTCGTCAAGTTGTTCATCAATCAAACTTTTAGATCCATCACAATTATTTGAGAAAAACCTACAAAGTATTTGACAGATTCCCAAGCATCTTGCAATTTAATCAAAAGGAAGTTGAGGGAAAAGATTACCCCTACATAATTATAGCAACACGACCTATTTAAAAGAAACAAACACCTTCAACCTCCTTTTGATTGAATTGCAAGATGTTTGAGTTTTGCAACACGGCCTATTTAAAACAAACAAACACCCTTACATTTTTTGTTGAATAGGTGATTAATTGAACACATAACTGCCATGTTTTGCTACTAGCAAAACTCATGATGGCCAACTATTATGCTCATTGAATTTCAGTTGACTAGGAAAGTTCTTGTGATATCGTGCATGTAGAGTTGTTTTTTTTTTGGAAATCTTGGTATCCGGCCTTGCGACCGACTAATCCAAGAGGGACCAATACCCACCGTCCACTAGCGGGGGCCCCGTTTCAAGTCAGAACAAAGCTCCGTATGGACTGGCCCACACAAGAGTTGATTGCACCTAGGAGGTCATGTAGAGTTGTTTAATGCACATTAGTTAATTTCTAAAGACTTAAAACCATTTATTGGTTGTGACCTACATGGTTTAATGTACCGATGAGTAAATTATAAGGCTACGTCGAGCTGTTGGTATCTTTTTTGAAGGGAAAAGCCAGGAACACAATCAAAAAAAGTTTTCAAAATGGTTACTTCTTCGACTTTAAGTGTAAGGTTTTCTTCTTCTTGTCACCTTCTTAATTTTTAGCCAACCTTTTCAACCCAGTATAATGTTCATGCAAAAAAGAAGAAGAAGAAAAAGAAGAAGAAGACACCATAATTTTTGTGAAAACTCCAACTAGCAGCGGAAAATTCCTTATAATGAAGGTTTATGACGAATGATGTCGAAAAAGTAATTTGTGATAAAAACTAATACTTTTGAAAACCTTTTGGACAAAATAGGAATTAAATAAATGCTTAATAAATATTACTAATTAATCGAATTGAACACTAACTTTTGACGCTTTGAACTAATTCAAAAATGAATCTTTATTGATGTACTTGCAATGAATACAATAGTGAGGATCATGCTTGTGTTATGGCGCACAAAAGAGATTTATGTTCTTATATATATGAAGTGAATGCCTTTATCCAACTGCCTAATTGGGTGTTATATATGTGAACCTTTGATAGAAGAGCCCGTGGGGAGAGATTGGTTCTCATGCCTACAAAACTAGAAACACGTCCCTTGAGTTTGATTCATTATAGGAATGAATAGGGTGAGTCGTCCATGTAAGGGGTGAGATCATTCCAAAAAATACTTCAGTTATCCATTAAGGAAATCTTGTTATACTCGCCTAACATGTGGCTTAACACATCCTCCCACGAGATACATCATGGAGGAAGTGAGTAAGGTTCGATCACATGTTCACCATGTGACCTCATCTCTTAGTATATACGCATCCCTCATGCTAGTTAAGAGCCGGAGATTTGGTGTGCCAAGCCCTTTGAGCTTTTACTGAAGATATCCCAACAGTCCCTCGGGCATGAGGCATATAAGGGCAAAGTAATTAAGACATACAATTATAGTCCATAGTCACTCAAGCCTGATTCCTATAAGGCCAAAGTGATTAAGCTAGGATATCCCAATCCACAATGAAATTGCTCTGTTTGTAATTGTGACTTTCAAATGTATATTTTGATAAATTGTTGCATTTTTTCTTTTTCTGAATTATAGTTTATTTGTAATTTGATTTTATAATTCAATGTTGTGTTGTACCTTAAGTAATCCCTTTAATTAGGTTGAGTCCACTGCAATGCTTTTTAGTTTGAGCAAATTGATCAAAGTTAAACTATGTTTGCGTTTAATCACAAGTATGAAGCCTTAAAAAAGGTGTTTTTAAGCTTGACTCAAATCACAATTTTAGAAAATTTGATTCAAGAATTAAATTGAAATTAGGAATTTAGTGATGTATAGTGATTTGAATGACGGTTATGTCTGGTTTGAACCAAAGGCACTTTCATGTGAATCACAACCATGGATGATTCGATTCATGATCAAATAAAATCTTTTGAAAATCACTTATGGTTATGTGATTTAAATCATAATTGTATGATCTGACTCGAATCAATTACTCAATTTCGTACATATTTTGTGTCTTAGCTCTAGCACTTATACAAACCAATTTTGTCATTCTCCTAATACTGAAGAAAAATTTCATTGACACACATGAGCGTGAATCCATATTTTCAAAAAATTAGAAAAACAATTAATGTTCTTCCTTTCACACATTTTCTCTCAAGTCAAGCCTATAGAAAAACCTTATTGTATGTTGATTGTGTTAATGCTATTTAGAAGTAGTGTGATATTATTTAGATAATCAATCAGCTTCAATCTTGAACCAAAATTTTTTTCATTTTTGTGGTACTCAAATCTAACGATTAAGTATGATTGGTACATTAGGGAATTTAATATTTTTGTGAAGCTTTTTGTGTGTATCGTATTAAAGAATCAATTTCGTGATTATGATTTCTAGAGACTGGCTTCCACCAAAAAAGAAAATTATTTTCTTTTCCATTGAAGATTTTGGTAGAACCAAATGAAAGTTGTTACGGGCCAAAGTTAGGAGTTTCTAAGATCCTCCAATAAAACAAAGATTCAAACAAAGAAATTTTGAAAGGGTTAAATGAAGATCATTGTGAATAGAATCTTGGAGAATAACTTTTGATACGGGAAGGAAATTTGCTTAAGATCACGTGCATATCTTATCTATTTGACAGTTTTTAGTGTTTTATTATAATAAGAGGTAAATCTAGATTTAGACATGTGTTTTCTTAGCATTTTGAATTAATGTGCTCAATGTTGTCTTGATTGTCTTTTGTAACAAAAACTTTTGTATATTAATTTGTAAAATAGTGAAGTAACAAAAACTCTTAGTTAAAATACAATTTTGGTCTTTTTGTTTGTCAAAATTCACGGTTTTGATCCCCCATTTTTTTTATAAACAGTTTTGGTCCCCCACCTCTCACTGTTTATATACGGGCATGTACTGTTCATGTACGGATTAAATATTGTTCATTATTTTTTTAGGCCAAAATTGGGGTGGGGACCAAAACTGTTAAAAAAAAATAGAGGGACCAAAACCGTGAATTTTGACAAACAGAAGACCAAAACTGTATTTTAGCCAAAACTCTTATATATTAATTTGCAAAATAGTAAAAGAAGTGATTAATTTTTAATGGTTCACCATTAAAGATAAAACTAAAAACAAAACGAGCGCATTGAATCGGTATAAACGTGGTGCATAATATCTTTTTCCTTATTTCTTTTAAATTTTAGCATAAATTATGATATTTTCACTTTCTAAATCATATTTTCTAGTTTTTATCAGCGTATATTAATTTATTGTGTAAGCACATATCTTTTATAAATTTAGTTATTTAAATTTTCTTTCTGACAATTACGACGATATAAACTCTTAATTCAAATGAAACATTTTTTATAAATGAATTAAATCTTTTGATGGTTAAAATTTTGATTTTTAGTAAAATATAAGTTGTATTATTAATTTATATTAAATGTTATTTTAATTTTAGTTAGCTATGGTCTTTTACACCCCCATTTCACATTATTACACACTCCCTTGCACAGGTCACACTCCCCTCTCTCATTTCCACCACTGCACTTCGCCGGCGCCGCCCTCTCGCCACCGTAAATCGCCACCAATATCCATCTTCAATCACCAGGCCTGCTCTCGTACTATCACACATCTCTCAGTTCTCCTTGTTGTGTATTCTATCCTTCTCCCTTTCCTTTTCAAAAATTTCCCTATTTTCTCTCAATAAAAACCCTAGATTTATGAACAAATCCCAATCCGTTTTTTTTTGCTCTTCATCATTACATGTAACTGATAATCAAAATAGCTAATTCATTGATTCATTGGTTGAATTGATGAATTCTCTTAAACCCTACACATTGAACACCTTGAATATTGAATAGTATCGCATTTTTCATGTTTTGCTTTATGATTCCCAGAACTCATGGCATTTCACGTAGATTCACCTCATTTTTCAGGTTTCATAGAGAATCACTACGCTATTTCTCTTCATCAATACAATTACAATCTGATGTGGTTCCATCACAATCTATAGTCCAAAGGGTATGTTCATTGGTGCGTGAATCATACAATGAGCATGCCTTCATGAGAGTTTCACCTCCAAGACTCTATCTTGGTATTGACGCTGATTCTTTAACCCATGAACAAGCTGTTACCGTTGTTGCTTCACTTGCAGGTGATGCTGGTTCAATGGTGGCTCTTAGTTTCTTCCATTGGGCAATTGGGTATCCGAAGTTTCGATATTTTATGAGGCTGTATATAGTTTGTGCAACTTCTTTGATTGGGAATAGGAATTCGGAGAAAGCTTGTGGAGTTATGAGGTGTATGGTGGAGAGTTTTGCTGAGATTGGGAGGTTGAAAGAGGCTGTGGAAATGGTTATTGAAATGCATAACCAGGGTTTGGTTCCGAATACTCGGACGTTGAATTGGATTATGAAGGTGACAAGTGAATTTGGTTTGGTTGAATATGCAGAGTTGTTGTTTGAGGAAATGTGTGTGAGAGGGGTACAACCGGATTCAGTTAGCTATAGGGTGATGATTGTTATGTATTGTAAGATTGGAAATGTTTTGGAGGCAGATAGGTGGTTGAGTGCTATGCTTGAGAGGGGTTTTGTGGTTGATAATGCAACGTTTACGTTAATAATCAGCAGATTCTGTGAAAAGGGTTATGGAACAAGAGCATTATGGTTTTTTCGTAGGTTAGTTGATATGGGTTTGAAGCCTAATTTGATTAATTTCACGTCTATGATTGAAGGTTTGTGCAAAAGGGGTAGCATCAAGCAAGCATTTGAAATGTTGGAGGAGATGGTTGGTAAAGGTTGGAAACCTAATGTATATACTCATACATCATTAATTGACGGTCTTTGCAAGAAAGGATGGACTGAGAAAGCGTTTAGATTGTTTCTTAAGCTTGTTCGCAGCGAAAATCACAAGCCAAATGTGCTTACATATACTGCTATGATAAGTGGGTATTGTAGAGATGACAAACTAAACCGAGCAGAGATGCTATTGAGCCGAATGAAAGAGCAGGGATTAGTCCCGAACACCAACACCTACACAGCTCTCATTGACGGGCATTGCAAAGCCGGAAATTTTGAAAGAGCATATGATTTGATGAATCTAATGAGTAGTGAAGGTTTCAGTCCTAATGTGTGTACATATAATGCCATTGTTGATGGTCTTTGTAAAAGGGGAAGGATACAAGAGGCTTACAAAATGCTTGACGATGGCTTTCATAATGGGTTGAAACCTGATAAAGTCACCTATAATATTCTCATGTCTGAGCATTGCAAACAGGCAAATATCAAGGAAGCATTGGTGTTATTTAATAAGATGGTAAAAAGTGGTATTCAACCTGATATTCATTCATACACCACATTGATTGCAGTTTTTTGTAGGGAAAATAGAATGAAAGAAAGTGAGATGTGTTTTGAGGAAGCTGTGAGAATTGGAGTTATTCCTACAAACAAAACTTATACATCCATGATATGTGGTTATTGCAGAGAAGGAAATTTGACTTTGGCAATGAAGTTTTTCCGTAGGATGAGTGACCATGGTTGTGTTCCAGATTCTATTACTTACGGTGCTATTATAAGCGGGCTTTGCAAACAGTCAAAGCTCGATGAGGCTCGGGGTTTGTATGACTCTATGATAGAAAAGGGACTTACCCCATGTGAAGTTACTAGGGTAACTTTGGCTTATGAATATTGTAAGGTAGATGATTGTTTATCTGCTATGGTTATTTTAGAAAGGCTGGAAAAGAAACACTGGATTCGGACGGCTAATACCTTGGTCAGAAAGCTATGTAGTGAGAAAAAAGTAGGCATGGCTGCACTGTTCTTTAATAAGTTACTAGACATGGATGTTCATGTTAATCGTGTATCATTAGCAGCATTTATGACTGCATGCTATGAAAGCAATAATTATGCTCTTGTTTCGGATTTGTCTGCAAGGATACACAAGGAAAATCGTTTGGAAATCAAAGCCACAAAATAACAAACAAAAAAGTGCTAAGAGAGCTTTGGAACCCTTTTAGATCATACCTAGCTTAACTCCAGATTACTCGGAAGCCAAGGTGGCTTTTGTGAAGAAGGGGTTCAGACCAGAAAAAAGTCAATAAATAGCAATTTACGACGTGCCTTCTAGTGCTGGCTTCGCCTGAATCTTTAAATGGTAGGATCTTGTGTTTAAAGAAGTATTTTTGGGATCTTCATCTTGAGTTCTGCTTAAGCTTAGAGATCAACATTTTGGGGTCATGAAGAATTTTTTTTTGTTACTTCCAAGGTAACCCTACATTTGCCTCTCCCCGTTGAAGCTTTAGAAATTTAGAAATTATGATTATGATTATCTCAAAATTTAAGGTTTATTTGATTTATCATTTTGTCGTTCTGTTTAAGTAGCAGTGAGTGACAATGTTGTCAAATTGCGGCCTGCCTCCATGACATGGTGGATTCTGAGCCTTCCACCATAGGCCGCAATGCCTGTTATATTTGCCATATCTCCTACAAAGGTGGTGATATGATACGTATAAGGCGGTTTTTTGCCTGACTGTCATAATCTGCCATCCGCCATTGATAATACAACATACACAACAACATGAATGGAGCTTATTTCATGCACTCTAATCTGCTGAAGCTGCTTCTCATAACAACGACTTCCAAATCGTATTCACCTCTGATGCATGGATACTTCTAAAATGGTGAAGTATTCGTACAGGGTACGCACCCATACCGGGTACACACACCGTACTTGTCATATGTATTTAACCTGCACTCTGTTTTACTCTTTATTATCTCAATTGATGGAAGGGGAAAATAGTCTGAGATAAATTTTATGCCTTTCTGTGTAATCTTGATGATGTATTTATATCAATTTATATTTAAGAAACTTTTGCTAAGAGATTTCCGATTTCTATGCAATAAGGATTTTAAAATTCTGAGTTTACATACTCAATTGAGCCTTCCTTATGCCTTCTTTGTAGCTAATTGCAATAGCAGTACAGTAGAGCTCATCTTCTGGGAAAATCCTTGATTGAATTTGAAGGGAACAAGTCAAAATCAATCAATGATGTTGGTGAGGAGGAGGTTGTTGTAGAAGGTTCTGGAATGGGGAAGAGGAGTAATGAGGGTCCAGGTTTGGAAAATGGAACTGTTAATGAATCTGAATGGGGAAAAAAAACATGGTTTTTATGCATTGAAAGTTCTCTTGGAGAATTTTCGCGAATATGATGACAATGTTTGTTTGTTCGAAACTGCAAGTCTGCAAAGGTTGCTGGTTTAACTTTTTGTCGTCCAATTCTAACTTTAAGGAGGATCTTATTTTCTTGTCGTCCAATTGCGCCGCGGATAAGATTCTAATATCTATCAGTTTTTTGAATCTTGTTTATCAGTTGCAACTTTTTCTGCTCCAAAAATTGAATTAAGACTACACATCTTTACTAGTGATATCTTAATTTACATGTACATGTGATGATGATTTGGTATATACTATTGGCATGTTAAGAATTCACACACCTTTTGAATGAGTGGTGACTGAAATTATATGTCAAGAGTTGTTTGGTTTAGGATTAATTTAAGAGATTAATTTAGAGATTAATTTAAGAGTTGTTTGGTTTAAGATTAATTTGATATTGGAATTGGTGGAAGTGGTGGTCAAGAGCAACTGGTCTTGGATATGTAAGGCTATATTCAAACAAAGGCAAAGGATTTATGGTGACCAAGACTGGACAAATATAATGCAGAAGCAAAATGCAAAAACCAGAGATTTTTACAAAATCATTAAGCAGAATGGTGAGAAAGTCGGATGGCGTAAAATCTGGTTTGATAATCCTGCCAGACCGAGAGCCATTTTTACATTATGGATGGCTTGCAATGGCAGATTGGCTACCAAGGATTGCCTTCATAAATTTGGGTTTATGGATAATTCTAAATGCAGCTTTTGTAATGAAGAGAAATCTTTAAATCATCTGCTGTTTTCCTGCTCAATGATGCAAAATATTTGGAACCATGTCTTACATTGGCTTCAATATGATCACACCCCTCGTGGCTGGAACGATGGAACGAAGAAATCAGTTGGGTTCTTAACAATAGCAAAGGGAAGAATTGGAGGAGTAGAGTTCTCAAATGTGCTTTTGCGGAAACGGTGTATGAATCGTAGAGGTTTCGAAATCAAATTTGCTTTGGAGAGATGGAACGATGGAACGAAGAAATCAGTTGGGTTCTTAACAATAGCAAAGGGAAGAATTGGAGGAGTAGAGTTCTCAAATGTGCTTTTGCGGAAACGGTGTATGAATCGTAGAGGTTTCGAAATCAAATTTGCTTTGGAGAGAAGTTGAACATTGATAGCATAGGTCCTAAAATTGTTGGTATTATTGTGTATAGGTGTTGGAATAGGCCCAACCTTAGAAAACACATTAGTGCTTTATTGATGCCTTAGGTTCTCTTTATTGTTTGGTTGGTGTTCCAGTGTTCTGGCCGGGGTCTTTGGATCGCCGTGTTTTGTATCGTCTTTTTTTGAAATTTAATAAAATTCTTTTATTCCAAAAAAAATTGATATTAGAATTTTCCAATTCCACATTCAACCAATTTAGAAACATCTATTCTTAAATTATTGGATTTGATTGAGTACATATTGCTCAATTATGCTGGAAAACAGCTATGCCACGGGATCTTTGAAAATTAATAAGTTTGTAGGGATTGAATGACTAAAACAATGGGTTAAATTATGCTAATATGAACACTTATGCTGCAATTGTTTATCTGAATTGACCATAAGTTGATGCAATTGTTTATCTGAATTGACCATAAGTAGAGACAAAACCTGTTTTTTTTATGCAATTGTTTATTTAAATTCAATAGCAATTATCTAATGGTTCAATACAGAACAACTCTTACCATTTTGGATACAATTCCTTTTACCTATGAGGTTAATATTATTCTGCTATTACTTTTAGGGAAATTTTTAATGCACCCAATAGATTACTAATTTGCCGCACAAAAATACTTAAATGTTCTCAAATTTTAGAGATGTATTTCTGAACACATTCAATTTTCAACTAACGTTAAAATTTTTCGAAAATACATCTTCGAACTTATTTTAGAGATCATCTCCAGAACGTTTTAGAGTTTAAATCGCGCTAGAATTCTTCTCCTTTCACATTTATGATATTTCTCAACCCTTCAAACTCTCTCAAATTTTTTTCATCACCAAGTACAAAATCAAGCAACCAATCTCAAAGGATCTTCAATCAACATCAGAAACATCATTCAACACTGAAGTAAAAAGTTTGAGTTTTTGTGTAAATGAATAGAAATTAATGATTAAGATAAGAAATGAATAGATATTGCATAAGTTTAGACATAGTGTAAAATATGTTTATAGGGATTGAATGACTGAAACAATGGATTAAATTATGCTAATATGAACACTTATGATGTAAACAATACAAATGCATTCCAAAAATAGGACTTAAGTTGAGATAATACCTATTTTTTGATGCAATTGTTTATCTGAATTGACCATAAGTTGAGACAATCTGTTTTTTATGTAATTGCTTATTTAAATTCAATAGCAATTATCTAATGGTTCAATAGAGAACAACTCTGACCATTTTGAATAATAGAAGTTGGACAATTCCTTTTTTATTTATAAAGTTAATATTCTTAAGGGTTAAATATGTTTTTGGTCCGTATAAATATCTCACTTTTTATTTTTAGTTCTTATAAAAAAATAACATATTTTGCTTCCTGAAAAATTTGTATGCATGTAGTTTTAGTCCTTGCTATTTTCTAAAATTTTGAAAACTATTTAATTATCCCTAAACTTTTAAATTTTTGAACAATTTTTTTCATACGTGTTTAGATTACTATAAAATGTTTTTTTTACCAAATTATATAATTTTTTAAAATAAGAAGAATTAAATATGAATTTTTTTAATTTCAAAACATAATGATAAAAGTAATGAAAATCTCGACTTATAAATCAAATTTTGAATTTCTTTTTTTTCGAGGAACTTTTTATGACGTTCTAAACATATCTGCAAAATAATCATTCAAAAATATACATCAGTTTAATAGTAAGGATTAAAACTGCGTGCATAATTATTTTGTAAGAGCCAAAACACGCTATTTTTTTTAATAAGGACCAAAAACTAAATTTAGTAATTTTATAGGGGCCAAAAACATATTTAACCTTATTCTTAATACATAACAATTCTTAATAGTTTGAATAAAAGTATTTAGACAATGACATTTTATTTATGTTGTAGATTTTCAAGCAGTTTATCATAAAATTTTGGGTTGAAAAAACTAAGATGTTATATAATGGTAGATTAGATTTCCAAACAATTATCTAATGGCTCATGTCTATTTAGCTTTTAAACAACCATATATCTCAACATTGAAAAGTGTTTGATAGCTGCGGCCTAGATTTAAGTTTCAAAATATTATAGGATTGTTGAAAGTTTCATTGGCAGTGGCTGTTGAGCCAAAAAGTTTATCAACTCTGTTTTATTAATTGAGTTTCTGTTTGATTATTATTAGAAATCAGAATCTATTTTAGATTTAACAAACTTAACACCAATTGATTCAAATTGGTTAAAATGAACCCTCTGCTAGGGTTTGTTTCATCAGAAGTCCTGGGAAAAAGTGTTGATGGGGTTGATCTTCAAGAAAGGAGTACAAAAAAGATAAAAGAAGGTGGGAACGTAGGAGTTAAAGGGGATACTTCTGTCTCTAATGGATCGGGTAAAACGTATAAAGAAATGGTCACTGGTGTCTCAAATCATCTCGATAGCAATATGGAGGTGGAGGAGGAGATATTTGATGGTGATCAACATGAGGAAGGTGCGGGTTTGAATATTGTTGAAGCTAAAGTTGGAGAGTATGAATGTCAAACCATTGTTCTATCTGAGATGGAGGAGAAACAGATTCATCGTCCATGGAGAAGAGGAGTAATAGTCAAACTATTGGGGAGAAAGAATGGTTACAAGGCGCTCGAGACTAGATTGAAGCAATGTGGGTTAAGAATGGTGTTATCTGAATCATTGACTTAAGCAATGATTACTATCTGGTAGCATTCTCTCATGAGGATGATAAAAATCTAGCGATGGATAATGGTCCCTAGTTCATATATGATCATTATCTGACAGTTAAGGAAATGTGTCCTAACTTTTATCCGGAGAAGGGAACAATTGACGAAATAGCTTTCTGGATAAGAATTGTGGGGCTACCAATAGAATATTATGATACTAAAGTTTTGACATTTATTGGAAATCGTGTTGGGCGAGCGATCAAAGTTGACAAGAACACACTGCAACATGAAAAGGGTAAGTATGCGAGAATTTGCGTTCAAGTTTATTTATCCAAACCTCTTCTTGCCCTATTTAGTATAAAGAAGAAGAATTATTGCATCGAATACGAAGGACTTCACCTCCTGTGTTTGAAATGTGGTAGATATGGACATTATAAAGAAGGCTGCAGTAATAGAGAAAAAGAACAAGTTCAGATGGAAATTGTCGAGAAAGAGAAAACCAAAGGTGAGAGCACATCAAAGGTAGAGGAGGCAAGTTTGAAGGAAGAAGAAGATGGACCTTGGAAGGTAGTTCAAAAGCAACGGAAAGGCAAAAAAGTGGCGGAGAGCCGAAAAAATTCGGTTCCGGCAAAATTGAATGCAAACGGAAAGGTGTCTGCATCAAGATTTGAAGCCTTAACTCACCATAATGACTATGTTAATGCTGATGCTGGAGGTAGTAATGTGAGAATCCCTATTGTTAATAACATTAATTCCAGTTCTGACACAAAAAGGAACAATAATAATGGTAAGAAAATAACCAGTAATAATGAGGAAATTATTCCAAATAATGCTAAAATAATTAAGGAGCAAATATGAGCAAGTAATAATGTTGGGATAATGCCACTAAAAGATAATTTGGCAAATCAGGTGGATGTTAAGTGTATTAATGGGAATCAAGTGAACAAAACTATGAAGGCACCAATTACTGATAATCAAGGCAGTGCAAGAAGAAGTAATGAGGGCAAGAAAAAAAGGGAGACAAGAAAGCTTTCAAAAAAGTTGGAAATGTTAGCGACACGTGGAGCTTCAGGTTTCAAAATTAGATCAAGTGGGGTCAGTATTAAACACATTGAGGATACCATTACAAAGGATGGGAATTGGGAAATTGGGCAGCAAAATCAGGTCAACTTCAAAATAAAGGATAAACAGGGAAACATAAATAGAAGTGGGGTAGTTAATAACAAGGAAAGTAAGAAGGAGATTAACATGGGTATTGTTCATCATGGGACATTGTGTAACACCCCAATTCCCATCGCCGATAAATAATACATAAATAAATCAGAGTGAATAAATTTTTTATCCTTAGACAGAAACAAGGATGCCACATTTGAAGAAAGAAAACACAATCCATGCTCATAAATTTGATACATAACACAAAATGGAATAAACATAAAAGGGAAACTTTTTCCAACAAAAGGAAAGTTCAATTATGGAATAAAGCGGAAAGATCCATAACTGACTTGTTTTACAAAATAAATTGTTTTATAACCTCAAAATATTCATACAAAGGTAATACAAAATAGATCCAACAAATGTATACATATATAACAAAAGCGTTCTCCGACTCCCGTGTTACGTATCAGAGCAGACAGACCGACAAAAGGATGGAGAACTAATCTTCACAAAAGCCTCCAAGAAATTAATCTGCAAATGCCTCATAGAGCATCAAACCACAGCAGAAGGGTGAGAAATAACAACTAAATCAAGTTGCATAATAATATGCAAACACATATAAATTCACATGCATAATTATTCTCACCACAAGCATCACATACTAATACATATAGCATATATCAGTTATACCAACATAATAACATATTCACACACAATGCATACCATAGTTATGACATATGGAAACACATCACCACATCACATATATTCATATATAGCATGTCATAGATAATTAATACAATCGTTGTAATGTACAACATCCCCACAAAATATAGCATATGTCTATACATAAAACATATCATCTATAACCAATGCATTTATCACAAATGCATATCAATCATGCTCAATACATTTATCACCAACATATATATCAACTCATCAATCCCATTCACAATTTCCCACACATAATCAATCCATTCATGACTTATACAAATGCACAGAGACCGACACAACGACTCTATGCATGCGGTACCATTCCATCCCTCATTCTAATCATTAATTCACTCAGGAATTATTGGAATCATCGCTTGTTACTTAGTGTAACTCCCCGTCAGGCAAATGATGTTCCCCGTCGCTTTAGGTCCTCTTTGTATAAGGCACACGACGTTTATGAATCGCTTTAGGTCCTCTTTGTATAAGGCACACGATCCGATCGCTTTAGGTCCTCTTTGTATAAGGCACACGATCGTCTATAACGTCATTTTAGGTCCTCTTTGTATAAGGCACACGACCGTTACAGCAGATTCCCTCTGGAATCGTTTCGTCGCTCACACCCCACAAGGGCACACGACATCACATTGTGCATATCATGATGCATGTCATATCAACGACTCATGACAATCAAATGCACATTCACAAATCAACAATATGAATTATCCCATAATCATTATTCATGCATTGGAAATCAATTCAAACAATGCCTTTACTTGCCACAAGGCCACCAAATAACACACATTGAATTTCACATAAACAATGCATTTCATCATAATCCACAACCACAACAATTAGCATTTTAGCATATACACTCATATCAATTCACATCAAGAATTACTCACCATCAACCACAATAATCCTACAATCATACAATGATACTCACAACACTAGGATTCACGTCACGAAGGCTACACACAACAACATCATGTCATCACAATTCCTTACACAAGGGATTCACACCACAAAGGCTACCCACAACAACATCATAACAACATACATTGATATTCAACCAAACAATGTATTTTACCACACAACAACATCATTATCACATGCATCAACATCATATAAATAGCACAAAAGCCCCACATTTATATGACGATAGCATATCGCATCGAACATAAACAAACACAACAAAACCTACAAACCACTAATCATCCTCTACCAAATATTCTTGGTTAACACATGGTATCACATCACCATTTAATAGCATCTTAGGTTATCTATCTAATGCCTCAAGTCCCACATCAATCGGACTCTCGATTCGGGAGTTATGGTGGAAACATAAACCACACTTTTCACACACACATTACTTTTCCATATTTTTCTTATCAATCCATGGCATAAACATATGTTTCTATTCCATTATCATAAAGAGCATTGAAATAGCTTTCCAACGCATCCGACCGTGCCTCAATCCGAGTTACGGATCAAAAGTTATGAAGAAAACAAAAATGAAAATTTGTCACGTTCGCTTTCCTGTTCGCAATGCGAACCATGGCAGAAGAAAAATAGCATAAAGTTCGCAATGCGAACTGCTAGCGAACCTTCGCTGTTTCCTTCGCTTTGGTTCGCAAAGAGAACCTGCGAAACCCAGAAATTCCAGCAGCGATAAAATAGGTCATTTTGGGCCAAAATCCATCATTTCTTCCACCCAAACACTTCCAATTCATACTATAACAACCAAAACATGATCCAAACCTAACGACAAGTATTCTACACAGTTTATATCGAATTTCATCCGTGAAAACATCGATTTCTATCAAATTGATCACAAATTATCAATTAGAAAAAGTTGTGAAACAACCAAAACAATTACAACAAACAACACATATACAAACACAAGCAAGATATAATCGAAACTTCTCAGCCTTACCCGATTAATCGCGATTGAACCGAGATATGTCGATTTCCACCTCTTTTCCTCTTCTCTATTTCTTTCCTCTCCTTTTCCTTCTTTCTCTCTTTCTTTCCTTTCTCTTTATTTTCTCTCTTTTTCTCTCAAATCTCTATTTATAAAAATATCTAATTTTTCTAAAATATCTAACCCCTCAAAATGACCATTTTACCCCTTAGCTCAAATATCTCGCAAACGCTCTCAAAACGCGATAAAACATAATAACGATGAAAAATAATATATTGCCAAATAAAAGTCAAGAATAAAATAATATAAAAAACAAAAATAATTAAATCGACTCGATTAAATAAATCGGACAAAACGGGCTGTTACAATTCTCCTCCATTTAGACATTTTCGTCCTCGAAAATATAACTAATACGAACAACTCCGGATACGACTCTCGCATCCGACTAACAAACTATCATGCCAACAAAAGGCACACCACGAATAACACAAACTGACAAACCACCTTGCTAACAGCAGCTACAACAACGACACGACAACGACGACAACTACAACAACAAGATACAAAGCCCATATAATGCACTTGACGACTAACTCACGACTCAAAGAAAACCATGTTACCAACACCCAGGTAACACTCCCCTAATCTCCCACATATGGATTAACCACACGCACTCGAATCAGCACCATGGAAACGAGGCAACAACAAAGACAAGAACCTAAAGTCCTGCGACACAACAACATCAACAAAACCAGAATACCAAACATAACATCAATACAACAACGTTGTGATTTACCCATCAAACATGTAACTAATACATCCATTTACATATTAGTACCTGATTAATATTGAAACCTTCCACCTATCACTTCCATTATAGAACATCCCACGGTCTCATCATTCCTACAGTTTTCCACTGTTCAACCTTTGAACTCTATCAAGTCACACACGCATATACGAACCGTGCCACATCACGCTTTCGATGCGCACTCTGATTACCCGAAACTATCAAATCTATCCATTACATATCCAACTTCCGACTCTCTCTAATATTCACCAGAAAAATCATAGTTCACTTCTAATATACCCAACCTCACACTCTACTGTGTTATCTCACACACCAGACACAAGTCTCTGAACTGCTCAAATAATTCTAACTCCCTGACCATCAAAACAGACATGTATAAAAACTTTCGACTTAACTCATCACGCACGACATTAACTTTACCAATAGGATATTTCCAGCTAAATTCATAACTCATCACAAATTCCAACCATCCTCGCTGTCTCATACTATATTCCTTCCGACCAAATAGGTACTCAATATTCTTGTGATTACTAAACACTTCGAACCTAGAACCATAAAGATAATACCTCCAGATTTTCTAACACAATAGTAACCGTAGCCATCTCGAAATCATGAATCCTCAATTGTCGTAAAGCATAAGCTACGGCTTTACCCTCTTGCATTAACACACTGACTAAACTCATCAAAGACACATCACAATACCTCACAAACGGTTTATTAGGATCACACAGAATCAAAACTGGAGCCGTAGACAACTTCTACTTCAGCTCTCTGAAACTTTCCTTACAACGAACATCCCAAACAAACGACTCACCCTTTGCAAGTCAACTGAAGTAACGAAAACACTAACTTGGAAAAGCCTTCCATAACCTCCGGTAATAACCAACTAAGGTCCAAAAAGATTCTAATCTCCTTAACCAACTTCGAAGCCTCTCATTGTAGAACTGCATCTACTTCCGATGGATCCATAACTATACTCTCATCTGAAATAACATATCCAAGAAAACTAACCTTTTTCAACCAAAATTCTCACTTGAATAACTTAGCATAAAAATTCCTTTCTTTTCAACACTTGCAATTCAATTCTCAAACACTCCACCTGTTCTTCCTCTGAGTTTATAACAGATCCGAATATCCTCAATCAAAACCACTACGAACTTATCCAAACTTGTCCAGACTCATATACAAGCTTAACCAAGTAAATAACAACCTATCCCGATGATAACAAACATAACCAATCACATTAAATCGATCAAGGCCTCACTCACATAATTCACCACTCTTATCAAACATTCCAAACAATTGTAATTTCAATCAAACTCAACCAAACCATTCCAGTCATCTATTCTTGAAAGTGGACACTTATTCTCAATCGTTACCTTTTTCAACTGTCAGTAATCCATACACAATTTCATTCTCCGGACAATCCAAATTCCAACATGTATCAACAATCAACCAAAAAGAACTCTTAATATCAATATTACATCCAC
Organism: Lathyrus tuberosus; assembly: GCA_022829125.1. Classification (NCBI taxonomy): domain Eukaryota; kingdom Viridiplantae; phylum Streptophyta; class Magnoliopsida; order Fabales; family Fabaceae; genus Lathyrus; species Lathyrus tuberosus. The sequence continues at coordinate 11,232,309 of JALAZF010000137.1, read as the reverse complement.
ACATAAAGGTTTTCTCAAGATTTCCATTAATGCTCTAAAACTCCAAAGACTCCAAACCTTACCAGAACTCTAAGTTTTGCTTTCCATAGTCTCAATACCATTATACACATCATGCTTGTTATTCCGTTAAATCATCCATCCTTTTTGTTACTAACAATACTGGAGCTCTCCAAGACGACACACTTGGCCTCACAATTCTCCTTTCCAGTAAATCTTCCAACTGCTCTATCAGTCCGGGTACTTCTAACGCTAACATCCAATATTCCATCCGGAAATACATCTGAAAATCACGCACGACTGGCAGCCCATCATTATGGCCTTTATGCCAATTTCTAGAAAACTATCATCACATCATAACAAACATCTTAGTCTCATCTCCTAAGAGTTTTTCTACTTACTTAGCAGATATAAACCTCAACTATTCGCCTTCGTCCAATTTAAGTTCACTCTCTACTCTCTGAGAAGCAGCCATTAATAATACCCAATCATTCTCCCTCAGAGACATTCCAAATTGACCAACATACAAAACCTCGAATTCGCCTCACATTCAGATATAAAAATCTTCATCGACTCGTCAAAACAATCTGTAAGCACTTTACTTAATTCCAAACAATCCATTGTACCTACCATCCAAGCTGGCAAGACACGTCTATTCCATCCAACACAATTCTCGTCTGCTATCAACAAGAGATTAAGGGTGATCAGTTCCTCAATTTGTCAATAGACAGTCGACAATCATAATGGGGCATAAACCATCCTTACCAAACTATAATAGCATTTCTTGCTCTTGTGCACAAAACTACCTAAGGCACCAATCCTTAGTTAACATAAACCTTACCTCCGCATTCCCTCCGGAATCGGGAACAATACTGTCCAAACAACACTTACACTCTTGCAACCAACGGCACACTGAGCCAATGCTCCACAACTGAAACAACTTGGAGAAGCACCAGCTTCTCCCCCACTTATCTCATTCTCAATCCTGAAGACAAAGGATTAGAAAACCAGAAAGCACTGACAGTGTTTCACACACATATCACGTACCTAGGGACAAACAACATCGACAGTATTCAACTATCATGCCACACAGACTCAACAACTTGGCCGGACAGACCGACCAGCTCTGATACCACTAATTTAACACCCCAATTCCCATCGCCGATAAATAATACCTAAATAAATCAGAGTGAATACAAATTTTATCCTTAGACAGAAACAAGGATCCCACATTTGATACATAACACAAAATGGAATAAACATAAAAGGGAAACTTTTTCCAACAAAAGGAAAGTTCAATTATGGAATAAAGCGGAAAGATCCATAACTGACTTGTTTTACAAAATAAATTGTTTTATAACCTCAAAATATTCATACAAAGGTAATACAAAATAGACCCAACAAATGTATACATATATAACAAAAGCGTTCCCCGACTCCCGCGTTACGCATCAGAGCAGACAGACTGACAAAAGGATGGAGAACTAATCTTCACAAAAGCCTCCAAGAAACTAATCTGCAAATGCCTCATAGAGCATCAAACCACAGCAGAAGGGTGAGAAATAACAACTAAATCAAGATTGCATAATAATATACAAACACGTATAAATTCACATGCATAATTATTCTCACCACAAGCATCACATACTAATACATATAGCATATATCAGTTATACCAACATAATAACATATTCACACACAATGCATACCAAAGTTATGACATATGGAAACACACCACCACATCACATATATTCATATATAGCATATCATAGATAATTAATACAATCGTTGTAATGTACAACATCCCCACAAAATATAGCATATGTCTATACATAAAACATATCATCCATAACCAATGCATTTATCATAAATGCATACCAATCATGCTCAATACATTTATCACCAACATATATATCAACTCATCAATCCCATTCACAATTTCCCACACATAATCAATCCATTCATGACTTATGTAAATGCACAGAGACCGACACAACGACTCTATGCATGCGGTACCATTCCATCCATCATTCTCATTATTAATTCTCTTAGGAATTATTGGAATCATCGCTTGTTACTTAGTGTAACTCCCCGTCGGGCAAACAGTGTTCCCCGTCGCTTTAGGTCCTCTTTGTATAAGGTACACGACGTTTATGGATTGCTTTAGGTCCTATTTGTATAAAGCACACGATCTGATCGCTTTAGGTCCTCTTTGTATAAGGCACTCGATCATCTATAACGCCGCTTTAGGTCCTCTTTGTATAAGGCACACGACCGTTACAACAGCTTACCTCTGGAATCGTTTCGTCGCTCACACCCCACAAGGGCACACAACATCACATTGTGCATATCATGATGCATGTCATATCAACGATTAATGACAATCAAATACACATTCATAAATCAACAATATGAATTATCCCATCATCATTATTCATGCATTGGAAATCAATTCAAACAATGCCTTTACTTGCCACAAGGCCACCAAATAACACACATTGAATTTCACATAAACAATTCATTTCATCATAATCCACAACCACAACAATTAGCATTTTAGCATATACACTCATATCAATTCACATCAAGAATTACTCACCATCAACCACAACAATCCTAAAATCATACAATGATACTCACAACACTAGGATTCACGTCATGAAGGCTACCCACAACAACATCATGTCATCACAATTCCTTACACAAGGGATTCACACCACAAAGGCTACCCACAACAACATCATAACAACATACATTGATATTCAACCAAACAATGTATTTTACCACACAACAACATCATTATCACATGCATCAACATCATATAAATAGCACAAAAGCCCCACATTTATATGACGTTAGCATATCGCATCGAACACAAACAAACACAACAAAACCTACAAACCACTAATCATCCTTTACCAAATATTCTTGGTTAACACATGGTATCACATCACCATTTAATATCATCTTAGGTTATTTATCTAATGCCTCAAGTCCCACATCAATCGGACTCTCGATTCGGGAGTTATGATGGAAACATAAACCACACTTTTCACACATACATTACTTTTCCATATATTTCTTATCAATCTATGGCATAAACATATGTTTTGATTCCACTATCATAAAGAGCATTGAAATATATTTCCAACGCATCCGACCGTGCCTCAATCCGAGTTACGGATCAAAAATTATGAAGAAAACAAAAATGAAAATCAGTCACGTTCGCTTTCCTGTTCGCAATGCGAACCCCCAGCAAACCATGGCAGAAGAAAAACAGCATATAGTTCGCAATGCGAACTGCTAGCGAACCTTCGCTGTTTCCTTCGCTTTGGTTAACCCAGAAATTCCAGCAGCGATAAAATAGGTCATTTGGGGCCAAAATCCATCATTTCTTCCACCCAAACACTTCCAATTCATACTATAACAACCAAAACATGATCCAAACCTAACAACAAGTATTCTACACAGTTTATATCGAATTTCATCCATGAAAACATCGATTTCTATCAAATTGATCACAAATTATCAATAAGAAAAAGTTGTGAAACAACCAAAACAATTACAACAAACAACACATATACATACACAAGCAAGATATAATCGAAACTTCTCACCCTTACCCGACTAATCGCGATTGAAACGGAGATATGTCAATTTCCACCTCTTTTCCTCTTCTCTATTTCTTTCCTCTCCTTTTCCTTCTTTCTCTCTTTCTTTCCTTTCTCTTTCTTTTCTCTATTTTTCTCTCAAATCTTTATTTATAAAAATATCTAATTTTTGTAAAATATCTAACCCCTAAAAATGACCATTTTACCCCTCAGCTCAAATATCTCGCAAACGCTCTCAAAACGCGATAAAACATAATAACGATGAAAAATAATATATTGCCAAATAAAAGTCAAGAATAAAATAATATAAAAAACAAAAATAATTAAATCGACTCGATTAAATAAATCGGACAAAACGGGGCGTTACACATTAAATGAAGGAGAAGTGGTGCGCACACACTTTTCTTGTATCCGTCCTCCAGACTTAAATGTACCAGGTGAGATTAAAAGCAAGAAAGGTGGTCTTGAAGTGGGAACTGGTGTTGGGGAAGGAGTTGCCATTCAAGCCAAGCATGATAGTGTTGAAATCAAAGACAAGGAAGCTATGGCTGGGCTTCTGAAACTTTAGGTACTTCTGGTTTTCTGGTACTTTACCCATATACTTGTTGATGATGTTTACGAATAGTGATAAAATACTGGTTTGGAATTGTCGAGGAGCTGCGAGTAATGCATTTTACCGTTATAGTAAATCATATATAGAGATGTATAAGCCTTCTGTTTATGTAGTTGTGGAGACTAGGTGTGATCCTAAAAAACTTCATAAGAGCATGTTGCTTCTAGGATTTGATAATTATACTGCTAAGGAAAATAATGGATATGCTGGAGGTATTGGAGTGGCTTGGAAGAAAGACCATGTGTCAATTACTCTTTGTTCTAAGGAAAGTCAATTCTTACATCTCCACATATCTACTCAGGCCGGTGAGAGTTGGTTTTTTACGACAATTTACGCTAGCCCAAGTGAGACAGTTAGAAGTGTACTTTGGGAGAGTTTGAGTAATATAGCTGACGGCATGCAAAATCCTTGGTTGATAGCTGGAGATTTTAATGATATAGCTAGTCCTAATGAGAAGAAGGGTTGTCTTCCCGCGTCCTCAAGGAAGTGCTCCTTATTTCGAGACCGAATTGATAGATGCAGTCTTATGGATTTAGGAGCGTCAGGTCCTAAGTTCACTTGGCATGGCCCTATTTATCATGGTGGACAAAGAATTTATGAGAGATTAGATAGAGCTCTTTCTAATGTCGCTTGGAAAGAGATGTTTCCTAATGCAAACGTGAAGGTTTTAGCCAGAGTTGACTTCTCGGATCACCATCCGATCCTCATAATGCCGCATGTTAGAATGAGTAACTGTTTGATGAGGAAATTTAAATTTGAGAGTGCTTGGATAGTGGAGGATTCGTATTATGATATGCTGAGGGAAGTGTGGAATAAGGAGGCTGGCTTGATGGATAATATTAAGAAGGCGAAAGAAGATATTCAAAGCTGGAAAGAAAATACTTTTGATCAAGTGTTAAAGAAAAAGAAGAGTTACTTGGCTAGAATTAAAGGAGTTCAAAGAAGCATTCAAAGAAATGATAATTATGCTGGAATGCAGGCCTTGGAAAAGAAGCTGCTTGAAGAGCTTAATCACATTCTAAAGCAAGAAGAGATTATGTGGTTTCAGAGGTCACGAATGAAGTGGTTGGCTGACGGTGATCGCAATACTAAATATTATCACCTCAAAACAATTAATAGAAGAAGAAGGAATAAAATTATTATGTTGAAGAATGATGATGGTCGATGGATAGAAGATACAGCTCAGCTTCAAGCTCTGATAAAGGACTACTACATAAAACTTTTTATTGCTAATCAAAAGTGGCAGGTATGGAAACATACTGATATTACATTTCCAATTCTAAATGAAGGAGACATTCGATGGCTGAAAAATCCTATTAATAACATGGGGATTAAGAATGCCATGTTTGCCATGAAGCCTTGGAAAGCGCCTGGCCCTGACGGTTTCCTAGCAGGATTCTATCAAAAATCTTGGAATATTGTTGGTGATATTGTGTGTAATTTCGTGCAGGAGGTTTGGAACAATCCATATAAAATTGCATCCATTAATCAGACTGATATTTATTTGATCCCGAAAAGAGATCATTCACTTCATGTGGCGCATTTTTGCCCAATCTCCTTGTGTGACTCTTTATACAAGGTGATTAGTAAAATTATTATTGAAAGACTGAAGATTTGTATGCCTAAGCTGATATCTCCTTGTCAGGCTGGCTTTGTTCCGGGGTGATCAATTCACGAAAATATTATTATAGCAAAGGAGAGTATGAGGCTCATTCATCAAAGGAAAGGTAAGAAGGGACTATTTGCTATTAAAATTGACTTATCCAAAGCTTATGACAAGATTAGCTGGGAGTGCATTTGGCAGGTTCTTATGGAAGCTGGTATTCCTGATGAGTTAACTAATATCATCATGCATTCGGTAACAAGTTCTGAAGTAAATGTGAACTGGCATGGTGTTCGTGGAGAGTATTTTCGTTCTCAACGTGGTATCCGCCAAGGGGATCCAATCTCGCCTTATTTATTTGTGCTCTGCATGGAAAAACTGAGTCATATCATTGAACAGGAGGTGTCTCAAGGGTGTTGGAAGGCCATCAAGATGGGGTTCTAGCGGCCCTACAATCTCGTACCTAATGTTCGTCGATGATCTTCTTTTGTTTGGGGAAGCCTCTGAATCTCAAATGAGGTGTGTGATGAATGTTCTTCATCGTTTTTGCAGTTTAACCGGCCAGGAGGTTAGTGAGGAGAAATCTAGCATAGTGTTTTCGAGAAACATTTCGAGATGCTTGAAACAGAAGTTACTGCATATTTCGATGTTTAAAGAAGTTCAACATTTTGGCAAATACTTAGGGGTTCCTCTAAGTGGCAGAAGCTTGAGAAAATCAGACTTTCAATATATTATTGATCAACTTGCTGCCAAACTATCTTGTTGGAAAGCAAATACATTGTCCATGGCGGGTCGCATCACGCTAGCTAAAAGTGTGCTTGAAGCAATTCCTATATATCCAATGATGACAAACCTTCTTCCTAAGGCGTGCATCGATGAGATTCAGAGGCTGCAACGTAACTTTATATGGGGCGACACAAGTAATGGAAAAAAATTCATGCAGTGAGGTGGGACTTGGTTATGTGGCCTAAAGATCATGGAGGTCTTGGGATAAGGGATTTTTGAAGTATGAATGCAGCTTGTATCATGAAGCTCAGTTGGAAACTAATTAATAATAGTGATGATCTTTGGTGTCAAGTATTGAAAGGAATTTATAAGGATATGGATTTTAGTAGGTATAACTTGAAGAAGAAAACTGGCTCAGGTTTATGGAAAGCTATTAACAAATTTGCTCTATTTCTGGCGAGGAATGGTAGGTGGAATATAGATGATGGCAGCAGGATTTATGTGTGGGACGGTTGCTGGATTGAGCCTGGATACTGCATACGGGATCACGTGAGTAACATTCCTGATATCTTAAACAATGCTAAGGTGCGTGAGATTCTGGATGATTGATAAATGCAAAATGTACCTATTTTTGTATATAAGTTTTGTTGCACATATCGTTAATTTGTGTTAAAATTGGTTGAATAAACCCCACTTTATGTGTAAATACGTTTACTTTACGTTTTCGTGTGTATATTGCGTTTTCTTGTAAATATCATTGAGTTTAATTGATTTTATCTCATTTTTGTAGGTATTCCAGTAATGGGATTTTTCCATTGTTGTATAGAGCATTGATTAAGCTTTCCAACGCTTCGAACCGGGCGAAAAACGGAGTTACGGTTCAAAAGTTACGAATAAAACACTGCAGAATTTTTTGCTGTTCTGGTGTGTTGCGCCCCTGCAGCGTCGGGCGGTGCTGAGGCGGTAGAAAAAAATTGAAATAAGAATTCCAGTAGCTTTCTATGAATTTTGGCTAGCGCCAGGCGGTACTGGACGTGAAAAAACACCATAAAAGGTCCAAAAACACAATTTTTAGGTTATGGTTTTGGGGTTTTGTGATCCCAACTCCATCAAACTTCATTTTTCAGTTGAGTAGCTTAGAAAACAACATTGAAGCTTGCACACGGATGAACCGGGGTGGATTGATCATCGATCGGCTCTGACAAACCGCGAGATGTTTGGTTCATTTCTCTTCTTATTTGTGTTTTTCTTCTTTGTTGGGTTTTGTATATGTATTGACTATGATCTCATGTATATTTGCCGCCCATGGCGTTGTATAAAACCTGCTTTACAAATATTTATTGGTGATTGTCTCTGATTTTTGCTTTATGAGCGGGGTTTGAGTTGCGTTAAAGATAATCCTCGCAAACTTCGATTAGGGATGATTATCTGTTCGTTTCTGGATTCTAGAGATAGATTTAAGAGCTAACAATCTTCAATAGGCGTCGAAGCTTAATGCCTCCGTGCCTTGAGCCAGCGTGCGAAAGTATCGGCAATGGTAACACGGTTGTTCTCTCAACTTTGCGTTAGATATAACCTGTGTTATGAGCGATGTTGGGTGATATTGAGGAGTATTGTAGGTTGAGTATAACTGGTCGGTAAGTTTAAGTTTGTGAGGAGTCGATTATGTGCATGCCAGATAAGTTTGTCTTGCTGAAGAATGAATTAGTTTTATGTTTTAATATTTACTTTTATGTTTTCTTGTTTGAAACCATTTAAACCCAAACTCAGTAACGCGAGAGACTGTCGAACGGCATTCTTTCCCTCAAACCGATCTTTGTGGACACGACATAAATCCCGAAGGGAATTCTTCCGCAAATAAATTATTTTTGCTTGCTTGCCCCTATGTTGCAACCGAACAAAATGGCGCCGTTGCCGGGGATTGGTTTTGATATTGAATCGCATTGCGATAGTTTCTTTGTTTTTGAGTTTTGTATATATCGTACATATTGTCTGTTTCCATTATGTTTGTTCAAGTGTTGTATACATTTTGTTCCCATAACGTTTGTTTAAGTGTTTGGTTAGGACACTTGCTTTTGGTTTGCGCGGTGAGGCATCACTATGGCATGAAGGGAGGAAGTTGCTAGCTAAGCATTGTAAAAGCGACGAGCTTACGACGTAAAATAAGCATGGTGTATTCTTTTCTTTTGTTATTGTTTAGTTTAGGTAGTGTGGTGAGTATTCATTAAACAAGTTGTACTCGGATTTTTCGTAAAATTCTCAAATCTTCACATTACAACTTGTTTAATGAATTTTCTGCCGTTTGTTTAGTTTGTGTATATTAATGGTTTTCGTGTTTGTCAATGAACTTGTTTTGAGTAGCTTGAGGAAATTTAGTGATGTTCCAAGTTTGATCATTTCAACTTGCGGATGTATGGTAATGATTTTGTTAAGTTTTGTACACGTCCAAGGTATGTGTTTATCGCTTTCTTGACTTTAGCATATTCATGTTACTTAGGCATTTTACAAACTTCCATGCCATTCATTTTTTTGTATACTTGTTCTTATTGTGAATCACTTTAGTTCCCAACCTTTTTGTGAGGAAGTTTTCCATTGTTCATATATGCGCGGAGTACCAACATTCTTGTTCTAACTGGATTTTATTATGCTTAATCTTTTGTTTGTGTTGATTATATGAAAACATGAAAAGGATCAAGGCATTTTGTTTCATTTTGAGCACAACTACCTAGCCAAATAGTCATTCACCTTGTGAGCGTGTGATCTTTCGTAACCCCTTTGAGCTTTTTGATCCATGTTTTATTTGAACTTAATGCTTGTCTATGAGTATTTAGTTCACTAATTTTTGAATGGATTTTGTTTTTTCTTGGACCCTCAACTTTGTGTTGTTGTATGAATTTTTACCTTGCCTTAGAAAGTATGGAGTATTCACATGATGATGTGGTTGAATTCAAGTTGGGCAGAGAATGATTGTTTACTCATTGGTTGTTTTCTATGAGGATGAAAAAGAAAAGAAAAAAGAGAAAAATATGAAAAAGAAAAGAAAAAAGAAAAAAAGAAAGAAACAAAAAATCCTTGACAAAGGAAACAAAAAGAGTTCAAATAATTGTGCTAAATAAGTATTGTGTTTTGTGTAACACTTGGGTTGAAAGAAGAAGTTGATTGGAATTTGGTGTTTGAACTTTTGTGAGTTGATCACTCCCTTAGGTTTAGGCAAGTTTTTGTTTCAATTACCTTTAGAAATTGCTCTTGTTTGTTTACCCGACCACGCTACAACCTTGAAAGCCCTTGTGATTCTTGCCTTTGTATGTTCAATATGATTTTTGGATGGATGCATAATTTAGTCTTTTGTTTGCAAGATTGTTGTGTGAGTGAAAGTACCTCATTGTGTTTTTCATCTACCGATGATTGTTTTTACTAGGTGTGATTCACATTGGAACTTGTGTTGTTTTAGGATGTTTGGCATGATTTTTGTATTTTGCATTTGTTTCGTGACTATGTTATCGTCGTAGTTTAGTGGTAAGTATTTACTTTGTGTGTACCATTTTCATTTGAACCATACATTTGTTTCCGTTTTTCAAAACCTGTTGATTCGTGATTCTTTGGTTTTCACTCTGTTTCTTTGAGTTGTTTGATTCTTGTTTAAGGACAAACAATTATGTAAGTTGGGGAGAGTTTGATAAGTGCAAAATGTACCTATTTTTGTATATAAGTTTTGTTGCACTTATCGTTACTTTGTGTTAAAATTGGTTGAATAAACCCAACTTTATGTGTAAATACGTTTACTTTACGTTTTCGTGTGTATATTGTGTTTTCTTGTAAATATCATTGAGTTTAATTGATTTTATCTCATTTTTGTAGGTATTCCAGCAATGGGATTTTGCCATTGCTGTATAGAGCATTGAATAAGCTTTCCAACGCTTCGAACCGGGCGAAAAACGGAGTTACGGTTCAAAAGTTACGAATAAAACACTGCAGAATTTTTTGCTGTTCTGGTGTGCTGCGCCCCTGCAGCGCCGGGCAGTGCAGGGGCGGTAGAAAAAAATTGAAATAAGAATTTCAGTAGCTTTCTATGAATTTTGGCTAGCGTCGGGCGCCCAAAACACCGCCGGGCGGTACTAGACGGGAAAAAACACCATAAAAGGTCCAAAAACACAATTTTTAGGTTATGCTTTTGGGGTTTTGTGATCCTAACTCCATCAAACTTCATTTTTCAGTTGAGTAGCTTAGAAAACAACATTGAAGCTTGCACACCGATGAACCGGGGTGGATTGATCGTCGATCGGCTCTGACAAACCGCGAGATGTTTAGTTCATTTCTCTTCTTATTTGTGTTTTTCTTCTTTGTTGGGTTTTGTATATGTATTGACTATGATCTCATATATATTTGTCACCCATGGCGTTGTATAAAACTTGCTTTACAAATCTTTATTGGTGATTGTCTCTGATTTTTGCTTTATGCGGGGGTTTGAGTTGCGTTAAAGATAATCCTCGCAAACTTCTATTAGGGATGATTATCTGTTAGTTTTTGGATTCTAGAGATAGATTTAAGAGCTAACAATCTTCAATAGGCGTCGAAGCTTAATGCCTCCGTGCCTTGAGCTAGCGTGCGAAAGTATCGGCAATGGTAACACGGTTGTTCTCTCAACTTTGCGTTAGACATATCCTGTGTTGTGAGCGATGTTGGGTGATATTGAGGAGTTTTGTAGGTTGAGTATAACTGGTCGGTAAGTTTAAGTTTGTGAGGAGTCGATTATGTGCATGCCAGATAAGTTTGTCTTGCTGAAGAATGAATTAGTTTTATGTTTTAATATTTACTTTTCTATTTTCTTGTTTGAAACCATTTAAACCCAAACTCATTAACGCGAGAGACTGTCGAACGACATTCTTTCCCTCGAACCGATCTCTGTGGACACGACATAAATCCCAGAGGGAATTCTTCCTAAAATAAATTAATTTTGCTTGCTTGCCCCTATGTTGCAACCGAACAATGATACAGGCAACTGGGACTGGCATGGCTTGAAACAATAGTTACCAAGAGATATTCTTATTAAGATTAGTGGAATCAAGCATCCGAGTTCTACTGCTGGAACAGGTGCGGACAACTTCACATTGGATGGAGTGAAATCTGATGCTGGTATAGTTAAGGTGTTTTATGAGCTAGTGACAAATGATACCAGCTGCATCAATATTAGAGACTGGAAAAGTATATGGAAGCTAAAGGTCCCTGAGAGAGTAAGGACTTTTATTTGGATTTTGAAACATGATAAACTTCTAACAAATCTAAATAAAAATTCGAGAGGTCTAGGCTCTGCTGCATGTTCGATCATGCATGTGATGCGTGATTGTCCAAAAGCTAAGGAAGTTTGGAGGCCACTTGTGCCGTTGGAAATTCTTCATGAGTTCTTTAGTCTAGACTTACAAGTTTGGATAAGTAATAATTTAAATTGGAATGTGAAAGATGGTTGGTGCAATTTGTGGGTAATGGCATGCCACTCCAATTGGGTTTGGCGTAACAAGGAAGAACATGAGGAGAATTTCGTTAGGCCTATTAATCCTAGTTTGGTTGTAGTCTCTCGGTTGAAAAATTATGAAAAATCTGTAATGATAAATAAGAAGGAAGTTGGTAGAATTAGAGAGACTATCCTTGTTAAATGGACTCCTCCCAAGCATGGTATGGTTAAGCTTAATGTAGATGGCGCTTGTATTGAGGGTGTCTCAGCTGGGTGTGGTGGCCTGCTAAGAGATGATGAAGGCAATTGGTTAGGAGGATTCTACAAGAATGTGGGGACTTGTAGTAGCTATATGGCAGAATTATGGGGTATGTTGAAGGGTTTGATGTGTGCTTTGGACTTGGGGTTTAAACAAGTCGAAGTTAATACAGACTCGGCTGAGATTGTTAGAGATCTTTATCATGGTAGATCTAGCAGAAGTGAAGGGTTAGAGATGCGTTGGAAGATTGATAGCCTCATAAACCATTTTGATGTGGCTCTTGTTTCACATTCGTTTAGAGAAGCTAATAGATGTGCTGGCTAAAGCTGGTTGTAATTTGCAATCTGATATGGAGAATCTTTTGTATGCTTCTAGTTTCATTGAAGATTTGCTTGTAGAAGATAAGTTTGGGGCTTCACCTCTAGGGAGGTTTGCTTGTAGTTTCTTTTCTTTTGGGCTTTGGGCCCTCACTCTTACCAAAAAAAAAAATAACACCAATTGGTCCAATTTAAACATATACAACAAATATTTAGGAATCCAATTAAATTATCTGATGAAACAACAATTTCATCTCGCATTCCTTTTTTTCATAGAATTTAAGCTTTTATTGGTGACTAAAAAAAAGATTTATGAAGGGATAAGGGACACAATCAGTTAGATATAGACAATAAAATATGTATAAATATTGCTTTCAATGATGAAGAGTCTGAAATATTAATAATTATGTATTTCAATCTTTTCATTGTAATATGATAGAAGAACGATTCATTCTCATTGTCAAAATAATTTTTGTTATTTGGCACATATTGGACTATCACTCATTTGCACTGGTATGTAATATTGAAAATAAGATTGAAATACTTCATGAAGTGACACGAGATACAAGCAGTTGGATCTAGACAATATAATATGCATAAATATTGTTCTCAATATGTATTTGATTACAATTCTACTATAAAAAATTATTTTAACATGTGCGGACGCACTAGTATTTAACTAGTACAAAATGAAAAACCAAAAATGTCAAATCAATCGCCATCATTAACTACTTGTTATAGGCCGACCATATTCATCTTGGATCGACCACTTTAAGATAGACTGTTCCGAGCCAAAGCCTCATGATTGACTACACGATTATGTTTCTAGAATCTTCTCCTTATCGTAGGGTTATTCTATACCATACTACATAAAATTTACACCTTATGCACATCCGACGGTCCTTCATATTTCACACTTGAAAGATAGTGAGACCGCTATCTCTCTCTCTCTCTCTCTCTCTCTCTCTCTCTCTCTTTTTCCATATATATATATATATATATATATATATATATATCACTACTACGTAAATACCAATTAACAACGGTTGGGAAAGGTATATAATGACGCTGGCGCAGGCGTTGTTATGTAGAGTGTCGTTGTAAATGGATACTTGTAATCACGGGCCATTAACCATTGTAATTAGCTGGAAACAGCGCGCCCTATCACAACGGTTATTAAAACGAACCGTTGTGATAAATATAATGTTCCTAGGTTCGATTTCCAGCTATACCGTTTTGATATTTATTTTTTTCTGTGCAGCGCGCGAGATATTATTACGGTTATATTTTATCCCCGTCGTTATATATTATGCAGACACAAATATACAACCACGGCTAGGTTTTATAACCGCAGTCAAAACTTCCCATGTTTTAAATATGCATTTCTCAGCAATTCAAATTCATCCCATTATTGAACCTGTAACCATTTTAACCATAACACATAAGGTATACATGCATATAAAGAGCATGAAATACTTCCTATGTTTTAAATATGCATTTCTCAGCAATTCAAATTCATCCCATTTTTTAACCTGTAACCGTTTTAACCATGACAGATAAGCTAACATTGTTCATTTGTAAGTATTGTAACTATTATAACCATAAAATATAGCTAATAGATAAGGTATACATTCTGTAAGTATTGTAACTATTATAACCATATTTACACCAAACATTATATTCATGTCATCTGTAACACCCCATATTAATTTATTTAATCACCGCGTAGTATTTCTTTTGTTTGGTTTTGTTTAGGGGAAGTAGAGGTGTCGGAATTATATTAGTACGATCAACTTGGCTCCTGTGTACTTTGAGAAAATTATTGGATAAAATAATTAGAGTAAACTGACGAGCACAAAGTAGATCAAATTAATATAATTGTGCCTCTGAAGTTTTAACTTTAGGTGTTTTAGAGACTTTTTGGACAATTAGTAGTATTATTAATTAATGATTTTTCTATATCATTTCTTTCCACCTCTTGTTTCAAAGAAGGAAAAAATTGCGAAAAGAGAGTAAGAGTAGAGAGAAGTGAGAGCAAAGAGGAAAAAAGGAGAAAGAACTTGGAAGTGAAGTGGAAAGCTTGGATCATCATCTCTTCTTCACCAAATCAACCCAACATCATCTTCATCCCCTTCATTTTATTGTGGATAGTAACAATTGGAAAGGAGAAAACCTAGAAGTGAAGAACAAGGTTTGGCATCATCAAAATTTACAAGAACTCAAGGTAAGGGTGAAATTCTTGATCATTATGGGTTTAGATAATGGTGTCAATGGGTAGTATAACATGCTATGAGGATAGGGTTGGATTTCCATAACTTTGAATGTTAGGGTTTTGTGTAAAAATCATATTTGGTGAAGTTGTTGGATAAACCATGGTAGAACCATGAAAATATACCTTTATTGGTTGTTTGGGTATGGTTTTGGGGATGAATGTGTGGTTGGGAAGATGCTGTAAAAAGGGATTTTTTTTCTGAAAATCGCAGTGCGCGCTTAGCGCGGGTCTGTGGAAATTTTGCCTCTTTGAGGCAGTGGGTAGCGCGCTTAGCGCGGTCTGGAACTGAAAAACATTATTTTAATTATTGAAAAATTAGCGGAAATTATATATTTTATGTTATATAAATGTTGTTTTGTTGCTGTGATGTCGGGGGGGGGGGGGGGGGGCATGTAATGAGGTATTATATGCTTGTTTTGTTGATGTTGATGTGATAATATGAAATGCATGATTAAATGATGCAAAGGTGTGTAGTGGTTGTAGGGTATAATAAGGTATGTTTGATAAGTACGTGTTGATTGTTGATTGATGATGTTGTTAGAGTTATTGTGGCATACCGTGTAAATATAATGGTTGTTGCTTATGATGTTGTATGATGATGTTGTTGATTAGTTATGGCATGTTGTGTTGTGGCATAACTTGTAAGTGCAATAGTTGGTGGTTATGATGTGGTATAATGTTGTGGTTGAGTGCATAGCATGTTGCATGAGTTGAGGGATGATGTGTGCCCATGTGGGGTGTGAGCGTCTATCTGGATTCCTTTTAATGGAATTGTGTTTTTGTTGGTTGAGGTGATTGTGTGCCCGTGTGGGGTGTGAGCGATTACGGGTGATCGTGTGCCCATGTGGGGTGTGAGCGATCAGGAATGTCGTGTGCCCATGTGTGTTGTGAGCGACTATATGACGTCCCGACGGGGATTGTGACCATGAAACAGGGGTCGATTGGTACCAAATGCATTGAGTCTAGTTGGTGTCTCATTGCATTCGTTGATAGTTGTGTTGCATTGCGCTTTGAATGATTATTGGTGGTGGTGTTGAAGTGTGGAATTGTTGTTGAATGTTATAATGTGGGTGAATTACTTGATGATTTTTACTTGCACATCATTTTATCTTATTATTGTAATGGATTGAGAATCTCACCCCTTCTGTTTGAATGTTGCCTCCACATGGGTAACGTGCAGGTGATCAGGATTAGGGTGGTGTCTGAGTGAGTAAAGATGAAGTCTACACTTTGCTTGTAGTGTCGGCGTATGCTCTGATGTGTAACACCAGGGTTCTGGGAACGCTTAGTTGTTTTGTATATTTTGGTTGATGTTTAATTGTAGGATGTGAACAAATATTTTGGTTATGGTGTTAAGGACTATCCTTTCGCTGCAGATCAAACGAATTGCTATTTTGAAAAATGCTTTAGGTGTTACATGTCTATTTTATGATCAGGTTTTTGTTGAAGTAGCATCCTGAATGCCCTTGTTGCATAATTTTGACTCTGATGTTTTATTATTTTCATTATATTATGACGCGGGGGTTTAGGGTGTTACAAAGTGGTATCAGAGCAGGTCGGTCCGTCCGACCAAGTTGTCGAGTCGTTGTCGTGTGTGAGTTGTTTAGTGTCGGAGTCGTTTCCTTATCCATTGTGTTCTGTTGTTGGCATGTGAAAGAACTCAAGAATTCAAGAATGGCTGGAAGGAACGATGTTGCTCTTGCTGCTGCCTTGCAAGCTATGGAACAAGCAGTACAGAATCCGCCGCGTGTTAACGAGACTGACGAGTTTTGAAAGATTAACCCGCCTACTTTCAAGGGAAGATATGATCCAGATGGAGCACAGGCTTGGCTCAAGGAGATTGAGTGAATATTTTGGGGTATGGATTGTCCTGAGGCACAGAAGGTGCGATTAGGTACTCATATGTTGGCTGAGGAGGCTGATGATTGGTGGGTTAGTACCCGTCAAGTATTGGGAGCAGTAGGTGAGGCAATAACTTGGGCCGTGTTCAGTAGAGAGTTCTTAAGGAAGTATTTTCCCGAGGATGTCCGCGAAAAGAAAGAGATTGAGTTTTTGGAACTGAAGCAGGGTAATATGACGATTACTGAGTATGCTGCTAAATTCTCATATTTGGCTAAATTTTATCCTCACTACAGTGTGGCGACAGCTGAATTCTCGAAGTGTGTCAAGTTTGAGAATGGGTTGAGACCTGAGATCAAACACGCAATTGGGTATCAGCAGATCAGAAGGTTTCCTGATTTAGTGGATTGTTGCAGGATAATTGAGGAAGATAACAAGGCTCGATCAGCTCACTATAAGGGACTGACCGAGAGAAGGGGAAAACAACCGGTGAATCGTGGGAAGCCTTATGCAGCTCCTGCTAGTAAAGTTAAGCAGAAGTATGCTGATGGCAAGAAGCCAAGTGGGGGAGGTGCCCCTGTTCCTATGAAGTGCTACCGATGTGGTGAGTTGGGTCATTGTATCAGTGAGTGCACGAGTGATGTGAAGAAGTGTTTCAAGTGTGGACAATCTGGACATCTGATTGTTGATTGCAAGGTTAATGTGGTGACTTGCTACAATTGTGGAGAGCAGGGCCATATTAGTACTCGTTGTCAGAAACCAAAGAAAGATTCAATTGGAGGAAGGGTGTTCGCTTTGACAGTAACTCAGACTTCTAGTGAAGATGGACTAATCAGAGGTATTTGTTACATTAATAATACATCTTTGATTGCTATGATTGATACTGGTGATACGCATTGTTTTATTGCTGCTGATGTGTGGAAAGATTAGGCCTTGTCGTTTCTCCTATGAAGGGAGAAATGGTCGTCGAAACTCATGCGAAAGGATCAGTGACCACTTCTCTAGTGTGTTTGAATTGTCCGTTATTAATCTTGGGTAAGGACTTTGGCATAGATCTTATTTCTTTACCGTTGGGGGGGTCTCGATGTGATTTTGGGTATGAACTGGTTGGAGTACAATCATGTTCATATTAATTGTTTTAACAAGTCGGTTCGATTTCTTACTCCTGAGGAAGGAGGGGAAGATAGTTTTCTGTCTACTAGAGAATTGAAGGGACTTTTGGAGGACGAAGCTCAGGTGCTTGCATTGTTCGCATCTTGGTCAGTGGAAATTAAGTTGGTTATTAACGAATTGCAAGTGGTGCGTGAATTCCCATAAGTGTTTCCAGATGACATTACTGATGTGCCACCAGAGAGAGAAGTGGAGTTTACTATTGATCTTGTCCCTGGTACCAGACCTATCTCTATGGCACCATACAGGATGTCGGCATCAGAATTGTCGGAGCTGAAGAAGCAACTGGAAGACTTGTTGGCAAAAAATTCGTGAGACCGAGTGTATCGCCTTGGGGAGCCCCAGTGTTGTTGGTAAAGAAAAAGGATGGTAGTATGAGGTTGTGTATTGATTACAGGCAGCTGAATAAAGTGACGATTAAGAATAAATATCCACTTCCGAGAATCGATGACTTGATGGATCGATTGGTGGGTGCTCGTGTGTTTAGTAAGATTGATTTGACGTCGGGTTATCATCAGATACGAGTAAAAGACGAAGACATTCAGAAGACGGCTTTCAGAACTCGATATGGACATTATGAGTATGTAGTAATGCCATTCCGAGTTAATAACGCACCTGGTGTATTCATGGAATATATGAATCGTATCTTTCATGAGCACTTGGATTAATTTGTGGTTGTCTTCATTGACGATATCCTAATTGTAGTACCCTAAATTTTGACCAGTATTTTTTTTTTCATTTTTTTGTGCTACCAAGGGGTTTCTGTTAGATGTCATTGGGCTTCTGAGTTTGCTAGCTTTTTTGGCCCATTCTGAATTTTGTTTGGTAAGGGGTTTTTATTTGTTTTATTTAAGGTTAGGATTTATTTATTTGGGTTTAAGTGTCAAATATATTTTTAGAAGTAATTTTTATTATTTTATCTTAGAGCTAATTATTTATGAAAAATTAACTACCGGATGTTTAATTATTTTGTTTTTTTAGGTCATTAGGTTTATAAGTTAAGTATATTATTTTATTAATTAGGAATAATTTATTTTAATGTTAGAATTTAATTATTTTACTATTTATTTTTAATTAGGATTAATTGTTATTATGTTATTAGGATTATTAAGATTATTATTAGGGAGAGGGACGGGTTGTACTTTATTATCCTTTTATTATTTATTTTATTTTTATTTTTGTCGGTCAAACGTGTTGATCCGAATGGGCCTTCTTCTTCCCCATACTCAAACCCTAGTAATGCGCGCAGTGATTGAAAATCAAATCAAAACAGATTTGATTCTTAACACAAAGAGTCAATGTTCATTAAATCTTATAATAAAAAATACAATCAAATTATAATTCGTACAAATCAAAACCCTAATGCTATTTACAACACAAAATCAAAAGTTACATCTAAACTTCCTAAAACGGATTCAATCTACAATAAATCCTAAAACCCTAATTTCTAAGTATATAAAAGAAAACAGAAATTGAAATCAGGGGGGGTTGGACTCGGAGACTGGGGAGAAATGACCGAACACGAACCTTGAATATTCTTGTTCACCTGCAAAAATCAGAAAGGGCGATTAGAAACTGGAATCGGAGGAAGATAAGGATAACAAATACGAAGAGATGTAATGACTTAGCTCTCATTTGATTGTCTCGTCGCGTCTTATGTCACGATTTGTGTGGATTTTTTTTGGGTTTCTGGGTATAGGTTAGGGTTAAGGTTCGTATATAGGGTTGGGGTTCTTAGGGTTGGGGTTAGGGTTCGTCTGGTTAGGGTAGGGTTCTTTAGGGTTCTTGGGGTTTTGGTTGGGATTCTGGGTTTTGATGAAGGTTTAGGTTAGGGTTCATGGGGGTTAGGGTTTATCTTCATAGGGTTCTTAGGGTTCTTACGAACCCTAAAGAACAGAGGGTTTTCTGGGATATTCTGGGGCTAGGGTTCTTAGTTGATGAATGTTCCGGTTGAATGTCAACCGGAATCCTGGGTTTTGTGGTGGTTTGTAGGGTGGTATACGGTGGTCGGAGGCCATTGGAAGGGTGGTCGGAGGATTTGAGTTAGAGAGAAGTGAGAGAGCACTGAGAGGCTTAGAGAGAGAGGGAGAGGAGTAGAGAGAGAAGGAAACCAGAGAAATGAGGGGTTGTGAAGAGAGTCTGTCTTTTGTATTCCCTCCGCGTGACCGTTGATTCGCGCCATGTGGCGTTCTTTATTTCCTTTGGACCAGTTGACTTTCCGGTCAGCCAGAGGACCCAACGCGCGTGCAAAACCGTGGTCTGCGTTGACTGACGATTATAACCACACGATCATCATACTTTGAGATCAAGGGATGATATGGGTTTCAGGGATAACCATTGGATCTCCATCCAACGTCCAGGAGCGGTCAACGATCAAACTCTCTTCCCACCAGTATTGTTTTTTTCCTTTTTCTTTTTTTTTTAGAACTGGGTTGAGTAATTGGGCCTTGCGCCCGGACTGCTAGTGGCACCCCCCCAGAATAAGCCCATTTGCCTTTGCCAATAGAAAAGACACCCCCTGGTAATCAATTTAATTATTTAAATTATTTTACATAATTTAATTTAATTATCAATTGGGTTTTATGTTTAATTAGCAGATTTTAAAAAATAGGAATTTAGGATAAAATTCAGGGTTTAGGGATTATTTTGGGATTTTTGTTTTTTTTATTTTAGTTTGTTAAACTTATTTTTATCTCTTTTATTAAAAAAATCACAATTGAATCAATTCCTTGATTTAAGTTGTGAAAGATATTGTTTAATTAATTTGCTAATTTATGTTTTTTTGTTCTTTTATTATTTAATTTAAATTCTTAATCTTCATTTAGATGTGGTGGTAATTAAGTTTTTATAACTTATGTAAATAAAATTTTATAAAGGATTTGTTTTTTAGGAAAATTGTTTTTAAAAAAAAAGGATAAATATGGGATTGTGATAAAAAAATAAATTATTCTTGGGATATAAATATTGTTTTTAGGAACTATTTGGAATTCGGGCATTATTTTGGATTAATTTTGCTTTTGTCATAATGAATTTTTTGACCCTTTTTAGTATTTAGAAATTGGGTTTTAAAAGATTGTTTAAGGGTTTTTTTTTCAAAGGAAAAGGATAAAGCTCTTGGTCCGAGAGCCTAAATAAAGGATGGGATAAGGGATTTGGATTTAGGGATAGAACTCTTGATATCCGAGAGTATAAATAAAAGGATTAAGGGATAAAGCTCTTGGTCCGAGAGCCTAAATAAGGGATGGGATAAGGGATAGAACTCTTGATATCCGAGAGTATAAATAAAAGGATTAAGGGATAAAACTCTTGATATCCGAGAGTATAAATAAAAGGATTAAGGGATAAAACTCTTTCTCCGAGAGTCTAAATAATGGATAAGGATTTAAGGGATTTATGGGATAGAACTCCTCATCTAGGAGTATAAACACTAGATTTAAGGGATAAAACTCTTTATCCAAGAGTATAAATAGTGGATTGGGATTTAGGGTTAGGTTAGGGGATTTAGGAATAGGATTAGGGGGTAGGAATAGGGGAGGTGAACTACGGTTACTCTGATCCTTCATTTTGAGGGTACGTAGGCATAGGGTTGCAAACCAACCCTAGCGAGTATAATTAGGAAAAAACTTAGGTTTTTTTTCATTTAGACAAACAAACAAACCCTAAACTCAAAGGTGGATCCCATTGAGTACAATGGAAGTGAAGGGTGCCTAACACCTTCCTTTTACTTAAATGACTCCCGAACCGTAGGAATCTCTACCTTAGGATAAGGATATTTAGGTTTATCATTATTTTCCTTTAAAAAATATGGTGGCGACTCCAATATTTTTGTCGGCCACGACACTAATCTATTCTAAGTCAGAAGAGAAGCATGCTGAACATTTGCGGATTGTGTTGCAAGTGTTGAAAGAGAAGAAACTCTATGCCAAGTTGTCTAAGTGTGAATTTTGGTTGAGAGAAGTAAGTTTTCTTGGTCATGTTATTTCTGGTGATAGTATTGATGTGGATCCATCCAAGGTCGACGCTATTCTACAATGGGAGACTCCGAAGTCGGTGACCGAGATTAGAAGTTTCTTGGGTTTGGCTGGTTATTACCGAAGATTTGTGGAAGGGTTTTCGAAGTTGGCACTTCTGTTGACTCAGTTGACGTGTAAAGGTAAGGCATTCGTGTGGGATGTTCATTGTGAAAAGAGTTTTATTGAGCTGAAGAAGAGGTTGACCACAGCTTCAGTGTTAATTCTACCTAAACCAAATGAACCGTTTGTAGTCTATTGCGATGCTTCTTTGATGGGTTTGGGAGGTGTGCTAATGCAGGATGGTAAGGTTGTGGCTTATGCTTCACGACAGTTGAGGGTAGATGAGAGGAATTATCCGACTCATGATTTGGAGTTAGCCGCAGTGGTTTTCGTATTGAAGATTTGGAGGCATTATCTCCATGGTTCCAGATTTGAAGTGTATAGTGATCATAAGAGCTTAAGGTATCTGTTTGATCAGAAGGAATTGAATATGAGGCAAAGAAGATGGTTATAATTCTTGAAGGATTATGATTTTGGCTTGAACTATCATCCCGGCAAAGCCAATGTCGTGGCTGATGCTCTGAGTCGAAAATCGTTGCATGTATCTGCTATGAGGATTAAAGAGTTGGAATTAATCGAACAGTTCAGAGATATAAGTTTGGTTTGTGAACAGACACAGCATAGTGTAATGTTGGGTATGCTGACGATTAAGAATGAATTTCTTGATAGTATCAGCGACAGTCAGAAGTTAGACGTGAAGCTAGTGGATTTGATGATTAGAGATAACCAAGCAGAAGGTAATGAGTACAGGGTGGACGAACAAGGTGTGTTACATTTCCATGACAGGATTTGCATTCCTGATAATACGGAGTTGAAGAGAATGATTTTAGAAGAAGGTCATCGGAGTAGTTTGAGTATCCATCCAGGAGCTACAAAGATGTATCAAGACTTGATGAAGATATTTTGGTGGCCTGGTTTGAAACGCGATGTGGCTCAGTTTGTGTATGCTTGTTTGACTTGTCAGAAGTCGGAAGTGGAACATCAGAAACCTTCGGGGTTGATGCAACCTTTGGAGATCCCAGAATGGAAGTGGGATAGTATTGTTATGGATTTTGTTACTGGGTTGCCAAATACAATGTGAGGCTTTGATTCTATTTGGGTAGTAGTGGATAGAATGACGAAGTCTACACATTTTATTCTGATTAATATCAGTTTTCCGTTGTCAAAGCTGGAAGAGATTTATATCATAATAATTGTGAAGCTGCATGGTGTTCCATCGAGCATAGTGTCGGATAGAGATCCGAGGTTTACTTCAGAATTTTGGAAGAGTTTGCAAGAAGTCTTGGGTTCTAAACTGAAGTTGAGTTCGACTTATCATCCACAGACTGATGGTCAGTCGGAGAGAACTATTCAGTCATTAGAGGATTTGTTGAGAACCTGTGTGTTGGAGAAAGGTGGTGCGTGGGATTCTCATTTGCCATTGATTGAATTTACGTATCACAATAGTCACCATTCTAGTATTGGTATGGCACCTTTCGAAGCTTTGTATGGTCAAAGGTGTAGGACGCCTCTGTGTTGGTATGAAACTGGTGAGAATATTGTGCTCGGGCCTGAAATTGTGCAACAAACTACTGAGACAATTAAGATGATCCGTGAAAAGATGAAAGGGTCTCAGAGTAGACAGAAAATTTATCATGATCATCGGAAGAAAGATTTGGAATTTAGCGAAGGTGACCACGTATTCCTAAGAGTCAACCCCGTGACCGGTGTTGGACGTGCATTGAAATCAAAGAAGTTGAATCCTAAATTCATTGGACCGTATCAGATCTTGTAAAGAGTGGGTGCAGTGGCTTATAGGGTGGTGTTGCCGCCGGAGCTTTCGAACTTGCATGACGTGTTCCATGTGTCGCAACTTCGGAAGTATGTGCCGGATCCATCTCATGTTATCCAGAGGGATGAAGTGCAAATTCGAGATAATCTTACGGTGGAAGCGATGCCGATAAGAATCGAGGATCGTAAAATGAAGCAACTTAGAGGGAAAGAGATTCCTCTAGTGAGAGTAGCTTGGGGAGCAGTTGTTGGCGGAAGAGTGACATGGGAATTGAAAAGCAAGATGCGGGTGTCGTATGCAGAATTATTTCCATCAGGTACATTTTTGAGGACGAAAATATTTTAAGTGGGGGAGAGTTGTAACACCCCATTTTAATTTATTTAATCGTCGCGTAATATTTCTTTTGTTTGGTTTTGTTTAGGGGAAGTAGAGGTGTCGGAATTATATTAGTACGATCAACTTGGCTCCTGTGTACTTTGAGAAAATCATTGGATAAAATAATTAGAGTAAACTGACGAGCTCAGAGTAGATCAAATCAATATAATTATGCCTCTAAAGTTTTAACTTTAGGTGTTTTAGAGACTTTTTGGACAATTAGTAGTATTATTAATTAATGATTTTTCTATATCATTTCTTTCCACCTCTTGTTCCAAAGAAGGTAAAAAATTGGGAAAAGAGAGTAAGAGTAAAGAAAAGTGAGAGCAAAGAGGAAAAGAGGAGAAAGAACTTGGAAGTGAAGTGGAAAGCTTGGATCATCATCTCTTCTTCACCAAATCAACCCAACATCATCTTCATCCCCTTCATTTTATTGTGGATAGTAACAATAGGAAAGGAGAAAACCTAGAAGTGAAGAACAAGGTTTGGCATCATCAAAATTCACAAGAACTCAAGGTAAGGGTGAAATTCTTGATCATTATGGGTTTAGATAATGGTGTCAATGGGTAGTATAACATGCTATGAAGATAGGGTTGGATTTCCATAACTTTGAATGTTAGGGTTTTGTGTAAAAATCATATTTGGTGAAGTTGTTGGATAAATCATGCTAGAACCATGAAAATATACCTTTATTGGTTGTTTGGGTATGGTTTTGGGGATGAATATGTGGTTGGGAAGATGCTGTAAAAAGGGATTTTTTTTAAAATCGCAGTGCGCGCTTAGCGCGGGTCTGCGCGCTTAGCGCTGTCTGAGAAAATTTCGCGTCTTTGAGGCAATGGGTAGCGCGCTTAGCGCGGGTGTACGCGCTTAGCGCGGTCTGGAACTGAAAAACATTATTTTAATTATTGAAAAATCAGCGGAAATTGTATATTTTATATTATATAAATGTTGTTTTGTTGCTGTGATGTCGGGGGGCATGTAATGAGGTATTATATGCTTGTTTTGTTGATGTTGATGTGATAATATGAAATGCATGATTAAATGATGCAAAGGTGTGTAGTGGTTGTAGGGTATAATAAGGTATGTTTGATAAGTACGTGTTGATTGTTGATTAATGATGTTGTTAGAGTTATTGTGGCATACCGTGTAAATATAATGGTTGTTGCTTATGATGTTGTATGATGATGTTTTGATTAGTTATGGCATGTTGTGTTATGGCATAACTTGTAAGTGCAATAGTTGGTGGTTATGATGTGGTATAATGTTGTGGTTGAGTGCATAGCATGTTGCATGAGTTGAGGGATGACGTGTGCCCATGTGGGGTGTGAGCGTCTATCCAAATTCCTTTTAATGGAATTGTGTTTTTGTTTGTTGAGGTGATCGTGTGCCCATGTGGGGTTTGAGTGATTATGGGTGATCGTGTGTCCATGTGGGGTGTGAGCGATCACGAATGTTGTGTGCCCGTGTGGGGTGTGAGCGACTATATGACGTCCCGAAGGGGATTATGACCATGAAACAGGGGTCGATTGGTACCAAATGCATTGAGTCTAGTTGGTGTCTCATTGCATTCGTTGATAGTTATGTTACATTGTGCTTTGAATGATTATCGGTGGTGGTGTTGAAGTGTGGAATTGTTGTTGAATTTTATGATGTAGGTGAATTACTTGATGATTTTTACTTGCACATCATTTTATCTTATTCTTGTAATGGATTGAGAATCTCACCCCTTATGTTTGAATGTTGCCTCCACGTGGGTAACGTGCAAGTGATCAGGATTAGGGCGGTGTCTGAGTGAGTAAAGATGAAGTCTACACTTTGCTTGTAGTGTCGGCGTATGCTCTGATGTGTAACACCAGGGTTCTGGGAACGCTTAGTTGTTTTGTATATTTTGGTTGATGTTTAATTGTAGGATGTGAACAAATATTTTGGTTATGGTGTTAAGGACTATCCTTTCGCTGCAGATCAAACGAATTGTTATTTTGAAAAATTCTTTAGGGGTTGCATGTCTATTTTATGATTAGGTTTTTGTTGAAGTAGTATCCTGAATGCCCTTGTTGCATAATTTTGACTCTGATGTTTTATTATTTTCATTATATTATGATGCGGGGGTTTAGGCTGTTACAAAGTGGTATTAGAGCAGGTCGGTCCGTTCGACCAAGTTGTCGAGTCGTTGTCGTGTGTGAGTTGTTTAGTGTCGGTGTCGTTTCCTTATCCATTGTGTTCTGTTGTTGGCATGTGAAAGAACTCAAGAATTCAAGAATGGCTGGAAGGAACGATGCTGCTCTTGCTGCTGCCTTACAAGCTATGGCACAAGCAATACAGAATCCGCCGCGTGTTAACGAGAATGACGAGTTTTGAAAGAACAATCCGCCTACTTTCAAGGGAAGATATGATCCGGATGGAGCACAGACTTGGCTCAAGGAGATTGAGAGAATCTTCCGGGGTATGGATTGTCCTGAGGCACAGAAGGTGCGGTTAGGTACTCATATGTTGGCTGAGGAGGCTGATGACTGGTGGGTTAGTACCTGTCAAGTATTGGGAGCAGTAGGTGAGGCAATTACTTGGGCCGTGTTCAGTAGAGAGTTCTTAAGGAAGTATTTTCCCGAGGATCTCCGCGGAAAGAAAGAGATTGAGTTTTTGGAACTGAAGCAGGGTAATATGACGGTTATCGAGTATGCTGCTAAATTCTCAGATTTGGCTAAATTTTATCCTCACTGCAGTGTGGCGACGGCTGAATTCTCGAAGTGTGTCAAGTTGAGAATGGATTGAGACCTGAGATCAAACACGCAATTGGGTATCAGCGGATCAGAAGGTTTCCTGATTTAGTGGATTGTTGCAGGATATTTGAGGAAGATAGCAAGGCTCGATCGGCTCACTATAAGGGACTGGCCGAGAGAAGGGGAAAACAACCGGTGAATCGTGGGAAGCCTTATGCAGCTCCTGCTAGTAAAGGTAAGCAGAAGTATGCTGATGGCAAGAAGCCAAGTGGGGGAGGTTCCCCTGTTCCTCTGAAGTGCTACCGATGTGGTGAGTTGGGTCATCGTATCAGTGAGTGCACGAGTGATGTGAAGAAGTGATTCAAGTGTGGACAATCCGGACATCTGATTGTTGATTGCAAGGTTAATGTGGTGACTTGCTACAATTGTAGAGAGCAGGGCCATATTAGTACTCGTTGTCAGAAACCAAAGAAAGCTTCAACTGGAGGAAGGGTGTTCGCTTTGACAGGAACTCAGACTTCTAGTGAAGACTGACTAATCAGAGGTATTTGTTACATTAATAATACACCTTTGATTGCTATGATTGATACTGGTGCTACGCATTGTTTTATTGCTGCTGATTGTGTGGAAAGATTAGGCCTTGTCGTTTCTCCTATGAAGGGAGAAATGGTCGTCGAAACTCCTGCGAAAGGATCGGTGACCACTTTTCTAGTGTGTTTGAATTGTCAGTTATTAATCTTGGGTAAGGACTTTGGCATAGATCTGATTTGTTTACCGTTGGGGGGTCTCGATGTGATTTTGGGTATGAACTGGTTGGAGTACAATCATGTTCATATTAACTGTTTTAACAAGTCGGTTCGATTTCTTACTCCTGAGGAAGGAGGGGAAGATAGTTTTCTGTCTACTAGAGAATTGAAGGGACTTTTGGAGGACGAAGCTCAGGTGCTTGCATTGTTCGCATCTTGGTCAGTGGAAAGTAAGTTGGTGATTAACGAATTGCAAGTGGTGCGTGAATTCCCAGAAGTGTTTCCAGATGACATTACTGATGTGCCACCAGAGAGAGAAGTGGAGTTTGCTATTGATCTTGTCCCTAGTACCAGACCTATCTCTATGGCACCATACAGGATGTCGGCATCAGAATTGTCGGAGCTGAAGAAGCAACTGGAAGACTTGTTAGCAAAGAAATTCGTGAGACCGAGTGTATCACCTTGGGGAGCCCCAGTGTTGTTGGTAAAGAAAAATGATGGTAGTATGAGGTTTTGGTATTGATTACAGGCAGCTGTATAAATTGATGATTAAGAATAAATATCCACTTCCGAGAATCGATGACTTGATGGATTGATTGGTGGGTGCTCGTGTGTTTAGTAAGATTGATTTGACGTCGAGTTATCATCAGATACGAGTAAAAGACGAAGACATTCAGAAGACGGCTTTCAGAACTCGATATGGACATTATGAGTATGTAGTAATGTCATTCGGAGTTAATAATGCACCTGGTGTATTCATGGAATATATGAATCGTATCTTTCATGAGCACTTGAATCAATTTGTGGTTGTCTTCATTGACGATATCCTAATCTATTCTAAGTCAGAAGAGAAGCATGCTGAACATTTACGGATTGTGTTGCAAGTGTTGAAAGAGAAGAAACTCTATGCCAAGTTGTCTAAGTGTGAATTCTGGTTGAGAGAAGTAAATTTTCTTGGTCATGTTATTTCTGGTGATGGTATTGTTGTGGATCCATCCAAGGTCGACGCTGTTCTACAATGGGAGACTCCGAAGTCGGAGACCGAGATTACAAGTTTCTTGGGTTTGGCTGGTTATTACCGAAGATTTGTGGAAGGGTTTTCGAAGTTGGCACTTCTGTTGACTCAGTTGACGTGTAAAGGTAAGGCATTCGTGTGGGATGTTCATTGTGAAAAGAGTTTTATTGAACTGAAGAAGAGGTTGACCACAGCTCCAGTGTTAATTCTACCTAAACCAAATGAATCGTTTGTAGTGTATTGCCATGCTTCTTTGATGGGTTTGGGAGGTGTGCAAATGCAGGATGGTAAGGTTGTGGCTTATGCTTCACGAAAGTTGAGGGTACATGAGTGGAATTATCCGACTCATGATTTGGATTTAGCCGTAGTGGTTTTCGTATTGAAGATTTGGGGGCATTATCTCTATGGTTCCAGATTTGAAGTGTATAGTGATCATAAGAGCTTAAGGTATCTGTTTGATTAGAAGGAATTGAATATGAGGCAAAGAAGATGGTTAGAATTCTTGAAGGATTATGATTTTGGCTTGAATTATCATCCCGGCAAAGCCAATGTCGTGGCTGATGCTCTGAGTCAAAAATCGTTGCATGTATCTGCTATGATGGTTAAAGAGTTGGAATTAATCGAACAGTTCAAAGATATAAGTTTGGTTTGTGAACAGACACGACATAGTGTAATGTTGGGTATGCTGACGATTAAGAATGAATTTATTGATAGTATCAGCGACAGTCAGAAGTTGGACGTGAAGCTAGTGGATTTGATGATTGGAGATAACCAAGCAGAAGGTAATGAGTATAGGGTGGACGAACAAGGTGTGTTGCGTTTCCGTGACAGGATTTGCATTCCTGATAATAGGGAGTTGAAGAGAATGATTTTAGAAGAAGGTCATCGGAGTAGTTTGAGTATTCATCCAGGAGCTACAAAGATGTATCAAGACTTGAAGAAGATATTTTGGTGGCCTGGTTTGAAACGCGATGTGGCTCAGTTTGTGTATGCTTGTTTGACTTGTCAGAAGTCGAAAGTGGAACATCAGAGACCTTCAGGGTTGATGCAACTGTTGGAGATCCCAGAATGGAAGTGGGATAGTATTGCTACGGATTTTGTTACTGGGTTGCCAAATACAGTGAGAGGCTTTGATTCTATTTGGGTAGTAGTGGATAGACTGACGAAGTCTGCACATTTCATTCCGATTAATATCATTTTTCTGTTGTCAAAGCTGGCAGAGATTTATATCAGAATAATTGTGAAGCTGCATGGTGTTCCATCGAGCATAGTGTCGGATAGAGATCCGAGGTTTACTTCAGAATTCTGGAAGAGTTTGCAAGAAGCCTTGGGTTCTAAACTGAAGTTGAGTTCGGCTTATCATCCACAGACCGATGGTCAGTCGGAGAGAACTATTCAGTCGTTAGAGGATTTGTTGAGAACCTGTGTGTTGGAGAAAGGTGGTGTGTGGGATGCTCATTTGCCATTGATTGAATTTACGTATAACAATAGTCACCATTCTAGTATTGGTATGGCACCTTTCGAAGCTTTGTATGGTCGAAGGTGTAGGACGCCTCTGTGTTGGTATGAAACTGGTGAGAATATTGTGCTCGGGCCTGAAATTGTGCAACAAACTACTGAGACAATTAAGATGATCCGTGAAAAGATGAAAGCGTCTCAGAGTAGACAGAAAAGTTATCATGATCATCGGAAGAAATATTTGGAATTTAGCGAAGGTGACCACGTATTCCCTAGAGTCAACCCCGTGACCGGTGTTGGACGTGCTTTGAAATCAAAGAAGTTGGATCCTAAATTCATGGGACCGTATCAGATCTTGCAAAGAGTGGGTACAGTGGCTTACAGGGTGGCGTTGCCGCCGGAGCTTTCGAACTTGTATGACGTGTTCCATGTGTCGCAACTTCGAAAGTATGTGCCGGATCTATCTCATGTTATCCAGAGGGATGAACTACAAATTCGAAATAATCTTACGATGGAAGCGATGCCGATAAGAATCGAGGATTGTAAAATGAAGAAACTTATAGGAAAAGATATTCCTCTAGTGAGAGTAGCTTGGGGAGGAGCTGCAGGCGGAAGTGTGACCTGGGAATTAGAAAGCAAGATGCGGGAGTCGTATCCAGAATTATTTCCATCAGGTACACTTTCGAGGACGAAAATATTTTAAGTGGGGGAGAGTTGTAACACCCCATTTTAATTTATTTAATCATCGCATAATATTTCTTTTGTTTGGTTTTTTTTAGGGGAAGTAGAGGTGTCGGAATTATATTAGTACGATCAACTTGGCTCCTGTGTACTTTGAAAAAATTATTGGATAAAATAATTAGAGTAAACTGACGAGCTCAGAGTTGATCAAATTAATATAATTGTGCCTCTGAAGTTTTAACTTTAGGTGTTTTAGAGACTTTTTGGACTATTAGTAGTATTATTAATTAATGATTTTTCTATATAATTTCTTTCCACCTCTTGTTCCAAAGAAGGAAAAAAAATTGGGAAAAAAGAGTGAGAGTAGAGAAAAGTGAGAGCAAAGAGGAAAAGAGGAGAAAGAACTTGGAAGTGAAGTGGAAAGCTTGGATCATCATCTCTTCTTCACCAAATCAACCCAACATCATCTTCATCCCCTTCATTTTATTGTGGATAGTAACAATTGGAAAGGAGAAAACCTAG
Source organism: Lathyrus tuberosus (assembly GCA_022829125.1). NCBI lineage: Eukaryota > Viridiplantae > Streptophyta > Magnoliopsida > Fabales > Fabaceae > Lathyrus > Lathyrus tuberosus. The sequence continues at coordinate 11,201,095 of JALAZF010000137.1, read as the reverse complement.
AAGTGAAGAACAAGGTTTGGCATCATCAAAATTCACAAGACCTCAAGGTAAGGGTGAAATTCTTGATCATTATGGGTTTAGATAATGGTGTCAATGGGTAGTATAACATGCTATGAGGATAGGGTTGGATTTCCATAACTTTGAATGTTAGGGTCTTGTGTAAAAATCATATTTGGTGAAGTTGTTGGATAAACCATGGTAGAACCATGAAAATATACCTTTATTGGTTATTTGGGTATGGTTTTGGGGATGAATGTATGGTTGGGAAGATGCTGTAAAAAGGGATTTTTTTTTCTGAAAATCGCAGTGCGCGCTTAGCGCGGGTTTGCGCGCTTAGCGCCGTCTGAGGAAATTTCGCCTCTTTGAGGCAGTGGGTAGCGCGCTTAGCGCGGGTGTGCACGCTTAGCGCGGTCTGTAACTGAAAAACATTATTTTAATTATTGAAAAATTAGCGGAAATTGTATATTTTATGTTATATAAATGTTGTTTTGTTGCTGTGATGTCGGGGGGCATGTAATGAGGTATTATATGCTTGTTTTGTTGATGTTGATGTGATAATATGAAATGCATGATTAAATGATGCAAAGGTGTGTAGTGGTTGTAGGGTATAATAAGGTATGTTTGATAAGTACATGTTGATTGTTGATTGATGATGTTGTTAGAGTTATTGTGGCATACCGTGTAAATATAATGGTTGTTGCTTATGATGTTGTATGATGATGTTGTTGATTAGTTATGGCATGTTGTGTTGTGGCATAACTTGTAAGTGCAATAGTTGGTGGTTATGATGTGGTATAATGTTGTGGTTGAGTGAATAGCATGTTGCATGAGTTGAGGGATGACGTGTGCCCATGTGGGGTGTGAGCGTCTATCCGGATTCCTTTTAATGGAATTGTGTTTTTGTTTGTTGAGGTGATCGTGTGCCCATGTGGGGTGTGAGCGATTACAGGTGATCGTGTGCCCATGTGGGGTGTGAGTGATCACGAATGTCGTGTGCCCATGTGGGGTGTGAGCGACTATATGACGTCCCGACGGGGATTGTGACCATGAAACAGGGGTCGATTGGTACCAAATGCATTGAGTCTAGTTGGTGTCTCATCGCATTCGTTGATAGTTGTGTTGCATTGCGCTTTGAATGATTATCGGTGGTGGTGTTGAAGTGTGGAATTGTTGTTGAATGTTATGATGTGGGTGAATTACTTGATGATTTTTACTTCCACATCATTTTATCTTATTCTTGTAATGGATTGAGAATCTCACCCCTTCTGTTTGAATGTTGCCTCCACGTGGGTAACGTGCAGGTGATCAGGATTAGAGCGGTGTCTGAGTGAGTAAAGATGAAGTCTACACTTTGCTTTTAGTGTCGGCGTATGCTCTGATGTGTAACACCAGGGTTCTGGGAACGCTTAGTTGTTTTGTATATTTTGGTTGACGTTTAATTATAGGATGTGAACAAATATTTTGGTTATGGTGTTAAGGACTATCCTTTCGCTGCAGATCAAACGAATTGTTATTTCAAAAAATTCTTTAGGTGTTGCATGTCTATTTTATGATCAGGTTTTTGTTGAATTAGCATCCTGAATGCCCTTGTTGCATAATTTTGACTCTGATGTTTTATTATTTTCATTATATTATGACGCGGGGGTTTAGGGTGTTACATCATCAATACAGAAAAAGTGTTATTCACATCATCTCTACAGAAAAAAGTCATTGACGTCATCAATCAGCAGGACTCTTAAGAACATTGTGGATATATGCCCAACGTTTACGAAGATCTACGAAGTCCTCAACGGGGAATGGGGTTTCGTCGTTAAACATCTACATAAGAAAGAGGCAATAACATGTATGATAATAATTCAATAGTCAACTAATATATTAATATATGTAAACATTTTATGACATGTATACCTTATCCCATGAATCAACAATGCCAACAAGGACAATGTTTAGCATGTGTTTCATGACATAATAACCACACTCGTAATTCCCGGGTTGTTTCCTTGTCTACAAATTTAAGCAAAAATCACATGAATACAACCACACATGAATGTAAATGAAAGAAACATAATCGTGCCACTTACTTTAGGACAGATCCATTTGGGCTTTCTTCTAACATTGTTCATCATATTCACTAGCTCCACAACACTGTCCATTGAATTTGAATTAAACATATTACATGATAAACTAATTACAATGTCAAAGAAAATATAATACCCCATATTTTATAAATGCTCTGGATAATATTAGTTGAGCCCAGTTGAGATCCAGTGTGCTCTGAGTATTTTATCTGTTAAGATAATTAGAGCAGCTAATGAACTCAGAGCTGATCAGATTAATATTATCTAACTCTAAGGTTTTATTAATTGGTGCATTTGAGATAATTTGGACATTTAGTAGTGTTACTAACTTTGAGTATTTTCTCTATATTATTCTTTTCCAACATTTTTTCCAAAGTTAGAAACATTTGGAGAAAGAGAAGTTAGAGAGAAGGAAAAGGAAAGGAAAGAAAAGGGAGAGAAAATCCAAAGAGCTCAAGAGCAAGAATCATCATCTCATATTCATCAATTCATCTCATCTTCTTCATCATCATCTTCTAATCCAGGTGGGTTCTAGATAGAGGCTTTAGTTGTAGAAATTCTAGAGTTCTAGAGTTAGGTTAGATTTTGAGTAAAATGAGTAATTTTGCAAAATCAAAGAATCTAACGGTTGAAATGTGTTATAAATTGTGTGGTATGATCAATATATGTGTGGAATCATCTGTTGATAATTGTTATTGAGTGTGATTATGTTTTGAATGAGTTTGAGATGGAAAGGTATCATTTAAAAAAAGAATTTTTGGTTCTGAGTCTAGAGTAACCGGTTACCCTTTGAAAAATGGTGAAAATACACAGAAAATGAACTGAGTAACTGGTTACCCTGTGGTGAGTAACCGGTTACCCAAAAGTTTCTCTAACTCTCATTTTGATTATGTTTCTCAAGTAATCGGTTACCCTGTGGTGAGTAACCGGTTACCACTGTTTGTTTTTCAAAAATATTTTCTAAAATTCATATCTTTTGACTCGGGTGTCCGATTTAAGCGTTCTTTCTATCGATGTGAATCTATGAAAGTGTTCTATGTTGTGGAAGTGAAAAATATTGTTTATGAGATGAAATTTATTCGATTATGGGAATTAATCGGAATTGTGTGATTTATGTAAAACGGAACTTTTGAAAATTTAAAAGCTTCAAGAGGTGAGTTAGTGAGGAAACCTTAGTACAATAGAATGACATAGAGAATTGTGTGGAAATTCTTACATCGATACTAGAAGAGTGTCTTTGTTAAGTAGTTGTTAGTGGGGGACCGTAATTCCTCCGGTTTGTAGTCTATCCCTTAATAAATATTAGTGACCCGTGTTTAATCTCTTTGAGCGGGATGGCCGGGGAAAGTATTTATTAAGTAAGTCTATCCCTTAATAAATATTAGTGACCCGTGTTTAATCTCTTTGAGCGGGATGGACGGGGAAAGTATTTATTAAGTAAGTTTATCCCTTAATAAATATTAGTGACCCGTGTTTAATCTCTTTGAGCGGGATGGTCGGGGAAAGTATTTATTAAGTAAGTCTATCCCTTAATAAATATTAGTGACCCGTGTTTAATCTCCTTGTGCGGGATGGCCGGGGAAAGTATTTTTTAAGTAAGTGACCGTGACCCGTGTTTAATCTCTTTGAGTGGGATGTCCGGGGAAAGTTACTTAGTGGTAAGTGACCGTGACCCGTGTTTAATCTCCTTGTGCGGGATGGCCGGGGAAAGTTACTTAGTGGTAAGTGACCGTGACCCGTGTTTAATCTCCTTGTGCGGGATGGTCGGGGAAAGTTACTTAGTGGTTGGTACCGTGACCCTTGTTTAATCTCTTTGAGCGGGATGGCCGGGGAAAGTACCAATTGTAGATAACCGTGACCCGTGTTTAATCTCTTTGAACGGGATGGCCGAGGAAAGTTATCTACGTTAAGGATCCGTGACCCGTGTTTAATCTCTTTGAGCGGGATGGCCGGGGAAAGATTCCTTAACTAGTTTGTCGTTTTGTGTATTGTGCAATTGTTTCTCTAGTCAGAAATGTTTGAACTCAAGGTCTAATTCCTTTTTCCCCCGAATTGAGTTAGGATTTGGTTAGAACCTTGTAAAGCCGAGAGAATCCATAAGATAGAGAACTCACTGAGATTTGATGTATCTCACCCCACTATTGTTGAATATTTCAGGTACTTCAGGTTCCGCGAAGGGTAAGGATAAGGCCGTGTGAGTATCCTTACTTGGTTGATGGCTTAGCTTCCGTTGTGGAGTTTTTTTGAGATCATTGTTGATCTAGTTCTTAGTATTTATCTTTTGGAACATCTTGTATATATATTATGCCATAGTTTTTTTTGTAGTGTTTTGGGCCTGTATATGTATAATGTGTTTACTAGGAACTTATTGGTATTTCAGTACCAAAACGTGAATTCATGTATAATATATGCTTTGATGTATGTTATTATATATGGGTTTTACAGTTGGTATCAGAGATGGTCGTATCCTCGATCTAGCCATGAAATAGAATAAGTATTTCTTTCCGTTTCATATGCGTTGTGTCGCCACTGGTCTTAAGTGTTATATTTATGGTATTGAGCCCGATCAACTTAATCCTATCTGTATGACCTTTAGGAACATGGCTAACGGACGCAGAAGCAATCGTGGTAGACCCCGAACTACGCCAGCTGGGATGAATCCGCCAGGCGGCGATGAGAATGCTCCTTTGTATCAGTTTATGCAACAGATGCAACAGCAACAGAACCAGTTTATGCAGTAAATGGTACAACAAATGAATGGAGGTCTGCATCCTCAAGTGGTTGTTCCAGAAGCTGTAGGTGGGACTTTCTGGGATTTCTTTCGCATGAATCCTCCGAAATTTCATGGCGGACTAGATCCTGTAAAGGTTCACGAATGGGTGTCTGGTATGGAAAGAATTTTCTTGATAGTGCACTGTAGTGAAGAGAATAAGGTGGTATTCGCTTCTCATTCGTTGAAGGGTCCTGCCATGAGGTGGTGGGAGAGTGCTTCGGCTCTTATGACTATTCAGGGTGTGCCCAAGGTCTGGGAACAATTCAAGGCAATTTTCATGGAGAAATATTTTCCTAGCTCCCTGAGGACTCAGAAAGAGTTTGACTTTCAACAGTTAAGACAGGGTAGTATGACTGTGGCTAGCTATGTTGAAAAGTTTGAGGATATGGATGCTTATTCTAGGCAGGCTATGTATGCTCCGGATGAACGGTGGAAAATAGACCAATTTCTGTTTGGACTGAAAGCTGAAATCTCTCATAGTGTATCTCAGAGGGAGTTCACTACATATGCTGAAGTTATAAGGCAATGCTATGTGGATGAGCATAGTTTGAAGAAAGTCCAAGCTGAAGGTGTCATAATTAGGGTGAATCAGGGTGATCGTGGAAGATCGAGCCAATAGTTTGGGCCTAGATCACAAGCTTTCAAAGGAAAGCAGGTTGCTAGACCTAATGTTATTCCTCTGTGTAGAGTGTGCAACCAACGTCATTTTGGGAAGTGTGCTGATGGGGGTTATAAATGTTATAATTGTAATGGATTTGGTCATGTGGCTAGAAATTGTACTCAGAATAGGAACCAAGTGCAAGGAAGGAATACCGGAAGGATTTATACCTTGGATGCAAGAAAGACGAAGAATGACAACTCTTTGATTGCGGGTACGTGTTTCGTAAATGGGCATCCTTGATTTGTTTTATTTGATAATGGAGCAACACATTCTTTTGTGTTTATGCGATGTGTGAAGCGAATTGGGTTGCAGACTATTCCTTTATCTCCTTCTATGGTGGTTACTACCGCCATGGATGAAATGGTTGAGACACCGCTGATGTGTGAAAACTGTGTTTTGTCTGTGGATGGTAGAGTTTTTCAGATTGACCTGATTTGTTTACCTCTTAAGAAAGTTGATGTCGTTTTGGGGATGGATTGGCTTTCTGCTAATTCGGTGTTTATTGGGTGTGAGGAAAAGTTAATCATCATTCCATATGTCGAGGCTACTCCGAAGGATGTGTTAACAACTATTTTAGAAGGTACGGTGGGAATGATCAATTTCTTGTTTGAGAAGGAGAAATCTGTTTTACTGGTTCTTACTAAGGAGGGAAGTAGTGACCAGCAATTGCTGAGTATTCTTATAGTATGTGAATTTCCCGAAGTTTTTCCTGAGGACGTTACTTCTCTTCCTCCAGAGAGAGAAGTTGAGTTCTCTATTGACCTGGTACCGGGAACGGCTCCTATATCTGTTTCTCCTTATCGGATGGCACCGCTTAAATTAAGAGAATTAAAGGACCAATTGGAGGATTTGATGGCTAAGCATTTTGTTAGACCTAGCGTTTCACCGTGGGGAGCTCCAGTTTTGTTGGTAAAGAAGAAAGATGGTGGAATGCGGTTGTGTATTAATTATCGTAAGTTGAATAAAGTCACCATTAAGAACAAGTACCCATTACCCAGGATAGACGACCTATTAGATCAATTGAAAGGAGCATGTGTGTTCTCGAAGATTGACTTATGGTCAGGTTATCATCAGATCCGTGTGAAGAGTTCCGATGTGCCTAAGACTGCATTTAGAACCCGTTACGGCCATTACGAATTCTTAGTGATGCCTTTCTGTGTGACCAATGCTCCAGCTGTTTTTATGGATTACATGAACCGTATATTTCAAGATTACTTGGACCAATTTGTCGTAATCTTTATTGACGACATTCTTATTTATTCTCGTACTCCACAAGAGCACGAAGAACATCTGAGAATTGTCTTATCGGTATTGCAGGAGAAGCAACTTTTTGCTAAGTTAAGCAAGTGTGAGGTTTGGATGTCGGAAGTTAAATTTCTTGGTCATGTTATATCTCAAGGTGGTGTGGCAGTGGATCCGTCAAAGGTAGAAGCAGTGATTAATTGGGAGAGACCGAAGAATGTTTCAGAAGTTAGAAGTTTCTTGGAATTGGCAGGTAACTATAGAAGGTTCATCAAAGGTTTTTCTCAATTGGCCTTACCAATGACCAAACTTACTCGAAAAGATTGTGCTTATGAGTGGGATTCGGGTTGTGAGCAAAGCTTTATGAAATTGAAGGAAAGTTTGACTATTGCTCCTGTGTTAATCATTCCTGATCCTAACAACTCTTACGAAGTATTTTGCGATGCTTCTAAGATGGGATTAGGAAGTGTTCTGATGCAAGGCGGTCAAGTGGTAGCTTATGCTTCTTGACAATTGAAAGTTCATGAGAAGAATTATCCAACTCATGATTTGGAGCTAGCAGCGGTTGTGTTTGCACTGAAGGTGTGGCGTCATTATTTGTATGGTGTCGTTTTGAAATGTTCAGTGACCATAAAAGTTTGAAGTATTTATTTGACCAAAAGGAGTTGAATATGCGACAAAGAAGGTGGATGGAGTACTTAAAAGATTATGATTTAGAATTAAAGTATCATCCAGGAAAAGCAAATAAAGTAGCAGATGATTAAGTCGAAAAATGGTTCATAGTGTCGAATTGATGATTTTGGAGTATGCTTTGTTGGAAAAGTTTAGAGATCTTAATCTCCAGTTTGTGTGGACTCCGAATGGTGTGATTATGGGAAATCTGAATGTCAATTCTACTCTAAGAGTTGAGATTCAACAAGAACAAGTTTTAGAGGGAGAGTTTCAAGAGATGTTACTATAACCGGGTTTTACACGAGCATCGGATGGGATCGTCCTGTTTAACCAAAGGATTTGTGTTCCGAATGACGCGGTATTAAAAAGAAAGATTTTAGATGAAGCTCATAAAGGTACTTTTACAATACATCCTGGTTCTTCGAAGATGTATCAGGACTTAAAGAAGGGTTATTAGTGGTCCGGAATGAAAAAGGATATTGCGGTGTATGTGTCAGAATGTGCAGTGTGCCAACAGGTGAAGATTGAACACCAAAGACCGGGCGGTCTATTGCAACCTTTAGAGATTCCAGTTTTGAAGTGGGATAGTATTTCTATGGACTTTACAGTAGGTTTACCCCGTACACAAGGTGGTTATGATTCCATTTGGGTGATTGTGGATCGACTAACAAAATCTGCGCATTTCTTAGCCGTGAAGACTACTTACAAGGCAAGTCATCCTGCAAGGTTGTTTATTTCTGAAAGTGTGAGATTGCATGGTGTTCCCTATAACATTATGTCCGATAGAGATCCAAAGTTTACTTCAAGGTTTTGAAAGGCTTTTCAACAAGCTATGGGTACGAGGTTGCGTTTGAGCACGTCTAATCATCCTCAGACGGATGGTTAGACTGAGCGAACAATACAAACGATGGAAGATGTGTTAAGAGCTTGTGTGCTAGAAAGTAGAGGAAATTGGAAGGAACTTCTACCGTTGACTGAGTTTTATTAAACAATAGTTACCATGCGAGCATCAGTATGGCTCATTACGAAGCATTGTATGGGAGGAAATGCAGAACACCTTTGTGTTGGGCGGAAGTTGGTGAAGATAGAATTTTGGGACCCGAAATTATCCAAGAGACTACGGAAAGGATTCGAATGATCCGTGAGAAAGTTAAGCAAGCACAAGATCATCAAAAGAGCTATGCGGACAATCGTAGGAGACCTATAGAATTTAAGGAAGGTGACCATGAATTTTTGAGAGTTACTCCGAGATTGAGGTTGAAAGGACTGTTTAAGTCACGTAAGTTAAGTCCGAGATACATGGGACCGTATCAGATCTTAGAAAGAATCGGTGAAGTAGCGAACAGATTAGCCTTACCACCCTCTCTATCAGAGATGCATGATGTCTTTCATGTATCTCAGCTTCGAAAGTTTATTCCTGATCCTCTTCAGCCAGTTCTACCAGACTCAATGGAAATAGAAGCAGATTTGACTTTTGAACCTCAACCGAGCCGTATTGTGGGAAGAGAAACAAAGGTATTAAGGAACAAAGACATTCCTCTTGTTAAGTTGCAATGGGATGTGACGCATCCGGGAGATGCTACTTGGGAACTAGAATCGGAGATGAGAGAGACTTACCCTCATCTGTTCAGGTAATCTTTTAAATTCGAGGATGAATTTCTATTTAAGGAGGGGAGGATGTAATACCCCGTATTTTATAAATGCTCTGGATAATATTAGTTGAGACTAGTTGAGATCCAGTGTGCTCTGAGTATTTTATCTGTTAAGATAATTAGAGAAGCTGATGAACTCAGAGCTGATCAGATTAATATTATCTAACTCTAAGGTTTTATTAATTGGTGCATTTGAGATAATTTGGACATTTAGTAGTGTTACTAACTTTGCGTATTTTCTCTATATCATTATTTTCCATCATTTTTTCCAAAGTTAGAAACATTTGGAGAAAGAGAAGTTAGAGAGAAGGAAGAGGAAAGGAAAGAAAAGGGAGAGAAAATCCAAAGAGCTCAAGAGCAAGAATCATCATCTCATCTTCATCAATTCATCTCATCTTTTTCATCACCATCTTCTAATCCAGGTGGGTTCTAGATAGAGACTTTAGTTGTAGAAATTCTAGAGTTCTAGAGTTAGGTTAGATTTTGAGAAAAATGAGTAATTTTGCAAAATCAAAGAATCTAACGGTTTAAATGTGTTATAAATTGTGTGCTATGATCAATATATGTGTGGAATCATATGTTGATAATTGTTATTGAGTGTGATTATGTTTTGAATGAGTTTGAAATGGAAAGGTATCATTTAAAACAAGAATTTTTGGTTCTGAGTCCAGAGTAACCGGTTACCCTGTGGTGAGTAACTGATTACCTTTTGAAAAATGGTGAAAATACGCAGAAAATGAACTGAGTAACCGGTTACCCTGTGGTAAGTAACTGGTTACCCAAAAGTGTCTCTAACTCTCATTTTGATTCTGTTTCTCAAGTAACCGGTTACCATGTGGTGAGTAACCGGTTACCACTGTTTGTTTTTCAAAAATATTTTCTAAAATTCATATTTTTTGACTCGGGTGTCCGATTTAAGCGTTCTTTATATCGATGTGAAGCTATGAAAGTGTTCTATGTTGTGGAAGTGAAAAATATTGTTTATGAGATGAAATTTATTCGATTATGGGAATTAATCGGAAATGCGTGATTTATGTAAAACAGAACTTTTGGAAATTTAAAAGCTTCAAGAGGTGAGTTAGTGAGGAAACCTTAGTACAATAGAATGACATAGAGAATTGTGTGGCAATGCTTACATCGATACTAGAAGAGTGTCTTTGTTAAGTATCTGTTAGTGGGGGACCGTAATTCCTCCAGTTTGTAGTCTATCCCTTAATAAATATTAGTGACCCGTGTTTAATCTCTTTGAGCGGGATGGCTGGGGAAAGTATTTATTAAGTAATTCTATCCCTTAATAAATATTAGTGACCCGTGTTTAATCTCTTTGAGCGGGATGGCCGGGGAAAGTATTTATTAAGTAAGTCTATCCCTTAATAAATATTAGTGACCCGTGTTTAATCTCTTTGAGCGGGATGGTCGGGGAAAGTATTTATTAAGTAAGTTTATCCCTTAATAAATATTAGTGACCCGTGTTTAATCTCCTTGTGCAGGATGTCCGGGGAAAGTATTTATTAAGTAAGTGACCGTGACCCGTGTTTAATCTCTTTGAGCGGGATGGCCAGGGGAAGTTATTTAGTGGTAAGTGACCGTGACCCCTGTTTAATCTCCTTGTGCGGGATGGCCGGGGAAAGTTACTTAGTGGTAAGTGACCGTGACCCGTGTTTAATCTCCTTGTGCGGGATGGGCGGGGAAAGTTACTTAGTGGTTGGTACAGTGACCCGTGTTTAATCTCTTTGAGCGGGATGGCCGGGGAAAGTACCAATTGTAGATAACCGTGACCCGTGTTTAATCTCTTTGAGCGTGATGGCTGGGGAAAGTTATCTACGTTAAGGATCCGTGACCCGTGTTTAATCTCTTTGAGCGGGATGGCCGGGGAAAGATTCCTTAACTAGTTTGTTGTTTTGTGTATTGTATGATTGTTTCTCTAGTCAGAAATGTTTGAACTCAAGGTCTAATTCCTTTTTCCCCCGACTTGAGTTAGGATTTGGTTAGAATCTTGTAAAGCCGAGAGAATCCATAAGATAGAGAACTCACTGAGATTTGATGTATCTTACCCCACTATTGTTGAATATTTCAGGTACTTCAGGTTCCGCGAAGGGTAAGGATAAGGCCGTGTGATTATCCTTACTTGGTTAATGGCTTAGCTTCCATTGTGGAGTTTTTTTTTAGATCATTGTTGATCTAGTTCTTAGTATTTATCTTTTGGAACATCTTGTATATATATTATGCCATAGTTTTTTTTGTAGTGTTTTGGGCATGTATATGTATAATGTGTTTACTAGGAACTTATTGGTATTTCAATACCAAAACGTGAATTCATGTATAATATATGCTTTGATGTATGTTATTATATATGGGTGTTTCAGAAAATGAATTAAGCATACACTTACGAATTAATCATATCTTTCATTTTTTTTTGCAGTGGATCATGCAAGGAACACATAAAAGTTATCGTATTCGTCCTAAATAATATGATGATCAATTGCCAATGACCACTGAATAAACAAGAGCATATATAGGTTAATGGTATTTGCTAAAACAAAACTAAATATAGAATACATAAACATCAATTCCAAAAATACTTACTTGCAGAGGAATGGTCCTAAGTAACATTCTTTTTCTCCCTCATTTAACCGTGTTATCAAGTACTCTCTGATATCTTTTGGATCATTAAAATTCCAATGAATAAAAAGTGGATCCAAGATTCCGTAAGTTCTCGATTTATTCAACTCTATACAAAGATGTTGAATGTACCTAAATGGTTAAAGAAAATGAATAAATTAGGGGTGATGTTCTATAAATGATAATGTTCTATAATGACATGTATATTCAACTATATATACTTACGTGCACCAAACTTGCAATATCCCGATGTCCAGCCACTTTTACCCACCAAGAACATCCCTTACATCGAAGGTGGAGATGGGATGCGATCATCTCCTGTTTCTGATTGTCTTTCAAGCATGATTTTTTTCTCAAGATTCCTATAACCCTCACGAGACAATCTATGGGGGTACATGTTCTTGGCCTAATTGAGTATTTCGACTTCGCTTTTAACCTATTATGAACATAGTGAAAAAAAAATATGATTAGTATCTATAACTCATTAGCATAACATTATCGGTTACATGAGAATAATACTAACCTTAAATTCCTCAGAACGACGTATCTTTGCAAACCTTTTCCATTGCTTCTTCGATATAAAACTATATCGAATCCATGGATGAGCAAGACCGCTCTTAGGCCTCCTAATGTAGTCAGCCGTGAGTTGTGCCTTAAATTCCCTCCAACGAGTACCAGCATATGATATCCACTTTTTCTTTTCAAATTTGAGTCATCGGTAAACTCAAAATTCAACTACATTTAAATCAATATATAAGTATATATTAGAAATTATAGATATTGATATCAGCGATATATGAAAATTATAGTATGTAATACCTTAACATCAGTCAATATGCTTTCTTTGACCTTATTATCAACTTGTTTCCAATCATTAATCAATATACTAACCTTGCTACGTGCAAGAAACGAAACATAAGTCTTAAAAGTAGAGTAGTGTTGACAATCCACTACTCTGTACAACGAATCAAACTGGATAGGAATTTTTTCAGCTGATGAGTTCCGGGCAGATGTGAATTGGGGCATCATTGTGACGCCTCTTTGTGATCTTTTCATTTGAATTTCAGTTGTTTGAGTATCATTATCTAACATCTCATTTGTTTGAGTTTCTTCGTTGGTTTCTGATGAAGAACTCAACAAGGTCGACATCTAAGTTCAAAAACAACAACAACAACATAAACAACAAGAACATAAACATCAACCACAAAATAAAACAACAATAACCACAACAATGGCAAATGAAGTTTACTGTAGATGCATGGGAAAAATATTTTACGTACCCTAAACGTGATGACTAAGTAAATGATGTTGGTGTTGATGATGGTGTTGTTTTCCTTCCTTGTGGTGACGACGGTGTTGTTGTTGTTTTCCTTCTAGAAGGTAACAACTTGGTTTATCGTGGTGGTCTTGTCAACTTGGTTGACGATGATGACGACAATGGCAAATACACAGTGAAGTAGGAACGATGGTGTTTTGGATGAAATTGTGTAATGTTTCACAGTAATGAACGTTAGGGTTTGGGTTGAAATCGTGTATTGTTTCGTCTAGTTTCTATTTGCAATGGAAAAAATGATACTGAAGAGACAAGCTAATTAGGAGTGTATAATATTATCACGCTACCACAACAGCCAATACTTGCAACCGTAGTGATATTTTACTTTCATAGTGAAATTTCATAAAAAAACGCCAGAGTATTAACAATTAAAAATTTTAAATAAAAAACAAAATATATCACAACGATTGTAAACATCAACCGTAGTCATAAACTTTAAAGTTTTTATTTAAAAATAAATAAAAATGAAAAGGCGCAACTTAAAAACGGTGGAACTCTTGAACCGTCGTCATAAGTTTTTTATTTAAAAATAATTAAAAAAGAAAAGGCGCCACTTAACATTAACAGAATAACATATATGAAGGCCCTGAGGTTCGAACCCATGAAAACTTGAGGTTATCACAATGGTTGGCTGCTTAACCATTGTTATATACAAATAATTTTTAATAAAAAATAATAATATTATGATAGCGCCTTAGTTTAGAGATGTCACAACGGTGTAGGGAATAAGCGTGGTGACCATGACGTTGTTGTTTACGCGTTTTGTAGTGTATATATATATATATATATATATATATATATATATATATATATATATATATATATATATATATATATAACAAGTTTCAAACACAATTTGAATACACTTTATTCTTTCATATCGACTTGAGCTTCGGAGTGTTAACCTTGCAAGTACACTCTGTTTATTCCGTTGTAGCTTCCACATCTCTTTCTATTTTTGCTTCCTGAACAGAACAGTGACACCGTCTGTGGGAAACGACTTTTGATTCTCACATTTTTTACTACTTTCTCTCTTTGCATTTAGTTCTCCGGTGTGAAGTTTTCTTTAAGCTCTGAACGGAGATCTAGCAAATCGAGCACCAAAATTAGTTGAATTCGATTAATTCAAATTCAAATTACAACTCACCAGTTCTTCAGATCTTTAGATTTTCGTATCTCTGATATTTTTGATCTTTGGAAATGTATGCATATAAAACCACTCTACCTGCTGCTAGCGCATCACAAGCAATTGTCAATCAACGAAACAAGACGCATCCTCCTTCTAGAGAAACGAATCTCAGCATTAAGGTTCCTTTTCATCCAAATATAACCATTTCTCCTCCAAGTACAAGAACTGTCCAGGCACAATAGCATAGAGTTACAACTCCTCTTCCTTTTGAGAAACCTGAGTTATTGCATGGTTTAAACATTCTTGAAACAAATCTAGGTGCTCAAGACATGGATGAGTTGCTTAACAGTATTTACAACACCGTTCAGCAACAGATTTCCAAGGAAATGGATGACAGGTTTATTCCTTTAGAAGAAAGCCTCCACCACACTCAGCCCCGAGCGAACACATTCCATCGGCCTAGAGTTGATCGTTATAAGGGGAAGCGAAGTCCAGAAGTCAAAAAATCATTCAAAAGGCGAAAAACACAATTATCCTCTCCGGAGCTCGAACAGAGACTGAGGAAGTCATGCTCCATCCCCATATCACGGCGAACACCAGCCGACCTGAGTGCAGCCTAAGCATCCCTTATGTGTTTGTATCTTAGAAAGGAAGATCCCTAAGTCAATGCAAAATCCTCCAAAATTTGGAGAATATAATGGAAAAGGAGACCCCAACGAGCACATCTAACTCGTCAATGACCGACTCAATTACCACAATGCTGAAGAAGCTTCTAAATGTAAGCTATTAGAATTAACACTGGTCGGACTAGACTGTGGTTTAATGGTCTCCTCGACGGTTGTATTGAATCATGGAGAAATTTTGCAAATGAATCACCGCTCAATTTACTGCCCAAAAGAGGCAACCATTTACTATAGCTACTTTCAACAAACATCATGCAAGGAGTGAAGGAAAGCCTACGATCAAACATATATCAATTCACCCAGGTTGCGATAGAAGTGGACGGAAACGAGGAAGCCCTCTAATGCTGGATCTTCAAAAATGACCTCATCCGCGACCATCCTTTCTGCATAAAACTGGTAAAGAAGAAGGAACAAATGACTCAAGAAATGTTGAACCTAGCTCAAAGGTACACAACTTTGAAAGAGAAACTGAATACTTTTTTGATAACCCGACATCGGCAACCAACACATGTTACAACCGCCCATCTAGGAAGGAATCCCATCGGCGGAAAAAAGACATTGATTGTAACACCCTAAGCCCACAAAACTCTTATTTAAAAACATCTGCAAATTATTTATTTAAAAATCAGCATAGGGTGTCTCACCTCTCTCATAAAACATCCTTCTCAACTTACAAATTAAGCAGCAAAAATTAAAATATCACAAACTCAACATAAATATCTCATACTTTCATAAAACAACTTATTTAAAACATAAGGAAATAAATTCAACAAACTTTCAAGAAAACATCAAACAACTGAAAACCCGCCCCGATGTTACACTTTCAAGTAAACTCGAAATGATAAATATAACGAAGTAGACATCCATGCCGATCTTTCCACACGACATCAACTAATGCTCCTCTACCTGAGTAGATGTAACATTGATACAATGAGCCACACAAGAAAACAAAAAAGGTGAGAAATACGTTCATTATGTTAATGGTGCATATAAACAGTTAGGATAGTTTCAACAACAATATTCAGTAATCACATAACATTAAACAATCAATGCAACTTTATATAATGCAATATGACTCATCACTCATAACTCAACATGCATGTGGTACCAAATTTTTGAATTTCAGAGTTATATTATTGATTGATTCACGCCTCTGGTTCCTCATCTGAACCAACGATTCCATCAATGAATTTAAGGTCCATCCTTAGTTCCTCATCTGAACCAACGATTCCACAAATGAATACGAGGTCCGTCCTTCGTTCCTCATCTGAACCAATGATTCCACCAATGAATCTGAGGCTCGTCTCTGATTCCTCATCTGAACCAACGATTCCACCAATGAATCTAAGACCACCAATGAATATGATGCATGAAATGTAACACACAACATCAATATACCACTCAACAACGGTTCCTCATCTGAACCGACAACTACACCAATATCAGGCCACCACTGTAGTTCCTCATCTAAACTACTTGTCACAATAATATAAACATGTAATTAGAACTCAACACATGCATATAATTATATATATTCATTCAACAATACACACCCACAGGGAAAATATTAAAATATGTGCTCAACAATACTCATCAACAGAGTAAACCATATTATTACTCAAATATGCTCATCAACAGCGTAAGAAAATTATTATACATTCTCAACATTACTCATCAACAGGGTAAAAATATTATTACTCATGTAAGCCCACCAACATTGTAAGAAAATTAATATACATGCTCAACATTATTCTTCAACAGAGTAAATATATTATTACTCATGTAAGTCCACCAACAAGGTAAGAAAATTATGATACGTGCTCAACATTACTCATCAACCGAATAAACATATTATTACTCATGTAAGCCCATAAACAAGGTAAGAAAATTATTATACATGCTCAACATTACTCATCAACAGAGTAAACATATTATTACTCAAATATGCTCACCAACAGGGTAAAAAATTATTATACATGTTTAACGTTACTCATCAATAGAGTAATAGTAATATTCTACAACTCTCACACTCAACAGGGTCAACTCATAACCCATCAGACAACTCAATACAATACATTATTATTTACCTTTAACTCTAAAGTTGTCAAAAGGAGTCTAAACTCATCAAAAGGCAACAAACAGACACCAAAATCACAAAACTACTCAAAACTCACAAAACTGGACCGCGAGACTCACCATCGTCGACCCGCCACATGCTGCGATGCCTGACTCTCGATTTTTTTTTACTTTTTCAACTTTTTTTTACTTTTTATTTACTTTTTTGACTTCTTCGACTTTTTTCGTCTTTAACCTTTTTCCTACTTTTTAATTTTTTTTTACTTTTATGATATTCGCCCTATTGAACAAATCTACAACTCACAAGAAACCTCCATACACAAATAGGAAACAATTATCAACATGGTTATCAAATTAGAGTATAAATCAAATGAGAATACATATCATATTATTCAGAATAAAAGGAGACATTCAATCGACCACCTCAAAGGGTTTTGCCCAAACCCTCTTTGGCCACAAACATCAATCACAAATACAATAAAAGGGAGAAGACAGAAGAATAAGGAACCCTCATTATTCCTCTCTTTAGCCACCCATATATGAATACTTCTCTCTTACCACAAAATTGTAGAGCGATGAAACTTCGCATTTTGGGATTCCCTCGTTTCCTCCAACGCTCTCTTAGGTTTCTTTATGCCTCTTTCCCAACTTTTCACGTACTCCATTTTTTCCTTCTAACTTCTCTATTTAAAATAAAATAACCCTAGTCCTCATAATTTTAATAAATCTAACAACACCTCTACCTCTTACTAATCCCATCATTTCTTCCTTAATTTTAATAACAATCTATTTTCTCCTCAAACTAATTATTCTCACAATTTCAATTATCCTTAATTAATTTAAATATTAAACTAATTCTTAATAACAACTCAACCACCCAATAATTAAATAATACTCATCTAATCATATAAAAGCACCTCAAACTTAAATAGTTATAAAATAAATAATATTAAAAATATTAAAATAATACTAATAATATTAAAATTAAAACTGGGGTGTTACACTGAAAGGAGGATGTATGGTCGTTACGACAAGTACACACCTTTGAATACTTGTCTGGATAAGATTTACCAGGAGTACGCTAACACTAAGTTTCAAAAAGTAAGAATCTGACCACCATTCCCTGTCCCGGAGGCTTCTCGGACAGATAAATTAAAGCATAGCCGCATCTAGCCTGTCTCATGCCATATTATTATAAGTGCGACTCAAAGCATATCCGCATCCAGCCGATCTCATGCCATATTATTATAAGCGCAACTCAAATCATAGTCGTATCTATCCGGTCTCAGGCCATATTATTATAAACGTGAACCTCAAAAGCAATAAAGGGTAAGCGAACACTCATGGTTGAAAAGAGATATGCATAAAGAGGATGGTGCATCCGCCACACCCGCTGCACATTCTATCATCCTCGGTAGTGGTGGTGGAACCCCAATACGTTGGTTATCCCACTTCAAGAAAAGCTTTATCCAGGCTACCCTCATTGGAAAAAATTGACACGGTGGAAGAATATATAGAACATTCCCATGAAGATTTTGAATTCTTCTAGTTTCCTTTTACACTCTTCTTTGATTTTTTAGCCATATTGTGATAACTTTCTCGAATACAGGAAGACAAAAGGTTACAAGAGAAAATGATAACCGCTAAAAAAGAAGGAGAAAAGAAAAGATCCAAATAAAAGCGAATATGGGTCTTTCTAGACTTATGTTCTGGTGATGTGAAAAGAAAGGTGTCTTATCAAAGACTGTATCTCTCGCACGTAACACTCAAGTATTTCAGTTCCCAAGAAAGTTAATAATGATGTCTCTAAATAGACACTTGGCGTTCTAAACAGTGAAAGGACAAATCCACAAGAAATTAAAGCGACTACCTTTCTCTAATGATCGGTCACCGAGGGTGAAATTATCTAGGCTCTTACCTTGCTACTCAAGCAAGAGAGTTTGGAGGCAACTGTTCTGGACCGACCATAGTCGTCTTAGATCGACCACCTTTAGATAGTCTGTTCCGGGCCAAACCCTCTTGACCGACTACACAATTATGTTTCTAGAATCTTCTCCTTACCGTAGGATTGTCCTATACCTTGCTATAGGAAATTTACACATCATGCACATCTGACGGTCCTCTGCATTTCATGCTTAAAAGATAGTGAGGTTATTATTTATCTCCCTTATATATATGAAATGACGGCAAATCAGGTAACAAGTTTCAAACACAATTTGAATACTCTCTATTCTTTCAGATAATTACTTGAGCGTCAGAGTACTAACTTTGCAGATACACCCCCTTCTTCATCACAACGGAAGCTCTATTTCGTCACAACTTCCACTTCTCTCTTTATTTCTGATTCCATAACGAAATACTACTAATTATTTAAATATTTCTCTAAATTATTCAAAAACTTGTTATGTAATCAATTTAGTTGCAAACATTAAATTTTAAAAGAAATTTAAAAACAAAACATTTTAGAGCAAAATGAAGTTTAATTAATTTTATGTTTTATTAAAAAACGAAAGCAAACAACTAAAATGTTATGAATTTGAACTCTCGGGTGTTGGTGTCAAACATAAAAATATCCATATTTATTAGTTGAACTAAGATTTTTAGAAAAATTGATTTTCATTTAAATCTCAAAATTTTAAATAGTCACCAATCACCTCCAAAGATCACTTTGAATGTTATTCCCTCCAACACCGATCACCACTTTATCTACTTTTGGTCGTCAATCTAACTAATGCTGACCTATACCATTATAACCACCACTACATCCACTTTTAATCATCAATCTAACAACCACTAACTATTACTATGATCATCAGTTCGAATATCGTCGACCATTAATGCAACCACCACTCCACTACATTTGATCCCCCACAGGGACGGATCTACATATATAGCATTGGGGACAACTCCCCCCACTAGGATACTTATGTTACTTAAATTATTTAATAAAATTTGTTTTTCATCCAATGAAACAAAATCAATGCCCCCGCATAAAAAATAGCATGTGTATGCTTGATGAATTAAATATACATAAATGAAAGAATGGTTGTTTTGTTAAATATTAAAAATAAATTTAATATGTAGATTTTATTTTAATATATTTAAATATCTTTGATTCTTTTGTTGATATAGAATAACAATGTTTAGATAGTTTAAACTTTTTTACACAATAATTTATTACTTTTAAATTGATATAAATATTTTAAACTTTTTTACGCAATAATTTATTACTTTTATATTGATATAAATATTTATAATATTTTTTTTTGTTCTACTTATAAGAGATAATTTATTTTTTAAGATTAATTGAATAATTAATGTATATGGTTTAATATTAGGCCAAATATATTGATTATTGAATGAATCTAAAAATTAAATTGTCTCATATAAATTATATAAAAGAGAATAGTATATATATTATGCCCCCACTGACCAAGATTTTTGGATCCGTCCCTACCCCACATACAACGACTTCAAACACCACCAACCACTGCTCCGACCACCACATATCACCACTTTATCCATCTCTGATCATTAATTCGACCACCACCGATTACCACTATAACCATTATCAATTATCACTCTTATCACAACCGATTATCACTCTGACATTTGTTTTCCGACTACTATTATTATTAAATTACTAAATAAATATATTATATATTTGTCATTTTAATTTTTTAATGTTTGAAACTAGTTTTAAAATTTTAAAATATCAAAACTCAAACATTAAAAAAAAAGTTTTTCATTGTAGAAAATTTTCAAAACTCAACTTCAAAATTAATTTTAGTTTATAAAAATTTCAAAACATAATACATAAACTGATCATCAATTACAAAATTCTTTTGCAAAATTGAAATAATTTGATAACTAAATTGATTCCTAATTAACTAACTTTTCAATACATGCTTATAAGTCCAATCAATTAGATTAACCAACACAGTGCTTGGTTGATGACTAACATAACATCATTTAAAAAGAAATGGGTTAATACACATTTTAAACCCTGCCATTTGAGGCGAATTTGAAAAATAACCCTGTAAAAAAAAAACACAGATTCCGTCCCTGCCATTTGAAGATTCTTTCATTTTAGCCCCTCAGTACACACAGTCAGCAGAATCTGTGACGTGGCGCTCTTTTTTGACTTTTTTTATTTTTTTTTATTTTCTAATATGACGTGGCAGTTTGTTGAAATTTTTTATTTTATTTCTTTTTATTTTAAATACACACGTGGCATTTTTATTATTATTTTATTGTTGTGGATTAAAATGTTAAATTTCAAAGCTTAAAAATTTTGCAACATACAAGGATTGAACTCATGACACAATGCTTACAAAAGACAAATATCTTCCACTAGGCTATTTGTTTCTTCTGTATATTTGTTTGTATTAAATAATTATATTGTGTCTTCTGTTTACTTTTGTTTAATTTTTAACATACATATAGATCAAATACTTATTTTAATTTAAAGTAATTAAAATACTAGTAATTTAATTAATAAACTGAAAATAAAAATATTTTTAAATAAAATAGAAGTTTTAAATATTAATATTTAATAATAAACTGAAAAATAAAAATATTTTTAATTAAAATAGTAATTTTAATATTAGTAGTTTAATTATAAATTGAAAATAAAAATATTTTTAAATAAAATAGCAGTTTTTAATATTAATATTTTGAGAATAAACTGAAAATATTTTTTCTTAATTAAAATATTAGTTTTTATTATTAATAATTAATAATAAACTGAAAATAAAAATATTTTTAATTAAAATAGCAATTTTTAATATTAATATTTAATAATAAACTGAAAATAAAGTCTTTTGATTCAAAAAATAAACTGAAAATAAAAATATTTTTTATTAAAATACTAGTTTTAATATTAGTAATTAATAATAAACTAAAAATAAAAATATTTTTAATTAAAATAACAGTTTAATATAAAAATATAAACTGAAAATATTTTTATATTAATAATTATTAATATACTGAAAATAAAAATATTTTTAAATAAAATAGTAATTTTAATATTAGTAGTTAAATTATAAATGGAAAATAAAAATATTTTTAAATAAAATAGCATTTTTTAATATTAATAATTAATAATAAACTGAAAATAAAAATATTTTTAATTAAAATAGTAATTTTAATATTAGTAGTTTAATTATAAATGGAAAATAAAAATATTTTTAAATGAAATAGCAGTTTTTAATATTAATAATTAAAAATATTTTTATTTACAGTTTATTATTAATTATTAATATTAAAAACTGCTATTTTATTTAAAAATATTTTTATTTTCAATTTATAATTAAACTACTAATATTAAAATTACTATTTTAATTAAAAATATTTTTATTTTTCAGTTTATTATTAAATATTAATATTAAAAACTTCTATTTTATTTAAAAATATTTTTATTTTCAGTTTATTAATTAAATTACTAGTATTTTAATTACTATAAGTATTTTAAATTAAAATAAGTATTTGATCTATAAGTATGTTAAAAATTAAACAAAAGTAAACAGAAGATACAATATAATTATTTAATGCAAACAAATATACAGAAGAAACAAATAGCCTAGTGGAAGATGGTGTCATTTGTAAGCATTGTGTCATGAGTTCAATCCTTGTATGTTGCAAAATTTTTAAGCTTTGAAATTTAACATATTAATCTACAACAATAAAATAATAATAAAATTGCCACGCGTGTATTTATAATAAAATAAAATAAAATAAAAAATTTCAACAAACTGCCACGTCATATTAGAAAATAAAAATAAATAAATAAAAAGTCAAAAAAAGAGCGCCACGTCATAAATTCTACTGACTGTGTGTACTGATGGGATAAAATGAAAGAATCTTCAAATGACAGGAACGGAATCTGTGTTTTTTGTTTACAGGGTCTTTTTTCGAATTCGCCCCAAATGACAGAGTCTAAAATATGTATTAACCCAAAAGAAATTTGTTGAAATCTCCCACTTAGTTGGCAACACTTTAACAAGCAAGTTAATCCATTTTTTGAGGAGACAAGTTTATCCATTTAGCAACTTTTTAAATAATTAAACATTTTTAAATGTTAATTATTGATGCCTTTTTCCTTATATGATTAAAGAAAAAGCTGTTTTTGTCACTAAACTAGCTAAATAACAAATTTTTAATAGCACCAGATTCTCCATCATTATCAATTCCAGTCACTTCATTTAACTAACATTATTTAAAAAAATAACAAATAATGAAAGTCTAGCTTATATTTATACGACCTATAATGTTTCTTTTTAAAGAAAAAACACTGACTAGCAAGTTAATCTAGTTAGCAACTTCTTTTAAAATTAAACATTTTAATTTCAGTTGTAAAGTAGACTTTTGAAACATTCCAACTGAATTAGCTACTTTAACTAGACATTGCATTTATATTTTATATGTAAGAAAGTTAGTTATGTTGGATTATGAAGATTCATCAAGATTAAGACAAATTTTAAGATTTAGAGAGATTTATGAAAGTACTTCTGAATTATTTAATAAAAAATTCTCACACTAGGTTAGATTAGGCATGATAACGGGCATATCGGAATGGTTTTTACCTCTCGTAAATCCAAATTCGAATTCTCAAATAATTCTCATTTTCCGCCCTAAATTCAAATGAGGATGAAGAATTAAAACTTAAATCCATCCCAAACAGATTCGGATTGAGTTCGGATATCCCCAACACATCACCATCCATTTTGTGAAATCAATGTTTTAATAAAAATATTTATTTTTTTCAAAATCATTTGATACATTACAAATAATAAAATAAAACAATCTAAAAATACTCCATATATACACTTCAAATATTTTAAATAATAAATACAAAATCAAAATATCAAAACATTGACCACATATTTAATATTCTAAATTATCAAAAATAAATAATTATGTATATAATGAAATAAACGGGGCGGATTTGTGGTGATACTAGTGTCCCTATTACCCGACCCGTCCCCATATTTTATAATCAGAAAAAAATTCAAACTCAGTCAAAGCAAGTTTTCTCGGTCAACTACGGGGCGGATTCGGGTGGGTACTTGCGAGTACGGGTTATGTTGACATGCCTAAATTAGATAAGGCTTTTAAGAACAATTTTTAGGTTTCTAAAAAATTGTAAAACACTCTAAAATGTTTTAGGTTTAAATGCATTTTTGATTTCCTGTTTAATTTTTAAAAAAATATTAGTCCATCCATTTAATTTTTTAGTTTTTTGGTCTCCCTATTCAACTTTGACTGATTTTTTTTTCCTTTCACACTTTGTATCTAACAATTGAAAAAGTTGATGTGTCATACAGTAGTTGGCACCATGTAATTAATTGAAATTAAAAACTAAAAAAATAATTATTTTAACTCTGAAATAGATTTTTAATGGGTTAAATAATAAAATATATTCATAAAAACAAATTAAAATCTTAAGTTGCTCATGAAACCCTGAGCGTCTGTTTGGTCGGGGTAAATGGAGGGGAGGGGAGGGGAGG